>CM066031.1:1768146074-1770546074 GCA_033557465.1 Ichthyophis bannanicus
TGAACCACTTCGGAATAAAGCTGGATTATGACTGAGCAAACAAAAGGTAATAATGAACTTGCAAGAAACTGAAATTTGACAGGAACGTTCATGTCGCAACCACCATGTTTGAGCGAGCGAACGAGGCGAGGCGAACAGGAAAGAACATGCGCCAGCGCGAGTACTGGATTTAGCCCCCCGCCTCCCAATTGTCCTGTTAATGTATAAAATGAATACAAAACACTCTAAAATATCATGAGGGAGTGTTTCTAGTTAGTTAACCATTACAACCTCTATTTTGGGCCAAGAAAATAAACTGCAGTCGGCTAAAAAGAAATTATGTGAACATTCCTTATATGGGTAAGAAATCTAATTTTGCAAGAAAACGTGACGTGATGGAACATTTTGGCTATTTTTCCTGGATTCAGCACCCCAAAATCTATAGGAATCAGTTGCAAAACTGGAGGCAGTTTTTTGGTAGTGTACCTGTGCAATCGATCTGTGTTTACCCGTTCCACTCCATTCATTAATTTATAGACCTTTATCATATCTCCCCTCAGCTGTCTATTTTCCAGGTTGAAGAGCCCTAATCCTTTTAGCCTCTCTTCATAGGGGTATCCTTCCATCCCCTTTACCATTTTGGTGGCTCTTCTCTGTACCTTTTCTAATAACGCTATATCCTTTTTAAGATAGGGCGACCAGAATTGCACACCATATTCAAGGTGCGGTCGCACCATAGAATGATACAGAGACATTATAATATCCTTTGTTTTATTTATTTATTATTTTATTTATGTTCTTTTATATACCGTGCTATTCTGCAACAGTGCGGTTTACATTGAACAAACTGAAATTGCATTGAACAGGGTATTATAACTTGGAGATAACTATTTTACAGGGAACATTGTCTATGGAGGGTTAAGTGGCTTGCCGAAGACCACAAGGAGCACCTGTGGGACTAATTCTATTCTCCATTCCTTTCCTTACGATACCTAGCATTCTATTTGCTCTCTTGGCTGCTGCTGCACACTGGATGGAGGGTTTCAACACGTTATCCACGATGATGCCTAAATCTTTTTCCTGGATGGTGGTTCCTAATGTTGAAACTTGCATCGTGTAACCATAGTTTGGGTTGTTCTTTCCTAGGTGCATAACTTTGCACTTGTCCACATTAAATTTCATCTGCCATTTGGATGCCCAGTATTCCAGTTTATCAAGGTCCTCTTGCAATTTTTCACAATCCTCAAGAGTTTTAACAGCTTTGAATAATTTTGTGTCATCTGCAAATTTGATTACTTCACTCATTATTCCCATTTCCTGGTCATTTATGAATATGTTAAAAAGCAGTGGAATTTATTTATTTATGAATATGTTAAAAATCAGCGGACCCAGCATAGCATGGCGGCTGAGTGGGTCGCCCTAGCCTCACTACACTTTCCTAGGGAGGTAGAAGAAATCATCCTGGCCTCTCGCAAGGATTCTATGAGACGGACTTATGCCTTCATGTGGCGGCGATTCACCATGTGGTGCACGGAGTACAGCCTCTACCTCTTACCTGATGCACTCGATCTTTCAGTACCTCCTCCAGCTATCACAGTCTGGACTTAAGCCCATCTCCATCAGGATGTATCTCAGCACATCATTACCCCATTGAGGGCAAGTCCCTCTCCATGCAGCCCTTCATCACCGGGTTTATGTGGGACTTATTTCTCTCCAGACCCCCCTTGCAGCCGCTGCCGGCAGAATGGGCTCTCAGTATGGTTCTGGCACAGTTCACCAAGCCATCATTCAAGTCCTTGGCTACCTGACATGGTATCAGCCGTTCTCCATACTTTGGACTGCAAACAAGCCCTGTCCTTTTACCCACAATGGACCCAGGGCCACCGCAAAGCCTCACAGCTTTTTGTCTCCTTTGACCCCAGCCACATAGGGCAGGCGGTCACCAAACAGACCATATCCGTCTGGGTGGCGGATTGCATCGCCTTCGCTCATAGCTGTGCTGGAGTTCCCCTGGAGCGCTGTGTGATGACGCACAATGTCAGGGCAATGGCAACCTCGATCACAAACCTCCAGTCGATGTCGATGGCCGACATCTGCTGGGCCACCACCTGGTCCTCTGTCCACACCTTTGTAGCCCACTACTGCCTGGAGAGGGAGTCCTGATGGGGCAGCATCTTCGGCCAGGCCGTACTCCGTAACCTTTTCAGGGTTTAGGCAACTCCTGCTTCTGACCCTTCTTGTTCAGGCTACTGGAGCCATGGTTTTCCGTGGACACTGTGATCCTCAGAGTCTTTCTGTGGATTTGCATGTGGTTGCTCATGGCAGGGGGTGTTTTACCCTATCAGTCCGCATTAGCCTGGAGCTAGGGGTCCCATATGTGAAGACTGACTTCCTGCTTGTTCCTGGAGAAAGCGTAGTTACCCACCTATCACAGGTGTTCTCCAGGGACAGCAGGAATCAGTCCTCACAACCCTCCCTCCTCCCCTTCGACTTGCTGTTCATTTTTGGCCATCTTCTTGGTTGGACTCTAGCTATGGCATCCAACTGACCAAGATGGCATCCTTGGGTGAGAAGGGGACCACGCATGCATGGTGGTATCTCTCAAAGGCTTTCTTTGAAAGCTGGGGAGATTCTTCTGCGAGGGCTCCATTGGTGCCAAAGTCACCCATATGTGAAGACTGATTCCTGCTGTCCCTGGAGAACACCTGTTACAGGTGAGTGAGTATGCTTTATTCTAGATATTTCCTGATCCCCAAGAAAATGGGGAGATACCATCCCATCCTAGACCTAAGAAATCTGAACATGTTCTTGGTGAGAGAAAAATTCAGAATGATTTCTCTAGACACACTGCTTCCTCAATAAGGAGATTGGCTATACTCCCTGCATCTGAAGGATGCGTATAGCCACATACAGATACATCTCGCTCATAGGAGGTATCTCAGATTTGTTCTGGGTGGACAAAACTTACAATGCTGAGTATTACCTTTTGGCCTAGCCTCGGCACCTCGCGTCTTCACAAAATGCCTCACATAGTAGTGGCATACCTCCCTGTCTGGACAATTGGCTGATCAAGGGTACAACTCCAGAAAGAGTCCAAGAATCAACACGATTGACCATTTAGGTTGAAACTACTAAGTTCATTGTAAATTACCCCAAGTCCTACCTTCAGCCCACCCAACAATTGGAATTCATTGGAGCCCTACTTGACATGACTCAGGTGAGAGCCTTCCTACCGCAAGTCAGACTTCACAAATTGACGGCACTTATGCGTGAAACTCAATTGAGTTAGCGGGTATCTGCTCACAGAATGTTGACTGTTCTAGGCCACATAGCCTCCATGGTATATGTAACACTCTCGTCATACCCCCAGATGAGGTAAGCTCAGTGGACTCTGAGGACTCAGTGGTCCCAGGCCACGGGTCAACTTAGGGATTGTCTGTGTGTCATCACCTCTCTTGTTCAGTCATTACACTGGTGGACAGTCCACCATAATTTGCTCAAAGGTCTTCCTTTCCAAATAGTTCCCCCCCCCCCCCCAAAATGTTCTGACAACAGGCGCATCAAAGCTGGGGTGGGGAGCTCATCTCGATGGATTGCACACCCAGGGTGATTTGTCCGTCCAAGAAAGTCTCTATCAGATCCACTCTTGGAACTCAGAGCAGTGGCGAACGCTCTAAAAGCCCTCCGAGATCAATTGGCCAACCAAATTGTTCTGATTCAGACTGACAATCAGGTCACCATGTTTTACATCAAGAGGTAGAGAGGAATGGGTTCATACCTCCTGTGTAGGGAAGCAGTCAGGATGTGGAAGTTTTGCCATCATGCACGAGATGGACTTGAGAGCCACACACCTGCTAAGCGAGCAAAACACTCTGGTAGATAGAGTCGAGTCCTCTAACCACATGAGTAGTGTGATAAGGAAGCTTATCATAGCTCAGGAAGGAGCTATAGGAAAGGTGAAGTGACTCTGAACAAGCAACCTGTCAGTTCTGGTAGAAATAAGAAAACAGAATTTTCCCATAAAAGACTACCAGTCCCAGAATGCACCAGGTTTCCAACAGCCATTAGAGGAGCTGAAGTGGGGAAACGTGTGTTCAATCAGGAGGGCTATGAGGTAATCCCTAAGCACTCATCTCAAAGGGCAGGGCCTGATTCAGCACAGCTGTGCTGTGTTAGGGAGGAGCACTCATCCAAGCAGAATAAAGGTAGAGTTTATTCTACAGAGAAGCAGCTTGAGCTTGATCATCTTCATCAACAGGAAGATCATCAGAAGCAGAAGCCAAACCGGACGGACAGAGAGGGAAAGAAACCCTTTGGAAGAAAGAGGAGAAAAGCCTTTGAGAGGTCTAGAAGAGTCCAGAGCAGTACGTATACTGGGAGGCATTCCAAGGGCCAGTATACACCATTGGACTGGGGAAAGCCAGAGGAATGGTGCTGCAGAGCTAGGAATCTCCAGACGGTACCTGTGAGAGAGACGGCTGCACTTGGAAGGGACCCTAAGACCTGTGCCAGAAGGTATGTGAAGAGAGATCCAGTGTCCAGGGATCTGGATTGGAAGGCTGGACATAAGAACTGGACTACATACTGGCCAGGCTATATAGAGAGGAACTCTAACAGCAATGGAAGCTCAGGTATGAACACTGATCTATGCCCTAGCTATAACCTTGAAAGACAGCAGGGAAACAAGTATTCTCCTGAAAGTGCTCCATTGGGAGATTCATCTGTGCCAATCCATGATATTGAACCCATGCTTGTTGAAGAAGAGGGAGTGATAGCAGATGAAGAATCTGTTTACATGGACTGCTCTCTGTCTAAACTCCTTTGGTGATTTTCTGTTATAAAGTACAGCAACCATCACAAAGAAATACAAACTTGTTCTTTAATCTACTCAGAAAAGCTCCTGAGTAGGATTTTTAGCCACGCAGTAGAAAGCAAGCCAGCTAAGGGGTTTCAGCTGGATAACTGCTAGCAATTGAGCCTTACCTAATTGCTTGTGAGCTCTGTGAGAATCACTTCTGAATCTATGTGGGAAGATATAAGAAGTTAACCTGAAAAGAACAGTTTTTCTCTTCTTTGTGGCTTTTGTTTGTTGTTTGATACATGCTAAGAGAATATTAGCTAAAGCCTACAGAAAAGACCAGTTTGTTACCAACCAGGTCTTATTTCTTTTGCTTTGATTGCTTGACAAGTTCAAATGTTTTCTTGATTTTGTTTTTCCAAGTTTAACACTGAAAGCAAGTAACCTGATTTATGTGCTACCAAGCATATCTGTGTTGGGAGAAATAACCCCATAAATAAATATCTTATTGGCTTTACACTTGAGCACAACTAAATTATTGTGAGCAGCTGTGTCGGGTGTGAATGGACTGCATTGCCCACAATCCCTTGCCAATCATATTGACATATGCACTTGCCAAGACTGTGAACATTCTCACCCAGGCAGCCGTCTGACAGTAGATACTGGACAGGGAAGTTGCAGCTCACATCTTTCTAGAATGGGGCATCCCCTTGATAGATCTGTTCACCATCCCACAGAATGCTCAGGTAGATCAGTTCTGCTTTAGAGTAAGATCACATAGCAGACTAGCACCAAATGCTTTCCTCCTGTATTGGGGGGGGGGGGGTTAAGGTATTCTGTATGCTTATCCTCCAATAATTCTTATTGCAAAGACCCTCCTGCAGTTCAGAACAGACAGTGGTACAATGATGGTTTCCCTTCCTACTGCAGCTCTCCAGTTTGGAGCTACTCAAATTTGGCCATGTACCAGACCTGATATTTCAGGATTGCGGGATGATGTTCCACCCTAACATCTGGTCCTTGGCCTTCACATCGTGGATGTTGAGAGGCCAATGTCTGAGCTCAACCTGCCAGATGGTGTAACCAAAGTCCTTTTGGCCTCCAGGAGGGCCTCAATGAGAATCTTATTCCTGCAAATGAAAGAGGTTTGCTGTCTGGTGTGAGAGCCATGCCCTAGTTCTTTTCATCTGTTCTACCCAAAAACTGCTTGAATATTTTCTACATCTCTCCAAGTTTGGACAAGTCCAACTCCATTAACCCTTTCAAGGCTGTCAGACGGCTGCCTGGGTGAGAATGTTCACAGTCTTGGCAAGTGGATATGTCAATATGATTTGCAAGGGATTGTGGGCAATGCAGTCCATTCACACCAGACACAGCTGCTCACAATAATTAGTTGTGCTTGATGGTAAAGCCAATAAGATATTTATTTATGGGGTTATTTCTCCCAACACAGATATGCTTGGTAGCACATAAATCAGGTTACTTGCTTTCAGTGTTAAACTTGGAAAAACAAAATCAGGAAAACATTTGAACTTGTCAGACAATTAAAGCAAAAGAAATAAGACCTGGTTAATAACAAACTGGTCTTTTCTGTAGGCTTTAGCTAATATTTTCTTAGCAGTGTATCAAACAACAAACAAAATCCACAAAGAAAGGAAAAACTGTTCTTTTCAGGTTAACTTCTTATATCTTCACACAGAGATTCAGAAGTGATTCCCTCAGAGCTCACAAGCAATTAGGTAAGGCTCAATTGCTAGCAGTTACCCAGCTGAAACCCCTTAGCTGGCTTGCTTTCTACTGCGTGGCTAAAAATCCTACTCAGGAGCTTTTCTGAGTAGATTAAAGAACAAGTTTGTATTTCTTTGTGATGGTTGCTGTACTTTTGTAACAGAAAATTACCAAAGGAGTTTAGACAGAGAGCAGTCCATGTAAACACAGCCTTCATCTGCAATCCTTCCCCCTTCTTCAACAATCATGGGTTCAATATCATGGATTGGCACAGATGAATCTCCCAATGGAGCACTTTCAGGAGAATACTTGTTTCCCTGCTGTCTTTCAAGGTTATAGCTAGGGCATAGATCAGTGTTCATACCTGAGTTTCCATTGCTGTTAGAGTTCCTCTCTATATAGCCTGGCCAGTATGTAGTCCAGTTCCTATGTCCAGCCTTTCAATCCAGATCCCTGGACACTGGGTCTCTCT
The DNA here is from genome assembly GCA_033557465.1 of Ichthyophis bannanicus. Taxonomy (NCBI): domain Eukaryota; kingdom Metazoa; phylum Chordata; class Amphibia; order Gymnophiona; family Ichthyophiidae; genus Ichthyophis; species Ichthyophis bannanicus. The sequence goes on from CM066031.1 coordinate 1,768,153,052, forward strand.
TCACATACCTTCTGGCCCGGGTCTTAGGGTCCCTTCCACGTGCAGCCGTCTCCCTCACAGGTACCGTCTGGAGATTCCTAGCTCTGCAGCACCATTCCTCTGGCTTTCCCCAGTCCAATGGTGTATGCTGGCCCTTGGAATGCCTCCCAGTATACGTACTGCTCCGGACTCCTCTAAACCTCCCAAAGGCTTTTCTCTTCTTTATTCCAAAGGGTTTCTTGCCCTCTCTGTCCGTCCGGCTTGGCTTCTGCTTCTGATGATCCTCCAGATGAAACTGAGGATGAGGATATCCAAGTTGATCATGAAGATGATGAGGATCAAGATGAGGAGGATGATTCTCTGTAGAATAAACTCTACCTTTATTCTGCTTAGATGAGTGCTCCTCCCTAACACAGCGCAGCTGTGCTGAATCAGGCCCTGCCCTTTGAGATGAGTGCTTAGGGATTACCTCATAGCCCTCCTGATTGAACACACGTTTCCCCACTTCAGCTCCTCTAATGGCTGTTGGAAACCTGGTGCATTCTGGGACTGGTAGTCTTTTATGGGAAAATTCTGTTTTCTTATTTCTACCAGAACTGACAGGTTGCTTGTTCAGAGTCACTTCACCTTTTCTATAGCTCCTTCCTGAGCTATGATAAGCTTCCTTATCACAAGGCCTACTTTAAATTTTTAATCCACATTCTGCAGCCGGGTTAATTTTTGCATATTTCAGGAAAATTGTACCCGTCTTATTCAATATGTTCTAATAGTGATTTTCCTTCTGTTATGGTCATGTATTATATACCATTTGATAGGAATATTTAGTCAGAATTTTGGATCCCAAGAGTTTTGGGCTCGGCCTGGAAAGGGTTAAGGTCCACCTCAATGCAACTGGAGCTTATCATCAAGGTGCGAAAGGAAAATCCATCTCGATACAGCCTTTAGTTGTTTGCTTTATGCAGAGGTTGCTTCTCTTGAAGCCTTCCTACAAGCCTCCCACAGTGTCTTGGGACCTCAATGTGGTTCTTGTGCAGCTCATGAAAGCTCTCTTTGAGCTGCTCAATTCCTGTCTTCTAAAGCTCTGGACTTGGAAGGTATTGTTTCTAGTGGCGGCTACTTCAGCATACTGAGTGAGCGAGCTTCAGGCCCTGGTAGTTCATCTGCCTTACACCATATTTCACCATAATAGAATGGTCTTTCGTACTCATCGTAAATTCCTTCCAAAAGTGGTATCTGATTTCCACCTTATGCGGTCAGTTGTTCTTTCAAAATTTTTCCTAAGACCTCATGCCCACAAAGGGGAAACTGCATTGTACATGTTGGACTGCAAGCGAGCCTTAACCATTTGACCCCAATATAATATGAGATGTCATTTTTTGGGATCAGACAGATAAGTAGTGGAATGGGGAGGTAGTACAGCTGTTTAACATTATGCATCTTTTTTGCAGACATTAAAAAAAACCCATAGGAATACTCCATCTAGCCATCCATTTACATATGCTTGTATTTTACAGCATAGTGTGAAAGGGCACAGACAATGAGCAAGTTGTAAAGGCAACAATAAACATCTTCTTACAATAATAGGATTAATACAGTACCGAGAGTTTGCAAAACCTTTATACAATAAAACTTACAAGTTCTTATCTTGGTGCCCTTGTTTAACTGAAACCAGTTTTCTTTATGCAATAAAAAGGGTATAAATTAAAGAAGTCTGAGTTCCTTGAGACACAATGAGGTCATTTTAAAAGCCTGCATCGTGATTTGGATGTCCGAAAACTTCCATGCGGATATCCAAATCATGGAGAGGGGATGGCCAACTAGGGAGGGAGCATGACAGAGTCATGTCTGGGGTGGTGCAATGGACTTAGATGTCCCTGCTCGATTTCAGAAACATCGAGGACATCTGTGACCACGTCCAAGTTTAGACCTGCTCCAACCATGAATTGGCATCAGGAAAGCTTGTTTTAGCCATAAAACATCCAGAGAGTATAGAGAACATGGCAGTCCACCATCCTCAGCACTCTCCACAATCACAATAGTAGCAGCAGTGGGGTTCGAACCCTGGCTTTCCCGGCCCTAGCCTACTATGCTAACCATTAGGCTATTCCTGCATGTCCCTGCTCTTGAATATTATTCTGGGGATGTTTAAGTAGATGCTCTGCAGACCTCCATATTGTGAAATCGTATCTGAACTTGGATATGCCTGCTTTTTTTCAGATGTTTTGGCTTGGACATCCCAGATTGCACTTGACGTCATTTGTAATGTGCCTTAACGTAAAAAGTAGGAACAATAAGACTAATTCATAATAAGGGTATAAAATGGTGAATGAATCCCTAGTTTCCTTAGTGCAATTGATTTGCTAATTAAAATCAGATGCTTAAATAATTCAGTAACAAGTAAGCTATCCTGCAGAGTAAATCTGCATGACTGAATTAATGGGAACTCATCATGCCACAATTTAAAATTAATTTCCTAATTTTCCCTCCAGACCAATCCAGGTTTGCATGGATTGTCACCATTCACCAGCAGTTGAGAACTGAGCATGTCAGAATTCTGACCATCCAGCATAAGAGCTCCCCAGAGAAGACAGTGAAGCGCAGGAAATCCAGAACTTACAGTGCATTGCAAAAGTATTCATCCCCTCAGTGTTTGTCCTGTTTTGTCACATTACAACCTGGAATTAAAATGGAGTTTTGAGGGTTAGCACTATGTAATATACACTACATGCCTACGACTTTGAAGGTGCAAAATATCCTTTGTGATACAAACAATTATTAAGACAAAAAAAACCTGAAAGCAGGAGTGTGCATATGTATTCACCTCCCAAAGTCAATACGTTGTAGAGCCACCTTTTGCTGCAATTACAGCTGCAAATCTCTTGGGGTATGTCTCTATTAGCTTAGCACATCTAGCCACTGGGATTTTCACCCATTCCTTAAGGCAAAACTGCTCCAACTCCTTCAAGATAGATGGATTGCGTTGGTGTACCGCAGTCTTCAAGTAATGCCACAGATTCTCAATTGGATTGAGGTCTGAGCTTTGACTAGATCATTCCAAGATATTTAAATATTTTCCTTCAAACCAGCTTTAGCAGTATGTTTAGATCATTGTCCTGCTGGAAGGTGAACCTTTGTCTCAGTCTCAAGTCTTTGGCAGACTGAAAAAGGTTTTCCTGAAGAATTGCCCTGTATTTAGTACCATCTATCATTCCTTCAATCCTGACCAGTTTTCCTGTCCCGGCCCCCACAGCATGATGCTGCTACCACCATGTTTCACTGTGGAAATGATGTTCTCGGGATGATGGGAAGTGTTGGGTTTGCGTTACACATAGCGTTTCCCATGATGACCAAAAAGTTCAATTTTTGTCTCATCTGACCAGAGAACCTTCTTCCATGTATTTTGGGGGTCCACCACATGCTGTTGTGAAACTCGAAACATGTTCTTTTTATTTCTTTCTTTAAGCAATGGCTTTTTTCTGGCCACTCTTCCATAAAGCCCCACCACTCTGTGGAGTTTATGGCTTAAAGTGGTCCTATGGACAGATTCTCCCATCTTTGCTGCAGATCTTTGCAGTTCCTTCAGTGTTATTCTTTGTGTCTCTATAGCATCTCTGATTAATGCCCTCCTTGCCTGGTCTGTGAGTTTTGGTGGGTGGCCTTCTCTTGTCAGGTTTGTAGTGGTGTTATAATGTATTTAATTGGTGCTCTTTGGGATATTCAAAATGTGGGATATTTTTTTATAACGCAACCCTGATTTATACTTCTCCACAACTTTGTCTCTGACCTGTTTGGTGTGCTCCTTGGTCTTCATGTTGCTTGCTTAATGGTGTTGCAGAGTTAGGGACCTTTCAGAACAGGTATATTTGTACAGGCATCATGTGACACTGATTGCACACAGGTGGACCCTAATCAACTAATTATATGACTTCTGAGGTTAATTCATTGGACCATAACTTATTAAGGGGTTTCATAGCAAAAAGGATGAATACATATACAATCACAACTTTTCAGTTTTTACTTCTTTTTTTATATGTTGTTGTTAAGTGCCGTCGAGTCGGAGTCGACTCATGGTGACCCTCTGGATAGCTATCCTAAATTGTGTTTGGTCTTGAGTCAGGCGGCTCATTGTTGACAGACTGGTACCCGTAGCTGCTGTTTTTGTATCGATCCATCTCATTGCTGGCCTTCCTCTTTTGCGTTGACCTTCTATCTTGCCAAGCATGATGTCTTTCTCTAATGATCTCTCTCTTCGCATGATGTGTCCAAAGTATGAAAGTCGAAGTCTTATCATCTGAGCTTCTAAAGAAAGCTTAGGTTTGATCTCCTCTAGTACCAACTGGTTTGTTCATCGGGCAGTCCATGGTATACACAGTATTCGCCGCCAGCACCATAATTCAAAGGCATCAATTTTCTTCCTGTCTGTCTTTTTCACTGTCTAGCTTTCACATCCATATGATGTTATTGAAAATACCATGGCTTGAACAAGTCAAATCTTTGTATGGAGAGAGACCTCTCTGCTCTTGAGAATCTTATCTAGGTCTTTCATAGCCATTCTGCCAAGAGCAATGCGTCTGATTTCTTGACTGCTTGTTGCTTCTTTATTGATAGTTGATCCAAGTGGCCTAGTAGTTGGGGCAAGGTACTTCAGGCCGGAAGGTCGGGGGTTCAAATCCCACTAGAGGACAGCAACCTTGGGCCGGAAGGACTGGGGTTTCTAGTCCCACAGGTGCTCCTTGTGGTCTTGGGCAAGCCACTTAACCCTCCATAGCCCTTGTTCCCTGTAAAATAGTTATCTCCAAGTTATAATGCCCTGTTCAATGTAATTTCAGTTTGTTCAATGTAAACCGCACTGATGCAGAATAGCGCGGTATATAAGAGAATGTAAATAAATAAATAAAATAAGTTGTTCACAATTTCAATTTCTTCTCCTTCAACGATGAACCTGTTGATTATGCCAGTTGTCATGATCTTTGCCTTCTTTACATTAAGGTGCAGGCCCATTTTGAGACTATGTTCTTTGATTGTGAGAAGCAAATGTTTCAGATCATCTTCACTTTCAGCCAGTAATGTAGTATCATCAGCATAGCGAAGGTTGTTGATGAGTCTTCCACCATTCTTCACACCTCTGTTGTCTTCATACAATCCTGCTTCTCTGATGATTTGTTCTGCATATAAATTAAACAGGTAGGGGGAAAGTATGCAGCCTTGTCTTACACATTTGCTTATTTTAAACCATTCTGTTTCTCCTTGTTCCATTCGAACTGTTGCTTTTTGATCAATGTACAGATTGCACAAGAGAACGATCAGGTGTTCTGGTATACCCATGCTTCTTAATGTGGCCCAGAGTTTCTCATGGTTTACACAGTCAAAAGCCTTGCTATAGTTGATAAAGCACAAATAGATATTCTTTTGGTATTCTTTAGTCTTTTCAAGGATCCATCTCACATCCGCAATGATGTGTCTCGTTCCTCGCCCTTTCCTGAACCCTGCTTGCACTTCAGGTAGTTCTTGTTCCAGGTATGGTTGTAGTCTCTTTTGAATAATCTTCAGTAGAATCTTGCTGGCATGTGGGATCAGAGCGATTGTTCGATAATTTCCACAGTCAGTTGGATCACCTTTCTTTTGTATTGGTATAAACACAGATCTTTTTCAGTCAGTTGGCCATGATGTTGTCTTCCATATTTTTTGGCAGAGCCTTGTAAGTATGGTAACAGCTGCATCAGATTGCTGCAATACTTCAATAGGAATGCTATCAATGCCTGGTGCTTTGTTCTTTGATAAGGCTTTCAATGCTGCTTCAACTTCTTCTTTCATCACCAATGGTTCCCGATCATAAGGTACAGGTTGAAACGGCTGTTGGTCCACTTGATCTTTATAATATAAAAACTCTGTATATTCCTTCCACCTTTTCTTGATCTTCTCAGCATCATTCAACATAGAACCTTGAGCATCTTGTAACATTCCAATTCGAGGCTGGAACCTTTTCTTTAACTCTCGTAGCTTCAGGAAAGCCAATCTTGTTCTTCCTCTAATAGTTTCTGCTTCTATTTCCTTGCAAGTGTCATTGTAGTACTTCTCCTTGTCCTGTCTTGCTGCACGTTGGAAATCTCTGAGTTCTGCGATTGTCCTTCTTTCTCCTCTGGCTTTAGCTTCTCTGTGATTTTGGGCAATTTTCAGAGTTTCTTCCGTCATCCATTTTGGCCGTTTTTGCTTTTTCACCTTTTTGTGGAGACTTCTCACTTTCTTCCAACACAACCTTCTTAATGTCATTCCAAAACTCTTCCGGAGCTCTGTCATTTGTATCTAAAGCAGCAAATCGATTTTGCAGGCAGTCTTTAAATTCCAGTGGTATATTCTCAAGGTCATATTTTGCTGCATTCATGAGTGGTTTGCTCTTTTTCAACTTTAGCTTGAGTTTGCATACTAGTAGTTGATGATCTGTACCACAGTCAGCTCCAGGTTTTGTCTTTGTTGATATTATAGAGCTTTTCCATCGTTGACTTCCACAGATGTAGTCAATTTGATTTTTATACAATCCATTGGGTGAAGTCCATGTGTACAGTCGCCACTTGTGTTGCTGGAAGAAGGTGTTTGAGATGAATAGATCATTGGTTTTGCAGAATTCTATCAGTCTTTCTCCAGCTTCATTTCTGTTGCCAAGTCCATATTTTCCAACTACTTGGCCGCCTTCTTTGTTGCCAACTTTTGCGTTCCAGTCACCCATGACTATCAGAATATCCTGTTTGCATGTTCTGTCAATGTCAGCTTGTACTTGTTCATAGAACTCTTCAATTTCATTCTCTTCTGCAGCTGTTGTTGGGGCATATACTTGAATTATATTTATTTATTTATTTATTTATTTAAACTTTTCTTATATACCGCCTCTTCCAGAGATCAAAGGCGGTTTACAGTTAACAAGAACTAAACAAGGTTTTACATGGAACAGTTTTGAATTATTTACAATTAACTTTTGAGCAACATCTTGTGAAACTAATTACAGTAATGCAACTTGTAAAACTGATTACAGTCAACTATTTACAGGAACAATTGTATATACAGTATTGTTGATAAATTACAATTGAACACTGAGTAATTACATTGGAGATACTTGGGAGAGAATTTGAGTTAATAAAATCAAGTTAACTTTTCATCAGAGTTCTTTTTTATTTGTGTGAGGTGTAGGGTAAGGTAGAGGGGGGAGTTGTGTTCTGTAGTTATGGTGGGTTTTGGAGGTGTATTGTGTGGGGAGGTTTCGTGGAGTTTGAGAAGTGTTCTGTGAATAAGTGGGTTTTTAGTTCTTTTCTGAAGAGATGGAGGTCTTTTATCATTCGGAGATTTAGAGGGAGTTTGTTCCAGAGAGAGGGGGCGGCATATGAGAAAGCTCTAGTTGTGTTGATAGGCAATCCTCGTATACGAATAGAGATTAGGCGTTCGCTGACTGCATTGTATTTCATTACAGTTCTTGCAAGTTTCTTCTTTATTATAAATGCAACACCATTTCTTCTTTGTCTTTCATTTCTAGCATAGTAGACCATGTGATCATCTGATGCAAAGTGCCCAATGTCAGTCCATTTCAGTTCGCTGATACCCATCAGATCAAGTTGTACATGTTCCATTTCATTCTTGACCACCTCCAACTTCCCTTGGTTCATGCTTCGTATGTTCCATGTTCCAATGTGTTAGACATCTTTACAACTTCTGACTCTCATTTCATGCGCAGCTACATCAGCAGTCAGACTTCCCGAGGGCTTTGATCCAACCACATCATAAATGCTGGCTTTACTCTGAAAAGTCTTCAGCTCTTCCCCAGTAGCTAGTTGAGTGCCTTCCGATCTGGGGGTCTCATCTTCCAGCACTACAGCACAATTTGTTTTGTTGTAACTATCCATTGGGTTTTCATGGCAAGATACGGAAGTAGATTGCCGGGCCTTTCTTCCGCGCAGTTTAATTTTGGTGGTGTTGCCGTTGTCACAAAAATGTGATCCTCCACTGTCAACACTATCCCATTCTGCTTCTGCCCAGATGGGTGGTTTGTCTTGGTCTGGCACCTCAGCTGAGACCTGTCCATCTTGGGAGACCCTGCCAGTAGTTAAACTACTGATAGTTTAGCTACCAGCATCACTGATGCACGCAAGCCCTCACAGCACGACAAGCTGCAAACCAAAGGGCTTTTATATGTACAAGGTATTTTATTGTCATTTCACTTCACCAACCATTATCTAACATCCAAATGAACCTCCATTTTCATTCCAGATTCTACGTAATCCGACAAAACAGGAGAAAAACCAAGGGGATGAATACTTTCGCAAGTCATTGTAAAACAAAAAACAAGTTCGAAGGGCAGACATCAGGTTCAGCACCATGGTCAGCACTGGAGGGCTGGAAGGCTTCTTTGGAAAAGATTTTTTTCTGCTGATTTCATCTTATCCCTGCACATAGCTTACTGTTTGATGAGGTAACAGGCTGAAGCCTCTGCTACCACTTCTACAGTTCCTGCTGTCTTGGCTGGAGACCGCCTGCAGGAGGAGGAACCCGTGGAAAGTGTTCCCCCAGCTAAAAGGAGTCGAGGTGAATCTGATGCATGATAGTCACAGGCCTCTTGAGCTGGGGGCGGCCCCTCAGATCTCTGGGGTGAGCTAGTGGCCATGGTCTTGGAAGAGGGGGAGATACCCTCGGGAGAGGACCCCAATGTATTCCGGGGGTTCTGCAGGAAGGAACTGGCAGCTCTCATTAGCCATTCCCTAGCAGCTTTAAATATAGTACCCCCACCTATTCTGGTGGAGGTGCCCCTGGAGGACCCCTTGTTACAGGGGTTCGAAGGGACGCAGACATGTTTTCCGGTGCATAGGGTGATGCAGAAAATGATTAATTCAGAATGGGAGATCCCAGAAGCGACGTTGTGCGGCGGCAGGTCATTGGGTCACCTGTACCCCATTCTGCAGGAGGAGCAGGATCTTCTGAAGATGCCCAGGGTGGATGCCTTGGTTTCGGTGGTGACCAAGAAGATCACTATCTCAGTAGAGGGCAGGGTAGCGCTTAAAGGTCTCCAGGACCGGAAGCTGGAAACATTGTCCAAACAAGCTTTTGACACTAGTGCCTTAGCCCTGCAGGCCTCTATCTGTAGGGCCTATGTATCCCAGGCTTCCATTCGATGGCTCCAGGGTTTGAGTCCCGCGGACCTGGAGGCCCAGAAGGTGGCAGAAGGCACAATACTGGAGTCAACAGCGGTGTATTTGGCAGATGCCTTTTATGATCTCGTGCGGATTTCCAATAATCCATGGCATCGATCATCGCAGCTCAGCGATTTTTTGGTTATGTAACTGGTCAGTGGATGCATTCTCCGAAATTCAACTCAGTAAGCTCCCCTTTAAGGGTAAGTTGCTGTTTGGGGAGAACCTCGATAGTCAAGGACTTGGGGGACTCCAAGGGAGACCATTTACCAGAGGATAAACCAAAGGAACCCAAACCGGGTCCAGCTCAGCAGGGACAGCTCAGAGATTTCCGAAGGTTGCAGGCTTCCTGCTTCTCTCCCTATCAGCACAGGAGTTAAGGAGCATGGGGGCAGCCCTTTTGTGGATTTTGGGGGGCCAGCCGGGGCTATTATCGACTGCTTTGGCTCTGGCAAAGAATACCCAATAAAGCCAAGGGGGGTCCAGGCGAGCATAGCAGTAGGGGGTTGGTTGCAGCAGTTTTATTCTGCCTGGACCACAATTATGACCGACCAGTGGGTCTTAGAGATAATTCGGGAGGGATATGTGCTAGAGTTTGCCAGACACCTTTCTGAGGCCTTCGTTCTTTCACTCTGCAAGGCTCCGGGGAAAGTGGAGGCGGTTCAGATGACCCTGCTGCATCTATTACAACTGGGAGCCATGGTACCGGTGCCTCCCAGTCAATGGGGCACAAGCTGATACTCCATTTATTTTGTGGTGCCAAAGAAGGAAATTTTGGCATATCCTGGACCTGAAATATGTGAATCTCGCCTTGTGTGTACCACACTTTCAGATGGATATGGTCGATCATCCTGGCTATGAGGCAGGATGAGTTCCTATCCACTCTGGACCTCATGGAGGCCTATCTACACATCCCCATTCAGCAGGGCCATCAGCACTTCCTGCAATTTGCAGTATCTATGGGCCACTTCCAATTCCAGGCTCTGCCATTTTGTCTTGTGACGGCACCACACACCTTCACCAAGGTCATGGTGGTGGTGGTGGTAGCATCATTGTAGAGAGAGATCATCCTGGTTCACCCTTATCTGGACGATTGACTCATTCGGGCAAAGTCCGAAGCCAGTGGTTTCCGCTGCGAGGCGAGTGGTTAACTTCCTGCAAGGGGTTTGGGGTGGGTGGTCAATGACCTTTGGCCAGGCTGACCATCCAGCCCAGACCTTACAGATTGTTGACCACTCACCTCATAGTGGAAACCACTATGTCTTCAGACTTTGCTCGAATGAATCAATCGTCCAGATAAGGGTGCACCAGGATGCTGTCTTTCCGCAATGGCCAGTACATCAGCTGGTCTACCTGGCGGCATAGTTTGGTACTCTGGCAGGAGTAGTGTTGCTGCCCGAGGAACGGGTGCAGAAACTTAAGCGCAGGTGCAACACTTTTTTGTGCATTGAGGTGCCAGCTGCTTGGTACTACCTTCAGCTGTTGCATTCCATGCTGGTGGCATTGGACCTGGTTCCCTGGGCCCGAGCACACATGAAACCATTGCAGCAGGCGCTCCTGTTTCACTGGTCACCACAGCGCCATTCCTTGTTCCAGATGTTGCAGTCTTCAGAGAGCATAAGGATGGACCTGCAGTAGTGGCTGCAAGCGGATCACCTCACAGTGGGTGTGCCACTAGAGCAACCTCAATGGTCCTGGTTACAACAGATGCTATCCTCACAGGGAGGGGCACACATTGTTCGCTGCGGGTGACGCATGGGTGTTGGATAATGGAGGAGAGTTCTTGGTCCATCAGCCACCTGGAAATGAGAGAGGTCTTCCTGGCTCTGTAGTTTTTCCATCCCTGGATTGCACAGAAGGTGGTCAGGGTGGCGTAATCAACCGCCAGGGTGGCATGGGCAGCATGACCCTGCTAGAGGAAAGCCAGGCCCTGCTGCTTTGGGTGGAGGAAAATCAAACTGCTTTGTCCCCGGTGCATGTAGCAGGCAGAGACAACATCCAAGTGGACTTCCTCAGTCAACACTGGCTGGATCCCGGCAAGTAGGAGCTGAATGCAGCAGTGTTTCATGACCTCACCTTGCATTGGGGATAGGCAGTCATGGACCTGATGGCCACATTGGGCAACACCAAAGCGAGCCGGTTCTTCAGCCGGCTCAGGGGGCACATGTCTGCGGGCCTCGACTCCCTCGCTCAGGTTTGGCCAGTGGAGGGTCTTCTCTACATTTTCCCTCCCTGGGCACTGATTGCTTGCCTTCTGCAGTGGATAGAGGCTCACAGGGGACCAGTGATACTCATTGCACCAGATTGGCCTCGGAGACCATGGTATGCGGACCTCAAGTGACTGCTGATAGATCAACCAGTCCGGCTTCCCGATAGGATCAACCTGTTGTCCCAGGGCCTAGTCCTGATACCGCAGGTGGATCGGTTCTCACAGTTTGGCTTTTGAGAGTGCATGGCTGTGGCAACTGGGCTATTCTCTGGAGGTCATAGCTACCATGCTGAAGGCCCAGAAGCGCTCCACCACCATGGCCTAAGTGAGAGTCTGGTGGGTGAGGAATGGTGCCTGTCGCAGAACATCTGCCCTTTTGCCTGCACATGCCCAGACATTTTGCTCTTCTTGCAAGGGGACCTGGAGAAAGGCTTGGCGCTCAATTCCCTCAAGATGCAGGTTGCTACAGAGGGTCAGAGCAGGGGTGTTCCCTGGAAGCTCACCAGGACGTGATGCAGTTTGTCAGAGCGGTGAAGCATGTCTGTCTGCCCTTGCATGTGGTGGTTCCACCCTGGGATTTGAACCTGATGCTGACCGCCTTGAATGAGATGCTGTTTGAACCATTCTTTGAGGCATCATTGCGGGATCTCATGTTGAAGATGGTCTTTTTGGGGGAAATTTGTTCTGCTCATTGCATTTTGGAGCTTCAGATACTTTCCTGCTGGGAGCATTTTTGTAGAGATCCAAGGAGAAGGTGCTGCTTCGCCTGGTGCCCTCTTTCCTCCCAAAAGTGGTCTCTCGCTTCCACCTGGATCAGGTGGTCTCTTTACTGACTTTTCCTTTGCTGAGAGACTCTGAGGAGGACTGGCAGCTGCACCTACTGGATTTATGCAGAGTGCTGCATCGTTACCTTAAAGGAATGGCATTCCTCCAGAAGTTGGATCATTTATTCTTTCTGTTTGGAGTCCCCTGTAAAGGGGAGGTGGCCTTCAAGGCCTCGTTTGCCTTCTGGGTAAAGCAAACCATCTGCTCTGTCTTTATGGTAAAGGGCAAGGTCTCGCCAAAGCAGCTGAAGGCTCATTCCACATGGACTCAGGTGACTTCATGGGCAGAATGTAGTCTAGTGCCGCCAGCAGACATCTGTAGGGTGGCGACATGGTCATCATTCCATACCTTCACCAGGCATTATCGGCTGGATGTCCAAGTGGCCAGGGATGCGAGATTTGGGACCTCAGTGCTGCAAGCTGTCCTTGCAGATCTCTCCCATATTTAGACACTGCTTTGATATGTCCCATGCGTACTTGGACTGGTCTGGAGGGATGATTAGGAAGGTGAAATTAGTCCTTACCTGCTAATTGTCTTTCCATGAGTACCTGCAGGCCAGTCCGTGGCCCTCTCTGGTGTGGTATCGTTCTCTTTCAGATCCTTGCGTGGTGGTTGGAGCAAGCCTAGTCTGCTTATAGGACCTGGCTGGAAGTCTGGAGTTATGGAAGTAATAAAGCACTACTGGAGTGGTGGAGCACCTTATTAGATGGAAAGTCATTGTGAATATGGCCCTGGCCACCTGAACGGTCCTTACCATGTATATACTGTATTATGTCACTTGACTGAATATTGCTTCATTTGGTTAGTTACGGTGCATGCCTTCTGTTCCTTCTTGTCTGGGCCCTAGTTCTCAGGGCAGGGGGGTGTCTCTTTTCTGTCTCTTCTCTTTGGAGACTGCTTTGTCAGTAGGAGTTTGAAGTCTGGAGCGTATGCCAGATGGTCAGAATTCTGACATGCTCCGTTCTCAGCTGCTGGTAAATGGTGACAACCCATGCGTACCTGGACTCTCCTGGAGATACTCAAGGAAAGACAATTAGCAGGTAAGGACTAATTTCACCTTCCTCATCATCCATGCCAGACCAATCCAGACAAGTGGGCTATGTTCTCCTGCCAGTAGATGGAGGTAGAGAAAAAAAGCTCAGGGCTGCCTTCCCTTTGGCAGTACACCTATGTCAAAGGTAAGACTCCAGGATTTAAAAGCCATCAAAAACAGAAAATTTTGTTTAAGCTTCCAGAACAGCATCACATCCTGGAACAGGGACGGCTCAAGGAAATCTGCTGCCTGAGACGAAGGATGAGATGGCCCCTCCCTCTGTAGAGGGAGGGGGGGGGGGCTTTCTCAAAAATCCAGTCAGGGATTGAACCAAACCAAAAAAACAAATAGATTATATGGAACTAAAGGAGAACAAGAACCACAGCACAGTTTAGAAAACAAAATTATAACTCATTTTTATTTGTTGTTATAAACCACGTTATGTTATTGCTTTTTCTTTTTGAACATATATTTTGCATCCACAGAACCCCTTTCAACAGTGGGTGTAGAGCAGAACCAGGACATTCACCCACAGAACTCAATATTAAAAAACAAACAAACCTGATTCTGATTGTCTCACTGACAAACATTCTCCAGTACCAGCATATTGTGAACTAAAACAAAATCCTACAACAAAGTCACTGAGTATCTATAGAGCAAATCTACCATCCATACCATACTATATCTGCACCAACTTCCAAAACTCACATAAGGAGCCCATCCAAAACTAGCATCACTATAAATATTACAGTGGGTCCTGGAACATCCAAACACCTATTTGGACAGCTGAACAATTCAGATTACTACAGTACAGATCCCTACATACAAACTCCATATTAACAGAACACCTGGTCTTGGTCACACACTCAAAACACAAACTCTCACCAAGTACAGAATAAGTGACCATAACCTAAAAACAAACATATGTAGTTAAAAATTAAACTGCAACCCCAAAAAGCCAGATTCTGCATACAGTGCAATAACACAGAAATAGAAAGAGATGCATTTCTATGTACTGTATAAAATATAAAGATAGCAGCAAGTAAGATAATTACATTGAAAATAAAATTCTCTTGGAACTTTGTTTTCTGACCATTTTATTCCCTAATCATGTAGGTCCCAATCTGAGGTTTCTGCTTTCCTCTATCTCCCAGTGATGCAGGGCCGTGTGCAGAGACTCATTACGGTATCATGTGCATAAATTTAGTATACTTTATTTTTAAATGTATATGCCACCCATTTAAAATCCTAGGTGGCTTCTAAACATACACATGCAATTTAGTATAACAGATGTTACAATAAAACAAATATATTTTATTATTATGAAAAGCCACTTACACAGCCGCCCCCCCCCCCCCCCCATCAAACTGTTATAAATACCTGCACATCAGATTTATTTTGCTATGACCAGATTATTGATGAGGAGAGAAGATATAAAATGAGAAACTAATCCTGGGAGCCATGAATTCAAATACTGGGTTGGATTGTGCTTGAACTGGAAAAGTCCACAATTCAGCAGTGGTGAAGCTATCAGGCTACTAAAACTTAAACTGAGACGTTCTCTTAAAATTTGAAATGTCCTTTCTGAACTGACAAAATGTTTTAAATTTCAGTCTGGCAGCATAAAGAACGCAAAACTGCAAATCTCAAAAACAATACATATTTCAGTACTTCCCCCACCCCAAACCAACACCCTACAGTTGACCTCAACAAGAACCCAGAGTACAGGACCCTATACAGCAAATCTACTATTCCATAACAGCACTAGCTTCCAAAACTCACACAACATGGGCATACCCAGAAAAGAGCAGCGCTATAAATATTGCACTGGGCCCTAGAACATCCATATTCCTATTCAGAAAAGTGAACAAGCCAGTTTACTACTGCTCCTTACATAGAAACGTCATGTTGACAGAACATGTAGCCTCAGTCACACGTGCAGAACAGAGATAGATCTTCACCAAATAGGGAATATATTAGTACAAACTAAAAACAGACATATGTAGTCAAAAAAATGCTTTTACCCATTATTCTTAAGTTTACATGATTTCTTTCCCAAAATTATATTTTACTGCAGAGTGAGGTGAGAGAAAGAACTCTCACACATAGGCATCTGCATTGTCAGCGCAAGTAGAGTGAGTGCAATGAAGGCCACCTCAGTGGGTGGCCTTATTTGCACTGGCAGCTGTTTTGCCATGATGAAATGCGGTAACTGCAGGGGGATGTAACTGCCTCCCTGCAGTTAGCCTATGTCCCTGCGTAATCAAACTCTGGAATTAGTTACCAGAGGATGCAGTAAAAGCTGTTAGTGTAGCTGGGTTTAAAAAAGTTTTGGACAAGTTCCTGGAGGAAAGATCCACAAACTATTATTAAAGAGGACCTGGGAAATCCACTGCTTGCCCTGAGATAAGCATTGTGGGACCTGTGTGCCTTTTTGGGAACCTGCCAGGTACTTGTGACCTGGATTGGCCACTAATGGAAGCATGATACTGGGCTTGATGGACCGTAGTCTAACTCAGTATGGTATTTATTATGTTCATATGTTACCATTGCAGAGCCTAGGAAACATGCTGCTAAATATGCCAAATAAGAGGGGCTCAACAGCATTCATACAGCATCTCCCACTTCCACAACAAGAAGATTGACTTGGTAATCCAAAACAGCACTTCCCACCCTCTTAAAAACAAGAGGGACTTTGTGACCCCAACACAACACCTCCCACTCCAACATAAACACCAAGCAGGGCTTAGCAATCCCACCATAACTCCCAAAACTGCGCACTGGACCAGCAGGGTATTCATGTAAATATATATTCTGTAAAAAACAAAGGAAATGCAAGATGCTTGCACATGAAGGAACTAAAAGAAAAAGTGAGAACCACAGCACAGTTTATAAGACCAAATTATAACTCATTTTATTCTGTTATAAACTGCGTTATGGTTCTCACATTTTCTTTTTGAATATATATTCTGCATCTACAGAAACCTCTCCCTCAACAATGGGTGCAGAGCAGAAGTAGGACATTCACCCACAGAACTAAATATATTTAAAAAAAAATCTGTTTCTGGTCATCTTACTAACAAACATTCTCCAGTACCAAGCATACTGGGAACTAATATAAAACCCTATAGAAGTCACCTAAAGCCAAATCTACCAGCATAAACTTCCAAAACTCATACCAGGGACCTAACAGAAAAAAGCAGCACTATAAATGCTGCAGCAGGCCCTAGAACATCCATACACCAATTTGAAAAGCTCAGCAAGTCAAATTACTACAGTACAATATAGATTCCTATGTACAAACTCCATGCTTACAGAACATCTGGCGTCAGTCACGCACTCAGAACACAGATCTTCACCAAGTACAAAATAAGTGACCACAACCTAAAGTAAAAATATGTAGACAAAAAGTAAACTGAAACCCCAAGAAGTCAGACTCCGCATGCAGTGCAACATCAGATAAATAGGAGATGCAATTCCCCATATTGTGTAAAATATAACGATAGCACAAAGTCCAACCACTAAAATTAAAATAAAATTATTTTTTTCTACCTTTGTTGTCTGACCAGTTTATTCTCTGATCATACTGGTCCCAATCTGAGGCTTCTGCTTTCCTGTCTTCTTTTAGCTCTCTTTCTATGGTCTATAGCCCATCTGCCATTTCTTATCTCTTCTTTTGTTTCCTTCACTTCTTTCCATCAGCCTATTTCCAGTCCCAGTAACCCTCCCCAGTATCAGCCCCCTTTCCAGTACTTTCCATTGACAACCGCCTTGTATTCCCAGGACTGCCTCTGGTGTCCATTCCCTTCCAGTCCCCCTCCTTCCCCTACTGTCCAGCCCCTTCTAATCCAAATACCATCGTAGGTATCAGCTCGCTTCCACTCTCAGTGCCACCCCCTCCTGTCAGCTCCCTTCCAGTCACCCTACCTTCTGTCCATCCCCCTTCCAGTGCAATCCCCACATGTCAGCTCTTTTCCAGTCCCAGTGTCCCCTCCCTTCTAGCTTCCTCCCCATTACCCAGCCACCTACCAGTCCCATCCCCAAGTGTCAGCTCCCTTCCAGTCCCCCTTTAGTACCATCCCCAGGTATCAGCTCCCTTCCAGACCCCTCCCCCCCCCCAAATCAGATCCCTTCCAACCCCCTCCCCCCCATGTCAGCTTCTTTCCTGCCCCCTCCTTCCCCTAGCAGACACTCTCAGCACCCGCTCCCTTCCAGTCCTATTTTATCCCCCCATATCAGCCCATTTGTAGCCCTAGCCCCTAGTTTTCTTCCAGGGCCAGCAGCACTCTCCTCTCCTCCCCCCATCGGACCATTTCCAGTTCTAGCCTCCAGTCTTCTTCCAGTGCCAGTAGCTCTCTCTTCCCCCCCCCCATCAGCCCATTTCAAGTACCAGCCTATTTCCAGTCCTATCCCCCTTATCAGCCCACTCCAGGCCTAGCCCTCCCAATCATCCCATTACCAGTCCTAGCTCATTTCCAGTGCTAGCCCTCCAATCAGCCCATTTTCAGTGGTAGCCCCCCATTGCCAGTCCTAACCCCCCTAATAAGCCCATTTCCAGTGCTAGTCTCCCTTAAGCACCCATTTCCAGTTCTAGCCTCCCCATCAGTCCATTTCCAGTGCTAGCCCTTCTATCTGCCCACTACCAATCCTAACCCCCCCGATCAACCCATTACTAGTCCTAGCCCCCCCCATCAGCCCATTTCCAGTCCTAGCCCCCTTGCATCAGCCCATTAGAAGTCCTAACCCCCTCAATCAGACTATTTCCAGTGCTAACACCCCCCCCCCCCCCAGCCCAGCCCAGCCCAGCCCAACCCCAGACCTCAGCCGATTTCCAGTCCAAGTTCCCCCGGGGAAGAGCCCTACCATTGTTTTATCAGTGCCCCGACTCAACCTTTGCAGAGCTGCAAGAAGGAACAGCATTTCTTTTCTTTCCCGCAGCTCTGTTAAAGTTGAGCTTGCCAACACTGAGGATAAACGAGGCATTTCCTGTCTCGCGCAAGACAGGAAATGCCTTGTTTACCCTCAGTGTCGGTGGGCTCAACTTTGACAGAGTCGCAGGAAAGAAGAGAAATACTGTTCCTTCTTGCAGCTCTGCAAAGTTGAGCTGGGGTGTCCGGTAAAACAACGGCAGGGCTCTTTTGGGGCAGTGGGGGTGGGGGCCACAGGGGCAGTTGATTCTGTCACTGCTAAGGAGCAGCGGCAGCAGCTTGTCCAGCTTTTTTTTTGTTTAAATTTTGAAGGCCGAGAGGCGGCTTTTTGGGGGCATTTTTTGCCGCCCCCAAAAAGTTGCCACCTGAGGCCACCGCCTCATTATAGAGCCACTCCTGTCCTGGAAGATTTAATTCCATTAGGATTAAACAGTGGTAGGAAGCAAAAAATGACAGCATATCATTTTTACTATGACTAGAAATTAACTTTTTAAAATGTTATTAATTTGTCTTTATTTACATTTAAAGAACTCACCTCAGTTTAAAGCGAATCATGCAGAACTGGTGTTAGGTAACCCCAGCCCAGTGCTCATCTATCAGATTTCATCAGAGGACACTCGAGTACTTGTGGATATCAGAGGTGAAATGCCAAGAAATATGAAAGAGTACATGATAGAAAATATTTATCCACAGTTACCTGGTAAGAATAAAAATGTTACTTTTTAGACACAAAAAACGTCTGTAAATGTTCACTATGCTAGCAGTCACATTGTTAGATATGAGAACAATTGAAACTTTGTTTTTTAATATTTGCAGTTTGATCTTGAGTCCTTGCAGTAGTATACTGTAATTCTTTGCAGCTGTATGCATCCAGTTTTTAAATTTATCCTGAGTTATGTTGCTGCATTACAAAATACATACTTATGGGTTACACAATACCAGTTATAGCAGAGGGGAAGAATTAGACTGTAAAAGAAATTACACATATACAAACGGAGCGGAGAGTCAATGCAGTAGAGCCAACATTTATTATGCCTTCTTCAGTGGGTGTAGCCTCATATAAAAAGCAACAATAATTAAACTTAAAAACAAATTTAAACTAAACAATACAAATATCATATGGTTAAAATAGATTAATGCTATTAACATCTTACAGACAATAAATAACATAATTAAAGATTAAAAGCACAGATATGATCATAAAAACACAAATAAGACCTCTAAATAAGGTTGGAAAGCAGCAATAAATAGACAATTCCTAAACAATATTGACACAAATTTTGTAATGGAGAATACACAAGTATATTATAACATTTCAACTGTATATATTTTTACACAACTGGGTATTCATATCACGATGGGTCAACATCTGTCTTGTTCTCCTTCTCTTTTATTCTTTTTTAAAATTTTGTTGTTACTTCTAATTGTTTCTATTTATCATATGCTTATGATATTTATGTTTTATATTGTTTTTGTTTTAAGTTTAATTATTGTTGTGTTTTATATGAGGCTATATGCCCTGAAGAAGGCATTGATCGAAATGCATTGGGGTTATTCCATAATAAACATTGGATCTACTTTCATTAACTCTCTGTTCCGTTTGTGTGTGCTGCATCTCTGCATGAAAGATTGCTCTTTTTGGACTCCTATAAAAGAAATTATATAGTACCAGGACAAGATGAATTTCATTAAAGGGCACTATAGGAAATGAAGGAATGTGTTTAAGATTTCAGGAATCAATTAAGAAGGAGCTTAAGAATCAATTTCAGGAATCAATTAAGAAGTAAAGTAGCTAAACAGGTAGAAAAGACGACGGCAAAAGCTAGAAGGATGCTTGGGTGCATACGGAGAGGAATGGCTAGCAGAAAAAAGGAGGTGATAATGCCTCTATATAAGTCTTTGGTGCGACCTCATTTGGAGTATAGTGTGCAATTCTGGAGACCGCACCTTCAAAAGGATGTGAACAGGATGGAGTCGGTGCAGAGGGTGGCTACTAAAATGATTAGTGGTCTTCATTATAAAGCATATGAGGACAGACTTAAGGATCTTAATATGCACACCTTAGAGGAAAGGCGGGATAGAGGTGATATGATTGAGATGTTTAAATACCTCCATGGCATAAATGTTCAGGGGGAGATCCTCTTTCAATTGAAAGCAAGTTCTGCTATGAGGGGACATGGGATGAGGGTGAAGGGAGATAGATTCAGGAGTGATATGCGGAAATATTTCTTTATGGAAAGAGTAGTGGATCCATGGAATAGTCTCCCAGTGGAGGTGGTAGAGATGAGGACAGTAACTGAATTAAAAAAAGCATGGGACCAACACAGAGGATCTCTAAAGGTAAAAAGAAGACTGTTGTAGTTGTTGATATGGAAGGACAGACTAGATAGGCCATGTGGTCTTTTTCTGTCAAAATGTTTCTATGTTTCTAAGGAGCAGGATCGTCAAGTCTAGCAAGGAGCATATGTAGTACCCACATTCAAAATAGCACACCAAATTAGAACCAGACAACTCTAAATCTCTTTGCGCAATGCCAGTTCTAGGATTATTAATGGAAACTGTCAGTAACAAAGATGGTATCATCATAAGAACATAACATAAGATAAGCCATACTGGGTCAGACCAAGGTCCATCAAGCCCAGTATCCTGTTTACAACAGTGCCAATCTAGGTCATACGTACCTAGCAGTTTCCCCAAAAGACACAGGTTCCACATTGCTTGTACTGGGTCAAGCATTGATATCCTGGGTCCCTTCTTAATGGTTTATGGACCTTTCCTCCAGGAACTTGTCCAAACCTTTTTTTAAACCCAGCCTACACTACATCCTCCGGTAACAAATTCCAGAGTTTGATTACACGTTGAGTGAAAAAATATTTTCTTTTATTAGTTTTAAATAGTTTACCCTGTAGCTTCATTGCATGTCCCCTAGTCTTTCTATATTCTGATAACGCAATCGATCTACGTTTACCCGTTCCACTCCGTTCATTAATTTATAGACTTCTATCATATCTCCCCTCAGCCGTCTCTTTTCCATGTGAAAGAGCCCTAACCTTTTTAGCCTTTCTTCATAGGAGTATCCTTCCATCCCCTTTACCATTTTGGTGGCTCTTCTCTGAACCTTTTCTAATAACGCTATATCCTTTTTAAAATATGGCGACCAGAATTGCACACAATATTTAAGGTGCGGTCTCACCATGGAACGATATAGAGGCATTATAATATCTTTTGTTTTATTTTCCATTCCTTTCCTTATGATACCTAGCATTCTATTTGCTCTCTTGGCCGCCGCTGCACACTGGGCAGAGGGTTTTAACATGTTATCCACAATGACGCCTAAATCTTTTTCCTGGGTGGTGGTTCCTAATGTGGAACCTTGCATCGTGTAACCATAGTTCCTTTGCGTCCCTCTAGTCCAGTCCCGGAACCATAGAGTTGTGAACCTCCACCAGCAGCTTTGGAGACTGAAAGATGTCATCGCTTTGATGTCACTGGTATATCTAGGTAAACACCGCCCCTTTCCACCAGTACTTTCAGTCTCCAAGCAGCTTGGAGGTTCTGAGCCCAGGGCTGGGCTCAGTGAGAACAAAAAAGCAGAGCTTGGGTTTTTGAAATTTACTCCTTTTGGTTTATTTTCCCTGTTTGATTTGGTTACTTCGTTTTCTTTTATGTCAGATCTGCTGCTGCTGTAAGGGTTCCTGTGTCTGTGGACCTTTTATTTTTTGTTTCTAAAGGATCAGGGAGTTCTTCCCCCTCCCTCTCTGCATTGCCCCAGCGTCTAAACGAGCACAGGGGAGACAGTGCTGATCCGTGGCCTCCCTGCTCCTGAACCCGCGTTGAAGGGGTGAGGAGCAGGTGGAAGGCGGGCAGTTGCAGCAGCAGTGATGCAGGGGCTGAGAAGCCTGTGAAGGTTGTGCCCAGATCAATCAGAGCAGAGAGCCGCCGGAGCTGAAGCCGTTAAAAAGGTTGTGCTCCGGTGTCCTGTTGGCTCCTTTCCCTCACTCCCCTCCCCCTCCCCCTCCCCTTCCCCCCCGTTATCGGCGGCGGTGGTAAGTACCCACGCAGATCTGCTTTGGGGAGCTGGTTTAAACTGGGAGGGGAGGCTTCGCGGTGGCTCCCGGGGTTGCAGGGGGCTCGGGGCCTTGCCGCGGGGGGTGAGAGAGTGTGCTTTTTTGAGCGGGAATGCTGGCAGCGGCCATTTTGAGGGCCGCGTTTTCAACGGCAGGATTTATTTGGTTTGGTAGACAGCCTTGCTCCTGGGCTCACTTGGGGGGAGCAGATAAGGAGCATTTAGTGTGCAAATTCTAGTCTGATTTTGATTTTTGCCTTTAATTTACTTTAACTTTATTTTTGATTCAGTTGCCTTTGATTAATTGGCAATCGGGGATTAGTTCCTTTTAGTTAGGAGCAAATATCCTTATTTACAGTGATTTTAAATTTGAGCCGGCCTCTTTAAGTTTGTAGTAGCTCTCGCCTTCCCTCCTCAATTATTTTTGCTTGCTGCAGGCATTTGTCGGTGCGGATCTCTCTCCCTTGACTACGGGAGAGAGCTCCGGGACCCGTACATCCGCACTGCAGCTGTGTGAGACGGAGTCTCTCCGTTGCTGCGGGATTTAATTTTACACTGTGGAACCGGCTGAGCGGTCCTCGCCGCAGCTGCCAGGCGCATCAGCGCGGTTTGAGGATCGGAGCACTTCAAGGTGGTAGGAGCAGGCAGTGTGGCTTTCTGCCCTGCAGGTAAGGCCTTCGGGCTCTGTCGGTCTGCTGAGGCCTCCTTTTTTGGGGCCATTTTCTCTCTGGGTGTTTGGACCGCATGGCGAAAGTTGCAGTGAGATGCCTGTGTGAGGAAGACAACAGGCAGAATAGCTAGTTTTTTTGGTCCTAGTGTTTCTTTCTTTTGTTGGTAGGTATTTTGAGGCTCGTAGGGATTCCTCAGCTTTCAGGGGACTGTTGTCAGACCTCTTTATTTTTGAGTTTGTTCTTAGTTTATAGGACAGCAGTTGTGGCATTGATTCCACATGTTCTTTCCCTTCTAATCATGTCTCTGAGGAGCATCTGTTAAGTCCCAGGATGTTAGGCAAATTGCCAGTTTTAGGTTCCAGAGCAGAGCCCTAACTGGTATTTGTAAGGAAGGACAGGCCCAAAGGCCTGTGTTTCACAGGGACAGGTTTAGGAATCCTTAGGATATAAAGAAGTATATAGCAGTTACCTGTCAATCAAGGAGTGCTTGGGCTAAGGTCTATGGCCACCAGAGGGCAGCAGATGCACTCAATGGGGCCTTTCTCTGACTGTGTGTATGCAGCAGTTTCAGATTGCTTATTCTCTGTAATGCTGCAATTCCTATTTATATAACCAAGATTATAGCTCTTAACTTCTGTATCGTTTGTTGGTCTCTGTTGCCCTAACAGCCACAGCTGCTCATGATTCACATATAGTATTCAGGGCCCCCATCCCTGGGGGGGGGGGGGGTGGTAAAATGCGAAATTGTGTTACTCCTTAGATTCACACAGGCAGCAAACCTCTAAGACCTCCATCCTAGCTTAAGGGGGGATCACTTATCGTGCCCTTCCCCGGAAGTTCTCATCTATTTCTAGAGCAGGATTTCAAAAGGAAGGAAACTCTCTAGTGAGAGAGAGCCTTGTTCATTTTGAGCGAATACGGTTGATTTATTCGGGGGCTTTTGGTGCCCTGAACCCCACGAGCTAGACGCTATTTGTTTACTTCCAGGAGTTCTGCTCTCTATTTCACTCTTCAGCTCCCTGGCAGACGTAGCAGGCTGGCAGGGGGTGAGCAACGCCTCCTGCAACGGTGAATCCCTCAGGATAAGGGGGGAAGGAAAGCGGGGTGCAGCGGGGCCTGGTAGCTTTTGCAAAGCTATAACAGCAGTTCGGGTAATTTTAGCTGATCTGCTTTGATTTCATTGGAGGTGGCCGGAGCTTGATTTTTGGAGTCCTATACATCCTTTCACGGCCGTGCCCAAAACTCTTGGGATCCCAACTTCTGACTACATATTCCTATCAAATGGTAGTTAGTAAGTGAACATAGCAGATGGAAAATCACTATTAGAACAGAGTGCATAGGATGGTGCAATTTCCTGAAATGTGAAAAAAAAAAATTAACCCAGCTGCAGAGTATGGATTGAACTTTTTCAGTAGGCCTTCAAAGGTTGTTAAAAAAAAAAAAAAAAAAAAAAAGAGGGGCCTAGCTATGTTGGTTTACAAGAATTTCCTTCCGCTGTCCATAGCAGGTCCTATAAGGCTTTAGTCAGTTGATATGGCAGGGTAATATTTGGGCTTAGCTGCTGTGATATAGCGCTATGATCCGCTGTACACATATTCAAGTCAAAAGGAATTATGGTGGTAGCTCTCTTGGACAGTTCTGAAAGGTGCTTGGGTGAGCGCCTTGGCCAGGCCCCAGGTGTGGAATGCTCTGCCATATGCATTATGTTATGAGAGGGGTTTTATAGTTCTGTGGTTTCTTGAGGGACAATATTCCCGTTTAGTTTGGCTTTGACTGATTTATAAGGTTTGGCGGTAGATTTGTAATGTCTTCATTTTGGCTATATGTGGTTTCTTTTCCTTCTGTAAAAGGCGGCTCAGAGGAGAGAGGTCGCTGAATAGGACTCTGGCCTTTGAGGCTATTTTGGCTCCCATTCCATTTATCAGAGGTTCTCCAGTACGGAGAGTATCTGCTAGTGTTCAGCGCCTGTCTTAATGGGGGCCAGAAGCGCGCAGCCAGGCTAGTTCTCTCGCAGCACTAGCAGCAGCTCAGATTCTGGAAGGCATACATCATATGCCGTGTTTGCGGAATGGCTTGCATGCTGCTTGGCATCAGCCTTGGAGCTCCATCGGCCTGTATTAGATTCCTTTGTCCAGTCCTCCTGCAGAGCTCCGCAAAAGTTTCAGGCGGTCGCAGGAACGCTTCAGCGGCTGCTTCAACTTAAAGCGGTGGTGCCGGTGCCAGCAGCCCAATACGGTTGATACTCCCTCTACTTTGTGGTTCCAAAAAAGGAAGGCTCGTTTCGCCCGATTCTGAATTTTAAAAGGGTGAATCGGTGTCTGCCCAAAGAATTCTCCCGGAGCATTCCTTAAATCCCGAAAGAAACCGTACTGACATACATGATAAGTTCGATCAGCTGCTGGCAGGACACAATGCACTCTTGCATGCTTTTTTGCTTCATTGGTTTAGAAGTGTAGTCTTTACCAGGTGGTATAATGGGAACTTCGCTGCAGGTTCTCGGCTTCTTCTTTGCTGACTCAATTGCCACTGCGGAATGGGAAAGCTGTATTTTCTAACACCAGGGGCTAGTTGACCTTAAAAAAAAAAAAAAAAAAAAATGGAATGTCCAGCTTGGTGCAGGCAGACGGAATGGGGCGTTCCTCTAGCGGGAAGGCTGTGGATTTCTATGCCTGTCATAGGGAGTTCTTTCTGCTGCATTGTGTTGGCGCGGAAATAGCTTCTCAACATCGGCTGAAGGACTTTTTGGTTAAGAGATGTCTTTGTAAAAAAAAAAAACAACATATTCAGCTGTCCTGAATTGGCCTGTTCTTGATTGACATTTTGAGACTAGGCAGGCGCAGGCCTCGGTACTACGTGGGTGGGTGCACACCTTGGAGGTGTGGACTCACTGTCTGGAAGGGAGCCCTAGCGATCTTCTTTAGCGTGCGATAGGAGAGTAGGTGGTTCACTGAATCGATCGTTGGGGGCACTGCTCTGTCCTTACAGGCTCCCATTGGGGGAGTCTGGGGGGGACGAGAGCATGCTTCCGGTGGTCGCAGTATTTACGGCAGTCTACTCGTCTGGAACAGGAAAGGATCAGGGAGTTGAAGTGACTAGAGTCTGATTTGCTTTATGTGGCAAATGTGCATTATGGTGTGATTTGAGTGCTGGCGAATATAATTGGCTTCTTTGGGGTTCTCCCGGAGGTCTCTCTGGTGGGGGAATGGGGCGGCTGATGATTCGTCCAAGTCAAGGCTCAGTAAGCTCTCAGTTAGTAGTCTTTGTCTTGTCCTTTCCCCCGCTGGTAGCCTTTTGCTCCGCTTGGAGGAGTTCAGAGTTGCAGGCGCTGTCTGGTAAGGAGCCGTATTTGTCCTTTTTCAGTCGCAAGGTAGTGTTGCGCACGATCCCAGCTTTTTGGGCAAAGGTGGTTCTGGTTTTTCACGTCTCCAGATGGTGTCTCTTCCGGGGTTTTCGGTTACATCTTTTGGACGTTCGGGTGCTTAAGAAGTATCTCTGTAGAACGGCGTCTTTCAGGAAGTCCGACAGGTTGTTTGTCGCCTTTGGAGGCCCGCGGAAGGGAGAGGCGGCGACGAAGCCCTCGTTTTCGCGGTGGCTAAAGGAGTCTATTGCATCGGCCTACCGGTAGAAGGGTAAGGTGGTTCCGGTTGGTTTGTGTGCGCATTCCACCAGGGTGCAGGCGGTGTCTTGGGCGGAGTTCCATTTAGTGCCGGTTGGGGAGATTTGTAGGTTGTTGGGCGGCGACTTGGTACTCGCTGCATTCCTTTGCGCGGCACTTTTAGTTTGATGTGCAGGCGCGAGTGGATGGACGTTTTGGGTTCAGCAGTACTTCAGGCTGAGCTTCAAGGTCCCTCCCGTTGATATTCACTGCTCTGTTACATCCTCTATGGTTCCGGGACTGGACTAGAGGGACGCAAAGGAAGGGAAAATTAGACTTACCTGCTAATTGTTGTTCCTTAAGGAACTCTAGTCCAGTCCCAGATCCCTCCCAGTATATTACGCGGCATGCAGCCTGAAGTTTAAAAAAAAAAAAAAAAAAGGAAAGGAAAGGAAAAGGACTACAGAAATCTGGACGACAGGGAGATGGATTGAGAGACAGGTTTTCGAAGAGAATTTGTCCTGTTCTGGAGGTACATGGGAAAGTCACCAGGTGACCCTTTTTTGCACAGCAGTGCCCTGTAGGCTCTGGAGCGTGGTTATTCCGTCTTTAGGAGCTAGACGTTTTTGGCTGAGTTACGGGACGTATTGTTCCTGGGCAGTTTTAACTACTTCTGTTCCGTTATGCTTAATTCGGTAGCTACTTATTGGTTGCTCTGCTGAGTCTGCTTTGTCAATAGGTACTGTTGGAAAGGGGCGGTGTTTGCCTAGATATACCAGTGACATCAAAGCGATGACATCTTTCAGTCTCCAAAGCTGCTGGTGGAGGTTCACAACTCTATGGTTCCAGGACTGGACTAGAGTTCCTTAAGGAACAACAATTAGCAGGTAAGTCTAATTTTCCTTTTGGGTTGTTCTTTCCTAGGTGCATAACTTTGCACTTGTCCACATTAAATTTCATCTGCCATTTTGATGCCCAGTCTTCCAATTTATCAAGATCCTCTTGCAATTTTCCACAATCCTCTAGGGTTTTTAACAACTTTAAATAGTTTTGTGTCATCTGCAAATTTGATAACCTCACTCGTTATTCCCCTTTCCAGGTCATTTATGAATATGTCAAAAAGCAGCGGACCCAGCACAGATCCCTGGGGTACACCACTATTCACCTTTCTCCATTGGGAAAATTGGCCATTTAGCTCTACCCTCTGCTTTCTATCTTTTAACCAGTTCCTGATCCACAGTAGTACACTGCCTCCTATCCCTTGACTCTAGTTTTGCCAGAAGTCTCTGATGAGGGACCTTGTCAAAGACTTTCTGAAAGTCCAGATACACTATATCAACCGACTCACCTTTTGTCCACCTGTTTATTCACACCTTCAAAAAAACATAACAGATAAGTAAGACAAGATCTTCCTTGTCTAAAGCCATGTTGGCGGTCTCCCATTAGGCCATGACTATCTACTTTCTTTATGATGGTTTCTACCATTTTTCCCAGTACTGAAGTCAGGCTCACCGGTCTGTAGTTTCCTGGATCACCCCTGGAGCCCTTTTTAAAAATTGGTGTTACATTGGCGATCCTCCAATCTTCAGGTATTACAGATGATTTTAATGATAGTTCACAGATTACTAATAGGTCTGCAATCTCATATTTCAGTTCTTTCAACACCCTGGGATGTATACCATCCGGCCCAGGTGATTTGCTACTCTTCAGTTTATCTAATAGTTGTAATACATCTTCCCGATGTATCGATATTTCCTTCAGTTCTTCCGCACTTTTAAATACCACTTCAGTCATGGGTAACATCCCTACATCTTCCTCAGTAAAGACCGAAGCAAAGAATTCAGTGACAGATTTTGCCTAATATGGCAGACTGACCCCAACTGCTGTATCCCAGGATGCACCACAGGGGGTAAGGTGCCGCCATTTTCCAAAATAGCAGCATGGGTTAGGAAGATATGGGTATCATAGCATCCCCCTCCCCCCAACAGGGAAAGTACTGGGGTGAGGGAATGGGGGGGGGGGGAGTCGGGGCTGCCAGGGAAGTATCAAAAGTTTCTGAGGTGGATTGGGGGAGTGGAATAGTGTGATGGGGTTGAGATGTAGTGTCTACTTGTGCCACCAATGTTTATTTTGTCAGTTTTGGGGGGGGGGGAGGGCCACCATGCCAAATGTATGGGAGTGTGGAGGTGGCGGGGGGGGGTTATCGGCAGGTGGGGACACATTCAGGGATCTTGGCCTCAATCATCTGAGGTGGTGTCAAACTGCTTCACCCTAGATAATCCTTTTGCTCCCCACTGCATCTTTATAGCTGCCTGAAGCTGGCATAAAGATCCAGAATTAAGAGAAGAGTAAAAGAACTGTGCTAAGTGTCAGCACAGATTTTTACACCGTGAGCAATTAAATATTCACTAGTTTGCATGTGATTAGCATGCCTACTATACTATGCTTTAGCACTGTGGTCTTGCATGGGATTTTCCTGGTTTAGCTTGCTTTTTGCATCGGGGAGCAAAACACTGTTCTAAAGCATAATGCAGTGTGCTGCATCAGGTCTTCAGTGAGTCATACACCAGCCCTGCATTGCCATTAATCCTGGTTTCTAGATGCAGGCTCTTAGTGGCAGTGGTTATGACACTTAATAAATGCACCAGTAAGCTGGGCAAGTAGTTTACTGACTAAAGAAATTGAGTATGTAGATCTAATTGCATGCCAGGGAAAGTGCTGATTCTCATATCTGAGGTCAAGAAACACATTTTCTGCTTGTTTAGTTACTGTAGCTGCAGGTATACAATGTTTTTGGAACACCATGCAGCAAGCTAAATTAATTGTGCAACTATGGAAGGGGATATAACATTGTGTGGTTTTTGTTGTTGTTTTTTTTAATGGCTGTGAGTAGGTTGAATAGAGGAAATCCTTTGATGGCTGTAACTAAAAGGATTTGGTTATTGCAGAGCATATTAAAGAGCCATTCCTTCTGGCTGTGCAGAATGACCGTTTGAGGGCTATGCCAGCAAGCTTCCTGCCGCCTTCACCAGTGAAGAAACGAGGTACAGGAAGGGAAACTCTTGGGACAACCACGGACACTATTTTGCCCATTACATTTAGCACAGATAGCTCTAGAAATGCTCAAGACTTGGCTTTTTGATTCAAGACTCAATAAATGGGAATATTTGGATTCACACACAAATGACATAAGGTCAAACACAATGTAGCATGAAACAACTTTTTATATGGCTGTCTCCTCACTTTCTTTCTGATCAAAGAGTCTGAACTAATTGCTCCAGTTGTTTCTCCCCAAATTCCCAGAAATGCATAACTCCTGAATACAAAGCTAGAAAACACCCCACATATCAATGTTTCAGTTAAGTCATGTGTTTATTGCTCACTTGCTGTAAAATACATTTACATGCTCTGCCTGCCCATAATAGTAGGTGATGGTAGGACTATTTCTTCTTTTTTACAAAAGTTGAAGTCAGTTATAGTTTACATACATACAGCTTTATGGAACACAGCTAGATTAATTATTTCTGGGTTCTTTCTTAAATTTAGGTGTGCTGCTCTTGGGGGATGCATACAATATGAGGCACCCTCTGACAGGAGGAGGTATGAGTGTTGTGTTGAATGACATTAAAATTTGGAGAAGCCTATTACAGGAAATCCCTGATCTCTATGAGGATTCTGCTGTGCTCCAGGTGAGACATCAGGACTGGTGATGGTTGGAATTACACCTCAGCTGGGTCCTTCCTAAAAAGAGCCATTGATATTGGGCATTCAATTATACTTCTCTATTGATCTGCTTTTAGATCATTCATTCCATATCGTCCTGCTAGACCAGTCCAGACAAGTAGGTTGTGTTCCCCTACCAGCAGATTGGTGAAGACAGAGAGTCAATGAAATGCCCAGGTTTCCCATGCTCCTATCAGTCTAAGCCACTTCAGTATTCTTCTATCTTCAACAGATGGGGTATGGATTTTCTCATCTCTGAAGAAAATATGAACAATTGAAAGGAAAAAGATTGATTTCACTCATCAGTGACCACCTTGAGGGTGACTTTCTCACTTGAGCACAACATGGGAAGATCCACTAGACTATGATCTTTCTGGTAGTCATAATAGGAGGGAAAATTGATTCAGCTTCACACTCTTATCCTGATAAGGGCCTATTGAGCAGCCAGAGTATTGGAAGAATTTGGATTTGGAAGAATTCATCAGCCTCACACAACCTCAACACCACCTCCCTCCTCCTCTGTCCCCCCGCTCTCCTCCCGTAGACTGAAGATGGCTCAGAGGTATGTGCAAGCCTGTTTTAATCCCATGGGGTGAGTACCAAGTCTTGACTTCATCATTGTCCTTGTTGGGGCCTCCAGAATTCGTCCATTTTGAGGCGTAAGTTGGGGTGTACCACGGGTGACTGTTGGCTCGGCGTCAGCACTTCCTGCTATTTTCCAATGCATGCTTTTATTGTTTTTTGTGTTTGCATGCCTTGCACCCAAGCAGTCCTAGTGCACGTTCTACCTGAACAGCTTCACCACGTGTTCCTGCCTAAGCACACGTAAAACGTGCTCATCTATGTGCTCCGTTAACATGCACATTTTGTGCCTATGTGGCATTAGCACGTGCAAATGTTTGCCGTAGCTCTTTCTGTCTTCTTCCAGGAAGCGTTGTTTGACCTGTGACAAGCAAAGAGCCTCCTCGATGGATTCATTCTGCATGGCAGCCTCTGACTTTTCTTTGGTGGGCCTGTCTTCCTTCTTCCAATGAAGGGATTCAGTTGGCCTGGCATTTTCTGCCTCAAGACAGAAGGCAACTGGAGCTGTCGGTGAGAATAATAGCTCGGCGCTGAGTTCCAGTGTCTATGCTTCTGGCCGCTCCCCTTCTTCAGATGGCTCGGATTCGACTGTGTCAGGGATCATTCTCAAGGAGGGGAGCTCCCGGAATCCGGGTTGTCCTCCCCAGAATTCTTTTCCTTCTTTGGCATGCCTGGTCTTTAGCACAGAAGCTCAGATCCTGCAGCCTTTGGATTCTCTCAAGCTCAGTCACGTGAGGGATGGGCAGAGTGTAGAAGCCTGGCTTGAGTCTTCCTTTTAAGTGACCCAGACTGAGGTTGACTTCTGGAGATGTGAGTCGACTGGGGTTTGTCTGAGACTTGGACTTCAGTCCTGGTTCTCGTGTCTCAGTTGAGGAGTCGTCTGCAAAAACAAAAAAAAAAGAAAAGTGTTATAACCGTCAGAGGTTCATGTGGTGGCTGGCCTTTTCTGTCTGTCCTGGAAGGGGGATCTGGAGTCATTGATTGCTCAATTTTCCTCCTCCTGATATGTGGCTGACGCTCCAGCGATGGAGCAGGGGCCACAGGTTCCTCGCTTCTATAGGTGGTGCAGATATTCATGATAGTCTTTCTGTTTCTGGATGCAATCATGTTCTGGTCAGAATGGATCCTTACTGATTTCCTGCCTAGGGGGATAAAGGCGTGTAAATGGAGGTGAGCTCTCCCAGAGAGGAGTGTATTGCATGGTCTGGCCTGCCCAAGGTGGTGGAACAGGTTACGGCGGTCACAAATTGGGCATCCACTCCTACAGAGGCCAGATTGGCCTTAAAGGACACTATGGATATAAAGATTAACTCTCTGCTAAAGAGTCAGTTCGTAGTGGCAGCTGCTATTCTCCAGTTGATGGTGTGTGCAGGCCTGATGCCTCCAGCCCTGCTCCTATGGATTTAGTCTGTCTGACTGTATGATGCTGCCCCTCCTTTGGAGTTGGTTATTAACTTCTTCTCCAGGACCAAGCAGGAAGTCAGTCCTCACTTATGGGTGACGTCGGCGCCGAAAGAGCCCTCGCGGAGCAATTTCCCCAGCTTTCGAAGAAAGCCTTTGGGATTGCAGCGCGCATGCGCGGTCCTCTTCCCGCCAAAGGATGCCATCTTGCTCAGTCGTCTTTTTTCCGCGGAGCCCTACAGACGTAGTTTACCACCGCTGAAAAAGTTGATTAATTCTTTGTTGTTTTCTCGGTTCGCGTGTCCTTTTCCTGCCCAGCCTCGAATTTTCCTTATTGAGTCCATTCACATTTCTTTTTTGTTTTCAGTTTTTACTGGCGTTCCCGCCACTTATTTTCCACCCCTGGCGGCCCGGTCTTTCGACCTCGCGGGGGCCCTTTTTCCCCCTATGGCTACCAGCGGGTTCAAAAAATGTGATTGTTGTTCTAAATTAATGTCTCTTACAGACACGCATAATTTCTGCCTCCGTTGCCTCGGACCCAACCATGACTCTGGGAGCTGTGGTCCGTGTGGCAAGATGTCCTCCAAGTCGCTGAGGAGTCGGCAATCGCAAAAGGAAAGAATCTTCTCTGACCCCGAGTCCGGTCCGGCCCGGACCTCGTCGGAGGCTTTGACGTCTCGTGATTCCGGCCACGAGCTCCGTCAGAGTTCCTCTGAGCGGGGGTCCCCTGGACGGGAGCATCGTCGGCAGAGGAAACTTGCGCGGGCGGCGTCGGAGGACGCACCTGGTCCCTCGCGGGCCGGGTCGCAAAGCCCCGCCAGCCACCCCGAGTCCTCGGAGGCGGAGAGACCTTCAAAACTTCCTCGACTTGAGGTGGAGCCGCACGTGAGTACTATTGTCCTCCTGGACTCCCCTACGGAACCGTCGTCGGGCCCGACGCCGTCGGGGCCCAAGTCGGTGGCTGCCGGATCTTCTGGGCTTGACCTCAGATTGACATCCTTGGAGCGCAGTATCTCTGCCTTCTTGGACCAGCAGCGGGTTTGGATGACCGGCATCGCCAGTGCATCCGCCCAGACCACCGGGACGTCGACGCCCAAGTCAACCCTGGCGGCCAAGTCGATCCTCGAGTCGATGCATGCTCGAGTCGATCCTCGGTCGAGGTCTCCCTCGGCCTCCCGTTCGGGACCGAGGTCGTCGACGTCGGCGTCGGGACGAACCCTCGCCCGCACGGAGCCCCTCGATTCCTCCATGGAGGCGTCGGACTGGGACACGGAAGGGGACGAGTCACCCGGCTCTTTTCAGACCCGGTGTGTCCCCTCCGAATCGCCCGAGTCGGAGCCTCGAAGGCGATCCCCTCCGGAGGATACACGCTTCTCTGATTTTGTGCGGGATATGGCCAAGGCTTTGGCTTTCCCCGCGGATCCAGAGGAGGAGCCTCGCGCGGAAGAGCTCGAGGCACTCCAGTATGACTCTCCCCCGAAGGAGACCTTTACTGTGCCGGTCCCTCCGATGCTAGAGCGGCTGCTCTTCCGCATGTGGGAAAGCCCGGCCTCAACACCGGTGTTAAGCAAGCGGATCGATTCTATTTATCGAGTCCGCAAGAGCCCCAGGTTCCAGAAGGCGCAACTGCCACACCACTCCATGGTTGTGGAATCGGCAATGCATCGGCTTAAGAGTCAAAAGATGCACTCCTCGGTGCCCCCGGGTAAGGAGGCCCGTAACCTGGACGCCCTCGGTAGGAAGTGCTTCCAGGGTTCCATGCTTGCCTGCAGGGTCCAGACGTACCAGCTGTATATGGGCATTTTCCTCCGAGACTTGGCGAAGGAGCTAGCCGGGTTCTCGGCTGGTCTCTCCGACGAACCGTTACAGAGGTTCCTGGCCTTGTCCGATAGTATTCGAGAATGCTCGAAGTTCCTTTCTCGGGCGGCCTACGACGGCTTCGAGGCGTCGGCCCGAGTAGCCGGAGCCGGCATCGGTGCCCGCCGACAGGCCTGGCTCCAGTCATCCGACCTCGAGCCGTGGGTACAGGACAAGTTAGTCGATGTCCCCTGCCGAGGTGACAACCTTTTCGGCAAGCCCATGTCCGATAAGGCCGCGGAACTCGAGTCCGAGACTCTCACTCGGACTCGACTGTCCCGAAAGACCTCCGCTCCCACACAGAAGAGGAAGGGTCCGGGGAAGAAGCCTTTTTACCCGAGGAAGGTGCTTGCCTATAAGCAATCCCACCTTCAATACCAAGTACCGGCGGCTTCCACTCAGTGCCCACAGACTAAGAGTCAGGGGAATGGTCCCCGCAGGCCGCGGGCCCCCAAGCCCGCTGCACAGCCCCCTGCCACGCAGGGTGGGGGTTTTTGACTATGCCAGCATAGCCTCTTCCCCTCCGCGCCCGTCGCTCAGCACGGGGGGCAGGCTGATCCACTTCGCTCACAGGTGGCCAGCCATAACATCCAATTCCTGGGTGCTGCAGGTGGTTCAAAGGGGCTACCTCTTGCATTTTCACCAGGTGCCTCCCCCCTACTTTCCGGGGGAGCCTCCGAGGCCCCCTCTGCACAGAGACTTACTCCTTCAGGAGCTGCAGGGTCTACTGGAGGAGCAAGCTGTGGAGCCAGTGCCCCAACCTCAGTGGGGTCAGGGGTTCTACTCCAGATACTTCCTGGTCCCAAAGAGGACGGGAGGCCTCAGACCCATTCTGGACTTGCGCAATCTCAACATGTTCCTGCAGCGGGAAAAGTTCAGGATGCTTACCCTTGGAATCTTGCTGCCCTACCTCCAGCAGGGAGATTGGCTATGCTCCTTGGATCTAAAGGATGCCTATACTCACATCCTGATTCATCCGGACCACCGACAATGTCTCAGATTTGTAGTGGCCAGAAAACACTATCAGTACCGCGTGCTGCCTTTCGGCTTGTGCTCCGCCCCCAGGGTGTTCACAAAATGCCTGGCGGTGGTCGCGGCCTTCCTGAGGCTTCAGGGCCTGTTCGTTTTTCCTTACCTGGACGACTGGCTCGTACGGGCGCAATCGGCCCCAGAGGTCTACGCAGCGTACGGTGGCTCTGCTTCAGCACTTGGGCTTCGTCATAAACGTCGGGAAGTCCACGTTGCGCCCTTCTCAGGATCTCGAGTTCATAGGAGCTCGGCTCGACACTCTGCGAGCTCGTGCCTTCTTGCCTCGGGAGTGAGCCGACCGGCTCATGGCTTTGGCCGGCAGGTTCCACAGTGCGTCTCCGGTTCCGGCCCGGAGGTTCCTGCAGCTGCTCGGTCATATGGCCTCCACGGTCCATGTCACGCCGAACGCCCGACTGCATATGAGGCCTGTCCAGTGGTGTCTCTGCACTCAATGGCATCAGGCCACAGGAGGTCTGGCGGACCTTCTACAGATCTCCGACCGCCTGTTCTCCTCTCTGCAGTGGTGGCTCCACCTGCCCAACCTGGTACGGGGTATGCCCTTTCAGTCTCCCGCACCCTCCCAGGTGCTGACGACCGATGCCTCTCTCTTGGGATGGGGAGCGCATTGCCAGGGAGTGCGCACTCAAGGCCTTTGGACTCCTTGGGAGGCGGCTCAACAAATCAACTTCCTGGAGCTGCGGGTGATCCGCCTAGCTCTGCGGACCTTTTATCACCTCACCTCTTGCCAGTCCGTACTGGTGCAGACGGACAATCAGGTGGCCATGTTCTACGTGAACAAGCAGGGGGGCACGGGCTTCCTCCTGCTCTGTCAGGAGGCCCAGCGACTGTGCTCCTGGGCTGTCGACCACAACATCCTCCTCAAGGCTGTTTACCTGCCCGGGCAGGAGAATTGCCTGGCCGACAGGCTGAGCCAGGTCTTGCAGCCCCACGAGTGGAGGTTGAACCCCGGCGTTGCCCAGCAAATCTTCCGCCGGTGGGGCACCCCCACCGTGGACCTCTTTGCCAGTCCCCTGAATTGGCAGCTTCCCCGGTTCTGCTCTCGGCATCCACATCCCCTCAGAGTGGCCCCGGATGCTTTCCTCATTTCGTGGTCCACAGGCCTACTGTATGCCTTTCCTCCCACGCCGCTGGTGTCCCGGACGCTCTTCAAGGTTGCCCGGGACGGGGCCTACGTGATCCTGATAGCGCCCCGATGGCTGAGGCAACCCTGGTTTCCTCTGCTCCTGCAGTTAGCGGTGGACACCCCTCTCCCTCTAGGGTTTCAGCCCGATCTTCTGACCCAAGATCAGGGTACTCTTCTGCACCCCAACCTCCGGGCCCTTCACCTGATGGCCTGGCTGCTGAGAGGGTAGTCCTGGCCCCGCTCTCGCTCCCCCCGGAGGTGGAAGCTGTCGTCCTGGCTTCTCGGCGACCTTCTACCCGGAAGTCTTACGCACTCAAATGGCGTTGCTTCTCCGCCTGGTGTTCTCAGCGTTCTGAGGACCCCTTCGCCTGCCTAGTATCTGTGGTACTGCAATACTTGCTGCACCTCTCCGATCTAGGCCTCAAGTCCAACTCTGTCAGAGTCCACCTCAGTGCTCTCTCTGCACATCATTTGCCGGTGGAGGGCCAGCCCCTTTACTCGCATCCCTTGGTGGCGCGCTTCCTCAGGGGCCTGCTTCTGCTTAAGCCCCCGTTGCGCTCTCCGGCTCCTGACTGGGACCTCAATGTGGTTTTACAAAGGCTTACTTGCCCGCCTTTCGAACCCATGTCTACCTGCCCCCTCCGCTTCCTCTCATGGAAAGCTCTCTTCTTGGTAGCCCTCACCTCCGCTAGGCGCGTTAGTGAACTACAGGCCCTAGTGTCGGAGCCCCCTTACACTAGGTTCTACAGGAATAGGGTTGTCTTACGGACTCACCCTAAGTTTCTTCCTAAGGTGGTTTCCTCTTTCCACATCAATCAAGTGGTGGTTATTTATTTATTTATTTATTTATTACAGTTTCTTATATACCGCGCTATTTAGAATCAGCGCGGTTTACATCATAACAACAACGACCATAACGACAAACTGTCAGGTTTTACATTGAACAGGAGTACAAACTTGGATAACTGGGTTAACTATATACATAATCTATCTACAATGCAGTGTGAGGGCATTTCTAGATTGGGTCATTTCTTGGAGGGGATATCTAGTTCAGTTGCTGTCTGGGAAGTATTGGCAGAAAAGGTATGTTTTGAGAGCCTTCCTGAACTGATATAGATTGGTAATGGTTCTAATGTTGGGGGGTAGGGTTCTTCCGACCTTCTTTCCCAGGCCACATACCAGCAGAGCTGAGACTGTTCTGCATACCCTGGACTGTCGAAGAGCCTTGTCCTTCTACCTTGACCGTACGCGTGAGCATAGGAAAGCTGCCCAGCTTTTCGTTTCCTTTGACCCCAATCGGTTGGGGTTATCTGTGTCGAAGCGTACTCTGTCCATCTGGGTAGCTGACTGGGCGTATGGGGCAGCCGGCCTCTCGTTGGAGAGTCGAGTCACGGCGCACCGTATCCGGGCGAAGGCGGCGTCTGTCGCACACCTCCGCTCGGTTCCGTTGGCAGACATCTGCCGGGCCGCTACTTGGTCTTCTAGCCAGACTTTTGCGGCTCATTACTGCCTGGAGAGGGAGTCCCGCAGGGATAGTGCTTTCGGACAGGCAGTCCTCCACAATCTCTTTGAGGTTTAGGCAACTCCTACCCGCCGGCCCCGATGTTGGCTACCGGCCGGATTCGTATTCAGAGAAGATTCCTTCCTTCTGTGCGGTTGAGCTGGAGGGAGCTCTCTTTTCCAGCTTGGGGTCTCCGGTAGCCTTAAGCTAGGGAGTCCCATAAGTGAGGACTGACTTCCTGCTTGGTCCTGGAGAAAGAGTAGTTACTCACCTGTAACAGGTGTTCTCCAGGAGCAGCAGGAATCAGTCCTCACTACCCTCCCTCCTCCCCTGGAGTTGCAGTCATTCTTATGGTTGCTGTCTTCCGCTATGTCATTCGACTGAGCAAGATGGCATCCTTGGGCGGGAAGAGGACCACGCATGCGCGCTGCAATCCCAAAGGCTTTCTTTGAAAGCTGGGGAAATTGCTCCACGAGGGCTCCGTCGGCGCCGACGTCACCCATAAGTAAGGACTGATTCCTGCTGCTCCTGGAGAACACCTGTTACAGGTGAGTAACTACTCTTTCTGATGCCATGCAGATTGTAGCCTATTGGATACAGCCTCTCCACTGAGCAGTGGATACATCCTCCAATACATGGCTAACTCAATTGGCCTTAAGGGAAAGCTCCGTTGTGGGGCTGATTAGAAACATTGGTGAAGAAATTGGTTAATGCTGAATCATATCACCTTCCTGAGGATAGACTGAAAGGGCTTTGGAAGCAAGCATGATTTTTTCCTTCTTTGGCCATTACAGGCACGCCAAACTGATTTCCAGGGGTCTCAAGACTCCTGGTGTTTTATCCTGGAAAGTCTTTCTTCTCTGCTTCTGGATTTCGGACCCGTAAGAACATAAAATATGCCATACTGGGTCAGACCAAGGTCCATCAAGCCCAGTATCCTGTTTCCATCAGTGGCCAATCTAGGTCATAAGTACCTAGCAGTTTCCCCAAAAGACACAGGTTCCACAATGCTTGTATTGGGTCAAGCAGTGGTATCCGGGACCCTTTTAATAATGGTTTATGGACCTTTTCTCCAGTAATCAGGCCTTTCAATGGGGCTCAAGGCCCAGAGACTTGGTCCCCACCAGAGGCAGTTCCTCCCGTTCATCATCACTATGATGGTTTTGGGGCCCATTCCGAAATGTCACCAAGAATAGCAGGGTGCTAGATACCATTCAAGTGGCTATGTCCTGGACTGCAAGCAGCTAATCCCAAAGGCGTTTGTCATCTCTCCATATGGTTTGGCAGACATGAGTGCCCCATAGTGGTCATGTTAGACATGTTACTGTGCCTGAAGGCGATGGTGCCAATGCCCCCACCAAGCAGGGCAAGGGTTGCCAAAGAAAGATGTCTCCTTCCTACCACTGGCCTCAAAGTGGTCAATGCTCATTTGCGCTTGTTGCACTTCCGAATGGGAGCTTGCTTTTAAGCTAGGGTATGCAGAGTATGATCTCAGTCTCTCAAATTTACTTCTAATGCTCAGCGTAGTGCTTGCATCGTGCCAAAGAGAGCTTCCTTCTGGAGTTCATAAGATGTAACATGTATGGGTTGTTTGTCAAGATGTGCTTGGAAATTCTTCTTTATCAAGCCTGTGGCTCTCAGTACAATGGGGAATATTTCTGTATCTTTCCATCTCATTTTCTTGGTCTCTGATTGCATTTCTTGGTACTTCAGGATCTTCTGCCTCTCCATGCAATTCACAGAATAATCACTCGGAACCAACACCTCTATTATCAATGCCGTTCTGATGTTTTTCTCCTTTACCACTGTTTCCTCGCATCCGGTTTTTTATCCGCCAGAATGGGAATGCCCAAGGTGATCATAAACTCTTCATTCTTTGTAATTCTCTTAGGGTCATGATCCCAGTGCTTTTCAGGCACAGAGATGTTGTAGTGCTTACAGAGTTTCCAATGAATGAGGTGTGCTACTTTGTTGTGCCTTTCTATATAGAAATTTTCTGCCATCATAACTTCACAGCCAGCTATGAGGTGAGTCACAGTTCCCAGGTCTTTCTTACAGAATTGACATATGTATTTTTTGCCAGTTTCTTCAATGCTTGCTGTAAACCATCTCGTCCATAATCCGCTGTCCTGGGCTGCAACTATCAATCTCTCATTGTTCTCCGCCATTGGGGTCGCCCTGTGATGGAATTGATGGCGCCCCACTCCAGTGACAAAGAGTGCAGTTTCTTCACTTACCTCATGGAAACTGGGTCCAAGGGCATTGTTGCACTGGTTCATTCCTGGGTATGGCAGTGCCTGCTGTATGTGCTTCTTCCATGGCTGCTGTTGGGGCATGCGCTTCAGCGTTAGAGTGCCATCTGGGCTGGATTGATATGGTGCTGGATTGGATGAAAAGAGCGTGGTTCAGGGACCTGAGACGGTTCCTGCAGGTCCCTTCTCTTCATCTGCCCCATTTCGGGGCCGGTTGCATTAGGGGCCATTTGTCCTGGATGTCCCAGCTCCCTTCTTGCTTACGACTTGGTTCTTGCAGGGAGTCGATTGGCACATAAGCACTGTTCTCCTGCAGTGGTTTCTGCTCTGTTTGAGATTGGAGGGTCCTATTAGCTGGCATACATGCGAGTCTGGTGCCTCTTTGAGCGTGGGTGTAGCACACGACAGCTTGTTCCTGAGTCTGCCAAGGTGCCGGCTCTATTAGCCTTCTGCAGGACAGTCTGGAAAGGGTTTTCCCTTACCTTCCTAGGCGTGTAAGTGGCAGCCTTGTCTTTTTTCAGAGGGCCAGTGGCTGGAAGTCTTTAGCCTTGCACCCAGATGTTTCACGTTTTTCTTCAAGGTGTTTGGTATTGGCGTCCTCCCCTTTGGTCATTTGTCCCTTCCTGGGATCTCTGTCTGGTGCCCAGGGCCCTGGAGCATGTTACCCTGAACAAGACTGTTTTCTTGTTCGGATTTGTTTGGCAAGGTGGATTTCTAAATCATCAGTTCTCTCTTGATGGGATCCATATTTGTCCTTTTCAGAGGACCGTTTCCATTCGGCCTATATCTTCCTTTTTTGCCCAAGGTGATATCTCCCATTTCATGTGAATCAAGTGGTTTGCTCGTCCTCCTGCTAAGGAGCAGTGTAGAGGGAAGATAAGGATCTTCGCCTCATGGATGTCTGGAGTATGCTTCTCTGGTACTTGGAGGTTATGAATTCCTTTCATAAGTCCAATCATCTTTTTGTGCTGTTTGCTGGCCCACGCAAGGGTTTTATGGTAGCCAAGTCTACCTTGGGGCGTTGGATCAGGAGATGATTGCCTCGACATATCTTTTAAGGAACTGGCAGGTCGCAGAGATTTGCGCATCCATTCTACTCGGGCGCAAGTGTCTTCATGGATGGAGCGTAACTCAATAGCTCCTTCAGACTGTCAGGTGGCAACATGGGCATCACTTTCCACTTTTTTGTCAAGCATTCTGCTTGGATGTCCACGCTTGGGCAGACACAGCCTTTGGTTCTAGGATCTACGAACTGCTGTCTTCTTCCTGCCCAGTGGAGGCATAGCTTGTCTGGACTGGTCTAGTAGGATGATATGGATTTTACTTACCAGATAATGTCCTTTCCTTGAGTCATGCTAGACCAGTTCAGGACCCACCCCTGGAACTGTGTTTGGTCTGTTAAGGTGCAGTGCTACTTTGGTCCGCTATGATTTATATACTTGGCCCTGCAGGTCCATATCCTACTGATAGCCTGCTGTTCAATTTCTCCTGTACATGGTTTCTGTATTATTTGATTCATCATTGTTGCCCACGTTGAAGTTGAGTGAGGTTTGCCATGCTTTCCCATATTCTTTGGGACCAATACTAAGGTGCCATTTAGTGCTCAGGCTGATAGGGCATGGGAGTGATGTCATGGAAACCTGAGCATTCATTGACTCTGTCTTCACCAATCTGCTGGAAGGGGAACACAACACACTTGTCTGGACTGGTCTAGCTGGACTCAAGGAAAGGACATTATCTAGTAAGTAAAATGCCACCTTAGCTAATGCTCCCGTGTTTCTTTTTTTAAACATTATACTTTTTAATTTTTTGGGGAGATAGCAGAGGTAGGGTCCATGAGGGGAGGTAGGTTATAATTTTATTAATTTAAACACTGATTAAAAGCAGTTACTCCAGCTACATTGTCTTCCTCTTTTTCCCCAGCACCATCCCATCCCTTTCTTCTTGAATCTGCCTGCTGATTCAGGCTGCTTTCATGGCTAAAGGAAAGTAGAACTAAAAGGTTGTGGTGCAGAAAAAGAATGTCGTATTGGGAAACAATAGTATGACTGATATAGGAGAGAGATGTGGCAAAGTACAATAAGACTGGGAGAAAAGAAAGTAGAGGGCAAGGAAGCATGACAGTAGTGGATATTAACAGATATTGAGTTGGGTTACCATGAAGAACCAGATAATAATTCTAATACTAGTTCAGAGAAATGTAAAACATTCTTACAACTCATTGAATAAAGGCTTTCGGGCTTCTTCACTAAAGTGTGCTGTGTGGTTACTGCATTATAGTGTGTGGTAACCATTACTGGCATAGGTATGATAGCTACCGCATGCTAAAATGCATGTTAATTGCCCATTGCATGATGAGTCGGGAAATTAGCGGGTCAAGGGCAGAGTGAGGGAAGGGAGCGCATATTGCAGGTAGTGAGGAAGTACATCTCGCACGCTCACTGTCAATATCGCATTTAATATGGGTGCATTTAACAATACCACTATGGGTGGTATTAGGTGCATACGCATTATTTGCAAATGCTGCTGCTATGCATTAGGGTACAATTCTGTGTGCTAATTGCCAGGAACATACTGGGCATGCCCCTGACATATGACTGTTGCACTTACCACACATTACCTTTTGCTTTCAATGCATGGTAAGTGCAGACCCTTGTCGGTGCTTCAGTAAAAGGGTCCATTTGAGTTAGTTTGATTGGATGCAATTGCACAGACTGAAATTAAATGGAGATAAAACTAAACTTATGTGGTTGAGCATTTCAAGAGAAGATTTGCCTATTGAGAATCCAGTTATATCTGATGATTCAATTCCATTAGTCTTTTTTGAAAACGTTGAGGATGGTTTTGGACTCTGCTTTGTCAATAGATCTACCAGTTATCTAATGAACAAAGTTCACTTCCAATTATGTCATCTTAGACAAATTAGAGCATGCCTACCTGAAGGGCATTTTAGAATTGTAGTACAGGCTTTTATTTTGGCCCAATTAAATTATTGTAACATTTTCTCTCCTGGAACAAGCAGGAAGTCAGTCCTCACAGATGGGTGACGTCGGCATAGAAAGCCTTTGGGAGTTCTACCATGCATGCATGGTCACCTTCCTACCCAAAGGTGCCATCTTACCTCACTCTTCTTTTTTCCATGGAGCCCATTGGATATGTAGTCTGTACCCCCAGAAAAATTTAGATTTTTTTCATGATTTTTTCGTGATCCTCTGGTCGCATACTGTCACCTTCTCTGTTCCTGGATCTGTTGCCTCGGTGTCAAGGGTTTTTTTTCTGGTTCCCTCTTTTTCTTTTTTACTTCTCTTCGGTGTGCGGGTTTTTCTCACACCCTCCTGATCAGGATATTGGAGTTTGACCTTGCGGAGCCATCTTTCTTGCTATGTCTTTCTCTTGGAACAAACAGGAAGTCAGTCCTCACATATGGGTGACGTCGGCGCCGATGGAGCCTGCGCAGAGCAAATCCCCAGCTTTTTAAAGAAAGCCTTTGGGAATTACTACCAATCATGCGTGGTCCCTTCCCACCCAAGGGTGCCATCTTGCTCAGTCTCCCTTTTTCTGCAGAGCCCACCAGACGTCGTCTGTTTCCGTTCCAGAAAAAGTTGATTTTTCAAGCTTGTTTTGGCTCCAGTTTTGCGCCGGTAGCTTTTCCCTCCCTGACCTCGGTATCGGGTCGATTAATTTTTTACTTTAAGTTTTCATTTTTCTTTGGACATCTTCGCGCCCTTTTTTCTTCACTGACAGCCCGAAGAGTCTTTGACCTTGCTGGGGTTCTTTTTCCCCCCATGGCTACTAGCGGGTTTAAAAAGTATGATCGGTGTGGGAAGATCATGTCCCTGACCAATACGCATGACTGCTGCTTCTGGTGCCTCGGCCCGGACCACGACCCGGCAGTCTGTGGCCTGTGCAAAAAGATGTCCTTGAA
This sequence comes from Ichthyophis bannanicus, assembly GCA_033557465.1. Taxonomy (NCBI): domain Eukaryota; kingdom Metazoa; phylum Chordata; class Amphibia; order Gymnophiona; family Ichthyophiidae; genus Ichthyophis; species Ichthyophis bannanicus. The sequence goes on from CM066031.1 coordinate 1,768,196,942, forward strand.
GGCCCTGAGGAGCCGCCAGCAGCAGCATGATAACATTTTTCCTGATTCCCCCATGCCTCTGAGAGCCAGGACCTCGTCTGAGGCCTCCATGCCTCAGGAGGAGCACGCTGAACCCGAGTGTCATCGGGGGTCCTCGGAGAGGGGGGTCTCCCTTGAGAGAACCGAAAAGAAGGAAGAAACCCTTGAAGGCGGCATCTCTGGACAGCTCCGATCGGCTGGTTTCCTCCCGGGGCCGGTCTCAGAGTCCTGAGCATCTGCCCGAGATGTCGGAGAGGGAGCGTCCAGCCAAGGTTTCTCAAAAGGACTTGGTTGCGGAACGGCGTAGGCAAGTACACACTGCCTAGTCGAGGATTCCCCTCCGAGGGAGCTAGCTTTGGGCCCGAATGCATCGGTACGCGAGCCGCAAGCTGCAGAGCCTTCGGGGATGGTGTCCAGGATGGTGGCCTTGGAGCGCAGTGTCACTGTCTTCTTGGAACAGCAGCGGCCGCATTGAGGAGTCGGCAGCACCAGCGGGAGCATATTTTCTCTGACTCCGGCCGGGCTCGGACCTCGTCAGAGGCTTCGACGTCTCGGGACTCTGGTCCTGAGCATCGTCCGGTTCCTCCACCCCGACCACCTGGTGTTTGACGTCTTCGACATCCCCGGAGGCCAAGCTGATCCGCGAGGCCATGCAGGCCCGGGTGGATCCTCAGCCGAGGTCACGCTCGGCCTCCTGCTCGGCGGGGCCGAGGTCATCACCAGCGAGTCTGCCGGTGTCGGGGCAGATGACGCCGGGGCCCTTGAGGCCCGAGGAGATCCACGAGTCTTTCTAGGAGGCCTCCGCCTGGGAGACTGAAGATGAGGACTCCCTGGACACCCGTTGTCATTGCGATGTCCCTTCTGATTCCCTGGTTTCTGAACCTCGGAGAAGGTCCCCACCGGAGGATTTGGGTTTTTAGGACTTCGTCCAAGATATGTCCAAGGCCTTGGCTTTCCCGACGGAGTGAGGAGGATCCTCGAGCCGACGAGCTCGAGATCCTCTAGTACGAGGCTCCCCCTCGGGAAACGCTCATGGTGCCCATTCTTCCTATCCTGGAACGACTTATGCTCCGCATGTGGGAGATGCCAGTGTTGATGCCGTTGTTCAGCAAACAGCTTGACTCAATGTACCGAGTATGTCGGAGCCCTGGGTTTCAGAAGTCATAACTGCCGCACAACTCCATGGTTGCGGAGTTGGTCAAGTGTTGACTAAAGAGTCAGAAGACGCACTCCTCGGTGTCCCCCCAGCAGGGAGATTCGCACCTTGGATGCCCTCAGCAGGAACTGTTACCAGGGCGCGATGCTGAATTGTCGGTTCTCCAGGACCAAGCAGGAAGTCAGTCCTCACATATGGGTGACGTCGGCGCCGATGGAGCCCTCGCGGAGCAATTTTCCCCAGCTTTCAAAGAAAGCCTTTGGGAATTGCAGCGCGAATGCGCGGTCCTCTTCCCGCCCAAGGGTGCCATCTTGCTCAGTCTTCTTTTTTCCGCGGAGCCCTACAGACGTTGCCTGTGAATCCCCGCAGAAAAGTTGATTTTTCTCTGTTTTTTCTTCGGTTTGTCGCCGGTTCTTTTCCCGCCCGGACTCGCGACGCCGGTTGCGAGTCCGTCCTTTATTTTTCGGTTTTTTGTCCTTCCTGACAGATTTCGCGCTTTTTTCCTTTTTCCCTGGCTGCCCGGTCGTTCGACCTCGCAGGGGCCCTTTTTCCCCCGATGGCGGCCAGTGGTTTCAAAAAGTATGACCTCTGTAAGAAACTTATGTCTCTTACAGACACTCATGACTTCTGCCTCCGCTGCCTCGGCCCAGATCATGACCCCATGATCTGCGGGCCATGCGGCAAAATGTCCTCAAAAGCATTGAGGAGTCGGCAGCACCAGCGGGAGCATATTTTCTCTGACTCCGGCCGGGCTCGGACCTCGTCAGAGGCTTCGACGTCTCGGGACTCTGGTCCTGAGCATCGTCGGAGTTCCTCTGAAAGGGGGTCTCCTACCCGGGAGCATCATCGGAAGAAGAAACCCGCGAGGGCGGGATCGGTGGACGCTCCTGGTTCCTCGAGGGCCAGGTCGCATAGCCCCGATTCCCGTCCCGGGTCCTTGGAGTCGGAGAGGCCGTCAAAACATCCTCGACTCGAGGTGGACTTGCCCGCTCACGTAAGTACTGTTGTCCTCGTGGACTCGCCTCCGAAGGACCCGACGTCGGGCCCCGAGTCGGGGGCTGCTGGGTCTCCTGAGCTCGGACTCAGGTTGACGGCCTTGGAGTGCAGTTTGTCTGCCTTTTTGGACCAGCAGCGGGCATTGATCGCTGGCCTCGCTGGTGCTTCTGCCCTGACCGCCGGGACGTCGACCTCCAAATCGACCCCGGAGACCGAGCCGATCCTCGAGTCCATCCTCGGTCGAGGTCTCCTTCGGCCTCCCGTTTGGGACCGAGGTCGTCGACGCCGACTCCCTCGGCGTCGGGGCGGATGGCATCAGTGACCGGAGCCGATCGACTCCTCCTCCGAGGAGTCGGCCTGGGAATCTGAGGACGAAGAGTCACCTGGTTCCTTTCGGACTCGGTGTGCCCCTTCGGACTCCCCCGAGTCCGAACCTCGGAGACGGTCCCCCCCGGAGGATACCCGGTTCTAGGACTTCGTGAGGGATATGGCCAAAGCCTTAGCCTTCCCTGCGGATCCCGAGGAGGAGCCTCGAGTCGAAGAACTCGATGCCCTCCAATATGACTCTCCCCCGAAGGAGGCCTTTATTGTACCGGTTCCTCCGATGCTGGAACGGCTTCTCTTCCGCATGTGGGAGAGCCCGGCGTCAAGCAAGCGGGTCGATTCCATTTATCGAGTCCGCAAGAGCCCCGGGTTCCAAAAGGCACAACTACCGCACCATTCCATGGTGGTGGAATCGGCCATGCATAGACTGAAGAGTCAAAAAATGCACTCCTCGGTGCCCCCTGGTAGGGAAGCCCGAAGCCTGGATGCCCTCGGTAGGAAGTGCTTCCAGGGCTCTATGCTTGCTTGTCGAGTCCAGACATACCAGCTCTACATGGGCATGTATCTCCGAGACCTGGCTAAGGAAATAGCCGGGTTCTCTGCTGGTCTCTCCTACGAACCTTTGCAGAGGTTCCAATCCTTGTCTACTGGTATTCGGGAGTGCTCCAAGTTTATCTCTCGAGCAGCCTATGATGGTTTTGAGGCTTCGGCTCGAGTAGCCGCGGCCGGCATCGGTGGACGCCGCCAGGCTTGGCTTCAGACGTCCGACCTCGAGCCCTGGGTACAGGACAAGTTGGTCGATGTTCCCTGCCGAGGTGATAACCTCTTTGGCAAGCCCATGGATGAGAAGGCTGCACAAATCGAGACGGAGACTCTCACCAGGACTCATCTCTCAAGGAAGACCTCTGCCCCTTCTCAAAAGAAGAAGGCCTCGGGGGAAAAAGCCCTTTTACCTGAGGAAAGGTGTTGCCTATAAATACTACCCTCAGTATCAGGCCTCGCCAGCTCCCCCACAGGGAAAGCAGGCCAAGGGACGGGGTAATGGGTCCCGTAGGCAGCAAGCCCCCAAGCCTGCACCACCGGCCCCTGCTCAGCAGGGTGGGGGTTTTTGACTTTCTCAGCATAGCCTCTCCCCCTCAGCTGGTTTCTCTCAGCACAGGAGGCCGGCTGGTCCACTTTGCCCACAGGTGGTCCAACATCACCACAGATACCTGGGTGCTTCAGATAGTTCAAAAGGGCTATCGTCTTCATTTTCACCAGGTACCTCCCTCCTACTTTCCAGGGGAGCCTTCCAGACTCCCTCTGCACAGGGACTTACTCCTTCAGGAGTTAGCAAGTCTTGTTCAGGAACACGCCGTGGAACCGGTGCCCCACCACCTGAAGGGTCAAGGGTTTTATTCCAGATACTTCCTGATTCCGAAAAGAACAGGAGGCCTCAGACCCATCCTAGACTTGCGAAACCTCAACAAGTTCCTTGCAAAGGAAAAGTTCAAAATGCTTACCCTTGGAATCCTGCTGCCCTACCTCCAGCAGGGAGACTGGCTATGCTCCTTAGATCTAAAGGATGCGTATACTCATATCCTTATTCATCCAGACCACAGACAATACCTCAGGTTTGTTGTGGGCGGACACCATTACCAGTACAGAGTACTGCCTTTCGGCCTATCCTCCGCCCCCAGAGTAGAGTGTTCACCAAATGCCTAGCAGTGGTGGCGGCCTATCTGAGACTTCAAGGTCTCTTTGTGTTCCCATACCTGGACGACTGGCTCATCAGGGCCCAGTCTGCCCAAGAAGCCACTCAGGCTACTCATCGCACTGTGGCTCTGCTCCAGCACTTGGGTTTTGTCATAAACTTCGCAAAGTCCACTTTGCTCCCTTCTCAAGATCTCGAATTCATCGGCGCCAGGTTGGACACTCTTCAGGCGCGGGCCTTCCTGCCTCTGGACAGGGCCCAAAGGCTCATGGATCTCGCCAGCCGCTTTCACAGCAATTCCCTGGTCTCGGCCAGGCAATTTCTGAGACTGCTCGGCCATATGGCTTCCACGGTCCATGTAACCCCCAATGCCCGCCTGAACATGCGACCTGCTCAATGGTGCCTTCGCAAACAATGGCATCAGGCCACTGGGAGCCTAGCGGACTCCGTACAGATCTCCGACCAGCTGGTCTCCTCTCTGCGATGGTGGCTTCATCTACCAAACCTAGTGCTGGGGGTGCCTTTTCAGCCCCCTACACATTCTCGGGTCCTGACGACCGATGCTTCTCTCCAGGGTTGGGGAGCACATTGCCAGGGGACTTGTACTCAGGGTCTCTGGACTCCTTGGGAGTCCGCTCAGCAGATCAACTTCCTGGAGCTCAGAGCCATCCGCCTAGCGCTCAAAGCCTTCTCTCACCTGATTTCTCACCAGTCGGTACTTGTCCAGACAGACAATCAGGTTGCCATGTTCTACGTAAACAAACAAGGCGGAACCGGCTCCTTCCTTCTCTGTCAGGAAGCACAGAAGCTCTGCTCTTGGGCCGTTCATCGCAACATCGTCCTCAAAGCTGTCTATCTCCCAGGTCACGAAAACTACCTGGCAGACAAACTGAGCAGGATCCTCCAACCGCACGAGTGGAGATTGGATCCGCTCGTGGTTCAGCGGATCTTTCTCCGGTGGGGCCTCCCCACCATGGATCTGTTCGCCAGTCCTCTGAACCGGCAGCTTCCCAGATTCTGCTCTCGACAGCCGCATCCTCTCCGGGTAGCAGCGGATGCTTTTCTGATTCCATGGTCCACAGGCCTCTTGTATGCCTTTCCACCCATGCCTCTGGTGTCTCGGACGCTCTTCAAAGTTCTCAGAGACAAGGCGTGGGTGATCCTAGTGGCTCCCCGGTGGCTGAGACAACCTTGGTTCCCGCTTCTGCTGCAGCTGGCGGTGGACACTCCTCTTCCTCTGGGGTTTCAGCCCGACCTCCTCTCGCAGGATCAGGGGATGCTCCTGCACCCCAACCTTCGTTCCCTTCATCTGATGGCCTGGCTGCTGAAAGGGTAGTCCTTGCTCCTCTCCAGCTACCTCCAGATGTGGAAGAGGTTGTCTTGGCCTCCAGGAGGCCTTCCACCCGGAAGTCCTACGCTCTTAAGTGGCGTCGGTTCTCCGTCTGGTGTACTCAGCAGTCGCAAGACCCCTTCTCCTGTTCAACATCAGTGGTCTTGCAGTACTTGCTTTCCCTTTCCAATCTTGGACTTAAGTCCAACTCGGTCAAGGTCCACCTCAGTGCTATTTCTGCGCACCACCTACCGGTGGAGGGTAGACCTCTTTCCAGCCACCCTCTGGTGGCTCGTTTTCTCCGGGGCCTCCTACTCCTTAAACCACCTTTGCGCCCGCCAGCCCCGAACTGGGATCTCAATGTGGTTTTACAGCGGCTTACCTGTCCGCCTTTTGAGCCTATGGCTACCTGTCCTCTTCGTTTTCTTTCCTGGAAAACCTTGTTCTTGGTAGCCCTCACTTCTGCTAGACGCGTTAGTGAGCTGCAGGCCCTGGTATCTGATCCTCCTTACACTAGGTTCTACAAGAACCGGGTAGTCCTACGGACTCACCCTAAGTTTCTTCCTAAAGTGGTTTCCCCTTTTCACATCAACCAGGAGGTGGTACTTCCGACCTACTTTCCCAGGCCACACTCCAGCCGAGCTGAAATGGTCCTGCATACCCTGGACTGTAGAAGGGCGCTGAACGTCTACCTTGACCGTACGCTGAAGCACCGAAGGGCTGTTCAGCTCTTCGTGTCTTATGACCCCAACAAGTTGGGGCTCCCTGTCTCCAAGCGTACTCTGTCCATCTGGATTGCGGACTGCATCGCTTGGGCTTACGAGGCTGCGGGCCTCGTGCTGGAAAGTAGAGTCACCGCTCCTCGTGTTCGGGCGAAGGCTACGTCAGTGGCTTACCTCCGCTCTGTTCCGTTGGCAGACATCTGCCGGGCCGCTACTTGGTCTTCAAGCCAGACTTTTGCAGCCCATTACTGCCTAGAGAGGGAGTCCCGCAGGGACAGTGCTTTCGGACAGGCAGTCCTCCGTAACCTCTTCGAGGTATAGGCAACTCCTACCCTCCATCCCGGATGTTGGGCTACCGGTTGGAGACGTATTCAGAGAAGATTCCTTCCTTCTGTGCTGCTGAGCTAGAGGGAGCTCATTTTTGTGCTTAGGGTCTCCGGTAGCCTTAAGCTTGGGAGTCCCATATGTGAGGACTGACTTCCTGCTTGGTCCTGGAGAAAGCGTAGTTACTCACCTGTAACAGGTGTTCTCCAGGAGCAGCAGGAATCAGTCCTCACAACCCTCCCTCCTCCCCTTGGAGTTGCAGTTTTATGCTTTCGTTTTTGCTACTTTTTGCTGTCTTTTAGCTATGTCATCTGACTGAGCAAGATGGCACCCTTGGGCGGGAAGAGGACCGCGCATGCGCGCTGCAATTCCCAAAGGCTTTCTTTGAAAGCTGGGGAAAATTGCTCCGCGAGGGCTCCGTCGGCGCCGACGTCACCCATATGTGAGGACTGATTCCTGCTGCTCCTGGAGAACACCTGTTACAGGTGAGTAACTACGCTATCCAGGCCTACCATCTGTACATGGGCATGTACCTGAGAGACCTGGCGAAGGAGCTCGCCGGGTTCTCGGCTTGTCTCTCCGAGGAGCCTTTGCAGCACTTCAAGGGCCTGTCCAAAGCTGTCTGTGCATGCTCCAAGTTTATGTCTCGGACGGCCTACGACGGGCTTGAGTCGGCGGCCCAGGTTGCCGCGGCGGGCATTGGTGCATGCCGCCAGACTTGACTACAGTCGTCTGACCTCGAGCAATGGGTACAGGACAAGTTAGTCGATGTCCCATGTCAAGGGGAAAACCTCTTTGGCAAACCCATGACTGACAAGGCCACCCAGCTGGAGACCGAGTTCATGATGAGGACTAGGCTCTCTAAGAAGACCACTGCCCCTTTCCGAAAGAAGGGCTTGGATAAAAAGCCCTTTTACCCGAGGAAGTCCACTGCTTACCAAAACTACCCCCCTTAACCGGTCTCTCCGGCTCCCCAGCAAGGACATCAGGCCAATGGACAGAGGCATGGCCCGCATAAGCAGAAGGGTCCCAAGCTCCGGCTCCAGCCCAGCCTGGAGGGAACTTTTAACTCCTGCAGCATGGCCCCTCTCCCAACTGCAGTTCAGCAGCCTACAGGAGGTCGCCTCACCTTTTATGCCCACAGGTGGAGAGCTATCACCACCGATTCCTGGGCATTACAGGTGATCGGGGACGGTTACCTCCTCTATCTAAGTCAGGTTCCTCCACACTACTTCCCGGGAGAGCCCATCAGGTCTCCCCTTCACCGGGACCACCTTCTGAAGGAGCTGGCTGGTCTTCTCGAGGGCCAAGTGGTGGAACCGGTGCCCCACCACCTCAAGGGCAGGGGGTTCTACTCCAGGTACTTCCTAGTGCCAAAGAGGGCAAGGGGCCTAAGGCCCATCCTCGACCTGCGCAACCTCAACAAATTCCTGATGAGGGAGAAGTTCAAGTTGCTCTCCCTTGGAACATTGCTGCCTTACCTCTGCCAGGGAGACTGGCTATGCTCCTTAGACCTAAAGGATGCCTACACTCACATCCTAATCCACCCATACCACAGGCAATACCTATGCTTTGTGGTGGGAGGCAATAATTTCCAATACAGGGTGCTTTCCTTCAGCCTAGCCTCGGCCCCCAGGGTATTCACAAAGTGCCTGGCAGTGGTCGCCGCCTTTCTCAGGCTTCAGGGGATTTTTATCTTCCCCTATCTCAACAACTGGCTCATCAGGGGCACTACAGCCCCCGAAATGCAGCAGGCCACGGCACTCACCACCCAGGTCCTGCAACACTTGGGTTTCGTTATCAACTACCCCAAGTCAAACCTTTGCCTGTCACAAGAGCTGGAATTCATTGGGGGCAAGGATCGACACCCTTTAGTCAAAGGCCTTCCTGCCCGCAGACAGGGCAGCTAGGCTCATGGCGCTAGCCAAAGATATACAGCACCATCCCTCAGTGCCAGCAAGGCATCTGCTGCGCCTCCTCGGGCACATGGCCTCCATGCTGCGTGTCACTCCAGTTGCCCACATACAAACAGCGCAGTGGTGCCTCAGGGACCAATGGTCCCAGGCCACGTGACATCTCCAGGACAGAGTCTGAGTGACCAGGCAGCCGGTACAGTCCCTGACCTGCTGGCTCTCGCCCCGGCACTTAGAGGTGGGGATGCCCTTCCAGGGCCCTCACCACTTGAGGGTCCTCACCACAGATGCCTCCCTGCTGGGCTGGGGAGCCCATTGCCGGGGATACCGCACCCAGGGCACTTGGTCCCCAGACGAGAGTGCTCAACAGATCAACTTCTTGGAGCTGCGGGAAATTCATCTCGCCCTGAGGGCTTTTCGGCAGCGCACTAGGACAGACCTGTGGCCATGTTCTTTGTGAACAAATAAGGGGCCATGGGGTCCCATGCCCTCTGTCAGGAAGCCCTGGATCTGTGCTCTTATGCAGTCCGGCAGGGCATTCTCCTCAAAGCGGTATACCTACCCGGCTAGGACAACTGGCTGGCTGACAGACTCAGCAGGATGCTCCAGCCGCACGAGTGGCAGCTGCACCCAGGAGTAGCCAGCAGGCTTTTCCAAACCTGGGTGGAACCGGTGATGGACCTGTTTACGAGCCCGGACAATCACCAGGTACCCCATTTCTGCTCAAGGCAGCCACACCCTGCCAGGGTGGCCGCCGATGCCTTCCTGGTCTCATGGTCGGAGGGCCTTCTGTATGCTTTTCCCCCGACACCACTGATTGCCAAGACTCTGTTCAAGATTCTCTGCAACAGAGCCTCAGTCATCTTGGTAGCCCCACGGTGGCCCAGACAACCGTGGTTTCCACTGCTTCTGCAGCTAGCGGTGGAGGCCCCCATCCCTTTGGGGTCAGCTCCATGGCTCCTTTCCCAGGAGGGGGGCTCTCTTCTGCATCCCAACCTCAGCTCCCTCTCGCTGACTGCGTGGCTGCTGAGAGGGTGACTTTTTAGCCCTGCTCCACCTTTATTTATTTATTTAGCTGTATTTATATACCGCTTTTCACCGGGTCAAAGCGGTGTTACATAGGGGTGGGGGAATTAAGTAAGAGGGTGGGGCCATCACCGGGGGGCAACATTGATGATTTTGACATAGGACAGACTTTGGACGAAGGACAGACTGGGACATAGACATGGTAGTTTCAGGTTAGAGGCTCATTGAGGTGAGCTCAGTGGTTTGTGGGTTTTTCGGTGGGGGTTGAGTTGAAGTATTCCTGGAAAAGGACGGTTTTTAGTTGTTTTCTGAAGGATAGAAGGTTGGTATTGTTCCTCAGATATCTCGGTAGAGAGTTCCATAAAGATGGAGCATAAAGTTCAAAGGCTCGGTTGCAGGTCCGTTGCGAGCATTTGGTTCTTTTGTGGGGGATGGTGAGGGAAACGCTGGAGGCTTGTCTAGTAGATCTGCCGTGGGCTGGGCGAGCTAGTAGGGTGCGAAGCTGGGAGTCCTGTGTTTGATGGATAGCTTTGTGGGTGAGAAGGATGGCTTTGTATTTTGTCCGTGCTTCAAGGGGGAGAATGTGTAGTTCTTTCAGTATTGGGGTGATATGGTCGGTTTTCTTTGCGCTCTGAATGATTCTCGCAGTGGTGTTCAATGCAGTTCGGAGGGGGTTGGTGTGTGTGGCTGGAAGTCCATGGTAGATTATGTTGCAGTAGTCCAGATGTGGGAGTGTCATGGCTTGCATCACTGTTCGGAAGTCTTGATGTTCCAGGAGGGGTCTGAGACGTTGCACTGTTTTTGCCTTATGGAATATAGTTCCGGAGGTTTTAGTGATCTGTTGCTTTAAGGTGAGGGCTTGGTCAATAATAATGCCCAGGTATCTTATCTGTGGTTGTATTTGGATGCTTGTAGTTCCTATGTTGAGGTGTGTGGGTGGTGTGAAGTCAGGGTCCTTTGTGACTATGAGGGCTTCAGTTTTCTTTATGTTGATGGATAGGTTGTTTGTTTGTAACCAATTAGAGACTGCGGTGAAGCATGCTGATAGGTGGGCGTTTGTTGGGTTTGTGGTTGTAATGGGGGCGTAGAGCATGATGTCGTCAGCGTAGATGTGGAAGCTGACGTTGTGTGTGCGTATGAGTGTGCAGAGTGGCTGGAGGTAAATATTGAAGAGCATGGCTGACAGTGTGGATCCTTGGGGTACTCCCTGGTGTTGTTGGAAAGGGGGGGAGGTTGAGGCGCTGGTGCGGATTAGTTGTCTGTTTGTTAGGTAGGATTGAAACCATTTCAACACGGTATCTTTGATCCCAATAGTCTGTAGTCTGTGTATGAGGATGTTGTGGGAGATAGTGTCAAAGGCTGCAGATATATCGAGGAAGATCATGGCGTATCCGGAGTGTCTGTCTTTGATTCCTGTGAGGAGTGTGTTCATCAGCGTGGTCATGAGGGTCTCAACTCCATGTAGCGGGCGGAAGCCGTGTTGTTGAGGGTCGAGTATGTTGTTAATATCCAGGTGTTCCTGAAGCTGGATTACTTCTCAATTACTTTGGCTGTGAAAGGCAGACTTGCTATGGGTCTATAGGATGCTGGGTCGAGAGGATCTAGGTTTTGCTTTTTCAGGGAAGGTCGGATGATCGTGGTTTTGAGGGCGTCTGGCATGTGTCCTCTGGAGAAGGATTTGTTGACGATTCGAGTTAATGGTGTGCTCAGTTCATTTTTTGATTTCTTTATCCAGTCAGTGGGGCATGGGTCCAGCGGGGAGGTGGTGGTGTGGAGGCAGGCGATGGTGGTTGAAAGATCTTCTGTTGATGTTTCTTTGAAGGTGGACCAGTCTCTGTGTAAGTTGGGGTGGAGGTTCTCTGTGGTTGACTGTGAGGTTAGCTGAGGGCTTTGTGGTCGTTGTAGTTTGTATTGATGGGCCAGGAGTTCTGGTGCAATCTGCGGTAGTTGGTCAGAGTTGTGTGGTGTTTTTGTAAGTTTTTTGATTATCTGAAAGAGCTCACGAGGTTTGTTAATGGAGGTGTTGATGATTTTCATGTGGTAAATTTTCTTTGCTTTGTCAGTCTCATAGTGATAGGCGTTGAGTTGGTATAGGTATATTGTTTTGTCATTTTCGTCGTTGGTTTTTCTCCATTTTCTTTCGGTTCTCCTGAGTTTTGTTTTTAGCTTTCGGAGACACCTTCCGAAATAAGTGGGGGATGTTTTGTTGGCTTCACGCAGAGCGTCTACCAGACGGACTTACACTTTTAAGTGGCGTAGGTTTGTACTTTGGTGCGCTGAACGGGAGTCAACCCCTTTTCTTGCCTGGTGATCATGGTGTTGCAATACCTTCTCCACGTCTCCAGGACGGGACTCAAGTCTAACTCTGTTGAGTGCATCTCAGCGCCCTGGCGGCGAACCACCATCAGGTGGACGGGAAACCCTTCTTAGTTCATCCAGTTTCCTAAAGGGCCTACTCCTGTCTAAGCCCCGGTTCGTCCTCCGGCGACCGAATGGGATCTCAAAGTGGTGTTGGGGCAGCTCACTCTGCCGCCCTTCGAGCCTCTGGCTATGTGTCACCTTCGCTATCTCTCCTGGAAGGTGGTTTTCCTGGTTGCGCTCACTTCTCCCCAAAGGGTGTGTGAGCTCCAGGCTCTCGTGGCGGAGAAGCCTTATACCAGGTTTTACAAGAATAGGGTGGTGCTTCGCATGCATTCCAAATTTCTCCCGAAGGTGGTGTCCTCTTTCTACCTCAACTAGGAGGTGGTCCTCCCTATATTTTTTCCCAGACCGCATGCCAGTCGGGCAGAGGCAGTCCTCCATACCTTGGATTGTAAGAGGGCCTTGTCCTACATTCAACGTACTCAAGGCCACCGAAAAGCCTCCCAGCTTTTCGTTTCCTATGACCCCAGTAAGCTGGGGGAGACGGTGACCAAGCATATGCTGTCCACATGGGTGGCGGACTGTATTGCCCAGGCTTATGAGGAGGCGAGGCTTCCGCAGGAAGGCCATGTCAGGGCACACCGGGTCAGGGCCATGGCAACATCAGTTGCTCACCTGTGCTCGGTTCCTGTGGCAGACATCTGCCAGGCCGTCACCTGATCTTCAGTTTATACCTTTGCAGCTCATTACTGCCTGGATAGGGAGTCCCGACAGGACAGTGCATTTGGCCAGGGCGTGCTCTGTAACCTTTTCGGGGTTTAGGCAGCTCCTACCCTCCGACACTTCTGTGTTCAGGCTACCGGAGTGCTAATTCCTTTGGACGCAGGAGTCCTATTACTCCGAATACGGATTTCATTACAGCTGTTGCGGCATTTGATGAGGGAGCTTTTTTTGGGCTATAGGTTCATGGTAGCCTGTAGCTGGGGCGTCCCATATGTGAGGACTGACTTTCTGCTTGTTCCCGGAGAAAGCGTAGTTACTCACATGTAACAGGTGTTCTCCGGGGACAGCAGGAATCAGTCCTCACAACCCTCCCTCCTCCCCTTGGAGTTGCAGTCCTATTATCTTCATTTATTTTTGCCGTCTTTTTAGCTCTGCCATTTGACTGAGCAAGATGGCACCCTTGGGCGGGAAGGGGACCACGCATGTGTGGTAGAAATTCCCAAAGGCTTTCTTTGAAAGCTGTGGATTTGCTCCACGCGGGCTCCATCGGCGCCGATGTCGCCTCTATGTGAGGACTGTTTCCTGCTGTCCCCGGAGAACACACACACGCACACGCACTCCACTTCCACACCACACATGTGCAGGCACCCCAGCTCCGCACCAGATGCACACACAACAGGTGTAGCTTAATGGGTCAGTGGGGGGTGGTGGCAGAGGGAAGAGGAGGAGGAGGGTGGGGCCACTGCCTTTTGTTGGCATTATGCTGTGGCCATTCCTGACATCTGCTGTCTTTTGTTTTGTCCAGTATAGGGGGAAATGCATTTCTTTCTGTTTCTCAGGTGTTGCACTGCATGCAACATCTGGTTTTCTGAGGTTTTAGTTTCATTTTGTCTACATATTTCTATTTTCACTTTGTGGTCACTGATTGGTGAAGGCCTGTCTGTAGTATGTGTGTGTGACCAAGACTGGGTATTCTGTTAGCAGGGAATTTCTGTTTAAGAATGTGTAGTAATCTGGCTTGTTCAACTTTCCCAATAGCTTTATTGATGTTTTTGGGCTCACTGCAGTATGTACGGTGCTGTCGTTTTCTAGGTAGGGTCCTTGTGTGAGTTTTGGAAGTTAGTACTGGCATGGTAGATTTGCTCTTGGTCTCAAATGATTTTTTTGTATTAATTCTAGGACCGGCCCAACCATTAGGCAATCTAGGTGTGATCACTTCTGGGGGTCGACAGAGAGTAGGGCATTCAAAGTTAAACAATAAATTCTGACAGCCAGGGGGGACATATGGGTTAAGATTTGCTTAGGGTGCCAACACTTTGAATCAACTCCGCGGCTGGCCATGATTAATTCACAATATGCTTGGTACTGAGATTTTCTTGTATTGTAAGTTTTATGGGGAAGGTTCTAGCTCTGCTCTGCACAGAATGTTGGGGAAGGGGCCGGGGGTGGGGTTCGGTGGATACAGAATATGCTTGGATTTAATGCAATATGGGAGAACATATGACTGTTGGAGGGGCCAGAGAGGGGGACTGCGGCTGAATTGGTGCTGAAGAGTTCAAACTCTTGTACCGCCCTCCCTTGATGTAGCCTGCAGACAATAAAGCCTGCCTCTCTGCGATTATTTTTTATGGGCAGAGTATGGCTAGCCATAGGTGGTGGGTTTTTCTTTTTCAAAAATTTGGCAACCCTAGATGTAATGGAAACTTGTCTACTTTGTAACCCGCTCTGGACTGAAAGGGATAAAGTGGGATAAATTTAATTATGAATGTTTATTCAAGGTGCTGCTTAGCTGACTAAGCTGTTTCTGTTGAATTTAGTCAAGATGTACAGCTAATATGTAGCCATGCACCCAGTGTGAATCATGACTGTGAGGGAAGACAATGAAAACGGAGTATTATAGAAACCTACATTGTAAATGATGACAGATCAAGACCAATTGACCCTTTGGCCAGTCTGGCTCCGAAACATGTGAAGGGGCCTGGGCTTGATTTTTTGGCTTGGGTCTTCTGCTCCCTGGAGGGGATGGGTATGGGGATACTGTGGTGGCAGCATTCATAGCACCAGAGGAAAGAGTCATAGTGATTGTGCAACAGTGACATCTAGGGGGTCATTCTGATGCTGGGATAGCGGGGATGTACATCCGGTTCGGACGTACAGCTCCCACTATTCGCTCAGGGCCTATTCCGTGCCCAAAGCTCCCCACACGTACACAGGAGATGTGCGGGGAGCTCTGGATGGGGGAAGGCCAGAGGATGAGCGTGGGCAGGGAGGAGGCGGGACCCTGACCCCGGATGTACAGGGCCAATTCCGATCTCGGCCCTGTATGTCCAGGCCTGAGGATGTAGATGGGGGACTTATTTCACCTCAGGGGTGGAATATGGCCCCCCTGACATTGGCAGCCATCGTGGCAGGACCCCCCAGACCAGGTGAGCAGGGCAGGAGGTTCCCCGCAGTCCGATCCCAGCCTTGGCAGGGCCCATCGGGGGTTGGGCAGCGGGGAACAGGATCTTCTTCTGCAGAAGATTGGGGCTCCTGCATGGCATCTCAGTGCCATGGCAATGGGACGCCATGGCACCAGGGTTCCATGCAGGCGCTTTGGCTGGGTTAGATGGAGTGGGAGTTGTCCATCCGGCATCACAGAATCGGGGCACATCCTGCCCATCCAGGCCCTTTGCACCCAATTCTGCTCCCGTGGGAACTTCTAGCTCCTGCGGGTGCAGAATCATGTGCAAATCCAGCCTGTCCAGATTTTGGACATCCAGACGGGCCGGATGTGCTCTGATCAGAATGAGGCCCTAGTGTCTTGGTTTGGTGTCAATGACTTTAGAGGCTCAGAAGGAGCCTTGATATCCTCTAGGCTCTGTTCCTGCAGTTCAGAAAAAAGTTTTCTTTTTGGCCCTCATGGCTGAGATTTTTTGCTTATTTTCCTGCCTGTCGTTGGTTAGCTGCTCTTTTATTTTCCCTTTTAGGGCTTATTTTTGTGTTTTTCAACGCTTTTGCATGTTTTTTTCCCCCTTTGAGGTGGTTTCCTGCCTATGACAGTTTTTCATTTTAACTTTGCCGAGGTGGTCTTTTTCGACATGTCTAAGCCAGCTAGTGGCGTTAAGAAATGCACCAAGTGTGGCAAAACTATCTCTGTCACTGACCGTTATAATTAGAAACATAGGTCATGTGGTCTTTTTCTGCCGTCATGTTTCTATCTAGCCTGCCCTTCCATATCAACTACAGTAGTCCTCTTTTTACCTTTAGAGATCCTCTGTGTTTATCCCATGTTTTTTTTAAATTCAGATACTGTCCTCGTGTCCGCCACCTCCACTGGGAGACTATTCCACGTATCTACCACTCTTTCCGTAAAGAAATATTTCTGCATATTACTCCTGAGTCTATCCCCTTTCACTCTCTTACTTTGTCCCCTCATTGCCTTCAATTGAAAGAGACCCTCCTGTGCATTTATGCCACGGAGGTATTTAAATTTCTCTGTCATAT
Source organism: Ichthyophis bannanicus (assembly GCA_033557465.1). Classification (NCBI taxonomy): domain Eukaryota; kingdom Metazoa; phylum Chordata; class Amphibia; order Gymnophiona; family Ichthyophiidae; genus Ichthyophis; species Ichthyophis bannanicus. The sequence continues at coordinate 1,768,213,014 of CM066031.1, forward strand.
CGCTCCTATCCCACCTTTCCTCTTAAGTATACATATTAAGATCTATAAGTCTGTCCTCATATGCATCATAATGAAGTCCACTAACCATTTTTGTAGCCACCCTCTGCACCAACCCCAACCTGCTTATATCCTTTTGAAGGTGCGGTCTCCAGAATTGCACACTACTCCAAATGAGGTTGCACCAGAGACTTATACAGAGGCATTATCTCCTTTTTTCTGCTGGCCATTCCTCTCCCTGGTTGCTGAGAGGGTAGTCCTCGTGGAGCTTGACCTCCGCAAGGGCATTACCAATGTCTTGCCTGTGTCCCACAAGGACTCGACCTGCAAGACCTATGTGCCCAAGTGGCAGCAGTTCACCATCTGGGGTGCGAGTAGGGCCCTCGACAAATTCTCCTGTCTGCTGGAGTGCTTCCTGCACCTCTCCAACTCCGGCTGAAGTCTAACTCTGTGTGAGTCCACCTCAGTGTGATTGGGGCTTACCATCGCAGCTGTGGGGAAAGCCAGTTTCGGTACAGCCACTGGTGGCCTGGTTCATGAGGGGCCTGCTCCTCTCAAAACCTCCGTTCAAGCCTCCTATGGTCGCTTGGGACCTCAATGCGGTCCTCGGCCAGTTGATATGGGCCCCCTTCAAGCTCCTAGGCTCATGCTTGCTGAAGTTCTTGACCTGGGAGGTCCTCTTCTTGGTGATTATCATGTTGGCGTGATGTGTTAGTGAGCTCCAAGCCCTGTTTGCTCACCCTCTATACCAGGTTTCACCAGAACTGGGTGATGCTCTGTATGCAACCCCAGTTTCTGCCAAAGGTAGTCTTGGCAGTCCACCCCAACCAGTCCATTATCCTTCCAATGTTTTTTCTCAGGCGTCACGTGAACTGTGGTGAGGCGGCCCTGCACACACTGGACTCTAAGTGTGCATTGGCCTTCTATCTGGAGCACATGAAGGTGCACCGTCAATCCACCCTACTGTTCGTCTCCTTTGACCCCAATAGGCTGGGTGTCGCTGTTTTGAAGTGTAAGCTATCTCTCTGGCTAGTGGATTGCATCGCTCATGCATACCCTCTGGCTGGGCTGAGCCTCAAGGGTCATGTCATGGCTCACAGTGTCCCTGCGATGGCCGCATTGGTGCCAACCTTCGCTCAGTGTCTGCAGAGGAGATCTGCAGGGCAGCGACATGGTCTTTGATCCATAGCTTTGCAGCACACTACTATCTGGATGGGGATTCCCGACGGGACAGCAATTTTCACCAGGCCATGCTCCGGCATCTCTTTGGGTCATAGAGTCAGCTCTTACCCACTGGCCCTTCTGTTCATCCAGGCTACCTGCTAAAAACTTCCTTCGGGTCGATGTCGGTTGAGGATACTGAATCAGATGAGTCCCTCAGCAGAACTTCCTCTCTGGTCTTCCTAACTTCTCCAGTTTTTGTTGCCCGGTTGGGCTGCTCATTTCCTCGGATTCTGGTAGCTTGTAGCTTGGGATTCCCATGTGTGAGGACTTATTTCCTGTTTGTTCATGGAGAAAGCGCAGTTATTCACCTGTAGCAGGTGTTCTCTGTGAACAACAGCAATAAGTTCTCACAACCCTCCCACCTCCCTGGGGAATTGCCTTTGGCTTCTGCTATGGTATTTTACTGGAGAATATGGCATTGTGGTGGGTAGGAAGGCAGGTGCACATGGGCGATGTTCCTCCCAAAAGCTTCCTTTTGGGAGCTGGGGAGCGTTCTGTGCGGGGCTCTGTCGGTGACATTAACCATACGTGAGGACTTATTCCTGCTGTTCATGGAGAACACCTGCTACAGGTGAGTAACTACGCTTTATTCTGCATCCCAGGAGCATCGGGCCATTAACAGACCCTGATGCTTCCAGGGAGCCATCTTAAAGGGGCTGATGGCTGTAAAAAAAATCTCACAACTCCCCTTCCCACCTCAGTCTACAACCCCTACTCCCCCCCCCCCCCCAAAGAGCAGGCACAGACCCTTTCTGAGGGCCTGCATGACCTAAGGGACTGCCTAGTTTGCCTATTGGAGCACCATAATTCCCAGGGCGCCCATTGTCACTGCTACTACTCCTGTCCAGGACCTACAGCAGCAGCAATGGCATTTAAATTGCAGCAGTGCTTACTCAAACTCTCTGGCACTGCCTTGCTCTTCTTGCTCTCTGTGATCTGCCTCCTCCAACACAGACTTCCTGTTTGCATGGGGCAGAAGCCTCCAGAAACCAGAGGAAGTGTCTGGGTCAAACATGGCCAAGTAATCTAGCCATTCTGCCCAGTTATTCCAATCTGTGTCACTAAGGATATATTCCAGCTAATTTATATGATATTTCTACTTTATTGGACAAAGTAACGTACAAATTAAGGGGATAATGGAAAGGGTGAGGGAGGGAAAAGAAAAATGGGAAGAAATAGAAAAGAGGTCCAGAATCAAAGTTTTGATAAAATATGGTTTTGGTGCTAGATGAGCTGTCAGGTATTGGTGAACTGGCCTGGTCAATGTTGGAACCAGGATGCGAGGCTTGATAGATTTTTGGTCTCCACCCAGTATGGCCTTTCTTATATTCTAAAATATAAGAAAATACAACTGAGTTTTAACTACTAGCACTATAACTATCACTTATGGGCAAGAATGATGGAATCTTGCAATAGGATGTGAAATGAAAGAGGGTAGTGGGACAAACTGGGTTGATCTGTCTCTTTCAGCTTAGTTTTCAGGTTATATACAGTATCATGTATATTCAGTGTAGCTATCTGTATTTACTGGGTCCAGAAATAGGATAGTTTGTATAATTTGGTTACCCTGAAAAACAGATCTGCTGGGGGTCCACTATGCGAAGGTTTATTATGCAGGGATTTTAATAAGGCATGTGTGTGATGCTTAATACTGTTGTATCTTTTTATTGGGGGGGGGGGCACTATATAGTGTTTTGGCAGGATAACAATCAAATAAATAGGCACAAAGAAAAAAAGCAAGAGGATGGAAACTTTATACAGGAGTTAACCTTTTATCATGCAACTAACCCCCAGCCCTATCTTTAGAATACTTCCACCAACAAGATATTCTCTCTCACGGAACAAAGCATTCTTTCTTTCTTTCTTTTGGTAGGCGAAAAAGTCCTTTTATTGGTCAAGAAAAGCATCCCATTCCTTTGTGGTGAATGTGCTAGCACAAGCCCTGTATGAACTCTTTGCTGCTACAGATGGTGAGCATCATGTAAAAGAAGCACTTAACTGAACACAGAGGAAGTTTATTAAGAACTTCGTTAGCTGAACTAGCAGGCTGGCTTCTCCCCTCTAGATCAGAATGTGCATTTTGGGAAAGCCAAACTTGGTATTTGATAACTGCTCTTCTAACCAGTGCTCTGAGTCATTTACCACATGTACAAACCACAATAGCTAGAGCAGAATAAAATACAACAGTGCCATTAAAGAGTCCTAAAACCAGTAAATAACAAAACTGTATTCTTCTAAAGCATATATACACTTCCAATATAACAATCTAAAACCTGCTAATTCCAATTTATAAATATATTCTCCTTTTTCCTACCCCATAGGCATTTAATACAAACTTGAAGTCCAGCCACAATAAACAAAACACTGAAAGCTGGTCACTTGCTCTGGCAATGCTACAGGCATGCTTGTAGCTCTTAGAAGGGAGCTCCAGTCTGCTATTGGCTGTTACCAGCTGGTCAAAAGGAAGTCTAGTATCCTGTATATAAAACAAGATGACGAACGAGAGTCTCAACATGTCTGTTTGCAGAGAACATGCAAGCCATGTTTAGAACAGAGTTGGGCAAAAGTCATAGAGGGATGTTTACTAAATGGCGGTAGTGGACTCCGTGCGATATCAGAGCCACAGCCCCATTGATTTCAATAGGGCCGTGGCTTCGATATCGTGCAGAATTTGCTACTGCCTCTTAGTAAACACCCCCCATAGTCTTCTTTTAGCTTTTTTTATTAATATGTATTTAAAGTATTTAAAAGTTGGAAGGCGAGAGATAGTGAAAAGTATTCATAAAGAGATAAAGAGCAATGTAAATGTTTACTTTTACAGAGTAGAATATTGTCATTGTAAGTACTTAAAACAAGTTCTGTTGCGGTCTTCTCCATATTGGACAATAATTACTACTATATAAGAACGGTAAATAATATAAGAACGTACTATATAAGAATGGTAAATAAATAAATAAGTCAAATATAGCATTGTAGGTACTATCTATCAAACATAATTTCCAAGATAATCTAATTCATTGCTTTCTTACTTATTTTCAATGAATTCATAGATTCCCTATGCCAGCTAAGGAAGGCATGCTTCCTCTACTTCAAACTTGGTGGGCCATGCATTTCCGGCCCTGTTGGATTGCTTTCAGTGTAAGTTATAAATATAATAATTTATACTTGTTGCAGAGTATATAGTTTCCTGTTTCTAAGTATTGTATACTGTAAAATTTCTTGTCATTGCACAAACAGAGACATTGAATTCTGACAAACAGTGTTCTGAATACAAGCTGAGTTGTTGTTCAAGTCTATTTTAATTTGAAGGCTGTGAAAATAATGTTTTCATTTATCTGTGACAAACTCAGTTGAAACACTTAGCTCACCTAATCAATGGCTATGCCAAAGAGTTGTTTCTCTGCCTTTTCTCTTGGTAGAAGTATTTTTTCTCAGAACAAGCAGGATATTACATTTGCACTCATGGGTAATGTCATAGACTGAGACAGGCATGAGAACAGCTACTCCAGCTTTGGGTGTTTTCTCAAAAACCTTTACGTAGTTCAATGTACATGCATACCACTTCCCATCTGCTGTTGCCGCATGAGACCCCCCGAGTCTTTGTTTTTCCATGGAGCTGCTTGGTCATGTCACCAAATTGCTCATCTCTTATCTTCAAATTTTTCTAAACATGTATTCATTTTTCAGTTGTTATTGCCTCCAGCTCTTCCCTCAGTAGGTCCTATAGGTAGGTGTTTTCAGCCATTTTATAAGGTGTGTTTTTTTTTTATTTTTTTGCACATTTGGCCTTCTTAAGGCTTAGGGCTTCCCAGTTGGGGAACCTTTTCAAGATAGAGTTGTTTGATTTCACTGTGGCTGTTTTGGTGCCATGTTCCAGAAAACCACCAGTGATTTTAAAAAGTGCACTCTGTGTGGCAAGGACATATCTATCACAGATACACATACTGTAACTGGTGCCTGCACTGCCTGGGCCCCCGACCATGAACCTTCTCCTTATAATTTGTGTTCATGGATTTCCGAGAGGGCTCAAGTGTAGAGAAAAACAGCACAAACATATTTTTTGGCACTACTAAGTTCAGGCCATCGATGTCAGAAGAATCGGTTCCCATGGATTTGAGAATTGCATTGGATACTGGGGATACATCGTCATCGAGAGTGCATTATACACCCTTGACATCAAGCATCAATAGAGGCCACTAGGCACAGTCATCATCCATTTCCTGCCTGAAAAGAAGAAAGATTTGTCCTCTTCTTCATTGACACCGAGGGGCTGTGATGCTGAACAGTGATGGGGCATTATCAGAATGCAATATCAAGCGCACTGAGGTATGGAGACCTCCGGTAACTTGAAGCATCCCTGCTGAGGATTGCTCATCCTCCCTGGTGCAAGAGGGGTTGCTATAGATTCCTAGGACAAAGAGCTTGTTCACTGATAACCCCATAATGACTCAGGAGGATTTGGCCACTCTCACTATACTCCCCACGTCTTTGGCATTAGCAGATTTTGAGGAGCAGCTCTTGAGGAAGACCAAAGAAAGGCTATAATAATTCCTAACTCAACACAACAATGGAGCTTTGAAATTATTGAGACTGAGGCATGAAGAGGTCTAGCCAATCCTCAAATCTTATGCAGTGCCTGGAAGAGAGACACCAGCAGCAACGCCTCAAAGGGCAGTGGGCTCAATGCCAGCTGTACCAGTGTCCATCACCAGTGCATTGGTGGGAGGAAACTTCAAAGATCATCGGTATTTTTATGCTGTCTTCAAGGCATATGCATACTACTGAGTGGAGGTAGAGCCAGACAGTCACCTAGACATCATCTTTTGAGTTTTTTTCTGGGTCAGATTCAGAGTACTCCCGAGATTCTGCTTATGAGCCAGAGAGACTTCCTTATCACTTCTCCGGGCCAGTCCAGGGAAACGCTAGGGTAGTCAATCCCCTTCAGCATCTGAGGACTGAATACTTCAAGTTTTCTTGAGAGCCTAAGCCACTCCCCCTGAGGTCAATACTCCAATCTTTCAGTCCTCAGCAGCTGAAGAGGATCGATGTTAGCCATCTCCTTGTCTGAGAATTAATTTGTTGTTTTTGTTTCCCTAGGTTATATAGCGCTTTGGTCCTAGCAGGACTGATATTGGCTATATTCTCAGGGGCTTATTTAGGATCTCTCTTAAATACCAAAAGAAATAAAAAAAAGTTGGAACAGCTCCTGTAGCGGAGTAGACGGCCCTTGCCTGCCTGTCTAGGAGGCGGAGGGGGGTAGAGCCTGCCTTCTCTCGGGTGTCTGCATCTTCATCGATAGATTGGTGCTGGGAGCCCCAGTTAACCTCCATCTGTCTGTGCCGCCGAGTTATCGCGCTCCCGCTAGCAGCAGGACGTCGATCTTCGTGCCGCGCTGCTTACTTCAAGTGAGCTGGTGCTGCGGGGAGACGCTTGCCTTCCGCTCGGTTTCGTTTTCGCGGCTGTGTGGGTGAGTGATTTCGCCGTTGTTGAGAGTGCCGGACCGCGGTTGTTTTTTCTTCCGGGGGTTCTGTTTGGAGCAATCGGGATGGAAGGCAAGCTCTCCTCTGATTCTGAGAGGCCCTTGTTAGTCACGGAAAAGGCGGGAATGGCGGCCATTTTGAAGGAGCCGTCCGTTCCTCCCGTGGGCCTTCAGAAGCCTGGAAAGCGCAAATCTAAATCTTCTAAGGAGTCTCCGGTGGCAGTGAAAGTTCCCAGTGGTCTTCCTGAAGCTCAGGAAGGTGTATCTGCCTTTTTTTTCGCCAGAATTTATTCTGGCAATGCATAAAGCATTTTTGTTGAAATCTTCTCAGTCAGGACCTGGGTCCTCCGGTTCCCCTTCTTTGGAGATGCTGCGACCTGCTGATATTGCAGGGGATCCTGGTGAGGGTCCTTCCCCAGTGGGGCTGGCGGCTTCGTCAAGATTAGATCCCTTGGGACCCCTGGTCGCTGATACCCAGCTGGGGGAGGACGGGGAAGTCCTGTCAGATGCAGGAGTCGATCCTTGGCCAGGGGAGCTTGAAGAGGGTGAGATTGCGCCGGGCGATGATCCTAATGTTTTTCGGGTGTTTCGGAAGGAGGAGCTGGGCGCCCTTATTTCTCAGTCCTTGGAGGGCTTGAATCTCCTCTTACCCTCGGGTTCACAGGAGCCTCTGAAGGATCCGTTGTTGCAGGGCTTTAAAGCCGAGCAACGCTGTTTTCCGGTGCACCGGGTTATTAAACAGATGATTGAGTCGGAGTGGGAGTGTCCGGAGGCCTCCCTGAGGGGTGGTCGTGCCTTAGCAGGAGGAGAGAGACTTATTGCGGATGCCTAAGGTTGATGCCTTAGTTTCTGCTGTGACTAAAAAGACCACGATTCCGGTGGAAGGTGCGGCGGCGCTTAAGGATCTGCAGGATCGTAAGTTGGAAGCTCTCTTGAAGCAGGCGTTTGATTCGAGCGCTCTTGCACTGCAAGCTTCTGTTTGTGGTGCGTATGTCTCCAGAGCTTCCATCCGCTGGCTCCAGGGGGAGGTCTCTGCGGATCCAGGGACGTCTGCTCCGGCGGAAGGTGCGAAGTTGGAGTCGGCGGCAGCTTACTTGGCTGATGCTTTCTATGACTTGGTGCGGATTGCTGCCAAGTCTATGGCCTCACTGGTGGCGGCCAGGCGCTTTCTTTGGTTACGTAATTGGTCAGCGGACGTTTCGTCTAAGTTGCGCCTTAGTAGACTCCCCTATAAGAGTAAGTTACTGTTTGGGGAGGCTCTGGAGAAGATTGTTAAAGACCTCGGGGACTCTAAGGGAGGTCGTTTGCCGGAGGATAAGCCAAAGCCGGCTAGAGGGCTACCCGGGCAACGAGGTCAGGTTAAAGATACTCGTAGATTTCGGGGAGCCCGATTTGCCCCCTATCCCAGGGGCCGTTTCAGATCTCGCGGAAGTTCCTTTCGTGGAGCTCGAGGATTCGGTAGATCCTACTTTAATGCTCAGCCCTCTGCTGCTAAAAAGTCGCAATGAAGGTTTGCTGGTCCAGGCCCCGATCCCTGTCGGGGGTCGTCTTCAGGAGTTTTTCTCGGCCTGGACCGCGATAACCTCAGACAAATGGGTGCTAGAGATCATTCAAAAAGGGTATGCGCTAGATTTCGCTTACCCTTTGACAGACGCTTTTCTGCAGTCTCCCTGTGCTCCCAGACCGAAGTCGCAGGCAGTCTCCGATACGCTGTCGCGCCTGTTGAGTCTGCAGGCAGTAATTCCGGTGCCTCGCAACCAGTTCGGCTTCGGTCGGTACTCAATTTATTTTGTGGTTCCCAAGAAAGAAGGTTCTTTTCGTCCAATTCTGGATCTCAAGCATGTAAATCGCGCCTTACGCGTTCTGCATTTTCGCATGGAGACACTGCGCGCCGTTATTCGGGCGGTTCGGCCGGGAGAGTTTCTCTCGGCCATAGATCTCACAGAGGCTTATCTGCATATACCCATCAGGGAAGCTCATGAGCAGTTTTTGCGCTTCGCCCTGCCAATGGGTCACTTTCAGTTCCGAGCTTTGCCCTTCGGCCTAGCCACTGCTCCTCGCACCTTCACGAAGCTGATGGTGGTGGTGGCGGCGGCTCTACGGAAGGATGGCATTCGGGTACATCCGTATCTCGATGACTGGCTAATTAGAGCGGATACTCGGGCGGCTTCAGTCGAGGCGACCGCTCGGGTGGTTCAGCTGCTCGAGCGGTTAGGTTGGGTCATCAACCATGCAAAGAGTCACTTGCAGCCAGTGCAGCAACTTACTTATCTCGGAGCTTTTCTTCGACACAACACGAGGCTTGGTCTTTCTGTCGAAGAGCAGGGTGTTAAAGATCTTGGAGCAGGTGCGAGCGTTTTTGCTGAATCCGGCTCCTTCGGCGTGGACCTATTTGCAACTCTTGGGGTCCATGGCGCAAAACGCACTCCTCGGTGCCCCCTGGCAGGGAGGCTCGGAACCTGGACGCCCTCGGCAGAAAGTGCTACCAGGGCTCGATACTATCATGCCATGTGCAAACATACCAGCTGTACATGGGCATGTACTTACGGGACCTGGCAAAAGAGATTGCCGGGTTCTCAGTTGGCCTCTTCAAGGAACCCTTGCAGCGTTTCAAGAACTTGTCCACTGGGATTCGGGAGTGCTCGAAGTTTATGTCTCGAGCAGCCTACAATGGCTTCGAGGCTTTTGCCCGGGTAGCCGCAGTAGGCCATCCAACCTGCTCGAGGGAGTGCCTTTCCAGCCTCCCTCGTACACAAGAGTGCTGACGACAGATGCATCTCTTCTGGGCTGGGGAGCCCATTGCCAGGACTTATGCACTCAAGGGTTGTGGTCTCCTCAAGAGAGGACACAACAAATCAACCTCTTAGAGCTCCGGGCGATACGCCTAGCTCTTCAAACCTCTTATGTTCTCTCACTTCAGTCTGTCATAGTACAAACAGACAACCAAGTGGCTATGTTCTACGTGAACAAGCAGGGAGTGACGGGGTCCCGCATCCAGTGTCAGGAGACACTGGACCTCTGTTCCTTTGCAATTCGACAGGGTATGTCTCTCAAAGCAGTTTACCTGCCAGGTCAGGAGAACTGCCTAGCAGACAAGCTAAGCAGAATTCTCCCACCTCACGAGTGGCAACTGAATCCAGAAGTAGCCCAGCAGATCTTCCATTGCTGGGGACATCCGCCATAGATCTCTTTGCCAGTCCGCAGAATCATCAATTGTCCAACTTTTGCTCCAGACAGCCACATCCCAAAGGATGGCTGCAGATGCTTTTCTAATCTCCTGGTCCGTGGGCCTCCTGTATGCATTTCCTCCCATGCCTCTGGTGGCCCGAACACTATTCAGAATCCTTCGCGACAAGGCCTCGGTCATCCTGGTAGCCCCAGATGGCCAAGACAACCTTGATTTCCGCTTCTCCTCCAGCTGGCAGTGGAAACCCCACTCCCTCTGGGGACGCAGCCCGACCTCCTGTCCCAGGAGCAGGGCTCTATCTTACACCCCAATCTCAGGTCCCTCAACCTGATGGCATGGCTGCTGAAAGGGTAGTGCTGGCTTCTCTCCTCCTACCTAAGAACGTGGAAGAAGTGCTACTGGCCTCAAGGAGGCAGTCTACTAGGAAAACCTATGCCTTCAAGTGGCATAGGTTTGAGGTGTGGTGTAACCAGCACAATGAAAACCATTTCTCTTGTCTGGTACCATTGGTGTTGCAGTACCTGCTACACCTCTCAGAATTAGGCCTGAAGTCTAACTCTGTCAGGGTCCACCTGAGTGCTTTGTCAGCACACCACTCTCCAGTGGAAGAACAACCTCTTTTGGTTCACCCCTTGGTTTCCAGATTCCTCAGAGGTTGACTTCTACTAAAACCCCCGGTGCGTCCTCCGGCAACCGAGTGGAATTTGAATGTGGTCTTGCAACAGCTTACTCACCCGATGTTCCCGCTTGCCATCTGCGCTTTCTCTCCTCGAGGTGCTTTTCCTGGTGGCACTCACATCTGCCAGACGAGTGAGTGAACTACAAGCTCTTGTGTCAGAAAAACCGTACACACGGTTCTAGAGGAACAGGGTGGTCCTGCGCACCCATCCCAAGTTCCTTCCGAAAGTGGTCTCTCCATTCCACCTCAGCCAAGAGGTGGTTCTTCTCACATTCTTTCCCAGACCGCATGCTAGCCAGGCAGAAGCGGTTCTGCATACCCTTGATTGTAAAAGGGCTTTAGCCTTCTACCTGAAGCGTACATGAGGACATCGAAGAGCTACTCAGCTCTTCGTCTCTTATGGCCCCAGTAAACTGGGGCTGCCTGTCTCCAAACGCACGTTGTCCACCTTGATGGCAGACTGCATTGCCTGGGCATACAAGGCGGCTGACTTCCCATTGCAGGGTCGAGTCATGGCCCACCGTGTCAGGGCTAAGGCCACATCAGTGGCTCACTTCCGCTCTGTTCCACTGGCAGACATCTGCCGGGCCAAAGCCTGGTCTTCAAGCCAGACTTTTGCAGCCCATTACTGCTTGGATGCAGAGTCCCGACGGGACAGTGCTTTCGGCCAGGCGGTACTCCATAACTTATTTGAGGTTTAGGCAACTCCTACCCTCCGGCCCTCTGGTGTCAGGCTACTGGGGGTGTTGCGTCTCTGCTGAATTCCTATCACAGCTGCTGCGGCTCTTCTAAAGGGAGCCATTTTTCATCTAGGGGATCTTGGTAGCCTATAGCTAGGGAGTCCCATATGTGAGGACTGACTTCCTGCTTGTTCCTGGAGAAAGCATAGTTACTCACCTGTAACAGGTGTTCTCCAGGGACAGCAGGAATCAGTCCTCACAGCCCTCCCTCCTCCCCTGGAGTTGCAGTCCTATTATTGATTTTTATTCATTTTGCTGTCTTTTTAGCTATGTCATTTGACTGAGCAAGATGGCGGGAAGGGGATCGCGCATGCGTGATGCAATCCCAAAGGCTTTCTTTGAAAGCTGGGGAATTGTTCCGTACGAGGGCTCTGTCAGTGCCGACATCACCCATATGTGAGGACTGATTCCTGCTATCCCTGTAGAACACCTGTTACAGGTGAGTAACTACGCTAACAGCCAAAAATGATTGGGTTGCACAATGAAAATATGGGTGGCGTTGATGTCTTGGATCAGCATTTAGACTCCTACCGTTAGGAACTGGGGAACATTCTGGGGAAAGGAGGGGCTCTTCCGAAGGGATGGGCTTCACCTTAACCGGGATGGAACCAGGCTGCTGGCATTAACCTTTAAAAAGGAGATAGAGCAGCTTTTAAACTAGATATTAGGGGAAAGCCGACAGTCGCCCAAGAGCGGATGGTTCGGAAGAATGTATCTTTGAAGGATACTACCAAAAGCAGAGAGGTTCCACAAAAGAGTAAAGTAGCCCAAATGCCCTCAAGTATGGAGCAGACTGAGCTTAAAGATCCCAAATTACCCATGTCTAACAATAGCCAAATTAATATGAGTAAAATACATTCTCTAAAATGCTTGTATGCAAATGCTAGAAGTCTAAAAAATAAGATGGGAGAGTTAGAATATATAGCACTAAATGAAAGGTTAGATATGATTGGAATATCAGAGACATGGTGGAAGGAGGACAACCAGTGGGACACTGTGATACCTGGGTACAAACTATACCTGGGTACAAACTATATAACTAGAGCAAATTGGTGGAGGGGTTGCTCTCTGTTAGAGAGGGCATTGAGTCAGAAAGGATTAAAGTTTTGCAGGAAATAAAATCTGCTGTAGAATCTATATGGATTGAAATCCCATGTAAAAGGGGGAAGGCAATGGCAGTGGGGGTGTACTATCGAGCGCTTTGCCAGAATGACCAAATGGATGATGAAATGCTCAAAGAAATCAAGGAAGCTAACAAAAGTTACAGTGCAGTAATAATAATGGGTGATTTCAACTACCCCGGTATCGACTGGGTCAGTGTCACTTCAGGACATGCTAGGGAGATAAAGTTCCTAGATGAAATAAATGACTGCTTCTTGGAGCAGCTGGTTCATGAACCGACCAGAGGGGAAGCCATATTAGACCTAGTCCTTAGTGGAACACCAGATCTAGTGCAAGAGATAAGGTTGTTGGGGCCACTTGGCAATAGTGATCATAGCATGATCGCCTTTGATTTAATTAGTGGAGGAGGGATAGTAAGGAAATCCACAGTACTACCTTTTAACTTTTGAAAGGGAGACTATGATAAAATGAGGAAAACAGTTAAGAAAAAACTAAAAGGAGCAGTTGCAAAGGTTAAAGACGTACATCAGGCTTGGCTGTTGTTGAAAAATACTATCTTGGAAGCCCAGACCAGCTGTATTCCACGCTTTAAGAAAAGTGGAAGGAAGTCCAAAAAACTGCCAGCATGGTTTAAAGGTGAGCTCAGAGAGGCTGTTGTTGCAAAAAAAGCATCTTTCAGGAAATGGAAAAAACAGCCAAACGACGAAACCTGGAAACAGCACAAGCACTGGCAAGTCAAATGCAAGGCATTGATAAGGCAGGCAAAGGGAGAATTTGAGAAGAAGCTTGCTGCGGAAGCAAAAACGCGAAGTAAAGACCTTTTCAAGTACATTCATAGCAAAAAACCTGTGAGTCAGTTGGTCCATTAGATGATAAAGGGGTTAAAGGAGCACTAAGAGGCGACAAGGCGATAGCGGAGAGATTGAATGAATTCTTTGCTTCATTCTTTACTGAAGAAGATGTAGGGATGTTACCCATGACTGAAGTGGTATTTAAAGGTGCGGAAGAATTGAAGGAAATATCGATACATCGGGAAGATGTCTTACAACTATTAGATAAACTGAAGAGTAGCAAATCACCTGGGCCGGATGGTATACATCCAAGGGTGTTGAAAGAACTGAAATATGAGATTGCAGACCTGTTATTAGTAATCTGTGAACTATCATTAAAATCATCTCTAATATCTGAAGATTGGAGGATTGCCAATGTAACACCAATTTTTAAAAAGGGTTCCAGGGGTGATCCGGGAAACTACAGACCGGTGAGCCTGACGTCGGTACCATGAAAAATGGTAGAAACCATCATAAAGAATAAAATTACTCAGCATGTAGATAGTCATGACCTAATGGGAGACAGCCAACATGGCTTTAGACAAGGAAGATCTTGTCTTACTAATCTGTTATGTTTTTTGAAGGAGTGAATAATCAGGTGGACAAAGGTGAGTTGGTTGATATTGTGTATCTGGACTTTCAGAAAGCCTTTGACAAGGTCCCTCATCAGAGACTTTTGGCAAAACTAAAGAGTCATGGGATAGGAGGCAGTGTACTATTGTGGATCAGGAACTGGTTAAAAGATAGAAAGCAGAGGGTAGGGCTAAATGGCCAATTTTCCCAATGGAGAAAGGTGAATAGTGGTGTACCCCAGGGATCTGTGCTGGGTCCGCTGCTTTTTGACATATTCATAAATGACCTGGAAAGTGGAATAACGAGTGAGGTTATCAAATTTGCAGATGACACAAAACTATTTAAAGTTGTTAAAACCCAAGAGGATTGTGGAAAATTGCAAGAGGATCTTGATAAATTGGAAGACTGGGCATCAAAATGGCAGATGAAATTTAATGTGGACAAGTGCAAGGTTATGCACCTAGGGAAGAACAACCCAAACTATGGTTACACGATGCAAGGTTCCACATTAGGAACCACCACCCAGGAAAAAGATTTAGGCGTCATTGTGGATACCATGTTAAAACCCTCGGCCCAGTGTGCAGCGGCGGCCAAGAGAGCAAATAGAATGCTAGGTATGATGAGGAAAGGAATGGAAAATAAAACAAAAGATATTATAATGCCTTTATATCGTTCCATGGTGAGACCGCACCTTGAATATTGTGTGCAATTCTGGTCGCCGTATCTTAAAAAGGATATAGCGATTTTAGAAAAGGTTCAGAGAAGAGCCACCAAAATGGTAAAGGGGGTGGAAGGATACTCCTATGAAGAAAGGCTAAAAAGGTTAGGGCTCTTTAACCTGGAAAGGAGACGACTGAGTGGAGATATGATAGAAGTCTATAAATTAATGAACGGAATGGAACGGGTAAATGTAGATCGATTGTTTACCTTATCAGAATATAGAAAGACTAGGGGACATGCAATGAAGCTACAGGGTAAACTATTTAAGACTAATAAAAGAAAATATTTTTTCACTCAACGTGTAATCAAACTCTGGAATTTGTTACCGTAGGATGTAGTAAAGGCTGTTAGTGTAGCTGGGTTTAAAAAAGGTTTGGACAAGTTCCTGGAGGAAAGGTCCATAAACCATTATTAAGAAGGGACCCAGGATATCAATGCTTGAAGCAATACAAGCATTGTGGAACCTGTGTCCCTTGGGGAAACTGCTAGGTACGTATGACCTAGATTGGCCACTGTTGGAAACAGAATACTGGGCTTGATGGACCTTGGTCTGACCCAGTATGGCATATCTTATGTTCTTATGTTTATCTGCGATCAAAGAAATGGTGGTGAAACTTGTTCAAAAATGATCTCAACATGGTGGTTGTTGCTGCCTGGCAATTGCATTGCCATGCTGTTGGGCAAAAAGATGTAATGGACCATTTCAGCTTCAGGAGGGAAATAGCCACTGTAGCAATGAAAGTGGGACTTATACAGCACCTTATCAGATCAGAGTACAGGATAGAATCAGCTAACAACTCCCTTCTTTCTATCTTGTTCTACTGGCTCCAACCTTACCCCTGTCTCAGGATGATGTTATGTCAGCATCCACATCCGGGTGGGGATAGTGCTATTTCCACTGCTTTGTCGTGACCTGCGGATTTGAAGATAGGCAAATACTGGGTCCTATTCAAGCCAAATCCAGTTCTTAGGGTGTGAAAAGGTTTAATATGTCTCTCAAGATCCACCACATGCCCCACACTGATGATCCTTATCTCTCTCCATTCATGAAATGTCCAGTTTTCCATGCCCGGCTTAAACAATGGATTACCATAAATTGCCAGAAAACTATCACTCCCACCAAACAATTTGAAGTGGCCACACTAGTACACTGCAAAGCATCCAAGCAGGCAGAATCTGACTCTCTACGTGCAGCACAGCAAGAAGTGTATATGGGGGGCAAATTCTTCTTCAAGTACCTGGGGGGTGAATGTCTCCGTTTGTCCCAGCCAATCTTTCAGATGTTGCATTTGACATGCATAATCACAGATGTCAGGGAGCCCCACTCCTCCCTGCCGCCAATTGCCCCTAAGTGTAGCCAGTGGGATGTGTGCCAATTTCTCCGACCATGTGAACCGCCGCAGGTCTCATTAAAGATTATTAACGTTTTTATGCAGTAGACATATAGGTAGCAGTTGTAAGATGTAAAGTAGCTTCAGGAACAGGGCCATTCGAAAGACTGCTACCAGTCTCAGCAAGGATAATGGCAGGGGGTTCCAGTCCTGCATTTTAGTCCCTATTTGTTTCAATATGGCTGCACAGTTCAATCTATAGAGCAAATGCGGGTCGTGCAGAAGTTGAATTCCAAGATATCGAAAAGCGCGGTTTGTCCACTTCAAGGGGAAAAATGTTCCCCACATTACTCTCTGATCATCCAAGACATCCAGGGCTTCCAATTTGTTCTTATTGATTCGCAAACCCAAAAACAGCCCAAATCTCTCAAATTCCAAGAGTAATCGAAGCAAAGATGTCTGCGGATCAGTAATGTGGGTTAGCAAGTCATCTGCAAAAGCCCGACACTACAAACTCCGACCACCCTATGCGCACTTCCTTTATTCCCTCACTACCTACCAAAGTACAAATAAAAGGATCTAACATTAATACAAAAAGTAGTGGGGAAAGAGGGCAGTTCTTCTGCGTCCCTCGCTCCAATGCAAATACCTCAGAGATATATCTATGGACTAATACTGCTGCAGTAAGCCTGTAGTAAAGCGCTCTGATCATCTGGATAAAGGGGGCTCCCAGGCCATAGTATGGTAACAGCTGGAACAGGTAGTCCCACCCCACCCTGTCAAAAGCCTTCTCGGCGTAGAAACTAATCAGCAGGGATGTAATCTGCCTCTTTCTGACCCACTCTAATGATGCCAAGGTTTTCCGCATGTTGCTTGCTGCGTGTCTACCCCATACAAATCCTACTTGAGACTCCTGGACCAACATGGGGAGAAAGGTTGCCAGGCGATCTGCCAGAATTTTGGCCCAAAGTTTCAGATTGTAATTTATTAATGAGATCGGGCGATACGAGCTAGTCAATTGAGGGTCCTTCCCAGGTTTGGGGATTAGGGTTAAGTAGGCCTTATTATCTCCCTACAGAGTCCCCTCTTTGGGCCCTTGATTGGTAAACGTCTACCAGGGATGGAGCAACAAGCTCATGAGTGAGTTTGTAGAATTCGACGTATGCCCTGAAACACTTCCTTGGCTGTGATGGGAGCATCGAGTAGTACCTTTTGTTGCTGTATGAAACATGGCAGTGACAGTTGCTTGAGAGAGTTATTTATCTGAGTCAGAAAGATCTGCTTCCCATGATAAAGAGGTTGATAAAAGTTCCAAAATAGTCATGCAATGTCTAGGGTATCCTGGTACAATACACTTACCTCATCTCGCAACATTGAAACTGTCTGTGTGTCTTGTGGTCCCCTAAGGCAGCATGCCAACAGCTGCCCATTTTTGTCTCCATACTGAAAAAGTTGAAATTTGTAGTAGGCCCAAGATTTCTTAGCTCTTTGGTGAAGAACCTCATTAAGGGTTGCTTGCATTTCTAACAAGCGAGCCCTGGACCCGGCTGTTGGGTGGCGGGCATGCTCTCTCTGCACTGTAACTACTTGTCACTCCAAATGCAACAACCGAGTATTTAATGTCCATCATTGGCAAACACAGTAAGCAATAATGGCTCTTCTTGGCACCATTTTTACCGCTTCCCAAAATAATTTAGAAGTCTCTTTATGCTGAGCATTATGATGTGCTTATGCTTGCCAGCGCTCTCTAATAAAAATTCAAAAATTCTCGTCTTTATATAGGTCTAAGGGGAAGCGCCATCTGCGAGTATTGTAAGTTGGCGACTGCCAAGTTATATCATTCCATATTGGGGTATGATCTGATATCTCACTGGAGCCTATTTTGGCAGCCTCCACTTGTGCAAACATAGACTCAGAAGTCAACAGGTAATCTATACGGGCACTAGTACCATGTGCACGCGATGTATGCGTGTAGTTTCTGTCCCTGGGTTGTAGTAGTCTCCAAGGGTCTATCAGGAACCGTTGCAGAACATGGGATGCCCCCTCCCTAGTCCTCTGGTCCTGGCGAGAGGTGTCCATCACTATTAAAATCCCCACCTAATATGATCTTGCTCTAATGTAGAGGCCACTCTGGCATAGAAGGATCCCTCTGGGTTGTTAGGGCCATATAAATTACACATTACCAAGGGATGTCCTTCTAACTCTCCCTGCACTATAATGTACCTCCCCTGGTTATCCGAGTGTTCAGTGGTACATGTAAATCGTATCCATTTATGGATCAGAATACTACTCCTCCCTTATGGCCTTGTGCTGGTGCCCCAAGTACTTGCCCTACCCAGTTGCAGCGCAATTTGCCATGTTCGGCTAAGGTCTGATGTGTTTCCTGAAGGAATACTATGTCACAGTGATGGCGAGCCAGGGCTCTCAATATCTTAGTGTGTTTAATGGGAGTGCCCGGACCGCACACATTCCACGAGAGGATCCTCAGCCTTTATCCATCAGGTCTCTATACTTATAACGTAGTTTTGTTCCCTGTGATGCTGAGAGACACCCCCCCCCCCAGCCTAGGGCCTCCCCTCCATAGCAAATTACCCATAAGAAAGTGAGTATGTAACATTTTCCTCTGTCCTCTCTCTTACCCCTCCCGCTGTCCCCCTTCCCCCTTATAGATTGCTGTCCCTATTCGTCCCCCTATACAGTCACCTCCATCCTTCTCATACTGACCTTGTTTAATGTGTCAGGGTCTTCTCCCCCTGCCCCCTCCTCCCCCAACATGCACCAAACACAGGCTCCCCCCTCCCTCCCAATCTTTCTTTCTATCCCACCCTCCAATCCAGCCATCCTTCCATTCATACATACTTTAACCACTTTGTAGTCAACAAGGTTCCCTTGTTTCTGCCAATCTTCACCCCTACTACCAGTCTATACCCTCGTACCTCCAAAACAGAGGTTCAGAGGAGGGAGAGCATAGGAGAGAGAGAGAAAGGCAGCAGGCAACATTGATGGGAAATATTCCCTCTTTTCCATTTCACTATAGATAAACTGTTCCCTTAAGAGTTACTCCGTGTGCATTGTTCTCTATTATCCTGCAATATGGGTATAACCTCCTGTCAGACACCCGGCCGTACATCAACTAATGTCTTACCACATGTCCTTAATGCTTCAGCCTATCACTGTTCTCCCCTAGCATATAGGCCCATTAGGTCCATAAGAAATTCAGGCACTTAACGTTCATGTACTAGCTTTACACTCCATTCCATCTCTGATAGAATCACCAGTTGTCCCCAGGGTGTTGTAGTCCATCTGTTCATCCTGTGTGGACAATGCTGTTTGCGACATTTGCAACCCTTGTAGAAAATGTTCTGCTGAATTCTCAGAGTCAAAGAATTTTGTAGCACCATTGCGGATAATCCTCAGTCGAGCTGGGTACAAAACTGTAAATTTTAATCTCCAGGAACAAGCAGGAATGAGTCTTCACATGTGGGTACGTCGGCGCCGACGGAGCCCGCACAGGAATGCTCCCCAGCATCCAATCAGAAAGCTTTTGGGAGCATCCCTCGCGCCTGCGCGGTGACTTCCCGCCTTTCCCACTGCCTCTCCCCAGTTTTCGTTTTTCCGCGGAGCCGGCAGGACGTACCTCCTGTCACCGCAGAAACATTTTCTCTTAAATCTTCCACTGATCTGCATCCCTGTACCACAGAAATAGATTCTCTATTAGATGAAGTTTTTGCATCACATTTCCTATGTGGATGTTTCTTCTGTGGCCCAGTTGCAGGCAGTATTGTTTTCATGTATGTATGTGTCCTATGCATGCATGTTTTTTGTACCCTGGGTGGGCATACACCATGCCCATCTATATCTATATATAGCTATATATGTCACACTTGTCTAGACATATATATTCACATCTGTATTGATATGTATATAGTTTCATATATATATATGTATGCGCTTTTTGGGAGATGGTCATAGCACCCTGTGTATTACCCACTATCTCCCTAACTGTCGGTACTAAAGTTTTTTTACTTTCTAAGGGGTCCAGACAGTCCGCTTGCCTATTATCATATGGCTCAGTAACTGGGTCCGGTTATACTCACCATTATTGCTGTGGCGTTAACAGCTTCTATTTTTGTTATACACCTCCTTATCTATGAGGTATCAAACTTCAATGTCTTCCTATTTCTTATTGGCTAGGAAAGACAGTGTCCATCTTCAGTGTTCCGGAGTACCCTCCTGTTTTCCCTGGGAAAAGGGTTTTTTTTCCATACCCTCTCTTCCCTTCCGGACTGGGCTAATTCCAGATCGGTCAGTCTTCTTCTTTTAATCCTCAATGTTAATAACTCTGTGCCTAAAAGAGTTCTCAGCTTTTTCACATAAAGCTTTCCATTGAAGACCTGCCGTTCTTCTCCTGCTCCAGTTGACACCTGGGTCACCTGCCCATTCCAGATTTGGAACTTCATCCTCACTGCTGTGCAGTTCCCTTGAAGATTCCGCTACTGCGTCTACAGTACCTTCCATCACAGTTCTACTTTCTACAATCCAGTAGGTGAGCTCTATATGGTACTAGTTCATTAAATGCTTTAATGATACCTGACATGCATTCTAAAGACTCATCTCCCCTGTGGTCTTTAGTTTTTTGTTGTTCCTCTGCAACTCTTCTCTCCTCAACTCCTACCCCCCATCCCTCAGGGGATGCCGGGGATCCAGGTTGGGAAAATGCCGTCCTGTCCAGGGATACACATTTTATGGGATCTCCCGTGGCACCCTCAGCTAGGGAGTCCCCACATGTGAAGACTCATTCCTGCTTGTTCCTGGAGATAGCACAGTTACTTACCTGTAACAGGTGATCTCAGGGAACAGCAGGAATTAGTCTTCACAACCCTCCCACCTCCCCTAGGAGTTGTATCTATCTATTTCCTTTCCTCTTCCTCTCCTTCTGTCTCAGCTATGAAACTCAACTGGGGAGAGGCAGTGGGAAAGGCGGGAAGTCACCGCGCAGGCACGAGGGATGCTCCAAAAAGCTTTCTGATTGGATGCTGGGGAGCATTCCCGTGCGGGCTCCGTCAGCGCCGACGTACCCACATGTGAAGACTAATTCCTGCTGTTCCCTGAGATCACCTGTTACAGGTAAGTAACTGTGCTTTCCCATCTCCTTCATCCATTAGCAGACCCCAGCATAGGCTCTTTTCTTAGCACTTATAGCTGATGAGTAGTCTTTATAGATTGAAATTTTTTGTCCCTCATGGGATATAGAACCCTGTTCTCTGGTCGCCCTCAATATGCTGTCCTTTTGGGCATAATTTAAAATCTTGGCCAGAATTATGCGAGGTCATCTATCTGATGGGCGGAGAGGACCTACTCGGTGTGCTTTTTTAGTCACAAGGGGGCCCTCCCTCTCTACCCAGTACCAGAGAGTGGAGTAGCAGTGTTTCTAGGTAACCATGGATTTCCATGTCTTTTACCGATTCCCGTATGCCAACAAACTGCAAGTTGTTCCTTCAGCTGCGTTTTTCCAAATCATTAATTTTCTCAACGTATTGGGTGATAGACTCTTGGAGAGACCTGATTTCTGCTTCCAAGTGGTTCACTATAGCCTCTGTATTCCCGATTCTGCTCTCCACCTTAGTAATTCGGCCACTAAGCGATTCAAACGCTTGTTGTAAATTATCCAACTTGCCGATTACCAAATCAAACTTCTCAGACAGTGCTCCTACCACTGCGGTAGTAACCTCTACCACCAGCTCCTTACTCTTCAGAGAGGGCAGAGAGGCTGACCCATCCGCCATCTTTCTTATTGCCATCGTCTTCTCCCGGTCTCGGCGATTCAGTTTAGCCGCCATAGTGTCGGCGTCTCCTGTTTTGTTTACTGGCGATTCAGGCACTTTAGTGTGGTATCAGGGGAGCTTTTATTCAATATTGGAAGAGGAAGCACGCTTAAAGGGAGAAAGGCTCCGGAGCAACAGCAATATAAGTCTACCCTCCTCAACACATCACATAGTCTCACCTTTATTTATTTTATCCATATTGTATTCCACCTTGATGTAGCTCGAAAGGTGATTAATCAAATGAAATAAGCATAAATTAGACTTACTCTTGTCAAAATTCTTTTTGCATGTTTTGGGCCTCTCATCTGTAAACACAAAAGACATCAAGAGGTTTCATGGTTGGGCCCCAGACACTGTAGGCACAGTTATGGGTGTCCATGGTAGACATGGTCCTGATTCCTATGGCATACCTCTTAAACCCATTGGGAAGTTTCTGGGTCATAGTATCAGGAAATTGCCACATTGAAATCAAACAACTTGATTGTGAAAAATTTCATCCATCGAGGGAACCTGAGGCCTAAATGTGGTCTAGCGGTGATGCGAGGAAAATTAAAGAAACCTGAGGCCGAAAAACCTGTCTAAAGACACTACTGAGGAAAAAAGGAACTTGTAGCAGCAGTAGGAAGAAGAGAAAATGTGAATAAACGGGCAAAATATTTAATTAGGCACTGTATCAAAAAGTTAGCTTTCCTGTGGTGGCATGCACATCCATCAGGCTCCACAGACAAAGATGGATTGAAGCAATTCCATGCAATGGTGGCAGGCAGGAAATGGCACATGTGTGTGGTGGAGAGCTTCCAAGAGTTTCCAGAAGGCAGATGGGAAGTAGTTCTCATGCAGACTTCATTCGATTACATCATCCATGTGTGAGGACATTATCCTACTTGTCCACAGTGAAATAATTTAGATCCTTCTTAAATTTCTTAAAAGATGATTCCAGATGAAAATGAGGGTGCAAAGAATTCCAAAATGAGGGAGCTAAAAAATAAAGGCAGAAGTTCTGGTGGATTCATGGTGTGCTTGATAAACCGAGGGGAGTACAAGCAGTTGAGAATTTTGAGTGAAGGGCTGGGCTGTAAGGGACTAAATGGTTGGCCGAATAATCTGGTAGACCAGCATAGTAGCTCTTATGGATCATCACAAATATTTTAAATTTCACATGGTAAGAAAGTGAGAAACACTGGCTCCCTATCAGTGAAGGGGTGCAAGAGTCAATATTTTTGGTCTTGAAAAACTCAAATATTGCTAAATGTAGCAACTCAACTAGCCAAAAAATGTATTTTATTTTTATTTTATTTGCATATTATATATATATATATATATATATATATATAGTCGTGGGGAGCGCCCCCTACGCCTATGGGCAATCCACGGCAAAGATTATTTTTAGAGAGCCACAGGGAACGTAAGGTTCATCGGCGTAGTAAAATGGCCTTACCAATTCCGGCTGCCTAAAAGAACTCAGTAACAAGACCAAGTGGAGGGAATTAAGGCGTTTATTCCCCGTCAATGCAAGGGTTCAAAAATAAGAGATGGATAATGAAACAGAAAGTCCTTTGTAGCAAAAGGTACCAGTATTCATAAACATGTGCTTAATTGTTACACTTCACAATTAATGCAGAGCTTGGGTAACAGGAATTCAGTTCATTCCAAAAGCATAAACATTCTATAAACTCTTCTATGTTATTCAGAAACTACAGACTCTTGACATGAGGCTGTGCACAGGTCACACTCCATCTGTTCTGGTGGAGATAGGGAAACTGTATTTGTGCATTTTGTTTCCATGCATTCTTCTTCACTAGAATCAACAGGGGAATAAACACTGTCCTTGTCTGACTTGGGTCGGTGTGCTATGCCTCTAGGGCCTTGTCTCCAATAACAGTCTGTTCTCAGGGCTTTAGGGATTTTATTAAATCAGTATTGTTTCTCCTTCTTTGTAGAGTGAGGACTTATCTTAACAGGGACTTTAGGATTCAAACATTCAATATCATCAATAAAGGTTCCATACCTGGAGCTTTGCTGGCTTGAATCCAGTGTTTTCCCTTTTAGCAATTTTCCTGCTGTAGCAATTTCTCTGCCTGTCAGCTTTAGGCAGGGCTGTGCTTCTTGGCAGTTTGGTGAAACCTGGTATGAATTCTCTTCTCTCCCTTGGTAAGAACTCAGGTTTATTATAAAATACCTTTCCTTTCTTACTTGGTAAAACTGGATAATTATTTCTCAGAGACTCTAAGCTTCTCTCCAAACCATTCCCTTTGGCTCCTTGCTTAGGTCTCTCTGTTCTGGAGTCAGGAACGCTGTGAGAACAGGGCGTGGCACAGCCTCTAATTTCAGAGCTGGCTCTAACAAACTTTCTTGGGACAGCTGCACAGTCAGCCTGGCCCTTCTGGATTTCACCCCTGTGAACCCTGTACCTGTGGGCTTGCTCCTCTAGGATTTCTCCAATTACTCCTTCTCTTGGAGATGAACCTCTTGATAGAGCTGTTCCCCCTTGGGAAGATGTCCCTCTGTCTCTGTTCCTTCTCTGGTCCTTTTCTTTCTTTGGTGAAGCCGTGCTCCCCTGTGTAGCCGTGCTTCTCCTCTCTAATGCAGCCGTGCACCTCTTCCTTAATACAGCTGGACACTCCTTCCTTGCTGCAGCTGGACACCCCTGTGTGGCCGTGCACGTCTTCTCTGATGCATCTGGACCTCTTCCTTACTGCAGCTGGGCACCCCTGTGTATCTGTGCTTCTCTTCCTTACTGCATCCGGGCACCTCTTCCTTACTGCAGCTGGGCACCTCTTGCAAGCATTCAGCTCTGGTTTATAAGGAAATCTTTCCTGCCTGACTTCCGGGTTCATTTCCAGGTGCAAGTCATTAGGCTTTTCAAGCCCATTAGCTCCTGAATGTTCCTTCCTGCTCCCTCTAGCTGTGCCTGGAGGTAATTGCACATCTAGATTCTTAAAAGAAACAGGATTTCTTTTCAAGTTTTCAACTTTATCAATACCCACATCATGACTATATATATATATATATATAATCTGCATGCTACACAAAAATTTCCCTGTCAATTTTGCTTTTTGTCAGGATTCCAAGTAGCACGTGTTTAGTGCATTACAGTAGCATAATGTATATAAGGCACTAGGACCGCCATGTTGCACAATTAACAGTGAGCCATGTGATAGCTTTTAAGGCGCATGCATGGAGTTTTATGGAGTGAGCCGCAAGAGAATGCAGATGGAAAGTGCTAGCGATGAATGACCAGAAAGCATGGGTGTGCTTGAGAAAGGAAGATTGGAAATGACAGCAGGTATAGGTGGCTATGGAGTTTTGTTTTTTGTATGTAGCAATGGGTTGAATGAGTTGGCAAACATGAGGTATGGTAAGCTTGGTTATTGTTCCCACAGTTGGCTAACCTGTATAAAATAGATTACTAAATTGTAATGGTGGAGAGGTACATGAGAGTTCCTTATCGGTCCTACAGTTCAGTCCTCCACCACTGGGTAGTGCACCTCCTCCTGCAACATGGAGACTGGACAAGTCAAACTTGTGACATCACCGGGTATATCCTGCTGGTCTTCTCCCATGATCCCCCAGTGTGTCCAGTCTCCATGCAGCATGAGGACGTAGTGAGCCTAGGTGCTGGGCTCACTTGAGAAGCAGTTTAGGAGCAGTTAGTCAGGATTTGATTTACCTTGCATTTCTTTTGCCCTTCTTTAGGTGTAATCCTGTAAATTGAATTCATTTTCATTTTCATTTAATTTCATTTACTTTTACTTTATTTATTTTCACCTAGTCTGCCTTAGTGTAAAGGGGGGGTTCTGTCCCTTTTCAAAGTTCACGCTGCCAGCTAGCCTCTCTGCTTGGGATTCTTCGGTCTCTGTGCCCGGTGATGATCTCTCCCCCAGGACTGTACGGGGGAGAGCTCTGTGGAACACCTGCATTTTGGCAGTGTCCATGCGGCAGATTCCCATCGCGGCGGGAGCCTCAGGCCGTTCGAGGTTCTTTAGCCGGTGGGCCGGGGGCTCGCAGCGTCTGCTACTTCTGGTGGCGCGAGGCAGCAGCGTGTCTGGACAGCTCTTCACCCCGCAGCTACAGCAGGGTAACTGCTGCATCCCGACGCCACAAGGGAGTCTCTCGAGTCCGCATGGAGGGGCTCTGAGCTCTTGCCGCCTCTGTGGTGTTTGGCGCCAAACGGGCCTGCTTCGGATTGGCGCCATTTTCTCGGCAGGGCTGAGGCCTCGTGGCGGAGAGCGGAGCAGCCCCGCGTTTGAGCAGACGACGCTGTTCCACGCGGCTACACCCAGATAAGGACTTCCTTTTGCTGTTACTTTTAATTTTAATTCTAATTTTAATTTAATTTTAATTTCCTTTTAATTTCATGATAGTTTATAGTTCTTTGAATGCAATGTGATTGATTTGGGTTTTTACTTCTTGGGGGTGCCTTTACCTTTGTCTGCATTCTGGCAGCGACGTCTGTCAGCAGCAGGTTTCTGTGCTAGGATTTGGCCATTCAGGGTCATCGGCGGCACAACCACCTACAAATTGAGCCCTTTCTGAAATTGTCATTTACATAAGGATGCTATTTCCATGTTTATACGCTTGGAAATTGTGCAGACAGCCTCTAAATGTCGTTGTGCCATCTGCAAATTTGATCGCCATGCTTGCTGATCTCTTTTCCAGATCATTTCAGTGCAGTAGATGTTACCAGATGCCAGTTCCAGTGCAGATCCCGAGACATTCCACTATTTACGGGTCTCCTGTGAGAAAACTGGCCATTTAGTCCTATTGTGTTCCTGTTTTTTTTTTTTTAATTTTAATTCTTTTATTAAATTTCAACCAAAATAATCAGCCAACAGGGCCATTAGATACAGATCCACATAATATACCTCCAACTCGCCCTCATATACAACAAGGAAAGTCTAAACCCCCATAATGAACCAGTTAACACTCTATTCCCCCTCCCCCTTTCCCCTCCCCCCTTCCCCCCTAAACCCCCCAGTTCCCCCCAACCCCCCCCCCCCCCCGGATAGAGCCCCCTCCATAACGCTCCCATTCTTGCTTCAAATTTACCCCGCTGTCCCTTCCGCTCTGCGGTTAATCTCTCCATTAACAAAATATGTTGCACACGCCCTTCAAACTCCCTCATCCCTGGGGCATCTGTACGCTTCCAGGCCGCTGCTACTGCACAGCGTGCCGCACAAAGACAAGCGATTACCCCCCGCCCCGTCCCTCTGCCCCTAGCTCCCCCACTAGACAGTAGAAACAAACCCGGGGACAATGCCAGGGTCTCCCCCAATCGATCCCGAATCCAACCCTGAATCTGAACCCAGAATGATTGAATTTTCGGGCAAGTCCACCAAATATGCCAAAAGGACCCACTCCCCCCCACAGTTCCGCCAACAGGCTGCAGAGCTGCCTGGGTACATCTTATGTAATCTCTCAGGGGTGTAATACCATCTCATCAGAATTTTATAACTATTTTCCCGTATACGGGTCGAAAGAGGGGTCTTTTTAAGCTGATCCCATATCCCTCTCCAATCCCCCTCCACCAATTGCACCCCCAGATCCTTCTCCCAATCCAGCATATACTTAAACTTGGTATCCCCCCCCTTACCCACCCCTTATACAATGCCGAGTTCATCCCCCTAGTATTCCCCATCCCCACCCATACCGCTTCCACCGCTGTCAACTCCGCCATCAAGTCTCCCTTACCCCTCCTCTCCCTAAGGAAAGACTGAACCTGAGTAAAGGCATAGCGGTCTACCGCTTGAAGCCCGTAGCTCTCCCGCGCCTCCCCAAACTGCAGCAGCTCATCCCCGTCCATCAGCTGGAAAAAGCACTCCAGTCCCCGACGGGACCAGCCATCAAAAACCCCCCCTTCCCATCCCGGTCGAAACGCTTTGACCCCCCGCCATGGAGCTGCCAGAGAGAACCGCCGCCCTCCCCCTTTACTACATTGCGCCCTAACCTCATCCCACACCGCAGCTACCTGCCTCATAGCCGGGGACCCTAACCCCAAATCCCGCCTATCCTTCCCCCTCACCCATAACCACGCTGCCAACCTCCCCCCTTTCACATACTCCTTCTCCACTCTGACACCCATCTTCACCCCCGCTTTTTCTCTCCAATCCATAACATGTCGCAGCTGCGCTGCTCTATAATAATCCCGGAAATTGGGAACCCCTAAACCTCCCTCCTTTTTTCCTGCGTACATCACTTCCTTCGCTATGCGCGGGGGCTTCCGTTTCCAGATATATTGAAACACCTTCCGCTGCAAGACTCGAAACACCTTATCGGGGACCCGTACCGGGAGTACCTGAAAAAAGTACAATATGCGGGGCAGAATGTTCATTTTAACCCCAGCGATCCTACCAAGCCAGGATACCTCCGCAGTCATCCAACAATCTAAATCCCTATACAATTCCCCCAACAATTTGGGGTAATTTGCCCGATATAATTCGTCGTACCGCCCGGGGATCTGCACTCCCAAATACCCTAGCGACTTCGAGACCCATCGGAACGGGTACTCACTCTTCAAGCGTTGTTCCACCCCTTTGGGTACCGAGATATTCATTACCTCCGTCTTTTCAACATTCATCCTAAACCCCGCCACCCCACCATAGCCTTCCACCTCCTCCATAATACTCACCAAACTTCCCATCGGATTCCGGATATGTAATAGAATATCATCCGCATATAAGGAGATCTTATGCTCCACCCCTCCCGCCCAAATCCCCCCTATCTGCTCATTAACCCTAATCCGTTGCGCCAAGGGCTCAATCGCAAGGGCAAACAGCAACGGGGAGAGGGGACACCCCTGTCGGGTCCCCCTCTCTAGTTCAAAGTCTGCGGAGTAACTTCCATTAACCTTCACCCGAGCCCGCGGTCCATGATATAATCCCTGCACCCACCGCAAGAAATTCGGCCCACACCCTATCTTCTGCAACACCTGCCAGACAAAGTCCCAGTGCACCCGATCGAATGCTTTTTCAGCATCGATGGACATCAGAATGCACTCCACTCCTCTCATTCGCGCAAGTTCAATTACCTCTATGGCCCTCTTAACATTATCCCCCGTCTGCCGTCCCATAATAAACCCCGTCTGATCTTCCCGCACCACACCCGGAAGCCATGGAGCCAGTCGATCTGCTAGAGCCTTTGCTAAGATCTTAACATCTACATTAAGCAGAGATATCGGCCTATATGATCCACATTCCAGAGGGTCCTTCCCATGTTTTAACAGTATCGAAATTCCAGCTGTGAGCATTTCAGGGAGAAGCTCCCCATCCGTCACGAGCATTCCATTGAAAACTCTCAGCATAAGCCCCTTCAGCTCACCCCAAAACTGCTTATAGAAAACCCCGGGGAGCCCATCTAACCCCGGCGATTTACCCCCCTGTAACCCTCTCACTACCTTCCCGACCTCCTCGTCAGTCAACTCCCCCTCCAAGCCCTCCCGAGCGGCCTCCCCTAAGCGAGGCAACTCCAAACCCGCCAAATACGAGTGAATGTGTTCGACCTCCACCCCTTCCTGCCGCCGATATAACTCCCGATAAAAGTGCTCAAATCGCCGCCTAATCGCCTGCTCTTCCCACAACACCCCCCCTCCCGGTCCCGAATCTGGTAGATCATGGAGGCCCCCATCCGTTTCTTCAGCTTACGGGCTAACAAACGCCCAGCCTTATCCCCAAATTCATAATATATCTGTTGCGCCCGCTGCAGATCAAACGCTATTTTGTCAACCTGCAATGCCTGCAGTTCCCCACGCACCTGTTCTAATGTGTCCCGAGCCCTCCGCGATCCCACCTCCTGGAACACTCTTTCAGCTTCCTTCACTGCAACTTTCAACTCTTCCATCCGTTGCCCTCGTTCCCTTTTCAACCGCGCCCCCCAATATAAAAACCGCCCCCGAATATAGGCCTTCAACCCCCCCCCACACCATAACATCCCGCACCTGTCCCGTATCGTTCAGAGCAAGATATTCCCGAATCGCTCCCTTAATATCCGCCACGACCATCTCATTCCGCAAGAGGCTCTCATTCAAGCGCCAGAACCGGGTACCTAGTTGTCGCCTGCTATCTACCCCTACCACCACCGCACTGTGATCAGACCATACAACCGGGACAATCTCAGCCTCACGCACCCCCACCATCCAGTCCTCACTCATCATAATCATGTCAATCCGGCTCCAGCAACAATGGGGTGCTGAGAAAAAAGTATATTCTCGGTCCGACGGGTGCCGTTTACGCCATACATCCACTAAGTTATACTGTGCCATTAACTGTTTGAGCCCTTTTCGATTGGACCCCCGCCCCTCCCATCCCTTGGGGTTCCTATCCCATCCATCCTGCAACGTGGTGTTAAAATCTCCCCCCACCACAACCTTCCCCAGGGCATCGCGATCCACCAGCCTTCTGGTGGAGGCCCAAAAACTCCCCTGGTCTCCATTAGGAGCATACACCGAGATAATAGTAATTTCCTCTAATCCCCACCGCCCAGTAATCCCCACCACTCTTCCCTCCAGATCTTTAAACCAATTCCCCACCTGTATCTCCACCCCCCGTCGTAACAAAATGGCAACCCCCCGCTTCCGCCCCCCCCTGGAACACAAGAAAAAAATTGCTCCGGATACCCGGAGTGCTTTAAGCGGTAAATCTCACTCCCTCGAAGGTGCGTTTCTTGCACCAAAATCACATCCCACCCATTATCCTCAATTTCCCGGAACAGTTGCCGCCTTTTCTGCGGAGAATTCAGCCCCTTCACATTGAGAGATCCAATGCGGAGCATCTCCCTACGTCACCCCAAGCTCCCCCCCGCCCAGTCCATCCAACGACGGCTCTATCCCCCCCCCCCCAGCAACCCCTCCCTCCCCCTCCTCCCCCCTCCCCGAACCCCCCCATTCCAGACAAACTTCCGTGTGAGTCATGTCCTATCCCGACTCCCTCCCTCAATGCCCCCCCTGGCCCAACATATCACCCCAACCCCCACCTCCACCCCAACAACCATCCCAAATCAGAAGCAACCCGCCACCCCCAAATTGTAACCCCCAAATTGTAACCCCCTTCAGACATTAAGTCTCAAATAAATGACCCACAGCCACCAATTCACCCACCCCTCACCAGCACGGTTCAAGTGGGGCTACTTCCTGGGATAATCTTTTAAGCCGCTTCCCTTTTTCACCGGCTCTCTTCCACTGTGACGTTCTGCGCTCCTTTCCACGATCCTCTCTGGGCTCCCCTCCAGCCGTCGGTTGGGGCAAATGCTCACATCCCAGCTCAGTCAAAACTTTCCATGCCTCCTCCGCCCCTTTAACTCTCCGGGAGACACCATTGACAGTGAGCAGCAGGCCAAAGGGGAACAACCAGCGGTAGCGCAAACTCTTCCCCCGCAGGAACGCGGTAACGTCTTTCAAGCCCCTCCGCTTCTCCAGTGTCCCCGAAGATAAATCATTATAGATTTCTACTTCGCAGGAGTCCCAGGCGATACGGCCGTACTTCCTGGCCAGGTTGAGAACCAGTTCTTTTTGGGGGAAACTGCTCATGCAGGCAATCACGTCGCGGACCTGCGTCCCCCGTCGGGGACCGAGGCTGCGATGCGCTCTCTCCACTCCAACCATTGCCACCGATTCAGACTCCTGGCCCGCCAATCGCAAGACATGCTGGCAGAGCAATTGTACAGTTTTTACACAGTCTTTGTAACTGTCCGTTTCCGGAATACCTTTAAAACGCAGGTTATTCCGTCGTGCCCTGTCTTCCATTTCCTCCAATTTTTCCTGAAGCTCTTCTTGCCGCTCACGTTGGCGCTGTTGCTCCTCTTCTACCTCCCGCATAGCTCCCGTCAGGGTCTCCACGTGTTCCTCTACTGTCTCCACGCGATGTCCCATGCTGCTCAACTCCTGGCGGAGTAAGTGCAACTCTTCCTTTAAATCTTTGCGCAGCTCTTTGATGTCGCTCCGGAGATCTCTCCTGAACGCTGTCAGCCACCCTTTCAGCTCCGCTCCATCAGAGTGCAGGTCCGACCCACTACTTTCATCACCGGAGCTCCCGCCACCGCCACACTCCTCACTCGCCTCAGAATGCTGTAGGCCGCGGTCCTCGTGCTGCACATATTTGGATTTAAACCCCTCCAATTTCTGACGGGCTGCTTGCGCGCACCCGGGGGTATCTTTTCCCACAGTTTTCATGCCTGGGGTATCGCTCATGATCTCCGTTAGTCAGGAATCAGACGGAGCTCGGTTACCTCGCGGCCATCCGCTCCGTGACGTCACCGGAAGCTCCTTGTGTTCCTGTTTTTGATCCATTTCCCATTCTTTAATAGCACATCATCTCCTTCCTCAGGAGAAGTTCATAAGGGGCTTTGTCAAGTACCTTCTAAAACATCCAGATACATATCATTTGGCTTACTCACATGTTTATTAACCCTTTGAAAAGACAGCTTGGTGCTGCTTTTCAGAACAAGTTCTATCATTTAACTGGCACTGAACTCGGATTCATTGGTCTGTAGTTTCCAAGATCGCCTTTGAAGCTCTTTAAAAAAAAAACAAAAAAAAACAATTAGTGTTACATTAGTAACTCTTCAATCTTTAGAGATCATTAATACTAATGTTATGATTGAGCCTCAGCTGAGAACTGTCCATCTTGGGAGACCCTGCCAGTAGTTAAACTGGCCAGACGAAGACAAACCACCCATCTGGGCAGCAGCAGAATGGGATAGTGTTGACGGCGGAGGATCACATTTCTGTGACAACGGCAACAACACCAAACTTAAACTGCGCGGAAGGAAGGCCCGGCAATCTACTTCTGTATCTTGCCATGAAAACCCAATGGATAGTTACAACAAAACAAATTGTGCTATGGTGCTGGAAGATGAGACTCCCAGGTCGGAAGGCACTCAACTAGCTACTGGGGAAGAGCTGAAGACTTTTCAGAGTAAAGCCAGCATTTATGATATGGTTGGATCAAAGCCCTCGGGAAGTCTGACTGCTGATGTAGCTGCGCATGAAATGAGAGTCAGAAGCTGTAAAGATGTCTTACACATTGGAACATGGAACGTACGAAGCATGAACCAAGGGAAGTTGGAGGTGGTCAAGAATGAAATGGAACGTGTACAACTTGATCTGTTGGGTGTCAGCGAACTGAAATGGACTGGCATCGGGCACTTTGCATCAGATGATCACATGGTCTACTATGCTGGAAATGAAAGACAAAGAAGAAATGGTGTTGCATTTATAATAAAGAAGAAACTTGCAAGAACTGTAATGAAATACAATGCAGTCAGCGAACGCTTAATCTCTATTCGTCTACGAGGATTGCCTATCAACACAACTATAATTCAAGTATATGCCCCAACAACAGCTGCAGAAGAGAATGAAATTGAAGAGTTCTATGAACAAGTACAAGCTGAAATTGACAGAACATGCAAACAGGATATCCTGATAGTCATGGGTGACTAGAACGCAAACGTTGGCAACAAAGAAGAAGGCAAAGTAGTTGGAAAATATGGACTTGGCAACAGAAATGAAGCTGGAGAAAGATTGATAGAATTCTGCAAGACCAATGATCTATTCATCTCAAACACCTTCTTCCAGCAACACAAGCGACGACTGTACACATGGACTTCACCCAATGGATTGTATAAAAATCAAATTGACTACATCTGTGGAAGTCAACGATGGAAAAGCTCTGTAACATCAACAAAGACAAAACCTGGAGCTGACTGTGGTACAGATCATCAACTACTAGTATGCAAACTCAAGCTAAAGTTGAAAAAGAGCAAACCACTCATGAATGCACCAAAATATGACCTTGAGAATATACCACTGGAATTTAAAGACTGCCTGCAAAATCGATTTGCTGCTTTAGATACAAATGACAGAGCTCCGGAAGAGTTATGGAATGACATCAAGAAGGTTGTGCTGGAAGAAAGCGAGAAGTCTCTACAAAAGATTAAAAAGCAAAAACGGCCAAAATGGATGACGGAAGAAACTCTGAAAATTGCCCAGAAACGCAGAGAAGCTAAAGCCAAAGAGAAAGAAAGACAATCGCAGAACTCAACAGAGATTTCCAACGTGCAGCAAGACAGGACAAGGAAAAGTACTACAATGACACTTGCAAGGAAATAGTAGCAGAAACTATTAGAGGAAGAACAAGATCGGCTTTCCTAAAGCTGCGAGAGTTAAAGAAAAAGTTCCAGCCTCGAATTGGAATGTTACAAGATGCTCAAGGTTCTATGTTGAATGATGCTGAGAAGATCAAGAAAAGGTGGAAGGAATATACAGAGTTTTTATATGATAAAGATCAAGTGGACCAACAGCCGTTTCAACCTATACCTTATGATCAGGAACCATTGGTGATGAAAGAAGAAGTTGAAGCAGCATTGAAAGCCTTATCAAAGAACAAAGCACCAGGCATTGATAGCATTCCCATAGAAGTATTGCAGCAATCTGATGCAGCTGTTACCGTACTTACAAGGCTCTGCCAAGAAATATGGAAGACAACATCATGGCCAACTGACTGGAAAAGATCTGTGTTTATACCAATACTAAAGAAAGGTGATCCAACTGACTGTGGAAATTATCGCACAATCGCTCTGATCCCACATGCCAGCAAGATTCTACTGAAGATTATTCAAAAGAGACTACAGCCATACCTAGAACAAGAACTACCTGAAGTGCAAGCAGGGTTCAGGAAAGGGCGAGGAACGAGAGACATCATTGCGGATGTGAGATGGATCCTTGAAAAGACTAAAGAATACCAAAAGGATATCTATTTGTGCTTTATCGACTATAGCAAGGCTTTTGACTGTGTAAACCATGAGAAACTCTGGGCCACATTAAGAAGCATGGGTATACCAGAACACCTGATCGTTCTCTTGCGTAATCTGTACATTGATCAAGAAGCAACAGTTCGAACGGAACAAGGAGAAACAGAATGGTTTAAAATAAGCAAAGGTGTAAGACAAGGCTGCATACTTTCCCCCTACCTGTTTAATTTATATGCAGAACAAATCATCAGAGAAGCAGGACTGTATGAAGACAACAGAGGTGTGAAGATTGGTGGAAGACTCATCAACAACCTTCGCTATGCTGATGATACCACATTACTGGCTGAAAGCGAAGATGATCTGAAACATTTGCTTCTCACAATCAAAGAACATAGTCTCAAAATGGGCCTGCACCTTAATGTAAAGAAGACAAAGATCATGACAACTGGCATAATCAACAGGTTCATCGTTGAAGGAGAAGAAATTGAAATTGTGAACAACTTTAACCTACTTGGATCAACTATCAATAAAGAAGCAACAAGCAGTCAAGAAATCAGACGACGCATTGCTCTTGGCAGAATGGCTATGAAAGACCTAGATAAGATTCTCAAGAGCAGAGATGTGTCTCTCCATACAAAGATTCGACTTGTTCAGGCCATGGTATTTTCAATAACATCATATGGATGTGAAAGCTGGACAGTGAAAAAGACAGACAGGAAGAAAATTGATGCCTTTGAATTATGGTGCTGGCGGCGAATACTGTGTATACCATGGACTGCCCGAAGAACAAACCAGTCGGTACTAGAGGAGATCAAACCTAAGCTTTCTTTAGAAGCTCAGATGACAAGACTTCGACTTTCATACTTCGGACACATCATGCGAAGAGAGAGATCATTAGAGAAAGACATCATGCTTGGCAAGATAGAAGGTCAACGCAAAAGAGGAAGGCCAGCAATGAGATGGATCGCTACAATAACAGCAGCTACGGGTACCAGTCTGTCATCAATGAGCCGCCTGACTGAAGACCGAACACAATTTAGGATAGCTATCCAGAGGGTCGCCATGAGTCGACTCCGACTCGACGGCACTTAACAACAACATGATTGAGCCTGGCTGATATTATGAATGATCACTATTAGACAAAAATTAGCTAGGTTAAGACACTTTGATTTGGTTTTCTGCACTATGTTATCAGAGCGCAGCTTGCCCATTTGGCGGGAACACTGCCCATCTGGGCCATCTGGGGAAAGGCCCCTGCTGGGGATCGTGAGAAGTGTTGCTGGATGGCACAGTCCGGGGCTTAGTGTTCCAGGGTCCTGGAAGGGTTGATAGCGGCAGTCAGGCCTCCCTGTCTTTGCTATGACGGTCACCTAGGTTCAAGCGTCCTGTGTTTTGGGTGACAGGAGTGGGACACCTGGACATGTGGTGCTGGATGTTGGATAGGCTCATGCTTCTTAGGTGCACTCTCCTTGAGTGCATCTGCATGTCCGTGTTCCGTCTGTGATCTCATGCTCAGGTGATTGTTGCAGCAATGACAGAGATCGCTTGGGATATCGTGAGCGGGGTTGTCATGGTGTTGCATGGGGTTGCCAATGCAAGATGGGGCCATCCTGAGGAGTTTGGGCCTCAGTCATCAGCTTTCCCTTCGGTGGCCCGGCTGTCCAGGAGGCACCCCTCCAGATCCGCCGGTCCAGCTCTTCTCTGCCTCTTCTCAATGTGGGCAGGGGGGCTGGCAGATCTGGAAATTCACGTCCACTGCACGTTCTACTGTTTTACCTCTGTCTTGGGGTTCTGAGGTCATATATTCCCAATCATTTGTTTGTTGGGCTGCTACTGTCTGTTGTGCAAGACAAGGTGGTCAACAGTCGGAGGCTGTCGTCTATTCCCCTTACCCCTGAAGGTGCTCACAATTTAAGTTTTTTGTACCTGCGGAGGTGTATGTTGTTAAAGGCTAGCAGGCGCACCTGTGGGACCAGAATCCTCGGTTCTTCTGACCTTCCGTTGAGGTGCGCGTGTGGGGTTTTACTCCCTTGGTCGGCTAGCAACTTGCTTCACCCATTGGGCCTTCCCTTTTCTCAAGGCATCGTTGCGTCCCACTTCTTCGTGGGGGCTCGCCGCAGGGCCTGGAGTTATGCTCAGCCGGTTCCAGCCAGGGCTGAGTCCTTGGGGGGAGGCTCCGATCCTAACGATACAGGGAGTGCTGGGATCCGTTCAACCAGGTTCCTTCGGGCCCAGCGTACGTCGTCTTTTGCTGGCCGGTTTAGGTCTTCGGGTCGTGGCGGTGCTCCGAGAAGACCAGTAGGCTGCACAGTGCTTGTCTTGGAGCAAGCACGGGATATCTGTAGGTTCATATTCAAAGCCGTCCGGTTACATGTCCCTCCATTGTGGAATGCTGTACTAGTAGGCATACTTCATATGCTGGGCTTACAAGTTGGCTTCCGCGCTGCTCGGCATCAGCCAAGGTGTCTGCCTGTTTAGGCTGTGGAGTCAGCCTGGAGGAGGGGCCTTGCGTTCTCTGGACAATGCCCTGTTCGGTTGTGTGCCTTGTGGCCCTTATGGAGTTGTCAAAAGGAAAACAAAAATAATAATCAAACAGGAAAGCCTTCCTAATTGTCCCCACTTCTTTTTTTATAAGGTTCTGTCCCTTTCTTCCGGGAGCTTGGCCGAAGCGTGGTTAGACTCAGCTACATTTTGGGGATCCTTTATGTACAAGGCGTTTTAGTGTACGCAGCACGCCCAGTGTTCCATCGTCTGACTGGAACGGTACGCGGTACGTCAGCCGTGGCAGGCGTTCACGGACACGGTAGCGGATCGAGCGCTGTAGGTGCTGTCTGAGATCTCCGGGATGGTGGCCTATTTCGATCAGCAGGGTGGAGTCGGTCGGGTGGTCAGGGTGGCCCGAGTGAAGGGACAGCGTGCGCGGTTGAAGCCTTGGCGGCCTGCGTTTCGGTGGGGACACTGTGGTGGCGAATGTCCTTAGCGGGGTCCGAGTGTTTGCCGGAGGAGTGAGATTGCATCAGGCGGTGTGCGCGCCGCGTGTGCTCAGATGCGGTCAGCCCATATTGGACCTCATGGCGACCTGTCAGTCTGCGGCGACGGGTCGATGTTTAGCAGAGGACATATGAGGCTATTGGATAGCGTCGACGCATTGGTACGGGGCCGTGGCCGGGTCTATTCTATGCCTTTCAGAGGTCATAGTGAAAATGGCCGACTGGGTCTGGTTGCTAAGATATGTGCTCTTCATTAGTCAGTGGGGACCATTACCAGTGTATTCTGCAACATTTGCGTGAGCTTGCATAATCTTTACTTGCAACCAATCGAAATAACTGTCCAAAACCAGTTGATGCAGTCACTACTTCAATTTGCCTCGCTTGACAGTAAAAAAAAAAAAAAAAAAAAGACATATTTATTTTATACCGATAGGTCACTCACAGCATATTTGGCGATTCCTCGTCCTGGTGTTAATCATGCAGATAATTTCTGCTCTAGTTGTGGTGATGTGACTTTTACATCACAAAAATGGCATACGACTGTGGCGGTTCAGAAAGCCTACAATTTATATTTTGGCTGCAGAATAAAAGATCAGGATAAAAGCTAGGCGCCACACATATGCTGCAATACATGTGTAGCAGATCTCAGGCTGTGGATGGATGGGAAAAGACCATCAAAGTCTTTTGCGGTTCCAATGATCTGGAGAGGGCCCATGGATCACGTCGGCGATTGCTACTTCTGCATGGTTCCTCCAATTCCGGAGGGCATATCCAGGTGATGTAAGCGGTTGGCATTGCGTCGTGGGCGTGGCTACCAGAGTCTTCTTTCTTTTTTGTCACACCATGTAAGACTCCACATCTTCTGAAACAACGCTGGACTCTGGGGCACTTGACACCCTCTTATATGCCCTTGGTGGATCACGCTTGGTTTATTGCAACTCATTGCTTAGCTGCATTCCACATTCTCAATTAAAAAGACTCCAACTGGTCCAGGACATAGCTGTAGAGCTACTTTGTGTTGCTAAGAATAAAGCCCTTAAGAGGTGTGACAAATAGGGTGTTTGACGCTGGTGGTTTTTTCCATTTCCCTCATTTTGCTTCCCACCTCTGTCTGGATGGACCTCGGTTCCGTTCTCCCTCGTGGAATCTGGCTGTGCCTGTTTAGTTGTCGGTTTGGGACTTACGCAAGTACACTTTGCTTGTAACCTGCGTTCCTTGGACCTTAGGTGAGGTTCCGTCGCTTTCTGGGAGGTCTCTTCGCTGCCTGTCCCTCCGTGGAGGCGGGTTCTGCGGGAGAGCAGCGGTTGCTAACACTTGACACCCTGGTGGGGTCGAGAGCCAAGGGGGAGCTCAAGCGGATTTTTCAGGCGGAGCTCCGGTAGCCTTCTCAGTAGGTCTGTTTCTAGGGCGTTCAGTGTGTTTGCGATGGCGAGTTTCTTTCTGAAGCACTAGCGCTGCTTGGGGCAGAGTTCTGTGCTGTTTTCACCAGTGAGGAGGATCCAAGTGGGCTCTCGGTCGTGTCTTCCTGGTTGGCTTACTGCCTGTTGACGTGAGGAGCGAGCTGGGGTCGGTGCCTGCTCTGTTCGTTTAGGGGCCGAGCCGACTGGATAGGTCCCTCCTAATGATTACTGCTCTGGTACATCCCAGTGGTGGAGGACTGAACTGTAGGACCGATAAGGAAATGGAAATTACACTTACCTGGTAATTGATGTTCCTTGAGGGAGTACAGTTCAGTCCTCATTCCCGCCCGGGGATGGATGTTTCAGACGCGAGGCGTCAGTTCCGAGTATGCTTTTGGATCCTAGAGTCGGCAACGGGCTCTGATTGGCAGGTAATCGCGAGAGCAACCTTTTCTGCCTATACTCTTCCTTAGTTCTCCTTCCTTCTAGCTCTCTGTCTTCCGCTGTTTGGTGCGCAGGGGGACAGGGGCACGGAGGAGGGTGTTTTCGGCCTTTCTTTTTGGGGCCCTGTGATTTTAAAGTTGAAGTTTGAGCATAGCTTTGTATTTAGTACTTTAACTGGTTGTTTGCTCCTTTGAGTCTGCTTTGACAGTAGGTCACTGGGGGATCATGGGAGAAGACCAGCAGGATATACCCGGTGATGTCACAAGTTTGACTTGTCCAGTCTCCATGTTGCAGGAGGAGGTGCACTACCCAGTGGTGGAGGACTGAACTGTACTCCCTCAAGGAACATCAATTACCAGGTAAGTGTAATTTCCATTTGTTGAATGAGAGTTGTTGAATGAGTGTGTAAAGGAATGCTTGGAGGAAGTAGTATTGATAAGCTGACCGTAGAGTATGTATGGGTTTTTTTAAATTGTTCGATGTTGGGGGCCACCATTTGATATTCGGAAGTTTAGGATTATACAGGGTGGCCCAAAAAAGTGAGAACATCTCATAAATTAAAAGCTTAAATAGTTTACTTATTTACCTTTTTTAGTTATATAACATCTTTAGTTCAACAATTTCCGGTCGCCATCTTTTTTAAAAAAATTTGTCAATCGTTTACATCTGTCTTTTTGAATTTTTAAATAACTTATATGCTACGAGATGTTCTCACTTTTTTAGGCCACCCTGTATATATGGCAGCATTATACAGTAGATGATATGAATAGGGGGCTTTGTGCACATCGGGCCCGATATTTGAAAGGCATTTAACCGATTTACAGCCCTGTAAACTGTGTAAATTCTGCTATCCAGGATATTCAACTGCACTAACATGGTTAGTGCTGCCGAATATCCCCTCTTTTCCTTTTCATGCCCCGATGCTAACTGCTTAGTATCTGGATGTGTTGGGGGCGTTTTGGCGGGGAGAAGAGGCAGTGACAGTCAATAACCAGGCAGCAAAAATATTGCATGCTGTCCGGTTAGCGACTTGCACCTAAAAGATAGGTGGGGAAAACCCTCGCCTATATTTAAGCTGCAAGAACTAACTGGGCAGCATGTTATATCGCTGCTGCCTGGTTGTAGACTACGTCTGAGGAGCAGTGCGGCGATCCCAGATATTCAGTGCTGGCCACATATGACCACGGCATTGAATTTACATGGTTAGAGGTCGATGGGGAGGGCTATGTGCCGAAGGGGCGTATAGCCCTCCTAACTCAATATCGGGCCCATCATGCATAGTATTTTTGAACGATAAGATTTATGTTATTGCCTTCACAGAATAAAATTTCTTTGACCACTCCCTGAAGCAGCATATAGTGAAACGCTGGCAGCGTTTGAGAATGAAAAAATATAAAATAACAAATCTAAAAAGAAAAAGAGTACAAAGGAGCTTTGGATTTGTGTAGCAATATTTTTGGTCTGCATAGAAATTTTACAGCAGTGTTTTTAATATTTTGAAGTCTGTGTATCTCAACATTCCATAGCGTCCCTCCAGCCCAGTCCAGACTTCTGGGTTTTGTACCCCCTCCAGCAGATGGAAACTGAGAACTTCAAACTTCTGTGATGTCATACCACAAGAGGGGTAGACCCTCTCCGGAAATCAATATTTCTCACTCTCCAGCAGATGGGACAAGATCTGTTCAGTCTGCACTGGACTATAGAAAAATAAATAAATAAAGAGTAGGATTACCTTAGGTGCTCTTGTCTTCCCTTCCCCCTTCCTGTAGGTGTTGGTCCAGGCTGCCCTCCAGGAGCCTGAGCCATTCAGTAGGCAAAGTTTCTTGTGGAGGCGGGAAAGAGCAGAAGGGCTCCATTTATTCAGGCTCTGCTCTGCCTCCTTGAAGCTCGCAGTTTGCTTGGAGCCGGTTTGAAAGCCGTTTCTCTTTAAGAACGGGCTGCTGCACTTAGTCGCGGATGCCTGCGGGGGGGGCGGGCGGGGGAGTGCAAGCTAGGCAATGCTGTGCCCAGCTGGGGAGTTACTGACGTTGATCAGAGTCCGATGAATGCAGGCAATATCTGAGGGGATCGTGTTTAAGACTTCAATGGGGAGCCGTGGGGTTTCACTTTCGTCAGGCATTCTCCATCCTGCAGGTCTAGGGATCACTCCAAGTGGAGAAAGGAGACTCCTGGGAGGCATAAGGCTGGCGCCTTTATCTCCTATTTTGTCTTGCTCCTCCACCAGGCTTTCTGCCTGAAGCAGTACCTGAGGTGAAGGAAACAGTAAACTTCCTTATCGTCCCTCAAGTCTGATGATCCTCCAGCAGCTTGGAGACTGAGAAACGTCACTCTTGTGATGTCACTGGCATATATAACCACCGGAACCACCGCCTCGCTCCAAGCAGCTGGAGGATTGTGAGCCTGGAGGTTTGGGCTCACTTGAGGAGCAGTCAGAGTAGGGTATTTGTCAGGGTTTCTTAAGATTTCTAAAGTTCTTTAGTGTTTTTTTTTCTTATTTTGGTTAAAGTAGGTTAAGAGCCCTTTAAATTTGGAGCTGAAGTACTCCTCCCCTCCTCTCCTCCCTCCCCCCCTCTTGCTAGGTAGTGGGGACCTATGCGGCCTCGATAGCAGGTGAAGACAGGATAGCAGAGCCGGTCTCTGAGCCCATGGGAGATTCAGAGGCACTGGTAGCTGTAGTCCGACTAACGCAGACGTTTTTTGCCTGCTACAGTTGGACGCTTCAGGTGGAGGAGAGCTGCTGGATCATCAGCGGTTTCAGCCGCGGGGGGGGGGGGGAGGTTCTCTGCCGGTGTGGAGGTGATCACAAGGCAGGGGATCAGCAGCCTGGTGAATAAGATTACCTGAGGTAAGAAAGGGGCCAGTGGTTGTTTTTTTAGCGATCGTGGTTATTAGACTTGCAGGGGGCCCGCGCTGAGTCGGCAGCGGAGTTGGCCGCACCGCGTGGCTAGAGCGCAGGAAACATCATTTGTGCAGGGGATCTTCCGGGGCTCCTGCATGGGCCG
Organism: Ichthyophis bannanicus; assembly: GCA_033557465.1. NCBI lineage: Eukaryota > Metazoa > Chordata > Amphibia > Gymnophiona > Ichthyophiidae > Ichthyophis > Ichthyophis bannanicus. The sequence continues at coordinate 1,768,255,298 of CM066031.1, forward strand.
CGAAGCCTCGTTTTAGCTTGGGTTCCTCAGGAATAGGTTGGAAACAAGTTTTCTGAAGATTCCACGTCAGCTTTTTTGGGGAAAAAAAACCCTCCAACTTTAGGCAGGTGAGAACTAAGGCTACTTCTAGCCCCACATTTAGGGCTACCTGGGTGTAGGCTCAGGCAGGAAGCTGCGGGGCGGTTTATTGCGCGTCTTTAACCAGGATGCCTTCTAGACTGCTCTGTTTAGTTTATGGGGCTAGAAGGGGTTCAATGTTGGAGGCCGGCGTTTGTAAGGGCTGCACTCAGGAGGCAGCTTCAATGGAGAAGGTATTGGAGGCTGCTGGTGAAGGGCACACCAGTGTTCCTGGGCTTCTGGCAGAGCAGAGCTCTTCTGAGAGACCGCTCCCGGAGCCAGTAGCAGGGACTTCTTCCTCTGCGTATCTCCCGCTTTCTCAGTCATCTTTGCCAGGGGGTTTGACAGCAATTTTTTCCCCTGAGGAGGCTCTCAGGGAAGGCCTGCTGTTTCTACTGCTGTGGCGGTTCCGGGAGAAAAGAGGCTCGGCACGCCTCTGGACTCGGCGGCCTCGGGACTTCTTCCAAAGAAGCTCAGAGGGGAGAAAGAGCAGTCGGAGCCTTCCGTAGCATCGGAGGGGGTTTACTCCGAAGGGGGAGAGCCTGATTTGGATTTGGATGAGGATGTGGAGGAAGGAGAAATTATTGAACAAGAGGACCAGGCTAGAGTGGTGCATGTATTTCGTAGGGACGAATTACCTGCGCTCATATCAGAGACCCTCAAGGCTCTGAATATGCCGGTGATGGAGCCGGCGGAGGATTCAACCCTGGAAGATCCGTTACTACAGGCCTTACGGAAGTCTAAAAGAGCCTTTCCAGTCCACAGGGTGGTGCGAGAGATGATTCAGGAGGAGTGGGACATGCCCGGGGCAGCCCTTAAAGGGGCAAGGGTTATGTCTCGTCTTTACCCGCTGGTGGACCAGGATCAAGAGTTATTTAAAGCTCCGCGAGTCGATGCAGCGGTCTTGGCGGTTATTAAGAAGACTACCATTCCTGTGGAAGGGAGTGCGGCCCTCAAGGACGCTCAGAACAGGAAACTCAAAGTCTTATTGAAGCAGGTGTTCGACGTGAATGCGCTGTCCTTACAGGCTTCTATTTGTGGAGCTTGGGTGGCGAGAGCCTGTCTTCGGTGGTCACAGAGGATTCAAGGGGATGAAGGAGCGACCGGGGAAGCGTCCAGATTGGAGACGGCGTCCGCTTATTTGGCGGATGTCCACTATGATCTCATACGAGGCTTGGCGAAAAGCATGGCCTCCGTGGTAGCGGCTCGACGTTATCTTTGGGCAGCAGATGGGTTGTCAAAGGCCGGGTTGAGTAAGCTCCTTTTTGGAGAAGACTTGGACAAGCTGGTAAAGGACTTGGGGGAGTCCAAGGGTGGTAGGCTGCTGGAGGACAAGCAGAAGCAGGGACGGCCAACTCCTCCGCCTAAAGGGCAACAGAGGGAGTTTTGTCGTTTTCGTTCCCTGAGGTTCAGGCAAGTCCAAAGAGGTTGTTTTCCCTATAGATCCCAAGGTTTTCAAGGGTTTTGAGGAGCCAAGTAGAGGGTTTGCGGCCGCTTTCTCCTCGAATCTTCGAAGGTCACAATGAAGCCAGGGGGAACCAGGGGGGATTTGTGCCCGTAGGGGGTTGTCTATGGGATTTTTATCCTGCCTGGGTCCAGACTACGTCAGACGAGTGGGTGTTGGAGGTCATTCGAGAAGGTTATGCATTGGTGCTTCACCAACCGGTGATGGATTCTTTCGTACAGTCGTCCTGCAGAGCACACCGCAAGTGCGATGCGGTGCGACAGACGGTGCAGCGGCTGCTGGCTCTCAAGGCCATCATATCGGTGCCAGCGGACCAATGCGGCAGTGGTCGTTACTCCATATACTTCGTGGTTTCGAAGAAGGACGGGGCCTACCGACCTATTTTGGATCTTAAATGAGTAAATTGCTGTCTTTGAGTGTCTCACTTTCGTATGGAGACTCTAAGGTCGGTCATAGTAGCTGTACAAGCAGGCGAGTTTCTCACATCCCTAGACCTCTCAGAAGCATACCTGCACATTCCAATCCATCAGGAACATCAGAAATACCTCCAGTTTGCAGTGCTGTTGGGGCATTTCCAGTTTCGGGCCTTGCCATTTGGTCTGGCAACGGCGCCTCAAACGTTCACCAAAGTGATGGTGGTCGTAGCGGCAGCATTGCAGTAAGAAGGGGTGCTGGTGCATCCTTATCTGGATGATTGGTTAATCAGAGCAAAGTCCAGGGCAGAGAGCGAGACGGCTATGGCCAGAGTAGTGGCATTTCTGCAAGACCTAGGTTGGGTAGTCAATCGGGAAAAGAGCCGGTTGGCTCCGTCACAGGAGCTGGAATATCTGTGAGCAAGGTTCGATACGAGAGTGGGACGAATCTTTCTGCCTCAGCATTGAGCACAAGCGTTGAGGGATTTAGTCAGAGAATTTCTCAACAGACCTTACCCGATGGCGTGGCATTATCTGCAGTTGCTCAGGACCATGGCCGCGACTCTCGAATGGTTCCGTGGGCACGAGCGCATATGAGGCCGTAGCAATGCGCCTTGCTCAGACAGTGGTCACACCAGAAGGATCGGTTGTCACAGAAACTGCCCTGTCTGCCAGAGACACAGCGGGCGCTACGGTGGTGGCTGCGTCCGGAGTACCTAGAGAAAGGAATGCCCTTGGAAGCTCCCGTGTGGATTCCCCTGACGACGGATGCCAGTCTAGTAGGCTGGGGAGCCCACTGTCAACGTCAGTTCGCTCAGGGTCAGTGGACCGAGCCGGAACGGAGTTGGTCGATCAACAGATTGTAATTGCGCGCAGTAACGTTGGTGCTGAGGGAGTTTCAGCCCTATCTCCGAGGAAAGGCCATTCGGGTGTTTTCCGACAATGCGACAGTGGTTGCTTACGTCAATCGGCAGGGAGGCACCAGCAGTACCACACTGGAGGAGGAAGCCAAGGGGCTGCTCGAGTGGGCCGAGGTGCATCTGGTAGCTCTGTCGGCGGCGCATGTAGCAGGAGTGGACAATGTGGAGGCCGATATTTTTTTGAGTCGTGTAAGAGTGGATCCAGGAGAGTGGAACCTTCATCAGGAAGTGTTCGAGATGCTGGTGCAGCATTTGGGCACACCAGTAATGGATCTCATGGCCACGTTCCAGTCTGCAAAGGTAGAACGTTTCTTCAGCAGAAGGCGAGAGCGAATGTCTGAGGGTCTGGATGCGCTGATACAGCCTTGGCCCGAACACCAACTTCTATACGTGTTTCTACCTTGGGTGCTTATAGGGTGCGTGTTGCAACGTATAGAAGGTCACAAAGGACTGGTGCTGTTCATCGCGCTGGACTGGCCAAGAAGGCCTTGGTATGCGGATCTGATGAGGCTGTTAGTAGTGGAGCCATGGCGTCTGCCCTGTGAAGGTGAAGATCCTAGCATTTTGCACGTGTTCAGGCGGAAAGAATTTCCCGTGCTCGTTGCGCATTCCTTGGCGGCATTGAATCTCTCACAGCCTGTGCCGGACCAGGAGATTCCCTTAGAGGATCCTCTCCTCCAGGGCATCAGGTTGCAGGAAACAGCCTTTCCTTTCTTTCGGCCTCTCAAGCAGATGATGGATCTGGAGTGGGATGTACCAAGTGGGTGGATGAGCTATGGCTCGGTTGTATTCTATCCCTGCCACGGAAAAGGAGTTCCACAAGGTCCCAAAGTGGATGCTCTGGTCTCGGCCTTCCCTAAGAAGATCACAATCACATTGTAAGGTGCTGCTGCACTTAAGGATGTGCAGAACAAGAAGCTGGAAACCTTAATGAAGCAGACATTTGAGGTGAATGCTCTAGCTCTCCAAGTGTCTGTGTGTGGGGCCTGTGTGACACAGGCCTGTTTGCGATGGACGCAGGCATTACCAGAGGCAGCCGGTCAAGGCTCTGCGTCCTCGGCAATGCTCCCCAAGTTGGAGTCTGGGTGTGCTTACTTGGCAGATGCCTTCTATGATCTCCTTCGAGCCTTAGCCAAAGGTATGGCTTTGGTGGTGGGGGTTTGCTGTTTTCCCTGACAGCATAATTGGGTGACAGATGTGTTGTCTAAGGCATGGCTTAGCAGGCTTCCCTTTAAGGGAAAGTTTTTTTTTGAGGACACCTTGAAAAAGTTGGTCAAGGACTTGGGGGAGGCTAAGCCAGCCGAGCTCCCAGAAAATAAGCCCAAGGGCCCAAAGGGCAGCCTTGCAGGGTGTTGGCAGTGAAAGGATTTCAGACATTTCTGAGCAGTGCATTTCGCTCCCTATCAGTGTGATCAATATGCCCCCAAGGGGCAGTCCTTTCGAGACAGTCATGGAACCAGTCGTGGTTTATTTATTTATGTGACTTTTATACCGCCATTTCGAGTAATCATTGCGGTTTACATTATTAACAACTGAGATACATTAAACATTTTAAACAAATAGTAACAGGTGCAGATAAATATCAATCACAAATATGTACATGATTCACACTCTTTTGTTAACTTATTTACAATTTTATAAATAAATGATGTCCTTGGTTGTTCATATTTGGATAGTTTTGTGGTTATAATTTCTAAGTAGATTATTGTAGTGTGTGCACGTCTGTCTAGACCCGTGGGATCAGAATTGCGATCCCCTCTGTGCGTCCAGTTCAGACTGGATTCACAGAGGGGATCTACGTGCAGGACCTATTCAGGCCCTTACTGAAGTGGTCCAGATTGGGAGTAGTAATAAGTGGGAATTCTCCAGGACCAAGTAGGAAGTCAGCCCTCACATATGGGTGACGTCGCGCCGACGGAGCCCTCATGTGGAGCATTGCCCCAGCTTTCAAAGAACGCCTTTGGGAATGCAGCGCACATGCGCGGTCCACTTCCCGCCCAAGGGTGCCATCTTGCTCAGTCTTCTTTTTTCTGCGGAGCCCAACGGACGTGTGTCTTAGTCACCCGGTTAAAAGTTGATTTTTTTCCTTCGAAGATTCGTGTTTTTTTGCCGGTTCAACGCCGGTTCCCCTTCCCTCCTGGGCACGGTACACTGGTATCGAGCCCGGAGCTACTTTTTCGTTTTTTGTCCTTTGAGACAAGCGTTCGCGCTTTTTTTTCTTTTTCACTGGCAGCACAGTCTTTTGACCTTGCAGGGGCCCTTTTTCCCCCGATGGCTGCCAGCGGGTTCAAGAAGTGTGATCGGTGTAAGAAACTGATGTCTCTCACCGACACACACGACTGCTGCCTCCGGTGCCTCGGGCCCGATCATGACCTGATGATCTGTGGCCCATGCGGCAAAATGTCCTCTAAGGCGCTGAGGAGCTGTCAACATCAACGAGAAAGGATCTTCTCTGACTCCGCGTCCGGCCAGGCCCGGACTTCGTCAGAGGCCTCGACGTCTCGGGAGTCTGACCCCGAGCATCGTCGGGGCTCCTCTGAGCGGGGGTCTCCCTCATGGGAACACAAAAGGAAGAAGAAACCTGTGAGGGCGGCGTCGGTGGACACTCTTGGTCCCTCGAGGGCCAGGTCGCATAGCCCCGACCGCCGTCCCGGGTCCTTGGAGTTGGAGAGGCCTGCCAAAATGCCTCGTGTGGAGCCGGAGTCCCCGAGTCACGTGAGTGCTGTTGTCCTCGTGGACTCTCCTCCGGGGAAGCCGACGTCGGGCCCGACGCCATCGGGGCCCGAGTCGGGGGCTGCTGAGTCTCCTGAGCTCAGACTCAGGTTGATGGCCTTGGAGAGCAGCTTGGCTGCCTTTATGGAACAGCAGCGGGTGCTGATCGCTGGTCTGACCGGTGCATCTGCCCCGACCACCGGGACCTCGACGTCCAAGTCGACCCTGGAGGCCGAGCCGATCCTCGAGTCAATGCGGTCTCGAGTCGATCCTCGGCCAAGGTCTCCCTCGGCCTCCCGTATGGGGCCGAGGTCGTCGACACCGGTACCTTCGGCATCGGGGCGGATGGCATCGGTGCCCGCCCGACCGGAGCTGCTCGATTCCTCCTCGGAGGGGTCGGAATGGGAGATGGAGAACGAGGAGTCCCCGGACACTTTCCAGACCCGGTGCGTCCCATCGGACTCACCGGAGTCCGAGCCTCGGATAAGGTCCTCCCCCGGAGGATACACAGTTCTCGGACTTTGAGGGACATGGCCAAAGCCTTGGCCTTCCCCGCGGATCCCGAGGAGGAGCCTCGAGCTGAGGAGCTTGAGGCCCTCCAGTATGACTCTCCACCAAAGGAGGCCTTTACTGTACCGGTTCCTCCGATGCTGGAATGGCTGCTCTTCCGCATGTGGGAGGCACCGGCCTCGGCGCCAGTTCTCAGCAAATGGGTCGATTCCATTTATCGAGTCCGTAAGAGCCCTGGTTTCCAGAAGGCACAGCTACCGCCCCACTCTATGGTTGTGGAATCGGCCATGCATCGTCTGAAGAGTCAGAAGATGCACTCCTCAGTGCCCACCGGCAGGGAGGCCCGGAACCTGGATGCCCTCGGTAGAAAGTGCTTCCAGGGCTCTATGCTGGCTTGCCGTGTCCAGACTTACCAGCTGTACATGGGCATGTACCTCCGAGACCTGGCAAAGGAGATTGCCGGGTTCTCTGCTGGCCTCTCCAAGGAACCTTTGCAGAGGTTCAAGGCTTTGTTATTGGGGATTTGAGAGTGCTCGAAGTTTATATCTCGAGCAGCCTCTGATGGCTTCGAGGCTTCGGCCCGAGTAGCAGCGGCCGACATCGGTGCATGCCGTTAGGCCTGGCTACAGTCATCGGACCTCGAGCCTTGGGTCCAGGACAAGTTGGTTGATGTCCTTTGCCGGGGTGAGAACCTCTTTGGCAAACCCATGGCTGAAAAGGCTGCAGAAATCGAGACTGAGACTCTCACCAGGACAAGGCTGTCCAGGAAGACTTCTGCCCCTTCTCAGAAGAAGAAGGGCTCGGGGAAAAAGCCCTTTTACCCGAGGAAGGCCTCTGTCTACAAATCCTACCCTCAATTCCAGGCCTCTACAGATCCCCAACAGGGTCAGCAGACCAAGGGGCAGGGACATGGGCCCCGTAGGCAGAAAACCCCCAAGCCGCCAGCTCCGGCTCCTGCACAGCAGGGAGTGGGGTTTTGACTCCCACTGCATAGCCTCTCCCCCACAGCTGGCTCCACTAAACACAGGAGGCCGGCTGACACTGTACACCCACAGGTGGTAAGCTATAACAGGGGATACCTGGGTACTGAGCATAGTCCAAAAGGGCTACTTGCTCCATTTCAACCAGTTACCTCCCTCCTATTTTCCAGGGGAGCCTCCAAGACTCCCTCTACACAGGAACCTCCTCCTTCAGGAGTTGGCAAGTCTTCTACAGGAGCAGGCGGTGGAACCGGTGACTCACTACCTGATAGGACGAGGCTTCTACTCCAGGTACTTTCTAGTACCAAAAAGGACAGGAGGCCTCAGGCCCATCCTAGACTTGCGAAATCTCAACAAGTTCCTGGAGAGGGAAAAGTTCAAGATGCTTACCCTTGGAATACTGCTGCCCTACCTCCAGCAGGGAAATTGGCTATGCTCCTTAGACCTAAAGGATGCTTATACTCACATCCTCATTCACCCAGACCACAGACAATATCTCAGATTTGTAGTGGGAGGAAATCATTTTCAGTACAGAGTACTTCCATTTGGCCTAACCTCTGTACCCAGGATTTTCACCAAATGCCTGGCTGTGGTGGCAGCCTATCTCAGAAACCAGGGCATCTTTGTCTTTCCATACCTGGACGACTGCTCGTCAGGGGTCAGTCTCCACAGGAGGCCAGACAAGCCACTCTTTGCACTGTCTCTCTTCTCCAGCACCTGGGCTTCGTCATAAACTTCACAAAGTCCACTTTGCTCCCCTCACAAGACGTAGAGTTCATAGGGGCAAGGTTGGATACCTTACAAGCAATGGCTTATTTGCCTGGGAACAGGGCTCACAGACTGATGGCTCTGGCCCAGCAGTTTCGCAGTGGATCTCTGGTCTCTGCCAGACATTTTCTGAGGCTTTTGGGCCACATGGCATCCACGGTCCATGTAACTCCAAATGCTCGTCTGCATATGCGGCCTGCTCAATGGTGCCTCAGAGCTCAGTGGATACAGGCCACAGGAGACTTAAGAGACAGAGTAAGAGTGTCCAAACTACTAGCGGCCTCCCTGCAGTGGTGGCTGCATCTCCCGAACCTGATCAAAGGGGTGCCTTTCCAGGCACCACCACATACACAAGTGCTGACGACCGATGCTTCTCTTCAAGGTTGGGGTGCACATTGCCAGGGGGCATGCACTCAGGGCCTCTGGTCTCCTTGGGAGGCCACACAGCAGATCAATCTGTTGGAGTTGCGAGCTATTCGATTAGCTCTACAAACTTTCTCTCATGTCCTCTCTCACCAGTCTGTCTTGATTCAGACGGACAACCAAGTAGCAATTTTCTATGTGAACAAACAAGGAGGCACAGGATCCAGGCTTCTGTGTCAGGAAGCACAGGCCCTGTGCGCCTTTGCAGTCAAGTACGGCATGTTTCTCAAGGCAGTTTATCTACCTGGCCAAGAAAATTACCTGGCGGACATGTTGAGCAGGATTCTACAGCCTCACGAGTGGCATTTGAATCCTCTAGTGGTCCAGCAGATCATCCTAAAATGGGGTCTTCCAACCATCGATCCCTTTGCCAGTCCACTGAACCGTCAGCTGCCCAGGTTCTGTTCCAGACAACCGCATCCTCTGCAAATAGCAGCAGATGCCTTCCTAATCTCTTGGTCTATGGGCCTGCTGTATGCGTTTCCTCCAACGCCTCTCGTGGCCCGAACCCTATTCAGGGTTCTTCGGGACAGGGCCTCGCTGATCCTGGTAGCCCCCAGATGGCCGAGGCAACCATGGTTTCCACTCCTGCAATTGGCGGTGGACACTCCCCTCCCTCTGGGGGTGCAACCCGATCTCCTGTCTCAGGATCAAGGATCTCTCCTGCACCCCAACCTCTAGTCCCTCCATTTGATGGCCTGGCTGCTGAAAGGGTAGTTCTAGCCCCCTTACTTCTCCCTAGAGAAGTGGAGGAGGTGGTTTTGGCCTCTAGGAGACAATCCACCCAGAAATCTTATGCTCTCAAGTGGTGTAGGTTCTTCACCTGGTATGCTCAGCACCAAGAGGATCCGTTTTCGTGCCTGGTACCAGTGGTGCTGCAGTATCTGCTTCACCTGTCGGACCTAGGCCTTAAATCCAACTCTGTTCGGGTCCACCTCAGTGCTCTGTCAGCACACCACTCACCGGTGGAGGGCCAGTCTCTGTCGGTCCACCCCTTAGTGGCCCGCTTCCTCAGAGGCCTGCTTTTGCTCAAGCCTCCGATTCGTCCACCAGCCCCCGAGTGGGATTTGAATGTGGTCTTGCAACAACTTACTCGCCCACCGTTTTGAGCCGATGGCTACCTGTCATTTACGCTTCCTTTCCTGGAAGGCATTGTTCTTGGTGGCTCTTACCTCGGCCAGGCGTGTGAGTGAACTACAGGCTCTGGTTTCTGATAGACCGTACACACAGTTCTATAGGAACAGGGTGGTCTTACGGACTCATCCTAAGTTCCTTCCAAAGGTTGTCTCCTCCTTTCACCTCAATCAGGAGGTGGTTCTTCTGTCCTTCTTTCCCAGGCCGCATGCCAGCCGGGCTAAAATGGTCTTGCATACCCTGGACTGTAGAATGGCTTTGTCTTTCTACATTGACCGTACGCAGGGGCATCGAAGGGCTGCTCAGCTCTTCGTATCTTTTGACCCTAATAAGCTGGGGTTACCTGTCTCCAAGCGTACCCTGTCCATTTGGGTAGCAGACTGTATCGCCTGGGCGTACAGGGCGGCCGGCCTCTCCTTGCAGGGTCAAGTCACGGCCCACCGTGTCAGGGCGAAGGCTGCGTCAGTAGCTCATCTCCGCTCTGTTCCGTTGGCAGACATCTGTCGGGCCGCTACTTGGTCTTCAAGCCAGACTTTTGCAGCCCATTACTGCCTCGAGAGTGAGTCCCGCAGGGACAGTGTTTTCGGACAGGCGGTACTCCGTAATCTCTTTGAGGTTTAGGCAACTCCTACCCTCCGGCCCTTGTGTTGGGCTACCGTTCAGGGGCGTTCTTAGAAAAGATTCTTATCACGCATGCTGAGGCTCTAGAGGGAGCTTATTTTTCAGCTTTGGGCTCTCGGTAGCCTAGAGCTGGGGAGTCCCATATGTGAGGACTGACTTCCTGCTTGGTCCTGGAGAAAGAGTAGTTACTCACCTGTAACAGGTGTTCTCCAGGAGCAGCAGGAATCAGTCCTCACGACCCACCCTCCTCCCCTTGGAGTTGCAGTTATATATTTCATTTTGTTTTTTGCTGTCTTTTAGCTATATCATCAGACTGAGCAAGATGGCACCCTTGGGCGGGAAGTGGACCGCGCATGCGCGCTGCATTCCCAAAGGCTTTCTTTGAAAGCTGGGGAAATGCTCCACACGAGGGCTCCATCGGCGCTGATGTCACCCATATGTGAGGACTGATTCCTCCTGCTCCTGGAGAACACCTGTTACAGGTGAGTAACTACTCTCTATTGCCTTTTAAGGCAGAGGGTTACATTGAGGATTGGTTGCGCCTTTCATGTGAATCAGATGGTGGTTTTTCCAACCTTTTTGGACTCGGTGGATCGCCAGCTGTGTCTGCTTGATGTGCGCAAAGTGCTTAAGAAGTATATCAAACACAGAGTCTTTTCGAAGGTTGGAGTGGTTGTTCCTCCTCTTTGGGGGACCTCGGCAGGGTGAGGCCACTTTGAAAGTTTCCATTACCCACTGGTTGAAAGAGGCTTATGCTGCAAGTCTCCTCCTATGGGGCTTTGAACGCATTCCACTAGAACACAGGCGGCATCATGGGCTGAGTTTAGTCTCATCCGATCGATGGAGATCGCTGCATACCTTTGTTTAGCACTACTATCTGGATGTGCAGGCGTGAGATGATGCGCAGTTTGGGGTACGGGTGCTGCAGGCCGGCCTCACTGGTCCCTCCCATTCTTAATTACTGCTTTGGAACATCCCAGGAGTCTGGATTGGACTGGAGGGATGCTATGGAAGGTGAAATTAGACCTTACCTGCTAGTTTTCTTTTCCTGAGTCCCTCCAGTTCAGTCCAGAACCCTCTTGTCTGTTCAGCGTCAGCGAGGCCTGGGAATGTCTGTGTGGAAGGATCAGTTCACCAATTACTATTTGGGGTTTTCTAGAATTACATCTACATTTGTTTCCCAGAGGGGTCATTTCCCTTGTATCAGTTCCTTACGGGAGTTAGTCATAGTGTAAATAGTTTGGCAGTTGCGAGGATTCTATTTTGTTAGGCTTTGAGATTTTTCATACTGACTTCTGGAGAGGGTCTGCCCCTCTTGTGTTGTGACATCACAGAAGTTTGAAGTTCTCAGTCTCCATCTGCTGGAGGGGGGACAAAATCCAGAAGTCTGGACTGGAGGGACACTATGGAATTTTGAGATACACAGGCTTCAAAATATGCAGGTGAGGTCTAATTTTATCTTTACTGTAGTACAGTTTATAGTGGTATTATAATCAAGATGTTAATTATCAAGGACTGTATCAAGGTATTAATGGCTGAAGAACTAAAGTTCTTGACAGAGCAGAATGCGCTATTGTGTTACAAAAAGATCTTACAACAGCTGAGATTTGAAGACTAAAGGTCAGCTTGCTGTCAATAACAGCCTAGAATAAAAAGTGAATCACCTAAAGTGATGGATGTGCCTAAGAGTAGAGGTGCTGCAGTTGATTTAGTAGAGCAGCCAGTAATCCACATGACTTCAGTTTTGCTAAGGTTAAGTTTCAAATGATTTATTGTGAACCATTGGCTCCCAAAATCGACAGGAATTTAGTTTTGTTAAGTCTGATGCTAGGAGATATGTATATGTGACAAGTTGTATATTGTCAACATAGAGGAAGCTGCTAACTCCACAGTCATGGATAATTGTGGCCAGAGGGCCAATAAAGATATAAAATGTAGATAAAAGTACTAAGCCCTGGGGAACACCATAGAATACAGTTGTGGTCAATATTATTGGCACCCTTGCAGTTCAACCACTTAATATCCAATATCTCCTAAAAGTGGCCAGTGAAATGGCTTTGGATGATATATGCATCCATATTTGACACACAAAAGAATCACATAAAACAAGACTAATTAAAAAAGGAAATAGTAGGAAATAGTATAAAAACTTGGACATTGCCAGGGCATGATTATGCTATGTCCAATAAACACCAATCACGGAGTGAATACTAATCTGTATCTGCAAAACTCACTCCACCCAAAAGTAATGCAGGGTACTCCAAATCATCAAAATCTATTTTTTGAGGAGAAAAGGATCTCAGAACCATTATGGAACTTAGAACATGGCGCCACACCAAATGCTCAGAACATTACCGATCCTAAAAAACTCCTCCTAGCCTCTTATTGTGGTTTTAATTTTAATATTATCTTTAAACTTCGCAGAAAACATTTTAAACCATGCTTTCACTGCTCCATAGAATAACATCAGCATCAACGATATACACAGCACTCTAATGTCAGATGATTTGACCGCTTATCTGACATTGATAATTTTCCCAATCTACCCAAAGCCATGTATGGCACCATAAAGCTTTTCATCACCGCTTCTTCAGGGGGTTCTTTTAATTGTGACCCATCAGCATAACAAGCCAAAACAATGGTTCTCCAAAAACCACTATTTTGGAGACAAAGATAAGAAAAATAATAGCAATCTACCACAATTTAACTCTAACCCTATTCTCACAAAATTTAAAACACCCTTAAGCAAACACTTTCTATCTGAACATTTCAGTCATACTTACTCACAAACTGTTGCTAGTCCTTCCTCACTGTCAGTTAACTGGGCGGGGATTCAAAAGGTGTCTCCTATTCGGCAACCCTTTAAACACTTCCCCACCAATCAAAGAACTGCACGTCATAAAAAAACCCACATTTTCCAACATACCATCCTTTCCTCACATTCAGGCTATTCAGGTTACTCAGAATATTTTATTTTTTAACAGGGAGTATAACTTAACCCTCACCCTCAGCCCCAAATTCAATTCTCTGTCCATTGTACTGGACTTTTCAACCCTCTATAGCCACATCAAACTCTTTACAGCTATACTTAAAGATCTAACATTCTAACTCACATTCCAATCTTCTTGAGCATTTAACCCCTTGGGACAGTATTTAACCAAAAAATCCATTTCTGTTCACAACGCTCCAGATATTGTTCCCTGAGCATTTGGTGTGGGGCCATGTTGTAATGCCCATACTACCTGCTCAAATGGTTCTGAGATCCTTTTCTAATCAAAAAGTAGATTTTGAATATTTGGAGTACCCTACACTACTTTCAGGTGGAGTTAAATTTGCTGATATAGGGCATGATTATTGGCACCCTTATAAACAATTCAAATCAGTTTGAACAGAACTACATTCCAATTGCAGTAAAATTAGATGCACCTGTGATCAATTGTCAGTATTCACATGACTTGAATCAACCAATGAAAGTTGGCTCTAATGTTTAAAATGGCCACATTTACTCCCTGTTCCATTTTCACAATAGTGAAGACAAGAGAGCTGCCTGAGACCATCAGAAAAGACATTCTCTGGGAACAAACACGAAGTACAAACACGAAGGAGTGGAGGAGTAGCCTAGTGGTTGGGGCAAGGTACTTCAGGCCGGAAGGTCGGTGGTTTAAATCCCACTAGAGGACAGCAAGCTTGGGCCGGAAGGACTGGGGTTTCTAGTCCCATAGGTGCTCCTTGTGGTCTTGGGCAAGCCACTTAACCCTCCATAGCCCATGTTCCCTGTAAAATAGTTATCTCCAAGTTATAATGCCCTGTTCAATGTAATTTCAGTTTGTTCAATGTAAACCGCACTGATGCAGAATAGCGCGGTATATAAGAGAGTGTAAATAAATAAATAAATAAAATAAATAAAGTCAGTCCTCACATATGGGTGATGTCAGTGCCGACAGAGCCCATGGCGGAAGCATCTCCCCAGCTTTTAAGAAAAGCCTTTTGGGAGATACAATATGCATGCATGGTCCGTTTCCCGCCCAAGGGTGCCATCTTGCCTCAGTCTACGTTTTTCCATGGAGCCCTTTGGACGTTGTCCTTTTTCCCCCGGAAAAAGTCTGATTTTTTTTATAGTTAAATTTTGTCTGGTTTGCATACCAGTTCCTTCCCACCCTTGAGCCAGCTCGCCTTGGGTTGGTCTATCTTTTTTCCACTTTTTTCATTGAGGTCAGCCTCGACTGGTGTTTGCGCCCTTTTTCAGCCGAAGGCCTCGGACCCCTGTCAGGAGGCAGGGACCTCCATTCTCTGATGGCCTCAAGTGGCTTCAAAAAGTGTGACCAGTGTGGCAAAGTTATGTCACTTACCAATCCACACAACTGCTGCCTCTGATGCCTTGGCCCGGAGCACGACTCAGACTGTGAACTCTGCAGAACAGTGACCCCAAAGGCCCCAATGACCCCAATTTTTTTCATAAGTTCGACTCCGCACCAGAGTCTTCAGTAACACTACGCTACAGGGCCCCCTCCGATACCTCAGTGCCCCACGAAACCAGGGCCTCCTTGGAGGTGGAGCATAAGAAGAAGAAACCCTTAAAGACCGCCTCTGAGGACGGATCTGGGAAATCCCACCACAGGTCCTGCAGTCCCAGGCATCAGTCTGAGGAGTCGGGGCAGGAGCAGCCCTCCAAGTTGCCCCGCAAGCAATGTTCCCTCTAATTTTCTGTAGGTTGTGTGCGCATAAAATATCAGCTGTGCAGCTTTTGCAGGAAGGTTAAATTTTTGTGCGCCACATAACGACACTCGGAGTTATATACTTTAAAATTTGACTACACATCAGAATACAGTATGTACACCACATTGATTGCACTAGAAAACATTGTAGAATTTGTGAAAACCGTAAATACATAACAACTTCTAAATTTTAAGACGTCTGTGTTGTTTTCTATCAGAATCAGAACCGTAATTTTTGTGCGCTCTGTTGTAAAGTATGTGCGCTCGCTCGGCGAGGTGTGTGCGCGCGCACACATGCACAGCTTAGAGGGAACAGTGCCCGCAAGGAGTAGTCTGCTCCCGCAAACTGGCCTTGGGCCTCTGAGGCCATTCTCATTTAGGACTCCCCTTCGACAGTACCGATGCCGGGCCCAAAGTCTTCAGTGCCCGCGTCGAAGGCTGTGGAGCTAACTGGCATGGAGACCAGAATGGCAGTCCTAGAGATCAGTATATCTGCCCTAATGGCCATGCAGCGAGCGTTTGTCCGGCTCATCTGGTTCCTCTGCACTAACAATAGGACCCTCGACATTGAGGGTTTCCCCAAACGTCAAGCCAGTCCTCGAACACCACCAGCCTCAAGATAGCCTCTGACCCCGGTCAAGGTCCCGGTCCTGTTCTTCAGGACATCGGTCCTCCCTGGCAAGCACCTGCAGCTCAGACCAATGATCCTCCAGAGGTCTTGCACCACAGAAAGCAGTCCTCAACCAAGGTGATCGTGTGGCATCGGACTCGTATTCAGACTTCGAGTCCGAATGGGAGATTGAGGATGAAAAGTTCCCGGACACGAGGTGACACCATGACATGCCCTCGGACCTGTCTCCCCAGGCGACCCAACACCGCTCCCCATAGACATTGACATTCCTCGATTTTGTCAGGGATATGGCCAAGGCTCTCACACTCGAGACTAAGGCTGAGACGGACCCGCGAACTGAGGAATTGGAGATATTCCAATATGAGGCAGCCCTGAAGGAAACCCTTACAGTTCCAATGCCCCCGATCCTTGACCGCCGGGTGTGGGAAACACCGGCTTCAGTACCAATTGTCAGCAGGCACATCAACACCATGTACCGGGTACGCCAGAGCCTTGGGTTCCAAAAGGCCCAGCTACCCCACAACTCAGTGGTCATGGAGTCGGCCATGCGCCAGCTTAAGAGCCAAAAAACACACTTATCGGTACTGCCCGGTAGGGAAATCTGAACCCTCGACACCCTCGGCCAGAAGGCTTTTCAGGGCTTGATGCTGGCACTCATACCACTCATACCAGCTCTACATCCCCTCGTACCAGCTCTGCATCATCATGTACCTGAAGGAACTGTCAAGGGAGCTCGGGCATTCTTGGCAGGCCTTGATGGAGAACCCCTACAGAGGGTCAAGACCTAACCTCAGAGGTAAAGGAATGTTCGAAGTTCCTGTCCCGAGCAGCCAATGATAGCTTCAAGTCATCAGTAAGGGTGGCCGCTGCAGGCATTGGGGCACAATGCCAAGCATGGCTGCAGTCATCCGACCTTGAACAGTGGGTACAGGACAAACTGATCGATGTCCACTGCACAGGTGAGAACCTGTTTGGGAAACCCATGGTGGACAAAGCAGCGGTGATAAGAGACCGAGTATGTGACGAGGATCAGGCTCTCAAAAAAGACCTTGGTGCAACCCTGAAAGAGAAAACCCCAGGGAAAAAGCCCTTCTTCCCGAGGAAGAAAAGGGGGCTTCAGTACTACTCCTCACTTCGAAGCCTTCTCGGGCCCTCAGCAGGCCCAGCAACAAAAATGCCAGGGACATGGTCCCAGAAAACAAAAAGCCCTAAAGCCCCAAGCACCAGCTTAGGCCCAGCCCAGGGGAGGCTTTTGACTGCCTGGACCTGACCCCCACACCCCCAAGGGGTCCTTTGCTGCCCACAGGGGGGCACCTAGCCCTGTTTGCCCACAGGTGGGCAGCCATCACCACCGATACCTGGGTGTTACAGGTGGTCAAAGAGGGTTAACTCCTCCACCTACATCAGGCACCACCCCTCTTCTTCCCAGGAGAGCCCACCAGGCCTCTCCTTCACCAGACACTGCTCCTCACCGAGCTAGCAGGACTACTCCGGGACAAAGCACTGGAGGCAGTCCCAAAACACCTCTGGGACACCAGCTTCTACTCCAGATACTTCCTCGTCCCTAAGAGAACTGAGGGCCTCAGGCCCATCCTGGACCTGCGAGACCTCAACGGGTTTCTGGTCAGGGAGACATTCAAGATGCTCTCTCTTGGAACACTGCTGCCATTCCTCCAGCAGGGAGATTGGCTTTGCCCCTTGGACCTAAAGGATGCCTACACTCACATCCTAATCCACCCCAGCCACAGAAGGTACCTCCAGTTCATGGGGGGGGGGGGGGGGGACAGCACTACCAATACAGGGGACTTCCCTTTGGGCTGGTGTCTCCAAGGGTCTTTACAAAGTGCCTCTTGGTGGTCACAGCCCATCTCAGGCTTCAAGGTGCCTTCATGGACTACTGGCTCATAAAGGAGGACACAGCTGCAGAGGCACAGTGTACCACCAGATGCACCATAAATGCCCTGCAGCACCTAAGGTTTGTCCCACCTCACTCCTCAGATCCTAGAGTTTATAGGGGTACAGCTCGACAACATGCAAAAGCCTTTCTCCCTCAGCAGAGGTCATTACTCCTCAGGGAACTAGCTGCTAAGGTGCAATGGCGCAGGACACTACCTGCTTGGTTTCTCCTCCGCCTGCTAGGACACATGGCCTCCATGGTCCACGTGACCCCAGATGCCCGTCTATACATGAGAGCAGCCCAGTGGTGCCTCCGCTTTCAGTGGACCCAAGCTACAGGCAGGCTCAGGGACAGGGTGCACATGACCCGCCAGCTAGCAGACTCCCTCAGATGATGGCAGAATACTGGTCACCTTCAGGCTGGGATGCCCTTCCAGGCACCCCCCCCCCCCCAAGAAAGTCCTCACCATGGACACCTTCCTAATGGGCTGGGAAGCGCATTGTTGGAGCCTCTAGACACAAGGCTGCTGGTCCCAGAGGGAATCCAAAATGCAGATCAACCTGCTGGAAATCAGGGCCATATTTCTGGCCCTCAAAGCCTTCAGCCACCAGCTACAGCACCACACGGTGCTGATCCAGACCGACAATCAGGTCGTGATGTTCTGCGTGAACAAACAGGGGGGAACAGGGTTGTAGCCCCTCTGCCAGGAGGTGGTAGCCCTCTGTTCTTATGCTGCCTGCAGAGGGATGCTCCTGAGTATGGTCTGTCTTTTGGGCCAGGACAATATCTTGGTGGACAAGCTGAGCAGGGTACTCCAGCTGCACGAGTGGCGCCTGGACCCAGCAGTAGCCTCACGGCTGTTCCGGCTCTGAGGCATCCCAGTGATGGACCTGTTCGCCATCCTAAACAACATGCAGTTGCCCTGTTTCTGCACCTGCCGACTGCACCCATCTTGGGTAGTGGCGGATACACTTCTCATCCTGTGGTCAGAAGGCCTCTGTACGCCTTTCCTCCAGTACCGCTGATAGCCAAGTCCCTGTTCAAGGTTCAGTGCAACACAGCGTCACTAGTGCTGATAGCCCCTCGATGACCCAGACAGCCCTGGTTCCCACTGCTGCTCTCCTTGTCGATGGCATTGCTGATTTGGGCTGAGCCCCAGGACTACGCTCGCAGGAGCAGGGCACTCTCCTACACCCCCATCTGGGATCCCTCTCGCTCATGGCTTAGCTGCTTAAAGGGTATCACTAGCCCCCTTCAATCTTCCACAGAATGTAGAAGACATCCTCCTGGCCTCTCGGAAGACCTCCATGAAAAAGGCGTACGCCTTCAAGTGGCGATGTTTCTCACTGTGGTGCACAGAGAAAGTGTAGTTACTCACCTGTAACAGGTGTTCTCCAGGGACAACAGGAATCAGTCCTCACATATGAGTGATGTTGGCACCGACGGAGCCCACATGGAGCATTTCCCCAGGTTTAAAGAAAGTCTTTGGAAATGTCACCACGCATGCATGGTCTCCTTCCCGCCCAAGGGTGCCATCTTACTCGGTCAGGTGCCATAACTAGAGCCCCACCAGGAAGATGGCAAAAATGGACAGCAACTTCAAGGGGAGGCGGGAGGACTGTGAGGACTGAATCCTGCTGTCCCTAGAAAACACCTGTTACAGGTGAGTAACTATGCTTTCTCCAGGAACAAGCACAAATAGGACTCCCTAGCTACAGGCTACTGAGGACCTGTAGGAAAAAGCACGGCAGAGCCATGAGCAGCCGCAAGCGAATCTGAAGACAGACCTGATGACCCCGAGTCCATGGAGAACCACATCTCCGGTAGCCTGAACAAGAAGGATCTGAGGGCAGGAGTCGCTTAAACCCTGAACAGATTACGGAATATCGCCTGGCCAAAGGCGCTGTCCCAACAGGATTCCCTCTCCAGGCAGTAATGGGTCATGAAGGTATGAGTGGAGGACCAAGTGGTGGCCCGACAGTTGTCCACCAGGGGCACCAAGCGGAGGCTCACGACCAACGTCACCATCGCTTGGACATTGTGCACTAAGACCCAGCGGTCCAGTGGCAGTACAGCCTAGACCTGGGCGAAGGTGATGCAATCCGCCACCCAAATGGACAAGGTCCACTTGGTGACTACCTGTCCCAGATAGCTGGGATCATAGGAGACAGAAAACTGCCCAGCTTTGTGGTGGCCCTGAGTCCGCTGCAAGTAGGATAGGGACCTCTTGCAGTCCAGGGTATGGAGAATGGCTGATGCCGGATCAGCGTGGAGCTTCGTAAAGAAAGTGGACAACACCACCTCCTGGTTGAGATGGAAGTCTGAGACAACCTTCGGGAGGAACTTGGGGTGGGTGCGAATAACCACCCTGTTCTTTTAGAATCTGGTGTATGGTGCCTCGGCCATCAGGGCTTGGAGCTCACTGACTCTACGGGTGGAGGTGAGTGCCACCAGGAAGGCCATCTTTCAGGACAAGTGCCGCAAGGAGCAAGTAGCCAGGGGCTCAAAAGGCAGCTTGGTCAGCTGTGTGAGGACCACATTGAGGTCCCATTCTGCCGGGGGTGGGCGGATAGTGGGCTTGGAGAGGAACAAGTTCCGCATGAAACGAGAAATGAGGGGCTGCCCGAAAGGGGTTTGCCCTCAATGGGATGATGGTTCACTGAGATCACGCTCAGGTGAACCCTGACAGAGTTAGATTTTAGCCCCAACTGTGAGAGATGGAGCAAGTATTGCAGGACCGAATGTATAGGGCAAGAGAACGGGTTCACGTGGTTCTCCAAGCACCACACCAAAAACCTGTGCCACTTGAAGGCGTAAGCCCATCTCATTGAGCCTTTACGAGAGGCCAGTAGGATGTCTTCGACCTCCCTGGGGAGATGAAGGGGAGCTAAGGCAACCCATTCAGCAGCCAAGCTGTGAGGGACAGGGATCCCTGACTGGGGTGGAGGAGCAAGTCTCCCTCCTGCGTGAGGAGCCCCGGTGACCTCCCGAGAGGGACCAGGAGTTCTGTCGAGAGACGGAGCAGCAGGGGGAACTTTGGCTGCCTGGGCCACCTCGGGGCCACGAGAATCATTGAGGCCCTGTCCCACTGACCTTGAGAAGGGTCCGTGCTATCAGCGGCATGGGAGGGAAGGCATATAGCTGGCCCGTCACCCACGAAAGGAGGAAAGTGTCCGGAGCCACCCGGCCCGGGTGCAGATAGGGACAACAAAACCAGGGAAGCTGAGCAATGGCTGGACTGGCGAAGAGATCCAGGTCTGGGGTGCCCCAGAGTTGAAATAGCTGCTGTGCCATTGCGGGGCTCAGGCACCACTTATGCGGCTGGAGGACTCTGCTCAGTCAGTCTGCCAAGGTATTGTCTTGGCCTGGAAGATAGATGGCTCTGAGGATAATGTTCTGGCTCACCGCATATGAGCACAGGGTCACTGCCTCTTGGCAGAGGCTGTAGGATCCGGTACCCCCTTGTTTGTTCAAGTAGAACATAGTGACCTGATTGTCCATCTGCACCGAGCACCACCTGGTGCCGCAGCCGGTACCGAAATACCTTCAGTGTAAGGAGGACGGCTGAAAGCTCCAGCAGGTTTATCTGCTGCTGACTCTCCTCAGGGGACCAGGCCCTCTGGATGCGCAGCTCCTTGCAATGGGCCCCCCAACCGAGAGAGAGGTATCTGTCGTCGGGACTGTCTGGGGGGTTGGGGTATGGAAGGACATGGCCTGGAGCAGGTGCTGTGCATCCTGCCACCAGACCAAGGACTCTGCCATCCGAGGTGAGACCAAGATGGGGTCTCAGAGTCGGCCCGTCGCCTGGGCTCACTGTGCTCGGAGGCACCACTGCGCTGTCCGCATGTTGAGGTGGGTGTTGGGCCCTACATGGCGAAACATCAACCCAACCGAGACTGTGCGTATGAAGCTTATGTCAATTTATCTCATTGGATTCTAAGGCTCTTTTCTCCTTCCGTTTATTTATGAGCATTTTTTGATAGAAGTACCTGATGTGATTTTACATGCATTGGTGGAGTGATTTGCTTTGATTTGCCATTTCCCAAAGCTGACATAGTCCAGTTAATAAATTCAAAATAAAAAGCCGTTTTTCTACCTTTGGTTGTTTGGGCATTTTATTTTTCAATTGCAATTGCTCCAGTCACTTTCTTCTGGTTTATTTGTGTCTTCTGCTAATTCTCCATTGTCTGCGGTCCATTTGTCCGTCCTTCTCTCTTCTAGTTTTTTCCATTCTCTCTCTACATCTGCTTTAACATACATTTCCACTTTGGCTCTTTCCTCCTTTCTTTCTTGATTCCTTTTTCATCCACTCAAATTTCACTCTTGCATCCTCAATCCCCACTTACTCTCCCAATACCTGGCCAATGGTAGATTTTTCTTGCCTCCCACACAAAATATCTTTTCCCTTCTAAATCCTCACTCCCCCAGCCCCATCCC
The DNA here is from genome assembly GCA_033557465.1 of Ichthyophis bannanicus. Classification (NCBI taxonomy): domain Eukaryota; kingdom Metazoa; phylum Chordata; class Amphibia; order Gymnophiona; family Ichthyophiidae; genus Ichthyophis; species Ichthyophis bannanicus. Next base: position 1,768,277,041 of record CM066031.1, read on the forward strand.
CTTGTAGTCCTCTGCCAACATCTGCCCGCTCCCTTCTAGACCCATTCTCCTATCCCCCCAGCATCAGCCCATATCCAGTCTTAGCCCCCCATCAGCCCATTTCCAGTCCAAGCCCCCCATCAACCCATTTCAAATCCTAGTCCCCCAATCAGCCCATTTGCAGTCCTAACCCCCCATCAGCCATTTCCACTCCTATCCTAGCTCCCCCATCAGCCCATTGCCAGTCCTAGCCTCCTCCAATAAGCCCTAGCACCCCACCCCATCAGCCATTTCCAGTCCTATTCTAGCCCCTCCATCAGCCCATTTCCAGTCCTAGCCCCCCATCAGCCCATTTCCAGTCCTATCCTCTCCCCCATCAGCCCATTTCCAGTCCAATCCCCCCAAATCAGCCCATTTCTAGTACTTACCCACATCAGCCATTTCCCCTTCTATCCTAGCCCCCCATCATCCCATTTCCAGTCCTAGCCCCCCATCAACCCATTTCAGAACCTAGTCCCCCAATCAGCCCATTTGCAGTCCTAACCCCCCATCAGCCATTTCCACTCCTATCCTAGCTCCCCCATCAGCCCATTTCCAGACCTATCCTAGCTCCCCATCAGCACATTTCCAGTCCAAGCCCTCCCATCAACCCATTTCAGATCCTAGCCCCCCATAAGCCATTTCCACTCCTATCCTAGCTCCCCCATCAGCCCATTGCCAGTCCTAGCCTCCTCCAATAAGCCCTAGCACCCCACCCCATCAGCCATTTCCAGTCCTATTCTAGCCCCTCCATCAGCCCATTTCCAGTCCTAGCCCCCCATCAGCCCATTTCCAGTCCTATCCTCTCCCCCATCAGCCCATTTCCAGTCCAATCCCCCCAAATCAGCCCATTTCTAGTCCTAACCCCCATCAACCCATTTCAGATCCTAGTCCCCCAATCAGCCCATTTGCAGTCCTAACCCCCCATCAGCCCATTTCAGATCCTAGTCCCCCAATCAGCCCATTTGCAGTCCTAACCCCCCATCAGCCATTTCCACTCCTATCCTAGCTCCCCCATCAGCCCATTTCCAGTCCTAGCCCATCAGCCCATTTCCAGTCCAAGCCCTCCCATCAACCCATTTCAGATCCTAGCCCCCCATCAGCCATTTTCACTCCTATCCTAGCTCCCCATCAGCCTATTTCCAGTCCTAGCCCCTCCCCCTTCATTCATTTCCAGTCATATCCTAGCCCTCCATCAGCCCATCTCCAGTCCAGATCTCCATCAGCCCATTTCCAATCCTAGCCCCCCATCAGCCATTTCCAATCCTATCCTAGCCCCACCATCAGCCCATTTCCAGTCCAAGCCCCCCTAATCAGCCCATTTCCAATCCTAGTCCCCCCATCAGCTATTTCCAGTCCTATCCTAGCCTCCCCCATCAGACCATTTCCAGTCCAAGCCCACCCAAACAGTCCATTTCAGTTCTATCCCTCCCATCAGCCATTTCCAGTCCTATCCTAGTTCCTCCATCAACCATTTTCAGTCCTATCCTAGTCCCCCATCAGCCGTTTCCAGTCCTAGCCCCCTCATCAGCCCATTTCCAATCCTAGTCTCCTCCAATCAGCCCTAGCCCCCCATCAGCCATTTCCAGTCCTATCCTAGCCCCCCATCAGTCCAATTCCCCTAAATCAGCCCATGTCTAGTCCTAACCCCCATCAGCCATTTCCACTCTATCCTAGCCCTTCCATCAGCCCATTTCCTGTCCAAGCCCCCTTAATCAGCCCAATTCCAGTCCAAGCTCCCCATCAGCACATTTCCAGTCCAAGCACCCAAATCAGTCCATTTCCAGTCCTAACCCCCATCAGCCATTTACATTGTTATCCTAGCCCCTCCACCAGCTCATTTCCAGTCCTATCCTAGCCCCCCATCAGCCCATTTCCAGTCCTATCCTAGCCCCCCATCAGCCATTTCCAGTCCTATCCTAGTCCCCCATCAGACCATTTCCAATCCTAGCCCCCCCATCAGCCCATTTCCAGTCCTAGCCTTTTCCAGTTAGCCCATTTTCAGTCCTAGCCCCAATCCTAGCCTCAATCAGCCATTTCAGGTCCTATCCTAGCCCCTCCATCAACCCATTTCCAGTTCAAGCCGTCCCAATCAGTTCATTTCCAGTTCTAGCCCCCACCAGCCATTTTCACTTCTATCCTAGCCCCCCATCAGCCATTTTCAATCTTTTCCTAGCCCCTCCATCAGTCCATTTCCAATTCTAGGCCCCCCCCCCCAGAAGAGCCCCGCACCTGTCTGACCAGCTTCAGAGGGAGCTGGGGAGGCCCAAAGCCCCGGCTCACCTCTGCACAGCTGTGCTTTCCTTCACTTCAGTAGCTGTGTTCTCTTGCAGCACACTGGCGTGCTGATTGCCGGGAAGTTAAAGGGCATTTCCTGTCTTGTGTGAAACAGGAAATGCCCTTTAACCTCCCGGCAATGAGCATGCCGGCTAGTTGTAAGAAGACAGCTACCGGAGTGAAGGAAAACACCGTTCTTCACTCCGGCGGCTGTGCAGATGTGAGCCAGGGCTTCGAGCCTCCCCAGCTTCCTCTGAAGCCAGTCAGGCAGGCGCAGGGCCATGTGCAGGCTGGCCTTGCAAACGGTTCAGCAGTTGGGACCCACTCAGTCTATCAAACAGCATGTGTGGCTTGAAGTTGGTACGGGGCCCCCTGAAGCACAGGGCCCTGTGCGAACAACATTCTCGCACATCCGTTGGGCCGGCCCTTAGCCCTACATAGGTACTTAATGCTAACAATGATACCTGGCCTCAGCCTCATATGCTAGACCAGTGCTTCCCAAACTCTTTTCCAGATGTAGTGGATAAATCTAGCTGGAGAGATGCTACGATCAAGTCCCTTCATCAGTGGTGTGTCCCATAAAACCTACTCGTCGAGTCACCTTTTCAGATGCCTCCACCTTGATGTGCCCTGATGACAGATGCTTCCAAACTGGGTTGGGGGGTTCATCTGAATGACCTGACCTGACCACACAGGGACTGTGGACACAACAGGAATCTGCCTTGCAGATCAACCTGCTCAAACTACTGGCACTGACAAATGCTCATCAGGTTTTTCAACCTCAACTATTAGGACAACTTGTTCTAGTCAGAACAGACAACCAAGTTGCCATGTTCTATGTAAACAAACAAGAACCAACAAGAAAAGGTCGGAGGTGCAGGAGATATTCCCGCAGTCCAATTCTGCTCCGGTGTCACCGATAGCCCAAGGCTGAGCACCTCCCATGAGGTCTGGGCATCTTCGGAGTCCTGCAGTGGCGGCTCCTCCAGGAAGACGCCAGATCCTGGCAAGAAAAAGAAAAAATCCTTAAAGCCAGGCAGGACTCGGGCGACTCTGAGCAGCGCCCTCCTAAGGTCTCTAGGAAGGAGTCCTTGGCCGGCGGTGACCGTGTGAGGCTCCCTGAGGCCATGGTCCTTGTTGAGGACGCACTCAAAGAGTGCCTGCGCCGGGCCTGAGAACCTTGGTGCCCGCACCGAAAGCTGTGGAACCTTCTGGCATTGAGGCCAGAATGGCAGCCATGGAACAGAATATCTCTGCCATCCTGGCCATGCAGCAGGCGATGATGTCGGGTTTGTCCGCATCATCTGCCCTGACAACCGGGCCCCCAACTACGGTGGCGGCCCCGGGTGTTGAGCCAGACTCTGAGCACTATCGGCCTCTGGTGAGCCCTAGGCACCAATCGAGGTCCCAGTCCCAGTCCTAATCCTCGGGTGTCCGGTCCTCACCAGACGGTTTCCGGGAATCTGACCTGAGACCCCTCGGGGGATTCCGGTTCCCTGACGCAGGTCTTATGGCATGGGAGCTCTGAGCCTTGGACTCCTCGACGCCTTCAAAGTCAGACTGGGAGACCGACATCGAGGCCTCCCCCAAGACTTCTCAACACCAGGACATCCCCCGGAATCTCTGTGCCATTCCTCACCCGAGGATGTGACATTCCACGACTTTGTCCGGGACATGGCCCAAGCACTCTTGGTCCCCACCGAATCCAAGGAGGACCCGCGCACCGAGGAAATGGAAATCCTCTAGTATGAGTCCCTGCCAAAGGAGGCTGTCTCGGTGTCGGTGCAACCATCCTCGAGCAGCTTCTCCTCAGGATGTGGGAAACCCCAGCCTCAGTGCCGGTGGTCAGCTGATGCCTCGATGCCATCTACCGTGTCAAGAGGAGTCCAGGCTTCCAGAAGTGCCAACTTCCCGACAACTCCATGGTGGTGGAATTCTCGATGCAGAAGCTCAAGAGTCAGAAGACTTACTCTACTGTACCCCCGGGTAGAGAAGCTAGAGCCCTCGACGCCTTAGGGTGTAAGTGCTTCCAAGAGGCCATGCTGAGCTGCCGGATACAAATCTATGAGCGCTACATAGGTATGGATCTCAAGAGTCTCATTCAGGAGCTCACAGGCGTCTCAGCAGGACTCACTGGGGAATCTCTGCAATGCTTCCAGACCTTGGTGGCGACCATCCAGGTCTGCTCTAAGTTCCTGTCCTGGGCTGCCTACAATGGTTTTGAGGCTGTAGCCCGGGCAGCAGCTGCAGGCATCGGTGCTCAGCGCCAGACCTGGCTGCAAAACTCAGACCTCGAGCAATGGGTCCAGGAAAAGCTGCTGGATGTCCCCTGCACTGAAGAGAATCTGTTTGGAAAGCCTATGGCCGATAAGGTGGCCGAGAATGAGGCCAAGGTGGTGTCCAAGTAGAGGCTGTCGAAGACCTCTCGTTGTTGTTGTTAAGTGCCGTCGAGTTGGAGTCAACTCATGGCAACCCTCTGGATAGCTATCCTAAATTGTGTTCGGTATTCAGTCAGGCGGCTCATTGTTGACAGACTGGTACCCGTAGCTGCTGTTATTGTATCGATCATCTCATTGCTGGCCTTCCTCTTTTGCGTTGACCTTCTATCTTGCCAAGCATGATGTCTTTCTCTAATGATCTTTCTCTTCGCATGATGTGTCCAAAGTATGAAAGTCGAAGTCTTATCATCTGAGCTTCTAAAGAAAGCTTAGGTTTGATCTCCTCTAGTACCGACTGGTTTGTTCTTCAGGCAGTCCATGGTATACACAGTATTTGCTGCCAGCACCATAATTCAAAGGCATCAATTTTCTTCCTGTCTATCTTTTTCACTGTCCAGCTTTCACATCCATATGATGTTATTGAAAATACCATGGCTTGAACAAGTCGAATCTTTGTATGGAGAGAGACATCCCTGCTCTTGAGAATCTTATCTAGGTCTTTCATAGCCATTCTGCCAAGAGCAATGCGTCGTTGATTTCTTGACTGCTTGTTGCTTCTTTATTGATAGTTGATCCAAGTATGTTAAAGTTGTTCACAATTTCAATTTCTTCTCCTTCAACGATGAACCTGTTGATTATGCCAGTTGTCATGATCTTTGTCTTCTTTACATTAAGGTGCAGGCCCATTTTGAGACTATGTTCTTTGATTGTGAGAAGCAAATGTTTCAGATCATCTTCACTTTCAGCCAGTAATGTGGTATCATCAGCATAGCGAAGGTTGTTGATGAGTCTTCCACCAATCTTCACACCTCTGTTGTCTTCATACAATCCTGCTTCTCTGATGATTTGTTCTGCATATAAATTAAACAGGTAGGGGGAAAGTATGCAGCCTTGTCTTACACCTTTGCTTATTTTAAACCATTCTATTTCTGCTTGTTCCGTTCGAACTGTTGCTTCTTGATCAATGTACAGATTGTGCAAGAGTACGATCAGGTGTTCTGGTATACCCATGCTTAATGTGGCCCAGAGTTTCTCATGGTTTACACAGTCAAAAGCTTTGCTATAGTCGATAAAGCACAAATAGATATCCTTTTGGTATTCTTTAGTCTTTTCAAGGATTCATCTCACATCCGCAATGATGTCTCTCGTTCCTTGCCCTTTCCTGAACCCTGCTTGCACTTCAGGTAGTTCTTGTTCCAGGTAAGGTTGTAGTCTCTTTTGAATAATCTTTAGTAGAATCTTGCTGGCATGTGGGATCAGAGCGATTATGCAATAATTTCCATAGTCAGTTGGATCACCTTTCTTTAGTATTGGTATAAACACAGATCTTTTCCAGTCAGTTGGCCATGATGTTGTCTTCCATATTTCTTGGCAGAGCCTTGTAAGTACGGTAACAGCTGCATCAGATTGCTGTAATACTTCTATGGGAATGCTGTCAATGCCTGGTGCTTTGTTCTTTGATAAGGCTTTCAATGCTGCTTCAACTTCTTCTTTCATCACCAATGGTTCCCGATCATAAGGTACAGGTTGAAACGGCTGTTGGTCCACTTGATCTTTATCATATAAAAACTCTGTATATTCCTTCCATCTTTTTTTGATCTTCTCAGCATCATTCAACATAGAACCTTGAGCATCTTGTAACATTCCAATTCAAGGCTGGAACTTTTTCTTTAACTCTTGTAGCTTTAGCAAAGCTGATCTTGTTCTTCCTCTAATAGTTTCTGCTTCTATTTCCTTGCATGTGTCATTGTAGTACTTTTCCTTGTCCTGTCTTGCTGCACATTTGAAGTCTTTGTTCTGTGATTGTCTTTCTTTTTCCTCTGGCTTAAGCTTCTCTGCGTTTCTGGGCAAATTTCAGAGTTTCTTCGGTCATCCATTTTGGCCGTTTTTGCTTTTTCACCTTTTGTAGAGACTTCTCGCTTTCTTCCAACACAACCTTCTTGATGTCATTCCATAATTCTTCTGGAGCTCTGTCATTTGTATCTAAAGCAGCAAATCGATTTTGCAGGCAGTCTTTAAATTCCAGTGGTATATTCTCAAGGTCAATTTCATGAGTGGTTTGCTCTTTTTCAACTTTAGCTTGAGTTTGCATACGAGTAGTTGATGATCTGTACCACAGTTAGCTCCAGGTTTTGTCTTTGTTGATATTATAGAGCTTTTCCATCGTTGACTTCCACAGATGTAGTCAGTTTGATTTTTATACAATCCATTGGGTGAAGTCCATGTGTACAGTCGCCGCTTGTGTTGCTGGAAGAAGGTGTTTGAGATGAATAGATCGTTGGTCTTGCAGAATTCTATCAGTCTTCCTCCAGCTTCATTTCTGTTGCCAAGTCCATATTTTCCAACTACTTGGCCTTCTTCTTTGTTGTCAACATTTGCGTTCCAGTCACCCATGACTATCAGGATATCCTGTTTGCATGTTCTGTCAATTTCAGCTTGTACTTGTTCATATAACTCTTCAATTTCATTCTCTTCTGCAGCTGTTGTTGGGGCATATACTTGAATTATAGTTGTGTTGATAGGCATTTCTTGTAGATGAATAGATATTAAGCATTCTCCAGGACCAAGCAGGAAGTCAGTCCTCACTTATGGGTGACGTCGGCGCCGACGGAGCCCTCGCGGAGCAATTTTCCCCAGCTTTCAAAGAAAGCCTTTGGGAATTGCAGCGCGCATGCGCGGTCCCCTTCCCGCCCAAGGGTGCCATCTTAGCCAGTCTTCTTTTTTCCGCGGAGCCCTACAGACGTACCCGTCGTGTCCCCGCGAAAAAGTTGATTTTTCTTCATAATTACTCTTTTTTCCATTCGGTTCGACGCCGGTCTTTTTCCCGCCCGGACTCGCGACGCCGGTCACGAGTCCTCTTCTTATTTTTCGGTTTTTCTGACTTAGTCAGTTTTCGTTTCGGTTTTTCCCTGGCAGCCCGGTCCTTTGACCTCGCTGGGGCCCTTTTTCCCCCGATGGCTGCCAGTGGTTTCAAGCGGTGTGGTCAGTGTGACCGAAATATGTCACTAACTGACACACACGACAATTGCCTCCGCTGCCTGGGCCCGGATCATGAAGAAATGATCTGTGGGCCTTGTGGCAAACTATCCTCCAAAGCGTTGAGAAGTCGGCGGCATCAGCGGGATAGAATCTTCGCTGACCCCAGCCGTACCCGGACCTCGTCGGAGACCTCCGCGTCCAGGGGTTCCAGCTCGGACCGTCGCCGGAGTTCCTCCGACAGGGGTTCTCCCTCCGGGGACCATCGACGGAAGGTGAAACCCGCGAGGGCGGCGTCGGTGGACGCTCCTGGCTCCGCGAGGGCCAGGTCGCATAGCCCCGATAGCCGCCCCGGGTCCTTGGAGAAGGAGCACCTCACGAAGCGACCTCGCCTGGAGTCGGAGCTGCCTGCTCGGGTAAGTCCTGTGGTCCTTCTGGACTCGCCTCCGCGACAGCCGCCGTCGGGGCCCGAGTCGGGGGCTGCTGGGTCACCTGAGCTCGGACTCAGGTTGACGGCCTTGGAGAGCAGACTGTCTGCCTTCATGGACCAGCAGCGGGCACTGCTCGCTGGCTTCGCTGGCGCCGCTGCCCCGACCGCCGGGACGTCGACGTCTAAGTCGACCCCGGAGACCGAGCCGATCCTCGAGTCGATGCGAACTCGAGTCGATCCTCGGTCGAGGTCGCCCTCGGCCTCCCGTTCGGGACCGAGGTCGCCGACACCGACTCCCTCGGCGTCGGGGCGGCAGGCGCCGCGCCCTGCCCGGGCCGACCCCACCGAGTCCTCGTCGGAGTCGGTCTGGGAGTCGGAAGAGGAAGAGTCGCCTGATTCTTTTTGGACTCGGTGTGTCCCCTCGGACTCACCTGAGTCCGAACCTCGGAAGCAGTCCCCCCTGGAGGATGCCCGGTTCTCGGACTTCGTCAGGGATATGGCCAAGGCTTTGGCCTTCCCTGCGGACCCCGAGGAGGAGCCTCGAGCCGAAGAGCTCGACGCCCTCCAGTATGACTCTCCCGCCAGGGAACACTTTACTGTACCGGTTCCTCCCATGCTGGAACGACTACTCTTCCGCATGTGGGAGAGTCCGGCCACCTCGCCGGTCCTGAGCAAGCGGGTCGATTCTATCTATCGAGTCCGCAAGAGCCCTGGCTTCCAAAAAGCACAGCTACCACACCATTCCATGGTAGTGGAATCGGCCATGCATCGTCTTAAGAGCCAGAAGATGCACTCCTCGGTGCCTCCTGGCAGGGAGGCCCGTAACCTGGATGGCCTTGGTAAGAAGTGTTTCCAGGGCTCTATGCTCGCATGTCGTGTCCAGACCTACCAGCTATACATGGGCATGTATCTCCGAGACCTGGCTAAAGAGCTAGCCGGCTTCTCCGCTGGTTTGTCCGAGGAACCCTTGCGGAGGTTCCTGGCCTTGTCCACTGGCATTCGGGAATGCTTAAAATTCATGTCCCGAGCAGCCTATGATGGCTTTGAAGCATCGGCTCGAGTGGCCGCAGCCGGCATCGGTGCCCGCCGACAGGCTTGGCTTCAGTCGTCTGACCTTGAGCCCTGGGTGCAGGACAAGTTGGTCGATGTCCCTTGCCGAGGCGAAAACCTCTTTGGCAAGCCCATGGCTGATAAGGCTGCACAAATTGAGACGGAGACTCTCACCAGGACTAGGCTTTCTAGGAAGACCTCCGCCCCTTCCCAGAAAAAGAAGGGCTCGGGAAAGAAGTCCTTTTACCCGAGGAAGGCGGCTGCCTACAAACAATACCCCCACTATCAGGCCCCTGCAGCTCCCCAACAGGGCCAGCAGGCCAAGGGACGGGGTAACGGGTCCCGTAGGCAGCAAGCCCCCAAGCCTGCACCACCAGCCCCTGCTCCGCAGGGTGGGGGTTTTTGACTCCTTAAGCATAGCCTCTCCCCCCCCGCTGGTTCCTCCCAGCACCGGAGGCCGGCTGGTTCACTTCGCCCACAGGTGGTCCAGCATCACCTCAGATGCCTGGGTGCTTCAAGTCGTGCGAGAAGGCTATCTTCTCCACTTCCACCAGGTCCCTCCCTCCTATTTTCCGGGAGAACCTCCACGACCCCCTCTGCACAGGGAATTACTCCTTCAGGAGTTAGCAGGTCTTCTACAGGAACAGGCGGTGGAACCGGTGCCCCACCACCTGAAAGGTCAAGGCTTTTATTCCAGGTATTTTCTAATACCAAAAAGAACAGGAGGCCTCAGACCCATCCTGGACTTGCGCAACCTCAACAAGTTCCTCGTGCGGGAGAAGTTCAAGATGCTTACCCTTGGAATCCTTCTGCCCTACCTCCAGCAGGGAGATTGGCTATGCTCCTTGAATCTAAAGGATGCCTACACGCACATCCTCATCCACCCAAGCCACCGCCAATACCTAAGGTTTGTGGTGGCAGGAAATCATTACCAGTACAGAGTACTACCCTTTGGTCTGTCCTCCGCACCGCGAGTCTTCACAAAATGTCTCGCGGTGGTGGCGGCCCATCTCCGGCTTCACGGCCTCTATGTCTTTCCGTACCTCGACGACTGGCTCATCAGAGCAGCGTCCGCTCTGGAGGTCACCAACGCCACGCGCCGCACGGTGACTCTTCTGCAGTACTTGGGCTTTGTTATAAACTTCGCAAAGTCCACTTTGCTCCCCTCACAGGATCTCGAGTTCATCGGCGCAAGGCTGCACACTCCTCAGGCACGAGCGTTCCTACCGCTCGACAGGGCTCAACGGCTCATGGACCTAGCCGACCGTTTTCGCAGCCAGCCCCTGGTCTCCGCCAGGCGCTTCCTGAGACTACTCGGCCATATGGCTTCCACCGTCCATGTGACCCCCAATGCCCGCCTGAATATGCGGCCTGCTCAATGGTGTCTCCGCCAGCAGTGGCGACAAGCCACAGGCGGCCTAGCAGACCTAGTGCGCGTCTCCGAGCCGCTGATCTCGTCTCTCCGGTGGTGGCTTCAGCGGCCGAACCTGATACTCGGCATGCCTTTCCAGTCACCTCAACCGACCCGGGTGCTGACAACAGATGCATCCCTCCTGGGCTGGGGAGCGCATTGCCAAGGGGCACGTACTCAGGGCCTCTGGACCACGTGGGAGTCTGCTCAGCAGATCAACTTCCTGGAGCTCAGGGCGATCCGCCTGGCTCTCAAGGCCTTCTCCCACCTGACTTCTCACCAGTCCGTCCTTGTCCAGACGGACAATCAAGTTGCCATGTTCTACGTGAACAAGCAGGGGGGCACGGGCTCCTTCCTCCTCTGCCGGGAGGCACAGAAGCTCTGCTCTTGGGCCGTCAGTCACGGCGTTCTCCTCAAGGCAGTTTATCTCCCAGGCCAAGAGAATTGCCTGGCGGACAAACTCAGCAGGATCCTCCAGCCGCACGAGTGGCGTCTGGATCCCTTGGTAGTTCAGAAGCTCTTTCTAAAGTGGGGCCTCCCCACGGTGGATCTCTTTGCCAGTCCTCACAACAGGCAACTTCCTCGCTTCTGCTCTCATCAGCCTCACCCCCTTCGGGTTGCGGCGGACGCTTTTCTACTCTCATGGTCGGGAAGCCTTCTGTACGCTTTCCCTCCCATCCCGCTAGTCTCTCGGACTCTTTTCAAGGTTCTCCGAGACAAAGCCTTCCTGATCCTGGTGGCCCCTCGCTGGCCCAGACAGCCGTGGTTTCCGCTCCTGCTGCAATTAGCGGTGGAGGATCCATTCCCTCTGGGGTTACAACCGGATCTCCTCACTCAGGATCAGGGGTCTCTGCTACACCCCAACCTCAGGTCTCTCAACCTAATGGCCTGGCTGCTGAGAGGGTAGTCCTCGCTCCCCTTCTCCTGCCGGCAGAGGTGGAGGAGGTCGTCCTAGCTTCGCGACGACCTTCTACCCGCAAATGCTACGCCCTTAAATGGCGTCGTTTTTCCGGTTGGTGTACCCGACAGTCTCAGGATCCCTTCTCCTGCCCGGTGTCGGTGGTCTTGCAGTACTTGCTATACCTCTCTAATCTGGGACTTAAGTCCAACTCCGTCAAAGTTCACCTTAGTGCTCTTTCAGCACAACATGTGCCGGTGGACGGCAGACCTCTCTCCAACGACCCTCTCGTAGCGAGGTTTCTCCGAGGTCTCCTTCTACTTAAACCACCTCTGCGCCCGCCAGCGCCTGACTGGGACCTGAATGTGGTTTGCAGCGGATCACCTGTCCGCCTTTTGAACCTATGGCTACCTGTTCTCTCCGTTTTCTTTCTTGGAAAACACTGTTCTTGATAGCCCTCACTTCCGCTAGACGCGTAAGTGAATTGCAGGCCCTCGTGTCTGATCCCCCTTACACTCGGTTCTACAAGAATAGGGTAGTCCTACGGACTCACCCAAAATTTCTTCCAAAAGTGGTCTCCCCTTTTCACATCAATCAGGAGGTGGTACTTCCAACCTTCTTTCCCAGACCACACTCCAGCCGAGCTGAAACGGTCCTCCATACCCTGGACTGTAGAAGGGCTTTGAACTTCTACCTTGACCGTACGCGGGAGCACCGTAAAGCTGCTCAGCTTTTTGTGTCTTTTGACCCCAATAAATTGGGGCTCCCGGTCTCCAAGCGTACTCTGTCCATCTGGGTTGCGGACTGTATCTCTTGGGCTTATGGGGCAGCCGGACTCTCCTTGGAAGGTCGAGTCACGGCTCATTGCGTTCGGGCAAAGGCTACGTCAGTGGCTTACCTCCGCTCTGTTCCGCTGGCAGACATCTGCCGGGCCGCTACTTGGTCTTCGAGCCAGACTTTTGCGGTCCATTACTGTCTCGAGAGGGAGTCCCGCAGGGACAGTGCTTTCGGACAGGCAGTCCTCCGTAATCTCTTCGAGGTCTGAGCAACTCCTACCCTCCATCCCGGATGTGGGCTACCGGTGGGTAATAATTCAGCGAAGATTCTTTCCTTCTGTGCTGCTGAGCTAGAGGGAGCTCAATTTTGTGCTTAGGGTCTCCGGTAGCCTTGAGCTTGGGAGTCCCATAAGTGAGGACTGACTTCCTGCTTGGTCCTGGAGAAAGCGTAGTTACTCACCTGTAACAGGTGTTCTCCAGGAGCAGCAGGAATCAGTCCTCACAACCCTCCCTCCTCCCCGTGGAGTTGCAGTCATCTGCTTTAGTTTTTTTGCAAATTTTTATGCTGTCTTTTTTAGCTATGTCATCTGACTGGCTAAGATGGCACCCTTGGGCGGGAAGGGGACCGCGCATGCGCGCTGCAATTCCCAAAGACTTTCTTTGAAAGCTGGGGAAAATTGCTCCGCGAGGGCTCCGTCGGCGCCGACGTCACCCATAAGTGAGGACTGATTCCTGCTGCTCCTGGAGAACACCTGTTACAGGTGAGTAACTACGCTTTCGCTGACTGCATTGTATTTCATTACAGTTCTTGCAAGTTTCTTCTTTATTATAAATGCAACCTCTAGCTTCTACCCTCCCCCATAAGAAAGACTCAGGGAAAAAGCCGGTTTTCTTGAGGAAGAAGGGCCTCTTCCACCAGAGCCACCACTGCCAAACCTTCCAGACCCAGCAGCAGCAGGGATCCCAGCCCAAAGGCCAGAGACACGGTCCCAGGAAGCCAAAGGCCCCCAAGCCTCAGCCTTCAGCTCTGACCCAACCTGGTAGGAGCTTTTGACTCCCAGGGCGAGGCCTCCCTCCCCTGGGAGACCCTTTCCAGCCCACAGGGGGCTGCCTGGCACTCTTTGCCCACAAGTGGCCGGAGGTCATCTCGGATCAGTGTGCGCTCTGGGTCATGAAAGAGGGTTACCACCGCTGCTTCCAGTTGCCACCCCCGGGGCATTTTCCAGGAGAGTCGGTACAACCTCTCCTTCACATAAGAACATAAGATATGCCATACTGGGTCAGACCGAGGTCTGTCAAGCCCTGTATCCTATTTCCAGCAGTGGCCAATCTAGGTCATACGTACCTAGCTGTTTCCCCAAAAGACACAGGTTCCACAATGCTTGTATTGGGTCAGGCATTGATATCCTGGGTCCCTTTTTTAATAATGGTTTATGGACCTTTCCTCTAGGAACTTGTCCAAACCTTTATTAAACCCAGCTACACAAACAGCCTTTACTATATCCTCCGGTAACAAATTCCAGAGTTTGATTACATGTTGAGTGAAAAAATATTTTCTCTTATTTGTCTTAAATAGTTTACCCTGTAGCTTCATTGCGTGTTCCCTAGTCTTTCTATATTCTGATAACGTAAACAATTGATCTACGTTTACCCGTTCCACTCCGTTCATTAATTTATAGCCTTCTATCATATCTCCCCTTTTTAGCCTTTCTTCATAGGGGTATCCTTCTATCCCCTTTACCATTTTCTTGGCTCTTCTATGAACCTTTTCTAATAACGCTATATCCTTTTTAAGATACGGCGACCAGAATTGCACACAATATTCAAGGTGCGGTCGCACCATGGAACAATACAGAGGCATTATAATATCCTTTGTTTTATTTTCCATTCCTTTCCTTATGATACCTAGCATTCTATTTGCTCTCTTGGCTGCCGCTGCACACTGGGTGGAGGGTTTTAACATGTTATCCACAATGGCGCCTAAATCTTTTTCCTGGGTGGTGGTTCCTAATGTGGAACCTTGAATCGTATAACCATAGTTTGGGTTGTTCTTCCCTAGATGCATAACTTTGCACTTGTCCACATGAAGATTCATCTGCCATTTTGATGCCCAGTCTTCCAGTTTATCAAGATCTTGCAATTTTCCACAATCCTCATGGGTTTTAACAACTTTAAATAGTTTTGTGTCATCTACAAATTTGATAACCTTGCTTGTTATTCCCTTTTCCAGGTCATTTATGAATATGTCAAAAAGCAGCGGATCCAGCACAGATCCCTGGGGTACACCACTAGTCACCTTTCTCCATTGGGAAAATTGGCCATTTAGCCCTACTCTCTGCTTTCTATCTTTTAACCAGTTCCTGATCCACAATAGTACACTGCCTCCTATCCCATGACTCTTTAGTTTTGCCAAAAGTCTCTGATGAGGGACCTTGTCAAAGGCTTTCTGAAAGTCCAAATATACTATATCAACCGACTCACCTTTGTCTACCTGTTTATGTTCACCAGGCCCTCTTACTCTGAGTTAGCAGGTCTGCTAAGGGACAGTGTGGTAGAGCCTGTCCCCCACTCAAGGTACTTGTTGTCCCCAAAAGAACCGGGGGTCTCAGGCCCATCCTGGACCTCCGAGACCTGAACAGGTTCCTGGTAAGAGAGAAGTTCAAAATGCTCTCCCTTGGGACACTGCTGCCTTCCCTCCACCAGGGAGATTGGCTTTGCTCCTAGGACCTAAAGGATGCCTACACGCGTATCCTCGTCCACCCTTCTCACCGGCAATACCTGAGATTCATGGTAGGGGAGGCCACTACCAATACAGGCTGCTTCCCTTCAGCCTGGCCTCCTTGCCAAGAGTCTTCATGAAGTGCCTAGCAGTGGTAGCCGAGAATCTGCGCCTACAAGGGGTATTAGTCTTCCCCTACTTGGATGACTGGCTCATCAGAGGTAGCACAGCTGCAAAGGGCAGCCACGGCACAGAACGGCATCCTCCTCCTACAGCACTTGGGGTTCATTATCAACTACCCCAAATCACATCTCTTGCTGGTACAAGACCTAGAGTTCATTGGTGCTCAGCTGGACATGGTGCAGGCCAGAGCCCTCCTCCCTCAGGACAGGGCGGAATGCCTCAAATAGCTGGCAGGGGAGGTCCAACACCATAGAAGAGTGCCAGCTCACCTTCTCCTCCACCTGCTGGGACACATGGTCTCCACGGTCCATGTCATGCCCCTAGCCCGCCTACATATGCGGGAAGGCCAGTGGTGCATACGATTCAGTGGACCCAGGCCACGGACAAGCTCTGGGACAGGTTCAGTTTCTCCCGACAGCTGGCAAGATCTCTCGACTGGTGGCAAAACCTAGGCTGCCTCAGGGTAGGAATGCTCTTCCAGGTGCCTCCACCACAGAGGACCCTGACATCAGATACCTCTCTCCAGGGCTGGGGAGCTCACTGCGGAGCTCACCGCACTCAGGGCTGCTGGTCCAAGGAGGAGTCTCAATTGCAGATCAACCTCCTGGAGCTCTGGGTGGTATTTCTCGCCCTACATGCATTCCACAGCCTCTTGTGGAACAGACCTGTCTTGGTCCAGATGGACAACCAGGTCGCAATGTTCTACATATACAAGCAGGGGGGCACGGGCTCGTACTCCCTCTGCCAGGAGGCTGTAGCCCTCCTCTTCTTCACAGTGCACAATGGCATGCTCCTGCAAGCAGTCTATCTCCAGGGCCAGGACAACTACCCAGTGGACAGACTCAGCAGAGCTGTGCCCTCACGAGTGGTGTCTTGACCCCGCAGTGTTGGAGAGGCCCTTCCACCTTTGGCACCTGCCCAAGATGGACCTGTTTGCCTCTCCGGACAACACTCAGCTGTATCGCTTCTGCTCCAGGCAACCACACTCATGGAGGGTAGCGGCAGAGGCATTTCTGATCTCATGGTTTGAAGGACTGCTGTATGCATTCCCACCAATTCCTCTGGTTGCCAAGACTGTGGTCAAGATTCAGAATGAGAGGGCATCAGTGATACCGATCGCCCACAGGTGGTTCAGGCAACCCTGGTTCCCACTACTGCTATCGCTGGCGGCAACACTCCCAGTACCCATGGGTCGGGCCTCGGACCTCCTGACTCAGGAGGAGGGCTTCCTCCTGCACCCCAATGTGAGGTCACTGACTCTAACAGCCTGGCTGCTGAGAGGGTAGCCTTGGGTCCGCTGAACCTGCCACAAGAGGTTGAGGAGATTCTGATGACCCCCAGGAAGTTCTCCATGAGAAGAGCCTACGCCTTCAAGTGGCGCAGGTTTGCCCTGTGGTGCGTGGATAGGAAGGAGAGCCCTTTCTCCTGCCATGTGCAGCTGGTACTCCAGTACCTAGTGCATTTGTTGCAAACAGGGCTGAAATCTAACTCGGTCCAGGTGCATCTGAGCGCTATAGCCACTCACTACCACCCAGTAGGGGGCAAGCCCTTATCCAGCCAGCTCCTGGTCTCTCGGTTACTACAGGGCCTTCTCCTATCCAAGCCTCCTATCTGCCCTCCGGCGACGGAATGAGACCTCAGTGTGGGGCTCTCCCAGCTGACTAGACCACCATTTGAGCCCCCGGCCACCTGTGATACCTATCTTGGAAGATAACCTTCTTGGTGGCCGTGACTTCAGCTTGCAAAGTCAGCGAGCTTCAAGTTCTGGTGGCGGACCTCTGCATACCAGGTTTTTCAAGAACAGGGTAGTGCTCCGCACCCACCCTAAGTTCTTCCTGAAGATGGTATCCTCGTTTCACTTCAACCAGGAGGTGGTACTCCCCACCTTCTACCCATGACCGCATGCTGGCAGGGAAGAGATCATACGCCACACACTGGACTGTAAGCGGACCCAGGGCCACTGAAACACACCTCAGCTTTTCATGTCCTACGACCCCAGCAGACTGGGGCTCTCTGTAACTAAGCGGACCCTATTCTCTTGGGTGGCAGATTGCATCGCCCTCACGAGTGAGTGGGCCTCTCTCTTGAGCACCAGATCACAGCACACCACATGAGGGCGATGGTCACGTCGGTGGCCCACCTCCGTTCTGTGCTGGTGACAGAAATTTGCAAAGTCGCCACTTGGTCATCCATTCACACATTCGCAGCACAGTACTGCCTGGAAAGCAAATCCTGCAGAGACAGTGCCTTTGGTCAGGCAGTGCTGCGTAATATTTTTGGAGTGTAGGCACATGCCCTCCGACCCTCTGTGTTCAGGCTACCAGAGTGATAGTGTTGCTGGACGCTGGGATCTTGCAGTCTCTCAGTGAGGACTCACCTTCTGCAACTCATGGCTGCCCATCCGGGTGCCGTTGGTACTGTCATGGTTCGGTCTTCAGCAACCTGGAGCTAGTGAGACCCACATGTGAGGACTGACTTCCTGCTTGTTCCTGGAGAAAGTGTAGTTACTCACCTGTAACAGGTGTTCTCCAGGAACAGCAGGAATCAGTCCTTGCAACCCTCCCTCCTTCCCTAGTAGTTGCTTTCCCTACCTTGCTTGATTTCCCTTTTAACTGCCATCTTAGCTATGTCACTGACTGAGTAAAATGGCACCCTTGGGTGGGAAGGGGATCATGCATGTATGGTAGCATTCCCAAAGGCTTTCTTTGAAAGCTGGGGAAATGCTCCATTGGCACCGTCACCCATATGTGAGGACTGATTCCTGCTGTTCCTAGAGAACACCTGTTACAGGTGAGTAAATGCGCTATCCTGCTGTCCATGGAGAACACCTGCCACAGGCAGGGCCAGTGTTAGGGGATGTCAAACAGGGTAATTGCCCTGGGCCTCCATGTCACAGAAGGCTCCAAGTCTGCCTCAAGTTGAAGGAGACATAATGTACAGGAAGAATTTGGGGCCCTCTCATGTCTAACACTGTCCCTGGCCACAGGTTAATAATTTGGATTTCTGTTTTTATCTTTAATTTTTACATTGCAAAGATTAAATGGGAGAAATCATTCTGTTTTGATTTACATACTGCTATCTTCCCCAAAAAGGAAACACAAGACCGTTTACAGTTTAAGCAAACACAATAAATACATTATAATCCGAACAGAAACTGTCAGTTGTATAGATATGGATAATGTAGAGAAAGTTCAAGCTGAACAATTGGAGGGGATAAAGTATAATCTGATAGTTCTTTAAAACGTGAAACACTTATTAGTTATTTGCTAGCACCATAGGTCTCCCTGAATAATTGCAGACTTGAAAATCTTTTTGTCTTCAGGAATGACATCCATTCAGTAAAAACAAGTTGAAAATTGTACACTAATAGTGTGACAGAATGGTGTATTTCTCCTTTCTCTTTTTCGAAACTGACACATGCATCCCTAGGGGAGGAGGATGCAAAGATAAAGTGTGGCTTGTTAGGGTAGCAGGAGTTCTGGGGCTGTATGAGGCATCTCTGTGAGTTGTGTCGTGTATAGATTTGTGCCTATCTTGAGAGACAGAGTGTTTGTGTGTGCACAGAGGCGGGGGGGGGGGGGGCTATGGCAGTGGACTGGGGCATATAGTGATATGGTTTTGGGAGTGCTACAGGACTGGTGTGCCGGGGTTGGGCGCGTGTGTGTCTGCGTGCACGTGGTGCCGGGGTTGGGCGCGTGTGTGTCTGCGTGCACGTGGTGCCGGGGTTGGGTTCATGTGTGTGTGTGTGTGTGCGCACAGGTGCGTGTGTGTCTGCGTGCACATGGTCCTGGGGTTTGGTGTATGTCTGTGTGCACACAGTACTGGGGTTGGGTGCTTGTGTGGTATATGGGTGGGGGAAGTGCATGTGCAAACTTATATGTGGTGTGGGATGGGATGTGTGCACACGTGTGAGGTGCAGAGGTGAGTGTGGGGTGGGGTATATATGTATGGTGTGGGAGGGCATTGGGGTGCATGTAGGTGTTCAGGGATGGGAGTGTGCCTCTTGACATTTACAAATTCTGTCCCCTTGCCCCCATGTGTTCATTTCCTCAGCCTCTGAACTCCTTGCACTCTTCCTTCCTTCCTTCCCCTCACCGCCTTTCCTCACTTCCTTCCATCCCCATCCTTGCCCCTCACCTCTCTCTACCTTGTAATGTTTGTTCTTGCCCTCAGGATACAGTAAGGGCCATAGAGCACCTTTCCCTTGGGCTGTGCTGCAGTGACCCCTTCCTTCCTTCCTTCCTCTGCTGGTGGGAGATGGGCTCCCCACTGATCTTTGCTGCGATTGCAGCCTGGGCCTTGTTTTCTGCTGCTAGGAGTTGGGCTTCCCTCCCAGCGCTCTGAGCACATCTTCTCCGCGGTTGCGGCCCAGACCTTGTCATCGGCCATTAGGAGATGGATTCCCTGCAGACACTCAGGGCAACTCTGCATCCCTCTTAATTGGAAAGCATAGGTTTGTTTGTGTTTGACAGATAAACAGACAGAAATATAGAGGCTCCACAGTAAGTGTTCTTGCTTGAGCAAAATGTGCCTAAAAACAATGTTACACAGTGTCTCAAAAAATATTGTCTTCCACAAAGAGTTCAAGGGAATCTAACTTTTAACATTGCTTTGTAAGAAACTAGCTCTTGCTATCTGACTTAACCGTAAAACATCTCAAGAGTTTACAACAACTCCATTTGTTTACTGTTTTATGTCTTCTTATTGCCTGCAGGTTGTCTCCAAAACCATTGGTACTGATTGGTCACTTCTTTGCTGTCTCACTGTATGCAGTTTATTTTTGCTTCAAGTCAGAACCCTGGTATGCCAAACCAAGAGCCCTTGTCCAGAGTGGAGCTGTCATTTACCGAGCATGCTGTGTACTTTTCCCTCTCATTTTCTCTGAGATAAAGTACTTGGTTTATTAACTTTTCAGGGGAAGAAAATTGGCAGGAGAAAGCATCAGCAGACTCTTAACATCTTTGTAATTCTTTAGTGCCCTTTGGAATAAACACAAATAATTCTGTGTTTTTGTTTTCAAATATGAAAAACGTGTTTCTGGTGGTGTAGCTATGTCTGCATTGTATACCTGTACATATGTATTTTAAATTAAAATGTGCAAATTACAGGGTCAGCTCTTCAGATAAAGCATAGTTAAGTATTTACAGTGAAGAATTAAGCAGAGCTGCTCCTAGCAAGGTGCGAGTCCTTCATCTCTTTCCCTGCCAGAAAAGGCACTCTTTTTGTATTTGTAAAATAAGATGTGATTTCAAAAACTCAAACCACTTTGCTGCTATTATCTTTTGTGTTTTTTCTTTTCAGTGTTCCTTATGAGATTTTCTGATCCACTGTGTATGAAAATTGAAAAGCCTCCGATTATGTTGATATTTCTGTAAAAGCTTTGCTCCTAATTTGTCGTCTCCTAGCACTGAAGCTGGGCTCTCTCATGCAAGCCGCTGCATGTCTCACAAATATTTCATATGTTAACTGGAAATCAATGTGGATGGATCACAATGTTAATCTTCTTTAAAGAAATGTCACTTTATTTTACTTTCAGTGAATATACAGAAAATGCTATGTATATATGACCACGATCCAAACTCTCTTTAATTGCCATACTGTGAAAAAAAATTCTATCTGCATAACACTGTCTTTGGTACATATTTAAAGATTTGTTTTACCAATTAAAATGGCAATTTTTATCTTTTTCTAACTTTGTTCTTGAATACCTTTGTTCATTAAAGCATTAGTAAACTGATTTGAGTAGAAAATAATGTGCTTGATCTTCAAATAATGTTACTTGCCATTTAAAGGCAAAAAGTCCATATTTTTAAAGTCACATTCAGGGTCATTCCGAGGTGCGAATAGCGGGGATAAACGTCGCATTGGGACGTCCATCTCCACTATTTGGCCCCGCTGCTGAGCCCAGCTAACTTCCCCACACGTTGTTTGGGGAGGTTAGATGGAGGTAGGAAAGGGGTTAGGGCGGGCAGTGGGTGGTCTGTGGCCCCGGATGTACAGGGCCGATTCCAATGTTGGCTCTGTATGTCCAGGGCCGGCTGCCTGTACAGGGAACTTATTCCACCTCTGAGGTGGAATACATTATTATTTATTCATTTTATTTTATTTATTTATTTATATTCTCTTATTTACTGTGCTATTCTGCATCAGTGCGGTTTACATTGAACAAACTGAAATTACATTGAACAGGGCACTATAACTTGGAGATAACTATTTTACAGGGAACATGGGCTATGGAGGGTTAAGTGGCTTGCCCAAGACATGGAATACATTATGCTAGTCGGCAGGAGATGGCAGGCCCGGGGCGCAGCAAAGGCGGCAGAGGAGATTTCCTGCAGCCCGACCCTGGCCTTGGGAGGCCAGATCCAGGGTCTGGCTGCGGGGAATGAAGACTCTTATCCAGCGGCCCGTGATTGCGGCTCTGGTGCCAAGGCAATCAGATGGCATGGTGCCACGGTTCCATTCAGGAGCCCTGACTGAGTTAGCCGGGCAAAGCCTGTACGTGCAGGCCCACTGGAATCGGGGTCCCAGCTTGCACATACAGACCTGGACATGACTCTGATCCTGCAGGGCTAGATGTGCCCCGAGGGATCAGAATCCAGTCTCACTCTGTGCGTCCGGTTCCAACGGGGCGCACAGGGGGCCTGAATGGAATCGGGCCCATTCTGTTCAGTTTTGCAGAAAAGGCCAAATTACTTTTGATTATTACTGTTTGCAGACAGTCCAAGAAAGCAAAAGCAGCCAAAGGACATCTAAACCTTGTTTCATCAAAGTCTTTTCCCATGAACACAGAACAGGAAAAGAGCCTTGGTGAATCAGGCTATTATTGAGAATGCAATGTTATTCGCAGGTAGAGTAGAAACTGAAGAGCCCAGAAGGCAGACAACTCCTCTAGGCCTTTTTTGAACATTGGTGCTGTCCTCACTGCATGCTTATTTATTTTTCTTTATAAGAAAAAAGTCATTTTATGCAATTAATTGAATTCTGAAGTCTTTCTCCCAGCCAAAGAAAATATATGAAGAACCATATACCTGGCCCCAGTTCTCTTCAGTTAATTTGAATGCTTTCTGTCCGGCTTTCAACAAATACAAAACTTTTAAAGGTGTATGCAAAAGGCTGCAGAGGTTTGGAAAAAGATTTTGTAGTTACACAATTAGATTCCGCTATAGCTCAGCACAAAAACATATTAAGGGCTATTTTCAGCCTCTCACAGTAGCTTACAGGTTCATGGATTTGCAAACTGATTTTTAAAGGCAGACTCCCTGTGCAATTTGCTTTCAAACATCCCCATGGCATCAGACACCCCAATTTCTTTATTTTCTTTTTTAAAACAGCTAGAGCAAAATACAGTGCGGAAGAAGCAGCCTGAAAGTCAGATTGAATCATGGTTTGAATCCCACTGACACTCCTTGTGGTCTTGAGCATAGCACTTAACCCTCCATTGCCTCTGGTACATACTTATATGGTAAGTCCTCCGGGGACAGTGAAATATCTATAATACTTGAAAGCAACTTGCTTTGAACTGCTACTGGAAAGGTGTAGCCTAAGTACTAAATATGCAAGTTAAATACATAATGGAGATTTCAGCATGAGATCCCACATGGGCCTCAGCCAACTTGACCTATGTCTGCTCCAGTTTAGCCCCTTTTGCTCACAAGGGGAGAGGAGAAAGCGTAGTTACTCACTTGTAACAGGTGTTCTCCGGGGACAGCAGGAATCAGTCCTCACATATGGGTGACGGCACTGACGGAGCCCTCGTGGAAGCATCCCCCAACTTTCAAAGAAAGCCTTTGGGAGATACCACCACGCATGCGTGGTCCCCTTCCTGCCCAAGGGTGCTCAGTCAGATGACATAGCTAAAAGACAGCAAAAAGTAAAAGATGGTAAAGGAGCCAACTCCAAGGGGAAGAGGAAGGGTTCTGATTCCTGCTGTTCCTGGAGAACACCTGTTACAGGTGAGTAACTATGCTTTCTCCGGGAACAAGCAGGAAGTCAGTCCTCACATATGGGACTCCCCGGCTACAGAAAACCAATAGCAAAAATAAGGGCTCCCTCATGGGGAGCCACAAGCAGCAGCAATTTAGTCCATGTACACAGACCACAGTAGGACTCCTGTATCCTTTGAAACCAGACTCCAGTAGCCTGAACACAGAAAGGTCAGAGAGTAGGAGATACCTAAACCCCAAAAAGGTTACGGTGCACAGTCTGGCCGAAGGCACTGTCCCGTCGGGACTCTCCAGGCAGTAATGGGCTGCGAAGGTATGGACTGAAGACCACGTAGTGGCCCGGCAGATGTCCACCATCGGGACAGAGCGCACGTTTGCCACCGAGCCCTGACACAGTGCGCCATGATGCAGCCTTCCAACGGAAGCCTTGCCTGCTCATAAGCGAAGGCGATGCAGTCCACCACCCATGTGGACAACGTATGCTTGCTCAGCATCTCCCTCAACCTACTGGGGTCATAGGAGATGCAAAGCTGAGAAACTCTGCAGTGGCCCTGAATGCGTTGGATATAGAAGGATAAAGCCCTCTTACAGTCCAAGGCATGGAGGACCATCTCCGCCTGACTAGAGTGAGGTCTGGGAAAGAAGGTGGGGAGCACTACTTCCTGGTTGAGATGGAAGGGTGACACTATCAACAGGAATTTGGGGTGTGTGCGAAGCACCACTTTGTTCCTGAAGAACCTGGTATAGGGCGCCTCCACCGGGCCTGAAGCTAGCTAACTCTGCGAGCGAAGGTAAGCGCAATCAGGAAAACCACCTTCCAAGAGAGGTAGCGAAGATGGCAGGTAGCCAGAGATTCGAAGGGCAGGCGAGTAAGCTGCCACAGCACTACACGTTGAGGTCCCATTCGGTTGCCGGAGAACGAACCAGGGATTTTGATAAGAGCAGGCCCCAAAGGAAATGGGTCACCAATGGCTGGGCAGAGAGGGGCTTGCCATCCACTGGATGGTGGTGCACCGCCAGGGCACTAAGCTGCACTCAGACGGAGTTAGACTCAAGCCCAGACCGAGATAGGTGGAGAAGGTACTTGTAACACCAGAGCCACTGGACTGGAGAAAGGGTCAGCCCCATGTCTGGTGCACCAAACAGAGAACCTGTGCCATTTAAGTGCATAAACCTTCCTAGTAGAGGCCTTACGAGAGGCCAGTAGAATGTCTTCCACCTCAGCTGGAAGGTTGAGAGGAGCCAGAGTCATCCTCTCAGCAGCCACACTGTCAATGAAAGGGACCCCAGGTTGGGGTGCAGGAGAGTCACCCTCCAGAGATAGGAGTCCCAGGGTGGTACCCAAGTGGATAGGGGTCTCCACCATCAACTGTAGAAGCAGCGGGAACCACGGTTGCCTGGGCCACTGAGGAGCTATTAGGATGAGCGAGGCCCTGTCGCGGAGGGTCCTAAACAAGGTCTTGGCAATCAGCAGCGTAGGAGGGAAGGCGTACATGAGGCCTTCTGACCATGAGATCAGGAACACATCTGCTGCCACCCAGGAGGGGTGAGCCTTCCGGGAGCAGAAACGGGGCAACTGAAAAGTGTCCGGCTTGATGAACCGGTCCATCACGGGTTCCCCCCAGAGCCAGAAAAGCCGACTGGCTACCTTGGGGTCCAGCTGCCACTTGTGCGGCTGGAGAACTCTGGTGAGCCTGTCGGCCAGCAGGTTGTCCTAGACTGGCAGGCACACTGCCCGCAGGAGGATACCCTGTTGGATTGCATATGAGCAGAGGACCAGGGCCTCCTGACAAAGGATACATGACCCCATGCCCCCCCTGTTTGTTCATGTAGAACATCACCACCTGGTTGTCCGTCTGGAACAGCATTGGCTGGTGATGCAGGTGGTGACAGAAGACCCTCAGGGCTAGTTCTATGACTTGGAGCTCCAGGAGGTTGACCTGCTGGGTGCTCTCGTCTGGTGACCAGATGCCTTGAGTGCAGAGACCTCCGCAGTGGGCTCCCCAGCCGAGCAGGGCGGCATCCGTGATGAGGACCCTTGAGGGACTTGGGGCCTGAAAAGGCATGCCCACCTCGAGATGCTGGGGAGACTGCCACCAGACCAGAGAATCCGCCAATTTGTGGGTCTCAGAAACTCTTGTCTCAGAGGCAGACCGTGGCCTGAGACCACTGGTCCTGGAGACACCACTGTGCCGGCTTCATGTGGAGGCGAGTATTGGGGGTGACGTGGACCGTGGATGGCGTGCGCTTGAGGAGGCGCATGAGAAGCCGAGTGGACACCGAGGACGGTACTGTACATCCCAAGCCAGAGTTCTGAGATGATTGGCTCGGTCTCTGGACAAGAAAGCCTTCAACTGGAGAGTGTCGATCTTTACCCCAATGAACTCCAGACACTGTGTTGGGAGGAGATGAGACTAGGGGTAGTTTATGACAAGGCCCAAGTGTTGCAGAACTTGGATGGTGCGTGCGGTGGCCTGCTGCACCTCTGAAGTTGTGCCTCCCTTTATGAGCCAGTCATCCAGGTAGGGGAAGACAAAGACCCCCTGGCATTTTGTGAAAATTCTTGGGGCAGAGACTAGGCCGAAGGGGAGTACCCTGTACTCAATGTGCCTGCCCCCCACTACGAACCACAGGTACTACCTGTGGATGAGGATGTTTGGGTATAAGCATCCTTGAGGTCTAAGAAACATAGCCAGTCTCCCTGCTGGAGGTATGGCAGCAATGTTCCAAGGGAGAGCATCTTGAACTTCTCCCTCACCGGGAATTTGTTGAGGTTGCACAGATCGAGGATGGGCCTTAGGCCCCCTGTGCTTTTTGGCACGAGGAAGTACTTGGAGTAGATCTCCTTGCCCTTGAGATGGTGGGGCACTGGTTCCACTGCTTTGTCCTCGAAGATCTGCCAATCCTTCAGAAGGTGATCCCAGTGGAGAGGGGACCTGAGGGACTCTCCTGGGAAATAAGGGGGAGGTATCTGAGTCAGGTGGAGGAGGTAACCCTCCCTGACTACCTGAAGTGCCCAGGAATCGGTGGTGATGCACATCCACCTCTGGGCATAGAGGGCCAGACGCCCCCCTGTGGGCTGCTGATCTCCTTGAGGTAGATAGGCTGTGTTCAAGGAGTCAGAAACATCCCCCTGGCTGGTTCGGAGCCAGTGCCTGGGGTTTTGGAGCCTTCTGCTAATGCGGGCCATGCCCATGTCCCTTGGCCTGCTGACCCTGTTGGGAAGCTGGGGAGGCCTGATAAGGTGGGTAGTTTTGGTAAGCAGCTCCCTTCCTCGGGTAAAAGGACTATTTACCCAAGTCCTTCCGTCGGGAAAGGGCAGCGGTCTTTTTGGAGAGCCTGGTCCTGGTCATGAACTCAGTCTCCAGCTCAGCAGCCTTGTCATGCGTTTGCCAAAGAGATTCTCTCTTTGGCAGGGGACATCAACCAATTTGTCCTGAACTCACTGCTCGAGGTCTGACGACTTTAGCCAAGATTGGCGGCATGCACCGATGCCAGCCGCCGCTACTCGAGCCACTGACTCGAACCCGTCATAGGCCACTTGAGACATGAATTTGGAGCATTCATGGACTGCTTTGGCCAGGTTATTGAACCGCTGCAAGGGTTCCTCTGAGAGACCAGCTGAGAACCTGGCGAGTTCCTTCGCCAGGTCTCTCAGGTACCAGCTGTACATGGGCATGTAGGCCTGGATGCAGCCGATGAGCATTGAGCCCTGGTAGCACTTTCTGCCAAGGGCGTCCAGGGTGTGGGCCTCCCTGCCTGGGGTCACCGAATAGTACGCCTACTGGCTTTTCAGCTGATGCATGGCTGACTCCACCACCATGGAGTTATGCGGCAACTGTGACTTTTGGAAGCTTGGGCTCCAGCAGACTGAATACATCGAGTCGAGCTGTTTGCTCACCACTGGCACCGAAGGCAGTGTCTCCCACGTTCGGAGCATCAGCTGTTCCAGAATGGGAGGGATGGGCACTGTGAACAATTCCCGTGGAGGGGCCTTGTACTGGAGGATTTCCAACTCATTAGCCTGAGAATCCTCCTCCAACTTGGTCGGAAATGCCAGAGCCTTAGACATGTCCTTGACAATATCAAGGAAGCCCATGTCCTCAGGCGGGGACTGCTGTTGAGGCTCTGAGTCGGGAGAGTCAGATGGGATGTCACGCTGGCGAAAGGTATTGGGGGGGACTCTTCGTCCTCCATCTTCCACTCGGAGTAGTCCATCGAGGACTGATAGGGGGTCTGCTCCACAGGCTTTAGGGCCGCCGATGGCCTGTGCCATTAGCCGGCAAAGTTGCCAGGGATGACTGTGGTCTCATTGAGCAGGACTCAGATCGTGACCTCAGCCCAGGATCGATTCGGCCTCTGGGGACATCTTGGACATCAAGAGCCCGGTGGTCGGGGCGGATGAACCGGTCATGACGGACAACAGCGTCCGCTGGTGGTTCATGAAGGCAGACAAACTGAACTACAAAGCCGCCATTCTGGACTTCAGACCAGAAGGCTCCGCAGCATTCTGTGTGGGCACCAAGGGACTCTGGCCCGATGCTGGCTCCCCTGAAGAGGGATCCTCGATGAGGATAATGTCTGGGGACCGAGGCCGGTCCGTTGTCAGATCTTTCTGGTGGACCTTCGCAGGTTGCTCCTTCTCCGATGCTTCGGATGAACATTTCGGACTGCGGGACTGGGTCCAGGGAGCACTCGGCCGGTCTGAACCGTCCAAGGATGCTGCCTTCGAGGGTTTCTTCTTTCTTCAGGACCAAGCAGGAAGTCAGTCCTCACATATGGGTGACGTCGGTGTCGACGGAGCCCCCATGCGGAGCATTTCCCCAGCTTTCAAAGAAAGCCTTTGGGAATGCAGGCACGCATGTGCAGTCCCCTTCCCGCCCAAAGGTGCCATCTTGCTCAGTCTTCTTTTTTCCGCGGAGCCCTACGGACGCCTGTCCTTGTCAGCCATGAAAAAAGTTGATTTTTCTATGTTGGGTCGAGTTTTTTCTTCGGTTCAACGTCGGTTCTTTTCCCACCTGGACTCAGTACACTGGTGCCGAGCCCGGATCTCTTTTTTCGGTTTTTGTCCTTAGAGACTGCGTTCACGCCTTTTTTCTTTTCCCTGGCAGCCCAATTTTTTGATCTTGCAGGGGCCCTTTTTCCCCCGATGGCTGCCAGTGGCTTTAAGAAGTGTGATCGGTGCAAGAAACTGAGGTCTCTCACCAACACACATGACTGCTGCCTCCGGTGCCTGGGGCCAGACCATGATTCTACGGTCTGTAGTCCCTGTGGCAAAATGTCTTCCAAGGCATTACGGAGCCGTCAGCACCAGCGTGAGAGGATCTTCTCCGAATTTGCCTCTGGACGGGTCCGGACTTCGGCAGAGGCCTCGATGTCTCGGGAGTCTGACCCCAAGCATCATTGGGGCTCCTCTGAAAGGGAGTCCCCCTCGAGGGAGCACCGAAGGAAGAAGAAACCTGCGAGGGCGGCATCGGTGGACGCTCTTGGCTCCTCGAGGGCCAGGTCGCATAGCCCTGATCGCCGTCCCGGGTCTTCGGAGTCAGAGAGGCCTGCAAAGCATCCTCATGTAGAGTCGGAGGCCCCGAGTCAGGTGAGTACTGAAGTCCTCGTGGACTCTCCTCCGAGGGAGCCGCCGTCGGGGCCCGAGTCGGAGGCTGCTGGGTCTCCTGAGCTCGGACTCAGGTTGATGGCCTTGGAGAGCAGATTGTCTGCTTTCATGGAGCAGCAGCGAGTGCTGATCGCTGGTCTCACCGGCGCATCTGCCCCGACCACCGGGACATTGACGTCCAAGTCGACCCCGGAGGCCGAGCCGATCCTCGAGACCATACGAACTCGAGTCGATCCTCGGCCGTGGTCACCCTCGGCCTCCCGTTCGGGACAGAGGTCGTCGACACCGGTTCCCTCGGTGTCGGGGCAGATGGCGTCAGTGCCCGCCCACTCGGAGCTGCTCGATTCCTCCTCGGAGGAATCGGCATGGGAAACGGAGTCGTCGTCGTCCCCGGACACCTTCCGGACTCGGTGCGTCCCTTTGGACTCACCGGGTTCCGAGCCTCGGACAAGGTCCCCCCGGAGAATACCAGGTTCTCGGATTTCGTGAGGGACATGGCCAAGGCACTGGCATTCCCTGCAGACCCCGAGGAGGAGCCTCGAGCCGAGAAGCTCGAGGCTCTGCAGTATGACTCTCCTCCCAAGGAGGCCTTTACTGTCCCGGTTCATCTGATGCTGGAGCGGTTACTCTTCTGCATGTGGAAGGTGCCGGCCTTGATGCCTGTTCTAAGCAAGTGGGTCGATTCCATCTATCGAGTCCGCAAGAGCCCCGGGTTTCAAAAGGCACAGCTACTGCACCACTCCATGGTTCTGGAATTGGCCATGTATCGCCTGAAGAGTCAGAAGATGCACTCCTCGGTGCCTCCCGGCAGGGAAGCCTGGAACCTGGATGCCCTCGGTAGAAAGTGCTTCCAGGGCTCTATGCTTGCTTGCCGTGTCCAGACCTACCAGCTGTACATGGGCATGTACCTTCGAGACCTGGCAAAGAAGATTGCCGGGTTCTCTGCTGGTCTGTCCGAGGAACCTTTGAAGAGGTTCAAGGCCTTGTCTTCTGGTATTCGAGAGTGCTCGAAGTTTATATCTCGAGCAGCCTACGATGGATTTGAGGCTTCGGCCTGGGTAGCAGGGGCCGGCATCGGGGCATGCCGCCAGGCCTGGCTACAATCCTCGGACCTCGAGCCATGGGTTACAGGACAAGTTGGTCGATGTCCCTTGCCGAGGTGAAAACCTATTTGGCAAGCCCATGGCAGAAAAGGCTGCAGAACTCGAGACCGAGACTCTTACCCGGACAAGGCTGTCCAGGAAAGCCTCTGCCCCTTCTCAGAAGAAGGGCTCGGGGAAAAAGACCTTTTACCTGAGGAAGACCGCTGCCTACAAAACCTACCCTCACTACCAGGCCTCTGCAGCTCCCCAACAGGGCCAGCAGGCCAAGGGGCAGGGTTATGGGCCCCGTAGGCAGAAGGCCCCCAAGCCTCCTACTCCGGCTCCTGCTCAGCAGGGAGGGGTTTTTTGACTATGCCAGCATAGCCTCTCCTCCTCTCCAGGGCACAGGAGGTTGGCTGACACTGTACGCAGACAGGGGATACTTGGGTGTTAAGCATCATCGAACGGGGCTATCTGCTCCACTTCACCCAGATACCCCCCCCCCTCCTACTTTCCAGGGGAGCCTCCACGACCCCCTCTGCACAGAAACTTACTCCTTCAGGAGTTGGAAGGTCTACTAAGGGACCAGGCGGTGGAACCGGTGCCTCCCCACCTGGAAGGGCAAGGCTTCTACTCGAGGTACTTCCTGGTACCAAAAAGAACAGGAGGCCTCAGGCCCATCCTCGACCTGAGAAATCTGAACAAGTTTCTGGAGAGGGAAAAGTTCAAGATGCTTACCCTTGGAATCTTACTGCCCTACCTCCAGCAGGGAGATTGGCTATGCTCCTTAGACCTGAAGGATGCTTATACTCACATCCTCATCCATCCAAGTCACAGACAATTCCTCAGATTTGTGGTGGGAGGAAAGCACTTCCAGTACAGAGTGCTTCCTTTTGGCCTCACCTCCGCCCCGCCCCCCCCCCCCCGGGTTTTTACAAAATGCCTGGCGGTGGTTGCGGCCTACCTCAGGAACCAGGGGATCTTTGTGTTCCCTTACCTGGACGACTGGCTAATCAGGGGCCAGTCTCCACAAGAGGCCAGGCAGGCCACCTGCAGAACCATATCCCTGCTTCAGCACCTGGGGTTTGTTATAAACTTCCCAAAGTCCACTTTGATCCACTCACAGGATGTGGAATTCATAGGGGCAAGGTTGGATACCATCCATGCAAAGGCCTATTTGCCTGTGGACAGAGCTCACAGGCTGATAAAGTTGACCGGCCAGTTTCGGGCGAACTCTCTGGTCTCGGCCAGACACTTCCTCTGGCTCTTAGGTCACATGGCTTCCATAGTGCATGTCACCCCACATGCCCGACTGCTCATGAGGCCGGCTCAGTGGCACCTCAAGGCGCAGTGGCTGCAGGCCACAGGGAAATTGTCAGACAGAATAAAGGTGTCCAAACTCTTGGTGGACTCCTTACACTGGTGGAGGCATCTCCCAAATCTGCTCAGGGGTGTTCCTTTTCAGGCCTCCCCACACACTCAGGTGCTGACAACCGATGCTTCCCTGCAGGGCTGGTGGGCACACTGCCAGGGGGCCTGCACCCAAGGCTTGTGGTCTCCGTGGGAGGCCGCCCAGCAGATCAACTTGTTGGAATTGAGGGCCATTCGACTAGCCTTGCGGACTTTCTCTCAGATCCTGTCTCACCAGTCTGTCCTAGTTCAGACGGACAACCAGGTGGCTATGTTCTATATCAACAAGCAGGGAGGCACAGGATCCAGACTTCTGTGCCTGGAAGCACAAGCTCTCTGCTCCTGGACTGTCAATCAGGGCATGACCCTGCGGGCGGTCTACCTCCCAGGCCAGGAAAACTACCTGGCGGACAGGTTAAGCAGACTCCTGCAGCCTCACGAGTGGCAGTTGGATCCTCTGGTGGTTCAACAGATCTTTCTGAAGTGGGGTCTTCCGACTATGGATCTTTTTGCCAGTCTGCTGAACAGGCAACTACCCAGGTTCTGTTCCAGGCAACCGCATCCCTTGAGAACAGCGCCAGATGCATTCCTGATCCCCTGGAAAGAGAGCCTGCTGTATGCCTTTCCTCCCACACCTCTAGTGGCCTGGACTCTATTCAAAATCCAGCAGGACCAAGCCACGGTGATCCTGATAGCCCCCAGGTGGCCCAGGCAGCCGTGGTTCCCTCTTCTTCTGCAGTTGGTAGTGGATACTCCACTTCCTCTGGGGTTGCAACCTGACCTTCTGACCCAGGATCAGGGGTCCCTCTTGCATCCCAACCTCAAATCCCTCAATTTGATGGCCTGGCTGCTGAAAGGTTAGTCCTTGCTCCTATCAAGGGAGGCCGAAGAGGTGGTGTTGGCCTCCAGGAAGCATTCCACTAGGAAGGCCTATGCTCTGAAGTGGCGTAGGTTCTCTACTTGGTGTTCTCAACAGCAAGAGGACCCCTTCTCCTGCTAGGTCCAGGTGGTGTTACAATACTTGCTCCACCTTTCCAACCTAGGACTTCAGTCCAACTCTGTCTGGGTTCACCTCAGTGCCGTCTCAGCTCACCACTCGCCGGTGGATGGACAATCTCTCTCAGGGCACCTGCTGGTGTCTTGTTTTCTCAGAGGCCTGCTTCTGCTTAAGCCTCCTATTTGTCCACCGGCCACTGAGTGGGATCTTAATGTGGTCTTGCAGCAACTGACTTGCCCACCTTTTGAGCCGATGGCTACCTGCCATTTACGTTTCCTCTCCTGGAAGGTGTTGTTCCTTGTGGCGCTCACCTCGGCTAGGCGGGTGAGTGAGCTTCAGACCCTGGTCTCGGATAGGCCGTATACTAGGTTCTATAAGAACAGGGTAGTCTTGAGGACTCATCCTAAGTTCCTTCCAAAGGTAGTGTCCTCCTTCCACCTCAACCAGGAGGTGGTACTTCCAATGTTCTTTCCCAGGCCGCATGCCAATAGGGCAGAGACTGTCTTGCATACCCTGGATTGTAGAAGGGCGCTGTCCTTTTACCTTGAATGTACGCAGGGACATAGAAGGGCTTCTCAGCTCTTCATTTCCTTTGACCCTAATAAATAGGGGTTGCCTGTCACTAAGCATACGTTCTCCATCTGGGTGGCAGACTGTATCGCCTGGGCGTACAGGGCAGCCGGACTCTCCCTGGAGGGTTGAGTCACGGCCCACCGGGTCAGGGCGAAGGCCGCATCAGTAGCTCACTTCCGCTCTGTTCCGTTGGCAGACATCTGCCGGGCTGCTACTTGGTCTTCAAGCCAGACTTTTGCAGACCACTACTGCCTCGAGAAGGAGTCCCGTAGGGACAGTGCTTTCGGGCAAGCGGTACTCCGTAATCTCTGAGGTTTAGGCAACTCCTACCCTCCGGCCCTGGTGTTGGGCTACCGTTCAGGTGTGGTCGCAGAGAAGATTCTCTCACTGTTACTGAGGCTCTAGAGGGAGCTCTAATTTTCAGCCTGGGTTCCTGGTAGCCCAGAGCTAGGGAGTCACCCATATGTGAGGACTGACTTCCTGCTTGGTCCTGGAGAAAGTGTAGTTACTCACCTGTAACAGGTGTTCTCCAGGAGCAGAAGGAATCAGTCCTCACAACCCTCCCTCCTCCCCTTGGAGTTGCAGTTGTATATAGTTCATTTTCTTTTTTGTGCTGTCTTTTAGCTATGTCATCAGACTGAGCAAGATGGCACCTTTGGGCGGGAAGGGGACTGCGCATGCGTGCCTGCATTCCCAAAGGCTTTCTTTGAAAGCTGGGGAAATGCTCTGCATGGGGGCTCCGTCGACGTCACCCATATGTGAGGACTGATTCCTGCTGCTGCTCCTGGAGAACACCTGTTACAGGTGAGTAACTACTCTTCTTCCTGGGTTCCCTCAAGGGAGACCTCCTTTCTGAGGACCCACGATGAGGCTTGGGTTCGGAAGGTTCCGCCTGAGATGTCGGGGCCTCAGACGGCACTGGGGACTTGGGGAAAAAACTTATCGTGCTACTGTTATCAGCTCTTGACGGCCTTACTGGACATCCTCTTGCAGAGACTGCAGGCTGCCGGGTCATGGTCTGGCCTGGCCCGGCCCAAGGCAGCGGAGACAGCAGTCGTGTGTGTCAGTGAAAGACATAATTTTGGAGCACCAATCACACTTAAAGCCACTGGTAGCCATGGGGGGAAAAAGTACCCTTGTGAGGTCGAAGACTCTCCAGGTTACCAGTGGGAGAATAAAGGCATGAAGACGCCAGGAAAAGAATGAAAACTACAAAAATAGACCGAACTTGATGCCGAGGTAACGAGGTCAGTAGCAGGAAGAGTACTGGTGCAATACCAGAGGTGAGTATGAAATTTGGAGAGAAAAAAACAACCTTTTCCCAGGACAAGCCAGACAAACATCTGAAGGGCTCCGTGGAAAAAAGGAGACTGAGCAAGATGGCACCCTTAGGTGGGAAGGGGACCACACATGCGTGGTGGCATCTCCCAAAGGCTTTCTTTAAAAGCTGGGGGGATGCTTCTGCGAGGACTCCGTTGGTGCCAACGTCACCCATATGTGAGGGACTGACTGCCTGCTTGTTCCCGGAGAAACAGCACAATTTTCAAATGACATTTTTCCATGGGTAAGGTACACATTTACCTATAGAAATCCCTTTGAAATTGCCCCTTATCTCAGCAAATATCCTTCTATATATAAGGTTTTTTTTATTTTACTGGCAGAGATGAAGCATTTCAGTCCTATGAAAACTCATAGTGGTGGGAAGGACAAATCGGATACTCCTGTATACTCTTTGGAGAATGGAAGAGCAGAAAAGTGTAAGATTGAAGATTTCATTACTGAACTGAATCTACTCATTGGTGTGATCTACATGTCTTTCTTGTTAGGGTCCAGTGGGACTGGACTGCATGACAAAAACAATACCTATGTTCCTATGATCAATATAAATGCTGATTACCATCTGCAGTGTTGAAATAAACACAGAACTCACATTTATACCCAGAGAAGTTCAGCAGTACAATATATTCACCTTTATAGTACATTTATGACCACCATCACCAATATTGCCAGTGAATGGATGTCGGCTTAAGACTTAATAAGGTGATACAGTCACAACACAACTGTAAGCGAGCTGGATTGAAGGAGCCTTGCTTGTTTCTTTATTACAATGTTAATTTATCTATGCTGAGTTTATATTTGCCAAATGAGTTTGGGTAGTCAGTGGGGGATGTGGGACTATGTGCAAAGACTCATGGTGGTGCCCTATTTGCATAAGTCCGTAGGGGCTGAAAAGCAGAGCCATGCCTAAGAAAAGGGCACTCAGTGATAGGCCTAGTCTTGCAAATGAGATGCAGTAGCATTTCCATGAAAATAAAATGTTTGTTATACCAGTAGAACAAATCGCACTCATATTCTGTTGGGGATATTCCAATTTATTATGACTCAAAAGTCAACATTTCTCAAATATTCCTTCTTTGCACAAAACTAAATGTATGTATTTATACATAAGCAATTATAGACAACACATGACGTGTGTATTTTACAATATGGGACATGTACAGCTCCTCAATAATAGAAACTGCATATCCCATAATACTTGGCCTTGAACTGTAGGGATTTAGAGGGATCAAGAGCTGCAAAGCACACTATCCCCAGAAATGTTGATCTGTTTCTCAGCACAACAGCAAAAGCTGGAAAGTAAAGGATTTTCAAGTCGTTGCTGAAAAGTACAAGAAGTGAATCCTCCTTTTCATCAGAGAATTGTTCTGAATTCATCGTAAATAAAATTAGGTACGTGTGCTTCAACAACCTGTGTTTAAAATAATAATAAAATGTTTAATATATTGCTTGTAGATCACTTTTTATGCAAAAACATATTCAAAGCAATATATATATATACACAAACACACACACATGGTATATATACAAAGTTAAAATACATTATTAAAACAGGTTAAGCGCTGTTGAATCAATGTCGACTCCTGGTGTCCCTACAGCTAGTAACATAAGAAATGCCACATTGGGTGAGACCAAGGTCCATCAAGCCCAGAATCCTGTTTCCAATAGTGGCCAATCCAGGTCACAATTACATGTCAGGTTTCCAAAATCATACGTAGGTTCCACAATGCTTGTCCCTGGGTAAGCAGTGGATTTAATAATGGTTTATGGACCTTTCCTCCAGGAACTTGTCCAAACATTTTCTAAACCCAGTTACACTAACAGCTTTTACTACATCCTCCAGTAACAAATTCTAGAGTTTGATTACACATTGAGTGAGTTGTCCATGTTGTGAATTTCCTTTGCGTTTCCTTAGCAAGGTGCTACCGTAAGTAGAGTTCTTTGGAGACAAGCATGGGGATGCAAGCACACTCAAAGGTGAAGTCCCCAGACTGAGCCTTGTGCCTGGTCTCCCAGAGCTCAGAGAGGCTTTGTTGCCTCACTGAGCATGCGTGCCTGCTTCCCATCTGCCTGTACCCAGAGAATCAGTTTTTTAACCCTTTGAAGGCCTACTTTAAAATTTTAATCCACATTTTGCAGCCGGGTTAATTTTTGCATATTTCAGGAAAATTGTATCCGTCTTATTCAATATGTTCTAATAGTGATTTTCCTTCTGCTATGGTCATGTATTATATACCATTTGATAGGAATATTTAGTCAGAATTTTGGATCCTGAGAGTTTTGGGCTCGGCCTGGAAAGAGTTAACTTACCTCGCACAGCCTGCACAGGTCTCCCTTTTCTCTACAGCTTTTGCCTGAGATTTTTACTTTTCTGTTTCTCATTGTTCTCACTATTGGCTTTTCTTTCCACTGGCATTGTTAACTGCATCTAAAATGAAGCTAAACCCCCCCCCCCCCCCAAAAAACCCCAACAAAAACCCCGAGCTGTTCAGTGCACGACCGCAGGAGTGCCTTTTGTGTCCAGGGTGCTCTTCTCAGTGGGGGTTAGCTATGTTGAGTCTTCTCTTTTAAAAAAAATTTAAAAAAAGGTGAGAAACAGTAAGAGAAGCTTCTTCACAAGCTGCAGCTGCTTCATTTTGGTGCCATGAGATAAACCTTGCTTGGCGGTCTACCGCCTCTGGAGGGTCATTTATGTCTGACTCCCTCTCTCCCCCAGTCAGGCTAAGTACAAGCTCAGGGGGGCTCTCTCAAAGCAGCCTTAGTATCAGTTTTAACATTTCCGGTTGCGGCTGTGGAGTCTGGGGGTCCCCTTCGGTTACTCCTCTCATTGGGTGGCACCTCCCCTCCCGAGTTGACTCCAAATATGATGGCTTCCTCCTCTAATCTTTCAGCAGACATGCCTACATCGGGTCAGAAGGCTAAATCCAAGCATAAGCACCAGCTCCTCCCACCACAATCAGGTAAGCATCATTCCAAGTGAAACCCCCGCCCTCCACATCCGATAGTCCTCTGGATTTTCAGGAGGCCCCTCAAACCTTTCAGTCCTCCCTTCTCTCCCTCCTGCAGAAGTTCCTCCAGGACAGTTCAGCTCTTCTGCAGGCCTCCCCTCAAAGTCTTGAACTGTGCCATAGCATGCCCTCAGACCCCCAGATACCCACTTTCAGGAGGCCCCAGCTTCCCTCCTCTAATTGATTGGCGCAAACCGTCGCCTCTCGACGAGGATGTTCGGTCGCTACCATCTTACCCTTGGGAACCCTGTAATTCTTATATGGAGGGCCCTGCTCCAGTCTCCCCTGACCAGGGCTTCCAGGATGAACCGCCTGAGGACCTTTCCTATCTGAAGTTTCTCCAGAAACTCTCCTGGGCTCTTGCTCTTAGTGATTCACAGACCCTGATCAACAAGTGGATTTTCATTCCATCTTGAAAGCTTGTAGTGCTTCTAAGGAAATCTCTGCACTCCCGGTCCCTCAGATTCTTCAGGATCTTCAATCCTCCATTTGGAAAACCCCATTTTTGGGCAGTGTTGCATCCCAGTGCATTGATCTTAAATACAAGGTCCTGCCTGCACTGGGCTTCCATCATTCTAAGGTTCCTTCATATGCCAGTTGCCTTGGAGGCTGTCCTTAAAAAATCCAAGAGCACCAAGCCGTTGTCTCAGTTGCCTCCAGGGAAGGAGCAACATACCCTAGACGCTGTAGGATGTAAGGCTTACCAGAGCAGTATTTATTTATTTATTTAACAGCTCTTATACACCGCTCTATTTGACATCAGTGCGGTTTACATTAAACAAAATACACTCAGATTTAGAGAACTTGTCCAAGTTACAGGTAACAGGGGAATAAAACAAGGATTAACTGGGGAATAGCATATAAATAATTAAATAAAAACAATTACATAAGACTAGAGATCTTGAGTGGGTATAGAGACATGTCATAAATAACATTTAACAGAGCAGGTATATACAGTGAAATATCATAAGGTGGAACGGTCTAACATCATCATTTAACTATTATTGCTGAGTTGAGATAATGGGGTGAGAGGGGGGAAATATTGATGTAAGAGAAGTGTTGTAAAAAAAGGTGGGTTTTTAAAGCTTTTCTAAATTGTGATATATCTTTTATCAATCTGATGTTTAATGGAAGCTTATTCCAGCACCTTGGAGCAAAGGATGAAAATGATCTGTTAATGGTAGTTTGAGTACATTTTACTAATTCATTTGGAATCACTAGAGTATTTTCAGTTGTAGATCTTCTTGATCTGTTGTTTTGGGTATGAATGAGTAGATCAGAGATTGAAGGAGGTGAAATATTATGGAACGCTTTGAAGGTCATAAGAAATGTTTTATAAGATAATCTACAAATTATTGGGAGCCAGTGAAGCTCCATTAGAATGGGGGTTATGTGTTGTCTCCTTGTAATTCCGCATAGTGATCTAGCTGCTGCATTCATAGCAAGCTGTAATGGATTAAGCGTAGATTTAGGTAGGCCTTGCAGGATAATATTCGCATAGTCAAAATGTGGGGTGACTAGCGCATGAAATGTTGTGCGGAAATCATCGGGGTCTAACATGGGTTTTAGGTGTCTTAGGGGCTTGTTTACAAAGCCGCGGCTGAAATCAATGGGGCCGCGGCTCCGATAACGACTGCGAATCGCTACCGCGGCTTTGTAAACAAGCCCCTTAGAGTATTAATCTTGTGATAAATGGATTTTACTGTGGACTTTATATGCTCATGAAATTCAAGTCGCTGGTCGAGAATGACACCTAAGTATCGAATGGTGGATTTAATAGGTAAATCAGCATCTCGTACTCTTAATGAAGGTGGTGAAGAGAAGTCATTGTTTCTTGTAACGATAAGGACTTCAGTTTTTTTTTTAATTTATTCGAAGGTTCTGAGTGAGCAGCCAATCGGTTATTGAATTGAAACAGTTAATTAAAACTGTGTAATCAGGGCTAATCACATTAATAGGTGTGAACAACAGCACATCATCAGCATAAATAAGACACGATATACCAAAGGTATGGGCAATATTACAGATTGGTTGCATATAGATGTTAAAAAGCAATGCTGATAGTGAGGAACCCTGTGGAACACCTTGTTTCTGTTGGAATGGATAAGATGTTTTGTTGCCATCGGTCTTCTAGATAAGACTTACACCAGTCCCATGCAATTCCTTGTATTCTCCAGGACCAAGCAGGAAGTCAGTCCTCACTTATGGGTGATGTCGGCGCCGACGGAGCCCACGCGGAGCAATTTCCCCAGCTTTCGAAGAAAGCCTTTGGGATTGCAGCGCGCATGCGCGGTCCTCTTCCCGCCCAAGGATGCCATCTTGCTCAGTCTTCTTTTTTCCGCGGAGCCCTACAGACGTAGTTTGTTACCACCGCTGAAAGAGTTGATTAATTCTTTGTTGTTTTCTCGGTTCGCGTGTCCTTTTCCTGCCCAGCCTCGATTTTCCCTATCGAGTCCGTTCGCATTTTTTGGTTTTCGATTATTCTAACTGGCGTTCCCGCCACTTACTTTTCCACCCCTGGCGGCACGGTCTTTCAACCTCGCGGGGGCCCTTTTTCCCCCTATGGCTGCCAGCGGGTTTAAGAAATGTGATCATTGTTCTAAATTAATGTCTCTTACAGACACGCATAACTTTTGCCTCCGTTGCCTCGGACCCAACCATGACCCCGGGAGTTGTGGTCCGTGCGGCAAGATGTCCTCCAAGTCGCTGAGGAGTCGGCAATCGCAAAGGGACCGAATCTTCTCTGACCCCGAGTCCGGTCCGGCCCGGACCTCGTCGGAGGCGTCGACGTCTCGTGACTCCGGCCAGGAGCACCGTCGGAGTTCCTCTGAACGGGGGTCCCCTGGCCGGGAGCTTCGCCGGCAGAGGAAACTCGCGCGAGCAGCATCGGAGGACGCACCTGGTCCCTCGAGGGCTGGGTCGCATAGCCCCGCCAGCCGCCCCGAGTCCTCGGAGGCGGAGAGACCTTCCAAGCTTCCCCGCCTCGAGGTGGAGCCGCCTGGACACGTGAGTACTATTGTCCTCCTGGACTCCCCTACGGAACCGCCGTCAGGGCCCGAGTCGGTGGCTGCCGGGTCTTCTGAGTTTGACCTCAGATTGACGACCTAGGAGCGCAGTATATCTGCCTTCTTGGACCAGCAGCGGGCATGGATGACCGGCCTCGCCAGTGCATCAGCCCAGACCACCGGGACGTCGACGCCCATGTCGACCCCGGCGGCCGAGTCGATCCTCGAGCCGATGCAGGCTCGAGTCGATCCTCGGTCGAGGTCCCCCTCGGCCTCCCGTTCGGGACCGAGGTCGTCGACGCCGGCGTCGGGATGAACCCTCGCCCGCACGGAGCCCCTCGATTCCTGCACGGAGCCCCTCGATTCCTCCACGGAGGCGTCGGACTGGGACACGGAAGGGGACGAGTCGCCTGGCTCTTTTCAGACCCGGTGCGTCCCCTCCGACTCGCCTGAGTCGGAGCCTCGAAGGCGATTCCCTCCGGAGGATACGCGCTTCTCTGATTTTGTGTGGGATATGGCCAAGGCTTTAGCTTTCCCCGCGGATCCTGAGGAGGAGCCTCGCGCGGAAGAGCTCAAGGCACTCCAGTATGTCTCTCCCCCGAAGGAGGCCTTTACCGTACCGGTCCCTCCGATGCTGGAGCGGCTGCTCTTCCGCATGTGGGAAAATCCGGCCTCGACGCCGGTGTTGAGTAGACGGATCGATTCGATGTATCAAGTCCGCAAGAGCCCTGGGTTCCAGAAGGCGCAATTGCCGCACCACTCCATGGTTGTGGAATCGGCAATGCATCGGCTTAAGAGTCAAAAGATGCACTCCTCCGTGCCCCCGGGCAAGGAAGCCCGAAACCTGGATGCCCTCGGGAGGAAGTGCTTCCAGAGTTCCATGCTGGCCTGCCGAGTGCAGACGTACCAGCTGTATATGGGCATGTTCCTCCGAGACCTGGCGAGAGAGCTCACCGGGTTCTCGGCTGGTCTCTCCGCCGAACCTTTGCAGAGGTTCCAGGCCTTGTCCAATAGCATTCGTGAGTGTTCGAAGTTCATTTCTCGGGCGGCCTACGATGGCTTCGAGGCATCGGCCCGAGTGGCCGGAGCCGGCATCGGGGCCCGCCGGCAGGCTTGGCTTCAGTCATCCGACCTCGAGCCATGGGTGCAGGACAAGCTAGTCGATGTCCCCTGCAGAGGTGACAACCTCTTCGGTAAGCCTATGTCTGACAAGGCGGCAGAACTCAAGTCCGAGACTCTCACTCGGACTCGCCTGTCCCGAAAGACCTCCGCGCCTTCGCAGAAGCGGAAGGGGCCGGGGAAGAAGCCCTTTTATCCGAGGAAGGTGCTTGCCTATAAGCAACCCCACCTTCCATATCAAGCATCTGCAGCTCCCACTCAGGACCCGCAGGCTAAGGGTCAGGGAAACGGCCCCCGTAGGCCGAGGGCCCCCAAGCCCGCTGCCCAGCCCCCTGCCCAGCAGGGTGGGGGCTTTTGACTATGCCAGCATAGCCTCTCCCCCCCCCCTCGCGTCCTTCGCTCAGCACGGGGGGCAGGCTGATCCACTTTGCCCACAGGTGGTCGGCCATAACGTCCGATTCCTGGGTGCTGCAGGTGGTTCAGAGGGGCTACCTCTTGCATTTCCATCAGCTGCCTCCCCCCTACTTCCCAGGGGAGCCTCCAAGGCCCCCTCTGCACAGAGACTTGCTCCTTCAGGAGCTGCAGGGTCTGCTGGGGGAGCAGGCCGTGGAGCCAGTGCCCCGACATCTGTGGGGTCAAGGGTTCTACTCGAGGTACTTCCTGGTCCCAAAGAGAACAGGAGGCCTCAGACCCATTCTGGACTTACGCAACCTCAACAAGTTCCTGCAGCGGGAAACGTTCAAGATGCTTACCCTTGGAATCCTGCTGCCCTACCTCCAGCAGGGAGATTGGCTATGCTCTTTGGATCTAAAGGATGCCTGTACCCACATCCTTATTCATCCAGACCACCGACAATATCTCAGATTTGTGGTGGCAGGGAAACATTATCAGTACCGCGTACTGCCCTTCGGCTTGTGCTTCGCCCCCAGGGTGTTCACAAAATGCCTGGCAGTGGTGGCGGCCTTCCTGAGACTTCAAGGCCTGTTCGTGTTTCCATACCTGGACGACTGGCTCGTCCGAGCGCAGTCGGCCATAGAGGTCGCTCAGGCCGTGCAGTGCACGGTGGCTCTGCTTCAGCACTTGGGCTTCGTCATAAACTTCGGGAAGTCCACGTTGAGCCCCTCTCAGGATCTCGAGTTCATAGGGGCACGGCTAGACACTCTGCGAGCTCGTGCCTTCTTGCCTCGGGAGCGAGCCGACAGGCTCATGGCTCTGGCCGGCAGGTTCCGCAGCGCGTCCCCGGTCCCGGCCAGACGGTTCCTGCAGCTGCTCGGTCATATGGCCTCCACGGTCCATGTCACACCGAACGCCCGGCTGCATATGAGGCCTGTCCAGTGGTGTCTTCGTACTCAATGGCATCAGGCCACAGGGAGTCTGGCGGACCTTCTCCAGGTCTCCGACCGTCTGGTCTCCTCTCTGCAATGGTGGCTTCACCTGCCCAACCTGGTACTGGGCATGCCCTTTCAGTCTCCCACGCCTTCCCAGGTGCTGACGACAGATGCCTCTCTCCTGGGGTGGGGAGCGCATTGCCAGGGAGCATGCACTCAGGGCCTTTGGACTCCTTGGGAGGCGGCTCAGCAGATCAACTTCCTGGAGCTGCGGGCAATCCGCCTAGCTCTGCGGACCTTCTCTCACCTCACCTCGCGTCAGTCTGTATTGGTACAGACGGACAATCAGGTGGCCATGTTCTACGTGAACAAACAGGGGGGCACGGGCTCCCTCCTGCTCTGTCAGGAGGCCCGGAGGCTGTGCTCCTGGGCTGTCGACCACAACATCCTCCTCAAGGCTGTTTACCTGCCCGGGCAGGAAAACTGCCTGGCCGACAGGCTGAGCCGGGTCTTGCAGCCTCACGAGTGGAGGTTGAACCCCGGCGTTGCCAGCAAATCTTCCACTGGTGGGGCTCCCCCACCGTGGACCTCTTTGCCAGTCCCCTGAACCGGCAACTACCCCGGTTCTGCTCTCGGCATCCGCATCCCCTCAGAGTAGCTCCGGATGCTTTCCTCATTTCGTGGTCCACAGGCCTACTGTATGCCTTTCCTCCCACACCGCTGGTATCCCGGACGCTTTTCAAGGTTGTCCGGGACGGGGCCTACGTGATCCTGATAGCGCCCCGATGGCCGAGGCAACCCTGGTTTCCTCTGCTCCTGCAGTTAGCGGTGGACACCCCTCTTCCTCTGGGGTTTCAGCCCGATCTTCTGACCCAAGATCG
The DNA here is from genome assembly GCA_033557465.1 of Ichthyophis bannanicus. Lineage (NCBI taxonomy): Eukaryota > Metazoa > Chordata > Amphibia > Gymnophiona > Ichthyophiidae > Ichthyophis > Ichthyophis bannanicus. The sequence goes on from CM066031.1 coordinate 1,768,320,515, forward strand.
GGGTACTCTCCTGCACCCCAACCTCCGGGCCCTTCACCTGATGGCCTGGCTGCTGAGAGGGTAGTCCTAGCTCCGCTCTCGCTCCCTCCAGACGTGGAAGCTGTCGTCCTGGCGTCTCGGCGACCTTCTACCCGAAAATCTTACGCCCTCAAATGGCGTCGCTTCTCGGTCTGGTGTTCTCAGCGTTCTGAGAACCCATTCGCCTGCCTAGTATCGGTGGTATTGCAATACTTGCTTCACCTCTCCGATCTCGGCCTCAAGTCCAACTCTGTCAGAGTCCACCTCAGTGCTCTCTCGGCACAACATTCGCCTGTGGAGGGCCAGCCTCTTTCCTCGCACCCCTTGGTGGCGCATTTCCTCAGGGGCCTGCTTCTGCTTAAGCCCCCGTTGCGCCCTCCGGCGCCTGACTGGGATCTCAATGTGGTTCTACAAAGGCTTACTTGCCCGCCTTTTGAACCCATGGCTACCTGCCCCCTCCGTTTCCTCTCCTGGAAAACTCTTTTCTTGGTAGCCCTTACCTCCGCTAGGCGCGTTAGTGAACTGCAGGCCCTGGTGTCGGAGCCCCCTTACACCAGGTTCTACAAGAATAGGGTTGTCTTGCGGACGCACCCTAGGTTTCTCCCGAAGGTGGTTTCCTCTTTCCACATCAATCAAGAGGTGGTTCTTCCGACCTTCTTTCCCAGGCCGCATACCAGCAGAGCTGAGACTGTTCTGCATACCCTGGACTGTCGAAGAGCCTTGTCCTTCTACCTCGACCGTACGCGTGAGCATAGGAAAGCTGTCCAACTTTTCGTTTCCTTTGACCCCAATCGGTTGGGGGTCCCTGCCTCTAAGCGTACTCTGTCCATCTGGATAGCTGACTGTATCGCCTGGGTGTATGAGGCAGCCGGCCTCTCCTTGGAGAGTCGAGTCACGGCGCACCGTGTCAGGGCGAAGGCGGCGTCCGCTCTGTTCCGTTGGCAGACATCTGCCGGGCCACTACTTGGTCTTCCAGCCAGACTTTTGCGGCTCATTACTGCCTGGAGAGGGAATCCCGCAGGGATAGTGCTTTCGGACAGGCGGTCCTCCACAATCTTTTTGAGGTTTAGGCAACTCCTGCCCTCCGGCCCCGGTGTTGGCTACCGGCCAGATTCAGATTCAGAGAAGATTCCTTCCTTCTGTGCTGTTGAGCTGGAGGGAGCTCCTTCCAGCTTGAGGTCTCCGGTAGCCTTAAGCTAGGGAGTCCCATAAGTGAGGACTGACTTCCTGCTTGGTCCTGGAGAAAGAGTGGTTACTCACCTGTAACAGGTGTTCTCCAGGAGCAGCAGGAATCATTCCTCACTACCCTCCCTCCTCCCCTTGGAGTTGCAGTCATTCTTATGGTTGCTGTCTTCCGCTATGTCATTCGACTGAGCAAGATGGCATCCTTGGGCGGGAAGAGGACCGCGCATGCGCGCTGCAATCCCAAAGGCTTTCTTCGAAAGCTGGAGAAATTGCTCCGCGTGGCTCCGTCGGCGCCGACGTCACCCATAAGTGAGGACCGATTCCTGCTGCTCCTGGAGAACACCTGTTACAGGTGAGTAACCACTCTTTCCCTTCTGATGGAGGCGGACTAGAAGTTGTTCATGATTAACTGAATCAAATGCTGCTGCAATATCTAGGAAGACCAATGCAACTCCGGTCTTGATATTATCTATAGCAATGATAAGGGAATTCATTAAAGAGGCAAGAAGAGACTTCCGGTGGCATGGTGGACTAGGGCTGACGTGTGCTCCCTAGCTCCGGAGACTTAATACCTTCCCAGGGCATATTTTTCTACCTACCTGAGCGAATTTGCGGACATCGTGGTCAGTGTGATCTGGGCAGAACCGTATTGGTGTTGGAGCCCCGGTGGGACTGTTTATGGCCACTAAAGCCACCCGGCACGAGAAGCCACGCGGCACTGAGGCCAAGATGGCGGGTGTGGAGGCGGTGAGCCCGGGTGTTGGCCCGACGGGCGGCATGGTGGCCGAGGTGTCCCGCGCGGTTGTCCAAGCGCTGGAGGACAGACTGTGTGGGCTGGCTTCACAGATGTCTGAGGTGGCCCAAGCGGTTTCAGACTTCACGGGCCAGGTCGAACAGGCCGAGCAGCGCATCAGCTCCTTAGAGGATGGGCAGGCCCAGGCCTCCACCAGGCTGCAAGCACTAGAGCTGACGGTGAAACAGCAGGCTGAGAAATTGGAAGACCTGGAGAATCGCAGTCAGCGTAAAAATTTGAGATTCATTGGCATTAAGGAGTCCGTAAAGGACCGCGATCTGAAGAGCTACATCGAGCAGTGGATCCGGGATAATCTGCATTTGGAGGATGGCATGGGCGATGTGGTCCTGGAGAGAATACATCGTATCGGCCCGCTCCGTGTGGCGGACAACAGACCTCGAGCGGTCATAGCTCGTTTCCTGAATGCCTTCCAGAAAGAGTGTGCGCTACGGGCGGCACGGAAACAGAGACGCAGTGGGGGAGAGGGTGAGGCAGGGTCCATCCTAATATTTCAGGACTACTCAGCCGGGGTCTCTATGAGACGGAGAGCGTATAAGGAGGTGTGTGGTGCTTTGGTGGCCCATGGAGTGCGTTTTACCCTGGCCTATCCCGCTAAGCTGCGTTTGGAGTGGGACGGTGTGCAACATGTATTTGAGACCCCGGTGGAGGCGATGGCATTCTGCCGGCAGCGCTGGTGAGGGGTTCGCTTTGGGGACTTGCCTGGGACTCACCCTCACTATTTCTCACTATTTTTCACAGTTTTCTGCGTCGTGCCACTCCCACGAACAATTTTTGTGTTTTGGTGGCTTATGAGGAGTGCTGACTTTTGTAGTTGGTGCTGGACATAATGGCTGGGACCATGCTCCGGGTGGGAGGCGGAGAGGCGGCCACAAGTGACAATTGCATCTGCGGTTGGCCTTGTTCTGGCCACATGCTGGGACGTTACCTGTGCAGGCTCTCGCACGGTATGAGGGCCTAGAGTTTGCACGTGTGCAAGTTCCTGATGTTTCGTTGATGTTCATGATGTTTAGTTAATTTTCTAGCTTATATTATTACTGATGTGTGCTGGGTGTTCATAACTCACCAAACGCAAGTATTTCTGTGGGTAGACGGGGTGGGTGTCTTTGGGGGCTTCAGTGTGCCGCGGTTCTCTACTAGGGCACGGGAGGGGGGGGGATAGCGGCACCGGAGAGGGGACCCCCTTTCAGGAAGGTTTTTTTTTCTAAACAGTGGCTTCATGCCCAGGGGCTGCATTACGCTTTAGCTCTAGTGGGACTGGTGGGCGGTGGTGCGGGGATGGGGTGCCTAGTTGGGAACAATGTGCTAGAGGTCTTATTGCAGAGACACCTCGGGTGGCTGTCCAGTTGGTACTCTGGGGGCCCCCATTCACTGTTCCCTCTAAGCTGTGCGCGCTCACACACCTCGCCGAGCGAGCGCACATACTTTACAACAGAGCGCAGAAAAATTACGGCTCTGATTCTGATAGAAAACAACACAGACGTCTTAAAATTTAAAAGTTATGATTGTAATTACTAGAAATTTCCCGCTTCATTTAATAAGCGTCTATTTTCATTTAATTTGATTAAAATCAATGTGGTGTACATACTGTATTCTGACGTGTAGTCAAATTTTAAAGTATATAACTCTGAGTGTCATTATGTGGCGCACAAAAATTTAACCTTCCTTCAAAAGCTGCACACAGCTGATATTTTATGCGCACACAGCCTACAGAAAATTAGAGGGAACATTGCCCCCATTGTCTGCTTTATGAAGCGGGGTGCTACGTGGGAGGAGGACCTGGGCTGGGGGAGGCCCTGGGACTAGCGGTGGGGGTCCACTCGGGGGGGTAGAGGGGGCATAGCAGAGCTTAGGATCTCAGAGGGGAGGGTTGAGCTCCTCATGGCACGGAAGTAATGGAGAGGCCTCATCGGCGAAAGGTGGGTGTGGGGCAGGGGGGGGAGGGGTGGTGGGTGGGGATGGGAAGGGCTGGGGGGGCAGATTAGCTCTGGGGCACAGTGGCCCATGGGGGGGTAGGGGGACGGGGCGGGAGGGCGGGGTTTGGATTTTGCAATAAGGCATATAGACTAGGGTTTGTGGCAGTGGCTGTAATTGCTGTTGGAATGGTGGGTGCTCGGGAAGATAGGAAAGTGTGGGCCTCAGGCTGGGGGGGCACACACAGCAGGGCTGAGAGTTTCTTTTTCTGCATTCATTGTTTGAGACTAAATGGCTAGGAATATAAACATTGGGTCCTGGAATGTCTGCGGCTTGGGATCCCCTATAAAGAGATACAAGGTGTTGCAGCAGTTAAAACGGAAACACATAGCAGTCGCGATGCTGCAAGAAACGCACCAATCCTCTGTGGAACATGGGAAACTTGGGAAAGGGTGGTTTGGCACAGTTTATGGGGCGCCGGCGGTGGGAAAGAAAAGGGGGGTGGCTATTTTGATTGCAAAACAGGCTGTATGGGTGGAGGAAAGAGTGGTGATAGATGTGGAAGGTAGATACGTGTTTGTGTGGAGCGTGCTGAGTGGGATGCGAGTGGTTTTGGGGTCGGTGTATGCTCCCAATATCTACGAAGCCTCTTTCTATCAGCGCCTCACCTCTCTTATTTCTGGTGTGGATGGCTACCACTTGATTCTGGGGGTGATTTTAACTCGGTGATGGATGAAGATTTAGATCGGTCGGGAAGTGTAGGACCCAGAGATAAAAGAGGGGCGCGGCAGATATTGGGAATCTGTGATGGGCACAATTTGTTGGATGTTTGGAGGACTTTGCATCCAGATGAAAGGGAATATTCTCATTTGTCGCGGGGGCATGGGACCTGGTCTCGCTTAGACTACTTTTTGGTATCGGAGGAGCTGTTTAGTTGGATTCCGAGGGTGGAGATCGGTCCGTCGGTCATTTCTGACCACGCGATGGTGATTCTGGAGCTAAGGTCTAAAGTTCTAGGGCATAGCCGGGTCTGGAGATATCCGCTGGACTTAGAAGGGGACGGTTTATTTGAGGCCCACCTTCGGGCTAAGTGGGATGACTATGTTGCTGCCAATGCTCAGCACCGAGACAATCCTGTGTTGTTTTGGGAAGCCAGGGGGGGAAATCATTAGCTACCATAGTTCAAAGCGGCGGCGGTTGAAACTAAGAATTCTTCAACTAGAAAAAGAACTAGCCAAAGCCCGTCGCGTGTACGCACAGCATAAGAGGGGTGATCATAAACTACATTTTCAGGAGGTGCAGGCGGAGCTGGATGCTCTGTTGCATCAGCGAGCGAAGAAGTCGCTGATGTACTACCGACATCGGCTCTACCAGCATGGTAATCGGGCCGGGAAATTGTTGTCTTCCGTAGTGCACGCAGAGGGAGGATCTAGGCTCATGGGGCAATAAGGCACAGTGATGGGACGCTCAAAAGAACAGCAGAAGAGATTGAACAAGTTTTCTGCGACTACTATCAACAGCTCTACGGTGTGGAGCAGGGGGGAATGGACGAGCGGCGTGCCTTTCTCCAGACCTGTCGGCTACCTAAGGTGTCTGAGGAGCAACTAGGGGTCCTGAATCAACCTATATCCCCACAGGAAGTATTGAAAGGCATTAAGCACTTGCGGAAAGGTAGGGCCCCTGGAGTGGATGGCTTGCGAGGGGAGTTTTATAAGATACTGGTGGATGGGGTGGTGGCCCCACTGGGTGATTACTTTGCAGGCCTCATACAGGCCGGGCGGTTCCCGTATGCACCAAATAAAGCCTTGGTTACCATACTGCTCAAGCCTGGGAGAGACCCCCTTGCCCCGGGCTCTTACCAGCAGATTTCCTTGCTAAATGTTGATATCAAACTATTGGTGAAAATTATGGCGGATCGTCTCGCGGCATTTTTGCCCGGTTTGGTACATGATGACCAGGTGGGATTTGTGAGGGGGAGGCATGCCGCGTATGGGGTCCACCGTCTCCTGGCTTCTATGTGTGCGAGCCATCGGGACCGTAGATCCTCGATGCTTATTAGTTTTGACGCTGAGAAAGCGTCCGATCGGGTGGACTGGGGGTTTATGTACCAAGTGTTGGAGGTTATGGGGATTCGGGGCTTCTTTGTCGATGTGATAAGAGTACTTTACACGGATCCTCTGGGAGCCATCATGGTGAATGGCAACCTGTCATCTGATTTTAAGATACAGAAGGGTACATGACAGGGGTGCCCTCTGTCGCCACTGCTATTTGTGTTGACGTTGGAGCCTCTCTTGTCTAGCATTCGTTCCTCAGTGGCTTTTCGGGGAATCTCTATGGGGAACTCTGAGTTTCGCGTAGCTGCCTTCGCGGATGATATGTTGATTCACCTGGACACACTGCGGGTAGGGCTGCCGGCCCTGTTGGCGCTGATGCGGGAATATGGGGCCTTGTCAGGTTTTCGGTTAAATCTAGACAAATCCGAGGCGCTTCCGCTGGATCCCGAGTTGATCGCTGGGTGGGATGGGGATTTTCCCTTGAAGTGGGCGATCGGGCAGTTTAAATATCTGGGGGTTTATATACCGGCCAATCTGACCAAACTCTATCCTGTGAATGTACGAAAAGTACTCAGTGACTTGATGAACAAGGCACATAAATGGAGGGATCTTCCTTTGTCGTTGGGGGGCCGGATTGCTTTGTTTAAGATGATGTTATTCCCGAAGCTGTTGTATCTGTTACAAACCCTTCCACTACTGTTGAAGCGTCAGGATCTCCGGCAGATTGATAAGATGCTGAATACGCTGCTTTGGAAGGGGCGCCGGCCTCGAATCCGCATTGCTAGGCTGCAAAGAGCTTGGGGGCGGGGGGGGGATGGGACTGCCGGATATCCAGCAATATAATATAGCTTGCCTGCTCCGTCATGTCCGTGACTGGGTGTGGGGGATGGAGGATTACACACCATTGGCCATGGTGGCGGTGTTGGCGCACCCCTTGAGCCTTGGGTATATTTTGCATGCCCCGTCGGTGGCTGACGTTGACCTGGTGACTAGGGAGGTGTTATTCGAACCCGTGCGGAAAGGGTGGCGGTACTTGTGTGGGAAAGTGGGTATGTCGGCTTTGTGTTCGCCCTTCCTCCCCATTCACGGGAATAAGGATTTTGTGCCGGGGATTATAGGGAAGGATTTTCTGCGTTGGCAGCGGAGAGGGATCACGACGTTAGAGCACGTGCTTCGGGATGATGGCACTCTTGAACCCTTTCCAAGACTGCGAGACCACTACGTGCTGACTGGGGTAGATGTGTTCCCCTTCGCTCAAATTCGTAGTTATGTCGGCAGTCTTCCAAGGGTGTCGCTGCAGGGTGCGGTAACCTCAAAGATGGAAGAGGTGTTGATGGAGGGGGGAGGTGGGAGCCAAAGTGGCGTCCTTACTTAAGGCCTTGGAGGAATTGGGGGTGGGGGAGGATGAGGCTGGGTTAGCGGCAGTGTGGGCTAGCGAGCTGGGCGAGGAGATCTCGGGTGAGGGGATCACGCAAAGTATCGCCTCTATTCCAGAGATCAGTGTGGTGGTGGCTCACCGCGATATGCAGTACAAGTTAATTAGGAGATTGTATTATGCCCCTAATCGGGCCTGGAAAGCGGGCCTTGGTATGTCTAATCTGTGTCCGCGCTGTGGGGCAGAAGCGGCCACGTTGGGCCATATTGTTTTGGTCTTGCCCTCACGCAGAGGGCTTCTGGGGGGGAGTTCAGAGGCATCTGCGGAGATGTATGGGAGAAGGGTTGACTTTCACAGCGGCTAATTTGGTGCTGGATATCTGGGATGGTGGGTGGGAGGAGTGTGTGCGTCGGGTTGAATGGAAGTGGATACAACTGGTCTTGGTCGCTGCGCGTATGACTGTTCTGCAGGCATGGCTGGATAAGGGCGGCCCCAAGTACGGACAGTGGAGGATCAGAATGCACCACATTTTATTGTTTGACCGGGCTAGGGCCCACGGTCATCCGGCGCGTTGGGATTGCTTTCTGCACAGCTGGGGCCCGCATCTTCAGCTGATGCCGGCTCGGGCACGCCATCGGATTCTGGGGGGGGAATAGTGGGTAACTCACTGTTTTGGTGGTCTATTTGCCTAGGCACTTGGATGATGCTGGTGGACGTAGGTGGGGGAGAGGGTGGGGGAGAGGGTGGGGGAGAGGGTGGGGGCTCTAGGGGTGGGGGGGTTGGGGAAGGGGGAGTTTAGGCGGGTGGGAGTATTGGGCTGGGGAGAGTTACGGGTTACGGTACGGGAACAGGGTAGCCCACTGCCTGCAAAGGACGGCAGGGGGGGGCTATGGTGGGGAGATGGGGGGCCGGGGGTTGGGACCTGGGGAGGGGGGATGAGGGGGGAGTAAACGGTAAAAAATCAATTGCAACGGGTAAACATGAATGATTACCATACCTCCCTGGTAGCACTCTTCTCCTGTGGTATAGACAGTCCCGGGCTGAGTCTATGTTTTTTCCAGTTGGGTGCTGGGGATAAGTTGTGGTTTGGTACAGACTGTGTTTGCAGTTTCAAGAGGGGTGCTATGTGGGTGTTTGTACCAAGCTCTATCTGTACTTTGCTGTTTATGTTCTTTGATGTTTGGTGTTGTGTGTTTTTGAATAAACAAATTCAAACATAAAGAGGCAAGAAGAGTCTCAACTCCATGTGCTTCCCTAAAACCGTGTTGGGCTTGAGTCTAAAGGGGCTTCAGTATCGATATGTTGTTGGATCTGTCTCAAGGTCACCTTTTCTAGAATTTTAGCTAATAGGGGAATACTAGAAATTGGACGATAAAGAGTCCTCCTTCTTTGGGTCAAGTTTGTTATTTTTCAGCAATGGTCGAATTGATGTCTGCTTGAGGATTGCTGGGAAAACCCGGTGGTGAATGATTTGTCTGCTATAGATGCTATGTATGAGCTAAGTTCCACTTTCAAAGCTCTGATCCAATGAGCTGGACATGGATCATTTGGAGCTGTGGTGGTATTAATAGTGGCTAAAATGTCTTTAATGGTACTTGGAGAAGGAGATGTAAATTTGTTTAGTGGAAACTGAATGCTGGGAGGATGAGAGATTTCTTTTGACAATAATGTAACTTTGATTGCCTTTGATTGAATATAATTAGCATATAATTGAGGCTGTATTTGTTCTTGTTGAGGTATGAAAGGTTCTCTGGATAAGGATTTTACTAGTTGGAAGAGTTCACGTGACTTGTTAAGAGAACGATTAAGTAGTGACGAATGGAATTCTTTTCTCTTTGCAAAGGTTAGTTCGCGGTAGGATTTTAATTGAACTAGGTAAGCGTCTTGATTGGAGGGATTTATAGCACGTCTCCATTTCCTCTCTAGTTTCCTCAGTTGAAGCAAAGAGGCTCGTAAATCAGGGGTGTACCATGGTGCATTTTGCTTTCTTGATGTCTTCTTGTTGAATGAAGATTGATTGGATGTGGTGGATTTATAGGCATAAAGACTGAGGGTGTCATTCCAGTTTAATACCATTTCATTGATAGTTCCAGCTGGTTTATAAAGGTTTGGGATAAATTTTGGTATTCTCGTAAGGCACATCTTAGCTCACTAGTTGCATATGCTGCACTATCATCATGACCTCCTTCAGCTGCACTTCGATGTCCTACAACCACCTCGGCCACAGCTGGCCATCCCCCCAAGACAGCATGTGCACCAACTGGCACAGGAGATAACTCAGCTCCTCCTCAACAATGTCATTGAGCTCATCCTGCTTCCCAAGAGGGGGTCATGGGTTTTTCTTATGCTTCTTCCTGATTCCCATGAAATCTGGGGGCCTTCAACGAAACCTAGACCTCTGTCATCTCATTCTTTTCATCAAGAGGGAAAAGTTCAAGATGCACTCTTTGAGCACAATCCTTCCCCTACTCAGTCCTCGGGATTGGCTTGCTTCTCTGGACCTCAAGGATGCCTTTACCCATATCCCCATCCACCCTGATCACTGGAAGTTCTTTTGCTTCACCTTCCTTGACCACTACTATCAGTACAAAGTCCTTCCTTTCACATTTTACTCCACCCCTCTCATGTTCACCAAATATCAGGCATTTGTGGCAGCCCATCTTCAACATCAGGGCCACTGTGTTTACCATTATCTGGATGGCTGGCTTGTTTCGGGTGTTTTCTATGCCATCACAGCTCGAGCTGTGCGGGATACCTCTGACACTCTGCAGACCCTCTGCTTCGTCCTCAACACAGAAAAGTCCGAGCCCATCCCTCAGCAACGTCTGGATTTCATCAGAATGCATTCTAGACACTCTACAAGCCAAAGCCTTTCTACCCATCCAGAGAGCTCAAGCCTTGGCATTCCTCAGCAGTACCCTTGCCACACGTCACTCAGCACCTGTATGTGTGCTCCTGCATCTACTGGGGCACATGGCTGCATCTGTGCATGTAGTACTTCTCGCTCGGCTACACATGCACCCGCTGCAATGGCATCTCAGACTCATCTGGTGCCAGTGCTCCCATTCTCTCCAGGTCAGGATTTTTTTCGAAGACCCACAACAAACAGTTCTTCTTGACGGCCTCAGGTGGTGGACTATTCCTTTTAACTTCTCTGTGGGATGTCTCTTCCAGACACTGCCTCACCACATCAACACTACTGATGCATCCACATATGGCTGGGAAGCCCATCTGTTCAGTCATTCCATACAAGGCACATGGTCTCCTCAAGAATGATCCTTGCATATCAACATGCTTGAGCTATGAACGATTTACTATGCCCTCATGGTCTTCGTCGATTGGGTGCAACACAAGATTTTCTCGTCTGCACAGATAACCAAGTTTTCATGTTCTACATCAACAAGCAAGGTGGTACAGGCTCGCTTCAACTGTGATGCAAGGCCACGTGACTCTGTACATATGCCTGTTATATAGATGCCATGCTATGGATAGCCTACTTTCCTGGAACTCAAACCAGCTAGCCACCAAGTTGAGCCGCCAGCTGGAATCACACAAGTGGTCCCTCAATTCTGCAGGTCCTTCAGGACATATTTGCTCAGTGGGGGGGAGCCAGAGTTGGACCTCTTCGCCTCCGCAGACAATGCCAAATGTCTATTCTTCTGCTCCATCCGACCATGCCCGCAGAGACAAGCGCCCAATGCCTTTGCTCTGGACTGGTCCCACTGCCTTCTCTACACATTTCCTCCATGCGGATTCTGCTCAAGATCAAGCAAAACAGGGCTTTTGTCATTCTGATAGTGCCCCACTGGCCCTGGCAGCTTTGGTTCTCCCATCTGTTGGTGATCCTATGGGATCCTCCAATTGCACTGGGGACTCAGCCAGGCCTGCTGACGCAACATCAGGGCCACCTACTGCATCCCAATCTCCATAGCTTATCCCTCGCGGCATGGTGACTTCAGGGCACTGTACACTGATTTCTCCTCTACCACAGGATGTCCTTTCCATCCTCGCTGCCTCTTGAAGACTATCTACACAACATTTGTATCAGCGTTAAGTGGTCCTGTTTTACACAATGGGCTATTTTGAATGGCTGCGATCCTGTCCAATGCTCTATGGATCAGCTTCAGTCTTACTCCTTCATGTGTCCCACTCAGTCTACAGGCTAATTAAGTATGTTTTCATCTCTCAGCCATTGCTGCATTTCATGACCCCATTGATGGACAACCCATCTCAATGCATCCAGTTGTATCCAGATTCATGAGGGATCTCATGAATACATATCCTCCTGTTCGACTGCCTAAGCCAGCCTGGGACCTGAATGTCATCCTTTCTCTGTTGATGCAACTGCCATTTTAGTCTCTCTTCTCCACTTCACTTAAATATCTTACTTGGAAAACAGCCTTCCTTGTAGAAATCACTTCAGCCAGGCAGCTGGGCGAGATTCAAGCTCTGGTGCATTACCTCCTATATACAAAATTCTTTAATGACAAAGTCGACTTCTGGACTCATTCTAAATTTCTCACGAAAGTGGTCTGAGTTTCATATCAATCAGCCCATTGTGCTTCCAGCCTTCTTTCTGAATGCCCCTGCTGATTCTCCAGAGGAGAAGCTGCACACACTGGACTGCAGAAGGGTTCTTCTCTACTATCTGCATTGTACCAAGCCTCTCTGTCAGTCGTCCCAGTTGTTCTTGGCCTTCAATCCCAATAATCCGGGACTCACAGCAGCAAAGTCAACCTGCGTGGACTGTAGACTATATTTCTTTCTGCTACAAGCAAACTGCTCTCCCCTCTCCGGGGTGTGTTGCCACTCATAAGCTCAGGGATACTGCCGCTTTCATTGCCAATTTGGCTTCTGTCTCCACCCAGGATATCTGCAAAGCAGCCACCTGGTCATCCATTTACACCTTCACTAAGCACTACAGTCGATTGCTCATCCACAACGGACTTCGCCTTCGGCCAGGCAGTCCTCTGGATTCTATTTACTACCTGATTTCTCTCCACCACCCGAGTTCTGTTCAAGGTCGCTCAGATTCTGACAACATCCAAGACTGTAGGACATGGTGGCTCCCAGCTCTGGACTCATCTTTGAGTGTGCCCACATCCCCTTGCTTATCTCCAGAGAAAACGTAGTTGCTTACTTGTAATGGTGGCTCTCCATAGACAGCAGGTATATGCAGCCATACTCTCCTGCCAGCCTTACTTGCAAAAAAAAAAAAAGACAAACAAACATCAAAAGCAAGAACCAATATAACTGCTTCTGACTATAGCTGTCCTTAGCGCCTTCATGGTGTGCCTTCTCAAGACTTCTTTCTCTGTCTCATCTGTGCTCTGGTATGAACTGATTCTCCGGGCACAGGCACACATGCTCAGTGAGACAACAAAGCCTCTACAAGCTCTGGGAGATCCAGCACAAGGCTCAGTCTAGGGACTTCACCTTTGAGTGTGGTTGCATAACCCAGCTTATGGAGAATCCCTGTTACAGGTAAGCAACTATGACTTCTAGGCGTTTCTTCTACACACTAAGCCTACAACATCTGGTATTTGAAGGTGGTCTCCCATCCAAGTACTAACCAGGCCTAAACCTGCTTAGTTTCTGAGATCAGACAAGATAGGGCACACACATGGTGGCATGGCCATAGTTAAAACAGTCATATAAATAACCAAATATCCTAATACTCAAAAACATCAAAAATTTAAAACCCTAATCTAGTCTTAAAACTCAGCCTTTGTTATCCCCCATAAAATACCAGCAAAGAAGAAGAAAAGCCAAAACAATTTACCAAGTCTTAGCCTATTGCCAAGACTAAAAGCAGATTGGGAAACGGTGTGCTATATGGTATTAAATTTTTATCCATAATACGGTGCAAAAAAACCCCAGGTTGTTACAGCATTTCTGAATTTTGATTAGTCTGTTTCTCCAGAAACAAGCATAGGGGAATGCAAGCACACTGTAAGGTGAAGTCCCGACTGAGCCTTGTGTGCCTGGATCTCTCTCAGCTCAGAGAAGCTTTGTTGTGCCTTTCTGAGCATGTGTGCCTGCTTCCCGCCTGCTTGCCTTCAGATGTCAATTTTTTTCTCTGACCATGTCATGATTGCCATGGGTCAGTCTCTCTCGCCTTCTCTCACTGTTACAACTAATCCGTTAAACACCGCTGCGTTCGCTGGAGTACCCGATCGTGCCCCTGCTCTCCTCATCATGCGGGAGCTGCGATCCAGCCGATGGTGTGTAATGGCACTGAACAAAAGGACAAAAAACGAATATCAAAGACCATCCAGGACACACTTTGCTTGGTGGCCCTATCTGCCTCTGTGGAGCCCTCCCAGCATGTCTATAGCATCCGATCACTCTTCCTCTCCTCCTCCCATTGAACCCAGCACAGGCAGGGCAGCCACAGTGCTGGAGGCTCCACTTTCTCCAGCAATGGTTTCAGGGGAAAGGAAGTCCCCCTCAGCCAACTTTGCCAACCGGCTCCACCCCTCCCCCATTAGAACTCATCCCAAACCCTCCTATAGCCTCTTAACCAGGAGAGAGCTCCGACGTTGGGAACCAAAGCCAAGGGGATGCAGAAACATAAAAAAATCCACTTTGATAACCATGAAAGGCGGTATAAAAGAAATGTTAAATAAATAAATATCTTAACTTATCCTACTCAGTGACCAGGTTTTTTGCACATCGGTGGCCAAAGGTTTTGTTTTAAATTAAAATTTTCTACTGACTTGATGGCACTTAACAAGTATTTAGAGGTCTAAATTATTTGTGTGCTAATTACAAGAAATGCCATTGTTAACCAGTTTTCTACATCGTCTCATTAAATACATACTATACTATCAGTAATAGTGAAGGTGAACCTGTGACAATTTTGAGATTTTTCTGAGGTAAAAAAACAAAACAAAACAACAAGCTGTAACAGAGAAGTGTGGAAATTCATCACTGTTGGATGGACTCCTCAGCTATTACAAAGTTCTCATTAAATCTGCAACTCTTTCCTCTCCTCACCAGGAACCTGCTATCATGTTCACTAAGGCCTTCAAGTAAGCAGATGATACTGGGATGAATCATGCTTTACTCCGCTATGTCTTTTTTTTTTTTTTTTTTACCAGTATTAAGAACCCGATATACCCTAGCCTTACCCTTCTTGGCAGTTTTGTATAGTGGACATAATCTTCCAGGAACATTAATGCACCCACTACATCGGCAGGCATTTCTGGTATCTTCTGACTATAAGACATAAGCAAATTAAATAGCACCTGTTGTTCAACAATGTAATTATGAAATGGATAATAAAGATCTACATTCTGAATATTTGTATGCCATGCATTTGAATATAGCCCAAATGTCTCATTAAAAAATGCCATTATATATTTTTTAAAGAAAGTAAATATCATTTGTGTGAATGTATCAAGAAAGAGAACAATGCCCCCTTTTATGGCCACAGAGTAAAGTCTGGATAGCCCCTCTTTTCCTTTGCTAATGATTTTGCCACATTTGGGAAGATATAGTAATGGCTTAATCTTAAAGTCTTGCAAGTCTGCAGAACACTAACAGAAAGCTAAGTCTGATCTGATGTGGCAGTTTTAAGCCAGTTTGGGAAGTAAGCCAGAACCAACAACATATTAAAGTGAGGTCCTCCATTCTGATTTTAACAAAATTCCCAAAAGAATAACACCATCTAAAAAAAGAACAAATGGAGCCAGACTGCTCGCTCAGTTGCAAGTGCTGTTCGCTGCTGAGCAGAAGACCTGATGTGATTCATGGACAAGCCTCTTCTCCCTGGATTGGCTGCAGAGACAACATTCACAAGGGGGAAGGAATCTCAGTCATTGCTCAACAGTGACATCTGCTGGCTAGATGAAAAGTCAAGGAAAGCCAGGTTCTGAAGGAAGCTTCAATTCTGGTCCCTGGCTAAAGACTACCACTGCAATGCCTGAGATGAATTACGAGGGAATATAAAAATGGGATAAAAAAGGCCTAAGGCTGATGTGAATAAAGGCTCACATGACTATAGCCAGTAAAGCACAGTTACTTACCTGTAACAGGTGATCTCTGGGAACAGCAGGAATAAGTCTTCACATATGGGTATCGTCAGTACCGACGGAGCCTGCGCGGGAACGCTCCCCAGCGTCCAAAAGGAAAGCTTTTGAGAGCATCCCACAGCACCTGCACGCTGCCTTCCCGCCTTTCCCAACCGCCTCTCTCCAGTTCGAGTTTTAAGCTGAGACAAAGAGAGAGAGAGAAAGGAAGGAAAGATAGATAGAGAGATACAACTCCTAGGGAAGGTGGGTGGGTTGTGAAGACTTATTCCTGCTGTTCCCAGAGATCACCTGTTACAGGTAAGTAACTGTGCTATCTCCAGGAACAAGCAGGAATGAGTCTTCACATATGGGGACTCCCCAGCTAGAGATGCCAGGGAGATCCCAAAGGTTGTGAGTCCCTAATAAGGGCTCCACCTCACCCCCATGGATCTCGGGCATCCAACCAGGGATGGGGGGTAGGAGTTGATTAGGTATGGAACAGGTGTTTGAGAACAGCCTGACCAAACAAGGCATCCCGGCGGGAGTCCTTGTCCAAGCAGTAATGGGCAGTAAAGGTATGAACTGAGGCCCAGGTGGCCGCTCGACAGATGTGGTCAATGGACACAGAGTTTAGATGAGCCATAGAGGCTGCCATGGCCCTCACATTGTGAGCTGTGACATGGCCTTCCAGAGAAAGGTTCTTACTCTGGTAGGCGAAGGAAATACACTGAGCAATCCAATTGGACAGAGTTCTCTTAGAGACTGGAAGTCCTAAATGAGAGGGATCAAAAGCAACAAATAGTTGAGAGGACTTCTATGTTGCTGTGTCCTTTGTAAGTAAAAAGCAAGTGCCCTCTTACAATCCAGGGTATGAAGATTCCTCTCTGCAGTTGATGCATGAGGTCCTGGAAAAAAGACAGGTAAATGCACCTCCTGGTTCAGATGAAAAGATGAGACCACTTTAGGCATAAAGTGTGGATTAGTCCTGAGGACTACCTTGTCATGATGGAACCTTGTATAAGGAGGATTAGCCACCAAGGCTTGCAGCTCACTGATACGGCGAGCTGAGGTGACTGCAATGAGAAAAATAACCTTCCAGGAAAGGAATTTCAAGGAGGTAGTGGCTAAGGGTTCAAAGGGTGGCTTTATAAGCTGGCCAAGAACCAAATTCAAATCCCATGCCACTGGAGGTGGTCTAATGGGAGGTTTAGTTAAAAGAAGGCCTCTCATGAATCTTGCAATAAGAGGATGCGAGGAAATAGGCTGTCCATTGAGAGGCTTAAGGGATGCTGCAATAGCACTCAAATGGACTCTTACTGAATTCGTTTTAAGGCCTGCATGGGATAAATGCAGCAAATACTCTAGTAAAGAATTCAGAGGTATTGCAAGAGGGTTAAGACCCTTCTCTGCACACCAAATGGTAAATCTTTTCCATTTAAAAGCATAGGAATGTCTAGTGGAAGGCTTTCTGGAAGCATGAAGGATATCCTTCACTTGCTGAGAAAGATGCAAATCTTGAAGGTCTAGGCCTTCAGCAACCAGGCTCTGAGGTGAAGAGACTGGGGATTTGGGTGCCACAACGTTCCCTCCTCCTGGGACAGGAGGTCTGGAGCAGATCCCAAGTCCAGGGAGGGAACTTGAGAGAGATGCAGAAGTAGAGGGTTACCACACTTGGCGTGGCCAATGTGGTGCTATGCACAAAGGGGGCAAGGAGCGCTGTTCTTGCAATAGTCCAAGGGAGCCACAAAAAGCAAGAAGCCAAAAGTCAGGACGATTCAAATCCAATTTATTGAAACAGACCCCGACGCGTTTCGGCAAAATTTGCCTTCATCAGGGGGTAGCAGCTACAATATAGATATATATATATATATAAGTAATACAAATCATGAAACATAAAAACGTAAAAAAGGGGGACTCAAAATAATAAGCCATAACATTTAAAATATATTATATATTATAATATAGAATTATGTAAACCAAAAGAGGGGGGACTGGTGAACCTATTATCAATGTAATAAAAACAAAGTGTATATAAACGCAGGACACAGAAATGTAAATAGTAATAATGATTAAATATTATTAAAAATTATAAAATAACAGCGTAAACAACTTTTGGACAAATATAATAAAGGTGTAAGGAAAAAATTATAAGAAAAAATTATTGTAATAAAAAGGTAATAAACAATTCTTGAGACAATAACTTAAGTCTTATAAAGAAATTATAAAAGAATATGGACAAAAAGAGAAATGTTCAAAACTCTTATACTTACATATGACCCTGTTCATAGACCGATAATGTAATGTTAAGTCCAGAGTTGGGCGTGTTCTGTCTCGCTATATTAAAGAGACTTGATATCGCCTAAATTAAACTATAAATATAACAGCTAAAGGTAGTTACAAGTGGTAACGTAAAACTGAGTTAAAATCAAACATGTTAAAAATGTCACAAAATAGGTGAGAACTTACATATAAATAAATAAACAATAATGGACTATATAATCTATGTATATGAATGTATACAGCTATAAATTATGCATATAAATCTTGTGGTAACTTCTGATTAAAAATTATGGAGACTAAATACATAGAGAATGAATACTAAAATAAAATACAATCAAATAAATATATATGTATAATACCTTATTATATTATTTTGTAGCACCATTCACTGTTTACCATTATCAATTTAAAACGTTCTTACATACCTATATGGTTTGATAATTGGTTTGCTAAATAGCACACACTTACAAAATAATATAATAAGGTATTATACATATATATTTATTTGATTGTATTTTATTTTAGTATTCATTCTCTATGTATTTAGTCTCCATAATTTTTAATCAGAAGTTACCACAAGATTTATATGCATAATTTATAGCTGTATACATTCATATACATAGATTATATAGTCCATTATTGTTTATTTATTTATATGTAAGTTCTCACCTATTTTGTGACATTTTTAACATGTTTGATTTTAACTCAGTTTTACGTTACCACTTGTAACTACCTTTAGCTGTTATATTTATAGTTTAATTTAGGCGATATCAAGTCTCTTTAATATAGCGAGACAGAACACGCCCAACTCTGGACTTAACATTACATTATCGGTCTATGAACAGGGTCATATGTAAGTATAAGAGTTTTGAACATTTCTCTTTTTGTCCATATTCTTTTATAATTTCTTTATAAGACTTAAGTTATTGTCTCAAGAATTGTTTATTACCTTTTTATTACAATAATTTTTTCTTATACCTTTATTATATTTGTCCAAAAGTTGTTTACGCTGTTATTTTATAATTTTTAATAATATTTAATCATTATTACTATTTACATTTCTGTGTCCTGCGTTTATATACACTTTGTTTTTATTACATTGATAATAGGTTCACCAGTCCCCCCTCTTTTGGTTTACATAATACTATATTATAATATATAATATATTTAAAAAGTTAAGGCTTATTATTTTGAGTCCCCCTTTTTTACGTTTTTATGTTTCATGATTTGTATTACTTATATATATATATATATATCTATATTGTAGCTGCTACCCCCTGATGAAGGCAAATTTTGCCGAAACGCGTCGGGGTCTGTTTCAATAAATTGGATTTGAATCGTCCTGACTTTTGGCTTCTTGCTTTTTGTGGCTCCAATGTGGTGCTATGAGCATCATAGACCCCTTGTCTCTCTGAAGTTTGAAGAGTGTCTTGGGAATTAGGGGAATGGGTGGAAAGGCACAGAGGAAGTCTTGCCCCCAATGAAGGAGGAAGGCATCCCTGGCCTGAACTCCCTGACACGGAATCCTGGAACAGAACCGGGGAAGTTTGGCATTCCACGGACTTGCAAAGAGGTCTATGTCCGGGGTTCCCCAAATTCGGAAGATCCTGGCTATCTGGTCCCCATGGAGGGACCATTCGTGTGGAAGCAGAACTCGACTGAGTCTGTCTGCCCAAGAGTTTTGAACCCCTGGAAGATACACTGCCATGAGATGAATTTGATGCTCTCTGGCGAAGGCCCACAATCTCAGAGCTTCGTTGCAAAGTGACAGAGAGCCAGTCCCGCCCTGCTTGTTCACGTAGAACATGGCTACTTGGTTGTCCATTTGGATGAGGACTGTCTTGTAGCTGAGCAGGGTGTGGAAGACTCTGAGAGCTAGAAAAATTGCTCTGAGCTCTAAGAGGTTGATATGTAGAGATGTCTCCTGTAAAGACCAGATGCCTTGAGTGGAGAGATCTTGAAGATGAGCTCCCCAACCTCTTGGAGAGGCATCTGTTGTAAGGGTTGCTTGGGGTAACACCTGTTGAAAGGGGGACTCCAGCAACAGATTTTGAGTGGACTTCCACCACTGGAGGGACCAAAAGAGGCGACTGGAGGTTGCTATTTTGTCTGACAGGCAACCTGATGCCAGGGTCCATTAGGTGGACAGAGTCCACTGAGCTGCCCTCATGTGAAGGCAAGCGTAAGGAACCACATGCACAGTGGATGCCATGTGGCCTAACAGTTGTAACATCTCTCGAGCAGTTAAATGGGATTTTAACTGAATTTGTGAGGCTAACTGCACCAAGCGTAGGCAACGGGCCTGGGGAAGATAGGCCCTTGCAGTTGTGGTATCCAGCAAGGCCCCTATGAACTCTAGAGACTAAGTAGGGGTGAGATGGTATTTTGGAATGTTTATTACAAGTCCCAGATACTGAAGGATACGCCTTGTGCAGGTTAGAGAAGTCTGGGCCTCTGACTGGGATGGAGCTCGGAAGAGCCAGTCGTCCAGATATGGGAATACGAATATCCCTAGAGTGCGTAGAAATGCAGCTACTACTGCCATGCATTTTGTGAACACCCTTGGTGCAGAGGCCAGACCGAAAGGAAGCACTCTGTATTGGTAGTGCTTCCCTTGATAAAGGAACTGAAGGAACCTTCTGTGTGTTGGATGGATGAGAACATGGGTGTACGCATCCTTGAGGTCTAGAGAGCAAAGCCAATCCTGACTCTGAAGGTATGGAAGGAGAGTACCGAGAGAAATCATCTTGAATTTCTCCTTGCATAGAAACTTGTTCAATTCTCTGAGATCTAATATGGGTCTGTAGCCCCCTGTTTTCTTTGGGATAAGAAAGTAGGGGGAGTAGAACCCTGAGCCCTGTTGAAGAAGGGGTACTTCTTCTATTGCCCCTTGGGCAAGAAGAGTAGCAATCTCCTGACCCAGAAGGTCGAGGAGAGATGTCTGAGAATTGAACTGTCTCACCATGGTGTGGGGAGGAAGGTTTAAGAAATGAAGCTTGTACCCCTCCCTTATGATGGAGAGGGTCCATTGCTCTGCTGTGATTTGTTCCCACCTGGGAGCAAAGTAAGCCAACCTTCCTGGAATGGTGAGAGGCTCTGGATGTTCTAGAGCCAGAAAGGCTAAGCTCTCTAGTTGTAAGTCAAAGGCCCTGAGGAGGCTGAGGCTGTTGGGCCGTAGCAGTCCTAGCAGCCTTAGGCTTGGCCTGTTTCGGTTGTTGCTGTCTCTTTGTAGCAAAACGACCTGCAGAAGATGACTGCTGACCATAAGCAGAATAATATTTCCCTTTTTTGGGAAAAAAAAACCCTTTTTGAACAACCTTTTCTTAAAAGGAGCAGAAGTAGACTTTGAAAGTCTATCTAAAGCAGAATTTTCAGCATCCATCTGGGTGGCCTTTGCATGCCAATCTTTGCCAAAAAGGTTTTCACCTGTACAAGGAAGGTTTCCTAGTCCATCTTGAACCCAGGGTTCCAAATCAGAAGCTTGTAACCAAGCAACTCTGCGTGCACCTATGGCAATGGCCGAGGCTCTGCTGGCACCTTCAAAAGAGTCAAAGGCTGCACGGTTGGAAAACTTGGAAATATCCTGGGCATGTTTGAGCCAGGTGAGGAACTCTTCCCTTTTATCTTCTGAAATAAAAGGAGATAAAGTTTGCAGGTGATCTGTAACTTCTTTTAGAAACATCCCCATATAGAGACTATAGGAGTTGATTCTGGCAACAAGCATACTGGCCTGGAAAATTCTCCTGCCAAAGGCATCTAAGGTTCTGCATTCTCTTCCTGGAGGAGCAGAAGAGTGCCTTTTTGTACTCTTTATCTTCTTCATAGCAGACTCCACCACAATGGAGTGGTGAGGAAGCTGAGTCTTATGGAAGCCAGGACAAGGAGGAACACGATACATGGTGTCCAACCTGCGAGAATGAGGGGAAGTGGTGAGAGGAGTCTCCCATATGCCTAACATGTGATCATAAAGAATCTCATGTATTGGTAAAATGGCTGCCTCTTTAGGAGCCTTAGGATATTGTAAAATATCTAATTTTTTGGCTCTAGGCTCTGTCTCAGGGGCCACTGAGATGGAAAGGCCCCTGGCCACTTCCCTAATGAAGTCTTGAAAGACAAGTCTTCTGGGGGAGACATTCTCCTTTTTGGAAAAGAGGGCTCCTGAGGATGGATTACCGATGCTTCGACAGAGACCTCTGATTCAACAGAGTCTTCAGAGGAATCGAAGTATCGCCTGTCTGGATGCTCCTGCAGAGCCCGATATGCGTACCGGGTGGTATCGACATCGGGAGTGATCGGTACCGATTCGGTACCGATGGGCATCACAGAACAGTGTACCGCTGCAGTCGACACCGAAGCGGATGTCGATGCAATCGGTACCGGTACCGGCACCGGAACCGGAACCGATGTCGATACTGGTGCCGGAGTCGGTACCGGCAACGGAGTTTGTTGCGGTACCGAAGGCGTCGCAGCTTGTATGAATGCCGTGATGGCATGCTGCATGGTCAGGATATTCTGATCCATCGACGCAACCAATGTCTGGATGTCGGTACCAGTGGGAACCACCGGTACCCCAGAACATGGCAACAGGTGATCGGTCGAGGCCGAGCCATCGATGTCAACCTGTGACCCCATAGATAAAGCTTTGGAAGCCTGAGCCTCCCGCCGGGGTAATTTTGCCGGTGCGGATTCCTCGAGGGCAAGCCCGGAGGCATCTCAATACTTTGAGGGAGATTTACCCTTCGAGGATCGGCTGGATTTAAGTTTGGTTACCTGAGATCCATGTGAGGAAGAAGCAGCCCTGGAAGACGTCGATGCAACCGAAGCTGCATCCAAGGGAAACAGGGTACTGAGCTTAGCTGTTCGATTCTGTAGACCTCTTTTAGACATCATGGAGCAGGGCTCACAATCCGCAATGGAGTGGTCAGGACCTAAACATTTTAGACACCATTCATGGGTGTCGGTGTCAGAAATAGTGCCGCTGCACTTCGTGCATTTTTTAAACCCAGAGGCGGGCTTTTCCATGAGGAAAAATTTCCTAGGCCTAAGGCCAAAGAAGAAAATGCACTGAAGTGAGAAAAACAGTAGGTTTTTTTTTTTTTTTTTAGAATAAAGAAAGAAAAGACCGGCGGTACCGGTCTAGCGTCGAAAAGGCAGACGCGTGACCAAAGAAATAAAATAAAATAAAGAAATTCTTCAGCGGTGACAGGAACACGACCTGCTGGCTCCGCGGAAAAGAAGAACTGGAGAGAGGCGGTTGGGAAAGGCGGGAAGGCAGTGCGCAGGCGCTGTGGGATGCTCCCAAAAGCTTTCCTTTTGGACGCTGGGGAGCGTTCCCGCGCAGGCTCCGTCGGTACCGACGATACCTATATTTGAAGACTCATTCCTGCTTGTTCCTGGAGAGAGATAGTTACTCAACAGTAGTAGGCGTTCTTTGTGGACAGCAGGAATAAGTCCTTACGTATGGGTGACATCATCTGATGGAGCCCCCCCACATGGGAATGATCCCCAGGTACTAGTGCAAGCGGCAGCACCATCTTGGATTAGTCTGATACTATAGCTATAGTAAATACATCTCCCAGGGGAGGTGGGAGGGTTGTGAGGACTTATTCCTGCTGTCCATGGAGAACACCTGCTACAGGTGAGTAACCACCTTTTCTCTGTGGACAAGCAGGAGTGAAGTCCTGATGTATGGGATTCCCTGACTACAGGCTACCAAAAGCACATGAGAAAGCAGACAAGCCCAACAGGGACAACATTCTGACTGTCTAATGGCAACAGGTCTTAACAACTCAAGATACAGAACTATGTAGAATATAAATTGTTCTCCCTTCCTTTTTAGAATAGAATAGGCCTATGTTGAATGTAGTTTGATTCTAATCCCCAAATAGATTCTGAAGTACAGATCTGCTGAAGCTGCTGTCATGTCAAGAATCCCCATCTAGACAGCAGTGAGATGTGAATGTGTGGACAGAAGACCACATTGCACTCCTGCAGATCTCTTCCATGGAGATAGAGTGCAAGCTGGGCAACGACACAGCTATGACTCTGACATTGCGAGGTGTGACATGACTATAAAATCTCAGGTCTGCCTGGGCATAAGCAAAAGAGATGCAGTCTGCTAGCCAAATCGAAAGGGAGCATTTGGAGATAGCAGCTCCTAGCTTGCTACAGTCAAAAGAAACAAAAACGCTGGATGGGCTTTCTATGAGCTTTTGTCCGCACCAAGCAGATGGCTAAGGCTTGTTTGCAATCCAACATGTGCAATGTAGCTTCCCCTCTGTGGACATGAGTATTTGGGAAAAATGTTGGTAGAACAACTGACTGATTAAGATGGAAATCTGACACCACTTTTGGAAGGAATTTAGGATGAGTATGGAGGACCACTCTATTATGATGGAATTTGGTGTAAAGCAGATGAATTACGAGAGCCTGAAGCTCGCTCACTTCACATGCTGAAGTGAACGCCATCAAAAAGAAAACCTTGCAGGTCAAGAACTTCAGAGGGCAGGAATTGAGTGGCCCATGAGCTGTGCAAGAACCACACCGAGATTCCATGACACTGCAGGAGGTATGTAGGGATGCTTCAAGAAAAGCAAGCCCCACATGGAAGCCAATAACTAAAGACTGTACCGAGATGGACTTCCCTTCCACATTCCGATGATAAGCTCCAATTGCACTGAGATGGACCTTGACAGAGTGAGAAAGCCCAGACTCAGAGAGGTGTAGAAGATACTCAGGCAGTTTTTTGTGGGACAGAAAAGGATCTAGGGCATAGCCCTCACACACCAGACAGCAAACCTCCTCCACTTACAGGAATAAGATGTCCTCAATGAGACCCTCCTGGAGGTTAAAAGGACACTAGTTATGCTGGTAGGCAGGTTGAGCTTGGATAACACTAGCCTCTCAACATCCATGCCATGAGGGCAAGGACTGGATGTTGGGGTGCAATATCATCCCGTTTTGCGAAATTACATAAGAACATAAGAAATATCATACTGGTTCAGACCAAAGTCCATCAAGCCCAGTATCCTGTTTCCAGCAGTGGCCAATCTAGGTCACTAGTACCTAGCAGTTTCCCTAAAAGACACAAGTTCCACAATGCTTGGTATTGGGTCTTGCAGTGGATATCCTGAGTCGTTTATGGACCTTTCCTCCAGGAACTTGTCCAAACCTTTTTTAAACGTCGCTACACTAACAGCTTTTACTACATTCTCCAGTAACGAATTCCAGAGTTTGATTACATGCTGAGTGAAAAAATATTTTCTCTTATTAGTCTTAAAAAGGTTACACTGTAGCTTCACTGCATGTCCCCTAGTCTTTCTATATTATGATGGCGTAAACAATCGATCTACGTTAACCTGTTCCACTCCATTCATTAATTTATAGATCTCTATCATACCTCCCCCCTCAGCTGTTTCTTTTCCAGGTTGAAGAGCCCTAACCTTTTTAGCCTCTCTTCATAGGGGTATCCTTCCATCTCCTTTAACATTTTGGTGGCTCTTCTCTGTACTTTTCCTAATAACGCTATATCCTTTTTAAGATATGGCGAGCAGAATTGCACACAATATTCAAGATGCGGTTGCACCATGGAATGGATACAGAGGCATTATAATATCCTCTGTTTTATTCTCCAGTCCTTTCCTTATGATATCTAGCATTCTATTTGCTCTCTTGGCCACTGCTGCACACTGGGCAGAGGGTTTCAATATGGTATCCACGATGATGCCTAAATCTTTTTCCTGGGTAGTGGCTACTAATGTGGAATCTTGCATCATGTAACCATAGTTTGGGTTGTTCTTTCCTAGGTGCATAACTTTGCATTTGTCCACATTAAATTTCATCTGCCATTTGGATGCCCAGTCTTCCAATTTATCAAGGTCCTCTTGCGATTTTTAACAATCCTCATGGGTTTTTAGAACCTTGAATAATTTTGTGTCTTCTGCTAATTTGATTACCTCACTCGTTATTCCCATTTCTAGGTCATTTAGGAATCTGTTAAAAAAAACAGCGGACCCAGCATAGATCCCTGGGGAATTCCTCTATTCTCCAGGACCAAGCAGGAAGTCAGTCCTCACATATGGGTGACATCGGCGCCGATAGAGCCCCCGTGCGGAGCATTTCCCCAGCTTTCAAAGAAAGCCTTTGGGAATGCAGCGCGTATGCGCGGTCCCCTTCCCGCCCAAGGGTGCCATCTTGCCCAGTCTTATGTTTATGTTTATTTAGAATTTGATATACCGCTCAGGCCAGAGGCATTAGAGCGGTTTACAATACTATATCATTCGAGGAAATAGGAAAAGAACGCCATTTATATGATAGGACAGAGTAGAGGACAGAGACAGTCAAACAGATAATAGAAGGAGAAGAACATGAAACAGCAAATTACCACAAACTATAGGCAGGACACCCCAATCCATACCATCGGTGTAACCTTCAGCAACAGACGCCACGGACCAACGCCTAAGGGCCATGCCAAAGGGCCCTCTGGCGAGGCCCTCAGGCACAGGCCCGCAAGGCGCGGGCGCGCCCCTGCAACGGCGGTTTTTAAGCCGTTCCATATGGCTGCTGATTGGCGGGCATTGGGGAGGAAGGGGGAGCTCCTGCTCTCACCCCCGACAAGATCGCTGCTCTCCTCGTCCCTGCAACGGCGGTTTTTAAGCCGTTCCATATGGCTGCTGATTGGCGGGCATTGGGGAGGAAGGGGGAGCTCCTGCTCTCACCCCCGACAAGATCGCTGCTCTCCTCGTCCCTGCAACGGCGGTTTTTAAGCCGTTCCATATGGCTGCTGATTGGCGGGCACTGGGGAGGAAGGGGGAACTCCTGCTCTCACCCCCGACAAGATCGCTGCTCTCCTCGTCCCTGCAACGGCGTTTTTTAAGCCGTTCCATATGGCTGCTGATTGGCGGGCATTGGGGAGGAAGGGGGAGCTCCTGCTCTCACCCCCGACAAGATCGCTGCTCTCCTCGTCCCTGCAACGGCGTTTTTTAAGCCATTCCATATGGCTGCTGATTGGCGGGCATTGGGGAGGAAGGGGGAGCTCCTGCTCTCACCCCCGACAAGATCGCTGCTCTCCTCGTCCCTGCAACGGCGGTTTTTAAGCCGTTCCATATGGCTGCTGATTGGCGGGCACTGGGGAGGAAGGGGGAACTCCTGCTCTCACCCCCGACAAGATCGCTGCTCTCCTCGTCCCTGCAACGGCGTTTTTTAAGCCGTTCCATATGGCTGCTGATTGGCGGGCATTGGGGAGGAAGGGGGAGCTCCTGCTCTCACCCCCGACAAGATCGCTGCTCTCCTCGTCCCTGCAACGGCGTTTTTTAAGCCATTCCATATGGCTGCTGATTGGCGGGCATTGGGGAGGAAGGGGGAGCTCCTGCTCTCACCCCCGACAAGATCGCTGCTCTCCACGTCCCTGCAACGGCGTTTTTTAAGCCGTTCCATATGGCTGCTGACTGGCTTCTTTTTTCCGCGGAGCCCGATGGACGTGTTTCGTTTTCACCCGAGGAAAAAGTTAATTTTGTTCTGCGTGGACCCGTTTTCTTCGGTTCGACGCCGGTTTCCCTTTCCCGCCTGGGCCCGATACATTGGTATCGAGCCCGGACTGCTTTTTTTGGTTTTTGTCCTTAGTGACTCGCGTACGCACCATTTTTCTGTTTTCACTGGCAGCCCTGTCTTTTGACCTCGCAGGGGCCCTTTTTCCCCCGATGGCTGCCAGCGGGTTTAAAAAGTGTGATCGGGGTAAGAAACTTATGTCTCTCACCGACACACATGACTGCTGCCTCCGGTGCCTCGGACCCGATCATGACCCGATGATCTGTGGCCCGTGTGGGAAAATGTCCTCAAAGGAGTTGAGGAGTCGGCAGCACCAAAAGGAAAGAATCTTCTCTGACTCCACGTCCAGACGGGCCCGGACTTCGTCAGAGGCCTCGACATCTCGGGACTCCAGCCCCGAGCAGCGCCGAGGCTCCTCTGAAAGGGGGTCTCACTCGCGGGAGCATCGCAATAAGAAAAAACCCACGAGGGTGGCGTCGGTGGATGCACTTGGCTCCTCAAGGGCCAAGTCGCATAGCCCCGAGTACCGTCCCGGGTCTTCGGAGTCGGAGAGGCCTGCAAAACAACCTCGTGTGGAGATGAAGTCCCCTGGTCATGTGAGTACTGTAGTCCTTGTGGACTCTCCTCCAGGGGAGCCGACGTCGGGCCCGACGCTGTCAGGGCCCGAGTCGGGGGCTGCTGAGTCTCCTGAGCTCGGACTCAGGTTGACGGCCTTGGAGTGCAGCTTGGCTGCCTTCATGGAACAGCAGCAGGCACTGATCGCCGGTCTCACTGGTGCATCTGCCCGACCACCGGGACATCGATGTCCAAGTCGACCCCGGAGGCCGAGCCGATCCTCAAGTCCATGCGCGATCGAGTCGACCCTCGGGCAAGCTGTCCCTCAGCCTTCCGCTCGGGACCGAGGTCGTTGACGCCGGTACCCTCTGCGTCGGGGCAGATGGCATCGGTGCCTGCCCAACCGGAGCCGCTTGATTCCTCCTCTGAGGGGTCCGGCTGGGAAACGGAGGATAAGGAGTCCCCCGACACCTTTCGGACTCGGTGTGTCCCATTGGACTCGCCGGAGTCCGAGCCTCAGAGAAGGTCCCCTCCGGAGGATACCTGGTTCTCGGACTTCGTGCGGGATATGGCCAAGGCCTTGGCCTTCCCTGCGGATCCCGAGGAGGAGCCTCGAGCCGAGGAGCTCGAGGCCCTACAGTATGACTCTCCCCCAAAGGAGGCCTTTACTGTACCGGTTCCTCCGATGCTGGCACAGTTGCTCTTCCGCATGTGGGGGGTGCCGGTCTCGACGCCGGTTTTGAGCAAGCGGGTCGATTCCATCTATCGAGTCCGCAAGAGTCCCGGGTTCCAAAAGGCACAATTACCGCACCACTCCATGGTTGTGGAATCAGCCATGCATCGTCTGAAGAGTCAGACTCGGTGCCTCCCAGCCGGGAGACCCGGAACCTGGATGCCCTCGGTAAGAAGTGCTTTCAGGGCTCTATGCTTGCTTGCCGTGTCCAGACCTACCAGCTGTACATGGGCATGTACCTTTTAGACCTGGCAAAGGAGATTGCCGGGTTCTCTGCTGGTCTCTCCAAGGAACCTTTGCAGAGGTTCAATGCTCTGTCATCGGGTATTCATGAGTGCTCGAAGTTTATCTCTCGAGCAGCTTATGATGGCTTCGAGGCTTCAGCCTGAGTAGCCGCAGCCGGCATGGGTGCACGCCGTCAGGCCTGGCTACAGTCATCGGACCTCGAGCCATGGGTGCAGGACAAGTTGGTCGATGTCCCCTGCCAAGGTGAAAACCTCTTTGGCAAGCCCATGGCTGAAAAGGCTGCAGAACTCGAGACCGAGACTCTTACCAGGACAAGGTTGTCCAGGAAAACCTCTGCCCCTTCTCAGAAGAAGGGCTCGGGAAAAAAGACCTTTTACCCGAGGAAGTCATCTGCCTATAAACAATACCCTCATTTTCAGGCCTCTGTAACTCCCCAACAGGGTCAGCAGGCCAAGGGGCAGGGACATGGGCCCCGTAGGCAGAAAACCTCCAAGCCACCAGCTCCGGCTGCTGCACAGCAGGGAGCAGGGTTTTGACTCCAGTGGCATAGCCTCTCCTCCTCAGCTGGCCCCTATCAGCACAGGAGGCCGGCTGGCCCTGTACGCCCACAGGTGGCCAGCCATAACAAGGGATACCTGGGTACTAAGTATAGTCCAGGAGGGCTATCTCCTCCACTTCCACCAGGTACCCCCCTCCTATTTTCCAGGGGAGCCTCCAAGACTTCCTCTGCACAGGGACTTACTCCT
Organism: Ichthyophis bannanicus; assembly: GCA_033557465.1. NCBI lineage: Eukaryota > Metazoa > Chordata > Amphibia > Gymnophiona > Ichthyophiidae > Ichthyophis > Ichthyophis bannanicus. Next base: position 1,768,349,993 of record CM066031.1, read on the forward strand.
GCAGGAGTTAGCAAGTCTTGTAAAGGAACAGGCAGTGGAACCGGTGCCCCACCACCTGAGAGGTCAAGGCTTCTATTCCAGGTACTTTCTGGTACCAAAACAAACAGGAGGCCTCAGACCCATCCTAGACTTGCGGAATCTAAACAAGTTCCTGGAGAGGGAAAAGTTCAAGATGCTTACGCTTGGAATCCTGCTGCCCTACCTCCAGCAGGGAGATTGGCTATGCTCCTTAGATTTAAAGGATGCTTATACTCACATCCTCATTCATCCAGACCACAGACAATATCTCAGATTTGTAGTGGGAGGAAACCATTACCAGTACAGGGTACAGCCTTTTGGCCTAACCTCCGCCCCCAGGGTATTCACCAAGTGCCTGGCGGTGGTAGCGGCCTACCTCAGGGTTCAAGGCCTTTTCGTCTTTCCATACCTGGACGACTGGCCAATCCCCACAGGAGGCCAATCAAGCCACCCTCCGCACTGTCGCTCTACTGCAGCATCTGGGGTTTGTTATAAACTTCGCAAAGTCCACTTTGCACCCTTCAAAGAACATGGAGTTCATAGGAGCAAGACTGGACACCCTTCAGGCAAAGGCCTTTTTGCCCAAAGACAGGGCACACAGGTTGATGGATCTGGCCAGTCAGTTCCACAGCAATTCTCTGGTCTCCGCCAGACAATTCCTGATTCTCTTAAGCCACATGGCTTCCACGGTCCATGTGACTCCAAATGCCCGTCTACACATCAGGCCGGCTCAATGGGGCCTGAGAACTCAGTAGCACCAAGGCATGGGAAACCTCACGGACAGAGTGAGGGTGTCCACACTACTAGAGTCTTCTCTACAGTGGTGGCTTCATCTTCCAAATCTGGTGCAAGGGGTGTTTTTTCAGACACCTCCACACTCTCAGGTGCTGACAACCGATGCTTCTCTTCAAGGTTGGGGTGCACATTGCCAGGGAGCATGTACCCAAGGCCTGTGGTCTCCTTGGGAGGCGCACAGCAGATCAATCTCTTACAACTGAGAGCTATCCGCTTAGCCCTGAGAACTTTCTCTCATCTCATCTCTCACCAGTCCGTCTTGGTTCAGACGGACAATCAAGTTGCTATGTTCTATGTGAACAAACAAGTGGGCACAGGGTCCCGCCTTCTATGTCAGGAAGCGCAGAAGCTGTGCTCCTGGGCAGTCAATCACGGCATTCTTCTCAAAGCAGTCTATCTCTCAGGTCAGGAGAATTACCTGGCGGACAGATTGAGCAGGATCCTGCAGCTGCACGAATGGCAGTTGAATCCTTTAGTGGTTCAACAGATCTTCCTGAGATGGGGTCTTCCAACCATAGATCTCTTTGTCAGTCCACTGAACTGTCAACTACCCAGGCTCTGCTCCAGACAACCGCATCCTCTCAGATTAGCAGCGGATGCGTTTCTCATTCCGTGGTCTACAGGCCTCCTATATGCCTTTCCTCCCACGCCTCTAGTGCCCCAGACACTGTTCAAAGTGCTCCGGGACAGGGCCTCGGTAATTCTGGTGGCCCCCAGATGGCCCCGACAGCCGTGGTTCCCACTTCTTTTGCAACTAGCGGTGGACACTCCTCTTCTATGTTTCTATTGATATGCGGAAATATTTCTTTACGGAAAGAGTAGTGGATCCATGGAATAGTCTCCCAGTGGAGGTGGTAGAGATGAGGACAGTAACTGAATTCAAAAAAGCATGGGACCAACACAGAGGATCTCTAAAGGTAAAAAGTGGACTGTTGTAGTCGTTGATATGGAAGGACAGACTAGATAGGCCATGTGGTCTTTTTCTGTCATCTGGATTTCTATGTTTCCTCTGGGGATGCAACCAGATATTCTGTCTCAGGAGCAGGGATCTCTTTTTTCACCCCAATCTCCAGTCCCTCAATCTGATGGCCTGGCTGCTGAAAGGGTAGTTCTAGCACCTTTACTACTGCCTAGGGAAGTGGAGAACGTGGTCTTGGCCTCTAGGAGGCAGTCCACCAGAAAGTCTTATGCCCTTAAGTGGCGTAGATTCTCTACCTGGTGTACTCAACACAACGAGAATCCTTTCTCATGCCTGGTACCAGTGGAGCTGCAATATTTGCTTCACCTGTCCAACCTAGGCCTTAAGTCCAATTCTGTTAGAGTTCATCTTAGTGCTCTTTCAGCACACCACTCACCGGTGGAGGGTCAGTCTCTCTCCAGCCATCCTTTGGTGGCTCGCTTCCTCAGAGGGCTGCTTTTGCTTAAACCTCCAGTGCGTCCACCTGCCCCTGAATGGGATTTAAATGTGGTCTTGCAACGGCTTATTTGCCCACCATTTGAACCTATGGCTACTTTCCCTCTGCGTTTTCTCTCCTGGAAAGCGTTGTTTCTGGTAGCCCTTCCCTCAGCAAGGCGAGTGAGTGAGCTTCAGGTCCTAGTGTCAGATGCACCATATACTAGGTTCTATAGGAACAGAGTAGTCTTACGGACTCACCCTAAGTTCCTTCCAAAGGTTGTTTCCTCCTTCCACCTCAATCAGGAGGTGGTTCTTCCAACTTTCTTTCCCAGGCTGCATGCCAGCCGGGCTGAGATGGTCTTGCATACCCTGGACTGTAGGAGGGTGTTGTCCTTCTACCTTCACCGTACACGGGAGCACCAGAGGGCTGTTCAGCTCTTCGTCTCTTTTGATCCCAATAAGTTGGTGTTGGCTGTCTCTGAGCGTACTTTGTCCATATGGGTAGCCGACTGTATCGCCTGGGCTTACAGGGCAGCCGGCCTCTCCTTGCAGGGTCGAGTTACGGCTCACCGTGTCAGGGCGAAGGCTGCGTCAGTGGCTCATCTCCGCTCTGTTCCGTTGGCAGACATCTGCCGGGCCGCTACTTGGTCTTCAAGCCAGACTTTTGCGGCCCACTACTGCCTTAAGAGGGAGTCCCGCAGGGACAGTGCTTTCGGGCAGGCAGTACTCCATAATCTCTTTGGGGTTTAAGCAACTCCTACCCTCCGGCCCTGGTGTTGGGCTACCGTTTGGGGGCGTTATCAAAGAAGATTCTTTTCTTGCATGCTGAGGCTCTAGAGGGAGCTCATTTTTTCAGCTTGGGCCTCCGGTAGCCTTAAGCTGGGGAGTCCCATATGTGAGGACTGACTTCCTGCTTTGTCCTGGAGAAAGAGTAGTTACTCACCTGTAACAGGTGTTCTTCAGAAGCAGCAGGAATCGGTCCTCACAACCCTCCCTCCTCCCCTTGGAGTTGCGGTCATATGATTTATTTTGTTTTTTGCTGTCTCTTAGCTATGTCATCAGACTGAGCAAGATGGCACCTTTGGGCGGGAAGGGGACCGCGCATGCGCGCTGCATTCCCAAAGGTTTTCTTTGAAAGCTGAGGAAATGCTCGGCACGGGGGCTCCGTTGGCGCCAACGTCACCCATATGTGAGGACTGATTCCTGCTGCTCCTGGAGAACACCTGTTACAGGTGAGTAACTACTCTTTCACCTTTCTCTATTGGGAAAATTGGCCATTCAACCCTACTCTCTGCTTTCTATCTTTTATCCAGTTCCTGATCCACAATAGTACACTGCCTCCTATCCCATGACTTTTTAATTTCACCAAAAGTCTCTTATGAGCAATGTTCCCTCTAATTTTCTGTAGGCTGTGTGCGCATAAAATATCAGCTGTGCAGCTTTTGAAGGAAGGTTAAATTTTTGTGCGCCACATACCGACACTCAGAGTTATATACTTTAAAATTTGACTAAACGTCAGAATACAGTATGTACACCACATTGATTGCACTAGAAAATATTGTAGAACTTGTGAAAACCGTAAATACACAACAACTTTAAAATTTTAAGATGTCTGTGTTGTTTTCTATCAGAATCAGAACCGTAATTTTTGTGCGCTCTGTTGTAAAGTATGTGCGCTCGCTTGGCAAGGTGTGTGCGCGCGCACACGCGCACAGCTTAGAGGGAACAGTGCTTATGAGGAACCTTGTCAAAGGCTTTCTGAAAATCCAGATACACTATATCAACCAATTCACCTTTGTCTACCTGTTTATTCACACATTCAAAAAAACATAACAGATTAGTAAGGCAAGACCTTCCTTGGCTTGTCATATTGACCGTCTCCCATTATACCATGACTATTTACATGTTCAGTAATTTTGTTCTTTATAATGGCTACTACCATTTTTCCCGGTACTGAAGTCAGGCTCATCTGTCTGTAGTTTCCCAAATCACCCTTGGAACCTTTTTAAAAATTGACGTTACATTGGCCATCCTCCAGTCTTTAGGTATTACAGATAATAACGATAGTTCACAGATTACTAATAGCAGGTCTGCAATCTCATATTTCAGTTCTTTTAACACCCTTGAATGTATATCATCTGGTCCAGGTGATTTGCTACTGTTCAGTTTATCAAATAATTGTAATACACCTTCCTGGTGTATTGATATTTCTTTCAGTTCTTCTGTGACATCAAGTTTAAATACCATTTCAGTCATGGGTAACATCTGTACATCTTCCTCAGTAAAGACTGAAGGAAAGAATTAATTCAGTCTCCCCGCTATGGCCTTGTCCACTCTTAGTGCCTCTTTTACCCTCTATCATCTAATGGTCCAATTGATTCTCTCATAGGTTTTTTGCTACAAATGTACTTGAAGAAGTTTTTATTATGTTTTTTCTTCCACACCAAGCTTCTTCTCAAATTCTCTCTTTGCCTGCCTTATCAATGCCTTGCATCTAACTTGCCAGTGCTTATGTTGTTACCAGTTTTCGCCATTTGGCTCCTTTTTCCATTTCCTGAAAGATGATTTTTTTTGCAACTGCCGCCTCTCTGACCTCACCTTTAAACCATGCTGGCAGTTTTTTGGACTTCCTTCCATTTTTCTTAAAGCGTGGAATACAGCTGATCTGGGCTTCCAAGATAGTATGTGGATTTCACTACCATCCCTCCTCCACTAATTAAATCAAAGGTGATCATGCTATGATCACTATTGCCAAGTGGCCCCAACACCCTTACCTCTTGCACCAGGATCTTGTGTTCCACTAAAGACTAGGTCCAAAATGGCTTCTCCTCTGGTTGGTTCATGAACCAGCTGCTAAAAGAAGCAGTCATTTATTTCATCTAGAAACTTTATCTCCCTATCATGTCCTGCTGTGACGCTGACCTAGTCGATAATGGAGTAATTGAAATCACCTATTATTACGATTACTGTACTGTAACTTTTGTTTGCTTCCCTGATTTCTTTGCGCATTTCATCATCCATTTGTTCACTCTGGCCAGGCTCTGTCGATAGTACACCCCTACTGCCATTGCCTTCCTCTTCCCCTTTTTACATGGAATTTCAATCCATAGAGATTCTATAGTGAATTTTGTTTCCTGCAAAACTTTAATCCTTGTGACTCACTTCCCTCTCTAACAGAGTTCAACCCTGCCACCAATTTGATCTGCTCTATCATTCCGATACAGTTTGTACCCAGGTATCACAGTATCCTACTGGTTGTCCTCCTTCCAGCATGTCACTGAGATACCAGTCATATCCAACCTCTCATTTAGTGCTATATATTCTAACTCTCCCATCTTATTTTTTAGATTTCTGGTATTTGCATACAAGTATGGCCCAGCTGGAGTGGCTCCTGACTGGAGAGCTGCAGCAGGGGAAAAAACCAAGGCTGTCTGGGCTAGTAAGGAGTGATGAGAATCATCATGCCTCCATCTGTTTTGAGCTTCAGGAGGGTTTTTGAAAAGAAGGTATTGGAGGATACATATACAGAAGACCCTGTCCCCCAGTTTAGGAGGAAAGCATCCGAGGCTAGTCTGCTGTTTGATCTTACCCTGGAGCAGAACTGGTCCACTAGGGCATTTTGGGGAGTGGCGAAAAGATCTATTGAAGGGGTGTCCCACTCCCAAAAAATACGAGCTGCCCCCTCCCTGTCCAGTGTCCATTCATGTGGTTGGATGACTTGACTCAGTCTGTCTTCCAGCGTGTTTTGCTCGCCTGGTAGGTATGTGGCTCTCAAGTCCATCCCATGGGCGATGGCAAACTTCCACAACCTTACTGCTTCCCAACACAGGAGATACAAGCCCATTCCTCCCTGCTTGTTGATGTAGAACATTGCGACCTGATTGCTGGTCTGAATCAGAAAATTTGATTGTCCGGTTGATCCCGGAAAGCCTTTAGAACATTTGCTATGGCTCTTAATGCCAAGAAGTTGATCTAGTGGAGACTTTCTTCGAAGGACCAATCACACTCATTGTGAAAGCCATTGAGATGAGCTCCCCAACCTAGTATGGATGAGTCTGTCAACAAAACGTTTTGAGATGGAGCAATTTAGAAGTGGAGACCTTTGAGCAAATTGTCATGGATTGTCCACCACTGTAGTGACTGAACAAGAGGATTGGTGACACACAGATAATCCTTGAGTGAACCTGTGGCTTTGGTCCACTGAGCCTGCCCCATATGGAGGCATGCCATGAGTATTATGTGGACAGTAGAAACCATATGGTCTAGTACAGTTAACATCTTGCAAGCAGACTCAATTGAATCTCCCATAACAGCGGCGACAATCTGAGGAGTCTGTTGTGTGGAAGAAAGGATCTTGCCTGAGTCAGGTTGAGCAGGGCTCCTATGAATTCCAAATGTTGGGTGGGCTGAAGGTGGGATTTCAGGTAATGTGTTGATTCTTGCATTGCTTCTGGAGTGGGGTTCTCGATTAGCCAATCGTCCCGATAAGGGAAGATAAACACGCCCAGCGTCTGGAGGTAAGTAACTACTACCGCAAGGCATTTTGTGAAAACATGAGGTGCTGAGACAGACCAATAGGCAACACTCTGTACTGGAAGTGCTGGCCCCCCAGGACAAATGTGAGATACTTGTGAGCGGGGATATGTGGGTATACTCATCCTTCAGATCCAGGGAGCATAGCCAATCTCCTCTTTGAAGATAAGGAAGCAGGGTGCCTAGAGAAATCATTCTAAACTTTTCTCTTACCAAGTATGTTTTAGATCTCTTAGGTATAGGATGGGATATTATCCCCCCGTTTTCTTCGGGATCAGGAAAATAGCTAGAATAACATCCTCACCTTCTTTTCTCTGGTGGCACAAGCTTGATCGCGAGATCTGTCAAGAGGGTGGTGATTTCATTCTAAGTAGTTGCTGATGCAGAGGGTCAAGGTGATGTACCCTTGGGGGGCAATTTGGAGGCAGTTCAAATAAATGTAATTTGTAACTGTTTTGGACGATCTGCAAAACCCATGTGTCTGAGGTTATGAGGGCCCATCTTTGGGCAAAAAGCATGAGCCTTCTCCCGAACGGAAGGTTTTCCACTCTGGTTACTGGCAGAGTGGCTATGCTCTGAAGGAACCCTTCAAAACCCTGCCCCTGGCTTTGGCTGAGGAGCAGGATGGGCTTTCTGAGGCTTTTCTTGCCGCATTTGTGGTCAAGGAGCCTGTTTTGGTTGGGAGGTTTGGGATTCAGGAAAGTACCTACGCCTATGAGAATAACAGAACTTTTTCTGGCCCCCTCCTTGGTACTTCCTGTGTGATAAGAGGCTGGCTCGGACGTGCGCCTTGAGAGATTATGAAGGGTGACATGCTGTTTTTTGAAGAAGCCAACTTTCTCTTCGACCTGTTCTCTGAAGAGTTTCTCTCCACAGCATGGCATTGCACATCACATCATATAAGCAAGCTTGTCCTGCAGTGATTGTTCCAGGTCTGAGGACTGGAGCCAGGCAAGTCTCCAGGCACCAATACTCAAGGCAGAGGCTCTTGATGCTGTTTCAAAGGTGTCATAGGTTGCACGGACTATGAACTTCATACAGTCCTTACCGTGAGCCACTAGGGAATGATACTGCTCCAATTTCTCTGGAGAGAGGTACTGGGATAGAGCAGCAAGGTCACACATGATGTTCTTAAAAAAAACATGCCCATGTAGAGCTGTGGTAGGAGGCCATGTGGGCTATCAGCATAGAACTCTGAGAATACCTCTTCCCCAGAGTCCAATGTCCGAGCCTCCCTCCCTAGGGGCACCGAGGAATGAGTCTTGGAACTCTTCGATCTCTTAAGGATGGATTTGACCTACAAGGAATGGTGCGGAAGCTGGGTCTTCTTGAATCAGAGCCTTCTCAATTCTATACATGGAGTCAAGCCTTCTACTGACTGGAAGCACAGTGAGGGGTTTTTCCCACATTCTCATCTGTACTTTTTGAAGAATGCGGTGCACAGGCACTGTCACTACCTCCTTAGTGGCCGAGGAGTACTGAGGATCTCCAACTCTTCTGTCCTGTATTCATCCTCAGTCTCCAAAGAAAATGGTATGGCCTTGGCCATGTCCCTGACAAAATCTTGGAAGGTCATGTCCTGAGAAGGGGACTTGTGCCATTCATGAGGTGGAGAAGGTTCCGACGGAAGCTCAGGAGACCTGTCCTCCAACAAGTCCTCAGACCCAACATCAGTCGCCCAGCCTTCTGAGTCAGAGAGGAAATCAAAGTAATTCTGAGGCTCTGCCTGGATCTCTTTCCTGACCTGAGGGGATCAGGAGCTCCTCTGGCAGAGATGATGCACTGATGCTAGTCTAGATTTTGGGGGAGCATTGGACCCCGAAATGCTAAAGAGTGATATCGGCTGGGCAGGCTCTGGTGTCAGGGTCCTTTGATGTCCCGATGTCAATGCCTCTACTGCAGGTAAAGTGTGCATCTCAACGATTGGTTGCATGGTTGCTGATGTTGATGCAGCAGACATCGAGGCCCCGGCCTGCTCCATAGCCAAGAGTGCCACTATCCATTCCTCAAGAGCCTGCAGAAAGCATTGCTCCATAGCTGCTGACTCCAAAGGCTGTGGGTCCTCAGCAACTTTGACTGATGCACCCGGAATATGAACATGGTTATGGGCAGCTTGGTCTCAGCTGTCGGTAGGCCATCACTGCCCCTCTGATATCCTGGAGGATAAGCTCTTCTCCTTTCAGGGCAGCTTAGAAGGGCACTCTTGTGGATCCTCATCGCTCGACGCCATGCCTTGAGGGGTTTCAACACCGGTGCACCAAAGTCTTCATTCAGTGCAATCTCCCTTCGGCGTCAATGAAAATGAAGCCTAATCTTTCCTCATCCTCGGGTGGAGATTGATCAATGGCCAATGCTCCAGGGAACTATGGGTGCTCTGCTTTGAGTGGGCTTGAGAACTCCTCGATGTCAATGCACCACCAGTGTCCGATGCAGCCTTTGAAGCCATTGAGACTGGTGCTGTCAGTGCCAATCTGGATAGACTGTACTTGTGAGAGCCAAAAAGTAATTTGCACTGTTTCTTTCAACCTGCGTTCTCTTTTTGTTATCTGCAAACACAAATTACAAAAAGAGGACTGATGACTGGGTCCCAGGCACTGAAGGCATTATCTATGGGTATACATAGTGGATATAGTCCTTGAGCACTGGGAACACTTCTTAAACCCGCTGGCCAGTTTTGGGGACATATCCTCTAGAAATATAGCTGCAGTGAAATCAAATGGCTTGATTATGAAAAGAGCAGGAACATGGCTGGCGAACCAACACCTAAGGAGGCAGAAGTGTAGCGGAAAATAAAAGATACTTAAAATGACCAAAAGGGATGAACAAAAAAGGAAAAGAGAATGGAACCGCAACGACAGGCAAAGAGGGTCACGAGGAAACCCAGAAAGGTGGCAGGATCCACAAGAGGGGAAAAAAATAGTTACCAAAGGCGCAGGCTGTTGAAACATGTCCACTGGACTCTGCGGAAAAACAAAGACTAATCCAAGATGATGTCATGATGCGCATGAGCGGTGGAACCTCCCAAAAGCTTTCACTAGTAGCTGAGGAGCATTCACACACAGTGCTCTGTCAGATGACATCACTCATACATGAGGATTTCACTCCCGCTTGTTAACAGAGAATGCTAATTCCAAATGAGCTGAAAGTACAAAAAACAGGAGGAAACTGCCATGCCAAGCCAAAAACAAATAAATCCTTCAATGGACTCCCTTTCCCCTTCAATCCTCATTACAAACTAGTCACAAGGTATGCAGCAGAATTCATACACTTTTAGGAATCTGAAAGTGATAATATACTTTGTTATGACTCCTTGAAATAAACAGAGACCACCAGCAGTTCATTCCATGTAGGCCAACCTCTGAATTCTCTGAGGATCAGATATGAACCAGTGATCAAGAGGTGAAAGACACTGGGTGTGTATCAACAAAAGCACCGAAACATGCAGCCAACAATTATTAAATAATATACTATACCTTGTACACTGCTCCATTGTGGAGCGAATAAACTGACCAATCAGGGCCAGGAACTGTTTTGTATAGCGTGAATGAAACTGCTTCAGCAGAGTGAGGAGACCCAGTACTAATGGAGGCCAGTCAATAGGGTCAGCTGGTTTTCTGCATAGCATACCTGGGAACAAGCAAAAGAACAGTCAAGCTGACCGATATGAAGGCACATTTTCAAAAGACTATGTATGTGGAGGGAGAGACGTGGAAGTAAAAACGTCTGCAAATCTATGTCAGTTTCAGAAGAGAGGTTGTGCATGTGAGACTGATGCAAAATTGACATATCTCTGACCCTCAAAATGGATGTGAATACTAAAAATGGGCAGTGTGCAGAAGGAAATGCAGGAACACATGGAGCCTGAACTCCACATGCAGCAAGAGATGCAATTTCACAAATGTACATGTAGGAAAACCAACGGGAGGACTTAGCAACTTACACATTTAAGTGTAGCCATTTCACAACATATGTGTATATGTTGCCACTTCGATATGTATCTGGCCATTTTGCAATCCTAGATGTGTAAATACCGCTAATGAACTACAGAGAAAGCATAGTTACTCACCTGTAACAGGTGATCTCCGGGAACAGCAGGAATTCAGTCCTCACATATGGGTATCGTTGGTACCGACGGAGCCTGCGCGGGAACGCTCCCCAGCGTCCAATTAGAAAGCTTTTGGGAGCATCCCACAGCGCCTGCGTGCTGCCTTCTCGCCTTTCCCAACTGCCTCTCTCCAGTTGAGTTTTAAAGCTGAGACAAAGAGAGAGAGAGGTAAAAGGAAAGAGATAGATAGAGAGATACAACTCCTAGGGGGGGTGGGTGGGTTGTGAGGACTAAATTCCTGCTGTTCCCAGAGATCATCTGTTACAGGTGAGTAACTATGCTATCTCCAGGAACAAGCAGGAATGTAGTCATCACATATGGGGACTCCCTAGCTTTAGGTGCCAGGGAGAGACCCCAGAAGTTGTGTGCCCCTGAACAGGGCTCCACTTCCCCCCATGGATCTCTGGCATCCTACCAGGGATGGTGGGTAGGAGTTGATTAGGTATGGAACAGGTGTTGGAGAACAGCCTGACCAAACAAGGTATCCCGGCGGGAGTCCTTGTTCAAGCAGTAATGGGCTGTGAAGGTATGAACCGAGGCCCAGGTGGCTGCTCGACAGATGTCGTCGATAGACACAGAGTGAAGATGAACCATTGAGGCTGCCATGGCTCTCACATTGTGAGCTGTGACAAGGCCCTCCAGAGAAAGGTTCTTACTCTGATAGGCGAAGGAAATACACTGAGCAATCCAGTTAGACAGTGTTCTCTTGGAGACTGGAAGTCCCAAATGAGAAGGATCAAAAGCAACAAAGAGTTGAGAGGACTTTCTATGTTGCTGTGTTCTTTATAAGCAAAAGGCTAAAGCTCTTTTACAATCCAAGGTATGAAGATTCCTCTCTGCATTTGATGCATGAGGCCTTGGAAAAAACACAGGTAGGTAGACCGCTTGGTTCAAATGAAAAGGCAAGACCACCTTTGGCATAAAGTGTGGATGAGTCCTAAGGACTACCTTGTCATGATGGTACCTTGTATAAGGTGGATCAGCTACTAGCGCTTGCAACTCACTAATGCGACGTGCTGATGTGATTGCAATAAGAAAGATAACCTTCCAAGAAAGGAATTTCAAGGAGGTAGTAGCTAAAGGTTCAAAAGGTGGCTTCATGAGCTGCCCAAGAACCAGGTTTAAGTCCCATGCCACTGGTGGTGGCCTAATGGGAGGCTTAGTTCGAAGAAGGCCTCTCATAAATCTTGCTATAAGAGGATGAGAGGAAATAGGCTGTCTATTTAGAGGCTTAAAGGAAGCTGCAATAGCACTCAAATGGACTCTTACTGAGTTAGTCTTAAGTCTTGCATTGGATAAATGAAGGAGATACTCCAGCAATGATTCCAGAGGTATCGCAAGGGGGTTAAGACCCTTTTGTGAACACCATATAGTAAACCTTTTCCACTTGAAAGCATAAGAGCGTCTTGTGGAAGGTTTCCTGGAAGCAAAAAGAATATCTTTTACTTGCTGAGGGAGATTAAGATCATGGAGATCTAGGCCTTCAGCAACCAAGCCCTGAGATGCAGAGACTGGGGATTGGGATGCCATAACATTCCGTCTTCCTGGGATAGGAGATCTGGAGCAGACCCTAATTCCAGGGAGGGAGTTTGAGAGAGATGTAGAAGCACAGGGTACCACATTTGCCGTGGCCAATGTGGAGCTATGAGAATCATATGGCCTCTGTCTCTCTGAAGCTTGAACAGGGTTTTGGGAATTAGGGGAATGGGTGGAAAGGCATATAGGAAGTCTTGACCCCAATAAAGGAGGAAAGCATCCTTGGCCTGAGCCCCCTGAGCCAGAATTCTGGAACAGAACCGGGGAAGTTTGGCATTCCACGGACTTGCAAAGAGGTCTATGTCCAGGGTTCCCCAAATTTGAAAACTCTTGGCCACCTGGTCTGCATGCAGAGACCACTCGTGTGGAAGCAGAACTTGACTGAGTCTGTCTGCCCAAGAGTTTTGTATGCCTGGAAGATACACTGCCAGGAGATGAATCTGATGCTCTCTGGCGAGGGCCCATAGTCGCAAAGCTTCGTTGCAAAGCGACAGAGAGCCTGCTCCCCCCTGCTTGTTCACACAGAACATGGCTACCTGATTGTCCGTATGAATGAGGACTGTCTTGTAGCTGAGCAGGGTGTGGAACACTCGAAGAGCAAGGAAGATTGCTCTGAGCTCCAAGAGATTGATATGTAGATGAGTCTCCTGCGGAGACCAGGTGCCTTGGGTGGAGAGGTCTTGCAGATGTGCTCCCCAACCCATCGGAAAAGCATCTTTTGTTAGAGTTGCTTGTGGTAAGGGTTGTTGAAAAGGAGACCCCAGCAACAGGTTTTGAGTGGACTTCCACCACTGGAGGGACAAAATAAGGCGACTTGTGTTTGCTATTTTGTCTGACAGGCATCCTGATGCCTGGGTCCATTGAGTGGATAAAGTCCACTGGGCTGCCCTCATATGGAGGCGAGCATAGGGAACCACATGCACAGTAGATGCCATGTGGCCTAGTAGTTGTAGCATTTCTCGGGCAGTGAGATGAGACTTTAGCACTGCTTGAGAAGCTAACTGCACCATGCGAAGGCAGCGGGCCTGGGGGAGATAGGCCCTTGCCTTTCTGGTATCCAGCAAAGCCCCTATGAACTCTAAAGACTGAGTGGGAGTTAGACTGGATTTTGGGATGTTTATTACCAGCCCCAAATACTGAAGGATACGCATTGTGCAGGATAGAGAAGTTCTGGCCTCTGACTCTGTTGGGGCTCGAATGAGCCAGTCATCTAAGTAAGGGAAGACGAATATCCCTAGAGTGTGGAGAAATGCTGCTACTACAGCCATGCATTTCGTGAACACCCTTGGTGCTGAGGCCAGGCCAAAAGGAAGCACCCTGTATTGGTAGTGCTTTCCTTGAAAAAGGAACCGAAGGAACCTTCTGTGAGTTGGATGGATGAGAACATGGGTGTACGCATCCTTGAGATCTAGAGAACAAAGCCAATCCTGACTCTGAAGGTATGGCAGCAGAGTTCCGAGAGAAATCATCTTGAATTTCTCTTTGACAAGGAATTTGTTCAATTCTCTGAGGTCCAAGATAGGCCTGTATCGCCCTGTTTTCTTTGGGATAAGGAAATAGGGGGAGTAAAAACCTGTACCCTGCTGGTGGATGGGTACTTCTTCTATTGCCCCTTGGGCAAGAAGCATAGTGACCTCCTGACCTAACAGGTTCATGAGAGAGGTGGGAGAATTGAACTGCCTTATTATTGTGGGAGGGGGCATGCTTGAAAAATGAAGCTTGTACCCCTCCTTTATGATGGAGAGTGTCCAATGCTCTGCTGTTATCTGCCCCCATCTGGGGGCAAAGTGACATAACCTTCCTGGAATGGTGGAAGGCTCTGGTCCCACGAGAGCCAGGAAGGCTAAGTTCTCTAGCTGAAAGTCAAAGGCCTTGTGGTGGCTGAGACTGCTGGGACGGCTGAGGCTTAGCAGTCTTTGCTTTCTTCTGTTTGGGTGGTTGCTGACCTTTTCTGACAAGCTGACCTGCAGAACGTCCCTGCTGAGCATAAGCAGGATAATATCTTTTCTTCTTAGAAAAGAATGGTTTCTTGAAAGATTTCTTTCTAGCAGGATCAGCTGTGGACCTGAATAATCTATCCAAGGTGGAGTTGTCAGCATCCAACTCATTGGCCTTTTCCTGCCAGTCTCTACCAAACAGGTTCTCACCAGTACAAGGGATATTTCCTAATTTGTCTTGTACCCAGAGCTCCAGATCAGATGCCTGGAGCCAAGCAATTCTACGTGCACCTATGGCAAAATGGCAGAGGTTCTGCTTATGCACTCAAAAGCTGCACGGTTGACAAATTTAGAAACATCTTGGGCATGTTTGACCAATGTGAGAAAATCCTGTCTTCTATGCTCAGGAAGAATAGGACTCAAAGCCTCTAAATCACCTGTGACCTCCTTCAGGAACATTCCCATGTATAGACTATAGGAACTGATCCTGGCAGAAAGCATGGAAGCTTGGAAGACACGACGTCCAAAAGCATCCAGGGTTCTGCACTCACGTCCTGGAGGATTAGAGGCATGCCTCTTTGCACTCTTGATCCTTCTCATAGCTGATTCCACTACAATAGGGTGGTGAGGAAGCTGAGTTTTTTGGAAACCAGGACAAGGAGGGACTCGATACAGAGTATCTAGTCTGCGAGAATAAGGAGAGGTGGTCAGAGGTGTCTCCCACATTCTTAACATGAGATCATGCAAAATCTCATGAATGGGCAAGGTAGCTGCCTCCTTAGGAGTTTTGGGATATTGTAAAATTTCCAACTCCTTAGCTCTGGGCTCCGTTTCAGGGGCCACAGTAATGGACAGACCCTCAGCCACCTCCCTAATAAAATCCTGGAAGGAAATATCCTCTGGAGGAGACATCCTGCGCTTAGGGGAGGATGGCTCCTCTGGGAGAAGCATTCCTGCATCAACAGAACTGTCAGAATCCTCAGATTCTTTTGAGGACTCGAAGTACCATATGTCCGGATGCTCTTGAAGAGCCCGATACCCGTACCGAGTGAAGTCGGTACCGAGTGAAGTCGGTACCGGGGTATCGGTACCGGAAGGCATCGGATGACTGGGCACCGGCAATGCAGACACCGATACTGATGTCGATGCCATCGGTACCGGTACCGATACCGGGGTCGGTGCCGGTACCGGCCGGATTGTCTGTCACGGTTCCGAGGGCGTCGATGCCGCAAGGAGAGCCGCCAGACTGTGCTCAATAGCCAGGACTCTCTGGTCTATCGACGCTGCCGATGCCTGGATGTCAGTACTGGAGGAGACCGCCGGTACCACAGAGCATGGCACCAGTAGTTCTGCCAAGATCGAGGCCTCGAGAACATCCTGGAGCCCCGATAATGCTTTGGAAGCCGAAGCCTCCCGCCGGTGAAATTTTGCCGGTGCAGAATCCTCAAGGGCAATGCCAGAGGCTTAGGAGGATATCTACCCTTTGAGGACCGGCTAGACTTATGTTTAGTTACCTGAGATCCACGGGAGGAAGACGAAGCCCTGGAAGACGTCGATGCCACCGAAGCTGCATCAGAGGGAAACAGGGTACTGAGCTTGGCAGCTCGGTTCTGTCGACCTCTCTTGGACATGATGGCACAGGCCATACATTCCGAGATGGAATGGTCAGGACCTAAACATTTCAGACACCAGTCATGGGTGTCGGTGACGGAGATGGTACCGCCACACTTGGTGCACTTTTTAAACACAGAGGAGGTTTTTTCCAACGTGGAAAAAATCCTGGGCCTAAGGCCCAAAAAGGTGCGTGCACCTGGAAAAAAAAAGGGAAAAGTACTAAAAAGTTTTTTTTTTTTTTTTTTAAGAAAAGAAAGAAGAAAAAAACGGCGGTACCGATAAAGCATCGAGGAAGGCAGACGCGACCACAAAAAGAAGAACAATTTTCTGTGGTGACAGGAACACAACCTGTTGGCTCCGCGGAAAATGAAAAACTGGAGAGAAGCAGTTGGGAAAGGCGGGAAGGCAGCACGCAGGCGCTGTGAGATGCTCCCAAAAGCTTTCTAATTGGATGCTGGGGAGTGTTCCCGTGCAGGCTCCGTCAGTACCGATGATACCTATATGTGATGACTACATTCCTGCTTGTTCCTGGAGATCTATCTTTATCTCATGTTCATTTTGAGGGGGATATCTCTCTTAATCCTTCCTGCAAAGGGATGACCAAAGTAACACTTTTCAAATACCTATTCGTGCCAGGAAGCAGGTATGAATCTGGATGTGGACAATTTGGGGTTTATATAGCATAGTTACTCACCTGTAACAGGTGATCTCCGGGAACAGCAGGAATTTAGTCTTCACATATGGATATCGACGGAGCCTGCACGGGAACGCTCCCCAGTGTCCAATAGGAAAGCTTTTGGGAGTATCCCACAGCGCCTGCATGCTGCCTTCCTGCCTTTCCCAACTGTCCCTCTCCAGTTGAGTTTAAAGCTGAGACAAAAGAGAGAGGGAAAGAGAGAGAGATAGAGAGATACAACTCCTAGGAGAGGTGGGTGGGTTGTGAAGACTAAATTCCTGCTGTTCCCGGAGATCACCTGTTACAGGTGAGTAACTATGCTATCTCCAGGAACAAGCAGGAATGTAGTCTTCACATATGGGGACTCCCTAGCTGCAGATGCCAGGGAGAAGGCCCCAGAAGTTGTGTGCCCCTGTGAAAGGGCTCCACTTCCCCCCAATGGATCTCTGGCATCCTACCAGGGATGGTGGGTAGGAGTTGATTAAGTATGTAACAGTGTTGAAGAACAGCCTGACCAAACAAGGCATCCCGGCGGGAGTCCTTGTCTAAGCAGTAATGGGCTGTGAAGGTATGAACGGACGCCCAAGTAGCTGCTCGACAGATGTCATCGATAGACACAGAGTGAAGATGAGCCATTGAGGCTGCCATGGCCCTCACATTGTGAGCTCTGACATGGCCTTCAAGAGGAAGGTTCTTACTCTCATAGGTAAAAGATATACACTGTGCAATCCAGCTGGACAGTGTTCTTTTGGAGACTGGAAGTCCAAAATGACTAGGATCAAAAGCAACAAAGAGTTGAGAGGACTTTCTATGTTGCTGTGTCCTTTGCAAGTAAAAGGCCAAAGCTCTTTTACAGTCCGAAGTATGAAGATTCCTTTCTGCGTTCGAAGCGTGAGGCCTTGGAAAGAATACAGGAAGGTAAACCGCGTGGTTTAAATGAAAAGGTGACACCACCTTTGGCATAAAGTGTGGATGAGCCCTAAGGACTACCTTATCATGATGGAACTTTGTATAAGGAGGATCAGCCACCAATGCTTGCAATTCACTGATGCGACGTGCTGATGTGATTGCAATAAGAAAGTTAACCTTCCAGGAAAGGAATTTCAAAGAGGTAGTGGCTAATGGTTCAAAGGGCGGTTTCATGAGCTGCCCAAGTACCAGATTTAAGTCCCATGCCACCGGTGGTGGCTTAATGGGAGGCTTAGTTAAAAGAAGGCCTCTCATAAATCTCGCTATGAAAGGATGAGAGGAAATAGGTTGTCCATTTAGAGGCCTGAAAGAAGCTGCAATAGCACTCAAATGGACTCTCACTGAATTGGTCTTAAGCCCTGCATTTGATAAATGAAGTAGATACTTCAGTAATGATTCCAGAGGTATCGCAAGAGGGTTAAGACCCATCTGCGAGCACCTTATGGTAAACCTTTTCCACTTAAATGCATAAGAGCATCTTGTGGAAGGCTTCCTGGAAGCATAAAGGATATCCTTTAGCTGCTGGGAAAGGTTAAGACCGTGAAGTTCTAGGCTTTCAGCAACCAGGCCCTGAGATGCAGAAACTAGGGAATGGGATGCCACAGCATTCCGTCTTCTTGAGAAAGGAGATCTGGAGCAGATCCTAACTCCAGAGGTGGAGCTTGAGAGAGATGTGGGAGCAGAGGGTGCCACATTTGCCGTGGCCAACATGGAGCTCTGAGGATCATATGACCTCTGTCTCTCTGAAACTTGTACAGGGTTTTAGGAACTAGGGGAATGGGTGGAAAGGCATATAGGAAGTCCTGACCCCAATGGAGGAGGAAAGCATCCCTGGCCTGACAACCCTGAGCCGGAATTCTGGAACAGAACCGGAGAAGTTTGGCATTCAGCAGCCTTGCAAAGAGGTCTATGTCCAGGGTTCCCCAAATTTGAAAACTTTTGGCCACCTGGTCTGCATGGAGAGACCATTCGTGTGGAAGCAGAACTTGACTGAGTCTGTCTGCCCCAGAGTTTTGAATGCCTGGAAGATACACTGCAAGGAGATGAATCTGATGCTCTCTGGCAAGGGCCCATAGTCACAAAGCTTCGTTGCAGAGTGACAGAGAGCCTGTTCCGCCCTGCTTGTTCACATAGAACATGGCTTCTTGATTGTCCGTTTGAACTAGGACAGTCTTGTAGCTGAGCTGGGTGTGAAATACTCGAAGAGCAAGGAAGATTGCTCTGAGCTCCAGGAGGTTGATATGAAGATAGGTCTCCTGTGGAGTCCAGGTACCCTGGGTAGAGAGGCCGTGCAGGTGGGTTCCCCAACCCACCTGTGAAGCATCTGTTGTTACAGTGGTTTGGGGTGGGGGTTGCTGAAAAGGAGACCCCCACCAAAAGGTTTTTGGGTGACTGCCACCATTGCAGGGACAAAATAAGGTGATCCGAGTTTGCTATTTTGTCTGACAGGCAGCCTGATGCCTGAGTCCACTGAGTGGATAAGGTCCACTGGGCTGCCCTCATATGGAGGCGAGCATAAGGAACCACATGCACGGTGGATACCATGTGGCCTAGCAAGTGTAACATTTCCCGAGCAGTGAGGTGAGGTTTTAGCACTGCTTGGGAAGCTAACTGCACAATGCGAAGGCAGCAGGGCTGTGTAAGGAAGGCCCTTGTCTGCCTGGTATCCAGCAGAGCTCCTATAAACTCTAGGGATTGAGTGGGAGCAAGGTTGGACTTTGGGACGTTTATGACAAGTCCCAAATACTGAAGGATGCGCATTGTGCGAGACAGAACAACCCTGGCCTCTGGCTCAGAAGGGGCTTGAATGAGGCAGTCGTCTAAGTAGGGGAAGACGAATATTCCCAGGGTGCGGAGAAATGCTGCCACCACAGCCATGCATTTTGTGAACACCCTTGGTGCAGAGGCCAGGCCAAAAGGAAGAACACTGTATTGGTAGTGCTTCCCTTGAAACAGAAATCGAAGGAACTTTTGGCGAGTTGGATGGATGAGAACATGAGTGTACACATCCTTGAGATCTAAAAAACAAAGCCAATCCTGACTCTGAAGGTATGGCAGCAGAGTTCCTAGAGAAATCATTTTGAACTTCTCTTTGAACAGGAATTTGTTCAGTTCTCTGAGGTCTAAAATGGGTCTGTGTCCTCCTGTTTTCTTTGGAATAAGGAAATAGGGGGAGTAAAACCCTGGACCCTGTTGGAGAATGGGTACCTCTTCTATTGCCCCTTGAGCAAGGAGCACAGTGACCTCTTGACCTAACCGGTCTTTGAGAGAGGTCTGAGAATTGAACTGTCTTACCACTGTAGGAGGGGGCATGCTGAGGAAATGAAGCTTGTACCCCTCTCTTACAATAGACAAAGTCCAATTTTCTGCTGTTATCTGACCCCATCTGGGGGCAAAATGAGATAACCTACCAGGGATGATGGAGGGTTCAGGGCCAGGAAGGCAAAGTTCTGTAGATAGGAGTCAAAGCCCCTGTGGAGGTTGAGTCTGCTGAGCCGGTTGAGGCTTAGCTGCTTTTGGCTTCCTTTGTTGCTTAGGTTGTTGCTGCTGTCCCTTTTGGGCAGACTGACCTAAACGATGTCCCTGCTGGGTATAGGAGGGATAAAACTTTTTCTTCTTGCTGAAAAAAGGTTTCTTAGAGGATCTTTTCCTCGCAGGATCAACTGTAGATTTAGACAATCTATCCAAAGTGATATTGTCAGCATCTATCTCATTAGCCTTTTCCTGCCAATTCTTGCCAAAGAGATTCTCTCCTGTGCAAGGTATATTCCCTAGTTTGTCCTGTACCCAAATTTCCAAGTCAGATGCCTGGAGCTAGGCAATCCTATGTGCACCTATGGCAATGGCTGAGGTTCTGCTTATGCATTCAAAGCAGTCAAAGGCTGCATGATTCACAAACTTGGAAACATCCTGAACATGTTTGACAAGAGCAAGATAATCTTGCCTTTTATCATCAGGAAGGAGAGGGCTCCTAAGCTCTAAATCTCCTGTGACCTCTTTAAGGAACATTTCCATATACAAGATATAGGAACTGATCCTAGCAGAAAGCATGGAAGCCTGGAAGGATCGACGTCCAAAGGCGTCAAGAGTCCTACACTCACGTCTTGGAGGATTAGATGCATGCCTTTTTGCACTCTTTATCCGTCTCATGGCTGATTCCACCACCATGGAATGGTGTGGTAATTGAGTCTTCTGAAACCCATGACAAGGAGGAACTCGATACATGGTATCGAGTCTTCGAGAGTGAGGAGATGTGGTCAGAGGTGTTTCCCACATCCTTAACATAAGATCATGCAAGATCTCATGAATAGGTAAGGTAGCTGCCTCCTTGGGAGCTTTAGGGTATTGTAGGATTTCTAATTCCTTTGCCCTAGGCTCTTTTTCAGGAGCCACTGTGATGGAAAGACCTCAGGCCACATCTCGGATAAAATCCTGAAAGGACATATCCTCTGGTGGAGACATCCTACGCTGAGGAGAAGAGGAATCCTCAGGAAGAAGTACTCTGGTATCGGCAGAGCTTTTAGAGTCTTCAGACTCATCAGAGGATTCGAAGTATCTCTGATCCGGGTGATCGTGCAAGGCACGGTACCGGTACTGATCGAAGTTGGCATCGGGGTGGTCCGGTACCGACTTGTTGATGCCAGACAGAGACACATGACTTAGTCCCGGTAGAATACCTGCCAATGTCGATGCAGTCTGTGCCGGTACCGGTACCTGTTGAATTGTCTGAAGCGGTTTCAGGGGCATCGAGGCCGTGAGAAGAGCCGCCAGACTGCGTTCAATAGCCAAGAATCTCTGGTCTATTGACACTGCCGATGCTTGGGTGTTGGTGCTGGATGAAGCAGCCGGAACCCCAGAGCAAGGCACCAGTAGTTCTGCCAAGGTTGAAGCCTCGAGAACATCCTGGAGCCCCGTTAGTGCTTTGGAAGCTGAAGGCTCTCGCCGGGGCAATTTTGACAGTGAAAGTCCCTCAAGGGCAACGCCAGAGGCATCTCGATGTTTAGAAGGAGATCTACCCTTTGAGGACCGGCTAGATTTATTAGTTACCTGAGATCCATGGGAGGAAGACGAAGCCCTGGAAGACGTCGATGCCATGGAGGCTGCATCCGAGGGAAAAAGGGTGCCAAGTTTAGCAGCTCGGTTTTGCTGGCCCCTTTTCGACATCATCCCACAGGCAACACACTCTGAAATAGAGTGGTCAGGACCTAAACATTTGAGGCAACACTCATGGGTATTGGTGATGGAGATGGTACCGCCACACTTAGAACACTTTTTAAAACTTGAAGCGGGTTTTTCCATTTTGAGGAAAAAACTGGGCCTAGTGCCCAAAATGGCGCGTGGCACCTGAGAAGAAAATTACTGGAAAAGACTCCAGAAAGAAAGTTAGGGGGGGTTTTTTGAAAAAAAGTAAAGAAGAACCGGCGGTACCGGTGTAGCGTCGAGGGAAGGCAGACGCGACCACAAAAAATGAAGAAGAAGAAGGGAATTTTTTCTGCGGTGACAGGATGTGCGATCTGTCGGCTCCACGGAAAATGAAGAACTGGAGAGGGACAGTTGGGAAAGGCGGGAAGACAGCACGCAGGCGCTGTGGGATGCTCCCAAAAGCTTTCCTATTGGACGCTGGGGAGCGTTCCCGTGCAGGCTCCATCGGTACCGACGATAGCCATATGTGAAGACTACATTCCTGCTTGTTCCTGGAGATATGCTTTTACCTAAGGTATATGAAATAGGGACAATATGTGTAGATTTTTTGTCCCGCCCAGGTGATATCCTGTACTTTCAACATGGTATGATCATCCATGTGTAAACTGGACTTGCTCAAAAATGGCCATTTACCCCTGGATGCGATTTACATGTGTATATGGCTGCTTGTACATATTTAAATCACAAATAGGGATTCTAAAATGATGTCTTTAACCACATTTAACCACGTAAGTTGTTCTATTTGATAATTCTGTGGTGGTCGCTGCTTAAATTTAACCAGAAGATGGAGACTGAGAACTTAAAGATACAGCAACAACAGAGGCAATCACTACAGATCCCAAGAGAGTCACAACATTGGAGGAAACAAATGCATAGTGGATAAATTTAAAACACATGGATTAAACCAAATAAAAAGAAATAGCCAAATAAAATAATCCTGACTTGGCCAGGTTTCAACATACACTTGTGTCAGAGGCAATATATGCAAATGTTATGTCAGAGTCTGTGAATATAGGCACGTTTAAAAGACAAA
Organism: Ichthyophis bannanicus; assembly: GCA_033557465.1. Lineage (NCBI taxonomy): Eukaryota > Metazoa > Chordata > Amphibia > Gymnophiona > Ichthyophiidae > Ichthyophis > Ichthyophis bannanicus. Next base: position 1,768,372,808 of record CM066031.1, read on the forward strand.
GAACAAGATGAATTAAAAAACAGAAAGACTGAAAAATGGAAAAAGCAGCGCATATAAGGCTAAGAAAACCTACTGATAACTGTAAAAAGAGAAAATAAACAGTATTACAAAAGCCACAAGGGCAAACAAACTGTCTGTAGAGCTATTTAAATCAGGAGACTAAACAGTTAAAACATGTAAAATCTCTACAAGAAAATGCTGGAGAACAGAGCTATCAGAGTGGATGTCATTCATCTCATGCTTTTTATATCCCTTTTAGTAAGCTGGGTTCATTTCACTCGAGCTGGTACTTGCTGGCAGTCGTCTTCGATGACCTTGGCCTCTTTGACAGGAATTTAAATGGCCGAAGTTTGGTGAATTTTTTTTTTTTACCGTTTGCAAGCTGTATTGAGGCGAGTGGCTTCTGGTGCAATAGCTCTTTTTATCATTGGCAGATTTATAGAGTTTCTACATGTATTGAATAGTGTTCACTTGCTTGATTCAAATAGCTCCATAAGCAGTCTGTTTTCCCTTATGGCTTCTGCAGTAGTTGATTGTATTTTCTTTTTGGAGTTATCAGTAGATTTTATCTCAGTTTGGCCATCATACTAGCTTAGTACCATTTATTTATAAAAATAAATGCAAAACTAAAGGGGGTTGAATAATCTACTTTATTTTGCATTCATTTGTATAAGCTCTTACATATACATAAGGGCATGCTTATTAAAATGCATGGCTTTTGATGCATGCTAACGGTGTGTACTAACAGTTACCACAGGGCCCCATGTTAAAACTCCTGCACTAACTGGTTAGCACACAACTGGGCAGAGACAGGGCGGGTTAGGGGTGCTAATGGTATGCCATGGTTAGTATGGGCATTTTGGGCATTTGCTAACCATGCCTAATGCTGTTAGTGCATTTACATTTAATGCCATCTCCGTGGGTGGCATTAAGTACATCCATGTGCCAGTTAGCGTGGTGCAGAACGTTAGCATCACACTATTGGCAGGGAGATGGATTCACACTCTGCCCAAAATTAGTGCAGGACTCCATGCTAACTGGCAGCACAATAGCACATTACTAGTGCACACCTTAGTAAACATGCTCCATAGATGTAGAGATCTCACTATATATATTTTGCATATATTAATATACATTTTTTAATATTTCTTAAATATGGTTTATATAAGTTTATTTTTATCAAATTTTACTTTTGTTGTATTTTTCTTTTTAATTAGTATTCTTATGTTCCCCCCCTTTTTTTCCTTTTATCTATCTACAGGTTTATAGTGCCTGTTCTGCTAATAGAAATATGGGTGGTGCCTCCGGGTTCTGTTTCAATAGTTTTGCATTGAAGTCAATTTTGTGGGGGGGGGGGGGGTGCTATTTTTTTCTGCAATTTTCAATTTAGCCTTGTTGCCTTTTTTTTCAATTTGCCTTGTCGTCTTTTAAATTTACCTATAGTCACAAATTCTAAAACGTTTCTTATAAAATTAGGCCATGCCTAAAACTATGCACAGTACAAGCTGGGTGGAACATTAGCCTAACAGGTACTGAAGGAGATCCCCTTCTTGACACTGTCCAGCAACTTTTAGAGGAGTCTCTCTCCTGCTATTCTGAGGCATGATGGTGGGAAGGAGAACCTTAAGTTTTTGTTTACTTATCGGGACTTAGCTTGGAGAAAGTGATTACATCACTGCATGAATCCATGTGAAACCTTATCCAGGGCCTCCTAAACTTCTAAAAAAGTCCCTTGATTCAACTATTATCACTTTGACTGAGGTGAAATTAAGCCTTATCTGCTAATTTTCTTTCCTTGAGTCCCTCCAGTCTAGTCCAGACGGGTGGTTTATGCACTCCTAACCAGCAGATGGAGACTGAGAACAAACTTGTTTGATGATATCACCTCAGAAGGGTCCTGTGCAAACCTCTTCTGACCAGTATTTCTATAACAAAGCAGACTCCAGAAGAAACAATTAAGCATACTTTCATTGCATACTCCATGAAATAGTTACCGAATAACCACTCTAGATCTGAAATGAATCCGGAACAAAGGTATAAACCATTGCTTCTCATCTTTAAAGCCTGAACATGGTCCCAAGACAAACTCATTACCCCACGACCATCTGGCCACACAGAACAAACATGCTATAGAATCATCATCATGGCTTGGCGACACTGTTATTAACAGACTCGCATACTTCAAAGGTGCTACGCATCAGAAAAATATATGGCACACACATGTGCATTCTCATCTGAAGCCCAGAACAAATCAGAATATTTAGGGCAGGTTCTGGACTGGACTGGAGGGACTCAAGAAAATTAGCAGGTAAGGCCTAATTTCACCTTCCTTGTTGTCCCTGCAGTCCAGTCCAGCAGATATTTGGGATCTAACAAAGCAGTACTTAATGCTGGGAGGGGAACAGAAGGGTCCGGCTTGCCAAAACCTGTGTCCCCAAAGACAGGACATCTTCCATGCTGGAGCCTCTCACTGATCCCCCCCTCCCCCCCCAATGAGAAGTAAGGTAAGGCATGGCACTGTTTATGCTCAAGAGACATGCACAAAGGACTCCGAACCAGACTCTGCCCAAGAACCTGAGTGTAGTGGAACCAAAAAAATCTACATCGTTGGAATTGACCGACCAACTAGCCAATCGACAAAGGTGAACTGTGAGTCATCTCAGACTGCACAACCACAAGAAGCTGACCAGGAAAAATGCTTGCCAGAAGTATCTTCATCGTGGAGAAACATAAGAAGGACCAGAGTTTGAGCCCCCCCCCCCCCCCGTGTCACACTGCAGGCTCCTGAGATAAGCTGTCTCAGAAACCCCTGGTAAAATCATGGAGCGACCAACCTGGCCTGGAAACCAACTGCATTCATTCCAATCCTACCAGACTAGATGGAAAATTCACCCAAAACTCCTTTGAACGATTACTAAATCCCCAGCAGGGAACCAGGAAGGATCCAGTGCAGAGAAGAGGGCTCCAAAGCCTAAGTCTTTTCCACAAAACTAATCTGGACAGGAAAGGGATAGAGATATATATCCTGCATCTAATCTCTAGACAAACCAGTGATGCTGCCCGAGGTCAGGAAACTTCATCTATTGGGCAAATCCATGGGTCCAGAAATGAAAAGCTCCCCCCTTCATTTCCATTGAAACAAGAGTTCCATACTTGTCGTATAACTGACAAGCTTAGCCCCTCGTTAAGATAACCCCGCTCACAACAAGTCTCAAAATGACAGAGTCCCCAAGCACTGGCTTTAGGTACCGACATACTCTGCACTGCTGCACTACCCCTGGGGGGCTGAAACATTAGGTGACCAATCTCACCAAACTCCCCCCCACCCCACCCCACCCCACCCCATGGAACGTGGAAGTGGCCCGACTCCTTGTCATACATGCACCCTATGGAGCAAGCAGACAAGATTGAAATCTTGTCTCCCAGCCTTACCCTTCCCAATCCCTGGGCTTTTCAGACAGCAAGCAGGCATCTTAAGGAAGAGCCATTCCAACTCACTATTCCAGCAGACATGTCGTCTTCTCCAAGAGCGAAGACACCATGATACAACTGTGCCCAGCTATAGCTGAAAGGTAGGCAGAAATAATTCAATGCCACAGACCACCTGAGAAAAAGTAAATAGCCACAAACAGGATGAAGCAGACATAAGAAGACCTGCAGCTCAGAAGAACTAGCTTAGGAACAAGGCTTTCAGTTGCCCTCTTGCTCCATTCCACCAGAGAAGAAGGCTGACCAAAGCGCATCTCCTATGTTCTCACACTAAAGCATGCATCCAACTCTGAGCAGGACATGAAACAATAAATGCAAAGTATCAGTTATTTGCCCCCAAACAAAGGTAGCTCAGGTACATCATTTGCTGCCAAAAAAGCAACCTTCAGGAAATGGAAAAAAGAGCCAAATGATGAAAACTGGAAACAGCACAAGCACTGGCAAGATAAATGCAAAGCACTGATAAGGCAGGCAAAGCGGGAATTTGAGAAGAAACTTGCTACGGAAGCAAAAACACGAAATAAAGACTTTTTCAAGTACATTCGTAGCAAAAGGCCTGTGAGAGAGTCAATTGGACCATTAGATGATAGAGGGGTAAAAGGGGCAGTAAGAGGAAACAAGGCTATAGCAGAGACTGAATGAATTCTTTGCTTCGGTCTTTACTGAGGAAGATGTAGGGATGTTACCCAAGACTGAAGTGGTATTTAAAGGTGATACTGCAGAGGAATTGAGAGAAATATCGCTACACCGGGAAGATATATTACAACTATTTGATAAACTGAATAGTAGCAAATCACCTGGACTGGATGGTATACATCCCAGAGTGTTGAAAGAACTGAAATATGAGATTGCAGACCTGCTATTGGTAATCTGTAAACTTTCATTAAAATCATCTGTAATACCTGAAGATTGGAGAGTCGCCAACGTAACACCAATTTTTAAAAAGGGTTCCAGGGGTGACCCAGGAAATTACAGCCCGGTGAACCTGACGTCAGTACCAGGGAAAATGGTAGAAACTATCATAAAGAACAAAATTACACAGCATGTAGATAGTCATGGCCTAATGGGAGACAGCCAACATGGCTTTAGACAAGGAAGATCTTGTCTTACTAATCTGATATGTTTTTTTGAAGGTGTGCATAAACAGGTAGACAAAGGTGAGTCGGTTGATATAGTGTACCTGGACTTTCAGAAAGCTTTTGACAAAGTCCCCCATCAGAGACTTTTGGCGAAGCTAAAAAGTCATGGGATAGGAGGCAGTGTACTATTGTGGATCGGAAACTGGTTAAAAGATAGAAAGCAGAGGGTAGGGCTAAATGGCCAATATTCCCAATGGAAAAAGGTGAATAGTGGAGTACCCCAGGGATCTGTACTGGGTCCGCTGCTTTTTGACATATTCATAAATGACCTGGAAAAGGGAATAACTAGTGAGGTTATCAAATTTGCAGATGACACAAAACTGTTTAAAGTTGTTAAAACCCAAGAGGATTGTGGAAAACTGCAGGAGGATCTGGATAAATTGGAAGACTGGGCATCCAAATGGCAGATGAAATTTAATGTGGACAAGTGCAAAGTTATGCACCTAGGAAAGAACAACCCACACTATAGTTACACGATGCAAGGCTCCACATTAGAAACCACCACCCAGGAAAAAGATTTAGGAGTCATCGTGGATAACATGTTAAAACCCTCCGCCCAGTGTGCAGTGGCGGCCAAGAAAGCAAATAGAATGCTAGGTATCATAAGGAAAGGGATGGAGAATAAAACAAAGGATGTTATAATGCCTCTGTATCGCTCCATGGTACGACCGCACCTTGAATATTGTGTGCAATTCTGGTCACCGTATCTTAAAAAGGACATAGCGTTATTAGAAAAAGTACAGAGAAGAGCCACCAAATTGGTGAAGGGGATGGAAGGCTACTCCTATGAAGAGAGGCTAAGAAGGTTAGGGCTCTTTAGCCTGGAGAAGAGACGGCTGAGGGGAGATATGATAGAGGTCTATAAATTAATGAATGGAGTGGAACGGATGAACGTGGATCAATTGTTTACGCTATCAGAGTATAGAAAGACTAGGGGACATGTAATGAAGCTACAGGGTAAACTATAGACAAATAAGAGAAAATATTTTTTCACTCAACGTGTAATCAAACTCTGGAATCTGTTACCGGAGGATGTAGTAAGGGCTGTTAGTATAGCTGGGTTTAAAAAAGGTTTGGACAAGTTCCTGGAGGAAAGGTCCATAAACCACTATTAAAAAGGGACCCAGGATATCAATGCTTGACCCAGTACAAGCATTGTGGAACCTGTGTCTTTTGGGGATATTGCTAGGTACGTATGACCTAGATTGGCCACTGTTGGAAACAGGATACTGGGCTTGATGGACCTCGGTCTGACCCAGTATGGCATGTCTTATGTTCTTATAATGCTGCTACAATGTACCTTTCTTTTCTTTTCAAAGTCAGATGCAGGTTTCAAAACAGGAGCTTTGAATTGGAAGACAGGCACCCTGCCAGCTGAGATACGGGACTGACTGCCACAGGCCATGCTCCCACTGAAGTAGTAGGCAACTACCTCACACTACCTTGAGGCAGAACAACTGCCACACACAGTACCTGCTCAGTCTTCACCATAAACTGACCTAGATGACAACGAGAAACAAGCCACGCATGGAAGGTAATGCCCAACACAAGGTAATACTGGGAGCCTAGAAGAGGGCTTTGAGCATAGACCTTACTGAACCATCTCCCTTTTTTTTGTTTATTGCTAAGCTTAAACCAGCAACCGGGTAGCCTACCATGGACCATGAGAAGAAATATGCAGACCATGACTATGATTCAAAGCTAGAGAAGACACTGTGCATGCCATAAAGCCTAATACAGTCTCTCCTGAAAAGGGGACCTTTCCAAAATAAAGGTCCCTAAGAGAACAAAAAGGTTAGCTTCTGAGTCACCTGTATATATTGTACCACAGCTATTCTGCAGAGAAACCATTGTAACTTGCAGCACAGTGTCCCTCGAGGACCAAAGCCCAACTGTGAAATCTTACAACCCAAAACCAAAACCACTTAATGTCCTTTCCTTGAGTCCTGCTAGACCAGTCCAGACAAACGGGTTGTGTTCCTCTAACAGCAAATTGCTGGAAACAAAAAACCAATGAAAAGTTCAGATTTCAATTACATCACTCTCATGCCTCTATTTGCCTCAGCCACCAGAAGTCTCTTCAGTATTCAACCCAAAGCATATGGGAGAAACATGATAAGCCTTGCACAACCTCAATCTTGGGCAACAAGGAGTAATCAACAGTCAGGAACTATGTACAGGAAAGCATAAACAGAAGGCTGTCAGTAGAAGATGAAGCTGCAGGGCCAAGTATAAAAATCATAGTGGACCCAAAGGTACCGCAGCAGAAGAATACAACAAATACAGTTTAAGGGGCAGGCACTGGACTGGTCTAGCAGGACTCAAGGAAAGGGTATTAACTAGTAAGTAAAATGTCACCTTCCATATTGATCTGCTAGACCAGTCCAGACAAGTGGGTATGTACCAAAGCTACAATTCCACTGGACGGGAAGAAGACACAGCAGCTTGCAAAATTCTTGAGTCAAAGGCCGTGTCTGCCAGTGCATCGACATCCAAATGGTAATGCTTGACAAAAGTGGTATGTGATGTCACGTTGCCACCTGACAAATGTCTGTCAGGACCTACTGAGCTCCACTCCGCCTACGAAGATGCCTGTACTCTGAAAGAATGGGCATGCAAACCCTCTAGAACTAACCTGTTCCATAACAGATACATCAAGGCAATGGCCTCCTTAATCCAGTACCCCAAAGTCGACTTGGCCGCCGCGTCACCCTTGTGCGGCCAGCAAACAGCACAACAAGATGGTCGGACTTACAAAAGGAATTTAGAAACATAGAACCATGACGACAGAAAAAGACCACATGGCCTATCTAGTCTGTCCTTCCATAACAACAACTACAACAGTCCACTTTTTACCTTTAGAGATCCTCTGTGTTGGTCCCATGCTTTTTTGAATTCAGTTACTGTCCTCATCTCTACCACCTCCACTGGGAGACTATTCCATGGATCCACTACTCTTTCTGTAAAGAAATACTTCTGCATATCACTCCTGAATCTATCTCCCTTCACCCTCATCCCATGTCCCCTCGTAGCAGAACTTGCTTTCAATTGAAAGAGGCTCTCTCCCTGAACATTTATGCCATGGAGGTATTTAAACATCTCAATCATATCACCTCTATCCCGCCTTTCCTCTAAAGTGTACATATTAAGATCCTTAAGTCTGTCCTCATATGCTTTATAATGAAGCCCATTAATCATTTTAGTAGCAACCCTCTGCACCGACTCCATCCTGTTCACATCCTTTTGAAGGTGCGGTCTCCAGAATTGCACACCATACTCCAAATGAGGTCGCACCAAAGACTTATACAGAGGCATTATCACCTCCTTTTTTCTGCTAGCCATTCCTCTCCGTATGCACCCAAGCATCCTTCTAGCTTTTGCCGTCGCCTTTTCTACCTGTTTAGCTACTTTAAGATCATCAGACACAACCACGCCTAGGTCCCGCTCTTCTTTAGTGGACAAAAGTACTTCACCTCCTATACTGTATTGCTCCCTTGGATTGCTGCAGTCCAAATGCATGACCTTACATTTTTTAACATTAAATCCCAGCTGCCAAATTCTAGACCATTCTTCAAGCTTAGCTAGATCCCTCCTCATGTTATCTACACCTTCCTGGGTGTCTACTCTATTGCAGATTTTGGTATCATCTGCAAAGAGGCAAACCTTACCCGACAGCCCTTCCGCTACATCACTAACAAAGATGTTAAAAATAATCGGACCAAGGACAGATCCCTGGGGCACACCACTGGTAACATCCTTCTCCTCAGAGTGAGCTCCATTTACTTGTACTCTCTGTCGCCTCCCACCCAACCAATTTCTAACCCAAGCAGTAACTTTAGGGTCCATCCCTAGGGTGCTCAGTTTGTTTATAAGTCGCCTGTGAGGAACAGTGTCAAAGGCTTTACTGAAATCTAAATACACCACATCTAGAGCTCTCCCTCGGTCCAACTCCCTGGTCACCCAGTCAAAGAAATCAATCAGATTTGTCTGACAAGACCTGCCTCTGGTGAATCCATGCTGCCTCGGATCCTGTAATCCGCTGGACTCCAGAAACCTCACTATTTTCTCTTTCAGCAGCGTTTCCAATAATTTACTCACCACCGAAATTAAACTAACCGGCCTGTAGTTTTCAACCACATCCTTACTTCCGCTTTTGTGTAAAGGCACCACATGAGCCTCTCTCCAGTCCTTTGGCACCATTCCCGACTCCAACGAGGCATTGAAAAGGTCAGTCAGTGGAGCTGCTAGAACGTCCCCAAGTTCCCTCAGTATTCTAGGGTGTATCCCATCCGGTCCCATCGCTTTGTCTACTTTAAGTTGAGCTAGTTTCTCACGAACACAGTCTTCTGAAAATTGTTCAAGATGTCCCTCGCTTCTGTTCTTATTTGTGGGTGTTTTCTGAAGTCCTGCTCCTGGTTCTTCATCTGTGAACACAGAACAAAAATATTTGTTAAGCAATTCCGCTTTATCCTTATCAGCTTCTACATATTCCCCCCCTGCACCCTTGAGTCTGACAATACCACTTTTGCCCTTCCTCTTCTCACTAATATATCTGAAAAATATCTTATCCTCCTATTTTATTGCATTGGCTATTTCCTCCTCCTTTTGAATCTTTGCCTTCTTGACTACTTTGCTAGCTTCTCTAAGTTTTTCCAAATACAGATGCCTGTCTTCCTCTCTTTGTGATCTCTTGTATTTCATGAAGGCCTCCCTCTTTTTCTTCACTTTTTCAGCTACTTCCTTCGAAAACCATAGCGGTCTCCTGTTCCTTTTGCCTTTATTTACCATTTTAACAAAAAGGTTACAATTTGTAACCTCCAAGCACTGGAGAAGCACCTCCAGACATCCACAAGGTGAAGATCTTTATCCTTCCCCCAACACTGCTCCTTAGAGAAGGATGGCAGGCAGACCACCTGGTTCATGTGAAAGGAAGAAAGCACCTTAGGTAAGAAAGAAGGCAACAGGCAGAATGGAAACAGTCTCCTCTGAAAGAGACAGATAAGGATCTCGGCAAGACAGAGGCTGCACCCCGTAAATCTGCCTTGTGTATCAAATCACAATCAAGAAGACTGTCTTGAGCATGAAATCCTTTAAAGTAGTGCACTTCCATGGCTGAAAGGGTGCCCCCATCAGGGCACTGAGCACCAGACATGGATCTCAGAAAGGGATCACAGATCGGAGGAGAGGGCGCAGACGCCAAAATCCCTGGTGAAAGAGCGAGACATCCAGGTGCAAGGTTAGAGACTTAACAGCCACCAAACCTCGGAAACAGGTCAAAGCTGCTACCTGAACTTTCAGGAAGCTAAGGGAAAGGCCCTTCTCTAGGCCATCCTGTAGAAAGGCCAACAGAGATGGCACCTTAGCCACCTCTGGAGCCAACTGCAGAGTGCCATACCATTACTCAAAGCAGCACCTGATCCACACATATGCTAGCTTGGTAGACCTCCTCCAGGCTCCGAGCATAGTGGAGACTACTGCTGCAGAGTAGCCCTTACACGTTTAGCCATTTCCTTTCAAGAGCCAAGCCATAAGGCAGAAGGGAATTGGGTCCTCCAGGACGATTGGTCCATACCGCAATAGGCCCCGAGACGGAGGCAACTGAAGAGGAGGTGCCTGAAGGAGCCACATCAGGTCTCCGAGCTCCGCTCTCCTCGTCCAATCTGGTGCCACCAGAACAAGCTTGCCTGGGTGGCGTTCTATATGCCGAATCACTCGCCTGACCAGGGGCCATGGAGGAAACATGTACAGCAGGTGCTGACTTGGCCAAGGATGGGACAGGGAGTCGATGCTCTCAGGCCCCATCTCCGTGTAACGACTGAAGTAGCAGCAAAATTGGCATTGGAGCGAGTTGCTATCAGATCCATTTTGGGGCAACCCCAGTGGTGCAGAATCAATTGAAATGCCTCCTGGCTCAACTGCCAATCTCCGGGATCCAGAGAGTGCCAGCTGAGGAAGTATGCTTCCACACTGTTCATCCTGGCAATGTGCTGGGCCGACAAGGCTAGGAGGTCCTTCTCCACCCAGGCAAACAGAACAGCCATCACCAGAGCTACTCAGGCACTCCTCATGCTGCCTTGCTGATTAACATAAGCGACTGCTGTGGTGTTGTCTGAAAACACTCGAACCGTCCAGCCCTCGATCAGGGGCTGGAAATGCAGAAGGGCCAACCTGATGGCCCTTGCTTCGCAATGGTAGAAGGAGCACACTGCTTCCCCACTGTTTACAATGGCCATGGGTGGTATGCTCTTAGCAATGGGCTCCCTAGCCCAAGAGACTGGCATCTGACATCAGAAGGATCCAGGATAAATTATCCAGCAGCATGCCCTTCGTCAAATGACAGGGCTGCTGCCACCACTGTAGACTGGTCTTCACCATCATCTGGAGCAGGAGCCTGCGCTCAAACTCCTGAGAACTTGGAGACCACTGAGTAGCAAGGACCGCTGGAGAAGCTGCATGTGAGCATGTGCCCATGGCATCATCTCTATGGTTGCTGCCATCAATCCAAGGAGCTGAAGATAATCTCAGACTCATAGCCTGCTATGCACAGAAATGCACCAGACAATCCAACAGCCTCTTGACGTTCTCCTCTGACAGGAAAACACGGCCCAATTGAGTGTCAAAAGATGCCCTAGGAACTCCAGGGACTGGGACGGCAACAGTTGGCTCTTTCCTCGATTGATCACCCAACTGAGATTTTCCAAAAAGGACATCGCTCGAGACGCCACCTGAGATGCCTCTAAAAGGGAATGGACCCGGATGAGCCAGTTGTCCAGATAGAGATGGACTCAGAGCCCTCGATGCTGCAGCTGCCACCACCATGACCTTGGAGAATGTCTCTGGGGCGGTGGATAGTCCAAAAGGGAGGGCAGCAAACTAATAGTGAGAGCCAAGCTTGGCAAAACACTGATACTTTGCTGATCTGCCCAGATCAGGATACAAAAATACACCTCAGCCAGATATAGAGAAGACCAGAACTCCCCTTGGTGCACTGCTTGAATCATGGAGCGTAAGGTTTCCATCCAGAAATGCAGGACACGCAAGTGCTCGTTGACCCCCTTGAAGTCCAGAATGAGCCAGAAGGACCGTCCTCTTTGGGCACCACAAAATAGAAGGAGTATCTGCCCCTAGCCCCGCTCATCCAATGGGATGGGCACCACCACCTTTAAGCACAGCATAATGTCAAAGGTGGTCCTTCTCCAGGTTTTCCAAATTGGCTCCATAAAGAAGCTTCCCCTTAAAAGCCAGTTGGGTTAACTGGGCTTTGGAGGATGTATCCATTGCCCAGTGCTGGAGCCAAATCCAACACGATGATACTATCGTCAGGGCACCATCCTTGGCCGCCAAACATACTAGATCATACACGACATCAGAAAGGAAGGCCGTAGCAGACTCCAAAAGAGGGTACTATCATCTGGCGGAAAAGAACGAATCCACTGGTGCAGGGCTCGAGACATCAAGCTGGTACATACAGCCAGGTGCAGAATCGCAGCCGCCAAGGTGACCTGGCTCCTCAACAAGGTATCCACCTTACAGTCCAGAAAATCCTTTAAGGTTAATCCATCTTCCACAGGAATGGTGGTCCATCTGGTAACCACGTGACCTGTGCTTCCACCTAAGGAATGCCAAACCACTCCAAGTATTCCTTCTCCAGGAGAAGCATGTATCTTCTTACAGACCCTTAACCCTTTGGGCAGGGAGTCGGGAGAGTCCCACTCTGACTGGATCATATCCTTGATCACATGTGAGAATAGGAAGATAGTAGCGGATTTCCACACTCCTTGAAGGAGCAGGTGCACCTTTGGCTTTTGCTCTGTGACAGATGCATCTGTCAAGTTCAAGGTGGATAAGACCCTGGCAATCAATGCTGCCAGCTCTTCCTTCTGGAATAGGTGGATCACCCTGGCCTCTTTATAATTTTCTGAAGGCGAGAGTACTTCTTCATCCACATCAGAGCCCAGTACCCAGCCATCTGAATCTGAGCCATAGTCAAAATCTCAGACAGCTACCAACTGTTCCCCATCTCCAAGGAGCAGCCCTCACCAGGGGTGCTTAGCCAAAGGCAATCGCAAAGGGCTTCAACTCTTAGCCTGCCCTGCATGAGACTGCACCCAGGGGAATCTAGAGGCTGCAGGGTCTGAATTTCCATGCCAGAAGGACCAGGCCTGCTACCAAAAAGAAAAGAATTGTAAGGAGGACAATCAGGACTCTGGAAGTTCTTCTCTTGGAAATGACCCCCCAATACTAGGGGGCACAGCTGCCACAGACCCCCCCCCCCCCCAGAAGACAATGAGCAGCTCACAGCATGGTTGCAAGAGCCTCGGGCTGGCTGGATATCCTTACCCATAGTGCCATTCTTTATCTCCTGCTCTGAAGCAGGCAAGGCTAGACAAACTGCATCCCCCGACTGAGAGAAGGGAAGTAGATTCTTCAGGGATGACTCGGAAACTGCCATGCAAGAAGAGCAAAGTCCAGAATCCGGAGATGAGGCACCTCACTTGCTACAGGTCAAACAACGTTTCTTGGAAGACGACAGAGAGTTAAGGCAAGTATCACAACAGCGTGCGCTAAGGCTACGGCAGCCTGAAAGGTGCACACTAATTACAACATGAATTACAGGCCCTAAGGAAGGAACACGCATTGCAGTCGCTTGGGTGGAACGCACGCTAGGTCCGCGCGACCACTAGGTGCACAATAGGTAAAAACATCAGGAAACCACCACACCACCCCAACAGTCACTAGTGAGCGGTTCACCACGAATTGCGTCTCAGGAAGATGGAATTGGGAGCCCTCAACAAGGACAATGACGACATCAAAGCCTTGGTACTCACCCCTTGAGAGCCCCAGGCAGAGAATCTGTGCCAGGTTCAGTTCTATTCCCCTGAAACATTTTTACTGGCTTTGCAGCACTGCGTTTAAGATGGCTTATAGGCATGTCCTGCTGAGACCCTTCTACAATCTTCGGGAGAAAGCAGAGGGGGGGGGGGCAGAGGAGAAGGGAGGGGGGCACTAAAGTTGTGTGAGGCTGCTGCACTCTTCCAGTTCCTTCCAAATCCTTCCAATTTCTGGCTGCTCAACAAGTTCTTAAAATGATAAGAGCATGGCGCACAACCAATTTTCTCTCCTCTTATGGCTACCGAAAAGACTGCAGAGTCTAGTGGAGTCTCCCACGTAGCACTCAAGTGAGTCACCCTCAAGGTTCATGAGTGTTTAATCAATATTTTCCTCTGCATCTTCAAATTTTGTTCAGAGAGGATAAAATCAATCTACTATCTGTTGGAGACAAAGAAATACTGAAGGGACCTCTGGTGGCTGAGGTAAATAGAAGCATGGGAGCGATGTCACTGAAACCTGGGCTTTTCACTGGTTCTTTGTTAGCAGAGGCTGATGGTACAGGATGCTTGTGGTAGTTCTGAGGGGAAAAAAACCTGAAACATAAGAACATAAGAAATGCCATACTGGGTCAGACCAAGGACCATCAAGCCCACTATCGTATTTCCAACAGTGGCCAATATTTGTCACCTGTATTGGCCACTGTTGAAAACAGGATACTGAGCTTGATGGACCTTGATATGACCCAGCATGGCATTTGTTATGTTTCAATTTTTTTTTCCCCTCACAACTATCACAAGCATCCTGTACCATCAGCCTCTGCTAAAAGATCTTTGTCTTCCTGTATCATTACTTTACTATTCACTTTCATTTCACTATATTTTATTTTAAAAAATAAAAAAAAAGACCGCTCAGCAGTTAGCCCCACTGAAAAAGCCACGTTAGACATGCTAAGATCCCTGCAAATCATACAGTCTCTATATTTTTTATTTATTTATTTTTATTTTTAGCCGTTTTTATATCCCGCTTTTCACCGGGTCAAAGCGGTCAATATGGGGAAAAATTCCAGACCAAAGTATTCCCTTGCAAAAAAGGCTGCCTAAGGCCCAATATGGGGAAGGGCAACCCTTTGCTTTAAAGAGTTTCTGTCTCAGTCCCGGGTGCCATTCAAGCAGTTCTACCAACCTGCCAATACAGAGGGCAGAGCTCAAAACAAAGATGGCGGCCATTCACACCCAAATCCCTCAGCCATCCAAGGATAACAGCCTGGCCAGCCTATCAACTACTTGGCCCACTGCTGCAGATTTTCTTCTCTCTCTTTTTATTTTCTAAATGCGCTGTCTGTAGGCCCTCTCAGCAATCAGAACACACAATGGAGAGCCCAGGACTGAATGCTGCTGTTCCCGTCTAAATGGCACAGGACAGCCTGCCGCAGCCGCATCTACCTTTGCGCCAGCCCCATAGAACAGATCTGCCTCTGCCATGCGCAAGAAATAGACCTGATGGCTCCAATGGAAAGGCAAAGAAAACTGGGCCCTATGCTGCAGCACAACAGCTGAGAGACTACGAGACCCTGCTGGGATCCATTCCCGCATGCCTGCGGTACAGGCCTGCTGTCCTTGAAGAGAACAGAAGATATTGATCCCATGATACTCGGCCTCCTCCCCACAAAGAGGATGGCTGCCACAGAACTTGCATTGATCGGCCTTCTCCCCATTAAAGGGGATGTCGGCCATGGATCCTTCATTAAGCTGGATAATGGAGGCTATGTTAGACCACCCCACCCAAAGGCTGTACTTACTGCACTCTTTTCTCTCTCTTTTTTTTTAAATCTCCCTTTGCAGCATATCTCTCCTAGCCTGCTCCCCCCCAGTTAGGGAGGGAGATGACCATGCAACATACGTCCCCCCATGCCTCCTCCTAAATGTTGGGGAGGAGGAAGGAAGGACCCCCATCAAGGCTATTCTCAGTATGCTCTTAAGAAAGGGGGAACGTGTGGGAAGGGGGAGGGACCTGGCATCACCAGGTTCTGCACCACAGGGTCCACTGCTGGCAACAGCCGACCAACACCCCAAATCTTCATCCTCTTCCTTCACTCCAGTTCATACTGCACAGGTTACAACAAATGCCATCTGCTTGAGACAGAAATACTGGTCAGAGGAGGATTGCACAGGACTCTTATGAGGTGACATCATCAAACCAGTTTGTTCTCAGTCTCCATGTGCTGGTAGGAGTGCATAACCCACATGTCTGGACTGGAATGGAAGGACAATGAGGACTGTAGCTTAGAAGAGAGTTCCCTATAGTTTGGAAAAGGTCTCTAATTTGGCCAATACTAAAGGGGATGTTAAATGTGGCCCTTCTTCTAAATAATTGTCCAGTATCAAACAAACCCTTCATAGCTAAGGTAGTGGAGAAGAGTTGGTTGGTGATTAAAGGACTTCATTTTTAAAATGGATGGGCTGCATGTAGGCCAATCAGGGTTCCATGACAGGCATAGTATGACAACATGCTTGCTTGCCATGTTCACGAACATTATGATGATTTTGGATAGAGGAGAGATAGTGTTAGTGGTCTCCCTGGACTTAGCAACATTTGATTTAGCTGATCATCAGTTGCTGTTATTTTTAGGGGAGAGTCAGAGTTAGAGGAAAAGTCTAATGAAGTCCCAAGTCATGTGGATCAGGGTCATTTTTCTACACCAGCTGGTGCCCTCTTGCTCGGGAACCAACCTATACCTCTTGTTCCATCGCTGCACTTTTTTGGTGTCCATATGAATTCCCTTCTGTCTTTTGAGATCCAGCTTTTTGCTGTGGTTAAGGGATATTTTTTGGCTCTGTGATAAGCCAAGCACTGAGAGCTTATTCAGATAAGACAGCTCTACTGATTTTGGTCCATGCGATACTGGTTACGGGGCTAGATTATTTTATTTCTTTATATAATGGTCTTAGGAGCATTATTTTGAAATGCTTGCAAGGTGTGGCAAACACAGCCATTAGGCTTATTTGCAATAAGTGGAAGTTTGACAATGTAATGCCATTGCTAGTCAATCGTCACTGGTTATTTGTGCACTTTAGAATTAGATTTAAGATCTTAATTATAGTCATACAGCTTTCTACTCAGAGCTGCCAGCATATCTAGCTGAGTTGTTGATTCCATATGTGCCAGGAAGGACCCTGCGATTGGAAGAAACAAATTGCTTGTCGCTCCCCTTGACAGAAAAGGTGCATCTAGAGACCACTCGGAAAGGGGCCTTTTGCTATCAGGCCCCATGCTTACGGAATACTCTTCCACCATATTTTTGGAAGAGTTATTTCAAACAATTTAAAAAAGGGTTGAATGCTTAGGGTTTCATATAAAAAAGCATTTATATGGATTGTAGAACCGGCAAAGTGCATAAACCACACTGAGCCTAATTCAGCAGCACTAATTGGCCAATGCCGCTGCATATCTCCACAATCCAGATATGCCAGGGTGGTCCGAGGGTGGGGCTTTCTCAACACATATCCATTTAGCGGCAATTTTCAGCCAGTAGCATGATGTTAGGACAGGTCAATGGCTGTTCTAACTTTATGCAGCTGTGCTAACTGGATAGCAATTGAAGTGGGCGCTGAAACTGGATATTCATCACTAAAGCAATCAGATAATTATATGCTGTTGAATCCACTTCATGTATAAATATGTAAAAATGTGTAATCCAAAAATGTGTAAATATGTATGCATAAATGTAAATATGTATAATCCCATCCCCAAGACACTAATCCTGTGTGCTGTGACCTTCCCCTCAGACCTATGTATTTACTATCCCCCCCAGTCCTGATTTGACAACCCCAAAAGAAGAATCGAACCGCTGCTGATCGCTGGAAGCAGCGGTATATAAGTGTGTATTAAATAATAAATAATAATAAAGAATATGTGGCGTCTGGCACTGAATATCAGATTTCAATTTGACTTCAGGCAGCCAGGAACTTTAGAAGCGCTGACCGCCATGGGCTGAATATCAGATCCTCATTTTTTTTCTTTGGCATTCAGGGCTTGATTGTCTGGATAGGATGGAGCATAGATTCTTGAGTGTTAGAGTCATGTCTAAATCGTGCATATACTGTTATATGATTGTAGGGAGAAGGAGGGGGCTATATTTTAATCTGTAAACCATCTTGATGTGGCAGGCGGTTATGAAGTCTTAAATAAACAAACTCATATAGCCAAAAGAAATCCAGGGAAGCAATGAGACCCCCACCAGAGCCTAGAAGAACTCAAAGGTTTTGGCTTAGAAGAAAGAAGGTACCGTGGGCAATTGTGTGTGTTGAAAAAAGCAGGCTCTATACTCATACCCTACAATCTAGGGCTCATGCTATATCAAAACTAGCAGACCCCTCCAGAAAAAATACAAAACCACACTTAATTCTGTCTGTGTGCTTATCAATCAATGTAAGAAGGAAGGAAAAAAGACCACAGTACCCATGTGCCAATTATTAAGTAACGGAGAAGAGAACGCTGTGAGAACACACATTCATTTGAAACATGCTCAAAAAGTCATGAACTGCCTGAAGCAGCCATTGGTGAAACGCTGCCAGCAATGGAGTAAGATCCAAGGAAGTATACAGTGGAGTTTGATGATATATTTTTGATGCAGTCCACAGATAAGACAAAATTTATTTATTGAGAATGAATTGAAATCGTTTTTGCACCACTGGGTGGTCTATATACACTGTAGATGAATGGATAATAGAATTGCATTTTGAGGATACAATTAATATTATAAGAGTCTATGGGAAGTTTTTTTTTTATAAGACCAAAGATGTGGTAAAGAGAAGCCAGTTAATAATTGGCATATGGGCAATGAGTTCTTCTTTTCTTACTTCTTACATTGATTGGCTTGCACAGAGTCAGAATTAAGTGTGGTTTTCTATTTTTTTTAGGGGGTTCTGCTGGTTTAGTGTTACTTTTTGATGATGCAAACCCTTTCTGCCGGGTTTTTGATGTGGTTTAACATCATACTATATCTAGACATGAGTGTCACTTATTGCTGCAGGGTGCAGAGAGTACAGCCAGCATCAGGTAAAAGGTGAATCTTTTCTGTGGCACGTTTGATCAGATCTGAAAACAAACTGGTTGAGAAACACTGCTTTCACTTTTTATGCTCTTGATTTCATATCAACTTCATCAAGTTACTTTTAAAATGTTTTGCAAATATCCACAAGAAATCCTGTAGCATATGTTCTCTGTGAATAGCAGGAATAAGTCCTCACATATGGGTTTTTATTTATTTATTTAAAAGGTTTTTTTATACTGCTTTATCATTTCAATCAAAGCGGTTTACATTGTAACTTAAACTTGGTAAATGTACATTAAACAGGGACTTGATAACTTGGATTTTTCTGAGCAATGGAGGGTTAAGTGACTTGCCCAAGGCTACAAGGCGTGCTAGTGGGAATTGAACCCTGGTCTCTTGGTTCCCAAGCCAGTGCTCTAACGACTAGGCTACTTCTCCTCCTGCGCAGAACGCTTCTCAGCTTCCAAAGGAAGCTTTTGGGAGGTACACCGCACATGCGCGCCTGCCTTCCTGTCCACCATGGTGCCATATTCTTCGTATGATCACATAGCAGGAGCCAAAAAGGCAGCTCCCCGGGAAGATGGGAGGATTGTGAGGACTTATTCCTGTTATTCACAAAGAACACTGCTACAGGCGAGTAACTACGCTTTCTCCGTGAACAAGCAGGAAATAAGTCCTCACATATGGGACTGCTAAGCTTCAAGCAACCGGAATCAGAGGAGAAAGAATAGTCCAACCGGGCATCGAGAACTGCAGAAGTCAGGAAGACCACAGAGATAATCCTGCCAAGGGACTCATCTGATGCAGTATCTACAGTCAACATCGACCAAGGGAATTTAGCAGGTAGCTGGATACACGGAAGGGCCGGTGGGCAGGAGTTGACCCTCAAGATCCAAAAAGATGCCGGAGCATGGCCTGGCCAAAACTACTGTCCTGTCGGGAATCCCCATCCAGACAGTAATGGGCTGTGAAGGTATGGACCGAAGACCAAGTTGCAACCCTGCATATTCCTCTGAGGAAATAGAATGGAGGTTGGCTACCGATGTAGCCACCACATGGACATTGTGAGCCGTGACATGACCCTCAAGGCTCAGGCCAGCCAAGGAATATGCATGGGCGATGCAGTCCACAAGCCAGAGGGATAGTGTATGCTTCGAAACAGTGACACCCAGCCTATTGGGGTCAAAGGAGATGAACTGGGAGGACTGACAGTGCGCCTTCATGCGCTCCAAGTAGAAGGCCAATGCACACTGGCAATCCAGCGTGTGCAATACTGCTTCACCATGATTGGCGTGAGGCTGGGGGAAAAATGTTGGAAGGACAATGGACTGGTTGAGGTGAAAAGCAGAGACCACCTTTGGCAAAAAGCAGGGGTGCGACCAGAGCCTGGAGCTCACTCACACATCAGGCCAATGTGACAGCCACCAAGGAAGAGGACCTTCCAGGTCAAGAACTTCAAAGGGCACGTGTCAATCGGCTCAAAAGAAGTCCACATGAGCTGGCCAAGGACCACATTCAGATCCCAAGTGACCATAGAGGGCTTGACTGGAGGCTTCAAAAGAAGTAAGCCCCACATGAATTGGCCTAACAGAGGTTGAGCTGACATGGGCTTCACCCCTCAGCCACAATGGAATGCTCCTATCACGCTGAGGTGAACACGCACAGAGTTGGACTTGAGCCCAGAATTGGAGAGGTGCAAGAGATACTCCAACAGTTGGTCTATGGGACAGACATAGGGGTCCAGTGCCCAACCAGCACACCAGATGGCAAACTACCGCCATTTGAACGTGTAGGCCTTACGCATCGACTCCTTGTGGGATGCTAGCAGGATCTCAGTGATGCCCTCAGAGACGGCAAGCTCCTTGAAGGCTTCCCACTCAGCATCCATACTGTGAGCACCAGGGAGCAGATGTGATGCAGCAAGGAGCTTCTCTCCTGCAAGATGAGGTTTGGGTTGGAGCCCAGGCAGAGAGGTTCTGTCTGTGAGAGCTGCAGCAGTAGTGAGAATCACAGTTGTCAAGGCCAGTAGGGTGTGATGAAAATCATGGATCTCCCCTCGGCCTGGAGCTTCAGGAGAGTCTTCATGATGAGCAGAATCGGGGGGGGGGGGGTAGGCATAGAGGCCTTCCCCCCCAGTGGAGAAGGAAGGCATCCGGAACCAGGCGATCGCTGCCCAGACCGAGAGCAGAACTGAGCTACCTGGGGCATTCGGTGCCATAGCGAAGAGGTCCACATCAGGAGTGTCCCGCTGCCAGAAGATCCAGTCCACCAACTCCCTCTTGAGGGTCCATTCGTGTGGCTGAAGAACCCAGCTGAGGCGCTCTGCTAGGCCATAGTTCTTGCCAGGCAAATATGTTACCCTGAGGTCCATGTTCAGGGCAAACATCCAGAGGCAAACAGCCTCCCAACACAGGAGGTACAAGCCTGTGGCTTCCTGCTTGTTCACACAGAAGATGACCACCTGGTTGTCCTCTGGATCAGGACCTCTGATTCACCAGGTTTGCCCAAAAGGCACAGCGAGCATTTGCAATGGCCCAGAGCTCGAGGAAGTTGATCTCATGGAGACTCTTGCTAGAGGGTGCGGAGAACATCCAAGTGCACGACCCAGCTAAGCTTGGAGGCATCCATCATCAGCAGCCTGCAGGGTGCTGCTGGTTGGAAAGGGAAGCCCCGACACAGGTTCCCGGGTACGATCCACCACTCCAGGGACTACACAAGTGGCATAGTGACCACAATGTCCTGCAGACTGCCAGAAGACACACTGGTGTCCTGAGTGATCTCCCTCTCCAGAGTTGATACTGATCTCACACCTGATGTCCCAGCCGCGACAGGCAGGACATGGGTCTCCAGGATAGGCTGGAAGGAGTGCAGTGATGACATGCTCCACACTTCGAAGCCTGCATTCTACGGGGTTTCCATTGCTGCCAAATGAGCTTCCAAGGTTCATAGGCGTTCTTTCAGAACCACCAGTGATGAGCATATCTATGCTGCATTCGTGGGCATCGCCGGGTGGGGACTCCACAATGACTGAGCATAAGGAGACATCAGGCTGCCCTCCTGGGCACTGGGAGTGGACTCTGCCATCTGGGTCGGGTCTTCCTGCCAGGGAAGCTTGGTCGGCTGTTCCCAGTCCTCACTGTCCATCTCACACTGAGAGGGGCTGAGGTGGTGGTGCACACGGATCTTCTCCTTGTGCTCCTCTTTCGACATAGATGGGGTCTTTGCAGAGGGTCACCTCTCTCTGCTCGAACCCTTCTGCTCCAACTGAGCTCTCTGCTCTTTTCCCTTGGCAACCTCAGGTGTGGACAAGGGGGTCGGGGCCGAGGATGCTGAATCAGATGAGCCAAAGAGGGACTCCTTCTGCTTTCCCTTCAGTTTTCTACGCATCATCTGCAAGCACAGCTCACAAGATGCTGGCTGGTGGTCAGATCCAAGGCATTGCAAGCACCAATTATGGCAGTTGCTAACCGGCTTAGACATGCCACAAAACACTGCCTTGGCAAAATCAAACTGAAAAACGGCTGTGGGTGGGAAAAAGCCACTGAAGGGGAAAAAAACACCCAAAAAGCAAACATAAATACAGAAAAAACACCCAAAGAGTAAGAAAAAAGGCTGACGACTAGTGGGTAAAAAAATAAGCAAAAGTTCAGCCACAAAGGCAAGAAAGTCAAACTTTTTCTGGACTGCAGGAACACGTCCTAGGGGCTCCATGGAAAAAAGACTGGAGAATATTGCGCCATGGCAGGCAGGAAGGCAGGTGCGCATGCACGGAGTACCTCCCAAAAGCTTACTTTGGAAGCTAGGGAGCATTCTGTGCGGGGCTCCTTCAGTGACATCATCCATTCGTGAGGACTTATTTCCTGCTTGTTCACGGAGAAAGGAAGTAACCCATTCATGTTACATGTTAAACCAGAAAGGTGGTATATAAGAAATTTTAAATAAATAAATAAACATTCAAAATGTGACGTGCAATGTTCTACTTTAATTTGGCAGTGACTTTTGATTTTATGCATTTTATATCAACTAAGGCAGTGCATTTCCAGTGGCAGGAGGGAAATGGCACTTGCTAACTGAAATCTCACATGTAGAAAAATGTCAGACCTGGGAAATGACAGTTTAGACAACTGGCAAATTCAGAAATACTAATGCACAAGACCTAGCATTTGGTTTTTTCCATGCTGAAGTCGTGAAGAGTGCTAGATCCTTCACTTGCCACAACCACATCAAACATCGGAAGTGCTGCAGGGTGGCCCCTTTAGAAGACAACCAGACTCCTCCTAAGAGCAGATTTCACTGGCTTGACCTAGCGCACAATGACCACACCTTAAAACGTGTCACTTGTTGTTGCAATGAACACTTTGGCCTCCTTATGAACACATACAGTCAGGACAAGCAGACGTCACTGTTCAAATGACATCACTATATTCTTAATATACAGAATAAAGCAAAGCCATAGACTACACTGGCTTCAGACTTTAAATTATCTCTTACAATTTCTCTGCAACACCTGTTAAGAATTTACATTTATACTGTACCGAGGTTTTTGTTGTAATGGAGTTTAGGCAACTGGGAAATAAAGAAGAGGAAATTCACAATAGGAAAATGCGACAGTCGTTTGGTGGTTATATATATCTGGAAAAAAATAAGAATAAGCCACATGAAAAGAGAGCAAGTTTGTAATGTTCGGAATAAGAGTTGATTGTCCTTTCAATTTAACAACACATTCAAAATGTTCATGACATTTTATTTTAATTTCATAAAGTGCAACAAACCTCTTCTCTGCTCACAATCTCAAATTAACCTAAATACATACATGACTTTTAATGACTTCCAAAATCCCGCAGGCATGACAAGATTCCCTAGCTGCATGGCACAACTCCCATCAGTGACTGAGAGGGACAATTACCCTTAATTCTCTGGTGTTAAACCACCTCAACATTTTATTGGCTCCACTTTTATGAAATCTGCTTCTCACACATTTATTATTTAGAAACATTTATATATCACTA
Source organism: Ichthyophis bannanicus (assembly GCA_033557465.1). Lineage (NCBI taxonomy): Eukaryota > Metazoa > Chordata > Amphibia > Gymnophiona > Ichthyophiidae > Ichthyophis > Ichthyophis bannanicus. Next base: position 1,768,396,330 of record CM066031.1, read on the forward strand.
CCATGAACAAAATTCTGTATATCGTATAACATCTGCAGAACCCCAAATGAGGCCACACTTTCTTCTGAATGTTTCTTTGTAAAACAGCTCCTTCCGCTGTATGTCTCTCCAAATACACATATTTCCTGCACCCTCATAAGTTTACTTTTTTTTTTTTTTTTTTTAAAAAGGCTCCATGCTGACTAAACCTTTCAAAATGTACCTTGCTAACTTGGTCGCTCTTTTTCTACTTAGAAGTAGTATGCAAAATCAAACTTTTAATATAATTCTAAGGCTGGGGTTATTCTCCTGATAATGTGAATTCCTAATTGTTTCTTGTTATGAATAATTTCCTACTAAATTCTTAACTGGACTAACAGTCTGTTTAACAGAGAATATACCTGAAGTGGGTGGAAATCAAACTTCATAGTTCTTGCACCTTTTTCTTCACTCCTGACCAGTACCCCTACTAACAGGCTAAGAAGGTCAACAACTAGCAATACGCTATCTATACCACCTGAGTCCACTAAATGTACCCAAACAACCAAAAACAGAGCATTTACACTATATGCTCCTAAGTGCTGGAACAATCTCCCACCTCATATAAAAGATCAATTACTGACCTCTCGCAATTCAGAAAAGCTATTAAACATCACTTGTTCTGCCTTTATTTTACCCACACTAACCTAATACATTCACATCCAACACCTCATCTCACCCACACAGCATCTGACGTACCAACAACATAACCCCCAGTGATTTACAAAAGAAACTCACCATTAGGAACATTCACAATCAGCATGACTACATTACGACACTATCACATAATATAACTTAAATAATTTACAAGCTCCTTTGTTTGAACTGTATATAGTTACCCTGTTACTTCCAAGTTACAATCCCTGTTATAATGTAAGCAAAAGATCGTGTTCTAATGCAAAATGTTGTTACAATGTAAACCGCACTGATACTAAATAGCGCGGTATATAAGAATTTGTAATAATAAATAATAAAATCAATATCCTTTTGCATACTTTTTTCTCCTAACACTATTTTTTCTAGTAGATACTTAAAGGCTCATTTTGCATAGGATGTCAAGGTAGGAACTGGCATGTCCAGGTCGGGACATGGAGCCTTTTGCAAAATATGTATAAGTGTTTTCTGGCAAATACATGTGTATCTGCCGGCATATACATTGAAAGCAATGATTTCAGGAACATACATGTGCAGAAAAAAAAAGCAGGATCACTCAGTATTTTCCATGTATAATTGCTAATAATTAAACACGGAAGTACCCATTTTAACAACTTCCACATGTAAGAGGTAGCAATTATACGTATAAGAGCTATATTCTAGACACTTATAAGTGCAGTCAATTAAGCAGGAAAGCACAAAACATGTAAAATGTTTGAAGACGTAAAAGTACCAGGGGCTAGCACAATTACTCTCTCAATCACTCATTTACTGTAAAGTCCTGGCAGAAATGAGCATTTTGCAGGATTTTATGCAAGCCTCACAGAAGGAGGAAAATTCTTGGAACTATATATTTATTTCCATTGTAAAATGAGAAAAACATATAATTTTTTGATCTGCCCAAATCATGTCACCTTTAAAACTATTCTCTAGGTCATCTGCATTTGGAAACCATCATTTATGCATGTATGCAGTCTATATGTATAAATGGTCCGTTTACATGTGGGTATGATTTGTGAGGCTTTTATAAAGTGACCTCCTTACACACCCAGATTTTAATTAGAAAAAAAACCCTACATGCATGTTTTATTTAACTGAAGTCCCTAGCTTTCTTGGGTTCTTCATAAGAGCACGTTTATTAAAGGATGCTAGGCTTTTGCAGCTAATGCCTGGCATTAGTGGGAATAGCACCATGTGAGCTGCAAAAGTCACACGTTGTCTACTGGCATGCAGAGCATTTCCCCAACAGATAATGCGGCAAAAATTCAGGGATCATGGCATGGCATCATCACCAATGCAGCTAAAGCCACCCAATGAGTGGGCAAGTCACTTTATCCTCCATTGCCTTGGAAGAAAAGGCTGGCAATCTTCTTCCGGTGATACATTGCCAAGAAAACCCAGAGGTAGCTGGGTTGCTGTGAGTCAACAATGACTTGATGACACTAAAAAAAAAAAGCTGTATTCATAAAGCCTGCGATTACCATGTATTGTCAGTGCCCGCAGTAGCCACATGTTACCTGCACACCCACACTCTGCCCACCCCTTGCCCACTCATGTTGCTAACGTGCAATATACAGACAGCACAGAAAATTCCTGTGCTATCTGCATTTGGCCCAAGACAGTTGCTACCATGACGTGCCTTTCCTGTGTTATTGCCGTATTAATAGCTAATGTGCTTTATTAAACATGCAAACCGATACTCAATACTTTTGTTCACCCAGCAGCAGAGGTAAGTTTCTGCTCAGCATCCCTAAGCTTTTGGGAGCTAGAGCTTTCCACTTGCGCCACAGATATGCTTAGAATTGCATGTATTGTTCAATATTGTATCTGGGAAGTGAAGGAAGCATCACCTTTACAGTTAAATGGCCCCTTTGCTTTGAATACTTAACTTGGATTTTAAAGAAGTCAAACTAATTGTCTTGCCTTTTCTTGTCTTCACAGCCAATGATTATAAAGTGGGGCAGAGAGATATCTATAAAAAAATGTCTTGGTGCTGTCTGATTTATGGTACCAAACTTAATGTTGGAGAGGGCTGATCTGGTATGTGTATCTAACCTTGTTCAATGGGTTATGAGTTCCTGCTGCCTCTAGGTATGCTGTGATTTCATAGAGGAGGATGTTGTCTTCTTTTGGATAAGGCAGTGAAGGATCTTGGTAATGAGCTTCTATATCTGCTAAAATGGCCCTAAAAAAATGAAAATGAGAAATTCTCTGAATATTAAAAGATACATACAAGGGATTCTGATTCATTAACAGCAACTCTGGGAACATGAATGCAACGTTTTACCACCACAAACCAATCAGACATGCATTTTTGTCTAAGGACCTGCCAATGTCATGACAGTTTTTACAGAGCCTGACGATACCAGAATGTGCTCTAAAGAAATCAAATATGGTAAGAACCCTGAAAATCAGGATAAAACTGTCAAAAGACCTCTATCATAACGACTCCCTTTCAGCTCCTTTCCTTCCCTGAACCAAATTTTATGAATCTTATTGTGACTGATTATCATGATCAGATAAATTTACACACAGAAAACCTAGGAAAATGCCCAGTTAATGTCTGGGGTCTGAATGCCACAAGAGAATTCAATTTTTTCACTCTCTTTCAAAACAATGCATTGTTGATTATATGCATCACCTCTCACTGTGCCATAACATTAAGAAGGCAATTTTTTGTCCATTTATTGCCATGCATATATAGCCAAATGCCCAAGTAAATAACCTCCTATAAAATCCTGACCCATTAGAAGTATGCAGTTTGACATGAAGGCGTGTACTTCGCTGGTAGGAGTAGCTGGGGGCAGGGTCTGGGTGGAGCGTGGGCAGAGTTAGCAAGTACACGTTGATTATAAAATTCTTCAATTTACATGCAAACTTTACATGTTTCATTTACACCTGCTATAGGGCAGGCATACATGTCCAAGTGAAGAATAAGCGCATAGATTAGCGTATTTTATAATCAACACACATACTTCATGATTCTGTCCATGCATTGCCCAGACTGTGCTCCCAGCAATGCCTAGGGGATATGGTGAGGGCCTGGAACATGGAAATTCCCCTTATCTTGGATAAGATAGCTCCTTGGCAAGAGGTAAGTCACTCACGTGCGATTTGCAGACCGTGGCATAACCAAGCTCTTAGGGATTAAGAGAAGATGTTTCAGGCAGAAAGTCGGTGCCGTAAATCAGGGAGTTTGGGGGATAAAAGGCATTGGCAGGAAGAATAGAAAAATGATAGGTAGCTGTTGTGACTGAGAAGGCGACTCTTGCATGTAGAATTACAGGAGTTTCATCCAATGTTACTAAGGTCTTTTTGGTAGTTCGGGAACTTACTTCAGGATCTTTTTGTCCCATAACAATTGAGGTGCCAGGGAATGATCATGAGACCTTCCCTGAAGAGATTAGGGATGAGGTGGAGAATAAAAAGGGAGAGATGGGGTGAGGGTTAGTTAGAGGGAGGGGGAGATAATATTAAGGAAATGTTGGTTTGGTTTGGCACAGCTTCGCATGGGGAACTGTCCCTAGTACTGATGCGGTGGCCTCCTTACTCAGATTTTGACCTTTGTCCAGCGTTCTTGATCAAAGTTGTTAAGGAAAAGTCTTTGCAAAACTGTGAATACCTCATTGGAGGATGGGGCTGTCCCTGATGATCTGAAGATGTCTATAGTGACTCCCCTTCTGAAAAAGAGAGATCTAGATCCTTGTTTGGTGCAAACCTATTGCCCGATCACTAAAAGCCATTCTTACCCAAGATCATTGAACTGGTGGCATTTTTGCAGTTATCAGAAAGAAGATTTGGATTCTAGTATGGGACTGACTTGAATCGACCAGAGTTTTGAACCAGTTTTAGTACTGAGATGGTACTGATATCTCTGTCTAGCACTGATTTGTGGATGGATTGTGGGGGATCCTCAGTATTAATACTATTAGATCTTTCTGAAGCCTTTGATACTGTAGATCATAGTATCTTGCAAGCTAGAGAGGGCTGCAGCACTGGGTCTTGTAGGAGAGATGTTGCAATGGCTTGGCTCAATTTTGGCACATCGGCAGTTAAGAGTGAAGATGGGGGGGGCTAGATATCATCAGCAAGGAGGCTGCTTTTTGGAGTGCCTCAGAGATCAGCATTCTCACCGCTTTTTTTCAGCATATATATGCAGCCTTTAGCCAGGCTCTGGAAGAAGTATAAGGTGACTTATGATATTTATGCCGATGAAATACTGTTACTTTTTCCATTAGGTACAGCTGAGATGGAATTCCAGCAGTCATTTGATGCATGTATGGCCAAGATCTCTTCCTGGTTAAGGTTAAGTAAATTAAAGTTAAACGTGGTCAAAGCAGAGCTGCTGTACACATTGGTACATCAAGGCCTCTACCTCCCCTACCCATGTTGTCCATTAAGGGACTTCCCTGTAAAATTATCTTCTAAAGTTAAAGATCTGGGGATTTATGTAAAGGAGACTTGGGTCTAGAGACTCAAGTTGTTGAAATGGTTAGGAAGGCATTTGTCAAACTGCGTATAGTTAGGCATCTGTGCTTGTTTTTGGAAGTTGAAGCTCTGAAGAAGTTGGTATGGTCATTAGGGATGGTTCAGCTTGATTGTTTTAACAACTTATAAGTGGGCCTCCCTTCATGACTATTAAAACGATAACAAGCAATTCAGAAAGTGTCGGCTTGGTTGGTCTTGGGGAAATCATGTTGAGAACAGGCCACTCCTTTACTATGGAGTTTCAATGGTTTCCAGTTACACATACAGTAGAATATAGTTTAAAATAATGTACTTGGCTTTTAAAGTTTTGTGCAGGATGGGCCCTGATTACCTATCTTCAAAGCTCTAACAATGTTTATGTTTATTCAGTCTTAATATACCGGCCTTTGTGGGTCATACAGAGCAGTTTACAAAATTAAAAATAGAGTGACTTTCAAATACTGGAAAAGAACTACAATGTCTGATAGGACAGAACACAGAAAGACACCATACAGCAGGTGTCATGTAGTCCAGAGACATATACCAACAATATAATTAGTTGCACCAAATTGCATCAACCACATTTGTAGTCTATGGGATAGAATATATTCTATCATAGGATCTGAGGTCCAGTCAGGACCTTCAGAAGATGGCGGGCTCATCAGTTGAGGTTGTTGCTCACTCTAGAATTAGAAGGAGAACATATAGTGTGGTTGCATCTCTTGACTACAATGATCCTCTTCCTGGTTTAAGAGACAAATTTAACTATTTGCACTTTTGTAAAAGACTGAAACATAGGTAACGTGATGGAGACTAAAGTTTTTGAGTGGATGTATCATTTGGAAAGGATCAGTGGAGTAGGAAAGAGAGAGGTGGATGGCTGATTTTTTAAATGTTCTTTTTGTAATTGTATAAATGTAAGTTGTATTTTGTGTTTTGCATATTGCATATTGTTCATGGCTCTAGTGATTTCCTTAAGGGGTAGTCTATAAATCTATTATTATTCATGCCATCATGTATATTTTTACACCTAAGGTAATTTTATAAGAGCGATTTTATGCACATGTATTACGCATGAGCCCACGTTCGTGGGCTCGTGCTAGTTGGTTGGTACCTTGGTAGAATCAGCAGGTTCGTGGGCTCATGCTAGTTGGTTGGTACCTTGGTAGAATCAGCATGTATTACGCAAGTACATACACATTAAAAAGACTTTAGGGACCCGGTATTCAAAACAATTAACAAAGCAAAGCTGCTAACCACGTTAATTGCAGTGAATGAGATATTCAGCGGCATTAACACGGTTAGTGCTACTGTGTATCTGTGGTTGCCAGCTCTACATGCTCTGATGCTAACTGCTCAGCATTGGGACATGTCGGGCGCATTCTGGGGTGGAGCCAATCAGTAACTAGTCAGCGGAGATACTGAGTCGCTGCCTGGTTAGCGATATGCAGTAAAAGCCAGGTGCTGGTAACCCTGGCTTAACTTGCACCACATATCACCAAATGGGCAGCAACTCAATATCACTGCTGCCCGGTTACTGATCGGCAAGAGCAGTTCACCCGGATATTCAATCCCGGTGCTGGATATGACCCCAGCAATGAATATCTGGGTTTACTGTTCAGCACAAGCGGCTAGCCATGTAAGTAGTGCTAGCTGCTGGCGCTGAATACCGGGCACTATAAAATTACTCCCTAAATAACTAACAACTCAAAAAGTTTAAGCTGCAGGCGGCGGCCTTGCAGTGAGTTGGAGCTAACTAGTCTCTTGCATCAAGTGTCACATGTTGTTGAGAGGAGTAGAACCGCTGCAGGGCCTGTGTGTGTGTGCTGGTTCACAGGTCCCATTCTGAATTTCTCTGCCACCAGTCAAAGAGAGAGTTTACAATATGTGAGGAGAGACCAGAGTAGAAAAGGGGCCTTGAGGGATGGGGTATAGAAGAGAAGGATAGGACAGAGGGAAGGAAAGAACCTGAGAAGAAGCCATAGAGAGGAAGAGTAGAAATGAGATGAACTCAGAAAAGGCCATGGAAAGGGGAGAAAGGAGAAAGGGAAGGGTTCAAGAAGGGGCCATGGGGGTGGGGACATTAGGAGAGGCCGTGGGTTGGACAGGGGACAGAAGAAGGTCTTAATAAATGGAGATTGCACAATAGAAGAGGAGGAAAGACTCAAGAAGGCGCTATGGAGGACAGGAAAAAAGTGAGTGGACGTGGGTTTTAAAACCTCCTCCCAAATTTCTGTCTTGGGTTCCAGGATTTTTAATTCAAGTCTTGGCCAGAAGAGTACATGCAACACCATTGACCTATTGCCCAAGTTAAAGAATACGAGTTCAATCTTATTTTCTATCTTAGAAAAAAGACTTTGCCTCTCTTACTTATTAAAATTCTCCAGGGCTGCTCCCAGATGCTTGGAGTCAAACTTACAGGTGTAATTTAATTCATTGGCAATTTGCTGTCTCAAAATCTGCATTTGTCCAACCTGAAATGAATAGGGAGAAAGGTAGCAAGAGTTCATTGGTCTTCAGAAATGCTGCTAGTATTGTTCATTCTCGAATTCCTATCAAATTGCCTTTTTGCACTTCACAATTCCCATATTTACAGTCCCCATTGCAGTTCTTGTGGCCCTACTAACTCACTGGATAACAACTTGCACTCCCAAAACACATGTGAGGCTGATGTGAAATGACTGGAGAATGGAAGATATGTACACATAAGAACATATACTCAAAACTGAGACGGAAAGGGGACAAACTCCACTCATTCTCAAAAATGGTTACTATCTATGCACAAGAACTGAACAACTCTACAAAGAGTTTTCCAGGGAAAGAAACACATCTGGATTCCTTTGGTTCACAGTCAGATGGAAGCAAATGTTTGCCCCCCCAAAAAAAGAATATTTACTTTTACATCAGAAAGTTTAGATCTATCCTGCTCTGCCCATAATTACTCAAACCAGAGATCTGTAAGCTTTAGACAAGCGGCACTGAATTCTTGATGCCAATATGTCACTTAGGTATCCATGTGAATGTGAAATTAAGCTCAAGAATTTAGATTGTCTCTTCTAAGGCCCACAGCACCCCCTTATGTTTCTGTCTGCGCCCATGTGTATTTTAATCATTTTCCTTAGGAATTCCCTAGCCCCTTGTTTATTCTATTTGTCTGACTTAGCAGATTGCAAGCTCTATGGAGCAAGGACCGTCTCTTACATGTATGTGTATAGTGCTATACAAATGTTTAGTAATAGTAGTTGTTAGTCGAGTTATAATACAAAAGACCACATTTTGGATTATTCTAACCAATGCTTTTGGACTTTTGGAAACCTGATTGATTTATAATTTGATTAGCCCAGACTATATTGTGATGATATAAACAATTTTTCTAGACCTGGTACTGGTCAAATTTTGGTAACATTTTCTAGGAGTCATCTAATGAATATTTATTGTGATTGAATACGATAGTTTGGCTTTGAACTCTTCGTGACTCCTCTAGTCCAATGGTTCCCAACGTGTAGTACATGGATCCTGTATAATTTGACAATTGCATAAATAAAAAGTGAAAAAAAAAGTTGAAAACGAACACAGAACATTATATAAACTCTTGTGGAGTTAAAGCACGTATTTGAGGCAGATTTTGTAAAGTGAAGTATGCATGTATTTTACTTATAAAATAGAGAGGTGCAAAAATGCATGTCAAACTATCTGCAAGCACTTATGTTTGCCCTATGGCAAATGTAAATTTAGATTTTGCCTGTGCCTAGATTTTGCCGGAATGTGCATATGCTATACTATTTTATAACTTACGCATGTAAATTTGTGCTCCACTCACGCTCTGCATAAATAACACCCCTGCGTACACCCACAGTGAAAGTACGAGTGATTGGTCTTACGTACATACTTACAGAACAGCCATCGGCTAAAGGAAGCGTGTAAGTGCGCATTTACGTAAGTAAATCCTTGAAAATAGTGACTTATGAGCATGTATGGTGCAAATCTTGATGCAGCTCCCTTACAAAATTACCCCTATAAAGTGTGACACAATAGCGCATGTCCCATTTCCTCCATTCACAGACTCCGGCATGTCTGTGGAGAATTTGGTTGAAACAGGCATGGTATAGGGTATCTCAGGAGGGTAGCAAAAGATATGTGGCTGGGAGGCATAGGGACTGCCGGTGTATATGAGGTATGTATGTCTGTATTAATCAGTGGCATGATGTGCACATCTATTAACACGGGGACATTTTAGCTATTTATCAGTGGAGATTGAGAGTAGGCTGTCAGAGGATGCGGGTAAGTGGTGTGTATTAGGGGGTTGTGTGTGTTTGTGGACGGCCATGAGCATGCAGCTTCTCTCTCTCTTGCACTCACTCCCTGTTCCTTCTACTCTCTTGCACTATTTCCCCTCCCATTCTTTCAACACCTTCCCTCCTGCCCTTCCACCCAGCCATGCAATCTTCTGCTTGTCTTCCTCTAATCACATTCTTTTCCTTATGCTCCACCACTCTCCTCCATGCCTTCTCTCTAGCACCAACCCTTCCTTCCTTTCTTACCCTGCTCCTTCTCTTGATGCTTCGCCCCCTCATCTGACTCTCCCTTCTTTCCCACACCCTCTTTTTCTTGTTGACGGGATCCAGGGGCTCCTGTCGGCACTTTACTAACACAGCTTCGCTGTCTGGACCCAGGAACTCTGGGAGAAGTGTTAGCACATGCACAAATAGATGCATATGGATAGACAGAGGCTTCTCCATGAAACGCACCTAAAATACCCTTGATTCAAAGCCTAACCGTTTATCTCATTCCGCAGAACAGAAATATTGTACCTTGATGCTTCATTATGATACATTTAGGAAAGTTAAAGAAAAAATGAAAAGTCAGCCAAGTATTCAAGTTTCTTCATTTATTTTTTAAAATAAAAGTACCTTCATTATTGCATCCAGATATGGGCTCCAGATCCTCTGAGTTTTAGCAATGGTGGCAGAATAAATTTTGCTAGAATTAGCTTGTAACAAAAACAAAAGATTAGTACACACATTGAATGTTGTACAGTAAATGTATGCAACAGTTAGTTAGAAATGGAGAATATGACGGCAGCTTAAGGACCACAAGGCCCTTTTGGTTAAGTAGGAGTTACGGGCACTTACCTACAATGCCCTTCAAAGGATTGACTGCTTTCTGGAGAGCTTTCAGTGTGTCCTGTACAGCTCTGTCTCTGAAGATAATCTTCTGAAACATGAGGAGGAAATTCTATGCAGAGAAAAGAGATATGCTTTGCAAGAGAATGAAACTTTTTTCTTCATTCGATACTGCTGCAGTAACTCAGCACTTTGTTTTCAAATGGGCATTTGCTAGTGGGCATCAGTCCAGACAAGCAGAAAGGTAAAGAAGAATAAGGCCCAGTATTCTCCAAAGTACTTCAACTATGAGTTGAATAGTAGAAAATAGGAGATGGGGTAAGGAGGAATTGGCAAAAACAAGGGAAGTGCAGAGGGTTGCTTTATTTCTAGAAACAACAAGTCCACTCTATGCTTTCGGCATCGGAGAGTGCAAAAAACATTAAAACAAACAAAAAAAATACCCTTCTCCTGGGACGACTGCAGGGCCCAGGCTGCATCACTGTGCTCTGTTGTGTGGGGTCTCTAGATTTGGATACCCCAACTATAAGGATGAATGGGCCTAGATACATCACAGATATTGTATATGCTTAGGTCCAAGAATGAAAGGACGAATAATCGCTGTTACAGTGATAGCTATTCCTGACCTATAAGTAACACTTGCTAGCCCGAGAGATGCACCTTTGGCTATCAGGATGGCATGTGCTAACTACTACAGTCAGAGGGCGTTACTTGGGCAAATCTTTTCTTTTTAAATCCTTTTACTTCTGAATAGCACAAACAGCATCTAATAAAGAGCATACATTACACATTGCAAGAATAAATCTTTGTCAACAGCAAAAGCAAAAGAATGCCAGGTACGGTATTAAATATATTAATATATTAAGCCCGAAGTTCGATGTTATATGGAATGTATAACTGCCTTTTCTTCTTTTTTTTCTTAAATAAAGTCCAGCAGCATTAGAGTGGAGTAGCAGTCTAACGGTTAGAGTACTAGCTTGGTAACCAAGAGACCAGGGTTTGATTCCCACTAGCACTCCTTGTGGCCCTGGGTATGTCACTTAACCTGTCATTGCCTCAGAAGAAAGGCCTGGCAATCTACTTCCGGTCACTCTGCCAAGAAAACCCAGGAGCTGCTGGGTCACCAGGAGTTGGCAGTGACTTGAAGGTACGCCTTGCATTTTTTGCCAGCGGCATTATATGTACAGTGCTAGATGTATAATCCATTATACATCCAGTATTAGGATAGTAAATTTATAAAACATTTTCATATGTAAAACAGAGCTTTAAGTGCATAAATGGGCTCTCACAAAATTCGGTCACGCCTAAAAGTATGAGCAGTGCAAGCCAGTGTGCAGTTTGAGAGGAGTCATGATCTACGCATGTAATTTATAAAATATGTACGTAAAGTATGTGCTAACATTTACACCTGCTCTCAAGCAAGCAGAATGTCCACACCTTGAATACAGGTGCTATTGCTGCTGGATTTGTGCTTACATTTTATAAAATCATACAGGTGCCTATGTGTCGTAATGAAATAGCTCCAAAATAGGTGTTGTTCTGTTCAGGTAACCTAGGTACCTAGTTATAAAATTATCCCCTACGGGTACTACAGAGCAAAAAGGGTGCATCTGGGTGTTCCAGGGGCAGCATGCACAAGTCTGCAAATCATGTAAATGCCTTTGAATATCAGACCCATAATTTATATGCATAATGAGAAGTTGGTATATTCAATTGCACTTACAGTACTATACATATAACGCCACTAAATATGCAAATAATTTGAAACACAGAACAAACATTAGAAATATTATTCCTTAGATGTTCTGCTGAAAAGTGGCCTCATTTAATTTAATTCATTTAACTTGACAGGGCATTTCTATACCACTTTAGCTAGTAGCCCAGTACAAGCCGTTTACAAACACAAACAAAACTTAAAATATATAAGTTGCAAATAATTAAAATAAAACAGAACAAATAACCAATCAATTATAATAATCACATAATCATAACAAAAATATAATATAATGTAATACAAATAAAATAAAAAAGTCCAATAATTGTTCTTGCAAATATTGCTTAAAGCATCAATCATTAATAATAAGGAGATACTCTGTATGTAACGCAGCAACCCCTGTGTTTTCTTGGCAAAGTATGACCAGAAGTAGATTGCCAGGAGTTTTCTTCCAAAGCATGGAGGGTAAAGTGACTTGCCCAAGGCCACAAGGAGTACCAGTGGGAACTGAACTCTGGTCTCTTGGTTATCAAGTCAGTGCTCTAACCATTAGGCTACTCCTCCACTCCTGGATTGCCAGGAGTCACCATTGACTTGTAAATCAATGTTTTATGCTTTTAATTTCCTTCAAGTCAATGGTGACTCGTGGCAATCCAGGAGATGGAGGAGTAGCCTAATGGTTAAAGCACTGACGTGATAACCAAGAGACCAGAGTTCAGTTCCCACTGGCACTCCTTGTGGCCTTGGGCAAGTCACTTTATCCTCCACTGCCTTGGAAGAAAAGGCCTGGCAATCTACTTCTGGTCATACTTTGCCAAGAAAACACAGGGGCTGCTGGGTTGCCAGGAGTCAGTATTGACTTCAAGGGAATTAAAAGAATAAAACATTGATCTATGTTTATCTGATACTCTGTATGCGTACAAAGGCAACATAAGAAATGCCTTACTGGTCAGACCAAGGACCATCAAGCCCAATGCCCTGTTTCCAACAGTGGCCAATCCAGGCCACAGGTTTCTGGCAGGTTCCCAAAGAGGCACAAAGGTTCCACAATGGTTGTCTCGGGCAAGCAGTGGATTTCCAGGGTCCTCTTTAATAATGGTTTATGGACTTTACCTCCAGGAACTTGTCCAAGCCTTTTTTAAAACCAGCTACACTAACAGTTTTTACTACATCCTCTGTAATGAATTCCAGAGTTTCATTATGCGTTGAGTAAAAAAATATTTTTTCTTATTAGTCTTAAATGGGTTACACTGTAGCTTCATTGCGAGGGGTTAACCTGCACAAAGAGGCAGGCACCACTCTAGCCACCTTACTGAGGTATCTAATAATCGAGAACTTCGGAAGGAGCTGAAATCTACCTTTGGTAAAAGGAATCCTGGAAACATTCATGAGCTGGAACAAACTGCAGTTGAAGAGTGGAGAAACAACCAGCAGACAGATATACGAAACTTATAGATGGCGACAAGAAACGTTTGAAGGCTGTGATCACTGCCAAGGGTTGTGCAACCAATTATTAGTGAAGGGTGCCATTAATCCTGTCCAGGTCATATTTTGCTTTTTTCTCAGAAATTACTACATCTAAGTTGCACGGACTTCTATTTTTTTGTTGTATACCTTTGAACATACTATTAAAATATTATGATGACATACAATTGGAATATTTTCAATTATTTCTCAAGATGTTGTACATAACATATCTAAAATGCAAGGGTGCCAATAATATTGACCACAACTGTAACTTTTGTTTACTTCCCTTTTAGCATTTCATCATCCATCTGTTAATTATGGCCAGGTGTATGGTAGTACACCCCCACTGCCATCACCTTTCCCTTTTTACGTGGAATTTTTATCCATAGAGATTCTACACTGTTTTTTGTTTCCTGCAAATCCTGTGTGACTCAATGCCCTCTCTAAAATAGAGTGCAACCCCTCCCCTATCATTGAGATATAGTTTGTACCCAGGAGGAGCCTGACGCATCTACTCAGTTAGTTTGTTCCAGGCATATGGAGCAGCAAGAAGTCTGGAGTTGGCAGTGGCAAAGAAGAGCACAGATAAAAGGGATCCGCCAGAGAAGCGGAGCTGCCATTAGTGTAGGTACACCAAATGCCACTTTAAGGGGTGGTGGCAAGTGCCCCCACATGCCTGTTAGCATGTTGTTAATGCACTGCACTGTGCTAATAGCAAGAGGACGGGTGCACATGCTCCCTAAAATTAGTGAGGGCCTCAGTGCTAGTTTTGCAGCATAAATGCGCACTATCGATGCACCTTTAGTAAAAATGCCCCTAAGACATAGTGAATTTGGCATCCAGCAATATTTGAAAGAGTTGCTGCTTTGTTTTCATAGGAGCCTGAAGTGGCTCCAATGGCTAAGGATGGCTAGCTCAGGAGAAGAAACAACTTCAAAACCTACTAACCTAAAAAATCTTTTGAATACTGACCTCATAGGCTCTAGTCAAGTATTTTTATGAGGCAGGGAAATTTTTTTTTTCCTTATTGTTAGATCTTTTACTATTTTTTCCTCTACTTACTTTGCTTTTTGTTTTATCTTATTTTGTTAGGTCTCTATGTAGCCCCTTCCCCCAATAGGGGCAAAGTCTCAGAGCCTGATTTTCAAAGCCGTATCTGTATAGCCCACAGGGAGTTATCCAAGTAAGGGCACCGAGAGACAGATTCGGTGGCACTATCAGAATAGTACCTCTGAAAATCTCCAGAGACCACTCCAGCACTATTTGGTAAGTGCAGGGGTGGTCTGTAAGCGAAGCTCCGGATAAGTGCAGATTTATCTGAATGGTTGAGATTTTCTGCAACATAGATGAGTTTTCATTTTGCTCTTGGAGTGATACAGCAGGATGATCACTTTTGGGTAGATACCCTGGAGTCTACAAATGGAAAAAGTTGAAGACTCTCTGACAGATGAGTCTTAACTGCTGTTTTGCATTAGCCCTGACCTGAAGCGTGCTGTTCATGCAAGAAGTCCTCAGATGTCATAGACTTGAAACAATTCTCTATGGAATAATAGGTCAAAATAGCTCAAGCGCAATGTAACAGACTGATCAACAGTTACAGGAAATGCTTAGCTGAAGTTATTGCTATTTACGGAGATGTCACATACTTTTCTACACAAGGATATGTACTACTGAATCATTTTGTTGAAAAATATATCCTCTCTGTCTGAATTTCTTATTCTGTGGAGGTTCTCTCTCTCTCTTATCTGGGTTCAGATTAAGCTCAAAACATAATTAGATCCTAAATTTCAGGACCACACTTTGGTACAGATTTTCCCACGATCAGTAATGCAGGTGCATACCCAAACAGGCAAAAACAGCAAAAAACACAAGATACCTGCAGCTCTTTCACAATCATAAAACACAGCAGTCTGTCCAAACCATTCAGGCCAAAGGTCCCCAGTGAGTTCTGGATCTCAGAGAAAAGGTGATTATTGGTCACTTCCTGGTGAGTTTTCATGTCATACCACGTATTCATTTGGTCTATGTAACATGTAACCCTGCAACAAAGAAAACACAAGAGCATCACTCCTCTTCGTCAAATGCCAGCTTGTAAATAAAAACAAAAAAAACCCCATAAGAGGTTTTTCCTTTAAAAATGTGTTGAACTCTGATGTAGTGGTAGTGAAACAGCAGTGGAGTGAAGAGACTCTGTGGGCCACTATTCAGCGGTGGCAGCTAGCACAATTAAAGCGGCTGGCTAATGTCGCTTTAACACAGGCCCAGATATTCAATGCCACGATCATATCCGGCCACCAGCACTGAAATCTGGGCTACCCAGATAGTGTTTTAGTTAACTGGGTAGCAGCAATGTTCAGCCACATGGTTAGCATCTGGGCATTCAGTGGGGTTGGGGGGATAATTCAGTGGCACAAAATAGCTATAAGAACATAACATATGCCATACTGGGTCAGACCAAGGGTCCATCAAGCCCAGCATCCTGTTTCCAACGGTGGCCAATCCAGGTCACAAACGCCTGTCAGGTTCCCAAAAGGTATCCAGATTCCATGCTGCTTGTCCAATGAGTAAACAGTGGATCTCCCCAGTCCTCTTTAATAGTGGTTTATGGACTTTTTCTCCAGGAGCCTGTCCAAACCTCTTAAATCCAGCTATACTAACAGCTTTTACTACATCCTCTGCTAATGAACTCCAGAGTTTGACTATGCGTTGAGTGGAAAAATATTTCCTTCTATTAGTCTTAGATGTGCTACATTTTAGCTTCATTGCGTGTCCCCTTGACTTTCTACTTTTGGAAGGAGTGAACAACCGATCTACATTTACCCATTCTACTCCATTCATTATTTTATAGACTTCTATCATATCTCCCCCTCAGCTGCCTCTTTCTCAAGCTGAAGAGCCCCAGCCTTTTAAACCTTTCCTCGTAGAGATAGCCTTCCATCCTCTTTACCATTTTGGTGGCTCCTCTCTGTACCTTTTCTAATTCTGCTATATCCTTTTTAAAATATGGTGACCAGAACTGCACACAATATTCAAGGTGTGGTCGTACCAAGGAACAATACAGAGGCATTATATTATCCTTGGTTTTATTCTCCATTCCTTTCCTTATTATTCCTAGCATTCTATTTGCTTTCTTGGCTGCCACTGCACACTGGCAGAGGGTTTCAATGTATTATTCACAATGAAGCCTAAATTCTTTTTCCTGGGTCGGGGGTACTAATATGGAACCTTATATCGTGTAACTGTAGTTTGGGTTGTTCTTCCCTAGTTGCATAACTTTGCACTTGTCGACATTAAATGCCATCTGCCATTTTGATACCCAGTCTTCCAATGTATCAGGTCCTCTTGCAATTTTTTTACAATCCTGTTGTGTGCTGCTGAATATTCCAGGCACCGTGATTAACACGGTTGGCAAGTGTGCTAATCACGTTAATCATTTTGAAGATTCCCCCCTAGTATCTAAGCATGTTCTTTCTTCTACCTGGCCTGATTCATGTCCCAGATACACTTTGGACTACTTGCACCATGTCATCAACGGGGCTTCAGCATTCTCTGTGGTCTTTGCACAGTCATTGCCTTGTAGCAGAACCCATTACTGAATTACTAGAAATTCCCTTATTTCTGCAGCTTTGTCTCCAATAAATCTTCACAGCTTTCAGATCCCTAAGTATGATATTTCTGTTCAAAGCCTATTCATAGATTCTACTCTTGCACTATTCTGAGCTCCTTTTTGCTTCAGGTTTACAACTAAGGAGGGAAGGACTAGGGAAGAAAGTGAGAGGCAAACAGAGGTTTTAGGGCAAGGGTGTCTAACTCCATTCTGGAGGATTGTAAACTGGTCATCCTTTCAGGTTCTATCTCATGAATATGCATGAGATATTTGCATGCATTGCCCCCCATTGTATGCAAATATATCTCATCTATTCCTCAGGGGCATCCTGAAACCAGGCTGGTTTGTGACTCTCCATGGCTGGAATTTGATATCCCTGTTTTAGGAAATGGGGAAAGCACAACTTGGGAAGCTGCATTTAAATTTCAGAATTAAGCAGTGGTAGACCTAGTCAGAGAATGAGGGAAAAGTCCTACCAGCACAACTTACTTTGGATCTGTAATCCTCAGGATTTCTCTGCAAAGTCGACCAATAAATGTTACAGATTCATCCACAGGTGGAAATCTGGGTATGGGAATATGGGTAGACTGATACATACTTTGCCAATCCTGGATCTGGCAAATGAGCAAAACAAGAAAGGTCCCATTAAATAACCAAACTCAAGTTTTAACATCCAAACATTACCAAGTCTCTGCTGCAATTATCAGTAATATAAGGTGACATTACACTTACCAGTTAATGTTATTTTCTCGAGTCCTGCTAGACCAGTCCAGACAAGTGGGTTGTGTTCCCCTATCAGCAGATTAGTGGAGACAAAGAACCAATGAAAGCCCGGGTTTTAATGACATCACTCCCATGTCTTTATCCGCCCTCAGCCACCAGAGGACTCTTCGGTATTCATCCCAAAGGATATGGAAGAAACATGGCAAGCCTCACATTACTTATTGTTGCCCACAATTGAGGTTATCAACAGTAGAGAACTATGTACTGGAAAGCATAAATAGAAAGTAGAAGATGAACCTGCAGACCAAGTATATAAATCATAGCGGATCCAAGGGTACCACAGCAGAAGAAAAGAGCAAATACAATTTCAGAGGCAGGCCATGAACTGGTCTAGCAGGACTCAAGGAAAGGACAAACTGTTAAGTATAATGTCACCTTCAATATCGTCCTGCTAGACTAGCCAAACAAGTGGGATGTACCAAAGCTATGACTACACTGGGCAGGAAGAAGACACAACAGCTAGCAAAACCCTCGAACCAAAGGCTGTGTTCCCCCACACATGAACATCCAAGTGTAATGCTCGACAAAAGTGGAAATGGATGCCCAGGTTGCCACCCAACAAATGTCTGCAGGGGCTACCGAGCTTCACTCTGCCCACGAGGATGCTTGTGCTCAGGTAGAAAGGGTGCACAAACCCTCCGTAACTGGCTGGTTCCACAACAGATAAACCAAGGCAACGGCCTCCTTAATCTAGCACCCCAAAGTCGATTTAGCCACTGCGTCACCCTTGCGCGGGCCAGCAAACAGCACAAAAAGAGGTTGGACTTACGAAAGGAATTCATAACCTCCAAGTGCTGGAGAAGTATTCTCCAGACATCCACAAGGTGAAGATCCTTATCCTTCCTCTGACACTGCTCTTAAGAGAAGGAAGGCAGGCAAACCACCTGGTTCACATGAAAGGGAGAAATCACCTTAGACAAGAAGGAAGGGCCAGGCCAAATGGAAACGGTCTCCTTTGAAACATAGATAAGCATCTTGGCCAGCCAGAACCTGCAGCTCGGAAATCTACCTTGTGGAACAAACTGCGACCAAGAAGACCATCTTTAGCATCAAACATTCAGAGTAGTGTGCTTCAAAGGCTCAAGGGCTCTGCCATCAGGGCCCTGAGCACCAAAAATAGATCCCAGGAAGGGATCACCGACCAGAGCAGAGGTCGCAGACGTCAAGCCCTCTGACGAGGACACAAACATCCGGGTGTAAGGCTAGAGACATACCAGCCAACGGACCTCTGAGAGGGGCCAAAGCTGCCACCTGAACCTTCAGGGAGCTAAGAGACAAGATCCTTTTCAAGACCGTTCTGCAGAAAAGGCCAACAGAGATGGCACTTTGGCCACCTCAGGAGCCAGCTGCCATGCGCTGCACCAGCACAAGGCATGAGACCTGCACTTATGGCAAGTTGGTAAACCTCCTACGGGCCCTGAGCAGAGTGGAAAACCACCATCAGAGAGTAGCCTATATGCTCTAACCATTTCCTTCCAGGAGCCAAGCTGTAAGCGAGAAAGGAGCCAGGACCTCCAGGACAAGCAGCCCCTGACACAATAGGTCCAGAGATGGAAGCAAACAAAGAGGTGGCGCTTGCAGGAGCAGCATCAGATCTCCAACTCATGTTCTCATTGATTAATCTGGCACCACCACAATAATCCTTCTCGGGTGGTGCTCCATATGCTGAATCACATGCCCCACCAGGGGCCATGGAAGAAAGACATACAGCAGGTACTGACTTGGTCAAAGGTTGAGCCAGGATGCTAATGTCCCCAGATTCTATCTCCATGTGGCGAATGAAGAAGCAGCACACTTTGGCATTGGACCAGGTCACCATCAGATCCCTCTTTGGGGCGACCTCAGCGGTGCAGAAACAAGGCTTGACTCAACTCCCATTCTTCTGGAACCAGAGTGCCAGGTGAGAAAATCTGTTTCCTACAGTAGCCACCCTGGCAAAATGCAGATCCAATAAACTTGGAGGTTCTTTGTTGCCCAGGCAAACAGGAGATCCATTTCCAGGACTACCCCAGCACGCATCGTGTTGCCTTCCCAATGGATGTAAGCCACCACTGTGGCGTTGTCAGAGAACACTTGAACCGCCTGACCCTTGATTGGGGGCCAGAAATGCAGATGAGCCAATCTAATGACCCTTATCTCAAGGCAGTTGATGGACCACACTGCTTCCCTGTGGTTGCAATGGCCCTGGGCCACTCAACCTTGGCAATGGGCTGCTCAACCCAAGAGATTGACATTCATTGACAGAAGGGCCCATGAGAAGTCAAACAGTGGTACGTCCTTCCTCAGAAGACTGGGCTGCTGCCACCACTGCAGGCTGGCCATCACCATCATTGGGAGCGGGAGCTCGAACCACTGAGAACTCGGTGACCACCGAGTCAGCAAGGATCATTACAGTGGCTGCAAAAGAGCATACACCCATGGCACTATCTTGATTGTCGCCACCATCAATTCGAAGAGTTGAAGATAATCCCAGACTCTGGGAGCCTGTTGCAAACAGAAAAGCACTAGGCAATCCAACAACCTTTGACTTTTTTTGGCAGGAAGGCACTGTACACTCCAGTATCAAAATATGCTCCCAGGAACTCCAGGGACTGAGTATGCAACAATGTGTTCACTTGGGGAGCTACCCAAGATGCCTCTGAAAGTGAATGGGCTTGGATGAGCCAGTATTCCAGCTATGGGTGCACACAAATCCCTTGGTGCCATAGTGCCACAGCCACCACCACGATGACCTTGGAGAACGTCCTTGGAACAATGGAGAGTCCGAATGGAAGGGCAGCAAACTGAAGGCGAGAGCCAAGTATGGCAAAACACAGATACTTTGCTGATCTCCTGGACTGGAACATGAAAATATGCCTCAGCCCAATTTCGAGACGCCAGGAACTCCCTTCGGTGCACCGCTTGAATCATAGATTGCAAAGTTTCCATTCAGAAGCGCAGACGTTCAAGCGCTCATTGACA
Source organism: Ichthyophis bannanicus (assembly GCA_033557465.1). Classification (NCBI taxonomy): domain Eukaryota; kingdom Metazoa; phylum Chordata; class Amphibia; order Gymnophiona; family Ichthyophiidae; genus Ichthyophis; species Ichthyophis bannanicus. Next base: position 1,768,417,124 of record CM066031.1, read on the forward strand.
CACTCGGGAATATCTGCCCTTGCCCGATCATCTGGGAGAAGGGGTATCACTACCTTCAGGAGAGGCAACTTGTCGAACCAGATCCGCACAGCCCCACAAGGGGAGAAGATGAAAGTGGCCAGGATTGGCTCTTGTATTTCAGGACACAGCCATAATGAATGGGGGACTAGCACCCAACAATAATTGAAGACCCAGGCCCATTCCTCAAGGAAGAGGCACCAGAAGAACCAGAGAATGGGCCACCAAATTGTCACTGTGCAGCTTGGGAGGGTCCTCCTCTGGATGGGACAGTGTCCCTGGACCCAAGCGCTCCACAAAAGTAATGAAAATGAGCTTGAAGTCCATAAGCAGAGGAGAAGAAAGGCTTTCCAGGCTGGCAATGACGGGAGTCCCATGACCCCCGAGAGGCTAACCAGCGCACCCATGAGATGCAGGTAGAGGCTGCTGGAAAAGAGGCTGCTGGAAAAGGGGCTGCTGCCCACTTCACAGGCCCCTTGGGCCTGTCCTCCGGAAGGCGGCAATATGTCGTTTCACCCAGATCCTTCACCAGCTTCTCCAAATCAGACCCAAGAGAAGTATCCCTCTAAGGCCAGATGGGCAATTGGGCTTTGAAGATGAGTCTGCTGCCCTGTGTCAGAGCCAAGTCAATGCTGTGTCACCATCAAAAGAGCACAATCCCTGGCTGCTAGACATACCAGGCCATATATCGCATCAGAAGAAAGGCTGTAGCAGATTCCAAAAGAGGGGAAGAATCAGTACCTGCTTGTAGTGATTGTAAACCGCTCTGATGCCCTTCGGTCTGGGTGATATTTATTTATTTTTATTTATTTAACAGCTCTTATATACCGCGCTATTTGACATCAGTGTGGTTTACATTAAACAAAATACACTCAGATTTAGAGAACTTGTCCAAGTTTATTTTATTTATTTATTTACGTACAAATTTGTATCCCGCTGCTTCCAGTGATCAGTAGCGGTTGCAAAACAAGGTGAGGCTGGTTGTACTGGCCAGTAATTAGGGGTAGGTACAATGCGATTAGTGAGGTGGGTAGCACACATAAGAAGGGTTACAGATTTACAGTTGATTGAGGTTAGGACTTTACACAAGGTGCTTATATTACATATTTTCACTTTACACAAAGGTAGTTATATACATATTTACACAAGCCAGTCTGCTAGGACTTCACATATGATCTTTATAAACATATTTACACATGCCTGAAAGAATTTCATGCGGTTAAATTGAAATGAGATTGGAAAAGGTGCATTTTAAGTTTTTTCCTGAAGTCTTTTAGATCACAGATCGCACGCAGTTCACTTGGTAATCGGTTCCAGAGTGCTGGAGCTAAGTTACAGGTAACGGGAATAAAACAAGGATTAACTAGGGAATAGCATATAAATAATTAAATAAAAGCAATTACATAAGACTAGAGATCTTGAGTGGGTATAGAGACATGTCATAAATAACATTTAACAGAGCAGGTATATACAGTGAAATATCATAAGGTGGAATGGTCTAACATCATCATTTAACTATTATTGCTGAGTTGAGATAATGGGGTGAGAGGGGGGGAAATATTGATGTAAGAGAAGTGTTGTAAAAAAAGGTGGGTTTTTAAAGCTTTTCTAAATTGTGATATATCTTTTATCAATCTGATGTTTAATGGAAGCTTATTCCAGCACCTTGGAGCAAAGGATGAAAATGATCTGCTAATGGTAATTTGAGTACATTTTACTAATTTATTTGGAATCACTAGAGTATTTTCAGTTGTAGATCTTCTTGATTTGTTGTTTTGGGTATGAATGAGTAGATCAGAGATTGAAGGAGGTGAAATATTATGGAACGCTTTGAAGGTCATAAGAAGTGTTTTATAAGATAATCTACAAATTATTGGGAGCCAGTGAAGCTCCATTAGAATGGGGGTTATGTGTTGTCTCCTTGTAATTCCGCATAGTGATCTAGCTACTGCATTCATAGCAAGCTGTAATGGATTAAGCGTAGATTTAGGTAGGCCTTGCAGGATAATATTCGCATAGTCAAAATGTGGGGTGACTAGCGCTTGGAATGTTGTGCGGAAATCATCGGGGTCTAACATGGGTTTTAGGTGTCGTAGAGTATTAATCTTGTGATAAATGGATTTTATTGTGGACTTTATATGCTCATTAAATTCAAGTCGCTGGTCGAGAATGACACCTAAGTATCGAATGGTGGATTTAATAGGTAAATCAGCGTCTCATACTCTTAATGAAGGTGGTGAAGAGAAGTCATTGTTTCTTGTAACGATAAGGACTTCAGTTTTTTTTAAATTTATTCGAAGGTTCCGAGTGAGCAGCCAATCGGTTATTGAATTGAAACAGTTAATTAAAACTGCGTAATCAGGGCTAATCACATTAATAGATGTGAACAACAGCACATCATCAGCATAAATAAGACAAGATATACCAAAGGTACGGGCAATATTACAGATTGGTTGCATATAGATGTTAAAAAGCAATGCTGATAGTGAGGAACCCTGTGGAACACCTTGCTTCTGTTGGAATGGATAAGATGTATTATTATCAATTCAAACTTGTTGCCATCGGTCTTCTTGCACCAGTCCCATGCAATTCCTTGTATTCCCTTCTCATGGAGGCAGACTAGAAGTTGTTCATGATTAACTGAATCAAATGCTGCTGCAATATCTAGGAAGACCAATGCAACTCCAGTCTTGATATTATCTATAGCAATGATAAGGGAATTCATTAAAGAGGCAAGAAGAGTCTCAACTCCATGTGCTTCCCTAAAACCATGTTGGCTTGAGTCTAAAGGGGCTTCTGTATCGATATGTTGTTGGATCTGTCTCAAGGTCACCTTTTCTAGAATTTTAGCTAATAGGGGAATACTAGAAATTGGACGATAAGAGTCCTCCTTCTTTGGGTCGTTTGTTATTTTTCAGCAATGGTCGAATTGATGTCTGCTTGAGGATTGCTGGGAAAACACCGGTGGTGAATGATTTGTCTGCTATAGATGCTATGTATGAGCTAAGTTCCACTTTCAAAGCTCTGATCCAATGAGCTGGACATGGATCATTTGGAGCTGTGGTGGTATTAATAGTGGCTAAAATGTCTTCAATGGTACTTGGAGAAGGAGATGTAAGTTTGTTTAGTGGAAACTGAATGCTGGGAGGATGAGAGATTTCTTTTGACAATAATGTAACTTTGATTGAATATAATTAGCATATAATTGAGGCTGTATTTGTTCTTGTTGAGGTATGAAAGGTTCTCTGGATAAGGATTTTACTAGTTGGAAGAGTTCACGTGGCTTGTTAAGAGAACGATTAAGTAGTGACGAATGGAATTCTTTTCTCTTTGCAAAGGTTAGTTTGCGGTAGGATTTTCATTGAACTAGGTAAGCGTCTTGATTAGAGGGATTTATAGCACGTCTCCATTTCCTCTCTAGTTTCCTCAGTTGAAGCAAAGAGGCTCGTAAATCAGGAGTGTACCATGGTGCATTCTGCTTTCTTGATGTCTTCTTGTTGAATGTATAAACAAACAAACATCATATTGTTATCTCCACTGCACTATCATGTAAACAGTTCAATGCTTGACGCTTCCCGTTACCCTGCTCCTACTTCAACGTAAAACAAAGTTACTATTGTTTCCAGTTCAATGTAAAACTCAGTTGTTATTGTTAATTGTAAACCGCTCTGACTTGTGGAAGAGCGGTATAAAAGAATAGTCAAATAAATAAATCTGGCAGAAGAGACTGAATCCACTAGAGCAGGGCTCAAGACGTCAGGCCTGCACATACTGCACTGAAGAATAGCAATCCCTCTAGTGACAACTCAAGAGCTGCCATGCTAGAAAAGCAGAGTCCAGAAGCCAGTGATTAGGCACCATGCTTACCATAGGCCAAACGATTCCTGGAAGAAGACTTAAGAGAATTAAGGCAAATATCACATGAGCGCACGCTAAGGCTATGGTGTCCTAAAGGCATGCATTACCTACGCTTTTACTACGACAAGTGTTACAGGTGCTAGGGTACAAATGTGTATTGGAGTGACTTCCAGGCGCACAATAGAAAATGCTACTAGTGCATGCACAAAACTGTGGGAAAACACCACACAGCGCCAGCGGTCTACCCCGAATTGCATCCCATAAAGACGGAATTGGGGGACCCCAACAAGGACAATGGTAAGGCCAAGCCTTGATACTCACCCTCTGAGAGCCCCAGGTAGAGGATCCGTGCCGGGCTCAGCAACACACCCCTGATACTGTTACACTGGGTTTGCAGCACTGCCTTTAAGGTGGCTGCCAGGCAGATCTGCAATCTTTGGGAGAAAGCAAAGAGGGAACAGAGGAAGAGGTAGGGGGGCACTGAGGTTCTGTGAGGCTACTGAACTCTTCCAGATCCTTCCAAATCCTTCCAGTTTCTGGCTGATCAATAGATTCTTATCATGATAAGCACGTGTAACTGAACCAATTTTCCCTCATCCTATGGCTACCGAAAAGACCGCAATCTAGTGAAGTCTCCCACGTCACATTCAAGTGAGAGAGTCTCCCTCAAGGTGGTTGCTCATGAGCAGTTAATCAATCTTTTCCTCTCAGTCTTCAGAGAGGAGAAAATCCATTCACCATCTGCTGGAGACAAAGAAATACTCAAGAGACCTCTGGTGACTGAGGCTGATAGAGACATGGTAGTGATGTCATTGAACCTGGGCTTTCCATTGCTTCCTTGTCTCCATCAATCTGCTGGTAGGGGAACACAACTCACTTGTCTGGACTGGTCTAGCAAGACGATATGGAAAAACAACATGTTCTTCTGTCTGAGAATGTACAGCACCATAGACCTGGAATGGACTCTATTATTACAGTAATTAATGGCACCATGACCCTATCTATCAGTTTTCTGATTTTGCTTCTCCTGAGGCTGCATTCAACCTTTCATTTCGTAATTGCTGCAGCTCTCTGTCTGTCCTCCTCAAGCTTTAAATCTCATACTTCCAGAATGCTGCCATTCCCCCTCCTCATCCCAGGACTAGATCAAAGCTTGTTTTCAGAAAAAGCCATTGGCACTTTCAGGGCAGCCCAGGTGAAACTTACCCTCCTTGTTTTCAACATCCTACTAGGACTTCCTGCCTAATCAGCCTTCCAGTTCTCTTTTCTCTACTGCTGGACCTTCCATCTGAATGCCCTACTGGAGGCTCTCTCCAAATTATCTTTCTTCTCTTTTGTCATCCAGTTGCAGGACTTGCCCCTTTCTCCCTTGCTAAGAGATGTCACCCTAGTTTACTCTCTTCTGGCCAAGTGCAATACACCCCTCTGTCCCTTCCAGGCAGGCTGCCTGTCATTGGAAAACATTTTGTGACACATCTGTATGAAAAACATCATACAATTCTGTACTGGTTTATCTGACCTTCGTTCTTAGGAAGTTATTGCACTCCTGCTCTACGTTGTAATTGATAATACGAGACACTTCTTCTTGCCAAATCTTTAACCCGTAAATGCTGACATAATCCTGGATGTATTCAAAGGAACGGTGGAACCCATCCATGGTGGCTGCCATTTCTTTTAACTTTGGCATCAGTTCACTTGGCTGTAAGTTGGAAAAAATACATTAGCATATTTGTTAGCCATCAGAGATGTCAGTTCTATTGTTACCAGAGAGCTGTCGTATCAATCCCTGATGCAAAGGAATAGGAAAGGTTATGGACTCCAACTCTGCAGCCTTATCTGTCACATGGGTTGGTTGGTTTATTTATTTATTTATTTAACTATGCTTATATTTTTTATTTTATTTTATTTATTTATTAAACACTTTTATACCGCACTTTCCCATGGTTCAAGTGCAATTTACATTAAACAGTGGTATGAATGGTACAACAAGAATGAGTAACTATTCACATTACATCGAACATTTATGAACTTTTTTTTACAAGGAACATAGTGAGCTATATACATTACTATATGGAAAAACATGGAGAAACATATACCGCTTTTCACCGGTTCAAAACGGTTTACATTAAACAACAAGAGATACAGCCTTTTATGAAGAGTGTGTCTGTCCATGATCTTGTATCACTGGCAAAACAGCAGCAGCTAGGAGCTTGTACCCTGATATAATTAAGAGTGTGCTGTGCTAGCTACCATTACCAAGTTTCATACTAACTGATTCATTAACTTGTAGTTAAAAGAATACCACTTCCACAATTGCATACTCTCGTAGGGTAATTTTGTAACAGGGTGCCTAGGTTTGGCGGTGGAGAGGTGCCTATTTTTACATACAGACACTTGTGGTCTTTATAAAATACTCACACCAATCCTGCAGAAACAATGCTCGAGAGTAGGCATAAATGCTAGCGCAAAAATTACACACATATATGCGTATTTTATAAAATGCATATGCGGGGTGGATTGTGACCAAAAATCATCTTGGGTATGAGGATTCTGTCTTTGGCCGCCTCCTCTCCCCTCAGTTTCTCTCTCCCTCTTCCTGACCAAGTAACCTTGATGCTGCAGCCCCTGCTGCTCCAGGCTTCGGCTTCTACTGCTGCATGCCCCTACCTCAACTGATGTAAAACTGCAACAGCAGCATCTCCTGAGTCTGACCTGTTAAAGGTACAGGGGCCCCTCAGCTCGCAGCATTTCCTATACTGCGGGCCTACAAAGTCTTGTGTCTTCAAGAGGATAGACTTGGGGTGAAGGTACAGTTTGTTTACATCAGCTGCCCATTCAAGGATGCCCATTCCCTTGACAGGGCAAGCCACACCTGTATACAGGTAACTCCTCGCCTCAGCATGCCTACTTGACAGGTACACACCTACTTGTACCATGTGCTTTTAGGTGTGACCTAATTTGATACGAGGCCTTTTATGCATTAAAAAGTTTTATGAAATTAGATTCTTAGTGTTTTTTCTAGACCTTGTTAGACTGTGTGTAAATTTACATAAAATAATTTTATAAATAATGATACTGCATAATAATGGATGAACAAGCCTTCCCATACCTTGGCTTTAGGATTAAAGATAAGTCCCCTATGAAGGCCAAGGGCAACTCTTTTAACCAGCTCCTTCCTTATTCCATCTTCTAAGAGCTGCTTTGGGTCCACCTGGTAATAAAAGCAAAAACAATGATAGAAGCAAATGATCTGGTCTAATGTTTTCCAGCAATAAGACACCATCTTGAAGCAAAGTTTTGTAACTCTTCTCCCCCCCCCCCACCTCCCAAAAAAAAGGTCATCTGAAGATGATATTGATTCAGACATTCCTATAACACAGAGACAAACAGGGGTTGATTTAGCCTTCGAGCTGCTCTAGCTATTGAGATAGCCAGTTTCCACCTCTAACTAGGGAGAGGGTCGTTCTCTAAAATCATGAGTTGTGACAGGCCTGGAGAGACCACCCTGGAGTAATTGCTTCCTAAGGAGTTTATTTTGCCTGTTGGGAAATCTCTACTGGGGACAAACTTAATTCTGGAAATAGGCAAATTTGTCAAATCAATACTTCAGCAAGTATCTCCTCATATGGGAGATATGTTCAGATAAGAAATGCACAAACCTGGTCAGAGCTCTGCTTAACATACTTTCCAGTCAGTACAGAGGTATACAATATGACAATCACAAACAGATCTCAAGGCACTTGGGATGCAGAAATCCAAAGGAGTTGTATGCGGCAGTGGGCAAGAGGTTTGTGCACGCCCATGAGAGAGACTTCATAGTGATAGTGTCTGAGGATCTCAAAGAGGTGAAACAATGTGACGAGGCGGTAAACAAAGCCAGAAGGCTGCAGAGTTGTATACAGAGAGGAATAACCAGCAGAAAGGAGGAGGTATTAATGCCCCTGTTCAAGTTGTTGGTGAGGTCTCACTAGGAGTACTGTGTTCAGTTTTGAAGACCATATCTCACAAAAGATGTAGGAATACTTGAAATGGTTCAGAGGAAGGCGACCAAAATGATTAGGAGCCTGTGCTAGAGGACCAGTGAGAAGAGACTTGAAGACCTAAATATGTATACCTTTCGGGAGAGGAGAGACAGGGGAGATATGAAACAGACATTTAAACATAGGCAGCAGAATGGGGTGGGCCACCGGGACCATGGCCCCACCAACATTTTGCCAACATAGCATCAGAAACTAGGGAGTTTGGAGATCAAGGATGGAGGTTGGTGAGTTTGGCTCTTCCAACCAAAAGGATGTTTAAAGGTGAGGTCAGAGAGGCTGTTGCAGCCAAAAAAGCATCTTTCAGGAAATGGAAAAAGGAGCCAAATGATGAAAACAGGAAACAATATAAGCACTGGCAAGTTAGATGCAAGACATTGATAAGGTAGGCAAAGAGAGAATTTGAGAAGAAGCTTGCCGTGGAAGCAAAAATGCATAATAAAGACTTTTTCAAGTACATCCATAGCAAAAAAACTTGTGAAAGTCAGTTGGACCATTAGATGATAGTGGAGTAAAAGGGGCACCAAGGGGAGACAAGCCCATAGTGAAGAGACTGAATGAATTCTTTGCTTTGGTCTTTACTGAGAAGATGTAGGAAATATACCCATGAATGAAATGGTATTAAAGGTGATGCATCAGAAGAATTGAAAGAAATATCAATAAACCGGGAAGATATATTACAACTATTTGATAAACTGAAGAGTAGCAAATCACCTGGACCGGATGGTATACACCTGGGGGTATTGAAAAAAATGAAATACAAGATTGCAGACCTACTATTAGAAATCTGTGAACTATTATTAAAATCAACTGTAGTACGTGAAGATTGGTGACTGGCCAATGTAATGGCAATTTTTAAAAACAATTCACCAGGGATGATCTGGGAAACTACAAGCCGGTGAACATGACATCAGTACTGGGCAAAATGGTAGAAACCATTATAAAGAATAAAATTACTGAACATGGTTTAATGGGAGAAAGCCAACATGACTTTAGCCAAGGAAGGTCTTGTCTTACTAATCTGTTATATTTTTTTGAAGGTGTGAATAAACAGGTAGAAAAAAGTGAGCTGGTCGATATAGTGTATCTGGATTTTCAGAAAGCCTTTGACAAGGCCCTCATGAGAGACTCTTTGTCCACTTCTCCGTTTCGGAAACCAGTACAAAGTAATACTCTCCTCAGTTATAGAAATTTTCATCTGCCATCCTTGAAAAGGGCCCTTCCATTTGGCCAATTTTTGCATTTGCGGTGTATTTGTTCTTCTCTGGAGGACTTTAAAATTCATGCTCATGAGTTAAGTGAACGGCTGTTTTCCCAGGGTTACCCAAGGTCCGCTTTGCAAAGAGCATTTAAGCGGGCACTCTGCAACCACAAGGAATGGCTGTTGACCCCTCATAATGGTGACTGTTTACAAGCGGTTCCAAAACAAACCCATGAAGATACTTTGGTTAGAATTTTGCCATTTAATCATAGAGTTTCAATAGTACAATCAATTCTCCATAAACATTGGCATGTATTAGGTATACATTCTTGTTTTCTGAAATGTCCTTGTGTGGCCTTTACCCATGGAAAGAATTTGCGGGATTGGTTGGTATGGGCTGCCTCGCCCCCCCCTCGGGCGCAGTGGAACAGGTTGGGCATTTCACTTGCGGGCAGTGCACATACTGTCCCGGTATCTGGAAGGGGCTTCTTGGACTGACCCGATATCCAGTAAGGTTTGGCATTTAAATCACCACACTACTTGTGATACTTCTTATGTGGTTTATTTATTAATCTGTTTGTGTGGCTTAAAGTATATAGGCTGCACTGTATGTCAGTTTAGGATACAGTTAGCAGAACATGCCTCACTGATACATACTAAGTCTCTGACAGCTTTGATCGTACAACATGTGATTCAACAGGACCACGCCTTTTTTCAATTTTTATGGAGAATAATTGACTGGGTTCCTCCCTCTCTATATGGTGGGGACAGGTTATTTCATTTACAGTTCAAGGAACAGCAATGGATTTTTAAATTGAATTCTGTCATCCTGAGCGGTTTGAACTTGGAGCTTGAATGGCATAGTTTGTTTTGATCTTGATTGGGTAAGCAGAACGGGTGGCATCTACACAGTTGTTTTAGGCCCCTGGTTGGCTTAGCAGTAAGCACGTGGTTTGGTGATGATGTCAGACGCCATTGATTTAAATGCCTTCTCTGAGGATTAAGATGTGAGATGGAGCGGGAGCGCAGTTATGGGGATAGGTAACCTGAAGCAGGGTTTATAAAGGGTAAACCTGAAACACAGGACTGTGTCATGCCGATCCACCCATTTACTTGATCTTCATTTGTCAGTTAAGTAGGCCTCTTTAAATGATTTTACTGCAAGTGATTAAAATGGATGGGATTTTCTAATTACGGCTTGTCCTTATCTGGTGATCAATGTCCGGCAAAAATGTATTTCCTTATTTGGAATTGTGGAACCATCAATTCATTGTTTCAGTTCAACAATTAGACAGATCCCACTGGAGAACCACCTTCTTAGAGATGATAAAAAGAATATCCTCTATCAGAAAGATACAACGTAGCCTACAAGGGTGCTTAAGACTGTATAGCAGCGGAAAAAACCTAGGTAAAAGCCTTCCCATTCTAATATTATGTCCTTCATCAGAGGAAACACATGACTACCTCTCTCACTAGGGGAAGAAACATGAAACCAAGGCCAATGAATCTCCAAGCCGCATTATAAAGGAGGGCTGGTTGTTTGTCACATATTAATGGTATTACGGATATCCTAAAGCTCACATGCTGAAGTTAACCCTCACGCCATAGGAGCAGTCAACTGCATCATCATAAGACAAAGCAGGGTGACTGTCCAGTATAGACCACTAGCCACTAGCTGTTAACATGGCACTTACCATAGATAAACTGCATATCAAGCTGAATAAACCATAAGGCTCCACATTAGGAGTGCATGTTGGCAGCAGAACTCTTCTGAGCCCCCAAGACCCCTCCCCGATTTGTTGAGATATAAGAGATATAGTTAAGTTTATATTGATCTTATCCTGTTGCTATAAGGGGATCCACTATGTCTGCTCCATGCCATTTTGAATTCTGTCACTGTATTTGCCTCCACCACTTCCATCAGGAGGGCATTTCAAGCATCCACCACCTTTTCAGTGATCTGGGAATATGCAGACCTTAAGTACAATGTGATGCTGGCTGCACATCCAACAATGCCTTGTCTAAGACCCATCACCATAAGAGGTCCGAGAATCTCCATGGATCGCGACTCAGCACCTCCATGTGGACTGAGCAACTACCAAACAATGGATAGTCAGTATCTCCCCATTCTGGTCATTCCAGAACTTCCTTACTAGGTTTGCCTCTATCCATAATATAAGAACATAAGATATGTCATACTGGGTCAGACCAAGGTCCATCAAGCCCAGTATCCTGCTTCCAACAGTGGCCAATCTAGGTCACAAATACCTAGCAGTTTCCCTAAAAGACACAGGTTCCACAATGTTTGTATTTGGGCAAACAGTGGATATCCCGAGTCCCCTTTAATAAAGGTTTATGGACCTTTCCTCCAGGAACATGTCCAAACCATTTTTAAACCCGGCTACACTAACAGCTTTTACTACATCCTCCGGTAACGAATTCCAGAGTTTGATTACACAGTGAACGAAAAAATACTTTCTCTTATTAGTCTTAAATAGATTACCTTGTAGCTTCATTGTATGTCCCTTAGTCTTTCTATATATTGATGGCATAAACAATCGATCTACGTTTACTCATTCCACTCCATTCATTAATTTATAGACCTCTATCATATCTCCCCTCAGCCATCTCTTTTCCAGGTTGAAGAGCCCTAACCTTTTTAGTCTCTCTTCATAGGGGTATTCTTCCACCCCCTTTACCATTTTGGTGGCTCTTCTCTGTACCTTTTCTAATAACGCTATATGCTTTTTAAGATATACAATATTCAAGGTGAGGTTGCACCATAGAACGATACAGAGGCATTATAATATCCTTTGTTTTATTCTCCATTCCTTCCTTATGATACATAGCATCCTATTTGCTCTCTTGGCTGCTGCTGAGGAGGAGGCTTTCAACATGTTATCCATGATGATGCCTAAATCTTTTTCGTGGGTGGTGGTTCCTAATGTGGAACCTTGCATCGTCTAAACATAGTATGGGTTGTTCTTTCCTAGGTGCATAACTTTGCACTTGTCCACATTAAATTTCATCTGCCATTTGAACATCCAGCCTTCCAGTTTATCAAGGTCCTCTAGCAATTTTTCACAGTCTTCAAGGGTTTTAGCAACTTTGTCATCTGCAAATTTGATTACCTCACTCGTTATTCCCATTTCCAGGTCATTTACAAATATATTAAAAAGCAGCGGACCCAGCACAGATCCCTGGGGTATTCCACTATTCACCTTTCTGCATTGGGAAAATTGGCCATTTAGCCCTATCCTCTGCTTTCTATCTTTTAACCAGTTCCAGATCCACAATAGTACACTGCCTCCTGTCCCATGACTTTTTCATTTCGCCAAGAGTCTCTCATGAGGGACCTAGTCAAAGGCTTTCTGAAAATTCAGATACCCTATATCAACTGACTCAACTTTGTCTACCTGTTTATTCACACCTTCAAAAAAACTTAACAGACTAGTAAGGCAAGACCTTCTAGGCTAAAGCCATGTTGGTTGTCTCCCATTAAGCCATGGCTATCTACATGTTCAGTAATTTTGTTATTTATAATGGTTTCTTCCATTTTGCCCGGTACTGACGTCAGGCTCACCGGTCTGTAGTTTCCCAGATCACCCCTGGAACCCTTTTTAAAAATTGGCATTACACTGCCATCCTCCAATCTTCAGGTATTACAGATGATTTTAATGATAGTTCACAGATTACTAATAGTAGGTCTGCAATCTCGTATTTCAGTTCTTTCAACACCCTTGGATGTATACCATCTGGTCCAGGTAATTTGCTACTCTTCAGTTTATCAAATAGTTGAAATACATCTTCTGGTGTATCAGTATTTCTTTCAACTCTTCTTCGGTATCACCTTTAAATACCATTTCAGTCATGGGTAACATCCCTACATCTTCCTCAGTAAAGACTGAAGCAAAAAATTCATTCAGTCTCTCTGCTATAGCCTCATCCCCTTTTAGTGCCCCTTTTACCTATTATCCAATGGTCCAACTGACTCTCTCACAAGTTTTTTTTGCTATGAATGTACTTGTAATAGTCTTTATTATGCGTTTTTGCTTCCACAGCTAGCTTCTTCTTGAATTCTCTCTTTGCCTGCCTTATCCATGCCTTGCACCTAACTTGCCAGTGTTTATTTTGTTACCAGTTTTCATCATTTGGCTCCTTTTTCCATTTCCTGAAAGATGCTTTTTTGGCGACAACAACAGCCTCTCTGACCTCACCTTTAAACCAAGCTGATAGCTTTTGGACTTCCTTCCATTTTTCTTAAAGCGTGGAATACAGCTGGTCTGGGCTTCCAAGATAGTATTTTTAAACAACACCCATGCTTGATGTAAATCTTTAACCTTTGCAACTGTTCCATTTAGTTTTTTCTTAACTATTTTCCTCATTTTATCATAGTCTCCCCTTTTGTGAATTTCCTTACTGTCGTTCCTCCATTTATTAAATCAAACATGATCATGCTATGATCACTATTGCCAAGTGGCCCCAACACCCTTATCTCTTGCACCAGATCTTGTGTTCCACTAAGGACTAGGTCCAAAATGGCTTCCCCTCTAGTCGGTTCATGAACCAGCTGCTCCAAGAAGCAGTCATTTATTTCATCTAGAAAGTTTATCTCCCTAGCATGTCCTGCCATAAAACTGACCCAGTCCATATCAGGATAATGGAAATCACCCATTATTATTACTGGGCTGTAACTTTTATTAGCTTCCCTGATTTCTTTGAGCATTTCATCATCCATTTGTTCATTCTGGCCAGGTGATCGATAGTACACCCCCACTGCCATCGCCTTCCCCTTTTTACATGGAATTTCAATCCATAGAGATTCTACAGTTAATTTTGTTTCCTGCAAAACTTTAATCCTTTGTGACTCAATGCTCTCTCTAACAGAGTTCAACCTCTCCACCAATTTGATCTGCTTTATCATTACGATATAATTTGTACATAGGTATCAGTGTCCTACTGGTTGTCCTCCTTCCACCATGTCTCTGAGACACTAATCAAATCTAACTTCTCATTTTGTGCTAAGTTATACTCAGATTTGATTTAAATTAAAGCTCTTTGCTGATACTAGACTCTCACCGAGCATTAAATTTAAATTAGAATCTCTCTTCTGGGTTTTAAATTTAACTGAAAGCTCTCTGCTGGGTTCTAAATTTAAAGTGAAAGACCTCTGCTGGATTTTAAACTTAAACTGGAAGCTACCTGTTGAGTTTTTAATTTAACTAGAAGCTCTTTATTGATACTAGGCCCTGACTGATTTAACAAATACACTGGATTCTACTTTACACAGATTAATCAGCTTTAATCTAAAGAATTTCTTTTTCCCCAAGATTTTGAAAAATTTCCAGTAAATACTTACAATTGTTGTTCTCTCTACAGAAGTAGCTGTCCCTTTATGTAGTTGCAGACACATAAATAGTTTAAGTGCATGCTATACTAAAGTTAAGTAATGATGCACTCCAGACTATGTTCCACATAAACATATCTCCCTTGTTATGTTTTAATGTACATAAATCAATGTTCTTTGTTCAATGTAAACTGCTTTGATAACTGGAAAGGCAGTATAGAAGAAATATCAAATAAATAAAGAATATCCTGAACCTCGCTTCCTCTCAGAGTGGAGCTCCCTGACAATCCTGGATCTATTCCACTTAGAAATCCATCTACATGAAAGCAAATTATGCCTTGTCTGCCTCACACAAACTGGCAGTGGATGGCACTCCACCAAAATAACTACTACTACTACTGAGCATTTATATAGTGTTACAAGTCGTACGCAGCGCTGCACAGACATGTAAGAGACAGTCCCTGCTCATCAGAGCTTACAATCTAGTCAAGACAAACACAGAAGGTGTAGGCAGGGATAAAGCAAGGGGAAAGAAAGAGGAGATCAGGTGAGTCAAGATCCAAAAGCAGCAGTGAAGAGGTGAGTTTTAAGCCTGGATTTGAAGAGGGTTAGAGAAGGTGCCTGGCGTACAGACACAGGTAGTTTGTTCCAGGCGTAAGGTGCAGCAAGGTGAAAGGAGCAAAGTTTGGAGTTAGCAGTAGAAGAGAAGGGCACAGATAGAAGGAGTTTGCCAGAAGAGCGGGGTTCCCGAGGGGGGGTTTAAGGAGAGATAAGAGAAGAAAGGTAGTGAGGATCCGCAGAGTGAATGCATTTATAGGTCAGTAGGAGAAGTTTGAACTGGATGCGGAAATGGATAGGGAGCCAATGAAGTGACTTGAGGAGTAATATGGGCATGACGAGGCTGGCGGAAGATTAGCCGCGCAGCAGAGTATTGAACAGACTGAAGGGGAGATAGATGATTCAAAGGGAGACCAGCAAGGAGTAGGGTACAGTAGTCAAGACGGGAAGTGATTAAGGAGTGGATAAGCATTTTAGTAGTGTGTTCAGAAAGGAAAGGACAGATTTTGCTGATGTTATAGAGAAAGAAACGGCAGGTCTTAGCTATCAGATGGATATGTGTGGAGAAAGAGAGAGGAGTCAAAGACACCCCCCAGAATGCGGGATGAGGAAACTGGAAGGAATACAGAGTTATCCACAGAGACTGAGAAAGGAGGAAGAGGAGGGGAGGTTTTAGGGGGAAAGATAAGAAGTTCAGTCTTGGCCATGTTCAGTTTCAAGCAGCGGTGAGACATCCAGGCAGTAATGTCAGAAAGGCAGGCAGAGATCCGGGTCTGGATTGCATGAGAGATTTCAGGCGTAGAGAGGTAGATCTGGGAGTCATCAGCATACAGATGGTACTGAAAGCCATGGGAAGGGATAAGCGCACCAAGGGACTGGATGTAACCCTTAATTAATACCATCCTGGCTTTCAGCAACGTACATGCTAGACAGACCCAGTATCAATGTAAAATGTTTGTCAGAGAGGCCACAAGGCAAAAAAAGTACCAAGCCAGTGGTAACAATCCAAATTGAGGGCCTCCTAAGTCAAATATTGGAAAGCTCCCCCCCCCCTCCAGATCAAGGGGGAAGCAGTTGGTTATAAGTGATATCCCCCTGCACCACAGATAGTCTGGGAGGAATTTACTTCGCTGTACCAAACTCAAATGTTAGTTAAAATGCCAGCAGCACCTTAGAGGGCACCAATCCTTCCAAAGACTGAGGGGAAAGGAACACCCTCAAGTCCTCCATACACCATGTATAGCACCTCAAAATCTCCTCAATCAAGGACTAAAAACAACACTGGCTGGAGGGAGGTAGAAAAAGGAAGAAAATCCCTAATCATGGAAAAAAACCTTCAGTGCCAAAACCTTTCCAGGTTTAAGCACAAACTAAACACAAAGCCACCTAAAGATATGGAGGTTTTTTTTGCTCCAGGACCTCAACAAGTTCCCAGCAAGAAAATGGCTGCCATTCCTGCCTAAACCATCCCTCGTTCCAGGTGACCCAAAAGACTCTTTGCATCATAATGTCCCAGACTCTCCTACCCAGTAAACACCCCATGTTATCCTGGGCCTTACTCCGACTCCCCCAACCGGGAACATCGCAAGTCCTCCACCGCGGGAGACACAGAGGGATATGGTGGCCTTTTCCGCCAATCCTTCCCCTCTCTAGCCCCAGGGAAAAATAAACACTGGAGAACGACTGCAGGAGGCGCTTACCCCAGAGCTGGCAAATCTCAGCCACTGAGGTTGGAAGGCTGGCTACGGACGCAAAGCCAACCTGAAGGCCAATACTGTCACTGATGAATATGCAGGGGAACAAATGGACGCTCTTCAGATTTTCCAGCTTGTCGCAGTTGAATCGTTGCACACTGCAAGCAAGGCAACCCCCCCCCTGTAGTGGCACATGAACCCCAGACTGCGAGTTGGCAGCCTCAACAGAAAAAAAAACAGCCCTGCAGATCCAAAAGGTCGTACAGACAACACTGCCTACAAACCTAACAAGGCAAGCAGCTCGTCTCACTCTTTTTTTTAATTTGCGCGTGCTTCCAACAAAAAGTGGAAAAAAGGAAGACTCCTTACCTAGTAGTCACCCCACCCCCTCCCAAAAGCTGATGAGGAGGAAAAGGAGAACATATCTACCAAGGCTGGGCACAACTTCAACAATGCTCCATGGCAAGGTGGGAGAGTGAGAGATGGGACCCGGATCCACCAGGTTCTACACCCCAAGGAGAGCAGGTAGGACCAGCTACCACCGGGTTCTCTCTAGGGGTAGAGACCTGGATCTACCGGATTCTGCACCTTAGGGTCCTTTAGTCAGCTTATACCACACTGTACCCCCTTTTTTTTTCCAGTCCATTCCAATTCAGATGAGATGGCGCAGGTTTAACCACTTCTATCTGCTGGAGACAGAAATACTGGTGGAATGGAGGGTTGCACAGGACCCTTATACCATAACATCATCAAATTAGTGGTTCTCAGTCCCCATCTGCTGGTAAGCGAGCATAACCCATGCATCCAGACTGTACTGGAGGGACGATGAAGAAGTATGCAGTACTCTAGGAAGCACACTTTGGGAACTACTGATCAAGTGTGTCTTAATATCATCTGCAAAAGAGATAGACCTTCTCCTTCTAGACATCATAGAAGAATAAAGAATTTTGAGAAACTAGGCTTGCAAAGCCAATCCAGTCTACCTGTACCTGGTGCAATACTACAGTGCCTAACTGATCTCAAGCATTACTGGCACGTCTTCATACCTAGGCATCCTGTGTGCCAATTATATGCTTTCTTAAATTTTGTTACTCTTCTGGCCTCCACCACTTCAACTGGTATGCACCATCTTTTCTGTGACGAAACATTCCCTCATGCCTCTCACAAACCTACTTCCTTTCAGCTGCATATAATTTATAAAAAAGAATAAGACTGATTCCAGGACCAAGTCCCATGACAAACCACTCCTCTCCACAGAATGAACTCTATTTGCTACCATCATCAGTCACCTAATTCCATACCTGGGTTTCTTTCTTTTTTTTTTTCAATTTAATTTTTAATGAAATTTCAAGTAAGTACAAAAATAACACAACCCCCACAATTCCCTAATCCACCCCCCAATAACCATAAATCATTCTTATATACATTTCAACATCCTGTCGCAATATGCATCATAGAGATCATTCATATCTTGATTACTGCTTTTCGACTCAAAGAAAATATTTGCGCCAAGTTTTTACAAAACTGCTCAATCTACAATATTTCAATGCTGTAGATTTGCACATCAAATACACGTCTCAGGTGATCTTCAATCTCCCTCATATCAGGAGGGTCCACCTTGCGCCACGCCCAGGCAATGACCAGTCTATAGGCCATACAGCCTGTCCGAATTAATGCAGCTTCCTCACATTAAGACATTACCCGAAGGGACATTTAGGAGAGCCACCTCCAGGCACACAACTAATTTGCTTCCCAAAATATTCACCAACCACCCAAATACCCTCCCCCCATAGTCTTTGCACCTTTACACATGTCCACTACATGTGAAAAAATACACCAAGATCTAAATACACCTAGATGTGGTGTACCTAGGTGCCTAGATGTGGTGTATTTAGATTTCAGTAAAGCCTTTGACACTATTCCACACAGGCGACTTATATACAAACTGAGCACCCTAGGGATGGACTCTAAAGTTACTGATTTGGTTAGAAATTGGTTGAGTAGGAGGCGACAACAGGTACAGGTAAATAGAGTTCACTCTAAAGAGGAGGTGGTTACCAGTGGTATGCCGCAGTGATCTGTCCTTGGTCCAATTCTGTTTAACATCTTTGTTAATAATATTGCAGAAGGATTGTCAGATAAGGTTTGCTTGTTTGCAGATGATTCCAAAACCTGCAATAGAATAGACACCCAGGAAGGCGTCGATAACAAGAGGAGGGATCTTGCTAAGCTTGAAGAATGGTCTAGAATATGGCAGCTGAAATTTAATGCTAAAAAATGCAAGGTCATGCATTTAGGCTGCAAAAATCCAAAGGAGCGGTACAGTGTAGGGGGTGAGGGACTTCTGTTCACAAAAGAAGAGCAGGATCTGGGCGTAATTGAGTCTGATGATCTTAGAGTAGCTAAACCGGTAGAAAAGGCAACTGCGAAAGCCAGAACGATGCTTGGGTGTACAGGGAGAGGAATGGCCAGCAGTAAAAAAAAAAAAAGGAGGTGATAATGCCTCTGTATAAGTCTCTGGTGCGACCTCATTTGGAGTATTGTGTGCAATTCTGGAGGCCTCAACTTCAAAAGGATAAAAGCAGTTTGGAGTTGGTGCAGAGGGTGGCTACTAAAATGGTTAGTGGTCTTCATTATGAAGCATATGAGGACAGACTTAAAGATCTTAATATGTATACTTTGGAGGAAAGGCGGGATAGGGGAGATATGATAGAGACATTTAAATACCTCCATGGCATAAATGCATATGAGGGTCTCTTTCAATTGAAGGCAAGCTCTGCTACGAGGGGACATAGGATAAAAGTGAAAGGGGATAGACTTAGGAGTAATATGTGGAAATATTTCTTTATGGAAAGAGTAGTAAATGCGTGGAATAGTTTCCCACTGGAGGTTGTGGACACAAGGACAGTATCTGAATTCAAGAAAGCATGGGACAAACATAGAGGATCTCTAAAGGTAAAAAGGAGAATATTGTAAGTGATATGGAAGGACAGACTAGATAGGCCACGTGGTCTCTTTATCTTTATTAAAATTTGATATACCGCTGTGGCAAAAGCATTAAGCGGTGTACAATAAAACTGATTAGCACCACAATCCAAGAAACAGAACGCCAAAATTAAGACAGGAAAGAGGGTTAGAGAGAAAGTGAACAAATCACACTAAAACACTTAACAATAACTCATAATAAGTTGCACATAACTCATGTTAACATTTAACATCAAATCATAACAAATCATAAGGAGAATGATATTAACCAAACCAGGGTACAAAAATACATAAGTGGGCAAACACGGACAGTACTTGGGGTTGAACACACAGACAAAAACCAATTAGTGGGGAGCTTAAGGGGGAAGGTCAAAAGCTTTCTGAAAAAGGTAAGTTTTGAGTAACGACTTAAACTGAGGGTAGGATGGTTCTAGACGCAGTGAGGTGGGTAACATATTCCAGAGTGAAGGGCCAAGGAAAAACCAAGCTGAATGCCGCGTCTGCTCCAGACGGGCTTGGGAAGGTGAAGGAAGAGACAGACGGTTAGTTTGAGTGGAACGAAGCAACCGATGGGGAGTATAGCGTGAGATACAGTCTGCCAGGTAATGAGGAGTACAGGTGTAAATGGTCCGGTGAAGGAGAATCAAAAACTTGTAGTGAAAGCGATCTTTTTCTGCAGTCATGTTTCTATGTTTCTAAAAATGTCCCCCTTTCCCCACACTGTCTCCAACAGGTAACCTTCTCCAACCCAAATAAATACCCCATCTTTACTGGGGTGAGATACCAGTGATAAAGTATTTTATAATTTTGCTCCATGAGATTACTTGCCAAGACCCCTTTGTATAGACCTCTATGAACCTTCTCCCAGTAATCCTTGCTCCAATCCCTACCCATATCCTCTTCCCATTGAATCTGGTACTGTATCTTACCCATTCCGCCCCCTCCATCATCCAATAGAGCACCAAAATGACCCCTTTTATCTGATCACTACAGGAAAGCTTTTCCACCAACGTATTGGTAGCTTGTCTCCCCTTCAACACCTCTGTAGAGACATAAAGTGTCAGTTGCAGGTAAGGAAAATAATAATCAGACTCCCCAAGCCTAAACTCCTCTTTTATTTCAGGAAACCCAAGCACTTGCCTCTCCTCTATACATTGTCCCACCCAGCGAAACCCCTTCGTCCATCAAATATGAAAGATCCCTCCCTCCACTCCCCGGCTTAAAATCCCTAATTCCCCATCATTGGTGTGAATTTTGAGTAGCCCTGAGGCCAAACCTTCCTCTGTTTTCACCATAACTTAAATGTCAGCTCCACAAGAGGGTTCTGAGCCCACCCGCTACCCCCCAGCACTCACAACTGCATGCCTAACCCTCCCTTCCCCTCAATCTCTTCTTCCAAGCCTACCCATTCCCTCTCTCCCTTTATCCACCATTTCCAAGGCCGCATGCAATGGAGCCGCCTCGTAGTAGTGGGCAATATGTGGGATTGCCAATCCCCCCTCTCTTTTCTCCTCCACAATATCTGCAGTGTCACACAGGGGCGCTGATTAGCCCATATAAATTGAATTAGACGTCTTTGAACCATCTCCAAATAACTCCCCAGTACGGGAATGGGTAGGGTCATGAATAAATAAAGTAATCTATGCAGCACCATCATCTTGATGGCTGCCATGTGCCCCAGTCAGCTCAAACTACCTCCTCTCCACACCTCAAGGTCTCTGCCTATCCGCTTCCACATGAGTGGATAGTTGGCTTTAAATAAGTCTTCTACTTTAGGTGTATGATTTACCCCCAGATATCTCATACTTTCCACAGCCCATTTAAAAGGCAGTCACCTCCAGAGCACCTCCCTCCTCTCCCCAGAAAGGGAAATATTAAGTATCTCTGATTTAGTGGCATTCACTTTAAGTCCCGCCGCTTGTCCATACTCAGTCATCACTCGAATAAGCTCCGGCAAGATATCCTCAGGTTCAACCAGTGTGAATAATAAATCATCTGTGAATAGAGATATTTTATAGTCCTTATCCCCTATCCGCAGTTCCCAAATGCGGGTAGTCCTTCCTAACCCTCTGAGCCAAAGGCTTCATGACCAAAACAAAAAGTAGTGGGGATAAGGGGCACCCCTGCCGTGTCCCCCTGTACAACTCAAATGCCTGGGAGTATCTACCATTAACTTTAATATGTGCCAGAGACTCCTTATAGAGAATCTCCACCCATTTCAAGAAGGAACCTTCAAATCCCATGGTACGCAAGGTCTGGATTAAGAAAGGCCAATATACGTGGTCAAAGGCCTTCTCTGCATCTACCACAAGTAAGACCATTCCTTCCTTCCCCTTCCCTCCCACCAGATCAAGTCTTCCTGATGTTATCAGAAGCCTGCCTCCCTGGAATAAAACCTGACTGGTTAGTGTGGGCCAGCTTAGGCATCAGCACCATGAGCTATTTGCCAGAATCCTAATAAAGAATTTTAGGTCCGTACCCAATAGGGAAATGGGATAGTAGGCGCTACACACACTAGGGTCATTCCCCTCCTTAACCAAGATGGTGACCCCCGCAACCCATAGTGACTCCGGCATCCACTCCATTAAAAAAAAAATTTATTGGAGAATCCATCCAACACGGAGCCTTGTGAGTGGGCAACCCCTTTATAATGCTCAGTATTTCATGCAAGCTAACTGGCTGGGATAGCAAGCTTTTCTCTGATTCAGCCAGTAGCAGGAGCCGCACACCATCCAAGAACCAGACTACCTGATCAGATGGGGCTGCCACTTCAAGAGTGTATAATTCTTGATAGAATTCCACAAAACAGTCCCCTATCCCTACCTCTCCTCGCATGTCCTTCCCGGTTTTATCCCGGATTTTAACAATATGGTTCCTAGTATATTGCTTCCATAATTTATGAACAAATAATCTACAGCTTTATTTCCAAATTCGAAGGAGTGCTGCTGTAACCGTTATGTATTATGCATAGGTGGTTTCTAACCCTGAATATCACGGTAGGTCCCACTCCTAATCTTGCCTAGTTTGTTAATCACAGAACCAAAGACCTTATTGAAATTCGGGCACACAATATCCAGTGCTTGACTGGATTTAATTTTCTAGTTGCACAAAGTAGTTAATATCCCCTGCTGAAACCACATTTGTCTCAGATCCCACAGTCCACTGGACTCTGCTGCATACAATCCAGTGCGTCTCTGGTGAGGACCCAACAGAGAAAGTGCTACACAACCAGCTTTTAACCGCCATGGAAAAATCCTATCCTGTCTGTCTCTTCACACCCGACCCATTCCATAAGACCACCCCCTTTACTCAATCCTCCTCTAGCTGTGCATCATATGCCGTGTACAAAATTTCTCCTTCAAATGAAGATCAGTAGTTTGCAAATAGGAACAGGCAGTTTTCAGAGGCAATCAGAGATGGATTACTTGGCTTGGGGACAAATTCAAACTTTTTTTTCCCAAATGGGAGGTTTAATTTTTTAAGTTTTGCCAAGGTCCATATAGCACTGAGGGTTGGGGAGGCAAAGCGATAACCCCCCTCCATCCCATATTATACAAATTCTCAATCTCAGCCCAAAGGCCAAGGAAGGATCACTCTCAGTTCATGGTTCAGATCTTAGATTTGTTCTTAGTTCAATTTATTATCACAATAAAATACGGCACCTGGAATAATTTCCTGAAATAATGCAGCAGTTTTCCCTGACTCTTCTGAAGTACTGAGTTCCAATAACTGATTTTTCCTGAAGAAAACTGAAGTCTTAGCTGGTCATGAATAGGGATGTGTTATCACGTATGTTTGTTAAATTTGATACATCACATATCAATTACAATACCTATGCAGTTTACATCTGAAATGATACACAAATAACAAAATGATGGGGTATGTCTACTAAGCCAAGCTGTTAACTCGGGCTATCTGCAACTAGGTCCCATTGAATAATGTAGGACCTAGTTGTAGACAATCCAAGTTAACCGTTAATTAATATTAAAGCAACTCCGCCCCCTAATGCACTTACAAGATTTTCAACGAGTCATTCAAGCAATTATAACCCCCCATTTCGACTTTGCCAATCAAATCCTACTAGGTGTAACAAAGCAAGCCTTGAAAAAACTTCAATTAGCACAAAACGCAGCTGCAAGGACCATTACGAAGGCCCCACCTTTCCAACATATAACTCCGATTTTAGAATATTTACACTGGCTCCCGATTCAAAGCCGAATAGACTACAAAACTCTCCAAACCACCTACAAAGCCATAAATAAAACAGCACCCCTGACCATAAATAACCTCATCAAAATAGAGCCCACCCATAATCTTCAAAGGAGAGACCAGTTAAATAAATTAACACCACCAAAAGAATTCATAAGGGCCAAAAAATCCACAAACAAGAAAGCCTTCTCCCATGCAGCCCCCATCTTGTGGAACACAATCCCATCAGAATTAAGATCCTTACCCGAAATCATGGAGTTTAGGAAAAAACTTAAAACAAACCTATTCACAATGCACTATGGACCCTTGACGAACTCACCTCTCACCCCTCAGCTAGATAAAGGATAAACCTATCCCAGCTAATACATTTTTCAGAAAAGGAATGATCTGAAGCCCTAAAACAATGTATTGAAGACAACTGAATAACAAATAACTTTGTATATAGTTTAATTCTGTTCATTTGTACATAGTTCACTAACTGTTAATTGTTAATTGTTAACTGTAAGTTCCAAATTGTTATATGTAAAAAACAGCTCGCTCTGTTTACTGTTGTTCCATGTGAACCGCATCTGATCAATGGAAGAAGCGGTATATAAAAAATCTGTTTATTAAACAGGACTAACGGTTAATTAATTTAATTAACAAACCTCTATGTTTCATTCTGTGGTGTTTCCAGTATAAAATGAAACAAAAATCTTCAAAATTTTGTTTTTCACCTATTTAGCATATATTAAAATAAAACAACCCTTCTACTAAAAAATAAGGCACCGAGAACAAAATGAAACAACATTTTTTTGTGACTGTGACCCTTTCTACTGGAACAACATAAATGTGAATCCTAGTACTTCAACTTGCTAGACTCCAGACATGACTTCTTTAGGCGTCACCTGAAGACAAGCCTGTGGGTCTTAAAAGCCCACATTCTGGGACATATTTTCTGTTTATTTTTAAGAGTTTTCATTAACTACTTAGAATCTCCTAGTTTTCAAACAGAAAACCCGACCATTAAAACAAAGCCTAAATACATATGCAAATAAAAATCATAAAAGGAAGAGAAAGTAAAACCAAAAATTTGTCAAAAATGTCTTAACAACTTGTAAAGAGAAATTATTAAAAAACAAATAAATATACATCACAGCTGGCTATAATTATAAAAAACACGCTTATCATACTATGCCAGGTACCGGACGGTCACTTCAGACAGGATGCTGAGCTTGATGGACTCTGATGTCATGCAGTGTGATTTAATTTGTATTCTTAAGATATTGATATGATTACAAATAACAGAAGGGGAAATTTTACTTACCGATAATTTCCTTTCCTGGTGCTCTGCTAGACCAGTCCAGACTAGAGGGCTAACTCCCCCAACCCCTGGTCTGGATTGACATAGTAGAGGTGCTCTGTAAAAATATTTTATCTAAAAAATATTGGCTGAAGAAATTAGTAGAATAATAACTGGAGAAGGGAGTGGATTTATCAACATAGATGTTTAAATACTGGTACACTTCTAAAGCATAGTTACTCACCTGTAACAGGTGATCTCCAGGAACAGCAGGAATTTAGTCTTCACATATGGGTATTGTCGATACCGACAGAGCCTGCGCAGGAACGCTCCCCATTGTCCAATAGGAAAGCTTTTGGGAGCATCCCACAGCACCTGCGTGCTGCCTTCCCGCCTTTCCCAACTGTCCCTCTCCAGTTGAGTTTAAAGCTGAAACAAAAGAGAGAGGGAAATAGAGAAAGAGAGAGATAGAGAGATACAACTCCTAGGGGAGATGGGTGGGTTGTGAAGACTAAATTCCTGCTGTTCCCGGAGAACACCTGTTACAGGTGATTAACTATGCTATCTCCAGGAACAAGCAGGAATGTAATCTTCACATATGGTGACTCCCTAGCTGCAGATGCCAGGGAGAAGGCCCCAGAAGTTGTGTGCCCTTATGAAAGGGCTCCACTTCCCCCCATGGATCTCTAGCATCCTACCAGGGATGGTGGGTAGGAGTTGATTAAGCATGGAACAGGTGTTGAAGAACAGCCTGACCAAACAAGGCATTCCGGCGGGAGTCCTTGTCCAAGCAGTAATGGGCTGTGAAGGTATGAACCGAAGCCCAAGTAGCTGCTCGGCAGATGTCGTCGATAGACACAGAGTGAAGATGAGCCGTAGAGGCTGCCATGGCTCTCACATTGTGAGCTGTGACATGGCTTTCCAGAGGAAGGTTTTTACTCTCATAGGCAAAAGATATACACTGTGCAATCAAGCTGGACAGTGTTCTTTTGGAGACTGGCAGTCCCAAATGACTAGGATCAAAAGCAACAAAAAGTTGAGAGGACTTCCTATGTTGCTGTGTCCTTTGTAAGTAAAAGGCCAGAGCCCTTTTACAATCCAAAGTATGAAGATTCCTTTCTGCATTTGAGGCATAAGGCCTTGGGAAGAATATAGGAAGGTAAACCGCTTGGTTTAAATGAAAAGGTGACACCACCTTTGGCATAAAATGTGGATGAGTCCTAAGGACTACCTTATCATGATGGAACCTTGTATAAGGAGGATCAGCCACCAATGCCTGCAACTCACTGATGCGACGTGCTGATGTTATTGCAATAAGAAAGATGACCTTCCAGGAAAGGAATTTCAAAGAGGTAGCGGCTAATGGTTCAAAAGGCGGTTTCATAAGCTGTCCAAGAACCAAATTTAAGTCCCATGCCACCGGTGGTGGCTTAATGGGAGGCTTAGTTAAAAGAAGGCCTCTCATAAATCTCGCTATGAGAGGATAAGAGGAAATAGGTTGCCCATTTAGAGGCTTGAAGAAGCTGCAATAGCACTCAAATGAACTCTCACTGAATTGGTCTTAAGCCCTGTATTAGATAAATGAAGGAGATACTCCAGTAATAATTCCAGAGGTATCGCAAGAGGGTTAAGACCCTTCTGCGAGCACCATATGGTAAACCTTTTCCATTTGAAAGCATAAGAGCGTCTTGTGGAAGGCTTCCTGGAAGCATAAAGGATATCCTTTACCTGCTGAGAAAGGTTAAGACCGTGAAGTTCTAGGCTTTCAGCAACCAGGCCCTGATATGCAGAGACTGGGGATTGGGATGCCACAGCATCCCATCCTCCTGAGAAAGGAGGTTTGGAGCAGATCCTAACTCCAGAGGCAGAGCTTGAGAGAGATGTAGGAGCAGAGGGTACCACATTTGCCGTGGCCAATGTGGAGCTATGAGAATCATATGACTTCTGTCTCTCTGAAGCTTGAACAGGGTTTTGGGAATTAGGGGAATGGGTGGAAAGGCATACAGAAGTCCTGACCCCAATGGAGGAGGAAAGCATCCCTGGCCTGACAACCCTGAGCCGGAATTCTGGAACAGAACCAGGGAAGTTTGGCATTCAGCGGACTTGCAAAGAGGTCTATGTCCGGGGTTCCCCAAATTTGGAAAATTTTGGCCACCTGGTATGAATGGAGAGACCATTCATGTGGAAGCAGAACTCGACTGAGTCTGTCTGCCCAAGAGTTTTGAATGCCTGGAAGATACACCGCAAGGAGATGAATCTGATGCTCTCTGGCGAGGGCCCATAGTCGCAAAGCTTCGTTGCATAACGACAGAGAGCCTGTTCCACCCTACTTGTTCACATAGAACATGGCTACCTTATTGTCCGTTTGAACTAGGACTGTCTTGTAGCTGAGCTGGGTGTGAAATACTCGAAGAGCAAGGAAAATTGCTCTGAGTTCCAGGAGATTGATATGTAGATAGGTCTCCTGTGGAGTCCAGGTACCCTGGGTAGAGAGGCCTTGCAGGTGGGCTCCCCAACCCACCTGTGAAGCATCTGTTGTTAGAGTGGCTTGGGGTGGGGGTTGCTGAAAAGGGGACCCCACCAAATGTTTTTGGGGTGATTGCCACCATTGGAGGGACAAAATAAGGCGATCTGAGTTTGCTATTTTGTCTGACAGGCAACCTGACGCCTGAGTCCATTGAGTGGATAAAGTCCACTAGGCTGCCCTCATATGGAGGCGAGCATAAGGAACCACATGCATGGTGGATGCCATGTGGCGTAGCAACCGTAACATTTCCCGAGCAGTGAGGTGAGGTTTTAATACTGCTTGGGAAGATAACTGCAGAATGCGAAGGCAGCGGGCCTGTGGAAGGTATGCCCTTGTCTGTCTGGTATCCAGCAAAGCTCCTATAAATTCCAGGGACTGAGTAGGAGCAAGGTTGGATTTTGGGAAGTTTATGACAAGTCCCAAATACTGAAGGATGCGCATTGTGCGAGAGAGAGCAACCCTGGCCTCTGGCTCTGAATGGGCTCAAATGAGCCAGTCGTCTAAGTAAGGGAAGATGAATATTCCTAGGGTGCGAAGAAATGCTGCCACCACAGCCATGCATTTTGTGAACACCCTTGGTGCAGAGGCCAGTCCAAAAGGAAGAACCCTGTATTGGTAGTGCTTCCCTTGAAACAGAAAGCGAAGGAACTTTTGGTGAGTTGGATGGATGAGAACATGAGTGTAGGCATCCTTGAGATCTAGAGAACAAAGCCAATCCTGACTCTGAAGGTATGGCAGCAGAGTTCCTAGAGAAATCATTTTGAACTTCTCTTTAAACAGGAATTTGTTCAATTCTCTGAGGCCTAGAATGGGTCTGTGTCCTTCTGTTTTCTTTGGAATAAGGAAATAGGGGGAGTAAATCCCTGTACCCTGTTGGAGAATGGGTACCTCTTCTATTGCCCCTTGGGCAAGAAGCACAGTGACCTCTTGACCTAACTGGTCGTTGAGAGGTCTGAGAATTGAACTGTCTTACCATTGTAGGAGGGGGCATGCTGAGGAAATGAAGCTTGTACCCCTCTCTTACAATAGACAGAGTCCAATTTTCTGCTTTAATCTGACCCCATCTGGGAGCAAAATGACATGGGATGGGATGGTGGAAGGTTCTGGGCCGTTCAGGGCCAGGAAGGCAAAGATCTCTAGATAGGAGTCAAAGCCCCTGTGGAGGTTGAGTCTGCTGAGCCGGTTGAGGCTTAGCTGCTTTTGTTTTTCTTTGTCTAGGTTGTTGCTGCTGTCCCTTTTGGGCAGACTGACCTAAACGATGCCCCAGCTGGGTATAGGAGGGATAAAACTTCTTCTTCTTACTGAAGAATGGTTTCTTGTAGGATTTTTTCCTTGCAGGATCAGCTGTAGATTTTGACAATCTATCAAAAGTGATATTGTCAGCATCTATCTCATTAGATTTTACCTGCCAATTCTTGCCAAAAAGATTCTCCCCTGTGCAAGGAATATTCCCGTGTTTATCCTGTACCCAAATTTCCAAGTCAGAAGCTTGGAGCCAGGCAATCCTACGTGCACCTATGGCAATGGCAGAGGTTCTGCTTATGAACTCAAAGCAGTCAAAGGCTGCACGATTGACAAACTTGGAAACATCCTGGGCATGTTTGACAAGGGCGAGGTAATCTTGCCTCTTTTATTATCAGGAAGGAGAGGGCTCATAAGCTCTAAATCTCCTGTGACCTCCTTAAGGAACATTCCCATATACAAAATATAGGAACTGATCCTAGCAGAAAGCATGGATACCTGGAAGGTTCGACATCCAAAGGCGTCAAGAGTCCTACACTCACATCCTGGAGAATTAGATGCATGCCTTTTTGCACTCTCTATCCTTCTCATTGCTGACTCCACCACCATGGAATGGTGTGGTAATTGAGTCTTCTGAAACCCAGGACAAGGAGGAACTCGATACATGGTGTCAAGTCTTCGAGAGTGAGGAGATGTGGTTAGAGTTGTCTCCCACATTCTCAACATGAGATCATGCAAGATCTCATGAACAGGTAAGGTAGCTGCCTCCTTGGGAGCTTTAAGGTATTGCAGGATTTCTAATTCCTTTGCCCTAGGCTCTTTTTCAGGAGCCACTGTGATGGCAAGACCTCGAGCCACATCTCAGATAAAATCCTGAAAGGACATATCCTCTGGTGGAGACATCCTACGCTGAGGAGAAGAAGAATCCTCAGGAAGAAGTACTCTGGTATCGGCAGAGCTTTCAGAGTCTTCAGACTCATCCGAGGATGCAAAGTATCTCCGATCCTGGTGATCGTGCAAGGCACGGTACTGGTACTGATCGAAGTCGGCATCAGAGGGGTCCGGTACCGACTTGTTGATACCGGATGGATAAGCATGACTCGGTCCCGGTAGAATACCTGCCGATGTTGATGCAGTTGGTACTGGTACCGGAGTCGGTGCCGGTACCGATTGAATTGTCTGAAGCGGTTTCAGGGGCATCGAGGCCATGAGAAGAGCTGCCAGACTGCGTTCAATAGCCAAGAATCTCTGATATATTGACGCTGCCGATGCTTGGGTATCGGTACCGGATGAAGCAGCCGGTACCCCAGAGCATGCACCAGTAGTTCTGCCGAGGTTGAGGCCTCGAGAACATCCTGGAGCCCTGTTAGTGCTTTGGAAGCCGAAGCCTCTCGCCGGGACAATTTTGTCGGTGAAAGTCCCTCAAGGGAAACGTCAGAGGCATCTCAATGCTTAGAGGGAGATCTACCCCTTGAGGACCGGCTAGATTTATGTTTAGTTACCTGAGATCCATGGGAGGAAGACGAAGCCCTGGAAGACGTCGATGCCACAGAGGTTGCATCGGAGGGAAAAAGGGTGCTAAGTTTAGCAGCTCGGTTCTACCGGCCCCTTTTCAACATCATCCCACAGGCAACACACTCCGAAATAGAGTGGTCAGGACCTAAACATTTGAGGCACCACTCATGGGTGTCGGTGACGGAGATGGTACCGCCACACTTGGAACACCTTTTAAAACCCGAAGTGGGTTTTCCATTTTAAAGGAAAAAGTTGGGCCTAGTGCCCAAAATGGCGCGTGACACCTGAGGAGAAAATAACTGGAAAAGGCTCCAGAAGAATTTTTTTTTTTTTTTTAGAAAAAAAGAAAGAAGAACCGGCGGTACCGGTGTAGTGTCGAAGGAAGGTAGACGCGACCACAAAAAAGAAGAATAGAAGGTAATTATTTTCTGTGGTGACAGGATGTGCGACCTGTCAGCTCCACGGAAAACGAAGAACTGGAGAGGGACAGTTGGGAAAGGCGGGAAGGCAGCACGCAGGCGCTGTGGGATGCTCCCAAAAGCTTTCCTATTGGACGCTGGGGAGCGTTCCCGCGCAGGCTCCGTCAGTACCGACGATACCCATATGTGAAGACTACATTCCTGCTTGTTCCTGGAGATATTATTTTATGTTATATCAAAGTATTCTTTTCATAGATAAGAAAGTTAATTACATTAAATTTTGGTGGTTTTTCCTTTCCACAAATACCAAAAAAGTCTATCTAATTCAACCTGCTACTGTAAGCAGTAAGTGGATTTATTTAGCAAGATTGGGAGATAGGGGGCGATGATATTGACTTCAGAAGACTATTAGCAGTTTTCCCCCTCTTTGAGATAGAGTAAAAAAAAAACCCAACTCCTCACCCAGCAGTAAAAAATATATCAACATCCCTTTCTTAAATAAAACAGGCAGAGCACTTCATATAAAAACCCAGAAAAAAAAATTTCCTCAGCTGCAATGAGCCCTCAGAAGGCAAAGGTTTCTGAGGTCTGTAGGCTCTAAAATCCTGACTCCCAAGTAATTTAATTAAAAATGTTAACTTCTGCCATTCTTCTCTCTTGGCTCTGGAATCTTTCTGGGAGTCTATGGACCGCTCCGACATCTGAGAAACCTGGTGCAGCATGGAGTGGATACCAAAGCAACACTAGGATATGAAACCCCACCCTCCCTTCCACCTTTCAAACCAGACAATGCAAAAGAGGAGCTGTGTCCACCATAGTCTCGTAACCATGCAAGGTCATGTCTCTTTGTACGTGGAAAGCTTACCTTGATGATACCGACCAGCGTTGTTTTCATCATCAGGATGCCTTCGGTGAAAATTGAAATGGCATGGGTAAGCCTAGCAATCTTTCACAGCAGAAGAAAGAGGGAGACAAAAGTATATGTAATTTATCCCAATAATTTATCCCAAATCCATGTACATTTTTCAATAACACCAGCAACAATGTATTCCGCTTACTCAGCATTTTTGGAGGGGCAAACTAGAATGTGGATTTATCTGCATATCTCTGATGCATCAATGTAGCTCCAGTTTCAGTATGCATGAAGAGCTGTTTTATATGACAGGACTACAATATCTTTTCTTCTCTCCATATAAAGTGGACAGTATGAATAACTGAACTGTACTTGGTACTTTGTGCATTAATCCAAAACATGTGACACCTATGTTTGATTTCTGATTTCAGCTTTTTTTCCCTGGGTTGGCAGGGGATGCTGTGGAGGTAGCGTCCACATCCCCTGGGAGGGGGGGGGGGGCAGAAGCAGTCTCAATCATTACACAATGGCGACAGCTTGTAGCTTGATTTAGGGTTTGTATGTCCCTTGGCTGAGGACTGTCACTACGATAGTTGCACTAGATGGAGGCTTGTTATAAAAATGTGAAAAGCTCCACAGGTAGCTGTAAATAAAGGTTCATGGTGCCACAGCCCAATGGATACCAGTTCTGATTGAGTTGGAAGTCCAAAGGGTGCAAGAGAAAACTGCTGAGCAAACAGAATACAATGCACTGTACTTTCTATTATTAATTAATTAATTTATTTATTTATTTAACAAGCTCTTATATACCGCCGCTTCCGGAGATCAGCTGCGGTTCACAAATAACAACAGTCAACAAATCATAGTTTGTTTTACATATAACGTCATATAACTATAACCAATATACAGTAAACATAAATGTTGAACATATATGTCAGTGTTGGTACTGGCTAGGCTAAGAGCAGTAATAAATGACAAATGTACCTACTTTTTAATCCTGTATCATAGTTCACTCTCTGAGATAATCTGCCTGTTTCTCCTTGTTACCCAACCTGTTTAATGTAAGCGCAATGTGGTACCCCCCATCGCACAATTGTTGTTGCCTGTGAACCGCACTGATGGTAAATAGTGCGGTATAGAAAAACTATAAATAAATAAATAAATTTTAAAAAGAACGGAATAATAAAAAAAGAGTTAATCTCCAGTAATTGAATTTAGTTGCTTTGCATTATTTTTGAGTGATTTGCCTTTTTTTAACTTAATTTTTATTGGAAATTTTTAGACAGCAGAACAGACACACTCAGTTTCCCACACTGGATTAGATAGCCCCTTATAACATCCAATAGCAACCCAAGCCCCCTGACCCCCAAGAGGGAACCCCGCCCCCATTGTTCCTTAAGTTCAAAAGCCCTTAAATGCAAATCTTCAATAAACTCCACTCACTGGAGCAGTCAGACACTCAACCAGTCCAAAGTGCTCTGAGCAAAAGCAAAAAAATAAACAAAAATCCCTCCACCCCCACTGACTCCCCAGAACCACATACACAGCCCAAGAAAATACAGAGAGGTGCAAAGAAATACAAAGAGTACAAAGGATACTGAAATATGGTAGTCATAGTAACAAACTGTACAGAGTAGACACAGTCAACTTGACAATACCATGAGTGTGTACACAACTCCCTTGTCTACCCTCATACCTCTCTCCAAATCTGGCACCTTTGTCCAGCATCATGTCAGTACCGGACCGTCAGCTGGTACGTCACACTGCACAACCTTACATTCTATCCAGAATTAATGCACCCGTCACTTGCATCCACACCCCGCACGTACCCCCATCCCCTCTCTAACCCTGCCCTTATACCTTCTTCCAACCCCCCTCTCCCATCTACCCCCCTCTCCCTTCTCCCTCTACCCCATCTCTTCCCCAACCTCTCCCTATCTTGTGCCATTGCCCATCTGTTCTGCCTCTTCCTCCACCTGTGGTTTCGGAGAGCTGTTAGCTTGGTCATCCAATACCCCTGAAATAACCTCCTCTGCACCTCCTCTAAAGCTGGTATCACCCCACTCACGCTAATTCCATGTGTGCCGCCACATCACATGCACTGCCAACCTCTGCAAGATTCTAGCCCCTCCTTTCTCCAAAATAAATAAAAGCATGCTGGTTGGCCTACCATCCACCTCTCCCCGCAGCAGCTCCTTGATAAAACCCTCCACCCTCCGCCAGCATTCCTGAACTCCTGTTCAGTCCCGCCACATATGCTCGCAGCCTTTCCAACTCAGTGGGCTATACTCTGTCTCCTAAGCCCAAGTGATATCAGATACATCCTGTACAACATTTTCAAACAATGTTCTTGAATCACTGCCGACCAACCTGCCCCACCTCCCAAAATATTCTATGCCATTTATCCCCCCTCCCCCCTAAATTGCACTCCCAAGCAACCATAAAACTCTCCTTCCCTACCACCTTGTTCAGCTGCCGGTATATCTGTGACAGCATGCCCTTCCGGGCCCCTCCTACTGTGCAAAGTTTCTCAAACCCAGTCATGTCCCCCACCTTCACCCCTTCTCAGATATCTTGCTTTTCAAGAAATTCACCAGTAATATAAAATGTCCCCCTTCAGCAACCCATGCTCCTGCTGCAACTCCTCAAACCCCTTTAGATGTCCTCCGCCTTTTAGAAACAGGCCCCACCCTATCAAACCTTTCTCCGCCCAGCGTTGGTAGACCCTAGCTTCCCTCCCTGGCAGAAACCCCTCCGTTGCCCGAATCTTCTGTAGGCATATTCCACCCCCTCCCACCACCTGCCCCTTCACTCTCCCCCATATCTCCCAGGTATTCCTAACAAACAGATGCAGGCTCTGCCCCCTGCCCCCCTACCTACATTCACACAAACCTTCCCTGGGATCCAGCTGGATTGCCACCCATTCCATCCCAACCCAACCCATTGCCGTCCCTTCTCTTCTTCCTCCCCCCTTCATCACCACTTGTACTTGCACCTCCCTATAATACTTCAACAAATCTGGGACTTCCATTCCGCCCTCCGCTTTCTGCCAACCCATTACCCTCTTATTAACTCTAGGGTGACTCGGCCTCCAAATAAATGCAAAGATTTTCTGCTGCATCCTTTTTAACGCCCCTTCTGGGACCTCAATAGGCAACATCATGAATAAATACAAGCAGGGGAGGACATTAATCTTAATGACTACCACCCTTTCCCCCAAGACAGACATGATCAGTCCCATCCCTCCAAATCTCTGCTTATCCTCCCCAACAGCAGGTCATAATTTAGATGGAACAACTCCCCAACATCCCTCCCAAACTGCACCCCCAAATACCTAATAGACTCTCCCACACTTAAAAGGGAAGGCTTCCCCAAGACAGGCCTCCACTGATGCATCCAGCACCAGCTTCAGCACTTCCGTTTTGAAGAATTAATTTTGTACCCCGACACCCTGCTATATGTCTTTATCACCTTCAATAAATTCTGCAAGGCGAGTAGCAGTTGCTCCACCGTGAAACTCACATCATCCGCATACAACTCTAATTTATATTACCTCCCCCCTAGTATGATCCCTAGAATATCTGGTGAGCTGTGCACAGCAGTCGCCAGTGGCTCAATCACCATAGCAAATAGCAGGGGAGACAGAGGACAGCCCTGCTGAGTTCGCCTCTCCAGTCGGAATTCCTCAGAATACCACCCATTGATTCGTATTCGAGCCCTAGGATCACTGTATATAGCCCAAAGCCATTCTATAAACAGAGTTCCCACCCCATCCGCCTCAACACCTCAAACATAAAAAGTCATTCAACTCTGTCAAATGCCTTTTTGGCATCCTCTGCCACCAGCACCGAAGGGGTCCCCTGCTGTCAAGCTGTCCAAATTAAAGAGATTTCAAACATTATCTCTGGAATAAAACCCGACTGATTATCCCCAATCAGCCAAGGTAAAAAATGCTGTAGCCAGGCTGTCAACACTTTAGCCAAATTCTTGGCATCCATTGATCAAAGAAATCGGCTGATATGAGCCACACACTGTGGCATCTCTCCCTGGCTTAGGTAGCACAGTGATCCCAGCTATCTACATAGATTCTGGAAGCACCTCTTCTCTCACCACTTGATTAAACATGTACACTAAAAACTCCACCAACTCTGAACTAAAGGTTTTATAGAACTTTGCGGTGAGGCCATCTAACTCCAGGGCTTTGCCCTCCTTCAGCCCCTTTATGGCCGTCAGCACCTCCCCAGCAGTAATCTCCCTATTGAGGGTTTCCCTATCCTCATCCATCAATTGTTTCAACCGAATCTCCTCTAGGTATTCCCGAGCCACCCTCTCCCCATCATCCACCTTCGACGAATATAGCTTCTGATAGTACTCAGCAAACATCTTCTGAATAAGTGACGTTTCATATTCCCTTTGCTATTCCTGATTTTGATTATTTGCTGCTGGACTCTCTTAGCCTGTAATTTCCGGGCAAGAAAATGACCCAGCTTCTTATTATATTTGAAAGAATGCTGCTGAAGCCGCTCCAGCTGATAAACCCATTCCTCCAAATACAAGTTCCTTAAGGCCCCCCTTACTCTCTCTATTTCTCATAATGTCTTCCTTCCATCCCTCGTTTATGTGCGGCCAACCACCTTTCGAGCTCTGCCTTTAAGCAGTCCTCCTCCAATCCCTTCTGCCGCTTGTTCCAAGCTTCCAGGGAAATAAATTGGTCCCTAATAAAAACCTTGAACCCACCCCACACCATACCCCCCTTAACCCCTGGTGTAAGATTCTCCTGAAAGAAAAACTACATTTCTTTGCGTAGTTCCTCCATTCCCTCACGATTCTCCAGAAAAGACTCATTGAGCTGCCAAAATTGAAGCCCCTCCTCCTTTTGCCACAGCTCCACCATCACCTTCACTGGGGTATGGTTGGACCACACTATTAGTCGAATCTCCACCTCCTGTTCCTTAGGTAGCAACGAGCCATCCATCAGAACCATATCAATCCAACTATAGAAGAAATTATAATCCCTTTGGTTTCCCTCACATCTACCTGTCCCAATTCTTTCAACAGCTTTTTCAGCTTTTCCCGGTGCGCCCTTCTCCCCGCCCAAATCGTCTACCCATGGATTGAGAATCATATTGAAATCGCCTTCCATAATTATTGGAGTCACATCCACCTCTCCTACTTTTTGCTGCACAAATTCAAAAAAATGTCCCCTGACTCATTGGGTGCATATACACATCCCACCAACACCATCACCCCATCCAATTTATCCACCCAGATCA
Organism: Ichthyophis bannanicus; assembly: GCA_033557465.1. Lineage (NCBI taxonomy): Eukaryota > Metazoa > Chordata > Amphibia > Gymnophiona > Ichthyophiidae > Ichthyophis > Ichthyophis bannanicus. Next base: position 1,768,454,142 of record CM066031.1, read on the forward strand.
GCCATCTAACCCCCACCCCCACTCCTCAGGACATCCTTTTCCTCAACCACCAGATATTTTGAAAACAGGATACCCTTCTAGGTTTCTGCTTATTTCCCGCTAGATTCACATGTGGGTACGCCCCCGATCTCAACCACCTCTCTTGTGGCCTCTGCATGCAAGTCTCATGTATAAGCAGGATGTCAGCTCCCAACCTCAAAACATTCCTTCGTCAAACTTTTCCTCTTCTGCTGCGAGTTTAACCCTTTAACATTCAAAGATACCACTACTACCCCCTTCCCCTTACCAAGACTCCACCCTTCCCAACTCCTCCCCTTCCCAGTGCACCTCCTTTTAAATACCCCCTCAAATCCATTGCTCTCCTCCCTCCTCCCGTCTCCAACCTCTCCTTCTTTACTCCCGCCCTCCCCCTCTCCGCCAACTGCCTCTCCTGTGTCTCTCGCCATACTGGGTCAGACTAAGGTCCATCAAGCCCAGTAACCTGTTTCAGACAGTGGCCAATCTACCCTTGTGCATATTAATTGAAACAAGCTGAAAAATAAGCGAAAACTGGAATTTCCATTGAAATTTTATTAATAACCACATATTAGTACATAATATGACCTCCTCTGTTTTTTTACCAGCATCTGGACACGATTTGGCATGGAGTCCGCTAATTTCGAGCAGTCTGCAATGAGTTTTGGGTCCCTGAACCATACTTGAATCAGAGCTTGAATAAGCTTCTCCTTTGTCATAAAGTATATTCCACGAAGGCGAAGTTTGCAAATGGACCATAGATTCTCTATTAGGTTTAAATCCGGAGAATTTCCTGGCCAGTCCAGTACCTTTATTTGCTTCTTTTGAAATAAACCTTTCACCAATTTTGTTGTGTGGCATGGGACAAGATCCTGCTGAAAGATGCCAGATCCATCAGGAAATGTCTTCTCTAGATCTGGAACAACTCTTTGGAGAACATCGACGTATTGTTGTAAACGCATCATTCCCTTGAATGAATGCAAGCTGCCAACTCCATAATGGAGTGGAGGAGTAGTCTAGTGGTTAGAGCACTGGCTTGGGAACCAAGAGACCAGGGTTCAATTCTCACTAGCACTCCTTGTGGCCTTGGGCAAGTCACTTAACTCTCCATTGCTCAGAAAAATCCAAGTTATCAATGTCCCTGTTTAATGTACATTTATCAAGTTTAAGTTACAATGTAAACTGCTTTGATTGAAATGATAAAGCGGTATAAATAAAAACTGTTAAATAAATAAATAAATGAAAATGAAATACCCCCAGAACATATTGGCCATTCAGCACCACGCTCTACTTTCTATCTTTTAACCACAACAGTACACTGCCTCGTATCCCATGACTTTTTAATTCCACCAAGAGTCTCTCACGCTCCTGCCTCCATACCAACATCTTGGAAAATGGAAGCACCTCACCCCACATGGCTCATTTTTGCCTTATATGGCAAACAGACCTCTTGGGTGGATCCTAGGATGTACAGCATAGAGTCAGCAGAGCGCACCATATGGGGTCAAGCACTGCCATTTTACAAGATAGCAGGAGCATGTGGCCATTATTCCTGTCCTCCAAAGGATATTTGGGGAGGGGGGGGGAGGAGCCATCAGGCCACCAGGGAGCTTTCTTTGGAGATTTGACGAGGGTCAGGGGGGTAAAGGCCACCAGGCCACTAAGGTGAAATTTGGGCTAATCTGATAATGTTCTTTCCTTGAGTCCTTCCAGTCTAGTCTAGATGCCTAGGCTTGCTTTCTCCTACTAGCAGGTAGAAGACTGAGAACCACTGGCTGGAAAGAAAATTAGCAGGTAAGCTCTAATTTCACAGTCTTTATTATCCTTCCAGTCCAGTCCAGATACATGGGAAGTAGCAAAGGAGTACTCAACAAAGGAGTGAATGAACAGGGCAGTCTGCAAAACCCTTGCATCAAAATTTCCACCCTGCCTAACCGTGAGATCCAGCCCATAATGGTGCCCACAATGGAATGCAAGTAAGACCAAGTCGCTGCCTTAGAAACCAGACCATGCTCTACCCAGGAAGAGGCCTGCGTCCTTGTACAATGGGCCCATGCCACACTTTCCTTCACAAAATAAGCTGAAGTAATAACTACCTTTATCCAGTGGGTAATAGAGGCCTTAGATGCTGTCTGCCCCGTCCTGGGACCTCCAAACACAAACAAGAGGTCAGACTTGTGAAACTCCTCTGTTCTCTCTGTAAATCTGTGAATGTCCAAACACCACAATTCTCTTTAGTTCTCAGAATCATCAGCCCCATGAAAAAACAGCCACCAAAATGGCCAAAACCACCTGCAAAATTATCACTCTGTCATCAATTAGCACCAAAAGTTACTCCTGATCCTTTAGGGTAGCTGCTCAAAGAGATTCAAAGGGCACAGCAATCAAAGCAGAAAACACCAAATTAAGATCCCAAGATGGTGCTACTGACCATAGAGGGAGTTGCAAATGCTTCACCCTTTCATAAAATGCCCTATACTTGCATGAGAGGCTAAAGAATGATACTAGATATGGCCCCTGAAACACAAAAAGACTGCCACCTGCCTTCAAGGAACTTGGATCTTATCTAGGCTATCCTGGAGAAAGCATAGTTATTCACCTGTAACAGGTGCTCTCCAAGGACAGCAGGAATCAGCCCTCACATATGGGTGACGTTGATGCTGATGGCACCCTCACGGAAGCATCTACCCAGCTTTCAAATAAAGCCTTTGGGAGATGCCACCACACTTGCATGGCCCCTTTCCCACCTAAGGATGCCATCTTACAAAGAAGATGGCAAAAATTGTACAGCAACTCCAAGGTGGGGAGGGAGGGTTATGAGAACTGATTCCTGCTGTCCCTAGAGAATACCTGTTACAGGTGAGTAACTACATTTTCTACAGGAACAAGCAGGAAGTCAGTCCTCACATTTGGGACTCCCTAGCTACAGGCTACTGAGAACCTGTAGAAAAAACACAACCCAGCCGTGAGCAGCCACAAGCGAATCTGAGGACAGACTCTGAGGACCTCAGTGTCCAGAGAGAACCATAGCTCCGGTAGCCTGTTCAAGAAGGGTCAGAGGGCAGGAGTTGCCTAAACCCTGAACAGATAATGGAGTACAGCCTGGCCGAAGGCACTGTCCCGTCAGAATTCCCTCTCCAGGCAGTAGTGTTCAAAATGTTCCCTGTAATGATGTTCTACTGTTCAATGTAAACCGCCCCAGATCGTTGGAAGGGGCGGTATATAAAAACTGTTTAAATAAATAAATAGTGAGTTGAAAAAGTGTGGACTGAGGACCAGGTGGCGGCCCGGCAGATGTCTGCCACAGGAACAGAGCATAGGCTTGCAACAGAGGTTGCCATAGCCTTGACGCTGTGCACCGTGACTCAGTGTTCCAATGATAGCCCAGCTTGATAGTGGGCAAAGGCGATGCAGCCTGCCATCCAGGTGGACAGGGTCTGCTTGGTGACAGCCTCCCCCAGTTGACTGGGGTCATATGAAACAAAAAGCTGTGAGGCTTTGCGGTGGTCCTGAATACACTGTAGGTAGAAGGACAGGGACCTTTTGCAGTCCAGAGTATGGAGAAAGGAGAAAGGCCACTGCCTTGTCGGCGTAGGGCCATGGAAAGAAGGTAGGGAGCACCACCTCTTGGTTGAGATGGAAGGCAGACACCACCTTCAGGAGGAATTTAGGGTGGGTGCGAAGCATGATCCTGTTCTTTATAGAACCTGATATAGGGTGGCTCAGCCACCAAGGCCTGAAGCTCGCTGATACTGCGGGCAGAGGTTTAGCGCCACCAGGAAGGCAACCTTCCAGGATAGGTAACGCAAATGGCAGGTAGCCAAGGGTTCAAAGGGTGGCTTGGTAAGCTGCGACAGAACTATGCTGAGATCCCATTCCACCGGAGGTGGCCGGATGGGAGGTTTAGAGAGCAGCAAGCCCCGCATGAATTGAGTAATAAAGGGCTGCATGGAAAGAAACTTGCCCTCTATGGAGTGATGGTTCACGGAAAGTGTGCTCAGGTGTATCCTAATAGAGTTGGACTTGAGTCCGGTCTGTGATAGGTGGAGCAAATATTGCAGCACCATATGCACCTGGCAGAAGAACGGATCTACTGTTGCTCTGCACACCATATTGAGAATCTGCGCCACTTGAAGGCATAGGCTCATTGCATGGAGTTCTTATGAGAAGCCAGGAGGATTTCTTCCACCTCCCTGGGGAGGTTGAAGGGCACTAGGGCAACCCAGTTAGCAGCCATGCTGTTAGCAACAGGGATCCCAGGTTGGGGTGGAGAATCGGGCCCTCCTCCTCAGTCAGTAGTCCTGGGAAATTCCACAAAGAGACATGGAGCTCTGTTGAGAGGCGGAGCAACAGGGGAAACCAGAGCTATCTTGTCCACCGTGGGGCCACCAGGATCATGGAAGCTTTTTCCCGCTGGACAATGAAGAGGGTCAGTGCAATTGGTGGTATGGGAGGGAAGGCATACAGAAGGCCCTCCGACCACAAGATGAGGAAGGCATTTGCCGCTATCCAGGACAGATGTGGTTAGGGACAGCAGAAGCGGGGCAACTGAGCGCTGGCCGGAATAGCCACTGTGCCACCCTGGGGTCTAAGTGCATTCGTGTTTCTGGAGGACCCTGCTCAGTCTGTCCACCAGGGCACTGTCCTGGCTCGGAAGGAATACCGCCCGAGGAGCATTTCCTGATGGATCGCATATGAACTGAGGGCTACTGCCTCCTAGCAGAGACGGTGAGATCCTGTGCTCCATTGTTTGTTCAGGAAGAACACTGTGACCTGGTTGTCCATTTGGACCATCGCTGACTGATGCTCAGGCAGTGTTAAAAGGCTCCGATTGCCAGAAAAATGGCTCCGAGTTTCAGTAGGTTGATCTACTGCTGCCTTACCTTAAGAGACCAGTTTCCCTGTGTGCACAGTTTCTCACAGTGGGCACCCCAGTCCAGTAGGAAGGCGTCCATAGTGAGGACCCTCTGGGGGTCTGGGTGTTAAAAGGGCATGCCATTCTGCAGGTGCTGTATGTCCTACCACCAAATGAGGGACTGCAAGTTGACGGGATACCAATACTCTGTCCCAGAGCTTGCCTTTTGTTGAGTCCACTGTGAGCAGAGGCACAACTGAGCTGCCCGCATGTTGAGGCAGGCGTTGGGGACCACATGGACTGTGGAAGCCATGTGGCCGAGCAGGCGAAGCATGGCCCATGCCGACATGGTGCAATGGCACTGCACCTCAGTCGCCAGGGCCCTGAGGTGATCTGCCCTGTCCGGGGGGGGGGGGGGGGGGGGGCCCGGGCTTGGAAGGTGTCCAGGCGAGTCCTTATGAACTCCAGGTCCTGAGTTGAAGTGAGGTGAGATTTGAAGTGGTTTATCATGAATCCCAGATGTTGTAGGATCCTGATGGTGTGAGCTGTGACCTTTTGCACCTCTGAGGCAGTGCCTCCTTTTACTAGCCAGTCGTCCAGATGAAGGCCCCTTGGAGACGGAGGTAGACGGCCACCACTGCCAGGTATTTGGTGAAGACTCTTGGTGTGGAGGCTAAGCCGGTGTAGTACCCTGCACTGATAGTGGTTGCCCCTGACCATGAACCTTAGGTACTGCCTGTGACTGGGATGAATAAGGATGTGAGTATAAGTATCCTTTAGGTCCAAGGAGCATAGCCAATCTCCCTGCTGGAGGTAGGGCAGCAGTATTCCAAGGGAGAGCATTTTGAACTTCTCCCGCACCAGGAATTTGTTCAGGTTTCTTAAGTCCAGGATGGGTCTTAGGCCTCCCATTCTTTTTGGGAGCAGAAAGCAGGTAGTGTGGTACAGGCTCCACCGTCCTGTCCCTGAGAAGGCCTGCAAGTTCCTGCAGTACTAGGCCTGATGCAGGAGAGACCAAGGGGGCTCTCCTGGAAGGAAAGGTGGAGGCGTCTGATCTAGATGAAGGTAGTATCCTTCCCTAACCACCTGAAGTGCCCAGGAATTGGTGGTGATGGCAGCCCACCTGTGGGCAAAATGAACCAGGTGCCCCCCCATCGGTAGTTGATCCTCCATGGGAAGAGAGGCTATGCTCTGGGAGTCGAAACCCCGACCCAGTCTGGGCTGGTGTCGAGGGTTTGGGCCGGGGCTGGGGTCTGGGGTTTGGGCCCCTTAGGTTTATGTGTGCCCTGACCTGCTCCCTTGCCCTGATGACCCTGCTGCAGAGTCTGGGTGCCTGATATGGGGGATAACCTCGGTATGGCTGGCCTTTCCGGTGAAAGAGAGGCCCCTTTCCCCGGTGGTTTCTTCCTGAAGTCTTCATTGAGAGCTGAGTCCTGGTAAGATACTCGGTTTCGATCTTCGCTGCCTTGTCCTCCATCAGCTTGCTCTTACTGAAACCTGGCACTGCTTCAGTCACTGCCCTCTTTCACGGCGGCTACCAATTTTCGCACATTCTTCGTGCTGCTGGCCGTGGTGGTGGTGTGGGGTTTCTGCTTTCTCCTTTCTGCCAATTTCAACCCCTCTCCTTACCTCAGTTTCTCTCCTTTTCCTCCTTTGAAGTCCATGTCATCCACCTTTTTAATCCCTTACCTCTCCAGATAGCTGCTATCTATAGACCACCTGACAAGTGCACCTCTATCTTTCTCTCTCTTTGACGCATGGCTTTCCTTATTTCTTGATTCTTCTTTCCCTTCCCTTATTCTTGGTGACTTTAACATTCCATGTTGATAACTTTTCTGACTCCTAATGCTTCCAAACTCCTTTCCCTTACCTCCTCATTTAACCTTCAGCTTTGCTCTTCTGCCCCCACTCATCAGCATGCCCAGTGCTTTGACCTTGTTTTCTTCTCTAATTGTTTACCCTCCCATTTCCATATCTCAATTCTTCCCTTATCTGATCATCACCTGGTTAGCTTCACTCTTCATCATTCCCCACCTCAATCTCGCCTAGTCTCCTCCTACCTTTTTAGGAATCTTCATGCTATTGATCCATTAGCTCTCTCCACTATTGTCTCATCACCTCTCTCTTCCACTTTGTCTTCTAACTCGGTTGATGAGGCTATAGTTTCCTATAATACTGCTCTCTCCTTTGCTTTGGATTCTCTTGCTCCCCAATCCTACATCCTGTGAGCCCTCATCTCAGCCCTGGCTGTCCAACTACTCACTACCTTCGCTCCTGTGCCCATTCAGCTGAGCTTACAGTATTTGGCTCATATCCCGCACCCTTTCCGACTTTCTTCATTTTAGAATCATGCTTACTTCCTTCCAATCTGCCATAGCACTTGCAAAGCAAAACTACTATGTCCATGTAACTAACTCTCTTGCCTATGACCCTCGTCGTCTCTTCTCTACTCTTACCTCTCTCCTCAAGGCATCTCCGCCTCCAACCCTCACCCACCCTCTCTTTCTGCCCAAACCCTTGCTATTTCCATGGCAATGTCCACAAGATTACACTCCAATTCCTTCAAGATCAGCTTCATCCCCCCTCTTCAATACCAACTTTTTCTCTCATTCTCTGTTACCCTTTCTTCATTTTCTAAGATATCCTTTTCTAAGATATCTGACAGGGTCTATACATTTCAAGCAAAGATAAGAGTTTATGGCTTTTCAAATTACAGCTCTCTGCCTGGGAGCTCTTAAAAGGGTTTTAATACATTTTTAAAACAAAGTTACATTCTTTTTGGCGCTTTAGTTTAAAAGGGGAAATATTTTCTTTAGTGGGGTAGGTTTAAAACTCTGCTTAAGTATCTTTCTCAGCTCTTTGAAGCTAGAGACACCTCATCAAGTGTTAGTTCCCTCCCTACCCCCCCCCCCCCCAACTCTCACCCACCCCTAGTGAGCAGTCTTTCTTTATAGGGCACCTCCCCAGTTAACTACACATAGGGACTTGGAACAGCACATTTTGAAAACAAATATATTTAACTGCTTTTTCTCTGAAAGGACAGCTGGGAAACCAGCTGATACTTTGGTAGGTCTCTCTCTTTTGCTTTAACAGATACCTAATCTACACTGACTGAACAATGGCTGGGAAAAATTGTATTGCCAAAGCTGTTGCCCCCATTACAGTTTCTGCCTCTGTCCAGACAGAGGTCTCAATGCCAGTTGAAGGACCAGCTCCATATGCAGGATGCTTGCAGGCAGAAGCTCTCAGGAAACAAGTTAAGGAACTCAGAGAGGAAGTGGCGAGGCTGGGGAGCATTCAAGAGAGTGAAAAGTACATTGATGAGATGCTTCTTGCAACATCCATGCTCTCCAGCAGAGGAGAAGATGGGAGCTGCAGAATGATGAAGGTTGGACTCAAGTTACCAGGGCCTGCATAATCACCAATCCAACTCTTCCAGCCCTTGACCTGAAGAACCATTAAGCAGCCCTGGAAGTGGTGGAGGTGAAAGCATCCCTGGAAAGGGAAGAACCAGAGCTCGAGCATCCCAAAGTTGCAGAATCTTTGACCACAAGGAAGCGAAGGGTAGTGGTGGTTGGTAACTCTCTTCTGAGGGGTACTGAGGCATCCATCTGCCAACCAGACTTGACGTCCAGAGAGGTATGCTATCTGCCAGGTGCCAAAATCCGAGATGTTACGGAGAGTTTGCCGAGACTCATCAAAACCACTGACTATTACCCAATGTTGCTAATCCATGTCGGCACAAATGATACTGCCAGGTATCCTTCTGAGCGTATCAAAAGTGACTTCATGGCTCTGGGACAGAGGGTGAAGCAGATAAGGGCACAGGTGGTGTTCTCTTCAATCCTCCCTGTTGAGGGTAAAGGCCAAGGCAGAGAAGCTTGCATCCTGGAGATGAATGCATGGCTGTGTGGATGGTGTCATTGAGAGCATTTTGGTTTCCTGGACCATGGGATGCTGTTCCAAGAGTTGCAGAGCAGAGATGGCGTCCATCTGTCCAAGAAAGGTCGACAAGTCTTCAGTAGCAGATTGGCTAATCTACTGAAGAGGGCTTTAAATTAGATTAGTTGGGGATGGGTGAAGGAAGTCCCCAGGTAAGTGAAAGCCCCCAGGTAAGTGAAACATTAAATACCTTTATGGAAATGGGTAAAAGGAACATATGGAAAGCGGTGTGTATAAATACCTGTAGCAAGGGAAATAACATCCCAGATGTTGAAGCTTTAATGGGAGAGGCTGACTTGGATTTAGTGGCTATTACAGAAATATAGTTCGCAGAAAACCATGACTGGGATGTAACTATACCATGCTATACTTTATTCAGAAAGGACAGGGTAGGAAGAAGGGAAGGAGGAGTGGCACTATATATAAAAAATAATATTAAAGCTTTGGAACTACAGAGCTTAAAAGGGAGAGAGGAGGCACTGCGTGTTAAACTAGAAAGAGGGAAAGAGAAATCTATTTGCATTGGTGTGATATACAGACCTCCCTCACAGGAGGAAGAGGTGGACGGAGAGTTAATTGAAGACATACGCAGCATTGCTAGGAAAGGGGAAGTGCTACTGATAGGGGATTTCAATATGCCAGATGTTGATTGGCACATTCCTGTTGCATTATCATCTAGAAGTAAGGAGATCCTTGACTCTCTACAGGGAGAACTATTCAGGCGATTGGTAACAGAACCCACACGTGAAGGGGCCATACTGGACTTGGTGCTTACCAATGGTGAAAGTGTTTTTGATGTTATAGTGGGAGATAATTTTGCATCACCAGATGGTGTGGTTCAGTATTAGGACTAGGGTTGTTAAAATCCATTCAAAAGTGAGGGTCTTAGATTTTAGGAAGACTAACTTTGCCAATACCCCAGGGAGTCGTTAGCGGGATGGGAACAGCTGGGGGATGTAGAAAAACAGTGGGCAAAATTGAAAGGGGATATTTTAAGGGCAAAGAACCTCTTTTTAAATGGTAAATAAAGGTAAAAGGAAAAGGGGACCGCTATGGTTTTCGAAAGTAGTAGTTGAAAAAGTGAAGAAAAAGAGGGAGGCCTTCATAAAATACAAGAGATCTCGGAGAGAGGAAGACAGACATCTATATTTGGAAAAACTTACAGAAGCTGACAAAGTCGTCAGGAAAGCAAAGATTCAAAAAGAGGAGGAAATAGCCAATGCAGTAAAATGGGGGGGGGGGGGGATAAGACATTTTTCCGATATGTTAGTGAGAAGAGGAAAGGCAAAAGTGGTATTGTCAGACTCAAGGGTGAAGGGGAGAAATATGTAGAAGCTGATGAGGATAAAGCGGAATTACTTAACAAATATTTCTGTTCTGTGTTCACAGATGAAGAACCAGGAGCAGGATCTCAGAAAACACCCACAAACAGGAACAGAGGTGAGGGGCATCTTGAACAATTTTCAGAAGACTGTGTTCGTGAGAAACTAGCTAAACTTAAAGTAGACAAAGTAATAGGACGAGATGGGATATACCCTAGAATACTGAGGGAACTTGGGGATGATCTAGCAGCTCCACTGACTGACCTTTTCAAGCCTGGTTGGAGTCGGGAGTGGTGCCAAAGGACTGGAGAGAGGCACATGTGGTCCCTTTACACAAAAGCGGAAGTAAGGATGTGGTTGAGAACTACAGGCCGGTTAGTTTAACTTCAATGGTGAGTAAATTATTGGAAATGCTGTTGAAAGAGAAAATAGTGAGGTTTCTGGAGTCCAGCAGATTACAGGATCAGAGGCAGCATGGATTCACCAGAGGCAGGTCTTGTCAGACAAATCTGATTCATTTCTTTGACTGGGTGACCAGGGAGTTGGACCGAGGGAGAGCCCTAGTTGTGTGTATTTAGATTTCAGTAAAGCCTTTGACATCGTTCCTCACAGGTGACTTATAAACAAACTGAGCACCCTAGGGATGGACCCTAAAGTTACTGCTTGGATTAGAAATTGGTTGAGTGGGAGGCGACAAAGAGTACAGGTAAATACAGCTTACTCTGAGGAGAAGGATGTTATTAGTGGTGTGCCCCAGGGATCTGTCCTTGGTCCGATTCTTTTTAACATCTTTGTTAGTGATATAGCGGAAGAGCTATCGGGTAAGGTTTGCCTCTTTGCGGATGATACCAAAATCTGCAATAGAGTAGACACCCAGGAAGGTGTAGATAACATGAGGAGGGATCTAGCTAAGCTTGAAGAATGGTCTAGAATTTGGCAGCTGAGATTTAATGTTAAAAAATGCAAGGTCATGCATTTGGGCTGCAGCAATCCAAGGGAGCATTATAGTATGGGGGGGGGGAAGTACTTTTGTCCACTAAAAAAAGAGCAGGACCTAGGCATGATTTATTTATTTATTTACAATCTCTTACATACCGCGCTATTCTGCATCAGTGCAGTTTACATTGAACAAACTGAAATTACATTGAACAGGGCATTATAACTTGGAGATAACTATTTTACAGGGAACATGGGCTATGGATGATTAAGTGGCTTGCCCAAGACCACAAGGAGCACCTGTGGGACTAGAAACCCCAGTCTTTCCGGCCCAAGGTTGCTGTCCTCTAGTGGGATTTGAACCCCCGACCTTCCGGCCTGAAGTACCTTGCCCCAACCAGTAGCTGAAAAGGTGACGGCAAAAGCTAGAAGGATGCTTGGGTGCATAGGGAGAGGAATGGTCAGCAGAAGAAAGGACGTAATAGGTCCTCTGTATAAGTCTTTGGTTCGACCTCATTTGGAGTATTGTGTGAAAATTCTGGAGACCGCACCTTCAAAAGGATATAAAAAGGCTGGAGTCCATACAGAGGGTGGCTACTAAAATGGTTAGTGGTCTTCATTATAAAGCATATGAGGACAGACTTAAGGATCTTAATATGTATACCTTAGAAAAAGGTGAGATAGAGGTGATATGAATGAGACATTTAAATACCACCATGGCATAAATGCACAGGAGAGCCTCTTTTGATTGAAAGCAAGCTCTGCTACGAGGGGACATGGGATGAGGGTGAAAGGGGATAGATTCAGGAGTGATATGTGGAAATATTTCTTTATGGAAAGAGTGGTGGATCCATGGAATAGTCTCCCAGTGGAGGTGGTAAAGATGAGGACAGTATCTGAATTCAAAGAAGTATCAAAGAAGTAGGGAGGAGTGGCCTAGTGGTTAGGACAAGGTACTTCAGGCCGGAGGGCCGGGGGTTCAAGTCCCACCTGGGGACAGCAATCTCAGGCCGGAGGGACTGGGATTTCTAGTCCTATAGGCACTCCTTGTGGTCTTGGGCAAGCCACTTAACCCTCCATTGCCCATGTTCCCTGTAAGTATTAGCGTATGTGTGTCATATCCCCTCGTGTTAAATATATCTCCCAATTGACCGCTTTGACCCGGTGAAAAGCGGGATATAAATACAGCTAAATAAATAAATAAATAAAAATAAATAAATAAGTATGGGACAAACACAGAGGATCTCTAAAAGAAAAAAGAGGAATATTGTAGTGGTTGATATGGAAGGACAGACTAGATGGGCCATGTGGTCTTTTTCTGTCGTCATGTTTCTATGTTTCTAGGAAACCTCTCACTTTCTTTCCTCCTCTAAACTTACTACCTGTTCCTCTGATCCTATATCCACCCATCTTCTTAACTCCATTTCCTCCTCTGTCATCCCTTCCATCACACACATTCTCAACCTATCATTCTCTACTGCAACTTTCCTTCAGGCCTCAAGAAACCTTCACTTGACCCTTCTTGTTCTTCTAATTATCGACCCATCTCTCTTCTTCCCTTCATTTTCAAAATTCTTGAACATGCAGCTCTCCGCTGTTGCCTTGATTTTCTCTCCTCTCAAGTCCTCCTCGATCCATTCAATCTGGCTTTCATCCCTTACACTACTGAAACGGCCCTTGCTAAAGTCTCCAGTGACTTGCTCCTGGCTAAATCCAAAGGCCTTTAACTCAGTCCTCATTCTTCTTGACCTTTCTGCTGCTTTTAACAATGTTGACCACCACCTTCTCCTTGATACACTGTCCTCACTTAGTTTTAGGGGCTCTGTACTGTCCTGATTCTCTTCTTATCTCTCCCATCGCTCCTTCAGTGTCTGTTCTGTCGGTTCCTCCTCTACTGCTAGCCCTCTCTCAGTTGGTGTACCCCAAGGTTCTGTTCTAGGCCCTCTTCTTTTCTCTCTCTGTATCCAGTCCCTTGGTGCGCGTATCTCCTCCCAAGGCTTTCAATATCATTTTTATGCTGATGACTCTCAGATCTATCTACTCCTGATATTTCTCTTATACTCCAAAACTGTATATCTGCCTGCCTATCTGACTTCGCTGCCTAGATGTCTCACCGCCATTTGAAACTGAACACGGCCAAAACCAAACTTCTTATTTTGCCCCCTAAACCCTCTTATTTATTATAAATTTTTATACTGCGTTTCCCATTAGATCAAATGCTGTTTACAAGAAATAACACTGAATTGTACAAGGAACATATTCAGTTACATGGAACAATTTAAGTGTGTGCAATTAGGAAGATACCTTCTAAGGGGGAGAGGTATGCAAAGGGACTTATGTGATGGGATCCCCTTCTCTATTTCTGTTGATAACACTCTTCTGCTTCCTGTTTCCTCAACCCACAACCTTGGAGTCTTCAACTCCTCCCTCTCCTTCTCCACACATATCCAACAGACAGCAAAGACTTGTTTCTTTCTTTCGAGCATTAACAAAATTTGCCCCTTCCTCTCTGAACATGCTACTAAAACACTTATCGACTCTTTAGTCACTTCTCGCTCAACTATTGCAACCTCCTCTTTGCTGATCTCTCTGAGTCATCTTTCTCCCCTTCAATCTGTTCAAAACTCTGCTGCACAGCTAATCTTCTGCCAGCCCCAATATACTCATATAACCCCTCTTCTCAAATCACTTCATTGGCTTCCCTTCTGTTTCCGTATCCGATACAAACTTCTCCTTCTTACCTATAAGTGCATTCATTCTATTGCTCCTCACTACCTTTTCTCTCTTCTCTCTCCCTACACCCCTCCTTGTGAACTCTGCTCTTCCTCTGGCTTGCTTCTCTCTATGTCCTTCTCGTCCACAGCCAATTCTAGACTTTGATCCTTTCACCTTGCTGCTCCTTATGCCTGGAACAAACTACCTGTATCTTTACATCAGGTTTCATTTCTCCCCCCAGTTCCTCAAACAGAGGAGCTGGTGTACAGTCATCACCACAGCCATATTGTTTGCTGAAGTCCAGACAAAATAAAACAAAGCATCAGCCAAATAAGTGGAGCCCAACTCCAATCACGCTGCCTCAGAGCCCCTAGCCAGGGATCCTTCTAGTAGCTTCTGTAACCACCACAGGCATAACTCTAGCCATATAACTAGCACAAAAAGCTGCCTTCAGGGAAAGGGACGAAATCTCAAATGAGAGCTTCAGCAATGCCTCCATCCGACGGTCCTGAGAATTCTTCAACAATGCTCCTCCTCCTCAACCAGAATTGTCACCTTCTTTGTCACTGCTGACATTAAACCAAAACCGGGGTCTCCCCAGCAGCCAACAGCAATTTGAGCATTGCCCAACCAGTAACAGTGCTATGCACTTCCTGATTTGGGCTCCCATTGGCTGGAACATGATCCCTGGCAGTCAGCTGCGCATCTTTCTCACAGCTACTGCAGCATGCAGCTGTGGTCAGCTCTGATCATCAGCTCTTGCACAGTGTGCAGCGCTGGCCATGTTCCACTGGAATTGCCTTGTGCTCTAGCTCCCCTTCACCAAAACAAGCTACAGTCCCACCTGGGGCACTGGTTTACCCAGTTTGAGGCTGGAAAATCACATGAGCAGAGAGCTTGCTTTTTTTTTTTTTTTAAAGCTTTAATGATGCTACTCCCTGCTCCTTTCTTGGACCCCTCCCTCCCTCCCCTCCCAAAGGTCGGGGAGGAGGAAAGGAGGTATCTGAAACAAACACGCCTGAAGGCCTGATCAGAAAGGAATGGAAAGGGAAGGAGAGTCCCAGATCCTCTGGTATTGAACCCTGGGATTTTGCCAAGGATATAAGAGTAGTTGCCCAGACTGCTCCTGGAACCTAGTACCTGATGACCTGTTCCAGAAACCTGGTTCCCCCCAGGATCCCTCCAGGCCAGTCCTAGATTGCACAGGAATAAGACCCCTCCATCTGTGGGAGACTGAGATATACTGGTTAATGCTAAACTGCACAGGACCCTTATACTGTAGGGTGGTGTCATCAAACCAGTGGTTCTGTCTCCATCTGCTTGCACTACTACTACTACTACTTATTTGTATAGCATCACCACAGGGCATATGCAGCGACATGCTTGTAGGAGAGAGCAAACCCACTTATGAACTGGACTGGAGGAGCGATGAGGAATGATATTTTGGTGTTGTCAGGGTTCGGAGAGGTGGACATGCAGAATTGGGGGAGGGAGGAGTTGCCTTGCAATGATCATCTTTAGTGAAGTGTCAAACTTCACCTCAGATGATAGTTTTGCTCCCTGCTGCATCTTTATACCTGTCTGAAGCTGGTGTAAAGATTTAGCATTAAGAGAAAATTTAAAAAAACCCCTGCTGATTCAATAGTTTTTTTTTACATCAGGATCAATTAAAAATTCATTACTTTGCATGCAATTAGCATGCCGCCTGTGCTATGCTTTAGTGCAGTGGTTTTGCTTGTGATTTTCCAGTGCTAGCTTGCTTTCTGCATCAGGGAGCAAGAGTAGAGCATGAAAATATCTTGCAAAACTTTGCATTAGAGCACAGCACAGTTTGTTGCACCGAGCCCAGAATGTGTCTTCTGAGAGGTTAAGAGACTTTTGTGACATAATTTATTTTTGTAAGCAATGCAAGGCATGGTGGTCTCAAGCTGCATATGGCGCCCGATGAGTTGATTGCTGTTCTGTTTTTTTTTAATTATTTCATGCCTCTATTATTATTTTATTTGATTTTCTTTTATAAACCATCTTGTAGCATATAAGAGACAGTATATAAATCAAGCTAAATAAATGTTAAACATGCCCGTGATCTTCAGGCTGCCTCGGCCATCGGAGAGGGCAGAAGCAAACAGCCCCACTGCTTTTACGCATGAGGTAATTTTATATAAGAGGCCTTTTAAGCCCGTTTACTGGCATAAAGGGACAGCATCCTG
The DNA here is from genome assembly GCA_033557465.1 of Ichthyophis bannanicus. Taxonomy (NCBI): domain Eukaryota; kingdom Metazoa; phylum Chordata; class Amphibia; order Gymnophiona; family Ichthyophiidae; genus Ichthyophis; species Ichthyophis bannanicus. Next base: position 1,768,470,137 of record CM066031.1, read on the forward strand.
AATGGGATAGAATCCTTATGTGGCACAGGAAGAACAGCAAAGAGGAAGTCGGCATTGGGCATCGGAGAGGGCAGAAACAAACAGCCCCCGCTGTGACAAAGCTTTAAGGTAAGTGCCGCAGGGCTGTTTACAGCCATTGCTGCCACTGCCGGTCCTGGAGACAGGGCTCATGGGATGAGGTTTGCCTAGGGTGCCCCATCTCTTCGCGCCTTTGGCATGAGGGATGAGTGTGCCAACGTACAGCACCTCATACAGCATGATCCTTACCTCATAACGTGGTCCCAGTTGCGCATAGTCTCTAAGCTTGTCTTTGTCCAGGCGTGTGGGGACTTCAATGATGTCATGGGTCTGCAGCTTGATGATTTTGGCAAGAGAAGTAAACATGCTTTCCGGAATGATCTGAAGCACCTTTAGAATAAAAATAAAAAGAGACACGTGTTTGGATTTTAAGAGAGCAATAATCAAAGCCCTTTCTACAAGCAAAACATTGTTTAGCCTAGAGAAAGGGCTTTCTGATTATTGCCCACCCTGCATGCAGATAGAAGTATGCACATAGCTCACCACACATGTACTTTTATCTACGAGATTCTGGAGGTGTTCTCAGGCTGGAAAGAGGTCGTAAGAGGCAAATACATACGTATCTTTATAAAATACTAACACAGATCTGACAGAAGTATCAGCTAGATTGAATCTGTGGACGGGGCAGGTGCAAATGTTAGCACATGAAGTACAGGTATATTTTAGAAAATATGCATGTAAATCGTGACTCCACCTGCACTTCACCCAAACTCCTCCCCTGAATACACCTACTCTAAAGTTGCATTTAAGTGCATGCCTAATTGCACCAGGTGTGCTTTTACCATTGAGGGCAGGAGGTGATGCAAGGGAGGAGGGGAAGGAGATTGAAGGGGAGAGTCTGGGGGTGAGGGAGAGACAGCAGAAGAGAGGTTAGAGTGGGGAGGGAAAGGATGAATACATGGAAAGTAAAGGGCACAATGTGTATGTGCAAAAGGCATACCCCTCTCCTGACACACACACACACAGATTTATTAAGCTTTTCTTAGTAAGTCAGGCCTTAAAACCTAAAAAAGTAACCACAATACACCTCTTTTTGGGGATGGCAGGTTCCAAGATTTTTAGGCTGGCTCCTTGATTCCAATAAAATCTGTAAGGCCTCTTCTACATGCATAAGTAGACTCTTATAAAATTGCCCCATATTATACACTCACAAAAGTATGCAATAGGCTAACATAGCAGAGAACAAGAGGAGTAAGGAAGCGATCGTCACTTATAAAAAGATCTTCTGAATCTAGGGGTTTATCGTTTGGAATTTCAGGGATTTATTTTTGGAGGCCATTAGATGCTGTCCCAAGATCAATAAAATCTGTGTATCAGTTGTGAAATAATGTTTTTTGTAACTTCTTAGCCATTCAATGACCCAAAACCCAAATTTCCAGTCCCAGCAAAACCTTAAGGGGAAAAAAAGCCCAACTAGAGCATAGCTTTCTTGACAAACACAGGGTGGAAATTGTTCCTTACCTTTCTTACATAAGAAACCAGCTCCCCAGAATAATACTGGGACACACTGAGCAGGTCAGGGCTGTTTGCCTGGTTAATACGAAGCAGCGGCAGGTCAAGGGCAGATGCAAGCTATAAACAAAGAATTAAAATGTTCACAACTTCGTGAAACTTACCAACAGGCGTCCTTATTTCACATTATTTATTTATTTATTTAACAATTTTTATATACCGTCTTTCTACAAATCAAGACGGTTTACATAGAACATTTCGTGGCAGTATGTTTCAACTGTTTACATAGAACAAAGTAACAGGTAGAAAACAGGTAGTAACATTAGAAAACGAATACAGCTGCAATTGAAATTAATGCTTAATTTGCATAGAAAACAATAATGTACAGTTTTCTGGAACCCCAGAAAGTGAAGCTTTGCTACTACTGGACCAGACCAGAAGGTATAATCCAGCCTCACTGTAACTGTTGCCTTCGCAACAAGCAGCAAAGTGGCCTGACAGTCAAGATGCTCAACTCTACAGTATTTATTGTACTTTTAATCCACTGATACAAAACAAATTGTTCTCGACACACAATATATCAGGATAAATCGATCAGTATTGTCCTAATTGGCTTATCTCCCTATCCTCTGATGCGTCGTTTCTCACATGATTCTATGTATTTCTTTCAGGAGGAAAAAGGAAAATGGAAATCAAGACTTGATTCTTAAGGGAACACCACAGTCAAAATTTAAGTAACAAAGTCCATGCGTCCCTATGCGTGAGAATCCTTTTCATGCCCGTAGCTCCAGAGTCATCCATTGTGTGAAAAAAATATGAGAAGGTCTCTGATAATCTCCAGCTGCTAACAGAACAGGAATCCTCCCAGCTGCAGCCAAATAATCTTCTTCAGTGTAAGCTCTCAGTCCCAAGGAGTCCAAAAATTGTTCCTCCATTGTTGGTGGCATTTTGGGCTTGGAATTTTATATCATGGAGCTTCTTTTTGGACCAACAAATATTTACAGTCTGTGCAAATGGGAGAATATGAAAAACTAGCATCCAATTTCAGCTTACGTATTGCACATATGTATGCGAGTGTGTGTTCTACTAATAAATGTACATCAATTGATGATATCCCTCCTTAGCACTTCCAAAATGCACAGCCCCGAAAATACTTTTGTAAAAATGGAAGGAAAAAGGCCTCAGTATAAATGAAGGGCCCAATATTTAAAAAACAAAACAAAACAAAAAACCTAAACTCTTAAATTTAGGATCTTAAATTTGTGCCCCGTTTTCAGCCACATTTAGGATTCTAAGTTTTCAGTTGAAAATTCACCCTCATTTAGGAGCTTAAAATGTATGCTCTTAAATTTAGGCCTGCCTAAATTTGCCTAGGTTTATGAATCTAATTTAGGTACCTATGCTGAAAATTAGTGCCAACTTATAACTTTTTTCACCTGTCCTAAATCCGCCCCTGTTGCCACCTACTTTTTATGCTCCTAAATTGCAGCACATGTGCAATATTTTATACTTCCGGAGAACCCACCCAGCCAATAGAGACCCACCAGTATTGGACTCACCAAGGGAAATGCCCCATGAATCAAAAAGCATGCCAGTCTAGCTGTATCTACTTTTACCTACCGCGGAAGGGAATCTCCCAGTGCTGCAGGTCCAAATCACCAAATGCCGCAAATATCTCAAAAGTTTGCTTATAGCCACGGTGAAAATAATCACCTAATGCCACAGATGCCACATGTGTACATACAGACTACCACCGGTGGTATATTTTAAAAGGAGGTAGCAGCTTCCACAGCAAGGATAGACTACACAAACAAGGGGTGGGAATGCTTCTTTACTGGGAAAATGCCCGACTCTGCCAAGTTTCACTTACACTAAATTGTCAGAACATGTTAAGGAGAACAAACACCCTCAACTCTTACCCTGTCCTCAACCCGCCACACACTCTCACCCCTACCACTTCCAAAACTCTAATATACAGTAACCATGTGATGTAACCTTAAGGATCTAATGTTCCGTTGTATTATGTTACTGTGCAATAGTTCACCTAAGTTCATATGTTATATGTACATATCTCAAAGTTTATTCTCCCTGTTCATTGTAAAGTTATAATGTAAACCGCCCTGAACAGAAGATAGGGTGGAATAAAACACCCGTAAAATAAATAAATAAATAATAAATGACGCTTCGGAAAGGGTTAGATTTGTTGGATCCATGTCTTCTATGAACACATGCAGGCAGCGTTTACCGCCTAATCTCTTTTTTTGGTTTTCCACTCGATCCACACCAAATTTTCAGAACATGTCAAGAGGTTACGAGGATTATGGGAAGGGTATATTTGGGGGATCCACATTTTCTATGAATAGAAGCATGCTTAATAATTTTTGGGGGGCATTTTCAAAGGCATTTACAGTCTGCAGTGCCGCAGACCATGTAAATGCCGCTCTGCTGGATATTCAGTGGCACCAGCGCAGTTAGTGCCACTGAATATTCCCGGGTGCCGCCGTTACACACCCTGATGCTAAGTGGTTAGCATCGGGGCGTTCCAGGGTGGAACGGAGGCAGCGCCCTTTGCTAACCAGGAAGTGGAAATATTGAGTCGCTGCCCGGTTAGTGATACGTGGTGAGACTGAGGCACAGGAAACCCTGGCCTAACCTTTGCCATGTTAGCTAACCAAGCAGCGGCTCAATATTGCTGCTGCCCAGTTAGCTTTGCGGCAATCTGGCAATCCCAGGTATTCAATGCTGGGGCCGGATATGACCCCGGCATTGAATATCCAGGTTTAAATTTCAGTGCAGGCAGCTAGCTGCCTTAGCAGTGCTAGCTGCCGGCCTGAATATCCCTCCCTTTGGGTTTTGTATCTGATCTATACCAAAATTGTCAGCAGATTTGAGATGTTTACAAGGATCATGTCAAGGGAAATTGTTTGGGAACCATGTATTCTACCAGTGCATCTCTGCAATTACGGCACTTGACATTTTGGGTTTTATATCCACTCCATACCAAAGTTTCAGGAGATGTCATGAGGTTTAGGAGAATCCTGTGAGGAATATTTTTCATAGAAATCCACATGGGGGGGGGATTTATAAACTTTTCCCACCCATAAAACCAAGCTACTTACCTGTAGCAGGTGTTTTCTGTAGGCAGCAGGATGCAAATTCTCATAGGATGGATGAAGCCTAGCAGAGGAATGCTATTCCAGGTTAGATTACTCCGGAAGCTTTTGAACAGCCTCAACACACATGCCACTTCCTGCATGTTACATACTGTTGCATGGGACCACTTCAATCTAATATTAAAGCCAAGTGTAGAATACAACTCCTTGGGGAGGTGGAAGGATATATGAGAACGTGTATCCTGTTGTCCATGGAGAATACCTGCTACAGGTAAGTAACCTGGTCTTCTCCAAGGACAAGCAGGATAGCAAGTTCTCAGAGCATGGCCTTCAACAAAAACGGGGAAAATAACCAACAAGCAAAGTGCTGCAACAGGGAGGCACCAACATTTTTTTGGTGTCAACTAGTTCATAATTTCCTTTTTAAAATTTTGGAAGTCAGGCTGGAAATGAAAAAATGGGCCTAGAGGGGATGGAGTTGGATTCTAATCCCAAAGAGATAATGGAGGACAAACTCACCAAACCTACTATCAGTTAGACAGTAGTGTGATGTAAATGTATGGACAGAGGTCCATGTTGCATCTTTGCAAATTTCCTCTGTGAGGCTAATCTCAAGTAGGCTACTGACGCAGCCACAGCTTTGACATTATAAGCTGTGACATGATCCTCAAGGGTCAAACCTGCTTCAGCAGGAGCAAAGGAAATGCAGTCTGCTAGCCAGCTGGATACTATGTGTTTGGTAACAGCAGCACCCAGTTTGTTAGGGTCAAAAGAAATAAAATGTTAGGTGAACTTTCTAAGAGCTTTAGTCTGCTCCAAGTAGAAGGCGAAGGACTCTCTTGTAATTCAATGTGTGCAATGTGCTTTCTCCTTCGTGGGCATGAGGTAAAAATACAAAAGATGGATTAAGATTGAGATCCAACATTACATTAGGAAGTAACTTTGGATGAGTGTGCAGAACCACCCTATGGTTGTAAAACTCAGTATAAGGTGGATCAGTTACTAGAGTCTGCAGCTCACTTACTCTGGGTGCTGAAATTACTACCAACTAAAATAAGACCTTCCAGGTCAGGCACTTTAGTGCGCAGGTATCTAGGAGCTTGAAAGGAGCTTTTATCAGCTAAGAAAATGTTTAGGTCCCATGATACTGCAGGAAACCTGATGGCCCTGTGCTGACTGCTGCTACTGTTGACACCACTGCTGCTGCCTTCATGCTTTGGGTAAGCAGAGGTGAATGAGAAAAGGAAGGGGGATGAAGCTCTATTTTCATCATCATTTGGGGGTCACGTGAATGTTTAAGTATTAAAATGAGGTCATATTAAATAAAGGTTTGGAAAGCACTGAACTAAAGGCTGCACTGAGATAGATTTACCTTATATATTATGGTGAAATGTGCCAATGGAGTTGATTTTTAAACCAGACTCAGACAAATTAATTGTATTTATTTATTTATTTTCTATACTGCGCTCTTTAGAATCAGTGCGGTTTACATGTATACTAACAGGTACTTTTTTATTCCCTTGTCCCCGAAGGGCTCACAATCTAAGTGTACCTGAGGCAATGGAGGGTTAAGTGGCTTGCCCAAGGCCACAAGAGTGGCCATGGGACTAGAGACCCCAGCCCCTCCAGCCTGAGTTTGCTTGTGCCCATGCGGGAATTGAACCCCCAATCCTACGGCCTGAGGTAACCTGTCCCAACCACTGAGCCACTCCTCCTTCGCTGAGGTACTGAAGCTATTGAAGAATGTATTCAAGCAGTTTTTGTGTGGAACAGGCAAAGGGATGTAGGGCCTTTTTCCTCACACCAGATGACAAATCATTTCTATTTAAAACTATAAGACCTTCTAGTGAAATTTCTACTGGAAGCCAGAATAACTTATGAGCCGCTGTCAGGCAGGTTCAGGGAAGCCAAGGTTACCCACTTCAGTATCCAAGCTGTGAGGGCAAGGGACTCAATGTTAGGGTGTCACGCAGTTCCTTGAGCCTTTATGATCAGAATTGGAGAGCCACCAGTTTTATGGGGCTTCTTACAGAAAGTTCTAGAAAAGGCAGCAACCACACTTGTCTTGATGAAAGGGTGCTATGATAACCATGCATCTCTGGCCTCATTTAAGTTTCAGGAGAAGTTTTGCTATCAGGGGTATAGGAGGATACAGAAAACCTTCCTTTAGTTAAGGAGAAAGGCATCTAAGGCTACTTGCCATGTATTTCTAACCTGGAACAGAGCAGAAATATTTTTCTGTTTTAGGTGGTGAACAGGTATATTGAGGGGGTGCACCACTCTCAAATAAAAACTTTCTGAACCACATCCATATCCAACCACCACTCATGTGGTTGAAGCACACGACTCAAGTCTGTCAGCGAGGGTGTTGTCCTTTCCTGCTCGGTACACGGCTCTGCTGGTCATGGAGCCCGTTCCTCCCTTCTTGCTGATGTACTGCTTCTAGTACAATTTTTTTTGGACAATCAACTTTTGAAAGCCTTCAGAGTCTTTTGAGCTGTTCTCAATTCCAGGAAATTTATCTGATGAAATTTCTCCTGGACAGACTTCTAAATGTGAAGCCCATCTATATGGACTCCCCAGCACAGTTTGGACACATCTATTATGAGTATTGGTTGGAATGGTGGAATTCGGAAGGGGATGCCCTTTAACAAACTGAATTGCACCGTCCACCAGATCAGAGACTCCTTGAGCTTGAGAATGGCGTGAGTGCATTGTGCGCTCAAGGTCCATTTAGCTTGTCTCATTTTGAGATGTGCCCAGGGAGTTACACGTATTATTGATGCAATGTGGCCTCACATCCTTATCTTACTCCAGTGATGTCTGCTTATTCTTTTGAACTTCTTCCACTATGGACATTAGAGTACTGATCATTTGCTGTTGAGAAAGGCTTTTGCCTGAATTGTGTCTAGAACAACTCTTATGAATTACAATTGACTTGATGGGCATACAGATTCTCGAGCTCCTTCCTGAGAGGTGCTCTTAACCAGCCAAACATCCAGACAGGAAAACACATGCATTCCCAGTCTGCTACTATGGCAAGATATTTTGTAAAGATCCAAGCAGCTGATGCAATGCAAGGCTAATAACTACAGCCTGCCTGTGGCTACTGAGTCCAACTCCTCAACAAAAGTGACATGGATTCTTGCTGCACATGCCTTAGACCTCCGACGCCTCAGAAGTTACTGCCTGCCAACTGCCTATATGTATGGACACAGAAGACCATTTTTCATGTTCTATGTGTGCAGAACTAGATTTACAGGCCTTTCTCAGCCTCAGCACTGCTCCTGTGGCCTTGAGAAGTTGCAACAATATATTGGACTACATTCAGTCTTCTATTGCATTTTGTCTCTCATCATGGACCCTACTGTGCATGAGACCACCTCATGATGGCCGTTTTCTGATTTGCCAAACACTCCTGAGCCTTGTGCCAACTGATTGCCGAAGTGTGCACGCACTAAGATAAGGACTGAGCATAAGGAATAAGAATGCTTGCACAAGAAGAAGCTTCACATTCTTTTGCCACCTGATGTGCTTTGCAACCTTTGCTCTACCAAAGACAGTGTGTGTCACAGTCTGGTCCACCACCACTATGGGACAAGCCAAGACTCTTGCAGGCACCTCAAATGTTCTGTATATGCGCCTAACATCCCACATGATTTATGTTCAAATCTGTTTTATTCAATTTTCACCATCTACACCCAAAAATATATGACCAATCAAGTACAGAGCTCGAGAAAAGGTTACAAAAAGGGGGAGACATTTGAAACGAATCCTCTGCGAGGTGGGGGACATAATACCCCAAACCCCTAGAGAACAATGTAGTATGGAGCAAACAACAGCGGAGGACAGCTGAGGGCATCACAGGACAAGGCTAGAAACGGCACCCCCCTTTTCTCTCCTCCTCCAGCTAAACAGAGGGGCAAACCCTAGAGATTAACAGTGACAAACAGGAGCTCGAATCCCTCCATCCCTGGGCCATCCTCAAACATCCCCACACCAAACAAGCAACAAAGAGCAAACACGTTGGGATGAGTATCCCGGGAGGACCCCCCCACCTCCCCCCACTCTCCCCACCCTCCCAGAACAGCATACAACAACATCCCCAACACAAGACTTCAACCTCAAGTCCACCAATGCCAAAGACGCAGAGGCCTTCCTTCAAGCAATGACCTCACTTCAATTCACACAGATAATCAATGCTCCAACGCACAGACATGGATCATCCCCAGACCTCATCTTCGCATCCAATTACCTAACATCAAGAGACCTAATTTCTCCACCCACCATTACCCCAGTGCCATGGTCTGACCATTACTTAATCGAGACAAAGCTGCGATCTCAAGAGGACCAGACAAACGAAAGAACAAGCATCTCACACACAAAAAGACGATTCAAGCATTTTGACAGGGACGAATTCATACAGGACACAACACAACACTTGAACATTACTACAGATGACCTGGAGGAACAAGTCTCCAGCTGGAACAGCATCTTAGCTAACGCCGCCAAACCATCTGGTGGCGGGCACGAGAAACACCACCACAACAGGAGACAAAACAAACCATGGTACTCAGCAAAAATACGACAGGAAAAGAGGGAGCTCAGGAAGATTGAACGGAGATGGAGAAAAAACAAAACAACAGCCGACCAACATCTTTACCTAACAAAACAAAAACAATACAATGAACACATCAACCAATCAAAGAGAGAATTCCACACAAACATGATAAATACTTCAATCAACAAACCCAGAGAGCTTTTCGAAATAGTCAAGATCCTCACAAAAGAGCAAACAACAGAAGGGGAAATACAAGTTGATCCACAGGAATTTGCCGACCACATCAAAGACAAATTTCACTCCACTGAGCGTACAACACCCAATGGGACTATCAGGACAGACGTACACACCAAAACCTGGGGCACATTCAACTCACCCTCAAAAGATCAGATATCCCACATCATCTCTACAATCAACACAAGCACTGCTCCTACAGACCCATGCCCAGTGTCATGGGTCAAAGCCACCAAATCAAACTTCATTCACACCATACATAAAATAGTAAACAACTCACTCACTCAAGGACTCATGCCAAAGCAACTAAAGCTTGCCTCAGTTAGACCAATCACAAAGAAAACAACTCTCGACAAAAAAGATCCAGCAGCATACCGACCAATCTCCAGCATACCCTTTCTGGCAAAAATCATCGAGAAAACGGTTCAACTACAACTCCAGGAACACATCGACAAACATGAAACACTCGACGACAACCAACACGGCTTTCGTCCCAACCATGGAGTCGAAACACTACTGATCTTCCTCTTCGACAGCATCCTAAGAATAATTGACAACACCAGGAATGGAATCATAATGATCTTCATCGACATCTCCTCAGCCTTCGACATCTCCTCAGCCTTCGACACAGTGGACCACAACACGCTCCTGGAAAGACTAAAGAACACTGGTATACACGGTATCACATTGAAATGGTTCCACTCATACCTGACCAAAAAACAGCTACAGGTCAAGGTGGGACACAACACCTCCCGACCCATAAATGTCCGTCAAGGAGTACCTCAAGGATCCGCACTCTCAGCACTCCTATTTAACATCTACATCCAACCAATATGCAACATCATGAAAGAGAACAACATTCAATACACAATATACGCAGACGACATCATGATATACACCCCGATATCAATCGACAACCCGGACTTCTCTAAGATAACAGACTGCCTTACCCAAATGACGAGTTGGTGTAAAAACAACAACCTCGCAATAAACTACAACAAGACCGAAGCTTTAATCATCACTCGGAACCAAAGCTTCATACACCCGACAAATATCAAGATACAAAACACCACTATACCAATAAGATCAGAAGTGAGATACCTCGGAGTTACTCTGGACAATAAACTAAACCTCAAGCCACACATAGACAAAACAACCCAAAAAGCCTACTGCAAGATGCGAATCATCAGGAGACTGAAACCACTCCTCGCCCCAGAACACTTTCGTACCGTCTGTCAAGCACTGATAACCCCAATACTGGACTTCTGCAACCCGATATACCTTGGACTACCGAAACAAGCCCTCAAACCACTCCAGCTAGCACAAAACACTGCAGCACGAATAATATCCGGTACTGCAAGACAGGACCACATCACACCTACCTTAAAGGACTTACACTGGCTCCCAATCAGTGCACGCATCAGATACAAAACTATCATAAACCTATTCAAGATAAATCAGCACACATCAGCCAACAGCCTGCACACCCTCATACAACCAGACACCAGCACACGTCCAAGAAGAAAACAAACACACAACCGAGTCAGCACCCCAAGTGAATTCAAACACACACGCAAGGACACAACAGACAGAGCACTCTCCATGGCTGCTCCAACAATATGGAACAAACTACCGGACGACTTGAGGGCAACTACAGACCTCAAAGACTTTAGAAAACAGCTAAAAACCATGCTGTTCATAGAACACTATGGACACATCACATAACCTAGAGAATGTACAACAGCACATGATATCGCCTAAACACTGTATGTATAGAAAATGTTTTTTAGCACCTCTGTATATAGCCCACATTGTACATAGCTCAAACCATTCTAGCACACAATACAACACACATTGTACATAGCTCAAACCAATCTAGCACACAATACAACACACATTGTACATAGCTCAAACCAATCTAGCACACAATACAACACACACTCAAATAAATTTCACCTTCACTGCATGTTTAACACACTCACTTTACCCGATTGCTTGCTGTGATACCACCTTGATTAATAAGATAAGGCGGTCTAAAAATACTGTTAAATAAATAAATAAATAAAAACCAACACAACCAGGACAGGCCCGGGGTGAGCTCTTCTCCCAGACCCGTCCTCAAACCAAAGGTATAACAAGCACACCTCCCTCGAACACTCCCCAGCATTCACACCCTCCCGCTCCTTTCCAGCCCCTCCCCCCCTCCTTTCCCCCCTCCCCCCTCCCCCCCCCTGTTTAATACACAACACTGTCAACAGCTATCAAACCAGGTGTGCTGGAAGAGAGAAAAAAAAAACCCTAGCCAACAAGGCCGGCCTAATCTTTAAAGACCCCCCAAGACCCAGCACCGCACACGAGGCGGCAGGAGAGGGATCCCCAACCTTCCAAGAACCGCTGCCAGCGCCGCGGGTGCCCAGCAGCATACATCCTGTGCATGAGCAGCATCTCATGAAGATTCACTCTCCAAATACCACACACGGGGCCTATTGCATCCAGCCACTTCTGTAACAGTCATGCGAGCAAGCATCAGCACCAAACGTATCCAGCGCATCACCGCTGGACCCAGGTCAGCCGCCCACGTGTCATCCCAGATATCTAACACCACGTTGCCAGCAGTCAGGGATAAGGGTTGTTGCACACATTTAACCAAGTAGGCCACCACCTTCCCCCAGAAGACCTGAACCTGCGAACACTTCCAGAACATATGCCCCAACGCGGCCCGGGACTCAGCACACCTAGGACAGCCAGGGGTGGCGGCAAAACCCGCCCTCCACGCCCTATGAGGTGCAAAATGTAAACGGCGCAGTATTTTAAACTGAGCATCCCGATGGAGCACCATCACGCTCAGCTCCGGAAGGGCTACCAAACCGCGCAGCAGCCCATCCGCAGTTACCACTTAACCCAATTCCGCAGTCCAAGCGGTCGCCAGCTCCTCCACAGCAATCGGCTCCACAAATTCCCAAAGCATTCGGTGGAGCCACGAGACCCGCACCCCCTGATCTGCGCCCCAGAGCGCCTCTTCTAAGGCAGAGCTAACCTCCCCCCGCAAAGCCACACTGGGGACACCCCGAAGATAACTGCGTAGTTGCACAGAGGGGAAAACATCCCACGACCCCAAAGGATACTGCCGACCAAGCAGAGAAAAGTCCTCCACCGCCCCTGCTGGCGTAACCACCTGTTCCAGGTTCTCTATCCCCATTCGCGCCCACCGTTCGAATGCATGCCCCCCTAGGCCTGGCAGGAAATCCGCATTACCTCGAATGGGGAGATAAGGAGAATAACACGACAAAAGTCTACGCCCAGCGCAAAAGCAGCGCCAGGCCGTCCGCACAGGATCTAATACCACCACACGGAGATCTCGGTTTAACCCCCGCACCCGTTGAGCATGAAGGAGATACCGAGGGTGAAGGGGTTGGTGAAGGCGAGCAATCCTCGAGATCCCAAAGCCAGTCCCGCACGACCCGCAATAAGCAAGCTATATTGTATTTCCGAATGTCCGGGAGGCCTAGGCCTCCTAAGGATCTGGGTTGCTGTAATACCTCTAAAAGCACCCTGGGCTTCCGCCCCTGCCAGAGAAAGCGATTAAGAAGAACTTGCAGCTTCCGAAGATCCGAACGCTTCAAGAACAGCGGGAGAAGCTGTAGCATATAGAGAATCTTAGGAAACAGTGCCATCTTATACAGTGCCACACGCCCCCCCAGAGAGATTGGTAGGTCTCGCCATTTATCCACATGGATCGAAACAGCGTCGACTAGTTTAGAAACATTGAGATGGTAAAGGTCCCGCACATTCGCCGGCAGATAGATACCCAGGTATTTGAAATGACCCGCAGCCCACTTCAATGGAAATTCCCCTGGCCATAAGAACATAAGATATGCCATACTGGGTCAGACCAAGGTCCATCAAGCCCAGTATTCTGTTTCCAACAGTGGCCAATCTAGGTCATACGTACCTAGCAGTTTCCCCAAGGGACACAGGTTCCACAATGCTTGTATTGGTTCAAGCATTGATATCCTGGGTCTCTTCTTAATAATGGTTTATGGACCTTTCCTCCAGGAACTTGTCCAAACCTTTTTTAAACCCAGCTACACTAACAGCCTTTACTACATCCTCCGGTAACAAATTCCAGAGTTTGATTACACGTTGAGTGAAAAAATATTTTCTTTTATTAGTCTTAAATAGTTTACCCTGTAGCTTCATTGCATGTCCCCTAGTCTTTCTATATTCTGATAAGGTAAACAATCGATCTACGTTTACCCGTTCCACTCCGTTCATTCATTTATAGACTTCTATCATATCTCCCCTCAGCCGTCTCTTTTCCAGGTTAAAGAGCCCTAACCTTTTTAGCCTTTCTTCAGAGGAGTATCCTTCCATCCCCTTTACCATTTTGGTGGCTCTTCTCTGAACCTTTTCTAAAATCGCTATATCCTTTTTAAGATACGGCGACCAGAATTGCACACAATATTCAAGGTGCGGTCTCACCATGGAACGATATAGAGGCATTATAATATCTTTTGTTTTATTTTCCATTCCTTTCCTTATCATACCTAGCATTCTATTTGCTCTCTTGGCCGCCGCTGCACACTGGGCCGAGGGTTTTAACATGGTATCCACAATGACGCCTAAATCTTTTTCCTGGGTGGTGGTTCCTAATGTGGAACCTTGCATCGTGTAACCATAGTTTGGGTTGTTCTTCCCTAGATGCATAACCTTGCACTTGTCCACATTAAATTTCATCTGCCATTTTGATGCCCAGTCTTCCAATTTATCAAGATCCTCTTGCAATTTTTCACAATCCTCTTGGGTTTTAACAACTTTAAATAGTTTGTGTCATCTGCAAATTTGATAACCTCACTCATTATTCCATTTTCCAGGTCATTTATGAATATGTCAAAAAGCAGCGGACCCAGCACAGATCCCTGGGGTACACCACTATTCACCTTTCTCCATTGGGAAAATTGGCCATTTAGCCCTACCCTCTGCTTTCTATCTTTTAACCAGTTCCTGATCCACAATAGTACACTGCCTCCTATCCCATGACTCTTTAGTTTTGCCAAAAGTCTCTGATGAGGGACCTTGTCAAAGGCTTTCTGAAAGTCCAGATACACTATATCAACCGACTCACCTTTGTCCACCTGTTTATTCACTCCTTCAAAAAACATAACAGATTAGTAAGACAAGATCTTCCTTGTCTAAAGCCATGTTGGCTGTCTCCCATTAGGTTGTGACTATCTACATGCTGAGTAATTTTATTCTTTATGATGGTTTCTACCATTTTTCCTGGTACTGACATCAGGCTCACCGGTCTGTAGTTTCCCGGATCACCCCTGGAACCCTTTTTAAAAATTGGTGTTACATTGGCGATCCTCCAATCTTCAGGTATTAGAGATGATTTTAATGATAGTTCACAGATTACTGATAGCAGTTCTGCAATCTCATATTTCAGTTCTTTCAACACCCTTGGATGTATACCATCCAGCCCAGGTGATTTGCTACTCTTCAGTTTATCTAATAGTTGTAAGACATCTTCCCGATGTATCGATATTTCCTTCAATTCTTCCGCACCTTTAAATACCACTTCAGTCATGGGTAACATCCCTACATCTTCCTCAGTAAAGACCAAAGCAAAGAATTCATTCAGTCTCTCCGCTATCGCCTTGTCGCCTCTTGGTGCTCCTTTAAACCCTTTATCATCTAATGGACCAACTGACTCTCTCACAGGTTTTTTGCTACGAATGTACTTGAAAAGGTCTTTATTTCGCGTTTTTGCTTCCGCAGCAAGCTTCTTCTCAAATTCTCTCTTTGCCTGCCTTATCAATGCCTTGCATCTGACTTGCCAGTGCTTGTGCTGTTTCCAGGTTTCGTCGTTTGGCTCTTTTTTCCATTTCCTGAAAGATGCTTTTTTGGCAACAACAGCCTCTCTGACCTCACCTTTAAACCATGCTGGCAGTTTTTTGGACTTCCTTCCACTTTTCTTAAAGCATGGAATACAGCTGGTCTGGGCTTCCAAGATAGTATTTTTCAACAACACCCAAGCTTGATGTACATCTTTAACCTTCACAACTGCTCCTTTTAGTTTTTTCTTAACTGTTTTCCTCATTTTATCATAGTCTCCCTTTCGAAAGTTAAAAGGTAGTACTGTGGATTTCCTTACTATCCCTCCTCCACTAATTAAATCAATGGCGATCATGCTATGATCACTATTGCCAAGTGGCCCCAACACCCTTATCTCTTGCACTAGATCTGGTGTTCCACTAAGGACTAGGTCTAATATGGCTTCCCCTCTGGTCGGTTCATGAACCAGCTGCTCCAAGAAGCAGTCATTTATTTCATCTAGGAACTTTATCTCCCTAGCATTTCCTGAAGTGACACTGACCCAGTCGATACCGGGGTAATTGAAATCACCCCTTATTATTATTGCGCTGTAACTTTTGTTAGCTTCCTTGATTTCTTTGAGCATTTCATCATCCATTTGGTCATTCTGGCCAGGTGCTCGATAGCCATCGCCTTCCCCCTTTTATATGGAATTTCAATCCATATAGATTCTACAGCAGATTTTGTTTCCTGCAAAACTTTAATCCTTTCTGAGTCAATGCCCTCTCTAACATAGAGCGCAACCCCTCCACCAATTTGATCAGCTCTATCATTACGATATAGTTTGCACCCAGGTATCACAGTGTCCCACTGGTTGTCCTCCTTCCACCATGTCTCTGATATTCCAATCATATCTAACCTTTCATTTAGTGCTATATATTCTAACTCTCCCATCTTATTCTTTAGACTTCTAGCCCCGCTGAGCCGCAGAACCGAACAACATGGCTTCAGATTTGTCCAAGTTTAGGCGAAACCCCGAGGGCACCCCCATACGCCTTGATAAGTTGTAACAAATGGGGCAGCCCCTCTTGAGGACTACCCATCCCACATGATTTAACTGCAAAGGCTGGAGCCCGTGCAATCAGCAACAGCCCTCCTTTCTTGGAGATGAACTGTTCTCAGAATCTGACTTGGACTAAGATGTGCTCTACCCTTCTGGTTTCTCTTGATCGTGGAGTTTAGAGAGCTCTAGAGCCTTATTCTTTCTTCCTTGCATTTAGGAAAGCAAAGACGACGTGACTTTTGGTAATCCCCTTTCTCCACTAGTGAATGGAGCTACTCAGCCTTTTCTTGAGGGCAAGTGCCTGTAAACATCTGCATTTTGTGCACAATGGTTTGCAAGTACATATCCATGAAGGGCTGATAAAAAAGCTACGTGGGAAGTGAGCTCTTGGCCCTTTTGAGAGTAGTTTTGATCACCATGGAATGGTGTGGGAGCTTCTGTTTCTTGAATTCTGAGAGCCTTCTGGATTCTGTACATCTAGCAAACCTTCTTAATGATAGACTGCACATCCTTGAGGATTTTGTGAGTGGGTACTGTCATAGCTTTCTTGGATGGGTTAAGGAATTGAAGAATGTCCAGTGTTTCTGTCCTGGGTTCCTCCTTTGTCTTCAATTTACATGGAATGGTTGCCACCATTTCCCTGATTAAAATCAATGAAGGAGAGTTCTTCAGATGGGAACGTTCTCCTCTCATGTAGTAGAGATGGATCCGACTGTAAGCCAGTGGAACCCTCCCCTCTTCAGAGAATATCTTTTGGCTCATAATTTATTTATTGGGATTTGGTAAACCACTGTTTGACTAGAGAGAGAAATTAGTTTATAATAATTTTCAAATTACAATAGAAACAATCATGTACATAACATAATTAATGATAGGAAACAAACTAAAAGAAAATAAAGAACAAGTTATAAACCACATCAAGGAGGAGTGCTGTTTAAATTTCAATGAAGAAGAAATGGTTCCAGGAGAAAATAAAATAAATACTCCATAAAGAGACCCTACCCAACTTTATCCTTTAGAAATTCAATCAAATGTTCAGGGTCAAAAAACAAATATCTATTACCTTGATAAACAATAAGACATTTACATGGAAAACGAAGATGAAAAACCGCGCCTACGGCCAACACACGCAGGCACAGCTCTAAAAACGCTTTGCGCCGCAGCTGTGTGGTCCTAGACACGTCAGGAAATATTTGAATTGACTGACCACAGAACTTTTCAAACTTTTTTGGAAAATAAGCCCGCAGTACTTTATCTTTATCCAATTCAGAAATAAAAGAGACCAAAAGAGTAGCTCTAGAGGAAATATCATCAGAAGTAGTTTCCAGAAAGGCTGAAATATCCAAAGTGGAAGACAGAACTTTATCAGTTACAGCCTTCCCAGAAACCAGAGAAACACCCCCCTCACCCCCAGCTTGTTGGTTAATATTCCTCAAGGATACATAATACATTTTTGAAATTGAGGAAGCTTGAACATCAGTAATCAACAATATCTCTTTTAAATATTTTTGAAAAAGAATCATTGGAGATAAATAATGTGTACAGGGAAAATTCAATAACCGAAGATTCCGAGAACGCATCAAATTCTCCAATGCCTCATCTTGCCGATGCAAAGAATTAAGGTTTTGAACTGATGAAGCTAACACAGCTTTATTAGCGGAACTATCCACCTCAAGCAAATCAACTTTAGATTCAATGGATATCAACCTTTTATCATGATCTGCAAGTTTCTGAACCGTTGCCTTGGAGAATTCAGAAAACCGCTGCAGAGAGGCCCCCAATACTGATTCAATACGAGAGATAACCATCCATATATCTTTTAGGGACAAATCTGCAGGCGGGGTTTGAGGTTCCCCAGGCAACGGAAAAGATATCACAGAGGGTAAAGGAGGAGAAAGATCATTTTCTAAACGTAAAAAAGACCCCAATAGCACTTCAGTCTCTACAACATCACAACCATTTGAAGGTAAAGACGAAGCTAATGCAGGCACGTGCTTAGCCTCTTGAATGGGGGGAGATAACCCCATTCCTCGGGAATCGTCGCAGGAGGACACAGTACTTACAGAGAGAGGATTTTCAACTCCAGCGTCCAACAAGGCAGTAGGCGAAGATGAAATAAGTTTGTCTCCCAAAACAACATGGGCATCCATCGGACCTACCACTTTTACTGCTTTAGATTGGACTGCTTGAGAAAAGTGCTTTCGTCGTTTCCCCATCACAGAGAATCTCCTGCACCGAACTAGCACCGAAGGGGCGCCAAAGGGGTAGGCCTGCCCCTTTGGTCACGCGCCCACGGGACGCGCCAGCTTCGTGTCCCGCGAGCAGGGCACGCTGAAATAGCCCTTGGAAGGCTCCGCCCACCGCAGAGAGCAGCCTCCGGTCTCCGGGAACCAATCCAAACTCAGGTAGCAATTTTCAGGAACGGGCAGCACTCCTCGGTAACCCGCGAGCAGGGCATGCTGAAATAGCCCTTGGAAGGCTCCGCCCACCGCAGAGAGCAGCCTCCGGTCTCCGGGAACCAATCCAAACTCAGGTAGCAATTTTCAGGAACGGGCAGCACTCCTCGGTAACCCGCGAGCAGGGCACGCTGAAATAGCCCTTGGAAGGCTCCGCCCACCGCAGAGAGCAGCCTCCGGTCTCCGGGAACCAATCCAAACTCAGGTAGCAATTTTCAGGAACGGGCAGCACTCCTCCAGAGAGAGAGAAATTAGAACGATTTACAACAACCGATAACAGTACATGTAAGAACGAAACATAAAAATAACTTGCTGAGACAGAACAGTGTTCATCCTAAAAATTATATGCTAAATCACTGAGACAAGACAAGACCAGACTCAAAGGGAGGGCATGATTAGAACAACAATTTATTCTAGGTAAGCATAATGCAAACAGATCAAACAAAAGGGAAAGGAATATGCCAACCAGGAGTTGGCAAAGGCATTATGTAGTGGCCAAGCTTTAACCCCTTTTTAAAATTTTGGGACTGAACTCTCAAGGTGAGCCTCAACTGGAAGGGCATTCCAGAGAGAAGGGGGCCAAAAAACCAAATGCAGCTGATTGCATCATCTATAATCTAAATTTCGAGATTGAGGGTGTGAGGTGGAAAGCACAAAATAGTTGAATTGAGAAGGATCACGGTATAGGCAGCACGGAATGCTAAGAAGTATAGGCAATGTGGGATACCTGTGCAGTAAGCCTTCTGTTCCAGGATTAAGATCTTATTATTTAATCCTGCTCCTTCAAAAAGCAGGGTGACATAATCATAATATTTAGTGTGGTAAAGGACAGTCATTGCAGTATTCTGAAATAACTGTAAAATTGAGACAATAGAAAGGAACACCAGGGAAGAGAGCCTGAAAAAGGCCTTAAAATTTAACGGAGACCTGAGAGATCTAATGTCTCAGTGCAGTAAAACCATTTCTCACCATCAAACAAATTGTTGGGGATGAAAAGAGTAGTTACTCACCTGTAACAGGTGTTCTCCAGGAGCAGCAGGAATCAGTCCTCACATATGGGTGACGTCGGCGCCGACAGAGCCCCCGTGCGGAGCATTTCCCCAGCTTTCATAGAAAGCCTTTGGGAATGCAGCGCGCATGCGCAGTCCCCTTCGCGCCCAAGGGTGCCATCTTGCTCAGTCTGATGACATAGCTAAAAGACAGCAAAAATAGCAAAATTAAATCATATGACTGCAACTCCAAGGGGAGGAGGGAGGGTTGTGAGGACTGATTCCTACTGCTCCTGGAGAACACCTGTTACAGGTGAGTAACTACTCTTTCTCCAGGACCAAGCAGGAAGTCAGTCCTCACATATGGGACTCCCTAGCTCAGGGCTACCAGAGGCCCCAAACTGCAATAATGAGCTCCCTCTAGAGCCTCAGCATGCAAGAACAGAATCTTCACTGATAACGCCCCCGAAAGGTAGCCCAACACCAGGACCAGAGGGTAGGAGTTGCCTAGACCCCAAAGAGATTATGGAGTACCGCTTGCCCGAAAGCACTGTCCCTGCGGGACTCCCTCTCAAGGCAGTAGTGGGCCGCAAAGGTCTGGCTTGAAGACCAAGTAGTGGCCCGGCAGATGTCTGCCAATGGAACAGAGCGGAGATGAGCCACTGACGCAGCCTTCGCCCTGACACGGTGAGCCATAACTCGACCCTGCAATGAGAGGCCAGCTGCCCTGTAAGCCCAGGCAATGCAGTCAGCTACCCATATGGACAAAGTAAGCTTGGAGACAGCCAACCCCAACTTATTGGGGTCATAAGAGACGAAGAGCTGAACCGCCCTCCGGTGCTCCCGCGTACGGTCAAGGTAGAAGGACAACACCCTCCTACAGTCCAGGGTATGCAAGTCCATCTCAGCCCGGCTAGCATGAGGCCAGGGAAAGAAAGTCGGAAGAACCACCTCATGATTGAGGTGGAAGGAGAAGACTACCTTTGGAAGGAACTTAGGGTGAGTCCGTAAGACTACCCTGTTCCTATAGAACCTAGTATATGGTGCTTCTGATACTAGGGCCTGAAGCTCACTCACTCGCCTTGTTGAGGTAAGGGCTACCAGAAATAGCGCTTTCCAGGATAGAAAACGCAGAGGGAAAGTAGCCATAGGTTCAAATGGTGGGCAAGTAAGCCGTTGCAAGACCACATTTAAATCCCATTGAGGGGCAGGTGGACGCACTGGAGGCTTAAGCAAAAGTAGGCCTCTGAGGAAGCGAGCCACCAAAGGATGGCCGGATAGAGACTGGCCCTCCACCTGTGAGCGGTGTGCTGAAAGAGAACTAAGATGAACTCTAACAGAATTGGACTTAAGGCCTAGGTTGGACAGGTGAAGCAAATACTGCAGCACCACTGGTACCAGGCATGAGAAGGGATTCTCGTTGTGTTGAGTACACCAGGTAGAGAATCTACGCCACTTAAGGGCATAAGACTTTCTGGTGGACTGCCTCCTAGAGGACAAGACTACGTCCTCCACTTCCATAGGCAGTAGTAAAGGTGCTAAGACTACCCTTTCAGCAGCCAGGCCATCAAATTGAGGGACTGGAGATTGGGGTGCAAGAGAGATCCCTGCTCCTGAGACAGGAGATCGGGTTGCATCCCCAAAGGAAGAGGAGTGTCCACCGCTAGTTGCAACAGTAGTGGGAACCAGGGTTGCCTTGGCCACCTGGGGGCCACCAGAATCACTGAGACCTTGTCCCGGATCACCTTGAATAGTGTCTTGGACACTAGAGGAGTGGGAGGAAATGCATATAGGAGGCCTCTAGACCATGGAATGAGAAACGCATCCGCTGCTACTCTGAGAGGATGCGGTTGTCTGGAACAGAACCTGGGAAGTTGACGGTTCAGAGGACTGGCAAAGAGATCTATGGTTGGAAGACCCCATCTCAGGAAGATCTGTTGAACCACAAAAGGATTCAACTGCCATTCGTGGGGCTGCAGGATCCTGCTCAATCTGTCTGCCAGGTAATTCTCCTGACCTGGGAGATAGACCGCTTTGAGAAGAATGCCGTGATTGACTGCCCATGAGCACAGCTTCTGCGCTTCCAGACATAGAGGTCGGGACCCAGTGCCCCCTTGTTTGTTCACATAGAACATAGCAACTTGATTGTCCGTCTGCACCAAGACGGACTGGGAAGAGATGAGATAGGAGAAAGTTCTCAGGGCTAAGCGGATAGCTCTCAGTTCTAAGAGATTGATCTTCTGTGCGGCCTCCCAAGGAGTCCACAGGCCTTGAGTACATGCCCCTTGGCAATGTGCACCCCAACCTTGAAGAGAAGCATCGATTGTCAGCACCTGAGAGTGTGGAGGTGCCTGAAAAGGCACGGCACTAGATTTGGAAGATGAAGCCACCACTGCAGAGAAGACTGTAGGAGGCTGGATACCCTCACTTTGTCCGTGAGGCTTCCTGTGGCCTGGTGCCACTGAGTCCTGAAGCCCCATTAAGCTGGCCTCATGTGTAGACGGGCATTTGGAGTTACATGGACCGTGGATGCCATGTGGCCTAAGAGCCTCAGGAATTGTCTGGCGGAGACCAGAGAATTGCTGTGGAATAGCCTGGCTAGATCCATCAATCTGTGGGCCCTGTCCACTGGTAGAAAGGCCTTTGCCTGAAAGGTGTCCAGTCGAGCTCCTATGAACTCCATGTTCTGGGAGGGGTGCAAACTGGACTTTACAAAGTTTATGACAAACCCCAGGTGCTGAAGCAGAGTGACAGTGCGAAGGGTGGCTTGATTGGCCTCTTGCGGGGATTGACCCCTGATGAGCCAATCGTCCAGATATGGAAAGACAAAGAGGCCTTGAACCCTGAGGTAGGCCGCTACCACCGCCAGGCACTTGGTGAATACCCTGGGGGCGGATGTAAGGCCAAAAGGCACTACTCTGTACTGATAATGGTTTCCTCCCACTACAAATCTAAAATATTGTCTGTGGTCTGGATGAATAAGGATGTGAGTATAAGCATGTCTGTGGTCTGGATGAATAAGGATGTGAGTATAAGCATCCTTTAGGTCTAAGGAGCATAGCCAATCTCCCTGCTGGAGGTAGGGCAGCAGGATTCCAAGGGTAAGCATCTTGAACTTTTCCCTCTCCAGGAACTTGTTCAGGTTTCGCAAGTCTAGGATGGGTCTGAGGCCTCCTGTTCTCTTTGGTACCAGGAAGTACCTGGAATAGAAGCCTTGATCTCTCAGGTGGTGGGGCACCGGTTCCACTGCCTGTTCCTTCAGAAGACCTGCCAACTCCTGCAGGAGTAAGTCCCTGTGCAGAGGGAGTCTGGGAGGCTGCCCTGGAAAATAGGAGGGGGGTACCTGGTGGAAGTGGAGGAGATAGCCCTTCTGGACTATACTTAGAACCCAGGTATCCCTTGTGAAGGCTGACCACCTGTGGGCGAACAGGGCCAGCCTGCCTCCAGTGCTGATAGGGGCCAGCTGAGGAGGAGAAATCCCCCTCCCTGCTGAGCAGGAGCCGGAGTAGGAGGCTTGGGGGCTTTCTGCCTACGGGGCCCATGATCCTGCCCCTTGGCCTGCTGACCCTGTTGGGGAGATACAGAGGCCTGATAATGAGGGTACTGTTTATAGGCAGATGACTTCCTCGGGTAGAAGGTCTTTTTTCCCCGAGCCCTTCTTCTTCTGAGAAGGGGCAGAGATTTTTCTGGACAGCCTTGTCCGGGTAAGAGTCTCGGTCTCGAGTTCTGCAGCCTTGTCAGCTATGGGCTTGCCAAAGAGGTTTTCACCTCGGCAGGGGACATGACCAACTTGTCCTGCACCCATGGCTCGAGGTCTGATGACTGTAGCCAAGCCTGACGGCATGCACCGATGCCGGCCGCGGCTACTCGGGCCGAAGCCTTGAAGCCATCATAGGCTGCTCGAGATATAAACTTCGAGCACTCACGAATACCCGAGGACAGAGCATTGAACCTCTGCAAAGGTTCCTCGGAGAGACCAGCAGAGAACCCGGCAATCTCCTTTGCCAGGTCCCGAAGGTAGATGCCCATGTACAGCTGGTAGGTCTGGACATGGCAAGCAAGCATAGAGCCCTGGAAGCATTTCTTATCGAGGGCATCCAGGTTCCGGGCCTCCCGGCCGGGAGGCACCGAGGAGTGCATCTTCTGACTCTTCAGACGATGCATGGCTGATTCCACAACCATGGAGTGGTGCGGTAATTGTGCCTTTTGGAACCCAGGGCTCTTGCGGACTTGATAGATGGAATCGACCCGCTTCCTTAAAACCGGCGTCGATGCCAGCGCCTCCCACATGCGGAAGAGCAACCGTTCCAGCATCGGAGGAACCGGAACAGTAAAGGCCCCTTCGGAGGAGAGTCATACTGTAGGGCCTCGAGCTCCTCGGCTCGAGGCTCCTCCTCCGGATCCACGGGGAATGCCAAAGCCTTGGACATGTCCCGCACGAAGTCTGAGAACCGGGTAACCTCTGGGGGGGACCTTCTCCGAGGCTCGGACTCGGGCGAGTCCGAAGGAACGCACCGAGTCCGAAAGGTGTCAGGCGACTCCCCATCCTCCGTCGCCCAGCCGGACTCCTCGGAGGAGGAATCGAGTGGCTCCGGTCGGGCAGGCATCGATGCCATCCGCCCCAACGCCGAGGGTACCGGCGTCGACGACCTCGGTCCCGAACGGGAGGCCGAGGGGGACCTTGGCCAAGGATCGACTCGAGCTTGCATGGACTCGAGGATCGGCTCGGCCTCTGGGGTCGACTTGGACGTCGATGTCCTGGTGGTCAGGGCAGATGCACCGGTGAGACCGGCGATCAGTGCCCGCTGCTGTTCCATGAAGGCAGCCAAGCTGCTCTCTAAGGCCGTCAACCTGAGTCCGAGCTCAGGAGACTCAGCAGCCTCCGACTCGGGCCACTGCGGCGCCGGGCCCGACGTCGGCTCCCCTGGAGGTGAGTCCACGAGGACTACAGTACTCATGTGACCCGGGGACTCCATCTCCACACGAGGTTGTTTTGCAGGCCTCTCCGACTCCGAAGACCTGGGACGGCGCTCGGGGCTATGCGACTTGGCCCTCGAGGAGCTAAGTGTGTCCACCGACGCCGCCCTCGCGGGTGTTTTCTTCTTACGATGCTCCCGTGAGGGAGACCCCCTTTCAGAGGAGCCTCGACGCTGCTCGGGGCCGGAGTCCCGAGATGTCGAGGCCTCTGACGAGGTCCGGGCCCTACCGGACGCGGAGTCAGAGAAGATTCTTTCCTTTTGGTGCTGCTGACTCCTTAACGCCTTAGAGGACATCTTCCCACACGGACCACAGATCATCGGGTCATGATCGGGTCCGAGGCACCGGAGGCAGCAGTCATGTGTGTCGGTGAGACACATAAGTTTTACACCGATCACACTTTTTAAACCCACTGGCAGCCATCGGGGGAAAAAGGGCCCCTGCAAGGTCAAAAGACAGGGCTGCCAGTGAAAAAAGAAAAAATGGCGCGAACGCTAGTCACTAAGGACAAAAACTGAAAAAGAGATCCGGGCTCGATACCAATGTATCGGGCCCAGGCGGGAAAGGGAAACCAGCGTTGAACCGAAGAAAAACAGGTTAACGTAGAGAAAGCGTAGTTACTCACCTGTAACAGGTGTTCTCCAGGAGCAGCAGGAATCAGTCCTCACATATGGGTGACGTCGGCGCCGACGGAGCCCTCGCGGAGCAATTTTCCCCAGCTTTCAAAGAAAGCCTTTGGGAATTGCAGCGCGCATGCGCGGTCCCCTTCCCGCCCAAAGTTGCCATCTTGGCCAGTCTGATGACATAGCGAAAAGACAGCAAAAAATTTGCAAAAACTAAATCATGTGACTGCAACTCCAAGGGGAGGAGGGAAGGTTGTGAGGACTGATTCCTGCTGCTCCTGGAGAACACCTGTTACAGGTGAGTAACTACGTTTTCTCCAGGACCAAGCAGGAAGTCAGTCCTCACATATGGGACTCCCAAGCTCAAGGCTACCGGAGACCCTAAGCACAAAAAATGAGCTCCCTCAAGCTCAGCAGCACAGAAGGAAGGAATCTTCTCTGAATACATCTCCAACCGGTAGCCCAACATCCGGGATGGAGGGTAGGAGTTGCCTAAACCTCGACGAGATTACGGAGGACTGCCTGACCGAAAGCACTGTCCCTGCGGGACTCCCTCTCGAGGCAGTAATGGGCCGCAAAAGTCTGGCTCGAAGACCAAGTAGCGGCCCGGCAGATGTCTGCCAATGGAACAGAGCGGAGGAAAGCCACTGACGCAGCCTTCGCCCGAACCCGATGAGCGGTGACTCGACTCTCCAACGAGAGGCCTGCCGCCGCATAAGTCCAAGCGATACAGTCAGCTACCCAGATGGACAGAGTACGCTTGGAGACAGGGAGCCCCAACTTGTTGGGATCATAAGACAGGAAGAGCTGAGCCGTCTTACGGTGCTCCCGCGTACGATCAAGGTAGAAGTTCAGCGCCCTTCTACAGTCCAGGGTATGCAGGACCATTTCAGCTCGGATGGAGTGAGGCCTGGGAAAGAAGGTCGGAAGCACCACCTCCTGATTGATGTGAAAAGGGGAGACCACTTTTGGAAGAAACTTAGGGTGAGTCCGCAGGACTACTCTATTCTTGTAGAACCTAGTGTAAGGGGGATCAGACACTAGGGCCTGCAGTTCACTAACGCGTCTAGCGGAAGTGAGGGCTACCAGGAATAAGGTTTTCCAAGAGAGAAAACGGAGAGGACAGGTAGCCATGGGTTCAAAAGGCGGACAGGTGATCCGCTGTAAAACCATGTTCAGGTCCCAGTCAGGGGCTGGGGGGCGCAAAGGTGGTTTAAGGAGAAGGAGGCCTCGGGAGAACTGTGCCACGAGAGGGTGGCCGGAAAGAGGCCTGCCTTCCACTGGCACATGATGTGCAGAAATAGCACTTAGGTGAACTTTGACCGAGTTGGACTTGAGTCCAAGACTGGAGAGGGAAAGCAAGTACTGCAAGACCACCGATACCGAGCAGGCGAAGGGATCTTGAGACCGTTGAGTACGCCAGGTGGAGAAGCGATGCCATTTAAGGGCGTAGGATTTCCGGGTAGAGGGTCGCCTGGAAGCCAGCACGACCTCTTCCACCTCCGGAGGCAGCAGGAGGGGAGCAAGGACTACCCTTTCAGCAGCCAGGCCATCAGATGAAGGGATCTGAGGTTGGGGTGCAGGAGAGACCCCTGATCCTGGGTCAGGAGATCGGGTTGAAACCCCAGAGGCAACGGGGTATCCACCGCTAGCTGCATCAGAAACGGGAACCACGGCTGCCTGGGCCACCGGGGAGCTATAAGGATCACCGAGGCCTTGTCATGGAGAACCTTGAAAAGTGTCCGAGACACCAGCGGCATGGGAGGAAAGGCATACAGAAGGCCCGTGGACCATGAAAGCAGAAAAGCATCCGCCGCCACTCGGAGAGGATGCGGTTCCCGAGAGCAGAACCGAGGAAGTTGCCTGTTCAGAGGACTGGCAAAGAGATCCAGCGTGGGGAGGCCCCACTGGAGAAAGATCCTTTGAACCACCAACGGGTCCAATCTCCACTCGTGGGGCTGGAGGATTCTGCTCAGTTTGTCCGCCAGGTAATTTTCTTGACCTGGGAGATAGACAGCCTTGAGGAGGATTCCCGGCTGACGGCCCAAGCGCAGAGCTTTTGTGCTTCCCGACAGAGAAGGAAAGAGCCCGTGCCCCCCTGCTTGTTCACATAGAACATTGCAACTTGATTGTCCGTCTGGACCAGCACAGACTGGTGAGACGTGAGGTGGGAGAAGGCCCGCAGAGCCAGGCGAATGGCCCTGAGCTCCAGGAAGTTGATCTGCTGGGCAGATTCCCACGGGGTCCAGAGACCCTGAGTACATGACCCTTGGCAATGTGCTCCCCAACCCAGGAGAGAAGCGTCGGTCGTCAGAACCTGAGCAGGCGGAGGAGACTGGAAAAGCATCCCGAGCACCAGGTTGGGTAGGTGAAGCCACCATCGTAGGGAAGAGACTAGCGGGCCGGAGATGTGTACCGAGTCCGCCAGTCTCCCCGAGGCCTGACGCCATTGAGAGCGAAGGCACCACTGAGCCGGCCGCATGTTCAGGCGGGCATTGGGGGTCACATGGACCGTGGACGCCATATGGCCGAGCAGTTTCAGGAAGAACCGGGCCGAGACCCGGGAATGACTGCGAAAACGGCTGGCGAGAGCCATGAGCCGTTGAGCCCTGTCGAGCGGCAGAAAAGCCCGCGCCTGAAGCGTGTCCAATCTGGCGCCGATGAACTCGAGATCCTGAGAGGGGAGCAAAGTGGACTTTGCGAAGTTTATGACAAAGCCCAAGTACTGGAGCAGAGCCACAGTACGTTGCATGGCGTGAGTGGCCTCCGTGGCGGACGGAGCCCTGACGAGCCAGTCGTCCAGGTAAGGAAAGACGAAGAGGCCTTGAAGCCGGAGATAAGCCGCTACCACTGCGAGGCATTTTGTGAAGACTCGTGGTGCGGAGGATAGGCCAAAGGGCAGTACTCTGTATTGGTAATGATTGCCCGCCACCACAAACCTTAGGTATTGTCGGTGGCTGGGGTGGATGAGGATGTGAGTGTAGGCATCCTTTAGATCCAAGGAGCATAGCCAATCTCCCTGCCGGAGGTAGGGCAGCAGGATTCCAAGGGTAAGCATCTTGAACTTTTCCCTCTCCAGGAACCTGTTGAGGTTCCGCAAGTCCAGGATGGGTCGGAGGCCTCCAGTTCGCTTTGGTACCAGGAAGTACCTGGAATAAAAGCCGCGACCCCTCAGGTGGTGAGGCACCGGTTCCACTGCCTGTTCCCGAATAAGACTCGCCAACTCCTGAAGGAGTAAGTCCCGGTGAAGAGGGGGTCGCAGAGGCTCCCCTGGAAAGTAGGGAGGAGGTACCTGTTGGAAGTGCAGAAGATAGCCCTCTCGGACTATTTGGAGCACCCAGGTATCCGACGTGATGTTGGACCACCTGTGGGCAAAGTGGACCAGACGGCCTCCCGTGCTGAGAGAAACCAGCGGAGGGGGAGAGGCTATGCTGAAAGAGTCAAAAGCCCCCACCCTGCGGAGCAGGGGCCGGTGGCGCGGGCTTGGGGGCTTGCTGCCTACGGGATCCGTTACCCCGTCCCTTGGCCTGCTGACCCTGATGGGGAGCTGTGGAGGCCTGATAATGAGGGTAGTGTTTATAGGCAGCCGCCTTCCTCGGGTAAAAGGGCTTTTTCCCCGAGCCCTTCTTCTTCTGGGAAGGGGCAGAGGTTTTTCTGGAGAGCCGAGTCCTGGTGAGAGTCTCAGTCTCGAGCTGTGCAGCCTTCTCGTCCATAGGCTTACCAAAGAGGTTATCACCTTTGCAGGGGACATCGACCAACTTGTCCTGCACCCAGGGCTCGAGGTCGGATGACTGGAGCCAAGCCTGGCGGCGGGCTCCGATGCCGGCTGCGGCAACTCGAGCCGATGCCTCGAAGCCATCATAGGCTGCCCGAGAAATGAACTTGGAGCACTCACGAATCCCAGTGGACAAGGCCAGGAACCTCCGCAAAGGTTCCTCGGAGAGACCAGCAGAGAATCCGGCTAGTTCTTTAGCCAGGTCCCGGAGATACATGCCCATGTAGAGCTGGTAAGTCTGGACCCGACAAGCAAGCATAGAGCCCTGAAAACACTTCTTACCGATGCCATCCAGGCTGCGGGCTTCCCTGCCGGGAGGCACCGAGGAGTGCATCTTCTGGCTCTTGAGCCGATGCATGGCCGATTCCACCACCATGGAATGGTGCGGCAGCTGTGCTTTCTGGAAGCCAGGGCTCTTGCGGACTCGATAGATGGCATCGACCCGCTTGCTTAAGACCGGCGACGTCGCCGGGCTCTCCCACATGCGGAAGAGAAGTCGTTCCAGCATCGGGGGAACCGGTACAGTAAAGTGCTCCTTCGCAGGAGAGTCATACTGGAGGGCATCGAGCTCCTCGGCTCGAGGCTCCTCCTTGGGATCCGCAGGGAAGGCCAAGGCCTTGGCCATATCCCTTACGAAGTCCGAGAACCGGGCATCCTCCGGGGGGGGACTGTCTCCGAGGTTCGGACTCGGGGGAGTCAGAAGGAACACACCGAGTCCGAAAAGAACCAGGCGACTCATCCACCTCGGATTCCCAGGCGGACTCCTCGGAGGAGGAGTCGAGCGGCTCCGGCCGGGTGGGCACAGACGCCGTCCGCCCTGACGCCGAGGGAGTCGGCGTCGACGACCTCGGCCCCGAACGGGAGGCCGAAGGCGACCTCGACCGAGGATCGACTCGAGCTCGCATGGACTCGAGGATCGGCTCGGTCTCCGGGGTCGACTTAGACGTCGACGTCCCGGCGGTCAGGGCAGAAGCCCCAGCGAGGCCAGTGATCAATGCCCGCTGCTGGTCCATGAAGGCAGCCAAGCTGCGCTCCAAGGCCGTCAACCTGAGTCCGAACTCAGGAGACCCAGCAGCCCCCGACTCGGGCCCCGACGGCGTCGGGCCCGACGTCGGACCACTCGGAGGCGAGTCCACGAAGACAACAGCACTTACGTGAGCAGAGGAGTCCATATCCAGACGAGGCTGTTTGGACGGCCACTCCAGCTCCAAAGACCCGGGACAGCTGTCGGGGCTATGCGACCTGGCCCTCGAGGAGCCAGGAGCGTCCACCGACGCCGTCCTCGCGGGTTTCTGCTTCCGCTGATGTTCCCGAGAAGGGGACCCCCTCTCAGAAGAGCTCCGACGGTGCTCAGAGCCAGATTCCCTGGACATCGAAGCTTCTGACGAGGTCCGGGTACGGCTGGGGTCAGAGAAGATTCTCTCCCGCTGATGCTGCCGACTCCGCAAAGATTTTGCGGACATCTTGCTACAGGGCCCACAGATCATTTCTTCATGATCGGGGCCCAGGCAGCGGAGGCAGCAATCATGTGTGTCGGTAAGAGACATCAGTTTCTTACACTTAACACACTTTTTGAAACCACTGGCGGCCATCGGGGGAAAAAGGGCCCCTGCGAGGTCGAACGAGCGGGCCGCCAGGGAAAAATGAAAAAAGCGCGAAGTTGTCGCGAAGGACAGAAAAAAAACGAAAAAAGAAGGGGAGGCCTCGCAACCGGCGTCGCGAGGCCGGGCGGAAAAAGGACCGGCGTCGAACCGAAGAAATACAGAAAATAACAAAGAAAAATCAACTTTTCAGCGGTGACTAGTAGACAACGTCTGTAGGGCTCCACGGAAAAAAGAAGACTGGCCAAGATGGCAACTTTGGGCGGGAAGGGGACCGCGCATGCGCGCTGCAATTCCCAAAGGCTTTCTTTGAAAGCTGGGGAAAATTGCTCCGCGAGGGCTCCGTCGGCGCCGACGTCACCCATATGTGAGGACTGACTTCCTGCTTGGTCCTGGAGAAAATCAACTTCTTCCTCGGGTGAAACGAATATACATCCGTCGGGCTCCGCGGAAAAAAGAAGACTGTGCAAGATGGCACCCTTGGGCGGGAAGGGGACCGCGCATGCGCGCTGCATTCCCAAAGGCTTTCTATGAAAGCTGGGGAAATGCTCCACACGGGGGCTCCGTCGGCGCCGACGTCACCCATATGTGAGGACTGACTTCCTGCTTGGTCCTGGAGAAGAGAGAGGTATCCAGCAGAACCAACTAGAGATGTTCACTGGAATATGAACTCCTGTCATAACTGGAGGAGTGATTTTCTTTCTAGAAAACCAGATGGAGTCTGATTTTGAGGGCTTGAGTACCAGTCTGAGGGTCTTGATCCAATCGACTATTAAATGGAGTAAATGTTACTAGTACTCATTTATTCTATGTATATAGTTTGAGTTCTATGTATTGAACATGCGTTTACTGCATTTCAAACTCTGTTATTTGTAAACCGTGCTTGATCTTGGGAAAGCACGGTATAAAAATGTTTATTAAATAAATAAATGTATGCATGTAGTGTGGAAGGGCAGATCCCAGGTATCCAGGACAATGAGGATTTGTATGTAATCTGCAAACAAATACAGACTTGAGACCATGACCCTTCACTAGAGATGCCAAAAGTGAGAGAAATATGTTGAAAGCAAGGGGGCTAAAGGGGATCCCTGCAGAACACCACAGTTTGAGGGAAAGGTAGCTAAATAAGAGTTGCCTATGATAATTCTGCTAGCACGAGAGTTAAGATAAGATTTGAATCAACCCAGAGCTTACCCTATCTAGAGGTAAGGTATAGTCAATGATGTTGAGCAGCGTGGTAGGAAGTCATTTCCTCTTTTCCAGTTAATATAGATGTCATTTAGCATTGCTGTGAGGACTTGCTACCTGCCTATTCTTGGAGAAAAGGGCTTTTTATAAAATTTTCCTATCGGTTATGCATATAAACGTATGCACGGTGACAAGGTGGTGAGTACTTTTATGTGACCCATGTATAGGCATCTTCTGGGCCAGAGTCTGGGTGAAGCACAGGTGAAGTCACGATTTTCGTGTGTATTTTATAAAATATGGGCAAGCATTTACACCTGTTCCCAAGCAGGCATAAAGGTCCATGGCTTCAATCTAGCTAAGATTTCTGCTGGCTTACCCCTAGTTTATACATATAAAGAAGAACGTTTGTCTGTATGTTTGTTCTTCATGCATTTGGATGTGGCATGAACAAATGCAATGAAACATTTCAACAAAATGAGGTCCTCCACCTTTCTGACCAATGAGATTGCACCATTCTACGCTACTGCAGAACTACTGAGCAGCACACTTCAAACAAACTTAGACGAGCAAGCTTTCTGCTTTATAAGATGATACCGCAAAATGCCACCAAAACAAAGAGCCCAGCTGAGCAGAAACACATCTGTGAATGGCATGTCCGAGCAGCAAAGAACAGAACAGACTCGACGACCAACATACAAGACACGTGGCCTCATGAGTAGTCAAGACTCCAGATAGCACACACCTGACTCAATGGTCAGTGTACAAGACAAACGTCTTTCACAGCAGCGGAAATGTTTCCGAGGGTTTCAGGGCATGCCAATCGATGACAGAAGGAGATCTGGAGTGAGGAAGCATCTTGAAAGGGGTGCTGTGGAAAACTGCTTCGCACGTGGCAGCAGGGCAGTCTTTGTAGAGAGGTGGCTTGCAAGATTGCAGCACTGTCCTGTACAAATCTCCTAAGCAGAGAGATGAGGGAAGTGTTAAGACTTGAGTCCCTGTGACCTGTGGTGGGGGCTCTCAGGGGACAGTGCAGGCATAAAAGACTCATTATGTTTAAGCATCTTATTAGAAGGGTCCTTCTTGCTGGAAAGATACCTTTGCGTGTTGAGCTTTATACTGCTATTGGGCTTACCTGAGAGATGGCCTGAGCTGCCTGTGTGTTCCTTAGAAACAGTTTGTGGGTGTTGAAGCTGTTTGGGATGTTTAGACTGTTTTCTTTCCACACTCAGAGTCTCTGGTTGTGAATCTGCTCAGAAGAGACTCTAGCTGGCTCACAGGGTCCGGAGGAAAAGGGTGGAGCCACGGCCTGAATCGGCACACTCTGGGCAGAGTAATTAAAGCAGTGCCAGGAGGAAGTCTGCCTCTGATCACGCGGCTGCCCTATTTGGGTCTGATGAGACATGGACATGAGCATGGGTGTGCAGTGGTGCTGTGACATGGGGTTGGCAAGAGTAGGCCACAGCGTCTAACAGGCTATCCACTGGAGAGGCTTCTTCAACAACAGAGTGTGCCTGCATCCCCTGGCTTGTCTCTGGAGAACATGTATTACTTTAAGTCACAAGCACTAGGCCAGCCCTATGGCCTAGATTTTTCAAGCAACCAGTCCAGAGTGAGGTGAGAAATAAAGATACAATTTATAGTGGCAAGTTACTAAAAAGCTACAAACCTGACACGGCCATGTTTCGGCACTGCCTTCATCATGGTTAAAGACCTGCAGTCGTCTGTCAGAGAAGCATGAACCTATTGCAGCAAGCTTGCTAGTGGGTTCCAAAATAAGCTTGACTATCTGAGAGAACTTAATTCTATTTGGGCATCACACAGGATCCAGTGTTCAGAATGGCGACCACGTCAAATACGCTTGCATATGACTAACATTTCTAGATTTCCATCTGTAGACACCCGCATAAATCTAGGCGTGACTTGTAAAATCAACCCCTCTAACTGTAGAAGTACACGCTGGCTTGCATCGCAGATACTGTTAGGCATGACCTAATTTTATAAGAGGCTGTTTTAAATGCACAAAAATAGTTTATAAAATTACCTTCTAAGCATAGATTCCTGGTGCTACCTAGCTAAATTTGATCAGACAACTTCAGTCACTCAAATAGCTTGTCCTAAATCTAGCTAGACAAAACTATGGCAAGATAGAGTTACGAAAATTTTCAACCTAGCCTATTAAGTTTTACTGAAAATTTCCCTAACATTACCTGATTATATTTGCTGCTCAGCAATTTATTGAAACTTGACCCTCTATGCAATTTGGGCATAGGTATACAGCACCATCGTTATCCAAGTGATCAGCTGATATTTTAATATTTGTAAGCACATGTAACTCTACCCATGTGACGGTGTAGAACACAGTTTAATAAAAAACTGTCAGATTAAAAATGTAAAGATTTCTACTTTGATCTGACTTCTCATGGGATGCTAAATTTTAGATTAAAAAACATGTAAAATTTACAGTTATTTTCTTTTTTTTTCCAAATGTTGAAGGCCAACAGGACTAGTAATTTAACTCTAACTGTGACATTTCATGAAAAACTATTTTGCTAAATAAATTAAATGTGTAGTCTAGCACTGAAGACTGATAAATGTAGTGTTCACCAAGGGTCATTGCTTAAATGGAGTTTCTACATGCCTCTGTAAAAGTAAATTAGACTTACCTGCTAATTGTTGTTCCTTAAGGAACTCTAGTCCAGTCCCGGAACCATAGAGTTTAGAATCTCCTCCAGCAGCCTTGGAGACTGAATGACATCATCGCTTTACTAACTGTGGTATAAGTAGGCAAGGACTGCCCCCTATCTCCAGTACCTATTGACAAAGCAAACTGAGCAGAGCAACAAATAAGTAGATAAAGTATATGCAAACAAACAGAATTAGAAACCGGAGACATGTCCCGTCTTAGCAAAAGGGCCCCCCTAAGGCTCCATTCTACGCCCGGGGAAAACCCTCTCCCTCGCTATCGCTGTCTTCCGCAGCCAATGCCGAATTCGCTTGGCTTTGACTTCTCGTGCTAAGGACATCTTATTTCTCTTTTTGTTTTTTTTTTTCTGTTTTATTTTTTACCACTTCAGGCCAACGAGCTGATAACCCCAGGGAGGGCTCCGGGACTGGACTAGAGTTCCTTAAGGAACAACAATTAGCAGGTAAGTCTAATTTACTTTTCCTTTTCGTCCCTCTAGTCCAGTTCCGGAACCATAGAGGATGCAACAGAGCAGTAAATCTCAACAGGAGGGACCAGCGAGCCCAGCCTGAAGAACCGCCGAGACAAAATGACCATCCCCCACCGCCTGCACATCGAGCCTATAATGCTTGGCAAAAGAGTGCAACGACGACCAGGTCGCTGCCCGACAAATGTCCCCAACCGGGACCAAACCGAACTCCACCCAAGATGCCGCCTGAGCTCTAGTCGAATGCACCCGGAGACCTTCCGGCACCACTCTCCCCTTCAACAGGTACGCCGAAGCAATAGCTGACTTCAACCAACGCGAAATGGACGCCTTTGCCGCTGCCTCTCCTTTTTGCGGCCCCCCGAAAGCCACAAACAGCCTATCAGACTTCTGAAAGTCCGTCGTCCTACGAAGATACTTACGTAACACCCTACGCACATCCAAGAGGTGCAACCGCCTCCCCGACTCGCCCTTCTGATGGGTCGAAAACACGGGAAGCGAAACCACCTGGTTAACATGAAAAGGCGAAACTACCTTAGGCAGAAAGGCCGGCACTGTACGCAGTACAACCTTATGATGGAAGAAGGAAAGATAAGGTTCTCTACAAGACAATGCTTGCAACTACGAAATGCACCGCGCAGAACAAATCGCCACCAGAAAAACAGTCTTCAAGGTGAGGTCTTTCAGAGAGGCCTCGTCCAAGGGCTCAAACGGCGCCTTGAGCAAGGCCTCCAACACCAGATTCAGATCCCAGGTCGGCACAGCACTATGCACCGGCGGACGCAAAAGTAACACCGCCCGCAGAAACCGACGAATGTCGCCGTGCAACCCCAACGACTGACCATGAACCTTACCGCGATAACAGGAAATGGCCGCTAACTGAACCCGCAAGGAACTAGCCGCCAAACCCTTGTCCACGCCATCCTGCAAGAACGAAAGGATCTGAGCTACCGAAGCCCCCAAGGGCTGAACATCACGCTCCGCACACCAGGCCTCAAAAATACGCCAAACTCTGTACACCAACGAGGTGGAGCGCCTGCACGCTTTTAGCAAGGTAGAAATAACCGTAGCCGAATACCCCTTGGCCGTCATCCTAGCCCTTTCAAGAGCCAAGCCGTAAGCGAGAATCGATTCACCTGGGGCATGCGTAACGGCCCCTGCCCCAAGAGATCGTCTCGCTGCGGCAACCTCAACGGACTGTCGGCCAGCAACCGCACTACATCCGCGTACCAGGGCCGTCGAGGCCAATCGGGAGCCACCAACAACACCAGGCCGCGGTGCTTCTCTATGCACTGCACCACCCGGCCTATAAGAGCCCAAGGCGGGAACACATAGAGACGGCCGCCGACCGGCCACCTCTGCGCCAACGCATCAAGCCCCTCTGACATCCGTTCCCGGCGCCTGCTGAAAAACCACGGTACCTGCTCCGACTCGAAGGTCGCCATGAGATCCATCAGCGGAAGCCCCCAGCACCTCCGCAACAGCGCAAACACGTCCGGGTGCAGACGCCACTCTCCCGGGTCCACCCTGTGACGGCTTAGGAAATACGCTTCGACGTTGTCCACACCGACCACGTGCTGAGCCGAGAGGGCCCCCAGGTGCCTCTCGGCCCACTCTAAGAGTTGACTCACCTCGGCTTCCAGAGCCACACTGCCCGTGCCGCCATGCCGATTGATGTACGCCACCGTCGTTGCATTGTCGGACAGAACCCGAACCGCCTCCTGACGGAAACTGTCCTGAAATTTCTGCAGCGCCAGGAACACCGCTCTCATCTCCAACCTGTTGATGGACCAAACCGACTCCTCCGGAGACCAAGCCCCCTGGGCAAATCTGCCCCCGTAATGCGCTCCCCACCCCAAGAGACTGGCATCTGTCGTCAGCAATCTCCAGGAGGGGGACTCGAGAGGCATGCCCGCCTCCAAACTCTCTCGCCACACCCACCAGCGAAGCTCCTGACGTACCCTGAGAGGACACACCAAGCGCCGAGACAACGCATCCCGCTGATGCGACCACCGGCGAAGCAGCACACTCTGCAAAGGCCACATGTGAGCACGAGCCCACGGCACCACCTCGATTGTTGCCGCCATTGTGCCCAACAACTGAAGATACTGCCGCGCCGTCGGTGCAGGAGCCGACAAAAACCGCCTGACCAGGGCGCGCAGCCCCCACGCTCGAGGGGTAGGCAGGAACACCGCCGCCTGACTCGTGTCGAAGCGGGCCCCCAGAAAGACCAGGGACTGCGAAGGAACCAGGTTGCTCTTTGCAAAGTTGACGACCCAGCCCAGGGACTCCAACATCTCTACCACCCGGGCGGTCGCAGCCAAACTCTCCTCTCTCGACTTTGCCCGAATCAGCCAATCGTCCAAATATGGGTGGACCAACACTGCCTCCTTGCGAAGCGCTGCCGCCACCACCACCATGATCTTGGTGAAAATCCGAGGAGCCGTAGCCAGGCCGAAGGGCAACGCTTGAAACTGATAGTGCCCCATTGGAACCGCAAAACGGAGATATTTTTGATGTTCTTGCCGAATGGGGATATGAAGATAAGCCTCAGTCAGGTCCAGAGACGTAAGAAATTCGCCCGCTCGGACCGCCGCTATTACGGACCGCAGAGTCTCCATCCGAAAATGGGTCACCAGGAGACACCGATTCACGCGCTTCAGATCTAAAATCGGCCGAAACGAGCCCTCCTTTTTTGGCACGACGAAATATATAGAGTACCGACCGAACCCGTGCTGAGCCACCGAAACCAGCACCACCGCCCCGAGCTGAATTAGTCGCTGCAGAGTGTCCGAGACCGCCTGTAACTTGGCCGGAGCTGCGCACGGGGATCTGACAAAAGAATCTAACACGGGCCGGTGGAGCTCCAACGCGTACCCTTCGCGAATGACCTCCAGGACTCACCGGTCTGATGTAATCTGGACCCAGGCAGGGTAAAAGTCCTGCAACCGACCTCCCACGGGAACCACCCCCACCTGAGCCCGCCGTATCTCATTGCGCCTTTTTAGGGCCAGAGGACTGGTAAAGAGCAAAGCCCCTTCCCGCTCCGCGGAAGCCCCAAAACCCTTGACCCCTAACCGGGAACCTCCCCCGCTGAGACGGGCCAAAGCGAGAGGAACGAAATCTGCGAAACTCCCTAGCGGGTCCTCTGAACCCCGCCGGAGCATGCCCCTGCTTTGGCTTATCCTCTGGGAGCCGACCCCCCTTGGACTCCCCGAGATCCTTGACCAACTTCTCCAAATCCTCTCCAAACAAGAGCTTACCCCTAAAAGGCAGCTTACTGAGACGAGCCTTAGAGGAACTATCAGCCGACCAATTACGCAACCAGAGATACCGACGAGCCGCTACAACTGAGGCCATACTCTTAGCTAAACTGCGGATGAGATCATAATGGATATCCGCTAAGTACGCCGTCCCGGATTCCAGCCGCGACGCATCATCGAGGTGGCCCTCCAACGGCTCCCCTTGCAACCTTTGGGACCACTGCAAACAGCCCCGAGCCACCCAGGCCCCCGCTATGGAAGCCTGCATGGAAAGGGCACTCACATCGAAAACCTGTTTCAGCAAGGAATCTAGCCTCCTGTCTTGCACATCTTTCAACGCCACGGCCCCCTCAACCGGAATCGTAGTTTTCTTCGCCACTGCCGAAACCGCCGCATCCACCTTCGGGGAACGAAACAGCTCCCTATCCTTGTCTGCCAGCAGATAAAAACGCGTCAAGGCTCGGGTACCCTTGAGAGCCGCCTCCGGCAAATCCCATTCCTCTTGGATCATATTCCTAAAGACCCGATGAAGGGGAAACCCTTTCTGGGACGACCGCACCGCCTGCAATAGCGGATCCTCCAAGACCTCATCAGCCACTGGCTCCCCCACGGGCATGTTGAGGGTCTTGAGAGTCTCCGTGATCAGGGCCGGAAGCTCCTCACGCCGAAACACCCTGACCACCCGACTCTGCTGTTCAGCGCTAGGCAACTCCCCTTCTTCCAACTCCTCTTCTGAAAGGAACTCAATTTCCTCATCCAGCTCCGCGGTGTCC
Organism: Ichthyophis bannanicus; assembly: GCA_033557465.1. Taxonomy (NCBI): domain Eukaryota; kingdom Metazoa; phylum Chordata; class Amphibia; order Gymnophiona; family Ichthyophiidae; genus Ichthyophis; species Ichthyophis bannanicus. The sequence goes on from CM066031.1 coordinate 1,768,509,267, forward strand.
TCGCCGAGGAGTGAGGCCGCCCCCTCAACGCCGGCCCCCTTACACTTCTTAGCCGCCGGAGCGCCTTCCGCTGTACTGCCCAAGGGCCCTAATCTCTTCTGCCCCTGGGACCCCGTCAGTGGACCCTGCATTGCGGGCTGCAGCAAGGCCAAAGCCTGCTGAAGTAGGGAAAAGAAATTTGGTGGGACCCCCGGAGCAGCAGTCCCCTGATCCAGCCCTAACGCTACCGAGGGTCCGCCCCCCGAGGAAGGACCTGCCACCGGCTCCTCCTGGGCCAGGACCGGAGGCAACGAGCCCTGTTCCGGCACCTTATCCATTCCAACTGCAACCAGCGCGCATGCAGAACACACTCCAGAGTCTTGCACCGAACTGCGCCGCAAGCCACACACCAAACACCGTGGCTTAGAAGGCATAGCCCTGAGAAGCAAACGCCCCCCACTGGCCTAGATCCTGCGTTCCACCAGCCCCTGACCTGACCACCTGCAGCTCAGACTGGAGAAACCCTGCAGGGTCTGTGACAGCGCCGAGCACTAGACTGCCTCCCCTCTTCTGAACGCTGCAGCAACCCCCCTTCAAAAATGCGTCTTTTTTTTTTTTTTTTCCAAGCCACCCCACAGAGATGCCCAGACAGGAGGGGATAGGGCCGCGCAAAAACGAGGCCCCTAACAGTACCAAATCAGCTGCACAGACGCGGGAAGCAAGAAACGCGGCTTCCAAAATGGCCGCCGGCCGTCTTCCCGCACTCACCCACGCAGCTAGGCCAAGCACCCCCAAAGAGACCAACTCTTACTGCCTGCCAAGAAGAGGCAAGAGGGAAATCAAATAAAAGAAAAGAAAGGAAAATCAAAGCTCAACCGCTCAGCGCTAAAACTCACTGTGCTTGTCCTGCTGCCGCGAGGCACACTGGCGTCGGAGCTCAGCCTACCGCGGCTTCGGCTCCGATGCTGCTCACTGCCCGAGACTGCAGTTGGGACTCCCCGTGAGCCAGCCTGCTACCTGCTCCTCACCCCTATTTTCGGGTTCGGGAGCAGGGAGGTGCACACCTTAATTTCTCCCCCTTTGCTCGTTTAAATGATGGGGAATTAACACCGAGAGGGGGGGGGGGAGGAGGTTGAGGAAGGCAGGAGAGTGAGGGGGGGGGGGCAGGGAGCAGGATGGAGCCAACATCGAATCTGCAAGTCAAAAGAAAAAGGGAAAAAAAGTTTAAAATTCTGAAGGGAACAATATAGAAATAAAAATAACATCAAAACCCCCCAAAGGAGCTATAAACCCCAAGCTCTGCTTATTTGTACTGAGCCCAGTCCCAGGCTCAGAATCTCCTCAGCTGCTTGGAGACTGAAGTACTGGAGATAGGGGGCAGTCCTTGCCTACTTATACCACAGTTAGTAAAGCGATGATGTCATTCAGTCTCCAAGGCTGCTGGAGGAGATTCTAAACTCTATGGTTCCGGGACTGGACTAGAGGGACGAAAAGGAATACACAATAGGCTTACCAAGTGATTGGATGTCACCTTTGTGGGTATCGACATATTAGTTGGCAAAGGTATATATTTAATACCCAGGTATTTTAGGAGTTAAGTATAAATACTTTCCATTCTGTAGCAGTTATTTGTTGCCTCACCTTCAAGAATGTAGCTCTAAGTTTCGTTACCATGGATGGGCTGGCCCTGATGCTTTCTTGCATAATAGACGTGAAGCTAGAAATAAGAGAAAAGACAAGTCCATTAAATGTGCTTGCATCCATAAAAGACGTCATGGTGCCGCATATTGCTAATGCCAAGCCCTTTCAGCCATGTTATGTTGGAGGATGCCTTTACTGAGGTAGTTTTAGGCACCCAGAACATGCCTGTCTTAAGCCTATTTTATAAGAAAAGCTGGTGCCTCCTTTTCTTTACAAAATAGAGGCATAAGTGTCTGAAAACGTGCGTTAAACCTAAGGGTGGATACTTACATCAGTCCTACGCTGATGTAATTTCCTGGCCCTAGACTTCTATAGAATGAGCACAAGCTATACTATTTTATAAAACTTATGCATGTAAATTTGTGCTCAGTCTATGTGCACGCCCACAGTGAAAGTAAGTATGATCGGCCTGATGTGTCTACTTACAGAAGAGCAACTGGCTAAAGTATGCACATAAATGCCCATTCACTCACGTAAGCCCTTGAAAATAGGCAGTGTATTGTAAATGGCATGTATTTTTACCCAGCTTCTTGTAAAATTACCCATATACAAACTGAGTATATAGACACAAATACATCCTGTACATAGGGAAACCAAATTTCAATGCTGTTTTTCTGAGTAAAACAATGCTTTGCATACGGAAACAGGCTTTTTGAAAATCACTTGCCTTATATGTAGGTAAAATAGCATGTGTAGTAATTTAACCAGATGAGGAGGCATTCTTGGGGGCAGGGTTTGGAATGAGCATGTCCTTTTGAATCTTAAATAACAAGCATGCCATTTTACTTGGAGAAAGTACTCATGCAAAAAGAACGTGCATGGGCACTTTTTCTTTAAGCAATTTTCAAGCCAAAGGACTTTCACTCTTTCATGTCAAATCTGTGGAGTTATTTTAACAAGTGGATGGAAAGATTAAAGAGTTCTGCATATTCTGGGTTACAGATGATAGATTTTAGTATTCATGTATTTCTTTTTATAACTGGATATGCATTTGTATTCTGAATTCACATTGATCATATATATTTGGATGTGATCTGCTGTGACTGGAAGGGAAGAATAATTTTTTTTAAATAACTCAAATATGCAAGTAGTTTGTGAAATTCAGCCTTTACACTTGAACAAACCTTTATAAAATTACTCCCCCAATGGCAATTTTTCAAACAAGTGGGGAAAGCAAGCAAAGCGTGGCTCAAGGTATTATTTCCAGCCCCTCGGCATGTATGTGTATGCCTGCATGGGCACACCCATCTGGTTGTATCTGCAATGCCTGTGAATGCGTCTTGTGTCTGTATATCTATCTGTTTTGTATATTTATCTTGCGTGTGTGCACATTTCTCTATTTTGTTTGTGTCCGTGTGTATTTTTGCGGTCTAGTATGTCTGTGCTGCGCATGAAATGAGTCAGAAGCTGTAAAGATGTCTTACACACTGGAACATGGAACGTACGAAACATGAACCAAGGGAAGTTGGAGGTGGTCAAGAATGAAATGGAACGTGTACAACTTGATCTGTTGGGTGTCAGCGAACTGAAATGGACTGGCATGGGGCACTTTGCATCAGATGATCACATGGTCTACTATGCTGGAAATGAAAGACAAAGAAGAAATGGTGTTGCATTTATAATAAAGAAGAAACTTGCAAGAACTGTAATGAAATACAATGCAGTCAGCGAACGCTTAATCTATTCGTCTATGAGGATTGCCTATCAACACAACTATAATTCAAGTATATGCCCCAACAACAGCTGCAGAAGAGAATGAAATTGAAGAGTTCTATGAACAAGTACAAGCTGAAATTGACAGAACATGCAAACAGGATATCCTGATAGTCATGGGTGACTGGAACGCAAAAGTTGGCAACAAAGAAGAAGGCAAAGTACAGTAGTTGGAAAATATGGACTTGGCAACAGAAATGAAGCTGGAGAAAGACTGATAGAATTCTGCAAGACCAATGATCTATTCATCTCAAACACCTTCTTCCAGCAACACAAGCGGCGACTGTACACATGGACTTCACCGAATGGATTATATAAAAATCAAATTGACTACATATGTGGAAGTCAATGATGGAAAAGCTCTGTAACATCAATAAAGACAAAACCTGGAGCTGAATGTGGTACAGATCATCAACTACTAGTATGCAAACTCAAGCTAAAGTTGAAAAAGAGCAAACCACTCATGAATGCAGCAAAATATGACCTTGAGAATATACCACTGGAATTTAAAGACTGCCTGCAAAATCGATTTGCTGCTTTAGATACAAATGACAGAGCTCCGGAAGAGTTATGGAATGACATCAAGAAGGTTGTGTTGGAAGAAAGCAAAAGTCTCTACAAAAGGTGAAAAAGCAAAAACGGCCAAAATGGATGACGGAAGAAACTCTGAAAATTGCCCAGAAACGCCGAGAAGCTAAAGCCAGAGGAGAAAGAAAGACAATCGCAGAACTCAACAGAGATTTCCAACGTGCAGCAAGACAGGACAAGGAAAAGTACTACAATGACACTTGCAAGGAAATAGAAGCAGAAACTATTAGAGGAAGAACAAGATCGGCTTTCCTAAAGCTACGAGAGTTAAAGAAAAAGTTCCAGCCTCGAATTGGAATGTTACAAGATGCTCAAGGTTCTATGTTGAATGATGCTGAGAAGATCAAGAAAAGGTGGAAGGAATATACAGAGTTTTTATATGATAAAGATCAAGTGGACCAACAGCCGTTTCAACCTGTACCTTATGATCGGGAACCATTGGTGATGAAAGAAGAAGTTGAAGCAGCATTGAAAGCCTTATCAAAGAACAAAGCACCAGGCATTGATAGCATTCCCATAGAAGTATTGCAGCAATCTGATGCAGCTGTTACCGTACTTACAAGGCTCTGCCAAGAAATATGGAAGACATCATCATGGCCAACTGACTGGAAAAGATCTGTATTTATACCAATACTAAAGAAAGGTGATCCAACTGACTGTGGAAATTATCGCACAATCGCTCTGATCCCACATGCCAGCAAGATTCTACTGAAGATTATTCAAAAGAGACTACAACCATACCTGGAACAAGAACTACATGAAGTGCAAGCAGGGTTCAGGAAAGGGCGAGGAACGAGAGACATCATTGCGGATGTGAGATGGATCCTTGAAAAGACTAAAGAATACCAAAAGGATATCTATTTGTGCTTTATCGACTATAGCAAGGCTTTTGACTGTGTAAACCATGAGAAACTCTGGTCCACATTAAGAAGCATGGGTATACCAGAACACCTGATCGTTCTCTTGCGCAATCTGTACATTGATCAAGAAGCAACAGTTCGAACGGAACAAGGAGAAACAGAATGGTTTAAAATAAGCAAAGGTGTAAGACAAGGCTGCATACTTTCCCCCTACCTGTTTAATTTATATGCAGAACAAATCATCAGAGAAGCACGATTGCATGAAGACAACAGAGGTGTGAAGATTGGTGGAAGACTCAACAACCTTCGCTATGCTGATGATACCACATTACTGGCTGAAAGTGAAGATGATCTGAAACATTTGCTTCTCACAATCAAAGAACATAGTCTCAAAATGGGCCTGCACCTTAATGTAAAGAAGACAAAGATCATGACAACTGGCATAATCAACAGGTTCATCGTTGAAGGAGAAGAAATTGAAATTGTGAACAACTTTAACCTACTTGGATCAACTATCAATAAAGAAGCAACAAGCAGTCAAGAAATCAGACAACGCATTGCTCTTGGCAGAATGGCTATGAAAGACCTAGATAAGATTCTCAAGAGCAGAGATGTCTCTCTCCATACAAAGATTCGACTTGTTCAAGCCATGGTATTTTCAATAACATCATATGGATGTGAAAGCTGGACAGTGAAAAAGATAGACAGGAAGAAAATTGATGCCTTTGAATTATGGTGCTGGTGGCGAATACCGTGTATACCATGGACTGCCCGAAGAACAAACCAGTCGGTACTAGAAGAGATCAAACCTAAGCTTTCTTTAGAAGCTCAGATGACAAGACTTCGACTTTCATACTTTGGACACATCATGCGAAGAGAGAGATCATTAGAGAAAGACATTATGCTTGGCAAGATAGAACGTCAATGCAAAAGAGGAAGGCCAGCAATGAGATGGATCAATACAATAACAGCAGCTACAGGTACCAGGCTGTCAACAATGAGCCGCCTGACTGAAGACCGAACACAATTTAGGATAGCTATCCAGAGGGTCGCCATGAGTCGACTCCGACTCGACGGCACTTAACAACATGTCTGTGAATGTTTGTATATTAGTGCAATGTGTGTTTGCATCTGCATGAATGCTTCAATGTGCATGTGCGAACATGTTAGTATGTGTGTAAGTATTTATATCTGTGTTGGTTCTCTGTGTGTCTGCGATGGCACACATCCCAGTGAACTCTTATTCCCAGTTCTGCCATAGACTGTCATGAGCAAGCAAATCCCTAGAGAATGGAGAAAACCCCAGATCAATCACCGAGTTCACCATGACACCAGGAGTAGGTTGACCGGGAACTGTCTTACGTTCATGCAGCTGCATATGCCACTTCCTAAGCGCTGGAGCATCTAGCATGTGCAGAGCACTGCACCAAGGAAAAACAGAGCCAGCTGCCTCCAGAGCAAGGTCTGGCATGTGCAGGTCAGGTAGCCTCCAGAAAAAGGTCAGGAATATTTTGACCATGCAACCACTAACATCAGATGGAATGCACTAGAGTGCACTCCCACCAGCACCAGTCGGTCATCGGACATGTCCAAAGCATGCCCCTAATGATAAGCATGAGTGCAAGAAAGGAGCCAGGACTTTCATCAGGATGGGCCCCTGTCACAGCAGGCCCCTACTCTGACCAAGAGGAAAGGGCTGCCCTGCCAGAAGCCTCAGATAGGCATATCAGGGTCTCCGCACTCAGTCTGAAAAGATCAGGATTACCAACATCATATGGTCCACTGTCCAGCGAATCATGTGCCTGATCAGAAGCCACAGTGGAACGATGTACAGCAGGGACTCAATGTTCCTGGAGCCTACTTTCTTTTGATGGCTGAAAAACATCTGCACCTTAGCAATGGCCTGCGTCGCCATCTGGTCTAAGGACAGACGCCCCAGCAATCTACTATACATTGGAATGCAGTCAGCACTAGCTCACATTCCCTGGATCAAGAGTATGATGACTGAGAAAATATGCTTCAACATTCTCAATGCCTGCAATGGGTTAAGCTGAAAACACCTAGAGGTGGTGTGCCACCCAGAGAAATAAGAGGATCACCTCAACATCCACTCCCACATGTTTTTATTTATGAAGTTTAAACAATTACCAAGCATTATACAACTTGTAAAGAAATTAAAGAGCAGAGTGAAAACAACAAAGGAAAATGGGAAGCTACCCATAATAAACAAAGCCATATTAGCATTCTACTGCTCTTAAACTCTAGACCACAAACAGAGAGGGAGACCATTTACAAAAAAAAATTCAGAAAAGTGAAAGGAAATATAAGTAGGCACAATCAACCAGCAAATTCTATTTGCAGAGTACTAGAGCCGGGAGATATGATAGAAGTCTATAAATTAATGAACGGAGTGGAACGGGTAAACGTAGATCGATTGTTTACCTTATCAGAATATAGAAAGACTAGGGGACATGCAATGAAGCTACAGGGTAAACTATTTAAGACTAATAAAAGAAAATATTTTTTCACCCAACGTGTAATCAAACTCTGGAATTTGTTACCAGAGGATGTAGTAAAGGCTGTTAATGTAGCTGGGTTTAAAAAAGGTTTGAAACAAACGTATATAGGACTTCGTAGGGGTGAATAATCAAATAACCAAGCTAAAAAATATCACCCGTGTATTATTTAATCTAAAATTTTTCATACATATATACTACCATGGCCTTAATGTGGTCTCAGATAAACGGCAAGTTTTTATGTTCTTTTGTCAACCACTTGCTGTTACACTTTTTTTGGGTCAATAACTTGCACCCAAACCAGTGCTCGTTTAGCATCAATGACCACGGCCTTATTAATTATTTTATTTAATATTGCTCTTAATTAGAATTTTTTTGCATTTTTCTTAATGGGTAGATACCCTTTTGAATTGTGATTAAAAACAAATATGGCTTAAATTGGTCTACTTAACTCATGTAGAACCTCTGTAGCCAGTGTCCCTTGTATTTCTCTTTTGTACCACAAAAGGTATGAAGACCCCGACGCCTCTCTTTCTCCAGCGCTTTGGCGTTTCACCGTTTGGGTTTATCAAGGGGAATAATGTCCGTTACTACATGGGACTTGAAATCTTCACTATATCAATCTTCATTATATCATAACTATTGATGTTTCTAAAACAAATGAAGCAATATTAAGTGAGATTCTCAACTGGTTCATCTTAAAACACATTGGCTCCTGTGATCTATCATATCATTAACATTCAAAGACCGACCAACCTGCTTCCTCGAGCGATTTTCTCTTATTCTCGAGAATCGTTTCAAAAGATTTGCAATGAAGACGCTTACACATGCGTAGTGCACCTTGTTTAAATCCTTTTTATGCTGTCACCAGCTCCACACAATACAACCTGAGGGTTTAAACGTCGATATTGATTGGGCAGTGTGTGCATGACAGAGCCCCAATCAGATGACAGCATAAAAAGGATTTAAACAAGGTGCACTACGCATGTGTAAGCGTCTTCATTGCAAATCTTTTGAAACGATTCTCGAGAATAAGAGAAAATCGCTCGAGGAAGCAGGTTGGTCGGTCTATGAATGTTAATGATATGATAGATCACAGGAGCCAATGTGTTTTAAGATGAACCAGTTGAGAATCTCACTTAATATTGCTTCATTTGTTTTAGAAACATCAATAGTTATGATATAATGAAGATTGATATAGTGAAGATTTCAAGTCCCATGTAGTAACGGACATTATTCCCCTTGATAAACCCAAACGGTGAAACGCCAAAGCGCTGGAGAAAGAGAGGCGTCGGGGTCTTCATACCTTTTGTGGTACAAAAGAGAAATACAAGGGACACTGGCTACAGAGGTTCTACATGAGTTAAGTAGACCAATTTAAGCCATATTTGTTTTTAATCACAATTCAAAAGGGTATCTACCCATTAAGAAAAATGCAAAAAATTCTAATTAAGAGCAATATTAATAAAATAATTAATAAGGCCGTGGTCATTGATGCTAAACGAGCACTGGTTTGGGTGCAAGTTATTGACCCAAAAAAAGTGTAACAGCAAGTGGTTGACAAAAGAACATAAAAACTTGCCGTTTATCTGAGACCACATTAAGGCCATGGTAGTATATATGTATGAAAAATTTTAGATTAAATAATACACGGGTGATATTTTTTAGCTTGGTTAAAAAAGGTTTGGACAAGTTCCTGGAGGAAAGGTCCATAAACCATTATTAAGAAGGGATCCAGGATATCAATGCTTGAACCAATACAAGCATTGTGGAACCTGTGTCCCTTGGGGAAACTGCTAGGTACATATGACCTAGATTGGCCACTGTTGGAAACAGAATACTGGGTTTGATGGACCTTGGTCTGACCCAGTATGGCATATCTTATGTTCTTATGAATTCCCGGGACAAAAGGTCTGTGATCATTAAAGATAACGACTGAGATGGTTCAAAAAAAATATAAGAAACAGATTGTAATTTTACTAAACATTTACATGGAAACTTAAAAGAAAAACAACCATAAAACGCCCAGCTGTAAAACACCTGGATGGAACAGGAGGAACTCCCTCCTCTGCTGAGTTTCCTTGGCTAGATTAGGGAAAACTCGCACCAGAAGACCCTTAAATAAGGCAACCCTCTTCCTAAAAAACATTTTTAGCAAACACTCACAATCAGTTGTCAAAGCAAATGTGGCCAACAATGTAGACGGAACTACTGACTCCATACCAGAATTATTTAATACAACAGAAACATTCAATGAATCCACCTGTTGCAAGCCAGAAACCTCAGACCCCCCCCCCCCCGATAATGTTTTTGCAGAAGGTAAATAATAAACATGAGTCATAGGAGGGTGTGACTCTGGAGAAATCCCTGAAATGTCAAATAAATACATCTCAAACATATTTTTAGCAGAAATCAATGAAGATTTATGAAAGTTAAAAATCTCAAGTTAGCAGATTGAGAGTTATTCTCCAAATGCTCAATTTTAGCTTTTATCATAGTCATATCCTTAACAAAAGGACCACTCCTGTACTCTTGGTACCTCTTACTGATTGACATATGCCACCACTGTGGCACTGCCTGAGAAAACACATACTGCTCGATTGCGAACAAGGTCACAAAACTACAGCATACTTGTACCATCAGGTGATTGATTGGGCAGGATGACTCAAGCAGGGTCCAACGATGCTGTGCCATCCAACCCAAGCAGTGAGCCTCCAACACGACAGGCTATAATCAGAAGCCAATAGCAGCCACTATGGACTCTCCAGAGGCATACCCCTCATCACAATGGCAGGATGGCCCCACCAGAGCAGGCTCTGCCATGTCGGGAGAAGGTGAACTTCATAGTCTTGAGAAAGCGTAGTTACTAACCTGTAACAGGTGTTCTCCAGGGGACAGCAGGAATCAACCCTCACATATGGGTGACTTCGGTGTCGATGGAGCCCCGTGGAAGCATCTCCCCAGCTTTCAAAGAAAGCCTTTGGGAGAGGGGCCAAGCATGCGCGGTCCCCTTCCCGCCCAAGGGTGCCATATTATTCAGTCAGATGACATAGCTACAGCAGACAAAAGACGATGGCCACAAATTGTACAGTAACTCCAAGGGGAGGAGGGAGGGTTGTGAGGATTGATTCCTGCTGTCCCTGGAGAACATCTGTTACAGGTGAGTAACTACACTTTCTCCAGAAACAAGCAGGAAGTCAATCCTCACATATGGGACTCCCTAGCTATAGGCTACTGAGAATCTGTAGAAAAACATGGCCCGGCCGTGAGCAGCCGCAAGAGAGTCTGAGGAAAGACTCTAAAGACCCCAGTGTCCAAGGAGAACTATCACTCCGGTAGTTTGAACAAGAAGGGTAAGAAGGCAGGAGCTGCCTAAACCCCAAACAGATTATGGAGTATGGCCTGGTCGAAGGCACTGTCCCATCAGGACTCCCCCTCCAGGAAGTAGTGAACTGCAAAGGTGCGAACTGGGGACCAGGGGACGGCCCGGCAGAGGTCTGTCATAGGGACAGAGCGTAGGCTTGCAACAGAGGTCTCCATAGCTCTGACGTTGTGTGCTGTGACCTGGCACTCCAACAAGAGCCCAACCTGATCGTGGGCAAAGGCGATGCAGTCCGCCACTGAGGTGGACAGGGTCTGCTTGGTAACAGCTTCCCCCAGTTGACTGGGGTCATATGAAACAAAAAGCTGCAAGGCTTTGCGGTGGCTCTGAGTGCATTGCAGGTAGAAGGACAGGGCCCTCTTACAGTCCAGAGTATGGAAAATGGCCGCCGCCTTGTCGACTGGGACCATAGAAAGAAGGTGGGGAGCACCATCTCCTGGTTGAGGTGGAAGGCGGATACCACCTTCAGAAGGAATTTAGGGTAGGTGCAAAGCACAACCCTATTCTTGTAGAACCTGGTGTAAGGTGGCTCAGCCACCAAGGCCTGAAGCTCGCTAACTTTGTGAGCAGAGGTGAGCACCACCAGGAAAACGACCTTCCAGGATAGATTAATGCAAATGGCAGGTAGCCAGAGGTTTGAAGGGCGGCTTGGTGAGCTACGTCAGAACCACATTGAAATCCCATTCTGCCGGGGGTGGGCAGATGGGAAGCTTAGAGAGCAGCAAGCCCCACATAAATCGGGTAATGAGGGGCTGCGCAGAAAGAGGTTTCCCCTCTACAGAGTGATGGTGCGCCGAGAACACATACAGGTGCACCCTGTCAGAATTGGACTTGAGTCCAGTTTGTGAAAGGTGGAGCAAGTACTGCTGCACCATGTGCACCTGGCAAGAGAACTGGTCTACCCATTGCTCCACATACCATACTGAGAATCTGTGCCAATTGAAGGCATAGGCCAGTCTCGTTGAGTCCTTACAAGAGGCCAGAAGGACTTCCTCTACCTCCCTTGGGAGGTTGAAGGGCGCTAAGGTGACCCACTCAGTAGCCATGCTGTCAATGACAGGGACCCCAGATTAGGGTGAAGAAGCGAGCCCCTCCTCCTGGTCAGTAGCCCCAGGGCATTCCCCAGAAGGACCGGGAAATCCATCGAGAGGCGGAGCAACAGGGGAAACCAAGGCTGCCTGGGCCAGTGTGGGCCACCAGGATCAGAGAGGCTTTGTCCCTCAGGACCTTGAAGAGGGTCCAGGCATTAGCGGCATGGGAGGGAAGGCATACAGAAGGTCTACAGATCATAAGATGAGGAAAGCATTCACCGCCATCTGGGACAAATGCGGTTGGGGACAGCAGAAGCGGGGCAGCTGAGCATTGGCTAGGTTAGCAAAGAGGTCCAGACTCTGGTTTCCCCACAGTAGAAACAGCCACTGCGCCACCCTGGGGTCTAGATGCCATTCATGGAACCTGTGTCTTTTGGGGAAACTGACAGGTACTTATGACCTAGATTGGCTACTGTTGGAAATAGGATACTGGGTTTGATGGACCTTGGTCTGACCCAGTATGGTATATCTTATGCTCTTATATGCAGCTGGATGACCCTGCTCAGCCTGTCAGTTACAGGATGGTCTTGGCCCGGAAGGTATACTGCCCTGAGGAGCATTCACTGACTGATCGTGTATGAACAGAGGGCTACTGCCTTCTAGCAGAGGCGATGAGACCCTGTGCCCACCTACTTGTTGAGGTAGAACATCGCGACCTGGTTGTCCGTTTGGACTCGCACCAACTGGTTCTGTGGAAGGTTTTGATCGCCAGAAAAATGGCTTTGAGCTCAAGCAGGTTAATCTGCTGCTGGCTCTCTGCTAGGGACCAGTTTCCCTGTGTGCGCAGTTTCTCACAGTGGGAACCCCAGCCCAGTAAGAACGCATCTGTGGTGCGGACCCTCTGGGGGTTTGGGGTATGGAAGGGCATGCCCTTCTGCAGGTGCTGTGCACCCTGCCACCAATTGAGCAACTCTAATAGTTAACAGGACACTGAGACCCTGTCCCAAAGTCTGCCTATGGCTTGTGTCCACTGTAAGTGGAGGCACCACTGAGCTGCCTGCATGGGGAGGCGGGCGTTGGGACTGTGGATGCCATGTGGCCTAGAAGGCGGGGCACTGTGTGATGGTGCTGCACCTTGATGGGGGAGGAAGGCCCTGGCCTGCAGAGTATCCAGACTAGCTGCTATGAACTCCAGATCCTGTGCTGGAGTGAGGTGAGATTTGGGGTGGTTTATCACAAGCCCCAAATGCTGCAGGATCTTGATGGTGTGGGCAGTGGCCTGTTGCACCTCAGTGGCTGTGTCTTCTTTCACAAGCCAGTCGTTCAGGTATGGGAAAACGAAAGCCCCTTGGAGACGGATGTAAGCGGTCACCACGGCCAGGATCTTGGAGCGGAGGGTAGGCCGAAGGATTGTAACCTCTACTGGTAGTGGTTGTCCCTGACCATGAACCTCAGGTACTGCCTGTGACTGGGATGAATAAGAATGTGGATATAAGCATCCTTTAGGTCCAAGGAGCATAGCCAATCTCCCTGCTGGAGGTAGGGCAGCAATGTTCCAAGGGAGAGCATTCTGAACTTCTCCCACACCAGGAATTTGTTCAGGTTTCACAGGACCAGAATGGGCCTTAGGCCTCCTATTTTTTTTGGGACCAGAAAGTACCTGGAGTAGAATCCCTTCCCTCTTAGGTGGTGGGGTACTAGCTCCACAGCCCTGTCCCTGTGAAGGCCTGTGAGTTCCTGCAGAAGCAGGGCCGGGTGTAGGGGAGTCTGAGGGGGCTCTCCTGGAAAGAAGGCAGAAGGCATATGGTCCAGGTGAAGGAGGTAGCCTTCTCTGACCACTTGACATGCCCAGGTGTCAGTGGTGATGGCAGGCCACTGGTGAAGAAAATGAATCAGATGACCCCTTGTTGGCAGCTGATCCCTCGCTGGTGGAGAGGCTATACTCAGGAAGTCAAAATACAGACCCAGCCTGGGTAGGGGGCCGAAGTCCGTGGCTTAGAGTCAGGCCTGACATCGGGCACCAATGCTTGCAGTGGCCACCCTTGCGTTAGACTTAAAGGCGGCTCGACACATGTACTTCGAGCACTCATTTTGAGAGGGTTTGGAATCGCTGGAGGTGATCTTCACTGAGACCTGCTGAGAAACCCACGAGTTCTTTTGCTAGGTCTCAGAGATACATGCCAATATACAGCTGATATGCTTGTATTCGGCAACCCAGCATCGAACCCTTGTAGCATTTGTGCCCAAGGGTGATGAGAATATGGGACTCCCTGCCCAGGGGCAAGGAAGAGTGAGTCTTCAGGCTTTTCTGCTGGTGCATAGTCGACTCCACCACCGAAGAGGTGTGAGGAAGTTGCGCCTTACGGAAGCTGGGGCCCTACTAGACCTGGTACATGGTATTTAGGCATTGGTTCACTATTGGGACCGATGCCGGTGTCTCCCACATCCAAAGGAGGAGTCACCCGAGGATGGAGGGAACAGGGACCATCAGGGCCTCCTTAGGTGGAGCCTCATACTGGAGGATTTCAAGCTCCTCTATGCGAGGGTCCTCCTTTGACTCCGTGGTGAGAGACAAGGCCTTTGTCATGTCCCAGACAAACGAGGAATGAGGTGTCCTCCGAGGGGGGGGGACCGTGGTTTCAATACTGGGGGAGACAGATCCAAGGAGAGATTGCAGTGTTTATGCATCTCCTGGGAAACCTCATCCTCGGACTCCCAATCTGAGTAATCTGTCAAGGACTCAAGGCCTGATGGCTCCTGAAGCATCAAGCTTGGATCGGGTCTTTGGTGGCCCACAGCTGTTGCTTGGACGGAGCCATAAGTGCTTGCCGGGGAGGATCTCACTCCTGAGGACTGGGAGCAGGGTCGAGACCCTTGCTAAGGATCGGCTCAAGGCAAGATGAAAGACAAATCTGCTGAATGGTGGGAGAGGGTAATGTTTACAAATGAAAGTACATTTCAACAAATACATGGGAGTGGTTACAACTATGTCTGTCGACCAGCAGGCGAGAGACTAAATCCGAAGTACACGATCAAGACTGTTAAACACCCACTATCGGTCATGGTATGGGGTGGTATCTCGGCGAATAGACGATGTGGCCTGCACATTTTTGAGAAAGGTGAAAGAGTAAATGCTGCAAAATACATATCCATGCTGAATAGTAAAGTTAAAATACACATGAATGTTTCTGGCACAATTATATTTCAGCAGGACTCATCGTCTCAGTGGAACACCAGATAAAGCAAACGAAACATAAATCTGCTCTGTAGAAATGTTATATGTAAAAATGTAAATATGTAAAGTCTAATCCTTAAGTCCCTAATTCTGTGTGATGTGCCATACCCTCAAATCTATGTGTATATTTCCCCAACATTTCTGTCATGATTTGACAACTCCCAAATTTGTAATCAAACCGCTACTGATCGCTGGAAGTAGCGGTATATAAGTGTATACTAAATAAATAAATAAAAATAAATAGGACTCGGCACCGTGCCACACTGAAAAAACAGTCAAAAAATGTTTCGTGGACAATAAGATCGAACTGCTACCAAGTTGGCCATCAAACACTCCAGATCGCAATGTAATTGAAAACTGTTGGAATCTTATGAAGAAAAAGGTGGCAGCACACCGTCCAACTTCAGAAGCAGATTTGGGTCAACAAAATCACTCCCGCATACTGTAAAACGCTAGTTAACAGTATGCCTACAAGAATACAGGCTGTGCTAAAAAATCATGGACACCCTATCAAATATTGACACATATATTGTTTCCTGAATAAAACTTTGAAAATGACATATATATCTTTGGTTCTCAAAGCTTTTGACCATGAAAGTGACAATAACACGTACATTTCTAATAAAATTCTGATATTTTGGACTCTGCCTTAATTTTTTGGCCACTACTGCATAGTCCATCTAGTCTGCCCACTATCTAGCAAAAACAATCGATACTCTCTGATTATTACCTTTTGAAATATATAACCATTGACAGCCATGTAAACTTGTTCTTAGCCAAGCTAAGGAAGGGGATGTGGTCAACTAGAGCACTAAACTAACATTCAGAAGTTCTATGATGCATCCTTGGTCAGCAACATTATGTTACCTTCTGGTGCCTCTGTTTGCCTAATCTTACCTGGATACACACACTGCTCCTTCTCCCCTGTGAAAGTTTACGCACAGTCCAGAAGTTATAAAGAAGAGTAATTTTGTAGAGGGAGGCCTCATTTGAGATGGCATGTAGGCGCCTTCTTAGGTGCTATTTAATAAAAATACATAGGCACCTATTGTCTTTACAAATTACTAGCATAAGAGACAAAAATAGCGCTTACACTGCAGGCGTAGACTATACATCTACCTGTCATATCAACACACATACTTTTACATCAGTCGGAATTTTATAAAAGAAGCCACATACATGTGAAAATGACTTTATAAGAATTACTCCCAAAGCGCATCAACCATAGGATCAACCATAGTAGTTGAGCCTATGCGTGGGTTTCTGAAATTACTTATAATTGTAGAGCAGTCAGATGAAAGATGTCCTACTACTAATCTAAATTGTTATTAAGTTGATAATGCTATATAAATAAATGATCTAACCTGTCAATCAACTGCCAGGCATAGGAAAGGTCCCCAATTATTTGCATGGTGATCAAGACCTCCTCCTTAATGTTAATTGTTCGTATCATCTGATGCAGGAACTTCCGTGTGTCAGCAAGAAACTGACACACCTGTAGATTGGATTCCAACTGGTGAAACTCTTGAACCTATATTGATACAGAAAACGGTTTTGAATGAATTTTTATGATGAGAAAGAACACAGAGGTTTCTCTGAGGAATCAGTGGAAACAATGCCCTGGAGTTCATGCTGAGAAATATACTACAGCAAATATACAGTAAGATCAATTGAGTGAGTATGTAATAATTTAATGCAAAAAGCCTAGTACATGATACAATATAATGAAGGTAACAATTTAGCTTAATAAATAATTAGAATCTTCAGGCCCGATATTCAGCGGTGGCGGTGGCTGGCGCTTCTAAAGCGCGTAGCCGTCGCCACTGAAGTTTAACCCCGGATATTCAATGCCAGGGCCATATCTGGCCACTCGCCCTGAATATTCGGGTCCCCGCACAGCCTGGAAGTTAAGCAGGCAGCAGCAATATTGAGTCACTGCCCGGTTAGCTCCTGCAGGCCAAATTAGGCCAGCCTTTGCCGCGTCTAACTTTGCCTACGGGTCACTAACTGGGCAGTGGCTCAGTATCACTGCTGCCCGGTTAGCGACAGGTCCTGCCTCCGCTCCACCCCAGAATGCCCATGAAACACTCCAATGCTATCCATGTAGCATCGGGGCATGTAGCGGTGCCACCCGCGGATATCATGTTAGTGCCGCTGAATATCACGCTTAGGGGCATTACACGGTTTACAGGTCTATATACCTGTAAATGCCTTTGAATACTGAGCCCTTCATGTTTCCCCTTGTTTTGGGAAACTATTCAGAGTATAAGACTACATTTGTACACAAGGAAAGCAATTTTCAAAGTTGCTTACCTGGATAAATGGTGATTTACATGGGTAAAATGAATTGTCTGAAAGCTGACCCCTGTGTCCAGCTAAATGTAGGTAGGGCTTCTACAGCATGTGTTCTTTTAACCAGATAGACAACTGGCATGTTTGGGGGAGAGGAAAGGAAGCTCACCTTTTTTTAATCTTTTAGTACACCCATCATCTGACAGACACTTAAGGACACTTGCCTCCAACCCAAATTTACTTTTATCATACTCACTTTTCTCTTCAAAATTACTCTCTCTCTTATACCCCCCTTCACTTTCTGGCCAGACTTTGTTGACTTCTTCCATGCCAAGATTCACAAGATTGATTGTCTCCCACTACCTCTTCCTTCCTCTGGCCTCTGCTACACTTTGTTCTTTTCTGAAATCACAGAGGAGGAAACTGCCTACCTTCTATTCTCATCTAAACGTGCTGCTTGTTCCTCTGACCCCTTCCCACCCAGTCATATCTTCCATCTGTCATATCCTCAGTTGCTTGCCACTGTGACTATTTCCACTTACCTGAAAGCTGCTGTGACACACTACTCAAAAAACACTCATTGGATCTTAGCAATCCTGCTACCCACTGCTCCATCTCCCTTTCAGATCCAAACCACTTGAATGCACTGCTGACATACTATCTTGATTGTCTGTCATTTTGAATTGTTCTAGATTTGTTCCAGTCTGCCCCTGGCCCTCTAAATTCCACAGAAAAACTGCTCTTCCCAAAGTCTTCACAATGACCCCCCCATGAGCCACTTTGGACACTGTTAGTCATCATCTACTCCAACTCACTGTACTCAAATAGATTACAGGACTGTTCTCCCATTGTACTTTAGGTGGTTTTTCCTCCACTACTAGTCCTCAAAGCTTGGTCCTAGGTCCTATTTTTTTTTCTTTCTTCTCGTGGCTTTTAGTACCAATTTTATATTGATGACAACTAGATCTACCACCCAACCCCAGAAATTTAATCTGAAAATTGCTCAAGAAGCAACAGTTTGAACGGAACAAGGAGAAACAGAATGGTTTAAAATCAGCAAACATGTACGACAAGACTGCATACTTTATCCTTATCTGTTTAATTTATATGCAGAACAAAACATAAAGAGAAGAAGGAATGTGTGAAGACAACAGAGGTGTGAAGATAGGTGGAAGACTCAACAACCTTCGCTATGCTGATAATTAATACAATACTGTCTGAAAGTGAAGATAATCTGAAACATTTGCTTCTCAAAATCAAAGAACATAGGGTCCGATATTCTGTTGAGACAGCTATGCACCAAACTTTAATCCCGGATATTCAATGTCGGGGTCATATGGGGCCCCTGTTGGGAAGAAGCGGGTTGAAGCCCACTTCATACCATGTCCTAAAAGCAATCCTTGTGGCCTAACAGAGTGACTGGAAGCAGACCTGAAGCAAGAGTCTAACTAAATGTGACCATTGTTTTTGTTGATGGGCAGATTTCAGAACATAGACTGTTTGCAGAGAATTGCAGAGAACTGTAGGGATTAGTAGCACAGAAAGATAAATTATGCTCTCAGTTATGTCCAGGGGAAATCAGCTACTAATACCCAACCCGAAGTTCTAGGAGAGTGCTGGTAATGAGCCACAAAAGAAGTCTCGTCTGTGCATATATATTATGTTTATTATGGGCAGCGAGGTAGAAAAATATACAGACATATAGCTAAAGATATATAATTAGAAACATGAGGTAGTAAATTGTAGCAGCTCAAAATTACAGTTAGACAAAGTGATAAATCACTGATTAGTAACCAGAAGTCACTGATTCGCTCTGCACTGAGAAGAGTTATAGATTAAGTTTCTAACTAACCATTGCCCATCCGGAGGAGAAATAAGACGGTACCTTAGCTCCTGCTGGAACTGTGGTGGCTGAGGTCCGATAAATCTCCAGAGCAGCACAGGTCCAAAGAGGCAGCTAGGCTAGATAACGCAGGCTACAGCCCTTTCAGAGGCAAGCCACGTGAGAACACAGAACTGAAGGAATCTGTGAAAGTCTTCTTAGTCCTTAGGAGAACGGCCTTGCACACACGTAGCGTGTGTCTGTCTTGCAGATAGATCAGGTAACAGACACAAGGTAAATAGGGCACAAATGGCAAAAAGGCACAAAGGTTCTTCTGTGCAGACTGTATTATTCTTTGTGATGAGTCCTTATCACTTTTTGGTAATTGATTGGCATGAGACAATCCGAAGAGTTCTCAGCAAATCAGGAGGTAGTCTACAGGCATCTTTCCTGCAGACAAAGTATCCATAATAAGATATCATGCAGAGGAAACTGTATGTAGTTTCTGGACATAGGTACAAGTATCCAAGGCCAGAAGAACCATCTATAGATGATAAGAAACGGAGAAGCAGATTTTCTTGCATGTGGGCAGTAAATTAGCCAGGAACAATGGGCTTCAGTATGCAAACATATAAACACTTAGGATGCAATTGCTTGAAGGTCAAGTCTGAGACTGGAAACACAGCAAAAGTTTCTTATAAGAGGAAACCATTTTGTTTGGTTAACTTTGGTTCAGGTTTCAGCTTCCGAGTGGGCCGGAGATCTGCAGGCGTACCAGCCCTACAGAACTCATGGTCAAATATGAGATATGGAGAAACAGAAAATATGCCCACCAGAGACTAGACAGGGGGAGGGAAAAGGGGGTTAGAAATAAAGTAGAAACAAAGTAAAGACAAGCAGATAGAGAATTGATAAATGGTAATTAGGCCTTACCTGCTAATTGCTGTTCCTGAAGGAACGACAGTCCAGTCCCTTACTTCTGGGTTGCGCAACCCTTCCAGCAGCTTGGAGGCTGAGCCCAACCTTTTTGGGGATGGAGCGGTATAAATACCACTGGGACCACCCCCTAACTCCAGTATTCGAATGAAAAAGCAGACATAACAAACTTTCGTAACCGAACTATATAGCTATAACACCTCAAGAAAATTGACTATAACAAACTTTTTTTTTTTTTTGGAATGGCATGGGAAAGGATGGGAGGGATGGCCCCGGACGGAGGGGGGGTGCCGGGGCTAGCCGCACCTGGCCTGGGTTCGTTCCGATGCTTCCGACTAAACAATACTCTTAACTTCAGCCGGAAATGGGAGGGATCAGGGACTGGACTGTCGTTCCTTCAGGAACAGCAATTAGCAGGTAAGGCCTAATTACCATTTCCTTATCGTCACTCCAGTCCAGTCCCTTACTTCTGGGATGTACCCGAGCAGTTCAACCCTGGGTGGGATCCGGCATACCGGAACGAAGAACCGCCAGGCCAAACCGAGCGTCCGCTGCACTCTGGACGTCCAACCTGTAGTGCTTGGTGAAGGTGTGGAGGGATGACCAAGTCGCCGCCCTACAGATATCCAGCGGAGGAACTAGGCTGAACTCCGCCCAAGAGGTAGCCTGAGCCCTCGTGGAATGTGCTCGCAGGCCCACGGGAACTTGCTTCCCCTTCAGGATATAGGCGGAGGCGATTGCCTCCCTGATCCACCTAGAGATGGAGGCCTTGGCCGCCGCCTCCCCTTTGTGCGGCCCCCGAACTGGATGAATAGGCGTTCGGATTTTCTGAAGGGCGCTGTGCGGGAGAGATAACGCTTCAGGGTCCTGCGAATGTCTAGTAGGCGAAGCTTGTCATCCCCAACTTCCCGCCCTTCCGTTGCGCAGGCCGGGAGGGTAATTGTCTGGTTCACATGGAAAGGGGAGGTGACCTTGGGTAGGAAGGATGGAACCGTGCGCAGCACCACTTTATCCTTGAGGAAGGACAGAAAGGGGGGCTTGTAGTTCCGAGATTCTTCTGGCCGAGCAGATGGCGATAAGGAAAACTGTCTTCAGAGTTAAGTCTTTTAGGGAGGCATTCCTTAATGGCTCAAAGGGATTCCCGATTAAGGCATTTAGTACAAGGTTAAGGTCCCAAGGGGGGATGACTGACCTTCGTTGTGGTCGTAGCCGTCTAACTGCCCTTAAAAACCTTGCGACGTCCGCGTGGGCCCCTAGGGGCTTGCCTCGGACCTTGCCCCTGTAGCAAGCGATGGCCGCCAGCTGGACCCTTAAGGAACTGTGGGCCAGACCCTTGTCAAACCCTGCCTGCAGGAATTCCAGGACCTCCGGAACCGAGGCCGAGAGTGGTTTCCTTCGGCGCTCCGCGCACCAGGATTCGAAGATGCGCCAGACCCTCACGTAGGAAAGACAGGTCGAGCGCTTCTTGGCCTGTAGCAGAGTCGAGACTACTGCCCCTGAGTACCCTCGTTTCAGGAGCCGTGCCCTTTCAATAGCCAGGCCGTAAGCGAGAACCGATCCACGTGTGGCATCAGTACCGGGCCTTGCCTTAATAGGTCCCTTTTGCAAGGGAGCCGCCACGGCTGGTCGACGATCATTCTCACCAGGTCCGCATACCAGGGTCGGCGAGGCCAGTCCGGGGCTATGAGGATTACCAATCCCTGGTGCGACTCTACCCGCTGGAGTACTTTTCCGATCAGAGCCCAAGGCGGGAATACATAGAGAAGACCCTCCGAAGGCCACTTTTGGGACAGGGCATCCAAGCCCTCGGACATTCTTTCCCTCCGCCGACTGAAGAATCTGTCCACCTTGGCTGACGAGAACTGTGCCATGAGGTCCATGACTGGCACTCCCCACCGAGCTACTATTTGCTTGAAGGTCTCCTGTTCTAGTTCCCACTCCCCGTGGTCTATCTTGCACCTGCTGAGGAAATCGGCCGTGACGTTGTCCGTTCCGGCCACGTGCTGTGCTGATAGCGCCTGCAGATGGATCTCCGCCCACTGTAAGAGGGTGTCCGCCTCCTTTTCGAGAGCGGGGCTGCTGGTGCCTCCCTGGTGATTGATGTAGGCCACCGTGGTGACATTGTCGGAGAGGACGCGAATTGCTCTTCCTTGAACTAAGTTCTCGAGTGCTTTGAGCGCCAGGGTGACGGCCCGCAATTCCAGTCTGTTGATGGGCCATTGCGCTTCCAACGGTGTCCAGAGACCCTGGGCGAACTGAGCTTGGCAGTGTGCCCCCCAGCCCGAGAGGCTGGCATCCGTTGTCAACAGTATCCACTGAGGGGGTTCGAGAGGCATCCCGCGGCCCAGGTTCCTTGGGTTTCTCCACCAGTAGAGTGCCTGTTTGGTCCGCGGAGCGCACGGTAACTGTCGAGAGAGCGGGTGATGCTGGGGAGACCACCGCCGCAACAGAGAACGCTGCAATGGGCGCATGTGGGCCCTGGCCCATGGTACTACTTCTATTGCCGCCGCCATTGTTCCCAGAAGTTGAAGATAATGCCACGCCGAGGGGCTTCTTCTGGCTAGAAACTGAGAGACTAGGAGCCTTAGATCCCTTGATCTCGTTCGTGACAAGAAAACTCTTCCGCTGTTGGTGTCGAATCTTGCCCCGAGGTACTCGAGTTCCTGGGAGGGAGTCAGTCTGCTCTTTGTACGATTGATGACCCAACCCAAGTTCTCTAAAACCTGGATTACTCTGGCCGTTGCCGAGAGACTTTCTTCTTCGGATTTTGCCCGGATTAGCCAATCGTCCAAGTAAGGATGAACTAATATGCCCTCCTTCCGAAGGAAGGCCGCTACCACCACCATTACCTTGGTGAATGTTCTGGGAGCCGTGGCTAGGCCGAATGGAAGGGCCTGGAATTGAAAGTGGCCTCCGGGTATACCGCGAATCTCAGGAACTGCTGATGGGACTTCCTGATTGGGATATGCAGATAGGCTTCTGTCAAGTCGAGGGAGGTTAGGAACTCTCCTTCCCTTACGGCTGCTATGACAGAACGTAGAGTCTCCATCCGGAAGTGGGGTACTCTGAGGCAGCGATTTACTTGTTTTAGATCCAGGATCGGCCGAAGGGAGCCTTCCTTCTTTGGTACCACGAAATAAATTGAGTACCGACCCGATCCTCGCTGTTTTGGTGGAACGGGGATCACCGCCCCGAGAGCTAATAGGCGTGCGAGAGTTGCCTCCACCGCCGCCCTCCTTGAAGGAGAGCCGCAGGGAGAGCGGACAAAGGCCGGAGGGATTTGTTCTGAGAATTCGAGAGAATAGCCCTCTTTGATCACTTCTAGGACCCATTGATCGGACGTGACCCGGGACCAGGCGGGAAGGAAGAGCCTGAGGCGACCCCCTATCGGTTGCCTTCCCTCCTGGGCCCCCAGTTTCTCATTGTTTTCTGGAACCCGAGAAGGAGGAAGAGGCTGTTCCGAATCCTCGGCCAGCTCCCCGGAACCCTCGGTAACCTTGTCCCCTTGAGGGGAAACGGGTCTTGGAAAAGGGGGCTGACCTGGCTGGACGAAACCTCCGTGGTTCCTTAGGCTGGGTACGTAAAGGGGGAAGAGAGCGCCCCTGTTTTTGTCTGTCTTCTGGGAGCCTGCCCCCCTTTGACTCCCCCAGGTCCTTAACTAGCTTTTCCAAATCTTCGCCAAACAACAGTTTCCCCTTAAAAGGAAGTCGGCTCAGGCGCGCCTTAGAGGAAGCATCTGCTGCCCAATTCCGTAGCCAAAGGTAGCGCCTAGCCGCCACCACCGAGGCCATGTTCTTGGCTAGGCTTCTGATTAGATCATACTGACTATCCGCCAAATAGGCTGCTCCGGATTCCACCTTAGTCGCGTTGGCCTGCGCTTCGGCCGCTGATCCCTCTGTTGACTGGATCTGTTGTGCCCACCTTAAGCAGGCCCGAGCCACCCAGGCTCCTGATACTGAGGCCTGCAAGGCAAGAGCGCTGACGTCAAAGGCTTGTTTCAGGAGCGTATCCAATTTCCTGTCTTGAGCATCCCTTAGGGCCGAGGCTCCCTCCACTGGGATAGTGGTCTTCTTGGTGACTGCTGATACCGCCGCATCTACTCTGGGGGACTTCAGCAGTTCTTTATCTGGCTCAGGGAGAGGGTAGAGACGAGACATAGTTCGTACCCCTCGCAGGCCTGACTCTGGTTGATCCCATTCTTCTTGTATCATCTGACGTACCACTCTGTGAACCGGGAAAACTTTCTGGGACCTTCTGACGGCCTGGATTAGGGGATCCTCTAGTGCCTCGTCCTCTGTTGTGGAATCTGAGGTAACGTTGAGGGCTTTTAGGGACTCGTTGATTAGAGAAGAGAGCTCTTCTCAGCGGAACACCCTGACAATGCGAGCATGGTCCTCCTCCGGGATCTCCCCTTCTTCCAGCTCCTCGTCTTCCTCCTCTAAGTCCCTTTCGGAACCCTCCTCCTCTGGAGTGCCCTGAGACAGGGGAGGGAGAATCTCTTCACTCATTAGCCTGGAGCGCTTGTGGGGTATCCCTGAGTCCTGACCGCTAGCTCTCCTAGGCTTGTCTAATCTGGCTTCTGCTGGCGGACCTGTATCGCCTGGGCCAAGCCCCTGCCTGCGCATGCAGTAAGCTTGGTGAAGCAATAGGACGAAGTCTGGGGAGAAGAGCTCTCCGGCCCCTCCCTCCAGCGTGGCACGGGATAGAGGGGGGGAGAGAACCTCTGTGCTAGTAGCCGGAGGTAACTGAGCCCCCCCTTCGGCTTCCAGGGCTTCCCCAGGGACCTGAGGTGTTTGTGACATGGTCAAACTGATTTCCTGCTCTACAGAGGTAGACGCTGCCGCACATGGCCTGCAGACTCCTGTCTCTGTGGGGGTGCCCCTCCGTGTGCCACAGGATGGGCACTTTGCCTTGGTGGCCATGCTTTCCCGTCGGCTCCGAAGGCTGTGCTTAGTGGCAGGGCTAAGCAATTGGCTGTATGAGAAAAAAAGGGGCCCAAACCCAAAACCAAATTCCAAATCAAGGCAAAGCAGGGAACCCCCTCAATGGGAAGGGACTGAAGCTTATCCTGAGAAGCCTTAACCCCCAAGGCCCGATTATTTTTAGGAAACAATCCTATAAACACCTTTTTAGCTGAGACAGTAAGAAATTAAATAAAGGTAAATAAAATTAAAAACAACTTTTAAAACAATTTTGAGAATCGCCGTTGAAAGAGTCCAAGACCCCTTTGTCCCCTAAGGGAAGTACTTGCGGTTTGCCGGTCCTGGGCCTGGTGCAGTGTCTACCACCCGGAGGCTCAACACGTGGTAGGCCCCACCACGTGGAGCCTGAGCCGGGGAGACTGAGTGTGCTCCTGGCGCCTGGCGGAGCTCCGGTGCTGAGTCCGGCGCTGATTCCCCCTGCAACACGTGTGCGATCGCCGTCTGATCGCACCGTGTGGAACTTGAACTCCGTGTATCGTGCCGTTCGCCTCCGCGGTCACACGCGTTGGGCCGGGATGGGCAGGTCGGCGTTGCAGCCTCTAGCGCTCAGCCACCTTCTGGGCTTCGGCGCGAGGCTGTTTCCCCCCAAGGAGGTAGCAATCGTCACCCTGGAAGCTGGGCAAAGCAGAGCACCTCCTCTGTGCCGCAGATCCGCAAAATGCTTTGCGAGTGCCGGGTCCGGTCGGGCGGGGGGGGGGGGGGGGAGGGGGAAGGTAAGTCTTAAAGGAGCAGAGCTAAGGAATCAAGGTAACTAAACTTTCAAATGAAATAAAACAAACACTTAAGCAAGATTAAGCATATTAAATTAAAGTAAAGTTAAATTAAGATTAATAAGTGAAGGCAGGACTCCAGTAAGCCCAAGGCTTACGGAACCCTCCAGCTGCTTGGAGGCTGAGAATACTGGAGTTAGGGGGTGGTCCCAGTGGTATTTATACCGCTCCATCCCCAAAAAGGTTGGGCTCAGCCTCCAAGCTGCTGGAAGGGTTGCGCAACCCAGAAGTAAGGGACTGGACTGGAGTGACGATAAGGAACACAGTTGCTAGCATTTGCGGAAGTCTGAAACTGCTTGCACAGGAAACAGAGCTAAGATCTAACCAATAAGAATATAGTACAGTAAAAAGTTCCCAACCGCAACTAAATAATGTATATAAGGACAGCACTAGATATTATTCATAGGGGGGTGGTGGGGAAGACAAACCGTCAGTGAGTGCTCTTTGTCTTTTCACCTCTGACTCAGGCAAGCTGTATAGTTAAGAAAAATAATGCTGCATTTTGCTTTTTAGCTAAGATTGTAACTGATTGGGCATAATAAAGATCTCATTTCCTTCTAAGTGTCTGAGTCTGAATGGAGCAGAGCGAGGTTATTCTTATATCTTTGGGGTTCAAACACAGCAGCTTTGGTCCATCAAAATCCCCAAGACCCCGGCATTGAATATCTGGGGTAAATTGCACAGCCTCCAACGTCATAGAAACTAACTGGGTAGCGGTGATATTGCACCACAACACGGTTAGCTCCTGTGGGAAAACTAGGCCAGTTTTTGCTTCGCCTAGTTTTACCCACAGGTCGCTAACAGGTTAGTCAGTGCCGCTGAATATCCTGTTCAGTGGCATTTACAGAGTTTACATGTCTGTAAACTGTGTAAATGCCTTTAGAATATCGGGCCCATAGTCTCAAAATGGGCCTATATCTTAATATAAAGGAGACAAAAGAGCCTGACAACTGGCAAAATCAATAAGTTTATCGTTGATGGAGAATAAATTGAAATAGTTGGCAACTTTAACCTGCTTGGATCATCAATAAAGAAACGACAAGCAGTCAAGAAATCTGATGACACACTGCTCTTGGCAGAACGGCTATGAAGGACCTAGATAATGTTCTCAAGAGCAGAGATGTCTCTCTCCATACAAAGATTCAACTTGTCCAAGCCATGGTATTTTCAATAATGTCATATGGATGCAAAAGTTGGAGAATGAAAAAGATAGACAAGAAGAAAATCAATGCCTTTGAATTATGGTGCTGGTGAAGAATACCGTATATACCTCACTAGAGGTGATCAAACCAAAGCTTTCTTTAGAAGCTCAGATGACAAGAATTCGACTTTCATACTCTGGACATATCATGCAAAAAGAGATCATTAGAGAAAGACATCATGCTTGGCAAGGTTGAAGGTCAATGCAAAAAGAGGAAGGCCAGCAATGAGATGGATTGATACAATAACAGCAGCTACGGATGCCACTCTATCAACAATGAGCTGCCTGACTGAAGACCGAACACAGTTTAGGACACCTATCCAGAGGGTCGCCATAAGTTGACACAGACTTGACGGCACTTTACAAGCTCCAAAATGGCAAAAAACAAACACACATCAGTCAGTCTTCTTTCGGGCTAGAAGCACTTGTGATAACTGCATGAGAGTTCAACAATCAGAGCTCAAACACTGTCATGCTGTGTACATACACAGAAAGCAAGAGATAAACACTTTCCCTTTGTTTGGCTTACCTCTTCTAGTGCTTGTATTAGCTGTACTGTTTTCCTGCCTGCTGCTGTGGAGTCATCATAATTTAGAGACAGTATCTGCTTGGAGATCTCTCTGAACCAGGCCTGCAGGTTTTCTAGTCAATGAAAGCAAGGAATGGTTAATCTAACAGATAGAGAATTCACAAGCAGAAAATACTAGGTCTAATTCTAGGAACACCAGGTGGATGACGCAGGTTAAACAATGGTAATTAAAGGTGGTGGTATCAATGTTCAAAGGAAGTTATATGGATACATCTGAAAATACATTTGAAATGTATTTATTTTATTTATTTAAATTATTTCTATACTGTGCTCTTTAAAATCAGCGCGGTTTACAGGTAACAACAATTTGTACAATGCAGTGGGACATGCAATGCACATTACAGAGAACAGGTATTACAACTTGGGTTTAACAAGGGTAACTATATACAACAGAGCTGTTTGTGCACAGGCATGCCACAGTTATGGCTGTGGATACATGACATGCTCTGAACTATATACATTTTAGATAATTAGAAATGCATAGAAAACATCCCAATACCAACTGTATACAGAAAGTATAGAAGGATCACTGAGTTAGGGCAGCAACTACCCAGATTTCAGCTTTTATTACATAGTAGTTTTAGAAAAGCAATCTTGGCTTGTACCTGAGAAAAGACTGGGCTCAAGTACTTAACAGTTTCCTAGCATGGGTCTTTGAGAAATTCAAACAATAGCTTATTACCATTTTGTTTCAATAATAATTTGAAGGTTTAAGTAACTTTTGATACTTATCCCTTACACTCTACCACCACCCACCCCACAGCTTGCTTTTCCTATATAGTCTTCCTAATATATAATCAATAGTCTTCAATTAAAGGACGATCAGGTAAAATTGCTATCTGATCTTCATTATCATAGTACAGCTGTTCTAACTCTTCCAATCAATTCATCATGTCTTTCATTCAATGCAATAACTGTGGTGTCTTAGTTTTACAGCAGACAACCCTAGAGGCTCTGAGCTTGCTCCATCTGTCTCCAACTCTCTGCTATAAAAGGTGACATTTTACTTATCAGATAATGTCCTTTCCTCAAATCCTGCTAGACCAGTCCAGACAAGTGGGTTGTGTTCCCCTACCAGTAGATTGGTGGAGACAAAGAACCAATGAAAAGTCCAGATTTCAATGACATCACTCCCATGCCTCTATACACATCAGCCACCACAGATCTCTTCAATATCCATCCCAAAGCATATGGGAGAACACCGCAGGCCTCACACAACCTCAACATGGGCAACAATGAGCAATTAAATAATAGAGAACTATGTACAGGAAAGCATAAGGAGAAGGCTGTTTGTAGAAGAAGAAACTACAGAGCCAAATATAGGAATAATGGGCAGGAATGAGTTTTGACCTCCAACTCTCCTTGCGGCGCCCCTGAAGCCACCATTTCCTCTCCTGCCTCATGTTTGCTGAGGGTGCTTGATGGCCCCTTGGCAGGAATCGGTATGACTGGAAGCAGACTGCCAGGCCTTTCCTTGGAGGCAATGGAGGGTTAAGCAGTTGCACAAGACTACAAGGAGTGCTGGTGGGAGTTGAACTCAACACTCTTAGTTACCAAACCAGTATTCTAACCACTAGGCTTCTGCTTCACTTCTGTAACACTATTATACGGAGCACTAGGCCAAAGCCATGAAGAAACTGGCTACCATATGCCTGTGGGTCAGTGCTGACTCCTGGTGACCTCAAAGCTCCTGGGTGTTCTTGGCTAGAGGTAGTTCTGCTCCGGAGGTGGGTGGATGCAGAGGGTTTTGAAAGATCAGTCTGCTGCCCCATGACGGAGCCAAGTCAAAGCTGTGTCAATGTTGACAGGGCACAATCCCTGGTTGCTAAACGTACCAGGCCGTACATGTTATCAGAAAGGAAGGCCATGGCAGACTCCAAAAGAGGGGTAGAATCACTTGGCAGAAGAGAATGAATCCATTGGGGCAGGGCTCGAGAAATCAGGTTTGCACATGCCGTCAACTGAATCCCCAAAGACTCTCACTTACTAAATGTTCAAACAAAAAGAGTCACTGACCAATAAAGTATCACCAAGGGAAAACGTGATACTAAGACACTACATGGTAAGGTCTACCAAGAAGTGGAAGTGTATGTACCAACAGAAGAACACTCATTGAAAAAAGAAGCCTCAGACTAGGGGGGGGGGGGGGGAGAGGACGGGTGGAAACCACGTTGTGGCAATTAACGACTAATAATTCAGTAATGACTTTTCCCCTGCAGTGTCATTCATAGGCCTCTGGTATGTTTTCCAATTTTTAAAATGCATTAAAAAAAAAGAAACACTTAACTGAATTCAATGAACCCTCCATCAGAAACAACAACACTCTAGAGAGCTGGATCTGTGTGAATTGAAGAATAGCAGACTCCACAGCAAACTGTTATACTGTTCCTCATAGGAGGCCTATCAATAAACTGAACAGCCTGGGGATGGGTCCCAAGGTGGTGAACTGGATCAGAAATTGGTTGACTGACAGAAGGTGATGGTAAATGGAACTCACTCGGATGAAAGGAAGTCGAGTAGTGGCGTGCCCCAGGGATCGGTCCTGGGACGGGTACTGTTTAGTGTATTTGTGAATGATATTGCTGAAGGATTGAATGGAAAAGTCTGTCTTTTCGCAGATCACTTGAAAATTTGCAAGAGTGGACTCCCCTGAGGGAGTGGATAACAAGAGGAAAGATCTACAAAAGCTGGAAGAAGAGTCTAATGCTTGGCAATAAGATTTAATATGAAGAAGTCATGCACTTGGGATGCAGAAGTCCAAGGGAATTCTATGCGATAGGGGGCGAGAGGTTGGTGTCCACGGACCAGGAGAAGAACCTCAGAGTGATTGTTTCTGAGGATCTCAAGGTGGTGAAACGGTGTGACAAGGTGGTGGCCAAAGCCAGAAGGATGCTGGGTTGCATACAGAGAGGAATTACCAGCAGAAAGAAGGAAGTACTAATGCCATTGTACAAGTCGCCGGTGAGGCCTCACTTGGAATACTGTGTTCTGGAGACCATATCTCACAAAGGATATAAAAAGACTGAAAACGTTCAGAGGAAGGTGACCAAAATGATTTGGAGCCTGCGCCAGAAGATGTATGAGAAGAGACTTGATGACTTAAATATGTATGCGCTAGAGAAGAAGAGCGACAGGGGAGATATGATGCAGACCTTTAAATACTTAAAGAGTATTAATGAACAAACAAACCTTTTTCAAGATGGGGAAGCTGTAAAACTAGAGGACATAAAAAAAGTTGCAAGGGGATAAACTGAAAGGCAACGTCAGGAAATACTTTTTCACTGAAAGGATGGTGGATGATTGGAATGCCCTCCCGATGGAAGTGGTGGGGCAAATACAGTGACAGACACAGTGGATCCCTTTATAGCAACAGGATACAATCAAAATAAACTTAACTCTCTCTTATATCTCAACAAATAGCGGTGACCTGCACGAAGCGGTTGGTGCACCTCTAAACAAAGATGTTACTCCAGAGGACCCGGTCACTGCTAATGCCCTAGAGGACGGGGAGCAGCGTACAGCACAGTTGCCGGAAACTCTG
The DNA here is from genome assembly GCA_033557465.1 of Ichthyophis bannanicus. Lineage (NCBI taxonomy): Eukaryota > Metazoa > Chordata > Amphibia > Gymnophiona > Ichthyophiidae > Ichthyophis > Ichthyophis bannanicus. Next base: position 1,768,540,405 of record CM066031.1, read on the forward strand.
GCCGACAGGTTATCTTTACCCACAGCACTATCCGCCACCTCCTGCCCTTAAGCAGGCAAGTCCAGACTAACCACATCCCCCGCATAGAGAGGGGGGGAAATCCCTCCAGCAACAACTCAGGAGCTGCTAAGCTAGAAGAGCAGGGTTAAAAAGCCAGAGATGAGGCACCTTGCTTGTCACAGGCCAAACAACAATTCCTGGAAGATATAGAGCATTAAGGCAAGTATCACAACAGCGTATGCTAAGGCTGCAGCGGCCTGAAGGTGGCATTAACTGTGCTTTTACTGTGGCGCACATTACAGGAGCTAGGGTAGGAGCATATGTTGGAGCCACTTTGGCAGATCACATGTACAGATGGTGCAGCTGCCAGGCACACAGCAGAAGAAAATGATACTAACGTGTGCAGAAAATGGTAGGAAACCCCCACATCACATCAACTGTCATCAGCGGTCTACCCTGAATTCGCATTCCACACAGACGGAATCGGGAGCCCCCAACAAGAACAATGACGAGGTCAAGTCTTGGTACTCACCCCCCTGAGAGCCCTAGGCAGAGGATACATGCCGGGTTCAGTTCTACTCCCTAATACTGTTTCACTGGCTTTTGCAGCACTGTGTTTAAGGTGGTTGACAGGCAGATCCCTCTGAGAGCCTTCTGCAATCTTTGAGAGACAGCAGGGGGGAACAGAGGAGGAGGGAGGGGGCATTCAGATTGTGTGAAGCTGCTGCACTCTTCCAGATTCTTTCAATTTCTGACTGCTCAACAGGCTCTTATGATAAAGCGCATGGAGCTGAACCAACTTTCCCTCCTCCTATGGCTACTGAAAAGATCAGTGTCTAGTGGAGTCTCCCATGTCATGCTTAAGTGAAAGTGTCACCCTCAAGGTGGTCGTTCACAAGCATTTAATCAATCTTTCCTTCTCAAATCTTCAGACTTTTCTTCAGTGAGGAGAAAATCCATCCATCATTTACTGGAGACAAAGAACTATTGAAGAGACCTCTGGTGGCTCAGATGTATAGAGGCATGGGAGTGATGTCATTGAAACTTTGGCTTTTCATTGGTTCTTTCTCTCCATCAATCTGCTGGTAGGGGAACAGAACCTACTCATCTGGACTGGTCTAGCAGGACAATATGGAAAAAGGAGTTCACTCAACCTTAACAGGAATTTGCTGCAATTAAAGTTGTTCCCAGAACTATTAAATATCCTGACATTTCACCCTTGCTGCCATAGAAAATAAAACAATGCAGAAATGAAGAAATTAGACCTTACCTGCTCATTGTCTTTCCTTGAGTTCTCTCCGGGCCAGGCCAGGACATTTGGGTGGTCAATCCGTTCCAGCAGCTGGGGACTGAATACTGACAGCTTTTCCTGACAGCCTACCCAGCTCCCCCTGGTGTCAGAGAGTCAGTCTTAAAGTAACAAAGCAGTGAAATTCCAGCTAGTACCAAAACCAAAAACAACAAACGCTTAACTGCTGGACCGATGGTCCTTAAACTAAGAACGAACTGTTAAAAGATTATTCCATGTAACCCATCTTAAGCTCTTTACCTCTGTAGTGTACTTTATGCTATTTTTTTTTCTTTGTTTTTAGAAGAATTCTCTGATAGGTATAGAGGCATCCCCAGAATCCCCTTTCCAATATTCTACTTCCCTGCACCTTCGGCGACGAGCGCGATTCTCTGTGCTAATTCCGCTAACGCTCCTGCCGAGGCCGCACTCTTCTTTAAATCTCGCAGACAGCTTGGGAGGGTCCTGGCCTGGCCCGGAGAGAACTCAAGGAAAGACAATTAGCAGGTAAGGTCTAATTTCTTCCTCCTATTTGTCTCTCCAGGCCAGGCCAGGACATTTGGGCAGTACCAAAGCAGTACCTAAATCTGGGAGGGTCCTGCGAGTCCCGCAATAATCGGCGAGGCACCGAATCTAGCATCCTCCCTTGCCTGAACATCCAAGCGGTAATGCCGTGCAAACGTATGAAGCGAAGACCATGTCGCTGCCCGACAGATATCCACCGGAGGCACTAAGGCGTACTCCGCCCAGGAGGCAGCCTGCCCTCTAGTCGAATGAGCTCCAAGCCCCACTGGGACAGACTTGCCTTTAGATTCATAGGCCGCTCTTATTGCATGTTTAACCCAGTGCGCGATAGACGTCATGGTAGCGGCCTTACCTTTAGTCGCACCCCCGAAGAGAACAACAATCGGTCGGATTGTCGAAAAGACTCTGTTTCTTTCAAATATCTCCGCAAAACACAACCTAAATCCAGCCGCCGAAGTGAACGATCCAACATACCATCAGCCGAAGCACTAAATGTGGGAAACGAAACCACCTGATTCACGTGAAAAGCGGAAACCACCTTAGGCAAGAACGACGGCACTGGTCTTAACACCACCTTTTCTGCCGAAAAATGAAGATACGGTTCTCTGCACGAAAGCGCTTGCAGATCTGAAATCCTTCTTGCCGAACACAATGCTACCAAAAAGGCCGTTTTCCAGGACAACTCTGGAAGGCGTCCGGCCGCCCCTGCCACAAATGGAGGTTCTGTCAATGCTTGTAAGACCAAATTCAAATCCCAAGGTGGCACCACCTGTCTCCTCGGAGGCCTAATGTTCTTGGCCGCCCGTAGAAATCGTAGCACATCCGGATGCAAGGATAGCGGACTGCCCTGCACCCGACCTCTGTAGCAAGCCAGCGCCGCCAGCTGTACCCGTAGCGTGCTAAGAGCCAGGCCCTTATCTAGCCCCCCCTGAAGGAAAGCTAGTATATCGGGTAGCTGGGCTCTCCAGGACACAACTCGGCGACCGTTACACCAAGCCTCAAAAAGACGCCATACTCTAATGTACGCTAACGACGTGGATCGCCTCCTGGACTGTAACATAGTAGCTATGACGGGCGTCGAGTATCCCTTTCGGCGCAAGCGTTCCCTCTCAAGAGCCATGCCGTAAGCAAGAACCGATCCACCTGTGGCATCAGCAGCGGCCCCTGCCGCAACAGATCGAACTGAACGGGCAACCTCCAGGGAGGAGCCACCAGAAGTCTCATCAGATTGGCATACCACAGTTGTCTGGCCCAATCCGGCGCCACGAGAATCACTGTTTCCCTGTGTTTTGCTATCCTCTGAATGATCCGTCCTAAGAGCGGCCATGGAGGGAACACATAGATAAGCTGATCCTCTGGCCACTGCTGAACCAGGCCGTCGAGCCCTTCCGACATGTGCTCTCTGCGCCTGCTGTAAAATCGCGCTGCCTTGGCATTGGCCTGGGTAGCCATAAGGTCCATGACCAGCTGACCCCAACGTCTTGAAAACTCCAGAAATATGTCCCAGTTCAACTCCCATTCCCCCGGATCTAGGAGATGGTGACTGAGATAATGGGCTTGAACGTTGTCTTTTCCTGCTACATGCGCTGCCGAAATCGCTATCAGATGGACTTCGGCCCAGCGAAACAATAGTTGACTCTCATCCAGCAACACCGCACTGACGGTGCCCCCTTGCTTGTTTATGTAGGACACCGTCACCCGATTGTCGGAAAAAACTTGAACCGCTTTCCCTTCGAGCACTTTTGCAAACTCCAACAGGGCTAGGCGCACTGCTCTCAGCTCTAGGCGACTGATCGACCATCCGCTCTCCTGTGCCGTCCACGTCCCTTGAGCTATTTGCGACAAACAATGAGCCCCCCCATCCGGAGAGACTCGCATCGGTCGTGAGTAAGATGCAATCCGGCTGATCCAACGGGACGCCCGCGAGCAGGTGGGACGGAACCAGCCACCACTGTAGGCTGCAGCGCACCTCCTCTGGATATGCCAGCCTTCAGGACAGCGGATGACTCTGAGGGGACCAATGGGACAACAACGCCTGCTGAAGAGGACGCATATGAGCTCTGGCCCACGGAACCAAATCCAAAGCCGCCGCCATGGACCCTAACAACTGCAGATACCTCCAGGCCATCAGAGCCTGTATGCGCAGGAACGCCGACACCTGGGCCAAAATTTTGTCTACTCTCTCCTGCGGAAGAAAAACCGAGCCTATCGTTGTGTCGAAGAAAGCTCCGAGATAGGTCAGCTGCATGGACGGTTCCAAATGACTCTTCGCGCGGTTGATTACCCAGCCTAACTGCTCGAGGAACTCCACCACCCGCGCGGTGGCCACGATCAACTCCTCTCGAGACGCTGCTCGAATCAACCAGTCATCCAGGTAGGGATGGACCTGAATCCCTTCCTTCCGCAGCGCCACTGCCGCCACAACCATGACCTTGGTAAACGTCCGTGGAGCCGTAGCCAGACCAAAAGGCAATGCTCGGAACTGAAAGTGACCCATAGGAACTGCAAAACGGAGAAACTTTTGATGCTCCTGTCTGATCGGGATGTGCAAATAAGCCTCTGTGAGATCTATGGATGTAAGAACCTCGCCCTGTCTTACCGATCGTATAACGGACCGCAAAGTTTCCATCCTGAAATGTGGCACCCTCAACGAACGATTTACGAACTTGAGATCCAGAATAGGCCGAAAGGAACCTTCCTTTTTGGGAACTACAAAGTAAATCGAGTATCGACCTAGACCGGATTGGTCTGCAGGTACCGGCACTACTGCTTGAAGACGCAACAATTGCAACAGAGTGTCGCGGCCACATCCCGCTTTGCTGGCGGACCGCACGGCAACAGAACAAAAGCGTCCGGTAAGGGTTGCGCGAATTCCAGGGCATAATCGTCCCTGATTATTTCCAGAACCCACTGGTCTGTAGTTATGTTGGCCCAGGCGGAGAGGAACTTTTGTAAGCGACCCCCTACCGGAATCTCCACCTGGACCGGCCTCCTTTCATTGCGGCTTAGCTGAATTCTGTTGAGTGTGAAAAAAATCCCCTATTGAATGTTCTGGCACCTTGAAAGGACTGTCCCCTGGCCATAAACTGGCCCCGCTGGTAAGGAGAAAAGCGAGAGCCACGGAATCTGCGAAAATCCCTACTGTGACCTCGTTGCAAAAATCCCAACTTTGTCGCCCTCGGACGGTCCTCAGGAAGACGACCCCCTTTGGAGTCCCCCAAATCTTTAACTATCTTCTCTAACGCCTCTCCAAATAGCAACTTGCCCTTGTAAGGAAGCTTGCTGAGCCACGCCTTGGAAGGCACATCTGCCGCCCAATTCCTCAGCCAGAGGAAACGTCTAGCCGCTATCAATGATGCCATCGACTTCGCTGAAATGCGCACTAAGTCATAATAGAGGTCCGCTAGATAAGCCGCAGAGGACTCCAACTTCGCCCCCTCTGTTGCAGCCTTTTCCACGGCCTCCGGATTCTGATCTCCCTGGAGCCAGCGGATAGAGGCCCGGGAAACATAGGCGCCACACACAGACGCCTGCAGAGCTAAGGCACTGGACTCAAAAGCTTGTTTCAGAAGCGCCTCCAATCTCCGATCCTGCAAATCTTTAAGTGCTGTACCCCCTTCTATGGGAATGGTGGTTTTCTTAGTAACGGCCGAAACCAACGCATCCACCTTAGGCATCCGTAATAAATCCTTATCATCCTGGGGCACGGGGTAGAGCCGAGCAATAGCCCGCCCGCCTCTTAAGGACGCTTCTGGGCACTCCCATTCGGACTCAATCATTTGCCTAATAATCCTATGTACCGGGAAACATTTTTGTTCTGAGTGAAAACCCTGTAACAAAGGATCCTCCAGCGGCTCCTGCTGCACAGCTGGGGGAACTAAATTCAGAGCCGCAAGAGAATGAGAAATCAGGGCTCCTAGCTCCTCCTTCCGAAAAACTCTGAAGACATTGGGATCCTCATCTGGCCCTAACTCTCCGTCTTCCAACTCTCCAGGCCAGGTATCCAATCCTGAGTCCGAGAGAATCTCACCTTCCTCTGCTACTGTGGCCAAAACTCTATGTGGCCCAGGCCCATCCAAACCAGTTTCTAAGCCTTTCTCCCCGGAGAAGCAGCTTTCCCCAGTGACTGACACAGTGGGAATCTCCCCTTGGACCCCTAAGAGACTGTCAGCAGCAGTACTGTGAGGCAATTGAGACTGTTTCAACATATAGGCAGTATGCAGAGCTAAAATGAAATCCGGGGAGAAGAAGGAGCTCAACGACTGCGGTAACTCAGGGAAAGTCTGCTGCTTTGCCTCCTCAGGCTTCACGAGCTGCGCAGAAGCTTTTTGCGATTTGGATTTCTTTTTCTGCGCTTTCCCCTGCAGTGCGGGAGAAACGGCCGGCTCACTCAAAATGGCCGCCGTTCCCGCTCTCTCCAACGAGCCTTGTGAGTGAACCGAAAAATCTTCTGACAGCTTGCTCTCCATCGCAATGCCCGCAAAACCGCCAAAAACAGACACCCCGACCCAAAGAAGGAGTTGAAAAAAAAAATAACGTGCTCTCTGATTGCCAATCGTAAAGACTGTCAGACGGCTGCCTGGGTGAGAATCTTCACAGTCTTGGCAAGTGCATATATCTATATGATTTGCAAGGGATTGTGGGCAATGTAGTTCATTCACACCAGACACAGCTGCTGACAATAATTTAGTTGTGCTCAAGTGTTAAAGCCAATAAGATATTTATTTATGGGGTTATTTCTCCCAACACAGATATGCTTGGTAGCACATAAATCAGGTTACTTGCTTTCAGTGTTAAACTTGAAAAAAACAAAATCAGGAAAACAACCTTTTAACTTATCATGCAATTAAAGCAAAGAAATAAGACCTGGTTGGTACAAACTGGTCTTTTCTGTAGGCATTAGCTAATGTTTTCTTAGCATATATCAAACAACAAACCAAAAGCCACAAAGAAAGAAAAAAAACTGTTCTTCTCAGGTTAACTTCTTGTATCTTCCCACATAGATTCAGAAGTGATTCTCTCCTAGCTCACAAGCAATTAGGTAAAGCTCAATTGCTAGCAGTCATCCAGCTGAAACCCCTTAGCTGGCTTGCTTTCTACTGTGTGGGTCAAATCCTGCTTCAGGAGCTTTTCTGAGTAGATTAAAGAACAAGTTTGTATTTCTTTGTGATGGTTGCTGTACTTTGTAACAGAAAGTTACCAAAGGAGTTTAGACAGAGAGCAGTCCATGTAAACAGAATCTTCATCTGCTATTATTCCCCCTTCTTCAACAAGCATGGGTTCAATATCATGGATTGGCACAGATGAATCTCTCAATGGAGCACTTTCAGGAGAATACTTGTTTCCCTGCTGTCTTTCAAGGTTATAGCTAGGGCATAGATCAGTGTTCATACCTGAGCTTCCATTGCTGCTAGAGTTCCTCTCTATATAGCCTGGCCAGTATGTAGTCCAGTTCTTATGTCCAGCCTTCCAATCCAGATCCCTGGACACTGGCTCTCTCTTCACATACCTTCTGGCATGGGTCTTAGGGTCCCTTCCACGTGCAGCCGTCTCCCTCACAGGTAGCGTCTGGAGATTCCTAGCTCTGCAGCACCATTCCTCTGGCTTTCCCCAGTCCAATGGTGTATGCTGGCCCTTGGAATGCCTCCCAGTATACGTACTGCTCTGGACTCTTCTAGACCTCTCAAAGGCTTTTCTCCTCTTTCTTCCAAAGGGTTTCTTTCCCTCTCTGTCCGTCCGGTTTGACTTCTGCTTCTGATGATCCTTCAGATGAAACTGATGATCAAGCTCAAGCTGATTCTCAGGATAATGAGGATAATTCTCTGTAGAATAAACTCTACCTTTATTCTGCTCAGATGAGTGCTCCTCCCTAACACAGCGCAGCTGTGCTGAATCAGGCCCTGCCCTTTGAGATGAGTGCTTAGGGATTACCTCATAGCCCTCCTGATTGAACACACGCTTCCCCACTTCAGCTCCTCTAATGGCTGTTGGAAACCTGGTGCATTCTGGGACTGGTAGTCTTTTATGGGAAAATTCTGTTTTCTTATTTCTACCAGAACTGACCGGTTGCTTGTTCAGAGTCACTTCACCTTTTCTATAGCTCCTTCCTGAGCTATGATAAGCTTCCTTATCACAAGACCCCGCGGCTTAGAGTCCCTGATGCTCTCACTGCTAGTGCTGCTAACCAAATTCTCCGTTAAGGAAGCAGCTGGCTCTCAAAGGAGAAATCCCATGGTGGCGAATCAACCTCCCGGGGCTCAACAAACGTCTGCGCTGCCACCACGGCTTTCTACTAAGCTTACCTGTACCACTGCACAGGCTCTCACACTCCCGCCGAAGCCTGTCCCGCTGCTAGCGGGCAGCCGGCGAGGAACGGCACTCAGAGGGAAGAAAAGAGGACTCTGGGGCTCCCAGGCCTATTTTCTATACTGCGGATGAAAATCCGGATCGGAGAGGCAGGCTCTGCCCCCTAATCCGCTGCGATAAAGTCTTCTGCCCTCTATGCCGTTTTTTTTTTTTTTTTTTTTAACTGCCCTGCTAGGACAGCAAAACTCTGCAAGGATTACTATCATATCTTTCCCGTCTCACAGAATAGTCTCCTTTTTTTTTTTTTTTTTTTTTTTTTACTATCCTTCCACCTAAACCAAGAGTTCTATAATTGTCTCTCTGGGGAGCTGGGCCATCCGGCGTCCTATCCAGCTGCTGAGGACTGAAAGACTGACTCTCTGACACCAGGGGGAGCTGGGTAGGCTGTCAGGAAAAGCTGTCAGTATTCAGTCCCCAGCTGCTGGAACGGATTGACCACCCAAATGTCCTGGCCTGGCCTGGAGAGACGAATAGGAAAGGTGTGTTACAATGGGTTAAGGTAGATTATGTCCTGTGACACAGAGGTATTCTCCCTCACACCTGTTCCTTTACAAAATTCCTTTTCTCCTCTGGAATATTATGATGCTCATGACATGAAATCTGAGATGGAGCCTGAGGTGAAGAGAGTCACTGCAAAAGACATTCCCAAAGCACTGATAAAGAATCTCAAAACTGAAAATTCATACTGCTAGGACACTCCATTTCAGAGGCATTAATTAACTTGGGAACCAAACCCAAAGGTCCTGACAAGGTGAAATGCTTTCCAAGAGCATTGGCTAGAAGGTTTTATGAAGATTGCATTATAAACTAGTGAATTAAATCTGCTCAATAAATCTGCATTTAATCTTATATAATCAAGCTTTGCAGCTGATAAATAAGATGACCTCCTTCATCTACAGTGCCGAGTTATGCACTAGGGACCAATGTGCCTCTAATTTAGTTGTAATTTAGCACACACTGAGGACCTTAATGCCAGCACTCCTTAAATGAGAAGAAAAAACACAAGATGAACAAGGCAGCTGAGCCTTCATCATCAATACTGAGGTGAATGTGTCTTCATTAGGCTGAAGTGACTTCCACATGCCAGCCTCTGACACGGGGATCCGCCATACAGTGCTGCACAACAATGCACACGTGGATGCAAAACTGGAAAGATTACTGGTGGGGATTTTGCTTCTGATGTCAATGCTGGCATATCCAGCTTACAGTGACATTGCATGCCATTACCTTGGTCCACACTGCTCTGTTAAAATACATCACAGGGACCAATTTCTAAATAACATACTGTTTTATAACCTCTCCTTGCAAGCAATTACAATGTTTCTTTGGCTTAAGGGTCTAAAGAAATATGTAGCCAACAAAAGGGAGTAAAACCAAAACAACAAAATGTAAAGAATTTAATCAATTAAAAAATAAAATAGATTGGGGCCGATATTCAAAGGCATTTATTTACAGTTTACAGACCTGTAAATCATGTAAATAGTGCACAGAGGGATATTCAGCGGCACTAACATGGTTAGTGTTGCTGAATATTCACGATTAATGCTGCTACATTCCCCGATGGGGCGTGTTGAGGGCATTCTGGGGCAGAGCGGAAGGGGCACCAGTCACCAGCAAAAGCTGGCCTATCTTTACCCATGGGAGCTAACCAGGCTGCGGCGCAATACTGCCACTGCCTGGATAGCTTCTGTGGCGTCTTTGGCTGTGCGGCAACCCCAGATATTCAATACCAGGGCTGCATGTGACCCTGTGCACCGACCTGCTTCACCCTCTGTCCCAGAGCCATGACGTCACTTTTGATATGCTCAGAGGGATACATGGCAGTATCATTTGTGCCAACATGGATTAGCAACATTGGGTAATAGTCAGTGGGCTTGATGAGTCTCGGCAAACTCTCAGTAACATCTCAGATTCTGGCACCTAAGCTCCCTTGTGTATCCTGATCACAGCTGCTGTGTTGTCCGCCTCGACTAGATGGTCCCTGCTCAGCAGAGCTTACAATCTGTTACATATGTCTGTGCAGGCGCTGTGTAAGCCTTGTGACGCTATACAACTGATCAGTAGTAGTTGTTGTAGTTGTGGTAGGGTCTTCTGGCTATGGCATCTGAGGCCCGCCTGTGTGTGTACTGGCGAGCCTCACAGAAGTGTATGTTGGTCTGTAAACATCCGCTATCTGTGGGGCAACCCTGTCTGCTTTCCAACAAGCCAGCTTTGTGGCACTGTTCCCCTGGTCAGTGCTGTGTGAGCATGGCGGCGGAGATCTCTGTGCCATTACACCAAGCAGCCAGACTCCAGATATATCACCACTCTTGCAGCTGTCATAGATTCTGGCCTGGATAGGGATGTAGGCCACATGGGACAATCCGGGGAATGTTGGTATTACATCAGTCATGTCTCCAAGTGTCAGGCACAACAGATGACTGGCTGCCCTATCACACTGCTAACAATATCTGATCTAATTAGAGTACCTTATGAAAAAATAATCCAGAAGGAAGCAGCATAGCTTCCCTATGGCTAAATGTCACAACATATCCCTGTCAATAGGGACCCTCAGAATAACGGCATTCAGCAGTGCAAACAGAACTAATACATGCTCAACAGCAACACCATTGGTCCCACAAAATGTGCATTATGGGCATGCATTAGTGCTGTTTGCACTGTTGAGTGCCCTTATTCGGAGGGTCCCTTTTCATTGACAGGGATATGTTTTGACATAAAGCTATAGTGAACCCTCTCTGAGTTTGACTGCTCAATCACACTGGCACCTGGTGATGCTCTGGTCATCCATACTGTCAAAGGACCGGCCAGGTTTTCATGTCCCCCCCTGAATTACAGATGAGCACATCAGATCCCCCCGTGCACCCCTCAAACCACACACACACACACACACACACGCACTCTCATTTTCTGTCGCAAAAACATGATTCTTCCCAAAAAATGCCCTGAACCTAGACACAACAACTATGACATAACATAATCGCATGGGGACTACGAATATGATCTCAGTCTTTCACACAAAAAGGAATCCTTTCCCTGTTCCCACCTGTACTATCCTTGCATCAGTAGTCCCATTTTTCTGAACATAGGAATTGCTAGGGTCCCATGGATTGGTTCCTTTAGCAAAACAGTCCATAGGTGCATAGCCTGATTAAACACGATTGCTCTTCTTAATATTTCTGTAAGGGTGTTTAGAAATGTTTCGTTACAACATACCCTCACCTCTGCTCTCTGTACCTTAAGACTGCATCTTGTATTTTTCAAGAATGCAGTCACACCAGTTCAAAACATACTTGCCACAACCATTCTTCTCTATGGGACGCATTGCAGAGCACAGCAGAATATTTTCTAAGTCCTAGCCTTATACCACGTTTCTGTGTATACAAATGTACCCCCGTGCAACTAATGACACTAATAAATCAATATAAATGAAAAAAGTTATCAGTGAAACTAGACTGTTAAGCTACCCCTTATTTTTTTGTCGGGACCAACAGACCGGAGCTAGAGGGAGGGAAACACTCTGCTCAATGTCCGGAGAAACTCTTTTTATTTAAATGAAGTAATATGGTGCAAAAACACCTATCCTTAGAAAGTAAGATCGTGTGGAATAACACTTATCTTAGTCCACAGTAAAGAAACACACTTCATCATAATGTCGGGTTAAATGCTGCACATGACATGCATGTTTCGGGACATCAATGGGACCCTGCTACCATGTTTCAGCAGGAATAACGTGGACATTTCCAGGAAACACTTAATATGTACATGGGCCTTTCCTGAATACGCTTTATACATCTCCACGGCTGACCATGCCCCCGTTCCACCCTCTCTCGCCCATGTTCTGAGATCCCCATGCTGGTGCTGTGGACGTGTATGTCAGCAATGTTTCAGAATACGGTCGGGGACGTTCCAGCACATCAACATCCCCGCCGCATGTACAAGCCCCTTATTCCTGTTTTGGAATGACCTCCTAGGTGCATAAAGCTCAAATGAACTTGTGCATCCTGTTGATTGCTTTTTGTTTTTTCATGTGGTATGATCAGTGTGTTCTTGGTACATTGTCATCTTGATTTGTTAGACCGGAATGTGTGAAGTAGTGTTTTCAGATGGGAAGAGGAGTGATCATTGATGGTTCTGAAGGTCAGAAGTAGAACTTTGTATTTGATTCAGGTTAGTAGTGGGAGCCAGTGAAGTTGTTTCAGGATGGGTGTTATGTGACTGTATCTTGAAGCACTTTGTATGATGCGGGCGGCCGTGCGTATTACTGTTTGTAGTGGGAGCAGGGTGTATTGTGGTAGGCTGTGGTAAACTGAGTTACAGTAGTCAATGTGCAGAGTGATTATAGCATGAAATGCAGTGGGGAAGTCGGATGGATCCAGTAGTGGTTGGGGATGATGCATAGTTTCGATCTTGTGGTATATTGCTTTGTTTGAATTTTGTACCTGTGGTTTCAGGGTTAGACATAGATCCAGGATAATGCGTAGGTACTTTACCCTCTGTTTGGACTTTCACTTCAGTGTTGTTTATAGTGAAAGAGGTTGGAGGGGTGAATGAAGCATCCTTGGTGATAAATAGTATTTCTGGCGGGGGGGGTTTATAGTTTATGGTTAGGGAGTCTGTATTCCCATGTCCAAGGGCAAGACTTACATAACTGTGAACGCAGACGCTGTACTGCTCTGGGACCTGACCAATCTATACCTCTTCTGAAAATCTAGGACCTACACTAAACCAGTAACAGATGACGTATCTCTGGTTTGTAAGGAAGAAACATTGGTTTCTTAGTCTAGGACAGATTTCATTTATAGAGAGCAAATCAGGGAAAATAAACAATGCTGGTTTAAATGAATGATTCCTCGGTCCTATACTGAGCACTCCCGGCATGCTTGGCTTTCAGAATAACAAAAATATACAAATGAGCCTGGCTATTAGAGTAAATCTCTAGAGAACCAAATCTGGAAGCCATAAATGCCAAATAAATGTCCTGTAAATGTTTAGGAGGGTGAGGGGGGAAGCATTTTAATACAGAGATCCACCTACTGAGAAAGAAACCTCAACACAAACTAAAATATCTGGAAGATTTGTATAGAAGTAGCATCTTCCACTGAAAAAAAAATGTTCCAGGACTCTAAAACTGGAAGGATCAGAGTGAGGAAATACCAGCAGATGTAGTACAAACCAGAACAGTCCAGATATATAAGGAAGTGGTTAGGGCAATGGAGGGCAAAGAAACAAGTCAGGCAAACTAAGCAAGAGGAAGGCGATGGCAGTGGAATAGCTATCCAGAGGGTTGCCATGAGTCGACTCCAACTCGACTGCACTTAACAACAACAACAACAACAAGGGGAAGGCGATGGCAGTGGGGGTGTACTATCGACCGCCTGGCCAGAATGAACAAATGGATGATGAAATGCTCAAAGAAATCAGGGAAGATAACAAAAGTTACAGCACAGTAATAATAATGGGTGATTTCAATTACCCCGGTATTGACTGGGTCAGTGTCACGGCAAGACATGCTAGGGAGATAAAGTTTCTAGATTAAATAAATGACTGCTTCTTGGAGCAGCTGGTTCATGGACCAACCAGAAGGGAAGCCATTTTGGACCTAGTTCTTAGTGGAACACAAGATCTGGTGCAAGAGATAAGAGTGTTTGTGTCACTTGGCAATAGTGATCATAGTAAGATCGCGTTGGATTTAATAAATGGAGGAAGGACGGCAAAGAAAACCAAGTACTACCTTTAAACTTTCAAAAGGCAGACTATGATAAAATGAGGAAAACAGTTGAGAAAAAACTAAAAGGAGCAGTTGCAAAGGTTAAATATTTACATCAAACATAGGTGTTGTTTAAAAATACTATCTTGGAAGCCTAGACCAGCTGTATTCCACGCTTTAAAAAAAGTGGAATGGAAGTCCAAAAAAACACCAGCATGGTTTAAAGGTGAGGTCAGAGAGGCTGTTGTTGCCAAAAAAGCATCTTCCAGGAAATGGAAAAAGAAGCCAAATGATGAAAACTGGAAACAACGTAAGCACTGGCAAGTTAGATGCAAGGCATTGATAAGGCAGGCAAAGAGAATTTAAGAAGAAACTTGCTGCGGAAGCAAAAACATGTAATAAAGACTTTTTCAAGTAAAGTACATTTGAAGCAAAAATCCTGTGAGAAAGTCAGTTGAACCATTAGATGATAGAGGGGTAAAAGGGGCACTAAGAGGTGACAAGGCCATAGTAAAGACAGAATGAATTCTTTGCTTCAGTCTTTACTGCGGTTGATGTCGGGATGTCACCCATGATTGAAATGGTATTTAAAGGTGATACCGAAGAAGAATTGAAAGAAATATTGATACACCGGGAAGATGTATTACACTGAAGAACGGCAAATCACCTGGACTGGATAGTATACATTCAAGGGTGTTGAAAGAACTGAAATATGAGACTGCAGACCTACTACTAGTAATCTGTGAAGTATCATTAAAATCATTTGTAATACCTGAAGATTGGAGGATGGCCAATGTAATGCTAATTTTTAAAAAGGGTTCAGGGGTGATCCAGGAAACTACAGACCAGTGAGCCTGACGTCAGTACCAGGAAAAACGGCAGAAACCATTATAAAGAACAAAATTACTAAACATGTAGATAGTCATGGCTTAATGGGAGACAGCCAACATGGCTTTAGCCAAGGAAGGTCTTTTCTTACTAATCTGTTACGCTTTTTTGAAGGTGTGAATAAGCAGGTAGACAAAGGTGAGTCGGTTGATATAGTGTATCTGGATTTTCAGAAAGCCTTTGTCAAGGTCCCTCATGACAGACTCTTGGTGAAACTAAAAAGTCATAGGATAGGAGGCAGTGTACTACTGTGGATCAGGAACTGGTTAAAAGATAGAGAGCAGAGGGTAGGACTAAATGGTCAATTTTCCCAATGCAGAAAGGTGAATAGTGGAGTAACCCAGGAATCTGTGCTGGTTCCGCTGCTTTTTAACATTTTCATAAATGACCTGGAAATGGGAAAAACGAGTGAGATTATCAAATTTGCAGATGACACATAATTATTCAACGTTGTTAAAACCCAAGAGGATTGTGAAAAATTGCAAGAGGATCTTAATAAATTGGAAGACTGGGCGTCAAAATGGCAGATGAAATTTAATGTGGAGAAGTGCAAAGTTATACACCTAGGAAAGAATAGCCCAAACTATGGTTGCACGATGCAAAGTTCCACATTAGGAACCACCATCCAGGAAAAAGATTTAGGCGTCATCATGGATAATGTGTTGAAACCATCTGCCCAGCGTGCAGCGATGGCCAAGAAAGCAAATAGAATGCTAGGAATCATAAGGAAAGAAATGGAGAATAAAACAAAGGATATTATAATACCTCTGTATTGTTCAATGGTGAGACCGCACCTTGAATATTGTGTGCAATTCTGGCTGCCGTATCTTAAAAAGGATATAGTGTTATTACAAAAGGTACAGAGAAGAGCCACTAAAATGGTAAAGGGGATGGAAGGCTACTCCTATGAAAAGAGGCTAAAAAGGTTAGGGCTCTTCAACCTGGAAAAGAAACGGCTGGAGGGAGATATGATAGAAGTCTATAAATTAATGAATGAAGTGAAGCGGGTAAATGTAGATTGATTGTTTACGCCATCAGAATATAAAAAGACTAGGGGACATGCAATGAAGCGACAGGGTAACCTATTTAAGACTAAGAGGAGAAAATATTTTTTCACTCAACGCGTAATCAAACTCTGGAATTCATTACCATAGGATGTAGTAAAAGCTGTTAAGTGTGGCTGGGTTTAAAAAAAGTTTGGCCAAGTTCCCGGAAGAAAGGTCCATAAACCATTATTAATGGGGATCGGGAATTCCACTGCTTGTGCCACTACAAGCACTGTGGAACCTGTGTTTTTTGGGGAAACTGCTAGGTACTTGTAGATTGGTCACTGTTGGAAACAAGATACTGGACTTGATGGACCTTGGTCTGATGCAGTACGGCATATCTTATGTTCTTAGGTCAACTGGGCAGACTTTGTGGACCAAAAGGTCTCTTTCTGTCAGGAACTTCTATGTAGAATAAAAAGACCAAGGCTGGCCTAACAGCTTAATGATACTGTGTTTTGTTGCCATATAGAAAGGCCTTTATTGATTCTCAACCCTAGCTTTTGTTCCCTAGTTCCAGCTGAAGATGCTGTGGACATGGTATCCACAGTCCCTGTTCAGGGTAGAAAGGAGTCCTTGTCATTGCACAATGGCAACACCTCGTGGTCAGACTCAGGGCATGTGTGTACCAGATATGGGAGGGAGTTGAAGTTTGTAACTTTTTACTTAGCATGTTACTGTGATGACTAAACCACATGGGAGAAGGAGGGAGGGAGGGTTAATACTGGGGGCAGAAACCTGGGATGGCTTTGAATGAAGACTGATAGCACTGCAGACCCAGTAGAGGCTATATCCAACAGAGCTGGAAAAACGTGAAGGAGGAGGAAGAAACTGCTGACCTCCCCCAAAAAAACACACACACACATTGGGTCCAATATTCGAAGCAATTAACGTGGTTAGAAGAACTGCCAACTGCATTAATTGTGGTGAATGAGATATTCAGCAGCACTAACACAGTTGGTGCCGCTGCATATCCACAGCTGTTGGCTCTACACACCCTGATGCTAACTGCTTAGCATCGGGGTGTGTCGGGGGCATTATGAAGCGGAGCAGAGGTGGAGTCAATTGGTAACTGGTCAGCGGTGATTTTGTGCCGCTGCCCAGTTAGTGATATGAGTTAAAGCTAGGTGCCAGTTAACGATATGCAGTGAAAGCCAGACATAGGTAACATTGGCCTAACTTCCATCACATATCGCCACTTGCCAATCGGTAACTGGGTATAGTGGATATAATATCTGAGTTTACTGTTCAGTGCTGGTAGCCAGCCCCATTAGTAGTGCTAGCTGCCGGCACTGAATATCAGGCTCATTATTCCTTTGTTCTCCTGTGGAACTCATCAACTCTGCTGAAATCACAGTAACACAATAAATTAAAGCAAATTAAGACAAGCATGGCCTATTTTTCTGCCCAGTAAGGAGGTTAGCATTGTACCTGCTGCTCTGTGCTGGTTATCCCCTCCCTCTATGCTGTTGTTAACGGTGGTACCTTTTGCTTCATGCAGGTTCCCCCCCTTTATGCCTTTATTTAGGGTTGAACCTGAGAATTAGCATGAGCTCTCTCTTTCTGCAAAGACAAAGCTTCATCTTCACTTAGGGCAACCCATCATAGCTCCCAATCCAATTCCTACCATAAACTAAACAGAACTTTCAGGTAGAAAGCAAGCAAGTCATTTGACTGAAAGACAGGACATTAATCCCTTAGAAATGCCCTCTCTCACTAAATCAGTTGATATCAGAAATCTTTTTATATTTTAAGCTTTGACAATTGTGGAGGAGAGCATGAAGTTGGTTAACAATACATTAAAGTTGCGTGAGCCTGGAGAGCAGGTGTTTCTCTATAGAAACTCCTTCCCCTGGTTCAGAAATCATCATCTTCCTAGCCAATATTTAGCAGCTCACATCTCTCCCTCTAAATGTCTCCTCTTTAATCTGGCATGCCTTATTCTTATTGCTTTGTTCATTGTCCTTCCCTTCCATTCTACACCTACGTCAGAAGACATCCAGGCTGATGATGGGGAATGCATGGTGGAATGTATGTAAATGAAGCCGCATTCATTTTATAATGCATATTTAATAAATCCCTAGCAGAATTTAGCCGTACTATACTTTGACCTTCTCCAGCTCTACAAATGGAAATTAAAAAAAAAGAGCAAAATACAATGGATTCTATCCATGCGACAGAGTGGGAGTGGAATCCACTCGCTGGAATGATCAGCAGTGGAAGGAAAGAGGACCTTTAGAAAGGCCGTGCCGGCAGAGCAGAGTGAGTGAGGACAAGCTTTTTCTACTTACCGTTTTTCTCAATTCTTGTCAAAGGTTTGACCCCTGAAAAGACGTCAGCTAATTCCATCATTCTCTCTGAGCCTTCCTTCTTGTAGTTTTCCCACTTGGCTTGTTTTTCGGATAGCATCTGCTTGAACATCTATTTTACAGCAGCAAGAGAGTTAGTTTTCAGTTATTGCTCTTTAAATCAGTACATGCTGCACTAACTAGAGGAGACTATAAACTAAAAGATCTATGTTGAAAATATTTTTAATTCTGTATGTCGCCTTTGGTTCTTTGAAGAGACAGCACCTAGTAAAACAGACTAATAATGGTGATTCATGCAACTTACATCATTGTATATATATTCTTTGTACATAAATTATGCTTTACTACTTCCATCCGCATGTCTCTCCTCCCCCTTCCTCCACACCCTAGCTCCTTCATAAGTTAATGTAACTAAAAGTTCACAAGATAATGTAACCAAAAGTTTAATAAGTTCTCTGCAAACATGTTTGATGTAAACCGCTTTGATTTAACGATAAGGCGGTATATAAAAACTGTTAAATAAATAAATAAATAAAAATTAAAAGGTGACATTTTACTTACCAGTTAATGTCCTTTCCTTGAATCCTGCTGGACCAGTCCAGACATGTGAGTTGTGTTCCCCTACCAGCAGATTGGTGGAGACAAAGAACCAATGAAAAGCCCAGGTTTCAATGACATCACTCCTATGCCTCTATTCAGTATTCACCCAAAAGCATTTAGGAGAAACATGGCAAGCCTCACACAACCTCAATCATGAGCAACAAGGAATAATCAACAGTAGAGAACTATGTACAAGAAAGCATAAAAAAAAGGCTGTCAGTGGAAGATGAACCTGCAGAGCAAAGTCTAAAAATCATAGCGGACCCAAGGGTACCGCAGCAGAAGAACAGAGCAAATATAGTTTCATGGGCGGGCTCTGGACTGGTCTTGCAGGACTCAAGGAAAGTACCTGTACAAACAAGTGGGACATATCAAAGTTAAGCTTCCACTGGGCAGCAAGAAGATACAGCAATTCACAAAACCTTGGAGCCAAAGGCCATGTTTGCCCAAGCATGTAATGCTTTACAAAAGTGAAAAGTGATGCCCACGCTGTCGCTCAACAAATGTCTACAGAGACTACCGAGCTCTGCTCTGCCCACAAGGACGCTTGTGCTCAGGTCGAATGGGTGCGCAAACCCTCTGGAACCAGCTGGTTCTGCAACAGATACACCGAGGCAATGGCCTCCTTAATCCAGCAGCCCAAAGTCGACTTAGCCGCTGTGTCACTCTTGCGCAGGCCAGCAAACAGCACAAACAGATGGTTGACTTACAAAAGGAATTTGTAACCTCCAAGTACTGGAGAAGCACCCTCTGGACATTCACAAGGTGAGGATCCTTATCTTTCCCCCAACATTGCCAATTAGAGTGGCATATTGCTAACATACGCATATAGAAGCAGTTTCTGGATGATATTTTTTGCCTTTGGCAGGGAACTGAAAGAGAACTAAAGGAATTTGCACAACGGTTAAACCAAAAGAAGACAAATTTACAATTTCATTACGTGTTTGACTGGTATAAAATTCCTTTCTTGGACATTTTCATTGTGAAGTCTGGGTCAACATTGAAAACTACCCCATATGAGAAACCTGTGTCTCAAAATAATTTCTTACTTTATACAAGCCATCATCCTGTTCGATTGAAGTTGAAATTTTCCTTACCATTAATTTCCTTTCCTGACGTCCTGCTAGACCAGTCCAGACAGGTGGGTTAAGTCCCCCTGCCAACAGATATCGAGACAGAGAAAGTCAGAAGAGCCAATCCAAGCTGTGACCTGATCACTGGCATAAGTCCCAGGCACAGCTAGGGGTCTCCTCAGTACCACTTGTAGAAAGCACTGGATGCAGGAGATCACTACAGAGACCCCAGCTCAAATAAGTAAGAATGCAAATATGTACAACGCAACTGTGTACAATCACCAATGTGAACCTCTTGAGCAACTAATGTCCTAGACTGCTGTGAACACTATCTACACAGACTGAGGGGTGGGAGCTGAACTAGTCTAGTGGGACTCCAGGAAAGGAAATTAACGGTAAGAAAATTTTCACCTTCCAGGTGGTCCAGCTAGACCAGTCCAGACAAGTGGGATGTACCAAAGCTACTTCCCCTCTGGGCGAGACAAGAGTGCTGCGGATAGCACCTGTGACCCAAACCGAGCGGTTGCCTGAGCCTGGATGTCGAGGCGGTAGTGGCGTGCAAAGGTTGACCAGGACTACCAGGTTGCCGCTCAACAAATGTCCAGGAGAGTCACCGAGGTTAACTTGGCCCACGACATTGCTTGAGCACGGGTCAAATGGGCTTTGAGATCTGGGGGAAGAGGCCAGCAGGCCAACACGTAGGCTGAGATCATGGTGTCCCAGATCCACTGGCCAAGCATCACCTTGGACGTTGCATGACCTATATAGGGTCCCAAAAAGAGGACAAAGAAATGGTCAGAGAGGCAGAAGAGATTTGTTACTTTCAGGTATCTCAACAAAATGCGCTGGACATCCATGTATCGAAGTGTGGAGTCCACTCCCGCACATTGCTCAGAAGAGAACGCTGGGAGGGAGCGTGTCTGATTGATGTGGAACGCCGAGAGTACCTTTGATAAAAAGAAAGGTATGGTGTGCAAGGTGACCCCTTTAGGAGAGAAGGAGAGGTAGGGGTCGCGACAAGACAAGGCTTGCAACTCAGAGATGCATCTGGCGAAGGTAATGGTGACCAGAAAAATCGCCTTAAGGGTAAGATCCTTCAGCTTAAGGGGTTCAAAGGACACCCGTATGAAGGCTTGAAGAATGATAGTGAGATCCCAGGATGGGACCATCGAGCGGACCAGAGGATGTAATGCCAGAGCCCCCCAGAAGGAATCACCAGATGTCACAGTGTATGGCCAAGTACTGGCCTGCGATAGCTGACAGTGCCACCACATGTATGTGCAAGAAATTCCATGCAAGACCTTTGTCCAGTCCCACCTGAAGGAAGGCGAGAAGAGACGGCACGCTGGCTTGCCATGGGGAAAGTGCCCGTTGTCCACACCACTGGACAAAAAGGCACCAGACACGAGCATAAGCCAGAAAGGTAGAGGCCCTTCGGGCTTTGAGCAAGGTAGCAATGACTGAAGCAGAATAGCCACGGCGCTCTAGGCGTTGCCGCTCAAGGGCCATGCCATCAGCGAGAAGGGAGTGAGGTCCTCCATGAGGACCTGGCCCTGACGCAGCAGACCTCGCCAAGTCCCCAAGTGAAGGGCTACTCCAATCAGTAGATGTTGAAGGTCCACATACCATGGACAATGAGGCCAATCGGGAGCCACCAGAATGAGGAGACGTGGGTGCTGCTTGATTCGTCGCAGTAGATGGGGAATCATGGCCCATGGCAGGAAGGCATAAAGAAGTCGGTGGGCCATGGATGGACCAGTGCATCCAGACCAGTGGAGGCTGGATCTCGGTGGCGGCTGAAAAAGTGAGGAGCCTTGGCATTGCTGCCTGTCATCATGAGATCCATGCCAGGCGGTCCCCAGCACCTAATAATGC
Organism: Ichthyophis bannanicus; assembly: GCA_033557465.1. Taxonomy (NCBI): domain Eukaryota; kingdom Metazoa; phylum Chordata; class Amphibia; order Gymnophiona; family Ichthyophiidae; genus Ichthyophis; species Ichthyophis bannanicus. The sequence continues at coordinate 1,768,562,082 of CM066031.1, forward strand.
GGCTGAAGGCCCACGAGGCAAGCTCCCACTTGCCTGGATCCAGAAAGTGACAACTGAGGAAGACAGTCTCTATGTCCAGTTTGCCCGCAATATGTTGCACCGAGAGGGCTTGGAGGTGCACCTCTGCCCAGGGGAACAGCACAGCCATTTCCCAAGATACTCCGGAGCACTTGGTACTGCCTTGGAGATTGATGTAGGCCACAGTTGTTGAATTGTCGGAGAGGACCAGCACTGCCCAACCGTGTGAGAGATTCCGAAAGTGGCACAAGGCTAAGCGGATGGCCTGGGTCTCCAGGTGATTAAAGGGCCAGCGCACCTTTAGTGGAGCCCACAGGCCTTGAGCTCTGTGCCTCAAACAGTGAGCCCCCAGCCCGACAGACTGGCATCGGTTGTTAGGTAAGTCCAAGACGGAGGCTCGAGGGGCAACCCCTTTATCACAATGCAATGGGAAACTCACCAGCGAAGGCAGTGGCGGACCACCGGTGGAAGTGGGAGCGGCACACAGTAGTCCTGAGACACCGGAGATCAGCGAACAAGTAGGGACCCCTGCAGCGGGTGCATATGCGCCCTTGCCCACGAGACCGGTCCAATGTTGCGGCCATGATGCCCAGGAGTTGGAGGTAATCCCAAGCTGTGGGAACTAGATATGACAGGAAGTGACATAACTGACTACAAATCTTGAGCCAATGGTCCTGAGTAAGGAAGACCCTGCTAGAGGTGGTGTCGAACCACATGTCGAGGAACTCGCCTATCCCTTCCCTCGCCCTCCCAAGCCCGCCTAGAACAGACACGACACTCTGCCTGGTTCTTTCTCGGACCTATGTTATGGAATACGCTACCCACTTATCTTCGGCTAGAGTCATCATACCCCCAGTTCAAGTCTTTGCTTAAGACATATTTATTCCAGAAAGCCTTTGACCTCCTCCCCGAAGTCCCCTCCTGACTGTCCTATGTTTTGTCTAATATGTTATAAATTGTCTTTGTTTGTTTCCCACTTTGTCTTTATGGTTTATTATGAGTTGGTTTCACTATATGATTTGTTTGCCCTTTCTGTACCTCTCTTTCCTATCTAACTTTGGCGTTCTATTTCCTGGTGTGCAGTGTTTAATCAAATTTTTTATTGTACACCGCTTAATGCTTATGCCCTAGCGGTATATCAAATATGTAAATAAAGATAAAGATAAAGATAAAGATAAAGAACTCGAGGGTCTGTGACAGAGAGAGGCAACTCTTGTCGTGGTTGATGACCCAACGAGTTGTTCAAGGAACTGTATTACCCGCTGGATGGCCTGGTGCACCTCGCTGTAAGATTTGCCGTGAATCAGCCAATCATCCAGATAAGGGTGGACAGAGACCCCCATAGCGCCGAAGTGCCGCCGCAAACACAACCATAACCTTGGAGATGGTGCGTGGAGCAGTTGTGAGGCTGAAGGGCATGGCAGAAAACTGAAAATGGGTACTGAGGATTGCAAAACGGATGAATGGGAATGTAAAAGTAGGCCTCGGTGAGGTCTGAAGAAGCGAAGAACTCTCCGACTCTGATCGTCTGAACGATGGACTGAAGAGTCTCCATTCAGGAGGGAACCCTGAGGTTGCGATTGATGCCCTGTAAGTCGAGAATAGGCTGGAAGGAGCCATCTTTCTTTGGGATGACAAAGTAGATGGAATACCGCTGTGACCCCATTCCTGTGGGGGTACTGGCACAATGGCCTCCAACTGCAGAAGATGCTGGAGGGTGCTGTTTACAGCAGCCCGCTTTGGTGGAGCCCTACAAGGAGAGACAACAAAGGCATCCTGTATGGGTCTTGCACAATCGAGGACATAGCCATGCTGAATGATATCCAGGACCCAGCAGTCTATGGTTAATCAGGACCCATTCATTGTAAAAATGCTGCAGGAAGCACCGCAGGATGGGTCCGTGCCCCATCAGCGGGAAGAGCAGGGGGCGGACTTGCCGCTCGCTGTTCCCTGGGTGTATGACCATCATGCACCCCGAAAAGAGTTGGAGTGATTTGGTGTTGCCAGAGGATCGGGGGACAGCTTGCCAGGCCGGTATCTCCAGGAATCCTGAAATCGAGATTGCGACGAAGTCGAAGCGGCTCACTGCTTGGAAGCACCTTATGGACGGTCTTCTGGTAAGCGTTGAGGGCTTGGCCTCACTGAAGTCCTTGACCAGCTTCTCGAGATCTGCGCTGAACAGTAGTCCTCCTTTAAAAAGTAGTTTGGCTAGTCGACCGTTGGAGGTCACATACGCTAGTTGCGGAGCCAAAGCCACCAGCGGGCCACCGTGACTGCCGCTATGCTCCAGGCAAAGAGCCAGAGATCATAAAAGGCATCCACCAGGAATGCTGCTAACGATTCCAGGCGGGCAGAGTCGTTATCCTCTGGCAACAACTGGATCAGTGAAGCAGCGCACAGGGAACAAGACTGCCACATGAGGAGTGCCAGCAAAGATGCAGAGAAGGCTGACTTGAGCAAACCCTATGCCTTACGGCCCTGAACATAAGATATGCCATATTGGGTCAGACCAAGGTCCAACAAGCCCAGTATTGTTTCCAACAGTGGCCAATCTAGGTCATAAGTACCTAGTAGTTTCTCCAAAAGACACAGGTTCCATAATGCTTACACTGGGTCAAGCAGTGATATCCTGGGTCCCTTTTAATAATGGTTTATAGGCCTTTCCTCCAGAAACTTGTCCAAACCTTTTTTAAACCCAGCTACACTAACAGTTTTACTACATCCTCTGGTAACAAATTCCAGAGTTTGATTACACGTTGAGTGAAAAAATATTTTCTCTTATTGGTCTTAAATAGTTTACCCTGCAGCTTCATTGCATGTCCCCTAGTCTTTCTATATTCTGATGACGTAAACAATTGATCTACCTGTTCCACTCCATTCATTAAATTTATAAACCTCTATCATATCTCCCCTCAGCTGTCTCTTCTCCAGGTTGAAGAGCCCTAACCTTTTTAGCCTCTCTTCATAGGGGTATCCTTCCATCCCCTTTACCACTTTGATGGCTCTTCTCTGTACCTTTTCTAATAATGCTATATCCTTTTTAAAATATGGCGACCAGAATTGCACACAATATTCAAGGTGCGGTCGCACCATGGAACGATACAGAGGCATTACATTATCCTTTGTTTTATTTTCCATTCTTTCCCTTATGATACCTAGCATTCTATTTGCTCTCTTGGCCGCCGCTGCACACTGGGCGGAGGGTTTTAAACATGTTATCCACGTTGATGCCTAAATCTTTTTCCTGGGTGGTGGTTCCTAATGTGGAACCACCACCCAGGAAACCATACTTTGGGTTGTTCTTTCCTAGGTGCTGTCGTGGGGAGCCCCGTCTACGTCATTAGAAATATGGGGTTGCTCCACAGCAAAGATTATTTTAGGTAGCCAAAGGGAATGTAGGTTCATCTGACGTAGTAAAGATGTTCTTACTTATTCCAGCTTCCTAAGAGCACTCATTAACGAAATCAAGTGTAGAGAAATTAAGGTTTTTATTCCCCGTCAGTGCAAGGGTTCAAAATAAGACATTTAGAATCAACAGAAAGTCCTTTGTTTCAAAAGGTACCAGCATTCAAATCATATGCTTAATTGTTAAACTTCACAATTAATGCAAGGCTTGATTAAATGAATTCAGCTCATTCCAATAGCATAGGAATTCTACAAACTTCTTCTAGGTTACACGGTGGCTACAGACTCCTGGCATGAGTCTATGCACAACTCACATTCCATCTGTTCGGGTTGAGACATGGGAACAGTATTTATGCATTCTATCTTCATGGATTCTTCATCAGGGGAATAATCACTGTCCCTGTCTGACACAGGTCTGTGTGCAATGTCTCTAGGGTCTTGTCTCCAGTACCACTGTGTTCTAAGTGCTTTAGGGATTTTATGAAACCAATCTGGCTTCTCCTTCTTTACAGAGTGAGCACGTGTTTCAACAGGGCCTTTAGGACTCAAGCATTTTATATCATTAATAAATCTTTCATACCTGGAGTCTGGCTCATTTGAATCCGCGGAGTTTTCCCTTTCAGAAACTTTCCTCCTGTAACAGGTTCTCTGCCTATAAGCTTTAGGCAATGCTCTGCTTTCTGGCAGCCTGGTAAAACCTGACGTGGATTCACTTTTCTCCTTTGGTAAGAACTCAGCCTTTTCACAAAGTGCTTTTCCTTTCTTGCTTGTTAACACTTGGTTAGCATTTCTCAGAGATTGCAAGCTTTTCTCTAAACCATTCTCTCTGGTTCTTTGCTTCTGTCTCTCTGCTCTTGAGTCAGGAACGCTGTGAGAACAGGGCGTGGCACACACTCTAACTTCAGAGCTGGCTCTAACAAACTTCCCTTGAACAGCAGCATGCTTAGCCTGGCCCTTCTGAACTTCACCCTTGTGAACTTTGTTCCTTTGGGCTTGCTCACATAGGATTCTTTCACTTACTCCTTCTCTTGGAGCTGATCCTCTTAATAGAGCTGTTCCTCCTTGTGAAGACGTTCCTCTGTCTCTGTTCCTTCTCAGGTCCTTCTCTGCTTGCTCCCTCTCCTTCTCTGCTTGCTCCTCTGCCTTGCTGGCATTCAGCTCTGGCTTATAAAGGAATCTTTCCTTCAAGAGTTCGGGGGGTCATTCCCAGGTGCAAATCATTAGCCCTCTTAGGCTCATTAGCTCCTGTATGGTAATTCCTGCTCCCTCTAGCTGTGCCTGGAGGTAACTGCACATCTAGATTCCTAAAAGAAACAGGGTTTCTTTTCAAGTTCTCATCTTTATTGATACCCACATCATGACAGTGCATAACTTTGCACTTGTCCACATTAAATTTCATCTGCCATTTTGATGCCCGTCTTCCAATTTATCAAGATCCTCTTGCAATTTTCAACAATCCTCATGGGTTTTAACAACTTTAAATAGTTTTGTGTCATCTGAACATCCCGGAAAGCAAAACCCCCTTCCACTGGAATGGTTGTATGCTTAGTCACTGCAGTGATGGGAGCATCCACCCTAGGGAATCACAAACATTGGTCCAAATCCGCCGGAGACCAGGAATAGATCTGACCCAGATGATGCACCTGCTTTAGAGGAGAGTCAGGAGTGTCCCATTCCACTACTACCACTTGTTGTAGCTTGGGCAGAAAAGGAAAGGCTCGAGCGGGCCTCTTGATGCCTGCGACAATGGGATCGGTGGTGGACGGTGGTTGTGTGGATGCAGGCCTCTCAGAAATATGGAGTTCCTTGATAATCTGAGCAATTAAACCTAGGATCTCGTCCCGACGACAGAGGCGGACCACAGTGTAGTTTGAATCCTCTTCTAATGGGGAAAGCTCACCCTCCTCAACCTCTAAGTCAGACGAAGGAGTTGGAGAGGCACTCCCGATAACCTCGCCATCCCCGGAACCAATGTTCCCGCTAAGCTGCGCTGGGTCCGCCGCCAATATTCCTGCCGGTGGGGGGGGGGGGGCGGGGGGCGATGTGCAGAGCGATTGACGCTCTGCCCCTCCCCCCGCTGGCAGGAATTCCGGCGAAGGACCCGGCGCAAATTAAAGAGAACATTGCGAGGGTGCTGCGGCGTGTGTTAGACCCTGTGTCTAACACACGCTGCAGCACCCTCGCAATGTTCTTTTTAATCTACGCCGGGTCCTCCGCCGGAATTCCTGCCAGTGGGGGGAGGGGTAGAGCGTCGATCGCTCTGCATACACCCCCCCCCCCCGGCAGGAATGTTGGCGGTGGACGCAGCGCAGCTTAGCGGGAACAATGCCCGGAACCCACATCGTCACACAGATGTCCCCTGGAAGAGTGAGGAGAGTGCGCAGTGTGAGGGCGTTTGCGGCCTCTGGCTGATAGGGAGGGAGTCAGCTGAGAGGGAGGCAGAGACTGCCCAGTTTTCCAAAGATTCCAGGCATGCTGGAATAACGCAGCAAATTCTGAAGCAGCAGGATCCCCAACCTGGGGCTGCAGAAGAAGGAGGGAAGGTGAAAGGGAATCCATCTCTGCAGAAGCTGGCATAGGAAGTACAGGCATGACTGAGGCCCCGGGTTTCCACGAAGCAGTGAGATCATCTGAGACAGGCAGTGCTAAGGTCATGGAAGACTCCCCGGGTTGGCTCTCACAGGCCGAGCAGAGGCCACTGATCAAAATGCGGCGCTTTTTGGCACATGCCAGGCACTTAGAATGCGAGACCGGCATGGTTAGCAAAAGCAGGAGCACGAGCCCTTAAAATGGCACCCACAATACAGGCGTGAGGGCGCAACTCAGAAGCTGAATGCTTGAAAATGGCATCGACAGCACAGATGCGAGGGTGGCCCCACAGGCGCAAGCAGGAAAAGGAAGAAAACACAACTGCGGAGACCAGGCTGCAGCCGCAAACTTAGTTTGCTACAGGGCTCCCATGCCACTGAAACCCTTGAGAAGGCAGCACTTTGACTGGACACAGGTCAGGTGGCGAACGGCTGCACTCTCGCGTTCCTGAAATTGCCAAGGAATGTGGGCAGTGGTGGGGAGGAGGGGGACAGTCTGGAAGCAGTCTGTACAAACAGTGGATGCTAAGGTAGGAGAAGCGTCTCCTATCTAGTTTTCTTTTTTTTTTTTAATAAAAAAAGGTACAGGGACAAAATAAAAGGACAAACATAGGCCTAGGGTCTCTCCAGAGGTCCTCCTAACCCAATGCCCAACACCAAACTGCACTGGCCCTCGTAGCTAGGAGCTAGCCCAGAAGGATCAGCCAGCCAGGGAGTCTCGTACCCCTGCGGGATTCACGCGGCCCAGCCAGAGAAGTCCAGAAAGGCATGAAGGAGAAATTTAAGAACAGTCCAACATCTGCTGAGACAGAGAAAGTACTGAGGAGACCCCTAGCTGTGCCTGGGGACTTATGCCAGGGGTGAGATCACAGCTTGGATTGGCTCTTCTGACTTTCTCTGTCTCGACATCTACTGGCAGGGGGACTTAATCCACTTGCCTGGACTGGTCTAGGTGGACGACCTGGAAACGCAGCTTACCTATGAGTCAATTTCTGCGACTATGCCAAATATGTTTTGATAAAGTGTAATATATGGGTCAGGCAAAAAAAATATATTGAGCATAATGTGGATTGATATAGCATACAAGAAACGGTTGAATGTGCAAAGAGAACATTTGCTATTGCCTCAACAGCATTTGGAGGAAGAAAAAATGGTTTATGTTTTACCGTTCTCTGTGAAGGCCACAAATGTAGCAGCTTTCATACATTTATTTATTTAACTAGGCTTACATACCACATTTCTACAAGTCAAAGCAGTGTACATTCAGGTACTGCATATATATTTCCATTGTCCCCGAAGGGCTAACAATCTATGTTTTTGTATCTGAGGCAACGGAGGGTTAAGTGGCTTGCCCAAGGCCACAAGGAGCACCTGTGGGACTAGAAACCCCAGTCCTTCCGGCCCAAGGTTGCTGTCCTCTAGTGGGATTTGAACCCCTGGCCCTCCAGCCTGAGGTAACTTGCCCCAACCACAGGCCACTCCTCCCTACATAAGTATTGGAATATTTTACAGGGACATTCTTGTTTTCAAGAACATCCGATAATGGCTTATAAGCATGGTCAGAACATTGCCAATTATGTTTGCTGATCGGTCACCTGGGATACTGAAGAAGAGTTAAATTTGGAGGAAAGAAGTCATGATGTTTGTGGGGAATGTGATTTTTGCCCATTAACAATCAGGGGCGAGTCATAGAAACCCCCCGGACAAGAAAAAGTAATTTATTTGAGATGGAAGACATCTTGTCATACATCTTTTGTGGTATATGGCTTTTTATGCCCTTGTAATAAGCTTTATGTGGGACGGACATGACACCCCTTTTTCCAGCATTTAAGAGAACATCGGTCTCAGATATCCTCCAAAACGTTGTCAGCCCCGATGGGGATCATTATTTATTTCCAGTCTCTTTTATACCGCGCTATTCAACATCAGTGCGGTTTACAATAAACATAGAACTACACATTTCCTTGGGTACTTTGTGTTTACAATGAACAGGTATTTAGAACTTGGATATGAAGAAATTAGGCCTTACCTGCTAATTGTCTTTCCTTGAGATCTCTCCGGGCCAGTCCAGGAATATGAGGGTAGTCAATCCCTTCCAGCAGCTGAGGACTGAAAACTAAAGTCTTGCTGGCATGATATCTGGCTCCCCCTGCTGGCCGGACCTCAGTCTATTCGTAACCAAGCAGTCTCAGATGAGCAAACAAAATATCAAAATAAACTCCAACAATGGAACAAAGAATTAGGAACCTACCAACCATCCAACAGCTCTACTCATCCGCCTTATCCGTTCTGGGATCTTTTTTTTTTTTTTTTTTTAAACTACTGTTCATGAAACACTCCAGGAAGCACCATAGACCATGTGGACTAAACACCCCCTTGCACAGAAAAGCAAGTCTACTCTTTCGGAGTCTGTTGCTCAAGGCGCATCCACTTCGAAGCATGGTCAAAACTAACGGAGATCAACTGCGACTCCCTTGCACAAAAACCCTGGGTGGGACCTGGACTGGCCCGGAAAGATTTCAAGGAAAGACAATTAGCAGGTAAGGCCTAATTTCTTCTTCCGTTTTGCCTCTCCGGACCAGTGCAGGAATATGAGGGAAGTACCAAAGCAGTAGCTAACCTTGGGAGGGACCCGCTAGGCCCGCTATAATGGCCGCTGCTCCAACTTTGGCATCCGCCCGGGCCTGCACATCCAATCTGTAATGTTTTGCGAAAGTGTGAAGAGAAGACCAAGTAGCCGCCCGGCAAATATCTGCCGGCGGAATCAAGGCCAACTCGGCCCAGGAAGTCGCCTGGCTGCGAGTAGAGTGAGCCCGGAGAACCTCTGGAGGTAACTTTCCGCTCGCACGAAACGCCGCCCCTATGGCATGCTTTACCCATCTAGCAATCGAGGCCTTGGAGGTTGCTTCCCCCTTTGGCGGCCCCCCAAACAGCACAAATAACTTGTCCGTCTTCCGAAATGGCTTCGTTCGGTTAAGATATCTTTTGAGCATCCTACCCAAATCCAACTTCTGCAATACCCCATCAATGGGAAGGTGATTGGAAGACCGAAAAGTCGGAAGCGAGATAGCCCGATTCACATGAAATCTTGAAACCACCTTAGGGAGAAAAGAGGGCACTGTACGTAACGTCACCTTTTCCGCTGAAAATTGAAGATAGGGTTCTCTGCACGACAGCGCCTGGAGATCCGAAATTCTCCGGGCTGAACACAACGCCACCAAAAAGGAAACCTTCCACGAAAGCTCTTTGAGTGACACTCTACTAGCCGGCTCAAAAAGAGGCTGAGCCATAGCCTCGAGCACTAGATTCAGATCCCAGGCGGGAACCACCGTCCGCACCGGTGGGCGAACATTCTGAACAGCTCGCAAAAATAGGAGAATGTCCGGATGACTGGAAAGCCGAAGACCTTTGACGTTGCCCCGAAAACAGGATAGAGCCGCCAAATGAACTTTGAGAGTACTGAGGACTAAGCCCTTATCCAAGCCTTCCTGCAAAAAAGATAACACCTCCGGAACCATAGCGTTACCCGGACGCAGACCCCGGTGCGCACACCAGTGCTCAAAGATACGCCAAACTCGAACATAAGCTAGGGAGGTAGATCGCTGTCTGGCATGCAACAGAGTGGCCACCACTGAAGGTGAATAACCTTTACATTCTAACCTTTGCCGTTCAAGAGCCAAGCCGTCAGCGAGAAGCAATCCACATCTGGCATGAGTAGAGGGCCCTGGTGTAACAGGTTTGCCCGAACCGGCAGCTTCCAAGGCCGATCTATCAAGAGATGTACTAGCTCCACATACTAAGCTCTCCTGGGCCAGTCCGGCGCTATGAGAAGAACCTAGCCCTTGTGATGTTCTATCCGCCGAATGACTCTCCCTATCATTGGCCATGGAGGGAAGACATACAGAAGCCCCGTGGCCGGCCACAGCTGCGTCAGGCCGTCGAGTCCTTCCGACATGCGTTCCCTGCGCCTGCCGAAAAACCGACTTGCTTTGGCATTGTCAAAGGTGGCCATCAGATCCATCACCGGCTGACCCCATCTGCCGACCAGGTTGTGAAAAACTGCCGCGTTCAACTCCCATTCTCCAGGATCGACTACCTGTCGGCTGAGATAATCGGCCTATATGTTGTCTTTTCCTACCACATGTGCCGCCGAGAGGGCTACGAGATGAGCCTCCCCCCAGCTCTTCAAACACTGACTTTCCTCCAATAAAACAGCACTCCTCGTTCCTCCTTGCCGATTTATATAGGACACCGTCACCGCACTGTCCGAGAACCCGGACCGGCTTGTTCTGCACGAGATGTAAAAACTCGGAAAGAGCCAGACGGACCGCTCTGAGTTCCAAAAAATTGATGGAACAATCCTTCACTTCCAGCGGCCAACAGCCCTGGGCTATGGACGCCTGACAATGAGCTCCCCAGCCGTAGAGACTGGCATCCGTAGTAAGGAGTACCCATTCCGGTTGTAGTAAGGGAACTCCCGCCTGAAGATGGGCTGGATCTAACCACCACTGCAGGCTGTCTCTTACGTCCTGTGGAGGAGGTAATTTCCGATTTAGCGGATGTACCTGAGGTGACCACCTGGACAGCAGTGCTTGTTGCAACGGTCTCATATGTGCTCTCGCCCAGGGCACGAGATCTAAGGTCGCCGCCATGGACCCAGGAGCTGTAAATAACGCCACGCTGTCGGAGCCTTGAGATGCAAGAAGGAGGCCACTTGAGTCAAAATCTTTTGAACCCGGCTGTCCGGTAGAAAAACCGCGCCTAATTGCGTATCGAACACCGCTCCCAAATAAAGGAATCTCTGAACCGGTTGCAGCTGACTCTTGGACTGGTTTATAACCCAGCCCAGGCTTTCCAGAAGTGTTACCACTCGTGCTGTAGCCGTCTGCGATTCTGATACGGAAGGAGCCCGAATCAGCCAGTCGAGATACAGATGCACTAGGATCCCTTCGCGCCTCAACGCTGCTGCGACTACCACCATCACCTTTGTGAAGGTCCGTGGCGCAGTCGCCAACCAACCGGCAAGGCTTGGAACTGAAAATGGCCCATGGGAACCGCAAAGCATAGGAATTTCTGATGCTCTGGCTGGATTGGAATGTGAAGGTAGGCCTCCGTCAGATCTATGGAGGTGAGAACCTCCGAGGGCCTCACCGACCATATTACTGAGCAAAGAGTCTCCATGAGGAAATGCGGAACCCTCAAACAGCGATTCACGTTTTTGAGGTCCAATATTGGCCGAAACGAGCCTTCCTTTTTGGGTACTGTCATAGAGCAGGAGCTAATAAAAATGAGGACATAGGAAAAGAAGCTGTCTGTCCCAAAACAAATGAGGTGCAGAGAATGCAATTGCCGAGCAAAACAGCTAGAGGGAGCAGGCGTGCACTTACAGAGGCTGAGTGGACACACCTAGCTAATCAGCAGCACCTGAGAACTAGCCCGGGAAGCTCAAAGGCAGAAGACTTTTATAAGCAAGAGGCTGGAGACAGAAGGAGGAGCAGCACCGGAGAGCAGAGTAGCACCGGAAAGGAGAGCACTGCTGAGAAAAGGAGCAGTGGAACCAGGACTAGTGGCATGGCTGCAGGAACTGGAAGAGAACCAGAGTTCCCAGAGAAAGACAGACGGAGGAGAGTCAGTCCTGTGGAAGTCGTGGTAGCCAGAAACTCCAGAGGTAAAGAGCTAAGAAGCAGGAAGCCAGGCTGGGAGAGAGGCCTACGCTTGCCAGAAAGCCCGGAGACCAGATTGAAAGGTACCAGAAGCTTTCAAGAGAAAGATTGCCAGAGAGACTGAGTCCTAAGGGAAATACCTGAGGAGGACACTTCCTGCTATGCCTATTACAGGAAACCAAGGTATGATAATTCTTTGTTCATGAAGAAAGGCTCAGCTGCTAGAAGCCCTTATAAAACAGATGCCCAGTTTAAAAGAAGAGAAAGCAGGCCAGAGTTTCACCAGCCAAGATATAGAGGCAATAAAACAGGCCACGCTCATTTAAGAACCTTAGAACAACTGTATGGAAAACAAGGGAACAGAAATAGGGACTGGCTACTGATAACAGCCAGAGAAAGCCCCAGCTCAGAAGAAGGTAATAGTGATATAGAACTGATGCAAGTGGAGCTTATAGACCCTATTTCCTCATCTCAGGAGGAATTGATGGATTGTTCCATGTGTGTTGTGGGTGATTTGGAATCACTGCCGGAACTGTGAGCCATACAAATATTACCTTAAGAAGTTTTCATATTTGTGCTGAATGAAAGAAGAATGTTCAGACTTGTAATTTACTCCAATGTTGAAAGAATCCTTGGTTAATTTCCTTTCTACTACTGTGAAGATTATAACAGTTTACTTTGAACCTTGGGTTTGCTTTATGCCTGAAAAGAAGGACTTTCCTTAATTTTTGTAGCCCAACAAATCTTTTTGTGAAAAGGGAAATAAAAGCCTTATTCTCCCTCCATTTGGCTTACATGACTTATTTGCACCAGGAGCAGGACTACATAGACCAGGCTGCACCTGGCCTTAAAAACCCTCCTCTCCTAAAATTAACTATATGCCCAACCTTCCCGTTCAGCCACCGGCCACCAGGGGGAGGTTGGCGACAGTACCATGAAATAAATCAAGTACCGACCGAACCCTAATTGGTCAGGCGGAACTGGCACCACCGCCCGAAGATGCAACAAGCGCCGAATCGTTTCTGAAACCGCTGTTTTCTTTTCCGCCGAACCACATGGAGACATCACGAACGCCTCCGGTAACGGTCGAGCAAACTCGAGAACATAACCGTCGCGAATAATTTCCAACACCCATTGATCGGTCGTAATGGAGGCCCAGACAGAAAGGAATCCTCGCAGACGCCCCCCCACTAGGGGTTCTGCCTGGACCAACCTCGTTTCATTGTGGCTTCTTACCAGAGCTCTGCTGGGTTCCAAAATAACCCCTGCTGAACCCGCACGCTCCTCGAAAGGACTGGCTTCGGGATCCGGGGCGTCCCCTTTGATACGGAGCAAATCGAGGTCCTCTGAATCTACGGAATTCACGAGGAGAACCTTTTGTCAAACTGTTAGACTTCTGACCCTTCGGCCGGTCCTCCGGGAGGCGGCCACCCTTAGAGTCACCAAGATCCTTCACAATCTTCTCTAAAGCCGCCCCAAAAAGCAGCGTGCCTTTATAGGGAAGCTTACTGAGCCGTGCCTTGGACGACATGTCCGCCGCCCAATTTCTTAACTATAGAAACCTCCGGGTCGCAATCAACGTAGCCATGGACTTCGCCGAAATCCGTACCAGATCATAGAAAGCGTCTGCTAGGTACGCCGCTGCGGACTCCAGCTTTGCTCCTTTGGTGTCTTCATCGTGGGGACGAGGTCCTCCCTGGAGCCAATGGATGGAGGCTCTGGAGACATACGCCCCACAGATAGCAGCCCGTAGCGACAATGCAGAAGTCTCGAAGGTTTGCTTCAGGAGAGACTCCAATCTCCTATCTTGCACATCCTTTAGGGCCGCACCACCTTCGACAGGAATAGTGGTCTTCTTAGTAACCGCTAAGACTAAGTGGGAGGAGTGGCCTAGTGGTTAGGACAAGGTACTTCAGGCCAGAGGGCCGGGGGTTCAAGTCCCACCTGGGGACAGCAATCTCAGGCCGGAGGGACTGGGATTTCTAGTCCTATAGGCACTCCTTGTGGTCTTGGGCAAGCCACTTAACCCTCCATTGCCCATGTTCCCTGTAAGTATTAGCATATGTGTGTCATATCCCCTCGTGTTAAATGTATCTCCCAATTGACTGCTTTGACCCAGTGAAAAGCGGGATATAAATACAGCTAAATAAAATAAATAAGGCATCCACCTTAGGCAGCTTTAGTAACTCCTGCTCCTCTTGCGGCAATGGATACAAGCGGCCTATAGTCCGTGCTCCTCGAAGAGTTGCCTCCGGACATTCCCATTCAGACTCTACCATCTGCTGCATAACTCTATGCACCGGAAAACATTTGTGTTCTGTTCTAAAACCTTGGAGTAGAGGATCCTCCAATGGCTCTTCCTGTGCCGCTGGCAGAAAAATATTCAAGGCCGCCAAGGCCTGAGCAATCAGCGCCCCCAACTCCTCCTTTCTAAACACCCTAAACAAATTAGGATCGTCATTGGGCCCTAGCTCAGCCTCATCCAGATCCGCGGCCCAGTCCATACCGGATTCTGATAGGATTTCCCCTTCTTCTATTCCCTGGAGCCCCGAGATGTGCTGTCCGATGTTATCGGTAACCATCCCTGCTCCCAGGTCCGATTTTGACGACCCTTCCCCTGGATCCAAGGGTGAGGGGTCCTGCCTTGACTTGTGCACCGGTAGGGGAGCAGGACTCTGGTCTTGTGCCTGCTGCCACTTTAAACAGTAAGCCTGATGCAAAGCCAATATAAAGTCCACGGAAAACACAGACTGTAAGTCTCCCTGGACCAAAGGCAACAAGTGTGAAGGAGCTTCCTCCACCTGTGCCGGCTTCTTTGACTTCGATTTGCGTTTTGCAGGTTTTTCCTGAGGTACAGTCAAACCCAGAGCTTTAGCTGTCATGGCCACCGTTCCCGCCATTTCTGAGGCACTGAACATGCTGCCGACAGAAACGCTTGATTCCTGCTTGTCCTCCATACTCTCCGTCTCCTGCGCTGCAGCCACCCCCCCCCACACACAATGAATGCGAAATCAGCGATCGATCCCCCAATCGCAAAAAACACACCGACAAAACAAACGGGGCCGCCCTGTTCCAACCGCCGGTGTGGCTTCTGTCCCGCTAACTAACCTGCACCAACAAGTTTGCTCACACCCGCTGCTAGCGGTAGAGTAAATCTTGTAACCGGAGGCAGTCCAAAGGTCTCTGGGGCTCCCAGTACCTTATACCGCTGTCCCCCTGAAGTCAGAGCTGTGGATCAAGGCAGGCTCTGCCTCCTTTGCTCCGATCGCTACAAGCGCTGTCATCCGCCCACCAGGGCTCTGTGCTCAGAGAACTGAACCCTGCTAGGGCCCAACAAATAAGAGCTTTTGTTTTCTCTCAAAAATCAACTGTAAAATCAAAGAAAAGAAAAGAAAAACCACTTTGCACCGACAATTTCTTCTGTTCCCCGGGAGCCAGCCAGCTTCATGCCCTTCTAGCTGCTGAGGACTGAAAAGACTGAGGTCCGGCCAGCAGGGGGAGCCAGATATCATGCCAGCAAGACTTTAGTTTTCAGTCCTCAGCTGCTGGAAGGGATTGACTACCCTCATATTCCTGGACTGGCCCGGAGAGACGAAATGGAAGTGTTGCTTCACCATTCATTCACTTATCTTATTTGGTGAATTCTGGATCATGTTCCTTTAAATTGGGGGGATGGAAATAGAGAAAAAATTGAATTACAGGGAACAGTACTGGATTTTCTCTTTGAATACTGTGATACCCACTAGCTTAAATAGACAGATAAAGTGGTTCACTGTGTAAGAGTAGAGAACTAGGTTTGGAATTCCCACTCTATGGTAATCAGAGAGGATGTTTGTGAATGGAGGATGATGTCATAATAGGGAATAAGAGGTATTTGATATCACTGGGTACTGAGGTAGCAATGGGTGAAGAGGGGAGTGGTTACTTGCTCTACATAAAGCACAAATACCAAAGCCATTGTCAGAAGGTCTGGGATGCTCATGAGGAAACAACGTGTGATCCTTTTAGTATCGGATGGTGAATGGAGGCATCCTTTGAAAAAAGATAAGTGCGGTTAAGAACTGTGTAGAGAAAACTGTTAGACCTTAAAGCAGAATAAGTTAAAACTGTTTGAAACGCGATGATCGTGGATGGTGAATATACAGTTGTTACTAAAGGTGAAAAGAGAATTTGCAGAAGTGTGGAAGCCTTTAAGAAAACGATATTAAATTTTATGAACCACATTTAGAAAGAAATATTATAAAGTTGATGTAACAAAAAAAGTGATTAAAGAAAGAGAAAACGAAAAAGTTGAAAAATGAAAAGTTGACCAAAAAAAAAGAGAAAAAGGGACTATTAAACTAGAAGCAGCTTGTGATAGCGGCTTTGATGAACACATTCAACCAAAGGTTTTGGGATATGTACTGAGCAAATGCTAGTGGGGTAAAGATTTTGATCATATGTGACATGGTGTTACCCTGTACGGGTTCCAGCTTGTGTCATTTCTAAGACTTAGAGGAGGAGGTAGATAGTAGATAGTCATGGCTTAATGGGAGACAGCCAACATGGCTTTAGCAAGGAAGATCTTGTCTTATTAATCTGTTATGTTTTTTTGAAGGTGTGATTAAACAAGTAGATAAAGGTGAGTTGGTTGAACTTTCAGAAAGCCTTTGACAAGGCCCCCTCATCAGAGACTTTTGGCAAAACTAAAGTCATGGGATAGGAGGCAGTGTACTATTGTGGATAAGGAACTGATTAAAAGATAGAAAGCAGAGGGTAGGGCTAAATGGCCAATTTTCCCAATGGAAAAAGGTGAATAGTGGAGTACCCCAGGGATCTGTGCTAGGTCCGCTGCTTTTTCACATATTCATAAATGATCTGGAAAAGGGAATAACGAGTGAGGTTATTAAATTTGCAGATGACACAAAACAAAAGTTGTTAAAACACAAGAGGATTGTGGAAAATTGCAAGAGGATATTGATAAATTGGAAGACTGGGCATCCAAATGGCAGATGAAATTTAATGTGGACAAGTGCAAAGTTATGCGCCAAGGAAAGAACAACCCAAACTATGATTACATGATGGAAGGTTCCACATTGGGAAACACCACCTAGGAAAAGATTTAGACGTCATCATGGATAACATGTTAAAACCTGCCGCCCAGTGTGCAGCGGCGGCCAAGAGAGCAAATAGAATGCTAGGTATCATAAGGAAAGGATGGAAAATAAAACAAAGGCTATTATAATGCCTCTGTATCGTTCCACGATGCGACCGCACCTTGAATATTGTGTACAATTCTGGTCGCCGTATCTTAAAAAGGATATAGTGTTATTAGAAAAGGTACAGAGAAGAGCCACCAAAATGGTAAAGGGGATGGAAGGATACTCCTATGAAGAGAGGCTAAAAAGGTTAGGGCTCTTCAACCTGGAAAAGAGATGGCTGAGGGGAGATATGATAGAGGTCTATAAATTAATGAATGGAATGGAACGGGTAAACGTAGATCGATTGTTTACATCATCAGAATATAAAAAGACTAGGGGGCATGCAATGAAGCTACAGGGTAACTTATTTAAGACTAATAAGAGAAAATATTTTTTCACTTAATGTTTAATCAAACTCTGGAATTTGTTACCGGAGGATGTAGTAAAAGCGGTTAGTGTAGCTGCGTTTAAAAAAGGTTTGGACAAGTTCCTGGAGGAAAGGTCCATAAACCATTATTAAAAGGGACCAAGGATATCACTGCTTGACACAATACAAGCATTGAGGAACCTGTGTCTTTTGGGGAGACTGTTAGGTACTTATGACCTACATTGGCCACAGATGGAAACAGGATACTGGACTTGATGGACCTTGGTCTGACCCAGTATGGCATATCTTATGTTCTTAGACCACCTGGTTCACATGAAAGGGAGAAATCACCTTAGGCAAGAAGGAAGGCACAGGCCAAATAGAAACTGCCTCCTTTGAAAAACACAGATAACACTCTTGGCATGACAGAGCATACAGCTCGAAAATCAGCCTTGTGGAACAAATCGCAAACAAGAAGACAATCTTTAGTGTTAAATCCTTCCAAGTAGCCTGTCGCAGTGGTTCAAAGGGCACCAACATCAGGGCCCTGAACACCATACACAGACCCCAGGAAGGGATCACAGACCGGAGGAGAGGACGCAGACGCCAAACCCCTAGGAGAAAACGCGAGACATAGGCTAGAGACTCACCAGCCACTGGACCCCGGAAACAGGCCAAAGCTGCCACCTGAACCTTCAGGGAGTGAAGGGAAAGGCTCTTCTCCAGGCCATCCTGTAGAAAGAAATGAGTAAGATTGCAAATACAGTTACAATAGGGATTATGTAATCTAAAAGACAAAAAGGATTAAAAATCAAAATGTTTAGCCCAATGTGTTAAAAGTACTCAAGAAGTATATGTGTGCTGACTCCAATCATGCTGTGTGTTATTCCTGACAAAATAGGGACGAGGAGGAACTAAGGACATAGTAGAAGGGGGATCCAAGTGTTTCTAAATGGCAGCTGAAATTTAATGCTAAAAAATGCAGGGTCATGCATTTAGGTTGCAAAAATTCAAAGGAGCTGTACAGTGTAGGGGGTGAGGTACCTCTGTCCACAAAAGAAGAGTGGGGCCTGGGGGTAAATTGTGTCTGATCTTAAAGTAGCTAAACAGGTAGAAAAGGCGACTGCGAAAGACAGAAGAATGCTTGGCTGTATAGGGAGAGGAATGACCAGCAGAAAAAAAAAGAGATGATAGTGCCTCTGCTGCGACCTCGTTAGGAGTATTGTGTGCAAGTCTGGAGACCGCATCTTCAGAAGGATATAGGCAGGTTGGAGTCAATGCAGAGAGTGGCTACTAAAATGGTTAGTAGTCTTTGTTATAAAGCATATGAGGACAGACTTAAAGATCTTAATATGCACACTTTAGAGGAAAGGCGGGATAGGGGCGATATGATAGAGACATTTAAATACCTCCACGGCATAAATACACAGGAGGGTCTCTTTCAACTGAAGGCAAGTTCTGCTACGAGGGGACATAGGATGAGAGTGAAAGGGGACAGACTCAGGAATAATATGCGGAAATATTTCTTTATGGAAAGAGTAATAGATGTGTAGAATAGTCTCCTAGTGGGGGTGGTGGACCCGAGGACAGTATCTGAATTCAAAAAAGCATGGGGCAAACACAGAGGATCTCTAAAGATAAAAGGGTACTATTGTAGTTGATATGGAAGGGCAGACTAGATAGGCCATGTGGTCTTTTTCTGCCATCATGTTTCTATAATAAGAGAGAGTTAAACAAAATGAAAACATATTGTATACTCATTCGTTTCTGTGTACCAGACCATGTATTCAAACATTCGAGCTTACCCGGGAAAACCACCCAATATAGGGGTAATAAAATATATATTAAAAATGTATATTCTAAAATAAGAGAACGGAAAGTAAATGAGAAGCAGGTTGGTGATCTAAACGATCAAGGAGACCTATGTTACTCAGCAGTATCTGAAGGGAAGCAACAAGTCATGTAAAACATCATATGGAGGACAAATAGTAAAGAGTAAATCAACCATTAAAAAAAAGCGAATGAAGTACTTTTTCTAAAAATACCTGTAGTGGAAACTATTTAGCCAGGCATATAATATGCGCGAGAATGAAACTCGTGAAAGTCACTCCTGTCAGTGCAGGACATTTAAAGCACTATTTTTGCGCCACTAGACGGTCAAAGGGCTTAATACCAACGAATAATGAAGTTCTTAAGGACGTACCGCCATGTATAACCTTCATATGTGATAACACTAAGACAAAAAACATCATGAAACATAAAAATTGTCTATTAAGAACACTTGAGACGTTTTCAAAAAAAGCGCTGGATACTGTGAACTGTCTCAACAAGCAGAGAGAGACTTCCAATGACAGAAGAGGCTCGATCAATAACAAACCAATATTGACCAAGTAAAAACAGGGGGGGGGGGGAGGAAGTGTAAAAACCATATTAAAACACATGCAAGGTGAATAAAGCAAGCCTGCATCACTTTCTAATAGTAAAATAAAAACCCCGTAAAATATTTAAAATATCAAAGTCTTCCAAAAAATATAATAATGGGGGTCATGAAAGAGGGTGGTTACCATGGTCCTGATGAATGCCAAAATGCATGTGGCAAAAAATAAGTCAAAAAATAAATAAACATAAAAGTGTGGTGGCGACGGGAATGGGGGAAAGGGGGCAGGGGGAAAGGGAGCGTGCATTGTGCTTAAAATGTGCCCAAAAAATGGACTATGGGGTGGTACTGATCAAAAGCTGAAAATCAGTCCATAACTGCAACCTGGACATTATAAAATATAGAGGGAAAAAGAAAGGTAGGAAGCCAGTAAAAACCATAAACAAAATAAATAAAATGTATCACCAAGGTACAAGTTTAACCAATAAGATTGAATGACCACCCTGGAGGGTTCCAATCATGTGGAAAGTAATACTCACTTAACCCACAAACTAGACATGGTGTAAAGGGAGGAAAAACTGTTAAAAAGAGGGGTACTATGTAAACATACAATCGAAATAAAGATAAAATTAAAAAAAAGTTAAAAATATATAAAACAAGGCTACATAAGAAGCTTCTAATAACCAAACGTGCTTATAAAATCATATTAATACCGCTAGCAAACAGAAAAATGCAAAAAACATCAATCCATGGTCGGAACGCATAAAAAATAAAAATAATATTGATATGTTAAGATGAGAGTGAAAAAGAAGAAGAAAGGGAGCGGGAAGGGGGGAGGAAGGAGGAAAGAGAGGAGGAGGAAAGAGAGCGCAAATTGTGCTTAGAATAAATGTGCCCAAAAACCAGACTATAGGGTGGTACTGATCATAAGATGAAATCGGTCCATAAAAGCTCGATATACTTCTTGATTGCTTTTAACATGTCAGGCTAAACATTTTGATTTATAATCCTTTTTGTCTTTCAGATTTCATAACCCCTATTGTTATTGTGTTTGCGATCTTACTATGTCTGTGTTTATAATTTATTCCTACCTTTGCGTTTTACTCATTTGTTTTTTTAATTACGTTATTATTTTTTATTATTTGCACTATGATTTTAAGGATTGCCTATTTATTTTTGAATGTTTAATGATATGTATTTTAATATACTCTTTATAGTTCTGAGGATGATAACCCCCTGAGGAAGGCATAAGCCTAAAGACGTTAGGGTGCCATTAATAAAGCTCATTGAATTACCAGCTGCTGATTTCACCTGCTCTCTTTCCGTTTGGTTGTTTCTTGCGAGTGTGTGTGCTCTCTGACTGTGTTTGTTTCATCCTGTAGAAAGGTGAATAGAGATGGCACCTTGGCATCTCAGGAACCAACAGCCAAGTGCCGCACCAGCACTCAAAGAGGCACAAGATCCACATGTGTGCTAGCTTGGTAGACCTCCTCCGGGCTCCAAGCAGATTGGAAATCACTGACGGAGAATAGCCCTTATGTGCTAGCCCTCGCCTTTCAAGAGCCAAGACATAAGCAAGAAGGGAACTGAGTCTTCTTGGAAAATAAATCATTCTCTGCCGCAACAGACTCCGAGATGGAGGCAACCGAAGAGGCGGTGCTTGCAGGAGCCGCATCAGGTCTCCGAACCATGCTCTATCCTTGACCAATCCTGCCCAGGTGGTGTTCTATATGTCAAATCATACGCCCCACCAGGAACCATAGAGGAAACACATACAGCAGGTGCTGACTTGGTTAAGGCTGGGCCAGGGTGTTGACACCCTCAGAGCCCCATCTCTGTGTGGCAACTAAAGAAGCAACAAACTTTGGCACTGGAGTAGGTCACCATCATAATCATTTCGGGGAGACCTCAGCAGCCCAGAATCAACTGAAATGCCTCCTGACTCAACTTCAACTTTCCAGGTTCCAGAGTGCCAGCTGAGAAAGTCCGCTTTCACAGTGTCAACCTTAGCAATGTACTGAGCTAAGTCTATGGGGTTCTTTTCCACCCACACAAACAGGAGAGCCATCTCCAGAGCTACTCTGCACTCTTCGTGCTGCCTTGCCCATTGACACAAGCCACCGCTGTGGCATTGTCTGGGAACACTAGAACCACCCGGCTCTTGACCAGGGGCTGGAAATGCAGAAGAGCCGACCTGATGGCCCTCGCCTCAAGGTGATTGATGGACCACACTGCTTTCCTGTTGTTACAATGGCCCTGGGCCGTATGGTCTTGGCAATGGGCTCCCCAGCCCAAGAGACTGGCATCCATCATCAGGAGGATCCAGGAGAAATCATCCAGCAGCATGCCCTTCCTCAAATGACAGGGCTGCTGCCATCACTGCAGGCTGGACTTCATCATCAACGGGAGTGGGAGCCTGCACTCAAAATACTGAGAACTCAGGGATCACTGAATCAGCAAAGACTGCTGCAGCGGTCACAAGTGAGCATGCATCCATGGCACCATCTTTATGATCCCCGCCATCTGAGGAGCTGAAGATAATCCCAGACTCTGAAAAAACTGTGCCCACTTGAGTGTCGAAATGTGCTCACAGAAAATCCATGGACTGGGAAGGCCACAGCTGGCTCTTTCCCAGATTGATCACTCAGCCGAGGCTCTCCAAAAAGGATACCACTCGGGATGCCATCCGAGATGCTTTTGAAAAGGAATGAGCCCAGATGAGCCAGTCGTCCAGATATGGGTGGACACAGATCCCTGGCCACCACAGCTGCCACCACCATGATCTTGAAGAACAGCCTCGGGATGTTGGGTAGCCTGAAAGGGGGGTGGAGGCAGCAAATTGATAGTGAGAGCCAAGCATGGCAAAAAACAGATACCTTTGCTGATTCGTCTGGATCAGGACATTAAAATACGCCTCGGTCAGGTCCAGAAAACCAAGAACTCCCCTCGGTACACTGCTTGAATTACAGAGCGCAAGGTTTCAACCCAGAAGCACATGACGTGCAAATGCTCGTTGACCTCCTTGAGGTCCAGAATGGGCCAGAAAGAACCGTCCATTTTGGGCACCATGAAATAGATTGAGTATCTGCCCTTGCCCTGCTCGTCTGGGGGGGGGGGGGGGAGGGACGGGCACCATTGATCTTAGGCACAGCAACTTATTCAAGGTGGTCTACACAGCGGCACCTTTGATCGCAGACCCACAAGGAAAAATGACAAAGGTAGTTGGAATTGGCTCTTTGCTTTCCAGGACATAGCCAAACTGAATGGTATTTAGCACCTAGCAATCCTTGGTGATCCGGGTCCATTCCCAAAATAAAAAGGTGAAGCCTGTCTCCAACCAGAGGAACCAGGGAATGGGCCCCCAAACCCTCATTGTGCAGTCCAGGAGGGTCCTTCTCTGGAGGCGACCAAATCCCTGAGCCCAAGCACTCTACAAAAGACTGAGAATGAGCCCAAAGCAGAGGGAAAAAAAAGGTTTTCCAGGTCTGTAACGATGAAAGTTCCAAGACCCCCGGAGATCTGGCCAGTGCACCATCGATGGACAGGCGGAGGAGGATGAGAAATGGGCACCATCTCACTTCGCAGGCCTCCTGTCTTCTGGAAGGCGGTAAAGATTTCATCTTGTCTAGGTCCTTCACTAGCTTTTCGAAATTGGCTCCAAAAAGAAGCTTCCCCTTAAAAGCCAGTTTGGCCAACAGGGCTTTGGAAGATTAGTCCACTGCCCAGTGCCGGAGCAAATCCAATGCTGTGGCAGCATTTTCAGGGCACCATCCCTGGCAGCCAAACTACCAGGTCACACTTGCATCAGAAAGGAAGGTCGTAGCTGACTCCAAAAGAGGGGTAGTATCATCCTGTGGAAAAGACTGAATCCAATGGAGCAGGGAGGAGTGGCCTAGTAGATGGGGCAAGTTACCTCAGGCTGGAAGGTTGGGGGGTTCAAATCCCACTAGATGACAGCAACCTTGGGCTGGAAGGACTGGGGTTTCTAGTCCCACATGTGCTCCTTGTGGTCTTGAGCAAGCCACTTAACCCTCCATTGCCCATGTTCCCTGTAAAATAGTTATCTCCAAGTTATAATGCCCTGTTCAATGTAATTTCAGTTTGTTCAATGTAAACCGTCTTGATATCATGAAAGGCGGTATATAAGAAATGTTAATTAAATAAATAAAGACATCAGGCTGGCACATACTTTCAGCTGCAGAATAGCAGATGCCATGGCAAATTGAATCTTTAATAATGAAAATCCTTCAAAGTTAATCCACCTTCCACAGGAATGGTGTTTCATCTGGTAACCACCATGACCTGCGCATCCACCTTGGGAATATCAAACAACTCAAGGCACTCCTTCTCTGGGAGAGCATAGATCTTCTTCCATATCTTTAGAACATAAGATAAGATAAGATATGACATACTAGGTCAGACTAAGGTCCAATAGTGGCCAATCTAGGTCACAAGTACCTAGCAGTTTCCCCAAAAGACACAGGTTCCACAATGCTTGTATTTGGACAAACAGTGGATTTCCTGGGTTCCCTTTAATAATGGTTTATGGACCTTTCCTCTAGGAACTTGTCCAAAACATTTTTAAACCCAAAGTTTACTACATTTTCCAGTAATGAATTCCAGAGTTTGATTACACATTGAGTAAAAAAATATTTTATCTTATTAGTCTTATATGGGTTACACTATAGCTTCATTGCATGTCCCCTAGCCTTACTACATTTTGATGGCATAAGCAATCAATCTACATTTACCTGTTTCACTCTCTTCATTAATTTATAAATCTCTATCGTATCTCTCCTCAGCCTTCTCTTTTCTATGCTGAAGAGCCCTAACCTTTTTAGCCTCTCCTCAGAAAGGCATCCTTCCATCCTGTTTTCCATTTTGGTGGCTCTACTCTGTAACTTTCTAAATTCTGCTATAACCTTTTTAAAATACGGCGACCAAATTGCACACAATATTCGAGGTGCAGTCGTATCATGGAACGATACAGCGGCATTATAATATCCTTTATATTATTCTCCATTTCTTTCCATATGATTCCTAGCATTCTATTTTCTTTCTCGACAGCCACTGCACACTGGGCAGAGGGTTTCAATGTGTTATCCACGATGACACCTAAATCTTTTTCCTGGGAGGTGGTTCTCAATGTGGAACCTTGCATCATGTAACCATAGTTTGGGTTGCTCTCTTTCCTAGGTGCATAACTTTGCACTTGTCCACATTAAATTTCATCTGCTATTTGAATGTGCAGTCTTCCAATGTATTAAGGTTCTCTTGCAAATTTACACAATCCTCTTGGGTTTTAACAGCTTTGCATAATTTTGTGTCATCTGCAGATTTGATTACCTCACTCGTTATTCCCATTTCCAGGTCATTTACGAATATGTTAAAAAGCAGCGGACCAAGCACAGATCTCTGGGGTACTCCACTAGTCACCTTTCTGCATTGGAAAAATTGGCCATTTAGCCCTACCCTCTGCTTTCTATCTTTTAACCAGTTCCTGATCCACAATAGTACACTGCCTCCTATCCCATGACTTTTTAATTTTGCCATGAGTCTCTCATGAGGAACCTTATCAAAGGCTTTCTGAAAATCCAGATACACTATCTATCTCGAATGACCCACCTTTGTCAACCTGCTTATTTACACATTCAAAAAAATATAACAGATTAGTAAGACAAGACCTTCCCTGGCTAAAGCCTTGTTAGCTGTCTCCCATTAAACTATGGCTATCTACATGATCAGAAATTTTGTTTTTAATAATAGTTTCTACCATTTTTCCTGGTACTGACGTCAGGCTCACCGGTTTGTAGTTTCCCGGATCATCCCTGGAAACCTTTTTAAAAATTGGCATTACATTGGCTATCCACCAATCTTCAGGTATTATAGATGATTTTAATGATAGTTCACAATTACTAATAGCAGGTCTGCAATCTCATATTTCAGTTCTTTCAACACCCTTGGATGTATACCATCCAGTCCAGGTTATTTGCTACTCTTCTGTTTATCAAACAGTTGTAATACATCTTCCCAGTTTATCAATATTTCTTTCAATTCTTCTGCTGCATCAGCTTTAAATACCATTTCAGTCATGAATAACATCACTACATCTTCCTCAGTGAAGACAGAAGCAAATAATTGATTCAGTCTCTCTGCTATGGCCTTGTCCCCTCTTAGTGCCACTTTTACTACTCTATCATCCAATTGTCCAACTGACTCTCACAGGTTTTTAAGCTATGAATGTACTTGAAAAAGTTTTTATTATGTGTTTTTGCTTCCACAGGAAGCTTTTTTTTCAAATTTTCTCTTTGCCTACCTTATCAGTGCCTTGTATCTAACTTGCCAGTGGTTATGTTGTTTCCAGTTTTCATCATTTGGCTCCTTTTTCCATTTCCTGAAAGATGCTTTTTTGGCAACAACAGCCTCTATGACCTCACCTTTAAATCATCCTGGTAGTTTTTTGGACTTCCTTCCACTTTTCTTACAGTGTGAAATACAGCTGGTCTGGACTTCCAAGATAGTATTTTTAAATACCACCCATACCTGATGTAAATCTTTAACCTTTGCAGCTGCTCCTTTCAGTTTTTTCTTAACTGTTTTCCTCATTTTATCATAGTCTCCCTTTTGAAAGTTAAATCGTAGTATTGTGTATTTCCTTGCCATCCTTCCTCCATTTATTAAATGAAATATGGTCATGCTATGATCACTATTGTCAAGAGGCCACATTACCATTATCTCTTGCACCAGATCTTGTGTGCCACTAAGGACTAGGTCCAAGATGGCTTCTCCTCTTGTCGGTTCATGAACTAGCTACTCCAAAAAGCAGTCATTTATTTCATCTAGAAACTTTATCTCCCTAGCATGTTCTGCCGTGACACTGACCAAGTCAATAGCAGGGTAATTGAAATCACCCATTATTATTACTGTGCTGTAAATATTGCTAGTTTCCCTGATTTCTTTGAGCATTTCATCATCCATTTGTTCATTCTGGCCAGGTGGTTGATAGTACACCCCCACTGCCATCACCTTCTCCTTTTTACATGGAATTTCAATCCATAGAGATTATACAGTGTATTTTGTTTTATGTAAAACTTTAATCCTGTGTTACTCAATGCCCTCTCTTACATAGAGCGCAACCCCTCCAACAATTTTATCTACTCTTATCATTGCGATATAATATGTACTTAGGTATCACAGTGTCCCACTAGTTGTCCTCCTTCCACCATGTCTCTGAGACACCAATCATATCTAACTTCTCATTTAGTGCTATATATTCTAACTCTCACATCTTATTTTTTTAGACTTCTAGTAATTGCATACAAGCATTTTAGAGGCTCTATTTTATTCATATTAATTTGGTTACCAGTAGACAGGGATAATTTGGAATTTTTAAGTTCTGCCTGCTCTGTACTGAAAGGCATTTGGGTTACTTTCATCTTTACTGGAACCTCTCTGCCGATATGCCTAACTTCATTCTTTTTCTAGTAGCCTTCAAGGATACATTCTTCCGAATCATGTGCTCTTGGGCGACAAAAGGCTTTCCCCTATAGCAGTCTGGTTCTATCCCGGTTAAGGTGGAGCTCATCCCTTCGGAAAAGCTACTCCTTTCCCCAGTTCCTAACAAATCGAAAACCCTCATCCTTGCACCATTGTCTCATCCACGCATTGAGACTCCGGAGCTCTGCTTGCCTTTTGGGTCCTGCATGGGGAATGGGAAGCATTTCAGAGAATGCTACCCTGAAAATTCTGGGATTTCAACTTCCTACCTAAAAGTCTAAATTTGGCCTCCAGAACCTCCTTACCACATTTTCCTATGTCATTGGTACCAACATGTCCCAAGACAGCAGACTCCTCTCCAGCACTATCTAAGAACCTGTCTAGGTGGCGCGTGAGGTTTGCTACCTTTGCAAAATGCAGGCATGTTACCAGGCGATCCTCATGTCCACCAGCCATCCAGCTATCTACATGCCTAATAATCAAATTACCAACTATAACAGCTGTCCAAACCCTTCCTTTGTGGGCACATGGCCTTGGAGAAACATCCTTGGTGCGAGAGGGTTTTACATCACCTGGAGAACAGGTCCTAGCTACAGGGTCACGTCCTGCCACACCAGGGTGATGCTCTATCATATGACCTGTCCCCTCCATGGCAACAGTGATGCTGCCAGACTGCAGGTGGGACTTCAGTACTATATCTCTATAGGTCTCGTCTATGTACCTCTTTGTCTTCCTTATGTTCTCCAAGTCTGATACTCTAGTCTCCAGATATTGGAACTGTTCCCTGAGAGCAAAGAGCTCTTTGCACCTAGTGCACACGTAAGACCCCTCACCAACTGGGAGAAAATCATACATGTGATACTCAATGCAAAAGACTGGAAAGCCCCCATCTCGCTGTTGGACTGCTGTCTGCATCTTAGTTTTAAGGTTGTATTTATGTATTTAAGTGGTTTACTTACGAATATTTGCTGGGGATATTTATACTAATAAAACTATAAGAACATACGAAATTCCATACTGGGTCACACTATTAAGCCCAGTATCCTTTATCTTTATTATGTTGCTTGATTGACCGCCCAAATGAAAGCGTCAGGGCGGTTTATAATTAATAAATAAAAGTTACAAAAGAAAGGTACGCCAAATGTATGACAGGAAAGATAAGAAGACAGAACACACAGAAAGCGAAGGATAGACAAGGAAACAGCAGTGGTTAGGTGGGGGGAGCAGCCAACAGTAGCCAATCCAGGTCACTGTTCCCTCTAAGCTGTGCGCGTGTGCGCGCGCACACACCTCGCCGAGCGAGCACACATACAACTGAGCGCACAAAAATTACGGTTCTGATTCTGCTAGAAAACAACAGACGTCTTAAAATTTAAAAGTTGTGATTGTAATTACTAGAAATTTTCTGCTTCATTTAGTAATCATCTATTTTCATTTAATTAAATTAAAATCGATGTGGTGTACATACTGTATTCTGATGTGTAGTTGAATTTTAAAGTATTTAACTCAGAGTGGTGTTATGTAGCGCACAAAAATTTAACCTTCCTTCAAAAGCTGCACAGCTGATATTTTATGCGCACACAGCCTACAGAAAATTAGAGGGAACATTGATCCAGGTCACAAGTACCTGGCAGGTACCCAAAGTCCACAGCTTCCACAATGCTCGTTCTGGGGTAAGCAGTGGATTTCCCGGGTCCTCTTTAATAATGGTTTATTGAGCTTTCCTCCAGGAACTTGTCCAAAACTTTTTTAAACCCAGCTACACTAACAGCCTTTACTATATCCTCCAGTAACGAATTCCAGAGTTTGATTACACATTGAGCAAAACAATATTTTCTCTTATTAATCTTAAATGGATTACACTGTAGCTTCATTGCGTGTCCTCTAGTCTTTCTACTTTTTGATGGCGTAAACAACTGATCTACGTTAACCCGTTCCACTCGTTAATTTATAGATTTCTATCATATCTCCCCTCAGCCTTTTCTTTTCCAAATTAAATAGCCCAAAACTTTTAAGCCTTTCCTCATAGGGGTATCTTCATTTTGGTGGCTCTTTTCTGTACTTTTTCTAATTCCGCTATATCCTTTTTAAGACAGACACGGCGACCAGAATTGCACACAATATTCAAGGTGCGATCAAACCATGGAACAATAAGGATGCATTATAATATCCTTGGTTTTATTCTCCATTCCTTTCCTTATGATTTAGCTTTCTTGGACACTGCTGCAGACTGGGCGGATGGTTTCAATGTATTATCAATGATGACACCTAAATCTTTTTCCTGGGTGGTGGTTTCTAAGGTGGTACCTTGAATCGTGTAGCCAAAGTTTGGGTTGTTCTTTCCTAAGTGCATAACTTTGCACTTGTCCACATTAAATTTCATCTGCCATTTGGACGCCCAGTCTTCCAATTTATTAAGATCCTCTTGCAATTTTTCACAATCCTCTTGGGTTTTAACAACTTTGAATAATTTTGTGTCATCTGCAAATTTGATAATCTCACTCGTTATTCCCATTTCCAGGTCATTTATGAATATGTTTAAAAGCAGAGGGCCCAGCACAGATCCCTGGGGTACTCCGCTATTTACTTTTCCCCATTGAGAAAATTGGCCATTTAGCCCTACTCTCTGCTTACTATCTTTTAACCAGTTTCTGATCCACAATACTACTTTTCCTCCAATCCCATGACTTCAATTTCGCCAAGAGTCTCTAATATGTTTAATGGACTTGTTCACCTCAAGATTAATTAATCTCAGGATAAATCGCTGTATCCAAGAGTGAATATGGGCACCTCCTTCCCTTTAAGAGGTTTAAGAGCCTATAAAGCTATGATTATTCCAGGGTGGGTGGGAGTGGGGAGGGGAGGGAGGGAGGGAATGAAGACCTATTAAAAGTTGGCTTGCTTCTAAGGTAAAGGCTTACCAATTTCCTGGGAGACTCACACAGCCCTTGGTGTGATAGAAGGGGCCTTTTAAATTGCCCCTTTGATTTGTCACTTGCCTTTAACATCTATTCAAGACAACTTAACAGATCTTTTGCCTCCTAACTGGAAGGCCTCTTTGTAAAGGATCTCTGGAAAAAAAAAGTTTATTTCTTCCTACTCAGGACTATTCTACCTGAATGCTAAACTATGCTCTGATTTGATTTAGATTAAAAGCTCTCTAGAAACAAGTTTATTTCAGTAACTATTTACTTAACTTTCTATGTTTAAGCTATACTCTGATTTGATTGAAATGAAAAGCTCCCTAGAAACAAATTTCAGAGTCTATTTACTCTTAATTTACTTTCTCTGTTAACCTATACTCTGCTTTGACTTAAATACAAAGCTCTCTGGTGGTGCTAAGACCTGACTGACTCAGCAAAAACACTGAATTCTAAAATACACAGATCTATCAGTTTTAACCCAAGAATTCTCTTTCCCCCCAATATTTAGAGTTTATTTCAGAAGATTAAATACTCACAGGTGTAGATCTATTTCCTTGTAGCAGTCCCTTTTGGTAGTCCTTCAAGACCCTTAACCCCTTAGGTAGACCATATCCTTAATCACATCCAAGAATAGGAAGACAGTTGTGGATTTCCACATCACTTGGAATGGGTTCACCTTTGGTTCCTGCTTCATGCCGGAAGCATCCATCAAGTTCAAGGAAGATGAGACCCTGGCAATCAACGCCACCAGCTCCTCCTTAAGGAATAGGCAGATCACTCTAGCCTCTTCACAGTCTCCTGAAGGAGAGAGTACTTCGTCACAGGGCCTACCAAGCCATAAATGCGGCCTGTGTGACTTGCACATCTGGCAACTCCCCATTTGTCCGTTGCCCCATGCCCAGCATCTCTCATCTTACCTCCATGTCTCCAGTCAGTCACCACCCGGCCTGCCCTTGCCCCGCCGCCACAGCTTTTAGGCTTCCCATGGTGGTAGCAACGGGACATCCAATTGGGAAAAAAAAGAAAAAAAGAAAAAACACGTGGGTCTCCGACTCCGCACTTGCATGCTAGCCTGACCCCCCCGCCTCTGACGTATGCTCGCATCAGAGCAGGGAGGGATTAGACAAGCCATTCAAATGTGGAGTTGCAAAGATCTGCGTTTGAATGGCTGGTCTGGTCTCTCCCTCATCTGATGTGAGCATACGTCAGAGAAGGGGGATCAGGCCAGTATGCAAGTATGGCGTCGAAGAGACCTTCACGGTTCATCATTTTGTCAATTGAAGGTCCCGGCGCAACCAAGGGAACCTAAAAGCAGCAGTGGGGCAAGGGCAAGCAGCGTGAGAAGGAGTCAAGGCCAGCATCCCCAAATGTGCCTCTATTTTTTTGCACCGTGTGTGACTGCACCACTCGCACAGGGCTAGGCACGGCTTTGCTTCTTCATCCATGTTAGAGCCCAGTACTGAGCCATTTGAATCTAAGTCATAGTCAAAATCTCAAACAGTTCCCAACTGTTCCCCATCTCCAGGAGTGCCCCTTGCTGGGGGTGCTTAGCCAAAGGCAATCGAACAGGGCTTCCACTCTCAGCCTGCCCTGCTTGAGTAAGAACATAAGATATGCCATACTGGGTCAGACCAAGGTCCATCAAGCCCAGTAACCTGTTTCCAACAGTGGCCAATCTAGGTCATAAGTACCTAAGCAGTCTCCCCAAAAGAGACAGGTTCCTCAATGTCTGTATTGGGTCAAGCAGTAATATCCTGGGTCCCTTTTAATAATGGTTTATGGAACTTTCCTCCAGGAACTTGTACAAACCTTTTTTAAACCCAGCTACACTAACAGATTTTACTCCATCCTCCGGTAACAAATTCCAGAGTTTGATTACACGTTGAGTGAAAAAATATTTTCTTTTATTAGTCTTAAATAGGTTACCCTGTAGCTTCATTGCATGTCCCCTAGTCTTTTTATATTCTGATGATGTAAACAATCGATCTATGTATACCCGTTCCATTCCATTCATTAATTTATAAACCTCTATCATATCTCCCCTCAGCCGTCTCTTTTCCAGGTTGAAGAGCCCTAACCTTTTTAGCCTCTCTTCATAGAGGTATCCTTCCATCCCCTTTACCATTTTGGTGGCTCTTCTCTGTACCTTTTCTAATAACGTTATATCCTTTTTAAGATACAGCGACCAGAATTGCACACAATATTCAAGGTGCAGTCGCACCATGAAACGATACAGAGGCATAATATCCTTTGTTTTATTTTCCATTCCTTTCCTTATGATACCTTGCATTCTATTTGCTCTCTTGGCCGCCACTGCACACTGGGCAGAGGGTTTTAACATGTTATCCACGATGACGCCTAAATCTTTTTCCTGGGTGGTGGTTCCCAATGTGAAACCCTGCATCGTGTAACCATAGTTTGGGTTGTTCTTTCCTAGGTGCATAACTTTGCACTTGTCTGCAACCGGGGGCATCCAGAGGTCACAGGGTCTGAATTTCAATGCCAGAAGGACCAGGCCTGCTGCAAAAAAGAAAAGATTTCCGGGGAGGGCAAACTGGAGTCCATTTGCTTTCCTCTCAGAAATCACCCTCCCCCCCAACACCAGGGGGCACAGCCGCAGCAGACTCCCGAGAGGTTGAGTAGCTCACAGCATGGTTGCTGGAATCTCCGGCTGGCTGGATATCCTTACCCACAGCCATCCATCATTTCCTGCCCTGAAGGAGGCAAGGCCGGACTAACTGTATCCCCAAATAGAGAGAGGGGAAGCAGGCTCTCCAGGGACAACTCAGATCTGCCATGCAAGAAGAGTAGAGTCCAGAATCCAGGGATGAGGCATCTGACTTGCCACAGGTCAAATAACATTTCCTGGAAGAAGACAGAGTTAAGGCAAGTATCACAACAGTGTGCGCTAAGGCCGTGGTGGCCTGAAAGTGTGTGCTAACAGGCGCCAGGGTAGGAACGTGCATTGGAGCTGCTTAGGCAGAATGCACATACAGATCGTGTGATTGCCAGGCATACAATATGAGAAAACGCTATTAATGTGTGCAGAAAACGACAGGAAACCCCCACACTGCACCAACGGTCACCAGCGGTCCACCCCGAATTGCTTCCCAGGAAGACAGACCTGAGAGCCCCCAACAAGGACAATGACAAGGCCAAGTCTTGGTAATCACCACCTGAGAGCCCCAGTTAGAGAATCCAGTTCCACTGAAACTGTTTTACTGGCTTTGCAGTACTGTGTTTAAGATGGCTAGTAGGCAGATCCCTCTGAGAACCTTCTGCAATTATCAGGAGGGAGCAGAGAAAAGGTGAAATTAGACTTACCTGCTAATTGTTTGTTCCTTGAGGAACTCCAGTCTAGTCCAGAACCTCTGGGTTGTGCTCCTCCTCCAGCAGCTTGGAGAGTGAGAAACATCATCTTTTTCTGATGACACTGGTATAACAGTATAGGAACCGCCTACTTCACTCCAGTAACCTATTGACAAAGCAGAATCGCCGGAGCAACAATTAAGTAGTAAACACTACAAACAAACTGCAAACTAAGTTAACTTTCTTAGAACTGCTTAGGTCCACCCTCCCCCCTTAGAGGGGATAACGACCCCATCCTAATCCCCATCTATATAACCTCCCCTTATGGACTATAACCCATACAGTTATACCTCCATCTTACCTGTGAAAGATCTCTTGCTTCAGGCCATAGTCCAAAGAAAAAATCCAGGGAGGGATATGGGACTAGACTGGAGTTCCTCAAGGAACAACAATTAGCAGGTAAGTCTAATTTCACCTTCCTTATCGTCCCTCCAGAGTAGTCCTGAACATCTGGGGATGTAACAGAACAGTGAAACAAATCAACGGGAGGGACCTGCTAGACCAGCCTGAAGCACCACTGACTCAAAACAGGTGTCCCTTTCCGCTTGAACATCCAGACGGTAATGTTTGACAAAAGAATTTACTGATGACCAGGTAGCTGCCCTACAAATTTCCACAAACTGGTACCAACCGGAACTCAGCCCAGGACGTAGCTTGCGCTCTAGTCAAATGAGTTCTTAGCCCTTCTGGCACCATTTTACCCTTCAAAACATACGCAGACGCTATGGCTTCTTTAATCCATCTGGCAATGGAAGCTTTTGATGCTGCTTCTCCTTTTCTCGCCCCTCCGAACAGGACAAAATGTCTATCTGACCTGCGGAAACACGCCGTCCTTCAGCTATACTTCAACGCACTCCGAACATCCAACAGATGTATCTTCCCAGCGGCAGACCCATCTCTGCTCTCACTGAACACCGGTAATGACACTATCTGATTCAGGTGAAACGCCGACATTACTTTAGGCAAAAAAGGACGGCACTGAGCTCAAAACACCTTCGTATCATAAAAAGACAGAAAAGGTTTTCTACAAGAAAAAGCCTACAACTCTGAGATTCTCCAAGCCGAGCAGATAGCTACCAGGAACACTACCTTGAGAGTGAGGTCCTTTAACGATGCTCTAGACAATGGCTCAAATGGCTCGCGTCCCAACGCCTCTAATACGAATGGAAGATTCCACTTTGGCACTACCTCTCTACATGGGGGCCTCAAAAGAGATACCGCTCTTAAAAAACGCTTAATATCTGGATGCCCTCCGAGCGCTTCTCCTCCAACCTTACCTCTATAACAGGACAACGCTGCCACCTGCACCCTCAAGGATGCGGCCACTAAGCCTTTCTCAAAACCATCCTGCAAGAATGCCAGAACCTGCAGTATGGATGCTCTTAACGCCTCCAACTGCCTATCAACACACCATTCTTCGAATACACGCCAGATGCGAACATATGCTAACGAGGTAGATCTCCTCCTTGCCTTCAACAACGTGGAAACCACCGCCGCGGAGTATCCCTTTGCTTTCAGCCTAGCCCTTTCAAGAGCCAAGCCGTAAGCAAGAACCGATCCACCTGAGGCATGTGTAGTGGACCCTGAGATAACAGATCTCTCCAGACGGGAAGATGCCATGGCTTCTCTACCAAGAGCCTCATAAGATCCGCGTACCAAGGCCGCCTTGGTCAATCCGCCGCTATCAATATCACCTGTCCCTTGTGTAGCTCGATGCACTGCAGCACCCTGCCTATCAACACCCAAGGTGGAAACACGCACAGGAGTTGTTCTTCTGGCCAGGCCTGAATGAGAGCATCCAGGCCCTCCGACATCCTCTCTCGCCTTCTGCTGAAAAAGCGATTGACCTTTGCCAACTGGAAAGTCGCCACGAGATCCATCACTGGTGTCCCCAGTGCCGTACCACCATCTGGAAGACATCCTGATGAAGGACCCACTCTCCTGGATCCACCTTCACTCGACTCAAGAAGTCAGCTTCTACATTGTCCACTCCTGCTACATGAGCTGCCGACAACGCCAGTAGATTTACCTCGGCCCACTCTAACTGCTCGGCCTCGGCCTCCAGAGCGACACTGCTGGTGCCCCCTTGCCGACTTGACGTAGGCCACTGTGGTCACATTGTCGGAAAATACACGAATGGCCCTTCCATGGAGAAAGGGTTGGAAAACCTGCAATGCTAGTGTCACTGCTCGCAACTCCAACCTGTTCAATCGACCAGTCCTTTTCCCGATTGGTCCACTGCCCTTGGGCGAACCTTCCTTGAAAATGAGCTCCCCGGCCCAAAAGGCTGATATCTGTCGTTAGAGGTAACCAACAAGGCACTTCCAAGAGCATACCCTTTTCCAGGCATCCCGGAAGTAACCACCATTGAAGAGCTTGATGAGTCTCTGTCGGACAAGGCAGTCTCTGAGATAGCAGGTCATTTTGGTGAGACCAACGTCTGAGTAATGCTCTCTGTAACGGCCTCATGTGGACTCTTGCCCATGGAACCAGCTCGAGTCGCCACCATGGTCCCGAGCAACTGCAGGTAATGCCATGCCGTGGGATTCATTCTGTCCAGAAACTGGTGGACTAGACTCTGCAATCCTTGCACTCTTTGCTGCGGCAGAAAGATCCTTCCAGCACTCGTATCGAACCGAGCCCCCAGATATTCCAGACTCTGTGACGGAATCAACTTGCTCTTTGACATATTGACCACCCAACCGAGACTCTGTAGACATGCTACTACTCTGGCTGTAGTTGACTTGCTTTCGGCCCTGGACGTTGCTTGGATCAGCCAATCATCTAGATAAGGGTTCACTAGAACTCCCTCCTTTCGTAATGCCGCCGTCACTACCACCATCACCTTGGTGAACGTTCGTGGCGCCGTAGCTAGCCTGAACGGTAACGCCCGGAACTGAAAGTGTCCCATAGGAACTGCAAACCTGAGAAATTTCTGATGTTCCCGTCGAATCGGAATGTGTAGATACGCTTCCGACAGATCTAGGGACGTAAGGAACTCTCCCTTTCTTACCACCACGATAACAGACCTCAGGGTCTCCATATAAAAATGAGACACGCGGAGACAGCGATTTACTCTTTTGAGATCTAAAATTGGCCGATAGGTTCCTTCTTTTTTAAGGATTACGAAGTACATAGGCTACTGACCGCAGCCGCATTGGTCTGGAGGCACCTGAACCACTGCTTTGAGGTCGAGCAGCCTCTTTACTGTCTCTCTCACTGCTGTACACTTGGCCCGCACTTTGCAGGGAGACTGTATGAACGAATCTTTCACCGGTCGCTGGAATTCTAATGCATAACCTCTTCGAATGACCTCCAGTACCCACTGGTCTGACATAATTTGGACCCAGGCAGGGTAAAAATCCCGTAGACGACCACCTACGGGCACCATATCTACCTGGATCCCCTTGACTTCATTGCGACTTTCGAAGATTTGAGGAGGCAGAGGCAGAAAATCCTCTGCCTGCCCCCCGAAAGCCTCGAAACCCCTAGTTTCTGTTGGGAAAACGTCCTCTTTGACCTTGACTGAACCTCGGGAAACGGAAGTGATGAAACTCCCTCTGCTGACCCTTGGCTGTGGAAGTCAACCGTCCCTGCTTCTGTTTGTCCTCTGGAAGCCTTTGGACTTGGACTCTCCCAGATCTTTTACTAGTTTATCCAAATCTTCGCCAAAAAGGAGCTGTCCCCTAAATGGAAGCTTACTTAGCCTAGCTTTGGAAGCCCCATCAGCCGCCCAATTTCGCAGCCAAAGATACCTTCACGCCACTACCACCAACGCCATACTCTTCGATAACCCTCGAATAAGGTCATAATGAATATCGGCCAGATAATCCGCCCCTGACTCCAGTCTGGACGGTTCACTATTCGAGTCTTCCCGCGAAGACAGGCTCTCGCAACCCATGCTCCACACATAGACGCCTGAACGGACAGCGCATTGACGTCGAAAACCTGTTTCAACAAGGTGCTGAGCTTCCTGTCCTGGGCATCCTTGAGAGCAGCACTTCCTTCTACTGGAATGGTAGTCTTCTTAGTAACCGCCGAGACGGCCATATCTACTCTCGGAAACTTAAACAACTCCCGATCTTGGTCCACCAGCGGATAAAGACGGGCCATAACTCTGGACCCTTTAAGACCGGCATCTGGCATGTCCCATTCCTCCTGAATCACTTCTCGAACCAAATCTGTGTACCGGAAAAGCCCTCTGAGTCTTTTGAAAGACCTGCAGCAACGGATCCTCCAAGGTAGAATCCTCCGCCGGCCCAGCCGATGGCATATTAAGCGCTTTGAGCATCTCTGAAATGAGAGCCAGTAACTCGTCTCTACGGGACACACGAACCACCCTAGCCTGGGCCTCCTTCTCTGTGAGCTCTCCTTCCTCCAACTCATCGTCTAACTCCAAGTCGGGATCCCCCTCGTCAGAATGAAGGCCCTCCAAGGCCACCGACAGTTCCTTTTGCTCCTTTTCGATCCTGGACTTCCTTGCCAGGATTCCTGTTGTCCCTGCGCTCAGAGGGGTCCCCCGCCTCTTCTGTCCCAGTTCCCCGTCTGTGGAACCGGTCGTGATACTCCTTTGATTTACTCCAAAAGCTTGCTGTATCAGCGCAACAAACTACAGAGAGAAGATCGCCGCCAGTCCCCCTGGCAAGGTTGGCTGCGCAGGCGGAAGATCCGGAGTTGAAGAAGTCCTTGCCCTGGGCTCCTTAAGAGACAAATCTGGTGATAACGGTACCGGCAGGACTACAGGCGCCCCTTTTTGACTCTCAAGTCCTACTTCCAGGGCTTGTTCCATAGCGGCTGCCTCCTGAACGCACCCTTTACAGACCCCTGTCTACAACACCGCTCCTCTTCTAGAACCGCAGACTAAGCACTGCGGTCTAGAAGGCATCCCGTGTGCACAGAGATGCTCTGGTCTCCCAACCTGGGTCACTACTGGGGCTTAGGTCTCACCAGCAGATTTTGACTGTAGCTGCTCTAGTCTCGTTAAACTGCTCGCTTATTTTTTTTTCAAAAAACAATGTGGAACGTTAAATGACGTGCTCCCAGCCCGACTATGAAGAAAAAAGTCAAAAACGAAGCTCTCCCGCCGAAAAAAGAGATGCCAGCCAGCAACGGTGCTTCCCGCACGCCCGACACGTGGTCTGGCCTGCTTTTCTGCACACTCGCGTGTCCCCCCAGACAAATTCGCAGCAGCAATCCGATTCCCTTACCTTTGCTCCCAAAGTCACTTCTCTCTGTGCCTTTAATCATCCGCTCTCCGCGGACCACAGCAGGGACCCAACTCCTGCATTGGGAGAGAGAGACCAAGAGAGCGAGAGAGAGAGGAACTGCTTCTGCACTCCGCCGGACTCCCCGTCGATGGCTTCTCAGCGCCGACAGGCAAACCCTTCTGTGTGCGCTGTTGTGAGTACTCCTCTGGTTTTTCACCCATTAATGTGGGTTCGGGAACCGGAGACTTGCCCCTGTAGAAGCTTGCTTCCCCGTTGTGCTAATGGCACAACTCTCCTGAGGGGGGGGGGGGGAGGACCTCAGCCTAATCTGCCTTAAAGGCACACACTGAACACAAAACAACAAAAACTCTTTTTCTTTTTCAAAGACAACTATTAAAGTATAAGTAAACTATAATCCCTATCTCTTCTTAATTGTTCCTCAAGTGAGCCCTTCAGGCTCACTAATCCTCCAGCTGCTTGGAGACTGAGATAACTGGAGTGAAGTAGGCGGTTCCTGTACGGTTATACCAGTGTCATCAGAAAAAGATGACGTTTCTCAGTCACCAAGTTGCTGGAGGAGGAGCACAACCCAGAGGTTCGGGACTAGACTAGAGTTCCTCAAGGAACAAACAATTAGCAGGTAAGTCTAATTTCACCTTTCCTCTGCTCTCTCCTGATAACTGCAGAAGGTTTTCAGACTAGACTGGAGGGACGATAAGGAACAGAGGAGGAGGGAGGGTGCACCGAGGTTGTGCAAGGCTGCTGCACTCGTCCAGATCCTAACAAATCCCTCTAATTTCTGGCTACTCAACAGGCTCTTATATTAAACGCATGGAGCTAAACCAATTTTTCCTCCTTTTATATCTACCGAAAAGACTGCAGTCTAGTGGAGCTTCCTACGTCAAGCTCAAATGAGAGAGTCACCACAAAGTGGTTGTTCACAAACATTTAATCAAATCTTTTCCTCTCAGTCTTCAGATTTTCTGCAGAGAGGAGAAAATCCATCCACTATTTGCTGGAGACAAAGAAATACTGAAGAGAACTCTGGTGGCTGAGGTGAATAGAGGCATAGGAGTGATGTCACTGAAACTTGGGCTTTTCATTTGTTCTTTGTCTCCAGCAATCT
Organism: Ichthyophis bannanicus; assembly: GCA_033557465.1. Classification (NCBI taxonomy): domain Eukaryota; kingdom Metazoa; phylum Chordata; class Amphibia; order Gymnophiona; family Ichthyophiidae; genus Ichthyophis; species Ichthyophis bannanicus. The sequence continues at coordinate 1,768,601,803 of CM066031.1, forward strand.
GTTTACAGGGGAACACAAAACCCACTTGTCTGGAATGGTCTAGCAGGATGATATGGAAGCCGATTTTAACCGCATAAAAGTTGCTGTCTGAAAATTCCCATCTCTGGTTGGGCAAATTTTGTCACACAAAATCACTGTGTGGATAAACTTTACATGGATAAAAGGGAGCTGGGTCAGAGACATGCTAGGAGTGTGATCTGAAATTTGGCTGGTTAGTGCAATATTCAGCCTTTATTAACTAAATTTGGCTAGAAAAAATTAGAAGCTGCAATGGTAGACCTAAATTTGTTTGGCCAGATCCCACCTTCTTTTCCATCTATAAAGAAATGCTACGCAGTGGACTGCCATACACCCCACCCCCGGGATTTCTCCATCCCTCTGAATTTCCAATGATACAAAAAAATGTCCCAGCACGATCCCCCTTCTCTCTCCTACCCCCAGCCAACTGATCCCTCTCATCCCCCCCCCTCCAAAAAAAAAGAAACAGGCCAAGTTAGGCTTACCATCCTCCTGGCATCCTGGAATGCTCAGACAGCAACACTGGTTATGTAAGTTCCCATCATTGCTGTCAGAATGATACATAACAATGGAACAAAGTAGCTTTACATTCCTTATAGAGATATCCAGCAATGCTCGACACAGTGAGAACAGTAACTCTGTTTATCCTCCCAGCTTGGGGAGGAGAGGGATTCAGGAGGGTGGGGCCCAGAGGAATTTATTTTAATTATCAGGAATATGGAATTGGGAAAAGGGGGACAATTATATTTTATTGGAAGAACAGAGGGGGGAGGGTTAATAGCTCCCTATACTGCATTTTTCTTTTGCAGGTGGTGAGCAGGAGGGAGGGGGATGATCAGGGATGGCCATTTAAAAGAAAAAAGAAATAATGACTTACACTGCAAAGAAAATCCAGCAGCTGCTGGGTCGCCAGGAGTCGGCATTGACTCAAAGGCACAATTGGCTTAAATTTAGCCAGGGAACCCCAATTGCAATAAAATCTAGCTGGTAAAATTTTGCAGGAAAGGCCTCTGAAAGAAGGACATTGGAATGGCGGTGTGCAGCCCAATTAGAGGTGCAGGATAATGATAGTACCAAAGACAACAGGGCTGGAGGGAGTTCTTGAGCATTAAAACATGAGCAATTACTTTAAAACACAGGCAAACAGACTTTCATGTTACCTCTTTCAGCAGGAACTCAAACTGGGCTGTGTCTAGCAGAAGCTGGAACAGGATCTTGGACTTGTACTTTGAATCTGTCAAGATCTGGTCCTTGACTTGACGCAGTCGCTTGTTGTTTGGGTCATAGACTGTAAAGAACACAAGCAAAGAATAAGCATCTCCTGTTATGGAGCGACCTAGTGCAGGCCTCATCTCTGACACTACCTACCACATCAGAGAATCTGAGCAGCTGAGTAACGCAAGGCCCGTCTAGTTTGACAATTATATTTTCCAGTATAGTGCCAAGGAGAGAAGGGAGGCCAGTGGCAGGTCGTCCACTGTGGCCTGCAGCAGGCCATGGGCTTTGGCACACATGACAAGCCGCTTATGATCCCCCTCTGATGCAACTTACCTTCGGAGGGGGGTCAGAAGCAGCAGGCCATGTGTGCCAAAACACATGGCCTGCTGTGGGCAACAAAGCGATGGCACCAAGTTGCTGCTTTTAAAACAGTGCTGCTGCCACCACTTGCCTCCCCCCTTCAAAACGGAATCAGCGGCAGCAGGGGGTGGCGGTGGCGCAGCTTGGGGCAGAAGAAACCCTTGGGCCGGCCCTGAGAAGGGAGGCTGTCTCGGAAGTGGGGGAAGGAAAGAGACAGATATTTGTGGGATGAAGATTAATTAGTGAGGGAAAACACAGAAAAGCAGATACCGAGAGCTGGGTGAAGGAATACAGAAGGTTAACAACTAGAGGGGAAGAGAACGAAAGGAAGGGGAAGGGAGAAAACGGCAACAATGACATGGACAAGTACAATAAAGTGAAAGCAAGAAATCAGGTGAGGCCTATCATACGGCAATAGAAAAGGAAATCTGACAGAGTAAAAGACCTTATAATCCTCACCCGCCATCATGTTTCGATGTGTGAAATCAGTGGTACAGTGTACAACAATCAGGAGCAGACTGCAGTCGAAAATCATTCCGGGCATGAGGATCCTGCCCCCAGCCCCTGTTCTCTCCTCAGTTTTTCTCTCCCTCCCCCCTTCATACTTAACTTTAATGATGGTACAGAGAAGAGGAACCAAAATGATAAAGGGAATGGAGGGGTACCCCTATGAGGAGAGGCTTTTAGGGCTCTTCAACTTGGAAAAGAGACGGCTGAGGGGGGATATGATAGAGGTCGATAAATTAATGAATGGAGTGGAATGGATAAACATAAATCGGTTGTTTAAGCTATTAAAATAGAAAGACTAGAGGACACACAATAAAGCTACAATGTAACCCATTTAAGACTAAATAAGAGAAAATATTTTTTTCACTCAATGTGTAATCAAACTCTAGAATTCGTTACCGAAGGGTGTAGTAAAAACTGTTAGTGTAACTGGGTTTAATAAAGCTCTGGACAACTTCCTGGAGGAAAGGTCCATAAACCATTATTAAAGGGGACCCGGGAAATCCACTGCTTGCCCCAATACAAGCATTGTGGAACCTGTGTGCCTCTCTGGGAACCTGCCAGGTATTTATGACCTAGATTGGCCACTGTCGGAAACAGGATACTGGGCTTGATGGACCTTGGTCTGACTCAGTATGGCATTTCTTATGTTCTTATTGCTCCAGGCTCCGGCCTCCCAACTATATTAATTATTGGTACTGTTCATGCAGAACAAACTGCAGTAGCAGTGCATCCCCTCAGTCAGCCCTCTTGAAGATATGAGATGGTAGCAATTCCTATACTGCTGGCCTGCAAACCCCTGCACCTTTATGGAGCACAGACTTGAGAGGACCTATTACAGTAGTACATCAGCAGCCCACCAAGGGGGATGCCTGATCCCCAAAAAGCCCAAAATGGCTTTTCAGTATACTCAGGAAATAACAAAAATGATTTCTAAGCTATATATACCCCAGTAGATACAGGATGAAATAGGGGATTATGGGCCACTTCCCATGTGATACCTGTAACTGGTGCAGATTGACAATGTCTGGTCTCTCATGGGCTCATCCTGATGGCAGAGTATATTATGCTAAGCACTTCACTTCATGCCATACAGTGTGTGTGATCTACATGATAATTTGCTCTTGCCCATTAATCTATGTGGGTCGAACTAAGCGGAAAATCCATTTGCGTTTGAATGAACATAAGAGCTGGCTACATACGAAATCAGATACGGATCCATCGGTGGCTCACTGGAATGCACATCAGCATTTACTTTCAGATCTTCATTGGCATGTTCTGGAACATCTTCCACGCTCCTGGAGGGGCAGAGATTATCAGAGACAATTAGCCTATAGGGAACAAGCCTGGATATTTCGTTTGGGCTCGGTGGTTTAAATGAAGCGCTGGAATGGTACCTCTGACCATGTCCTTCCGCCATGGGTATTAGTAGGAGGGGTCTTTTGGAGGCCAGGTGAAGCATTCAGCCGGCTGGAGTTTGGCTCTCATCTCAGTGGATTTTTGAATGTTTTCTTGATGCATGGTCCCCTGATGCAGATAAGTTAAATTTTGTAGTCCTATTGAAATACAATGTTGCGTCGTGTTGGGTTTATAACTTAGTAGTTTTATATTAAATTTACACTAAATTTTTTTGTGCACAAGTTCACTGTATGAAATGACAATTGGGGTGTCCTATGATGAACAATGTGCATACCAGTCTCGGCCCTTGAGACTGTAATATTGGAGGGTCTGTTTTCAGACCTCTATTTAGCTCAATATCCTGTTTGAGGTCCACTATTGTATCTTGTATCTACTGGGGTATATATAGCTTAGAAATCGTTTTTGTAATTTCCTGATCCCCAAAAAGGGCAATCAACCTCCAACAATAGTATGGGTGATGACAAAAGTTTAGTACCGAAATGATTTACCATTTATATGGCAGACTCACCCCTCAACCCCATCAGGCCATGAAGACTCTTCACGACCCACAAATTCACTATACCACACTCCAGAACAAAGCACTCACAACAAGCATGCCACAGACCCTTCGAACTATATGCACCCTCCCTATGGAACACACTCCCAAACCATATAAGAAATATCTTTGACCTCCATTCCTTCCACAAATACTTTAAAACCTTCCTGTTTGCAAAATACTTCAACCCTGACTCCGAATCAGGATCATACTGATCTCCTCAGTAAATGTGCCCACCGAAACTGTTAACTCTATGGACCTACTCGTTATGTATATATAGTTACAATGTTCCTTGTACATAACACAGGTCTGCAAAAAAAATTATTTTGAGAGCTGTTTTGGTTATTCCACGTAATCTTTATGTTTTTTGGTGCGCTGAATCCGAAAATGACCTCAATTTTGTCATAGGACATCACGTTTCCTGACAATTTAGGTAACTATGTTAAATAAGGCAATACTTCAAAATAAATGGGAATAGACTTATAAAATTAAAGTTTTATTTCAATATTTTCATGAAAATCCTTTTTTGAACTGAAATGAGCTCACCTACACACACTAAACTCGATTCTTCTTCCTTGTGAGGCTCCTCTTGGTGCATTTACGCTTGTGAGTAGCATCTGGAATGTCTCTCTGAAGCATCCAACAGTAGTCTGCCATCATTGTAATGCTCCATTTTCCCTGGTATCTCCTTTCCATCTCTTTAATGTCTTGGTGGAATCGTTCACCTTGTTCCTCACTCACAGCTCCCAAATTTTCAGGAAAGTAGTCAAGGTGAGACTGGAGGAAATGCACTTTCAAACTCATCAGGCAACCTAAAGCTTGAAATGCTTTCAGCATTCGTCCGACGATCTTTTTGTAGTGAGGATCTTTGTTATTGCCTAAAAATTTCTGTACGACTTCTTTAAATGCAATTCACCCTTCTTTTTCAGGATCCGTCATGGTATTGACAGACTCTTGATCAACTATAAGCCTTCTAATGTCTGGTCCGACGAATACACCTTCCTTCAAATTTTGCCTCCGACAGGCCTGGAAACTTGGTGACCAAGTATATGAAGCATTCTCCATCTCTTGGAAGTGATTTTACGAATTGCTTCATCAATCCCAATTTTATGTGGAGAGGTGGTAGAAGAACTTTATGGGAAGGTACCAAAGTTTCTCGGAGGACATTTTTTTCACCGACTGTTAGCACCCTTGGCTGCCAACTCTTCTTGGTCCAGTGATTTTGTCGGTCTCGACTGTCCCATAGACACAGAAAACAAGGATATTTGGTATACCCAGCTTGTTGCCCGAGCAGCATGCACAAGACCTTCAAGTCCCCACACATTTGCCAACCATGGTCTTCATATTTAAGTTTACGAAGAACCAATTCCAAGTTCTCGTAGGTTTCCTTCAAGTGTACGGAATGACCTACAGGTATGGAAGCGTAAAAACTGTTGTGGAGTAAAACTGCTTTGAGACTTCTTTTTGAAGAATCTATAAAAAAAAGACGCCATTGCTCTGAATCATATTGGATTTTAAAATGACCCATCAGACCTTCGACATCGACTTGTCTTCCTGGGCGAAGTAAGGAACGAACTCCTTTTCACGATGTCTGAACCATGAAGATGACACTCCTGGCAACAATAAATTCCTGCTTTTCAGCCTTGATCCGAGTAACTCAGCGGCATCTTTGGGAAGATTCAAGTCTCTTATCAAATCATTCATCTCCTTCTGAGAAAACAATTTTGGTCTTGTATCATCTTCAAAGTCAGAACTTGATTCGTCATCTGGTTCAGGTATGACGTCACCTTCATCGGAGCTAGATATCTCTTCCAAGGTAGCAGGGGGCTTGGGTACTGGTATATCTGTGCCATAGGGGATGGGACGAATTGCCGAGTGAAGATTGGGGTATGAAATGGAATGCTTCCATTTGGAATTAAACCCTTTCACATCACATGAACAAAAGTAACAGTCGTCACTATGGTTCTTTTGTTCTCGCCATACCATAGGAATCCCATAACGGAAAGATTTTTTCTTACCCTTGAACCAGTTTCGGAGGTCCTCAACACACCTTTTGCACACTTTATGAGGCACCCAGACTTTATCTTGATCTCCAATTTTTAGTCCAAAGTATGCAACGTATACTTTTTTCACAAAGTCTGTAATATTCTGCTGTTGCTTCAACACTGTATATTCACCACAGATGAAACAGAAACTGTCTGGCGAATTAATACACTTTCGCGGAGCCATAACATAACGGTTGAAGAATGACGAGCTAACACGAATTGTGATGAAAAAGTGTGAACAGCCTAGAACCAAGAACCTGATGATGATTTGTGCACAAGTGTGGCATGCAGGAGACAGCAGCTCTGTGTCTACACAAGACGTCACAGTGCTGGCCACGCCCCCCTGCACTGACCGGAGCTGCTGCTATCTGCCCTGTGTCTCCCTCCCACTGGATTCTTCAGGAAAGATTAACCCCTTCTACCATTAGAAGCACGGACTTAAAACTTGCTTAGCTGCTGACCATCAGATTTACAGTGCTATTTTTTTTTTTTACATAACTCGGACAACTCCTTTAAGGTTTTTTTGGCATTTTATATCTTAAATGCACTTATGTGAATTAATAGTAATTTGAAAAAATGTGATAAATTTGAAGACAATTTTGCATTTTGTGGCAAATCATGACATCTAGGAGTTTTTTCAATATTTTATTTGTTTTCAGCACACCAAAATACATGGAAACTAGATGAAAATAATAGTCGCAGACATGTGAATTGGCCGTTATATGTCATCTGAATCTTCTCTGTTCAATGTAAACTGCTTTGACCCGGGGAAAAGCGGTATATAAGCTCTGCTAAATAAATTTAAAAAATACATAAAAGATAGCCCACACTGTGCATTTTATAGCACTGTTGATGAGCTGAGAGCCTCACCCGAGTCTGCAGTGTGGAGCATCAGCCAGCGGATTGTGACATTGCAGTCTCGTAAGCAGTTCAGCAACTTGGGAATATTGTCCAGGACAAACTCCTCTCGCAGGAAACCCTCCTTGAGGAACTGCTGCACTTGAGGATGCAGGCGGTCCATAATAGCCGCATATCTGCTAGCCTTTGCAAATAAAAACACATTAATGCTGTAAGTTTAAATATAGAACTGTAGGCCTGGCATTCATGTCCCTGATAAGACCCAGTGTAATATCCAATTCAGAGCAGAGCAATTTGGCTGGCTGGAAGAGAGGTGGTTTAATTGTTTAGAAGTGCCCTGCTGTACATAGAAACAGATGTCATTAGGAGAAACAGGTAAAGCAGAATGCAGTAGAGGAATGCAGGGTCAGATGTTGGCATTTGTAGACCCAAAGTACTTGCACTCCAAAATATGGACTTTGAGGACATTATTAAAGGCTTTGCTAAAAAAAAAAAAAAAAAAAAAAAAAGTTAAAAAAGTAAATTTATTAGGAAATGCCTAGAAATTCTAGAATTATTTTTTTGAAATGTAATTTTGACATTTTAGTTGTATTAAAATTTGTCTCACAATCTTTTGTTCTTATTTTTTCTGCTTTTTAAATTTAAAAAATATGTTCCCCCTCCTTTGTAGATCCTAAAAATTTCATTGGTCCTAGGCATTGTGCCTACAATATCTAATGGGAAATCCGCCATTGTCTCAGGAATGGCAGATAAAAAAAACAACTGGCCTCTCCAAACTATCACGTTAGCCATTTCAGATGCAGAACAATTCAAGCATTAGACTTATTGTAAGTATAATACCAGGAATCCTCTGCAAACTTCAAAGGATTTGAAAATTGCATGAAGGTACTGAAATATCTGTAACATGACGTCCTGACCTTCTAAACCTCACTGCAGTTACTGCAGGTCAGTGAAGGGCACTCCATGTATGCCTGATCGGTAAAAGGATCAGTACCACACCAGAGAAACCCAGCTCCCTCCTATGAGAAAGTTGAGCAGAATAAGTGGGTCCCCAGATAAGTCATCACAGTATGTTGCAAATGATGTTGCTGAAATGTTATCTCTGTGAAAGTTGCTGTAATGTAAAACCCCGTCAAGGATCTTAGCCTGCTCCAATATATCCCTGCTTAGATATCGAGCTCCTTGAGAATTAATCCTGCTCTAAAGGAAAAGCTATGTTGAGTTTGAACTACTAGAAGTTGGGTCACAGTAAGTAAAAATGACAATTCCTAAATCGTGCTGCCTTATGGCAGGGCCAGTTTAACCATTAGGTATACTAAATGGCTGTCTAGGGCAGCAGTTGGGGGGGCGCAACAGCAGCAAAGAGCAACTGCGGTTAAAACAAAACTATAGATCCTGATAGCCACAGAAACTCAAAGAACCAGCGGCACATACTTTAATCTGCAGGGAGAGTAGGCAATGTTACCTAAGTGCTGGGTTGATATATGGCTGTTTAAGTGTTTACATATTTTGAGGAGGGACCAGGGCATTCCAGGGGCAGGATCTATACTTATTGGGATAACAGTGATATGGACAAGCACAAAATGATGTACATAGGGAAAATTAATCTTATCTTTATATAGAGAATACTAGACTCCATATCAGGGGAGAAAAGGATCTTAGGATCCGATATTCAGTGGCGGCGGCTAGCTCTTCTGAAGCGCATAGCCATCGCCGCTGAACCTTAACCTCCGATATTCAATGTCAGGACCATATCCAGCCACCGGCATTGAATATCCGGGTCGCTGCATGGTGCGGAAGCTAACTGGGTAGCGGCAATATTGAGCCGCTGCACGGTTAATGTCCTTGGGTAAAGACAGGCGCAGGAAAAGCTGGCCTATCTTTACACGCAGGACACTAACAGGGCAGCAGTTCAATATCGTCGCTGCCCAGTTAGCAATGGGTGCCGCCTCCGATCCGGAACGCCCATGACACACCCCTACGCTACGTGGTTATTATTTATTATTTATTTATTACAAATTCTTATATACCGCTCTATTTAGAATCAGTGCGGTTTACATTGTAACAATGTTTGCATTAGAACAGGATCTTTTGCTCACATTATAACAGGGATTGTAACTCGGAGGTAACAGGGTAACTATATACAGATCAAACAAAGGAGCTTATAGATTATTTAGGTTGAATTATGTAATAGAATCGTAATGTAGTAATCGTAATGTTCTTGATGGTGGATTCTTTGTAAGTCACTGGGGGTTATGTTGTTGGTACGTCAGATGCTGTGTGGGTGAGAAAAGGTGTTGGATGTGAGTGCACTAGGTTCGTGTGGGTAAAATAAAGGCAGAATAGGTGATGTTTAATAGCTTTTCTGAATTGCGAGAGGTCAGTAATTGATCTTATACGAGGTGGGAGATTGTTCCAGCACTTAGGAGCATATAGTGTAAATGCTCTGCTTCTAGTTGTTTGGGTACATTTGATGGATTCAGGTGGTATAGATAGCGCATTGTTGGTTGTTGGTTAGCATCAGGAAGTATAGTGGCGGCACCCGCGGACATGCAGCAGCAGCACTAAGCGTGTTAGCACTACTGAATATCCCTCTAAGTGGCATTTACATGGTTTACAGGTCTGCAGACTGTGTAAATGCTTTTGAATATCAGACCCTTGGAGTCATGGTGGACATTATGTTGAAATCCTTATCTCAGTGTACAGTGACAGTCACAAAAGCAAAAAGAATGTTAGGAATTACCCAAAAATGATTAGAGAATACCATAATGCCTCTGTGTCAGTCCGTGGTGCAATCAGACATTGACTGCTGTGTGCATTACTAGTCGCCCCATCTCAAAAGAAGATATAGAGGAACGGGAAAACAAAGAAGATTGTGGCAGAAATGATAAGAGGATGGAACACCTCCCTTATGAAGATAGGATAAACAGGTTTGGGCTCTTTAGTTTGGATTAAAGGTGACAGATTATAAAATCATGAGTGGGTTGGAACAGGTTAATAGGAAATAGTTATTTACGCGGTTCTCAGTGTGAGGGCTGAGACGCTCTGGTCCTGCACAGAGAAGCAGAATGGATGGGCCTTGAGGTTTTTATCTACCATCAGAAGTTGCTTTATGCAAGTCTTGTATTTACAAGATCACTGAAGCATTCGCTACCTGCTCCTTGATGTTTGGCAGATCCAGAGTGTAATTCAGAGCAGTCTTGGCAGCCTTGTACGGTTCCCAGGCCTCTGCTAGATTTACTGTGATGCCCATGTAGATACTGATAACCTAACAAAAGGGTAACAAAGATTGCGCTCAGTCTTCTTCCAATGTAGTAGAACATGAATCCTACTTCAGCTTTACTATAACAAGTTAATTTTCCCAAGCTTTGAATTCACACATTTAGTCACTCATTTATTTGAACAAACTTAAAAAGCACAAAACCAGCCAAAGCTGATCTAAACAATTACCAGAGGTACATCTAGAAACCAACAAAGACAGCAGACAAAACAAACATAAAATAACTGCAACATGGAAGAATAGAGATAAACTAGAAGGAAATGCCATCAGTATTTTAATGTTAAGAGTCATTTTCAGGTTTAAATCGAGTAATGTTTCTTCTACTTTTTGTTCAATGATTGCAAAAAATGTGTTGGAGTGACAATAGGAGACTGATGTATGTCCCGGCTCTCCTCCCAGGTCTATGTGCAATCTTAGCGCCCCCCTCAGGTGGAAAAGAAGCATGGGGTGGAACCTAAGTCTCCTGCCATGACAAGCACATTAGATTGCCTTAAATGGAGCCTCTCTCGTGCTACATTATTAAACTGCACTGCACATCACTTTGCTGAAGTGCAGAAAACTAGCTAAACACCACAAGGGTGTCAATATCAAAACCTGCTCCATAACACACCTGGGCCCAGGGTCTCTCATGCTGTCAACAGACTGAAAACAAATCAGCCTTTAACAGGAAGCAGCTGTGGCATCTAGAAAAAAACTACTGGGCCATTTGATATTTTATTTGAGGAAAAGTCGTCTGCTGAGCAGAATTTGCACTTCAAACTGCAGAGTTGAAGAACGGTAGGTGGACTTACCCAGTTATCTGGAAAGTATTTATCCACAATTTCTCTCATCTTTGCTTGCTGGGTGTGCAGGATGGAGGGCTCAAAGTAGAGTAGGATGTAGAGCATGGCAGCCTGTGTGGCCAGAGCTGTGCTGCGGTGCTCTGGGAGGGGGTATGCTGACACCTACAATACCAAGAAACCGCAGTTACTCAGAGCTCTGCCGTTCACTAGTGCCTGTAAACCACAGCTGAATGATTTGTCCTGGAAGAAATCTATATATAATACACAACATAACAGCAGAAGATCCAGGTCTAAAAATTGCTGAACCCCATGAATATATCTTTAGAGAAAAATTTCTAATCAATGAACTATGAAACGCCTCTTTTCTAAGTTTCAAAATTTTCTCAGGTCCATTATTTTTCTTCACCCTTTTTATCCTGGCGTTTTAGCCCTTTGCTATAACCCCCTCCCCTCCCTCTACAGTCTGGTTTTGACAATGAGAATCCCTTTGGGAGGTTTCCTTTGCATCTTGCTACGCATGCATGCTGAGAGGTTGATGTATTAAGTCATGTGCTAAGCTTCAGTGCACAGTGTTCTAATAGATACACTGAAAAAAGGTTTCTACTCCCAATGCAGTAAACTAAACTAATGGCATGTAAATTATCATGGCATTAAAAAATGAGTGCCGATAGAAAATGCAGAACATACCGCCATGGTAGTATGCTGCCATTCTTTGCATCAGGTGGAAGGTTTTTTGTTTCTTTTCTCCTTTTCTGCGAGTGTGTGAGCCAATCCCCATTCATGCACTGACATGAGAGGGAAACATAAAAAGAGAATCTCCCCTCCCAGGAAGCATCCCTGGCCCAGGCACTCAGACAGGGCCGACACAACCATCAAGTAAACTAGGCAGTCACCTATGGCAGCAACTTCTTGGGGGGGAGGGGTGGCAGCTACAGTGGTAAGCAGGGCATTCAAAGCTCAACAATAGATTTTGACAGCCAGTGAGAGGATAAAACTTAAGGTTTGCCTAGGGTGCCAACATCTTGAACCAACTCTGGAGCTGGTACTGCTCCCAGCCAGGGGCGACCCAAGGGGGGTGCGAGGCCATGTGCGGAGACTCGGTGCGGGGCCTCTTTTGCATAAGGGGCCTCATTTGCATAAATATTTGCATAATGTTACCATACACTAACTTTTAGTAAACATGCCTCTTAATGAGTGTATGGATAAAGAAACACTAAAAGATTTCTACATTACTATAATCCAGTGCCAACTGCCAGGCACATTAGAAACTACAAACACTGCCCATTTAGAACCCATAGCAAACCCGCCGTATCGTAACAGCACTACCAGGACTCACAAAGGACCATACTCTACCTATCAAAAGGCAACACTGCAAATATTAAACCAATACATTTCAGAGAACAACAATACATGACCTACTGGGGAAAGAGAACAAGTGGCAATGTCAAATAGGAATTACATAAACAGAATACCTCAGCTCAGTTACACATGCAGAACATAGACCATCACCAAACAAGGATTCACAATTTAGAAACAGGAAGACAATAATTAAATTGGGAACCCCAAAAGCCAAACTTGGAATGTACAACACTGTAGAAATAAAACTATAAATTAAATTTCCTCGTGTACTAAACAAAGCGCAGACGTTAATGATGCACATTTCCCAGAGCTGACATATTCCAGTTAATAAATTCAAAATAAAGAGAGATTTTTCTACCTTTTGTGCATTTCTTTTTCAGTTGTAATTGCTCCAGCCACTTTCTTCTGGCTTCTTTGTGTCTTTTGCTAACTCTCCATCATCTGATGTCCATTTGTCCTTTCTTCTCTCTTCTAGTTATTTTCCATTCTCTCTCTACATCTGCTTTAACATACTGTACTAATCTTTCTCCTTTTGCTCTTTCCTCATTCTTATTTCATCCACTCAAATTTTACCCCTCCATCCTCAATCCCCACTTACTCTCCCAAAACCCAGCCAATTGTAGATTTGTCTTCCCTCCCACACAAAATATTTTTTCCCTCTCCATTTCCCTCTCCCAGCTCCATCCCATTCTAATCCTCCCCCAACATCAGCCCTTCTAGTCCCCGCATCAGCCCATTTCCAGTCTTGGCCTCACATAAGCCCATTTCCAGTCCTAGCCACCATAAGCCAATTTCCAATCCTATCCTAGCCCCACCATCAGCCAATTTCCAGTCCTAGCTCCCCCATCCATTTCCAGTCCTATCAGAGTCCCTCCATCAGCTCATTTCCAATCCCAGCCCCCCACTAGCCCATTTCTAGTCCTTTCCTAGCCCCACCATCAGCCCATGTTAAATCCTAGCTCCCCTCCACTCAGCCCATTTCCAATCCAAGCCCCCCACGAGCCTACTTCCAGTTCTAGCCCCTCCATGAGTCCATTTCAATCCAAGCCCCCACCACAGCCCATTTACAATCTTAGCACCCCCAACAGCCCATTTCCAGTCCTATCCTAGCCCCTCCATCAGCCCATTTCCTGTCCTAGCCCCCCCTACTCAGCCCATTTCCAGTCCTAGCTTCGTCCCCTCACAGCCCATTTCCATTCCAAGCCCCCCTCCCCATCAGCTATTTGCAGTTCAAGCCCCCTTCCACTCAGCCCATTTCCATTCCAAGCCCCCGTCCCCATCAGCTATTTGCAGTTCAAGCCCTCCTTCCACTCAGCCCATTACCAGTCCTAGCCCCCCCCATAACCCATTACCAGTCCTAAGCCCCCCCATCAGCCCATTTCCAGTCCTAGCCCCCCATAGCCCATTATGTCCTAGCCCCCCCATCAGCCTATTTCCTGTCTTAGCCCCCCCCCATCAGCCCATTACCAGTCCTAACCCCCATCAGCCCATTTTCAGTCCTAGCCCCCCCATAACCCATTACTAGTCCTAACCCCATCAGACCACTTCCAGTCTTAGCCCATTACCAGTCCTAACCCCCCTCCCCCCATCAACCCAGGTAGATTTAAAAAGAAAAAACAAACCGGCTGTGGCTACTGCTGCCGCTGCCGCAGAGGCAGCGGCAGAATCAAGCGTCCCGTGAGGGCCCCCCTGCCCGGCAGAGCCTCCCTGCAGCATCAGCTCCCGAGTCCCAAAGTGTGGGCTTTCAGAGTCGCGAGAGTTTCCCTTTCTCACGGCTCTGTTAATCCCGCCGGGGCTGATGGGATTTCCCCGGGCGGGATTAACAGAGCCGCGAGAAGTCAGAGAAGCTCTCGCGGCTCTGAAAGCCCACGCTAATTGGGACTTGGGAGCTGATGCTACAGGGAGGCTCTGCCGGGCAGGGGGGGGACCCTCGCGGGACGCTTGATTTTGCCGCTGCCATGGCGGCAGCGGCAGCAGCCAGTTTTTTTTTTTTTTTAATTTACTTGGGCAAATGCAGAATGTTTTTTTGCGCGGGGCCCCCTGAAACACGGGGCCCTGTGCAAAAAACATTCTTGCTCAATGGACGGGCCGGCCCTGCTCCCAGCACAGGGAGGTCCCAAGCCAGAGAAAATCAGCCTCTGATCCTTTTGGCATGTCCCACCTTCCTTCTGGACCAATAATACTTACATGGTCCTCGGGAGGTATTCAACAATATCCTAGTTCTTGTGCTGCTATCTTGGGAAATGGTGTGCCTGAAACTAGACATCAGTCTACCAAATAAGGTAGTGCCCTGCTAGGACCAGGCAATTCCATTTTTAATGATGGTGGTGCCACGGGAAGGAGCCTCTGCCTCCCAATTCAAGATGGGTGGGTAGATAGGGGGTCCAGGAGTTTGGAAGGAGAACCAGGGCTCATGTCCGACCAGGGATGGATTGTATTTTTATTTTATTCTTTATTGCATTTTGTCAAACAAATGGAACACAACTCAATATTCTGATCATAAAAAGTACAACTAGGTACCACAGTCTATTATTTCTTACTAACATATGATTTCTCTCCTTGTTTCCCCCCTCTGCTGCAGTGGTGCTATAGGCACCGACTTGCTCACACCATGAGATGTAGGTCTTCATACACTATCTGCTTCACCAACTGTCCCAGAGCCATAAAGTCACTTTTGCTATGCTCAGAGGGATACCTGGCAGTATCATTAGTGCCGACATGGATGAGCAACATCGGGTAATAGTCAGTAGGCTTGATGAGTCTCGGCAAACTCTCCATAACATCTCAGATTTTGGCACCTGGTAGACAGCACATCTCTCTGGACATCAAGTTTGGTCAGCAGATGGATGCCTCAGTACCCCTCAGAAGAGAGTCACCAACCACCACTACCCTTTGCTTCCTTGTGGTCACTGATTGTGCAACTTTGGTGTGCTGGAGCTCTGGTTCTTCACTTTCCTGGGCTACTTTCACCTCTTCCACTTCTAGGGCTGCATAATGGTTTTTCAATTCAAGGGCTGGAAGAATTGGATTGATGATTCTGTAGGCCTGGTGACTCATGTCCAGCTTTTGTCATTCTGCAGGCTCCCCTCTTCACCTCTGTTGGGGAGCCTGCAGAATGACAAAAGCTGGACATGAGTCACCAGGGCCTACAGAATCACCAATCCAATTCTTTGTTCTCTTCAATCCTCCCTGTTGAGGGTAAAGGCGGAGGCAGAGAAACTCGCATCCTGGAGATAAATTGACGGCTGCGTGGATGGTGTCATCGAGAGCGTTTTGGATTGCTGGATCATGGGATGATGTTACAAGGGCTGCAGAGCAGAGATGGCGTGCATCTGTTCAAGAAGGGTCGATGTGTCTTCCGTAGCAGACTGGCTAATCTACTGAAGAGGGCTTTAAACTAGATTTATTTATTTATTAACATTTTTTATATACCGCACTATTCATTATCAGCGCGGTTTACATGGAACAAGAGAACTTCAGACAAGTTACATTTATCTGGTTATTACATAAAACAGGAAAATTAACTTGGATAACAGGAGCAACTATTTACAACAAAACAAGAACAAGAGCAACTATTTACATACAAGTGTCATATTGTCTGAAAAGTGTACTATTAATCTGGTAAAGTAGTGTAATGTGTTGTTGAGTCAGGGAAGATTATGTGATCGGAAGGTAATTATTGCTATTTGGGTGTAACTGTATTTCTTTGTTCTCTGGGAAGTATTTGAGGAAAAGGTGATGTTTCAGGGCCTTCTTGAACTGGATGAGATCAGAGATGGCCCTAATGTGTGCTGGAAGGGTGTTCCAAAGTTTTGGAGCACATAAACTGAAGGCTCGGCTTGCTGTTGTAGAGTTGTATCTTAAAATTTCCTTTGGTACAATTAGCATATTTAGTTCCGTGGTTCTTCTTAGTCTGTTGGGTGTGATTGGTTGGATCATCTCCGATAATGAGGTGGGGGCGAGACCTTTGTATGCTTTAAAGGCCAGGAGCAGAGTCTTGAAAGTGATTCTCGCTTGAATAGGAAGCCAATGTAGTTGTTTTAGAAGGGGTGTTACATGTTCTCTTTTGGGTACTCCAAAAAGCACTCTTGCTGCACTGTTCAAGGCGAGTTGAAGAGGGTTTAGGGTAGATTGAGGAAGCCCTTGTAGTATGGAGTTTGAGTAGTCAAAATGGGGAATGATTAGAGCCTGGTAAACAGTACGGAAATCATCCGGATCAATCAGTTGCCGGAGATGTCTGAGGGAGCGGATCTTGAAATAAACTGCCCTTACTGTGTTGGATATGTGAGTCTTCATGTCCAGATTTTGATCCAGAGTCACTCCTAGGTATCGGATATGGGATTTTACTTGAAGCTTGGCATCTTGAACATCCAGGAATGTAGGTGGTATGAAATTCGTGTTCCTTGAGATAAAGAGAACTTCCGTTTTTTTTATGTTGGATTCTGAGATTTTGAGTCAGTAGCCAATTTGATATGGAATTAAAACAGTTGGTTAAGGGGGTGAGGTCCATCTTATCTATGCAGAATGGCATGTATAATAACATGTCATCAGCATATATCATACAGTTGACATTAAAAGATCTGATGATGTTACATATAGGTTGCATGTATATGTTAAATAGTAATGATGATAGAGAGGATCCTTGCGGGACTCCTTGTCCTTGATGAAACGGATCTGATGTTTCCCCATTTGATCGCACATGCTGCCATCTACCTGACAGGTATGAGTTACACCATTGGAGTGCGTTTCCACAGAGGCCCTTCTCTTTTAGGCGGATAATAAGAAGCTCGTGACAAACCGAATCAAAAGCAGCCGCAATATCCAAAAAGATGAGAACAAAACCCTGTCGGATGTTGTCAATACCAGAGTTTAGGCTATTGAGGAGGGTGGTAAGGAGCATCTCGACCCCATGAGATTCTCTGAATCCATGTTGACAAGTATCCAACGGCGCTTCAGCGTCAATGTGGTCTTGCAGCTGCCTGTAGACTATTTTTTCAATTATTTTTGCAAGCGTAGGTATGCTGGAAATGGGTCTGTATGAGTCTGTTTTTTGTGGATCTAACTTGAGGTTTTTCAGTAATGGTCTGATGGATGTCTGTTTGAGAGCAGTAGGGAATGAGCCGGTGTCAAATGATAGCTTTATAATCTTGGATATTATTGGAGCGAGATCTTTGTGAAGATCCTTTATCCAGAAGGCTGGGCAGGGATCAGTGTGTGCTGTGGACAAGTTGAGAGTTGAGATAATGTCTTCAATCAGCTTCAAAGAGGGAGTAGTGAATGATACTAAAGGAGTTGGGTGCCCCTTTACTCATTGGGGATGGGTAAAGAAAGCCCCCAAGTAAGTGAAAGCCCTCAGATAAGTTAAACATTAAATTCCTCTATAGAAATGGGTAAAAAGGGGCAACATCTGGAAAGTGGTGTGTATAAATGCTCGTAGCTTGGGAAATAAGATCCCAAATGTTAAGGTTTTAATGGAACAGGCTGACTTGGATTTAGTGGCGGTTTCAGAGACATGGTTCATGGACAACCATGACTGGGATATAATTATACCAGGCTATATCTTATTCAGGAAGGATAGGGTAGGAGGAAGGGGAGGAGGAGTGGCACTATATGTAAAAAATAACATTAAAGCTATAGAATTAAAGGGCTTAAAAGGGAAAGAGAAGGCATTGTGGGTTAAACTAGAAAGAGGGAAAGAGAAATCTGTTTGCATTGGCGTGGTATACCTACCCTTCACAGGGAGAAGAAGTAGATGGAGATTTAATAGAAGACATACGCAGCATTGCTAGGAAAGGGGAAGTGCTATTGATAGGTGATTTCAATATGCCAGATGTCGACTGGCACATCCCTGCTGTGGTGTCATCTAGAAGTAAGGAAATCCTGGATTCTCTACAGGGAGAACTATTCAGGCAAGTGGTAACAGAATCTACACGTGAAGGAGCCATACTGAATTTGGTGCTTATCAATGGTAAAAATGTTTCTGTTACAGTGGGAGATCATCTCACATCCAGTGATCACCAGATGGTGTGGTTCAGCAGTAGGACTAGGGCTGATAAAATCCATTCAAAAGCAAGTGTCTTAAGAACATAAGAACATAAGATATGCCATACTGGGTCAGACCAAGGTCCATCAAGCCCAGTATTCTGTTTCCAACAGTGGCCAATCTAGGTCATATGTACCCTAGCAGTTTCCCCAAGGGACACAGGTTCCACAATGCTTGTATTGGTTCAAGCATTGATATCCTGGGTCCCTTCTTAATAATGGCTTATGGACCTTTCCTCCAGGAACTTGTCCAAACCTTTTTTAAACCCAGCTACACTAACAGCCTTTACTACATCCTCCGCTAACAAATTCCAGAGTTTGATTACACGTTGAGTGAAAAAATATTTTCTTTTATTAGTCTTAAATAGTTTACCCTGTAGCTTCATTGCATGTCCCCTAGTCTTTCTATATTCTGATAAGGTAAACAATCGATCTACGTTTACCCGTTCCACTCCGCTCATTAATTTATAGACTTCTATCATATCTCCCCTCAGCCGTCTCTTTTCCAGGTTAAAGAGCCCTAACCTTTTTAGCCTTTCTTCATAGGAGTATCCTTCCATCCCCTTTACCATTTTGGTGGCTCTTCTCTGAACCTTTTCTAATAACTCTATATCCTTTTTAAGATACGGCGACCAGAATTGCACACAATATTCAAGGTGCGGTCTCACCATGGAACGATATAGAGGCATTATAATATCCTTTGTTTTATTTTCCATTCCTTTCCTTATCATACCTCGCATTCTATTTGCTCTCTTGGCCGCCGCTGCACACTGGGCCGAGGGTTTTAACATGGTATCCACAATGACGCCTAAATCTTTTTCCTGGGTGGTGGTTCCTAATGTGGAACCTTGCATCGTGTAACCATAGTTTGGGTTGTTCTTCCCTAGGTGCATAACCTTGCACTTGTCCACATTAAATTTCATCTGCCATTTTGATGCCCAGTCTTCCAATTTATCAAGATCCTCTTGCAATTTTCCACAATCCTAGATTTTAAGGAAATTAACTTTGCCAAAATGGGCCAATATCTCAAGGAGTCATTAGTGGGATGGGAACAGCTGGGGGATGTAGAAAAACAGTGGGCAAAACTCAAAGGGATTATTTTAAGGGCAACCAACCATTTGTTAGAAAAGTAAATAAAGGTAAAAGGCAAAGGAGGTTGCTATAGTTCTCAAAAGAAGAAGATGAAAAGGTGAAGAAGAAGAGGGAGGCCTTCGTGAAATACAAGAGATCAGAGAGCAGAATACCAGCATCTATATTTGGAAAAACGTAGAGAAACTAGCAAAGTAGTCAGGAAAGCAAAGATACTAAAAGAAGAAGAGATAGCCAATGCAATAAAATAGGATAAGACATATTTCAGATATTTTAGTGAGAAGAGGAAGGGCAAAAATGGTAAGGGGAGGAATATGTAGAAGCCGATGAGGATAAAGCTGAATTGCTTAACAAATATTTCTGTTCTGTGTTCACAGATGAAGGACCAGGAGCAGGACCTCAGAAAGCACCCACAAACAGGAACAGAAGCAATGGGGATCTCGATCTATTTTCAGAAGACTGTGCTCGGGAGGAACTAGCTAAACTAAAAGTAGACAAAGCGATGCGACCTGATGGGATACATCCGAGAATACTGAAGGAACTTGGGGATGTTCTAGCAGCTCACCCTAGAGATGGATCCTAAAGTCACTGCTTGGGTTAGAAATTGGTTGAGTGGGAGGCGACAAGGTAAATGGAGCTTACTCTGAGGAGAGGGAAGTTACCAGTGGTGTGCCGCAGGGATCTGTCCTTGGTCCGATTTTTTTTTTTTTTAGCATCTTTGTTAGTGATATTGCAGAAGGGCTGTCGGGTAAGGTTTGCCTGTTTGCGGATGATACCAAAATCTACCAATAGAGTAGACACCCAGGAAGAAGTAGATAACACGAGGAGGGATCTAGCTAAGCTTGCAGAATGGTCTAGAATTTGGTAGCTGAGATTTAATGCTAAAAAATGCAGGATCAAGCATTTTGGCTACAAAGTCCAAGCAAGGGTAGTGTGGGGGGGGGGGGGGGGAAGTATTTCTGTCCACAAAAGAAGAGCAGAACCTGGATGTAATTGTGTCTGACGATCTTAAAGTAGATAAACAGGTAGAAAAGATGACGGCAAAAGTTAGAAGGATGCTTGGGTGCATAGGGAGAGGAATGGCCAGCAGAAAAAATGGAGGTGATAGTGCCTCTGTATAGGTCTTTTGTGCGACCTCATTTGGAGTATTGTGTGCAGTTCTGGAGACCGCACCTTCAAAAGGATATAAACAGGTTGGAGTCGGTGCAGAGGGTGGCTACTAAAATGGTTAGTGGTCTTCATTATAAAGCTTACGAGAACAGACTTAAGGATCTGAATATGTATACTTTAGAGGAAAAGCGGAATAGAGGAGATATGATAGAGATGTTTACATATCTCCATGGCATAAATGCACAGGAGAAAAGCCTCTTTCGACTGAAAGCAAGCTCTGCTATGAGGGGACATAGGATGAGGGTGAAAGGGGATAAAATCAGGAGTAATATGAGGATATATTTCTTTACAGAAAGAATGGTAGATGCGTGGAATTGTCTCCCAGTAGAGGTGGTAGAGATGAGGAGAGTATCTGAATTCAAAAAAGCATGGGACAGACGCAGAGGATCACTAAAGGAAAAGAGGGAACTATTGTAGTAGTCGATATGGAAGGGCAGACTAGATAGGCCATGTGATCTTTTTTTGCTGTCATGTTTCTACGTTTATACATACATATTCATTCTAATCTTCTCTACCAGGGGCACAACTGCAAGTGCAAAGAGCCTCCTGCCCCTACCCAGTTGGAACACCCCAGAATATTTCCCGTTCACCCGCACTGGGGCTTGAGGTGTAGCATATAGTGCCCTGATCCAAGCTATAAAATGCTTCCCAATCCCCATTTGTGCCAAGGCTCGCACCTTGAAGCCCCATTCGACATCAACAGCTACAGTTGTGGACGACATTATTGACATTATGAGCGAAGGCCAAGGAGGACCCCACTGCTCAAAGACAGACATAAAAAGGCACGCCTGATCTTTGCCAAACACCCTTGAGAAACCACAATTCTTCTGGGAAAATGTTTTGTGGAAAAATGAAACCAAAATGAGCTCTTCAGCAATGCAGACCAGTGATACATTTTAAAGAAATGAAGCTTATAAGGAAAAAACACACCCTTTCTACAGTTAAATATGGTGGAGGTTCCATAATGTTGTGGGGCTGTTTTGCTGCCTCAGGAACTGGAAGCCTGGAATGTACTAAAGGAATCACGAAGTCAGAGGACTGCCAAAGTATTTTGGAGTGAAATGTGCTACCTAGTATCAGAAAGCTAGGCCTGGGTCGAAGGTCATGGGTCCTCCATCAGGATAATGACCCAAAACATACATAAAGTACAAAAGAATGGTTAAAAAGGAACAAATGGACTGTTTTAAACTGGACAGCGATGAGTCCTGATCTCAATCCAATCAAGAACCTTTGGAAACAGCTGAAATCTGCCAGTCATAAAAGGAATCCTGGAAACAGTTATGAGCTGGAACAAACTGCAGTCGAAGAGTGGGAGCAACTACCAGCAGACAGATTATGAAACTTGAGATGACTACAAGAAACATTTGTAGGATGTCATCACTGCCAAAAGTTGTGCAACCAAATATTAGTGAAGCGTGGAATTAATCCTGTCCAGGTCATATTTTTTTTCTCAGAAAGTACTATGTCTGAGTTGCAGACATCTTTTTTTGTTGTATACCTTTGAACATACTATTGAAATATTATGATGACATACAGTTGTAATATTTCCAATTATTTCTCGAGATATTGTACACAACATACCTAAAATGCAAGGGTGTCAACAATGTGGACCACAACTGTACCAGCACCTCCTCTTCCGTCCTTCTTGCCTTCCAAATAGGTTTAAGCAGCTTCCTCACATTTTTCTTCGCCTGTAGGCCTGGTATAAAGCCAGACTGATCCTCTCTCACTACCCAACCAATTACCATTTGCAAGCGGTTGGCCAGAATCTTTGTTAGAATTTTTGCATCCAGATTAATCAAGGATATAGGGTGATACGACCCACCGAGCAACGCATCCTTCCCCAGCTTGGGTAGTACCATTATGCCTGCTGTATACATGGATTCAGGAACCTCACTTTCCTGCATAACAGCAAAGAATACACCCACCATTCGACCCACTAGCTGGTTCTGAAACGTCTTATAATAATGGGCTATATATCCATCTAGCCCCAGAGCTTTATCAATCTTCATACTCCCAATCACCCTGTGTACCTCTTCCACCGTAATCAACTCATTCAACAACCTTGCAGCGTCTGCCTCAGGGAGAACCGCCTTGGAACATTGCTGCAAATAGGCTCCTTTCTCTTCCTCCCCTGCTTTCTGCTCACTACAATACAACTCCTGATAGTACCTCCAGAAGATATATCCTCCTCTGCATATCTCAACACCCCTCCTCATCTCTCAATTTGACTGCTTAATTTGGGCTTTCAGTTTGGCAGCTGGCAGTTTACCTGCTTTATTACCCCACTCAAAGTGGGTCTGTCTGAGCCTTTCCAATTTATTTGCCAGGTCCCTATTCAGCAAGCTCATCAATTACATCCTGAGGGATCTTATCTTTTCCTTCCTTGCCTGCCTCCTCAAGGTCCTTCAGTTCTTCCCTAAAAGACTCATCCTCCTGTTGAGTGAGTTTCTATTGATACATAGCTTCAGAAATCAGGACTTCCCATACTACCGCCTTCAGCCCATCCCAGATAAGATTTTGACTCTTTCCCTCAGTTCCAATGTACTCATAATACTCATTAATCGCCCATTCTACCTTACCCACTGTAGTCACCTTTTCCAGCAAGGAGTCATTCATCCGCCAAAAGCACAGACCGAGATTTCTGTTCCCCCATCTCAGTATCAAACCATTGGGTGTATGGTCTGAATAGGCAAACTCAGCAATATTAACCAAGTCCATACGTGCAGCCCATGTGCAATCCAGCCAAAACATATAATTTCTGATATAGCTTTGATATGGATGTGAAAAAAAGTATACACTTTCCTTCTCCCCTCCCTCACCTGCCAGCTACTACTAAATGCAGGGACTCCATCAGTTGTCCCAGTTTTTTCCAATGACTTCGACCACATTGACCACATCCCGTCCCCTCCCTTCAAATTAGTCTGGGATCCTTAATCATGTTAAAACCTTGCCTCCCATTAGTATAAGGACCGCTAAAGGCTGATGTAGGTGCACCCCCACCTCCTCAAAGAAGCTCCCCTGCTGCACTAGGGGCATATATAATCACTAACATTACTGCAATCCCATCCAGAGCTACTTTCATAAACAGATAGCGCCCATCCTCTCCATATAGTTCCTTTTTCTCCTTCACAGTGTGCCCTGCAGAGATCATTATCCTTACTCCCCCCCTTTTTAGGAGACCCCCTTCCCACAGTAGGGAACACCTCAGGGTATTTTTTATGTTGCAGCAGGTAGGCTTATCCCCACTTAAGATGGGTCTTCTGGAGGTAAATTATGTCCGCTGTCCATCGCCTAGCCTCCCCCCACAAGATGTTTTGTTTCCTCTAGGACCCCAGTCCTTTCACATTAAGAGAAACACATTGACACTGTTTCACTGAATTAGCCTGCACCACAAGCAGTGATCACCCTCCCTGTCCTTATTCTCTCCCCTTCCCATTTCCCCCCAACCTTCCCATCCCTCCTCGTCTATACCCTCCCCTCCATCCCCACCCAACCCCCCCAGATATCTTCTGTTCTATAGATTAGTGACCTCCTCCCCTGCCCCCACTTTCTCCATTTTTCACCAACCCCTGTAATCACCCTGTCACCCCCTCCACATGCCCTCTCATTCACATCAACCCCCTTCCCCTCCTGCTATAAATACACAAGCATTCATCCTTCCTTATCCTCCCATGTTCTAAACTTATCTTCCCCCCACAGTCCAGCATTACCTTTGAACATACCCTTCCCACCACGCTCCATACATCCCCACCCCATGCTCCATACATCCCCACTCCAGTCCCACTATCAGGTCCCAAGGCCTGTACATAGAGGCCAAGAGAAAGTCTGATGCTGTGTCCTCAGTCCAAAAAGCACTATTCTCAGGTCACTGTATTCTTTAACATCGCACGCTGCTTCTTCTTGTCTCCTTGAGGCTGCACAGTCTGCCAATTCTGTCTTTCTGGAGAGCATCCCTCTCCTTCCAGTTCTAGCCATGTGATGGCCACAAACCCTAACTTCTTCAGTTCATTCCTGGCTTCATAGGGAATCATCGCCTACCGGGTGACACCATTTATAGTAAATGCCAGGCCACTGGGTGCAACCTTTGATAGCAGAATAGGCCTCTCTGCCAACGAAGCGTGATTGGTCTGAAGGCTCTTCTGCATGCCATCGTGGCCAATGACAAATCATTATAGACAGTCAACTGACATCCTTTCCAACATAGCTTAGACAAATCTCTAATTTTTTTGTACCATTTTGTTCTTAACAGCAAATTCATACAGGCAAAGAATTATATCCCATAGGCATCGCTCATTCGCAGGGTGAAATGCCGATGCGAATGCTCTATTCTAACCTCTGCCATTGTACTGTCCTCTTCTCCCACCCCCAAGAATGCTGCATAGGTCTCACGTGCCACGTGCATAGCATCTGCAAACTCTGTACGGTCATGCGCTGTTCGGATCCTTCCATTGTTCTTGCGCCTGCAATTTTCCAATTCTTCCACCTTAAGAAACAAGCCTTCCTTTTCAGTCTCAGTCTTATACATTAATCGCCACAGCCCATCTGTTTCTCCTTGTATACTGTCCATATTCTTCACTGTCCTGCACCCGGAAGCCTAACTCAGTCACTCCTCTACGCAGCTCTTTCACGAGCCTCCAAGGTCCCCCTTTACCTTGTGCAATTCATGTCTGCTTTTGTCAAAGGCTGCTCTGTTCCCTCCTCCATTTGATTCTCTTGGTAGAGCATGTCTCCCGCTGCTGCTCTGGTGCCAACCTTTGCTGACATTTTTGGAGGATCATGGCCCTCCCCTTGGGTTGACTGGTAGGCAAATTCCTTTAGGCTGCTTGTTAAGAACATAAGAACATAAGACATGCCATACTGGGTCAGACCGAGGTCCATCAAGCCCAGTATCCTGTTTCCAACAGTGGCCAATCTAGGTTATACGTACCTAGCAATATCCCCAAAAGACACAGGTTCCACAATGCTTGTACTGGGTCAAGCATTGATATCCTGGGTCCCTTTTTAATAGTGGTTTATGGACCTTTCCTCCAGGAACTTGTCCAAACCTTTTTTAAACCCAGCTATACTAACAGCCCTTACTACATCCTCCGGTAACAGATTCCAGAGTTTGATTACACGTTGAGTGAAAAAATATTTTCTCTTATTTGTCTTAAATAGTTTACCCTGTAGCTTCATTACATGTCCCCTAGTCTTTCTATACTCTGATAGCTTAAACAATTGATCCACGTTTATCCGTTCCACTCCATTCATTAATTTATAGACCTCTATCATATCTCCCCTCAGCCGTCTCTTCTCCAGGCTAAAGAGCCCTAACCTTCTTAGCCTCTCTTCATAGGAGTAGCCTTCCATCCCCTTCACCAATTTGGTGGCTCTTCTCTGTACTTTTTCTAATAACGCTATGTCCTTTTTAAGATACGGTGACCAGAATTGCACACAATATTCAAGGTGCGGTCGTACCATGGAGCGATACAGAGGCATTATAATATCCTTTGTTTTGTTCTCCATCCCTTTCCTTATGATACCTAGCATTCTATTTGCTTTCTTGGCCGCCGCTGCACACTGGGCAGAGGGTTTTAACATGTTATCCACAATGACTCCTAAATCTTTTTCCTGGGTGGTGGTTTCTAATGTGGAGCCTTGCATCGTGTAACTATACTGTGGGTTGTTCTTTCCTAGGTGCATAACTTTGCACTTGTCCACATTAAATTTCATCTGCCATTTGGATGCCCAGTCTTCCAATTTATCCAGATCCTCCTGCAGTTTTCCACAATCCTCTTGGGTTTTAACAACTTTAAACAGTTTTGTGTCATCTGCAAATTTGATAACCTCACTAGTTATTCCCTTTTCCAGGTCATTTATGAATATGTCAAAAAGCAGCGGACCCAGTACAGATCCCTGGGGTACTCCACTATTCACCTTTTTCCATTGGGAATATTGGCCATTTAGCCCTACCCTCTGCTTTCTATCTTTTAACCAGTTCCCGATCCACAATAGTACACTGCCTCCTATCCCATGACTTTTTAGCTTCGCCAAAAGTCTCTGATGGGGGACTTTGTCAAAAGCTTTCTGAAAGTCCAGATACACTATATCAACCGACTCACCTTTGTCTACCTGTTTATGCACACCTTCAAAAAAACATATCAGATTAGTAAGACAAGATCTTCCTTGTCTAAAGCCATGTTGGCTGTCTCCCATTAGGCCATGACTATCTACATGCTCTGTAATTTTGTTCTTTATGATGGTTTCTACCATTTTCCCTGGTACTGACGTCAGGCTCACCGGTCTGTAATTTCCTGGGTCACCCCTGGAACCCTTTTTAAAAATTGGTGTTACGTTGGCGACCCTCCAATCTTCAGGTATTACAGATGATTTTAATGAAAGTTCACAGATTACCAATAGCAGGTCTGCAATCTCATATTTCAGTTCTTTCAACACTCTGGGATGTATACCATCCGGTCCAGGTGATTTGCTACTATTCAGTTTATCAAATAGTTGTAATATATCTTCCCGGTGTAGCGATATTTCTCTCAATTCCTCTGCAGTATCACCTTTAAATACCACTTCAGTCTTGGGTAACATCCCTACATCTTCCTCAGTAAAGACCGAAGCAAAGAATTCATTCAGTCTCTCTGCTATAGCCTTGTTTCCTCTTACTGCCCCTTTTACCCCTCTATCATCTAATGGTCCAATTGACTCTCTCACAGGCCTTTTGCTACGAATGTACTTGAAAAAGTCTTTATTTCGTGTTTTTGCTTCCGTAGCAAGTTTCTTCTCAAATTCCCGCTTTGCCTGCCTTATCAATGCTTTGCATTTAACTTGCCAGTGCTTGTGCTGTTTCCAGTTTTCATCATTTGGCTCTTTTTTCCATTTCCTGAAGGTTGCTTTTTTGGCAGCAACAGCCTCTCTGACCTCACCTTTAAACCATGCTGGCAGTTTTTTTTTACTTTCTTCCACTTTTCTTAATGCGTGGAATACAGCTGGTCTGGGCTTCGAGGATAGTATTTTTAAATAACACCCAAGCTTGCTGTAAGTCTTTAACCTTTGGAACCGCTCCTTTTAGTTTTTTCCTAACTATATTCCTCATTCTATCATAGTCTCCCTTTTGAAAGTTAAAAGGTAGTACTATGGATGCCTTTACTATCTGTCCTCCACTAATTAAATCAAACATGATCATACTATGATCACTATTGCCAAGTGGTCCCAACACCCTTATTTCTTGCACCAGATCTGGCGTTCCACTAAGGACTAGGTCCAGTATGGCTTCCCCTCTGGTCGGTTCATGAACCAGCTACTCCAAGAAGCAGTCATTTATTCCATCTAGAAACTTTATCTCTTTAGCTTGTCCTGCCTTGACACTGACCCAGTCGATACCGGGGTAATTGAAATCACCCATTATTACTACTCTGTTGTGACTTTTGTTAGCTTCCTTGATTTCTTTGAGCATTTCATCATCCATTTGTTCATTCTGGCCAGGCGGTCGATAGTATACTCCCACTGCCATCATCTTCCCCTTCATAAATGGAATTTCAATCCATAGAGATTCTAGTGGCCATACCAGTCTGACCTTGTCTTTCTCCCTGTGCTGTCCTGTGCAGGAACTTCAGGCTTGTGTTCTTGGTGGTATCTTTTTGGGTAGAATGGCGGAGCTCTTGTCTCAGCTGTCCATAGGCTGGGATGACGACATCACTTCCTCCTCCGGGACTGCATTTATGAGTGCAGGTGGAACTATCGGGCCCGAACAGAGTCATTTAAGATGACGCGATACACTTAACCTCCGGTGATCCTATGCTTCCACACAAGAATCTTTGTGCTGGAATAAAGATTCAGTGCTACAAAGGGAGCAAAAAACACCAAAATTGAGTGGAGGCAATTTTGTATTCAGTCTTTTGCATATGTTTTGCACACTCTCTGCACTACCCTTTAGCATGGTGGTTTTACTGCTGGATTTTTCCACACTAAAATCTCTTACTACAGTGGGAGTATGATTAGCATGAGAAAAATAAGGAGTACACTGTCACACTAAAAGATAGCAGCTCTGCATATGCCTTGTAGCGCGATGCAAATGATTAGTAATAGTGGTACTTATTACATTGACCCCCGATTAGGACAAGTGGGCATTCATTCCTGTGCAATGGCCTGGATGCTTTCCTTCCTGGGGTCTATGATCACCACATCCAGCCTCTGCTGGCCCAAGGGACAGGAGTCAAATCTATGAACCAAACCCAGGTCTTCCAAAGGCAGCATAAAGCACCAACAGCGGGCCATGGAGAGGATGCCCTGCACTGCTTCCTTACCTAAATCTCTTGAAGGAAAATCTAGTTATGTAATTTATATCCTAACTTTATTGCTATTTGTTTGGGTTTTTTCCTGCTATTCTCAGGTTTTAACTAACCTCTAAGGCACTATAGTGCTCACTTCTCTGCTAAATGACTGACTGCCACTCGTTAACTCTAAGTCTTCCTGTTAACTAATGTGCACAGCAGTTAACGCTCAAAGAGTGGCCCTTCCCGCCACAGATCATAAAACAATGCTGTAACCCTGTAACTACAGCTAGATAGATGGTACAGCAAGTCAAAATGTGTGTCGATAATACACACACCAGAGAAAGAGAGAGAGAGAGAGAGAGATTTCACCACAAGACAGATTAAAGGCAGTAAACTGTGCAGGAAGTGAAAAATAGATTATATCCCACCTGGTTATAGATATCATCTGATCGCAGTCGGCCGATCACCATGCTGATGAATGTCTCGCTGATAGGAACCCTGTGAAAGTAGCTTTCAGGGTAATTAGGGGGCCTTTTAGTTCCTGGCTGGCTCTGGTATCCAGTGCTACGCAGAAGTTTGCAAACATCATCCATGTTTGAATCGGCAGATGTTCGGGCAGCACTAAGGGATGAAAAAAAGAATTGAAAAAACACTTGCTCTTTGATATGCACCAGCTTTCATTCTTCAGTTTAAAAATCCTCTGCTTGTACTGATTCTCATTCTGCTCTCTTTGGGAACTCAAAGCACTCCTCTCCTGAGAAGCATGGCTTGGAGAGAAAGAAGCAGTTCTTTACAGAGCCCCATCCAGCACCGAACCATGGCAGAGTGCTGTGCATTTCCAGAGGGGCAGTATGTGGCCATCCCGCTCCTCAGACACTATCTTGATGTGCTACTTACTACTACTACTGATCATTTGTATAGCGCTACAAGGCAATTTTTTATCTGCTACCTAAAATTCTTAAAAGTTTGATTAAACCACCAGGTAGACCTACAGTATAGTGTCGACAAGAGGGTCTCTATTAGAACCGCTTTCAGTATATATCGATTCATTTTAACATCCACTGCTCCCTACTGCATCCTATATCCAAGACACGGCACACTTTTTGAACATTTTAAGTGAGGTATCAGTGGAGTAGCTGCCTAGTGGTTAGAGCGACAGCCTAGTACCCAAGAGATCAGGGTTTGATTCTCACTGGTACTCCTTGTAACCTTGGGCCAGTCACTTTACCTTCCATTGCTCAGAAAAAAAGGCCTAGCAATCTACTTCTAGTCATACCATGACAAGAAAACCCAGGGGCTGCTGGGAGGCCAGGAGTCAGCATTGACTTGATGCCACTTAAAACAAACAAAAAAAAAACACCAGACTATAGCGTGCAGGATGACATTTGGTTAGCAACAATGGATGTTTCATCACTGTATACAAGTATCCCTCAGCAAGATGCTATAGATGTAGTATGCAAGCCTCTCCATAGTTGAGGGGACCTTTCAGAATCTCGCATTTCTTTTTAATGAAACTAACCATACTGGCTCTTGGTCAGAATTATTTTCAGTTTCAGGATTGCATTTATCATCAATTAATGGAGGCAGCTATGGGGACCACCTTTGCCCCTTCGATAGCTAATCTGTTTACGGGGGCATTTGAGGTTAAGTGGTTGGGTTCTTCAGCCCCGAATGCCAATTTAGTAAAGACTTGGCATTGCTATTGTGATACAGTGGACTATATAGAGCCTATGGAGGTTAGTGAAAAGGAAGAACTTACCTCAGATTTAGCTGGACGGGAAGACTCAGCACATGTAGAAACAGCTGAGCAACAAGTGCCGTCAGCACAAGAAAAGCTAAAAGGGTTTAAAGTGAAGTTTCCCTGTAATAGTTGACGCAGGCAGAAACAGAAAAGCTCATCAGGAGCACCTGTGCTCAGAGTCCCATGTAACGTGCAGAGAAGGGAAGCATATAAGTTCCTGGTTAGAACCAGGAAGGGGAGGTCTCTGGAAAGACAGGAAGAGAGGTCTTTGGAAAGACAGGAAGGGAGGTCTCTGGAAAGAGAAGAGTGGAGGAAGTCCTTGGCAAGAGAGGAGTGGAGAAGGTGGTCTCTGGAAAGGCAGTCCTAGAGAGAGTTCCCACAGGAGCAGGAAGTGGGGCAGTAATTCAGGAGGACTGAGTGAGCAACCGAGGAGCATAGCTCAGGCTGGAGGAAGTGTGCCAGGGGAGAGAAAGCCCAAGCGTGACTTCAAAGCCAGAAACAAGGTAAAAAGCTGGAAGCCTTGTTTTTATAAAGAAGAGGCTGGAAGCTCTGCGTGTTTTAAAGGGCGTGGCCCTGAGCATAGCTTTAACCCAGGAGGATATACAGAGTCCTCACTAGGTGGGACAGGAGAGAGAAACCAGCAAGAGGCATTCCAGGCACCAGGCTTTTATAACCCTGACTTTAAAGAGCACTTTATAGGAAAAGGGGTTTGTCTGCCACAGGGGAATATGCCCTGCTCCAGCACATGTAAAGAGTGTGACACTGAGAGTATCGGGAGTGGGCCCGAGATAATGCAATGGGAGAATAATAACTATTTTACAGACCCAGTTCCGATGGACTGTACGATTTGTTTGTCAGACGACATCACTTCTTTATGTTGACCTTTAGGAGAATGACCTTGTGACCTGAACAAGGTAAAAGAAGATATTTTTCTGTAACTGCTTTTGTTCTAATGCTGTTTTGTTCTGTGTGCACTTCCAAGAATGTTTTTCTGTTTTGGGAAAGGGAATAAATCCCCAATTTTATTGTTTAACCACTCGACTGACTGACTCTGTTTAAAGTAGAGAAGCAGTTTAAAAATCACAATACCCTAGGCAGTGGCCTAATAGGGTTCACAGAGGTTCTACCATAAGGGTCTCCGTGACACTATATAGATGACGTCTTTCTGCTGTGGGAGGGATCGGAGACACAATTGCTAGATTTCCATAGACGGTTGAATGAGAAGGACTCCAGCATTCAGTTTTCAATTGAATATGATAAACAATGGTCATTTCTTTATGTACTTGTGCAGAGGGGAGATGGAGTTTGATCTAGAACAGTGTATAGAAAATCAACAGATAGAAACACATATTACACTTTTCCAGCCTCCACCCATTAAGTCTTCGTAAGGGCCTTCCGTATTCCCAAGTTGTAAGATATAGGTGAAATTGTTCACCTGTGTCGGAATTTAAAATTCAAGCTAGACGTCTGTGTGGGGAATTTAAGTCTAGGGGATATCCTAGTTTGGTGATATGGCAGGCATACACTGAGCTAGATATAATGATTGGTCTTGGCTTTTGAAACCTAGGCAGAGGGAGGGACGAATGGATGAGTCCGCGTATATATATTTTGTAACTTCTTATTCACCATTAAGTAATAAGATTCAGCAGATAGTAAGAAAATATTTTCATATAATTCAGACCATTCCTGGATTGCAGAATAAGTAAACACAGTTGGTTTGGTCAAGAGAGTGCAGTCTTAGAGGTATTCTTTGCCCTTCTTGCTTACATACATTGTGGGAGGATGTGGTTGAGAAGGGTGGGCATTTCCCCTGCAGTTCCTGTTCACTTTGTGGGGATGCCGGTCCAGTAAAATATTTTGAACATCAGGGTCATATGTATGTGCTGTGGCATCATACTACTTGTATGTCATCTTTTGTAGTGTATTTGGTACGCTGTCCCTGTGGGCTCATATGCTGGGAAAACGACTCAGCCCTTTAACTGGGGAATGGGCGAGCACAGGAGCCTGATACAGCGGGCGTGTCAGGAAGCCCCGATGATTTCCCATTGCTTACTGATGGGCCACAAGTTTGAGGAGTTGCATTACTTTTGTATAGATCAGGTAAACACTAATCAAGGGGAATGTTGCTGCGCCTCTCACATTGTGAACAGAGGTGGATTGATAAGCTTAACTCAGTGACCCCACTGGGTTTAAATGCATGGATTGAATGGGGGATCTGTAGTAACTATCTTTGCTACTGATAGGGTGGTAGGGTGGGAGGGTGGCTCTTTTAGTTTTAGTTTCTCATACTACAATATGTTGGATCTCAAGTCGAAGGGATTTAGAGTTTACTTGTTTTTTCGTTGTGGCATGCACGGCTGTCTGCTGTCTGTGTGCTGCTGAATAGTTCTAATGCTACTATGTTTTTAAAGGTTGGTGTTGGATTTTGGAGCATTTTTTTTGTTGTGACAATAAATGAAGAAGTTTGCTAATTGGCTCGATTGGTTGTTGGATCAAGGGAATGGAAGCTGTTTTGTATGTGGGTATGGATTGACTGGTGTCTACCAAGTATATATACACACGTGGGCATTTGTTTGATGGTTTACATCAGATGGCTTGCAGCAGGTGGGTGAAAGGCTTCCTTTGTGCTAAGTGCTTTTCTTGCTTTTTCCCATGGTTTGGTATGTATACTTGAGGAGGGGTTTGGGTGCTTTGAGTAGTAGTAGAACATCAGGCTATTTTGGTGTGACTGGGACCTTGTTCGGCTTTTTGTTTCAGATTTGAATTTGATGCTCAGTTGGTGTGTGAGGATGTTCTTACGTTTATTCTGCCCCCCCCTGATGAAGCTAAAGTGAAACATCGTATAAGCATCTACAGCGACATTGAGTTGAAGGAAAAGATAAGTACTGACTGATACCGACACAAGTTGTTGTTAAATAGCAGATGCCTTGGTATAATGAAGTATGAAATGACGTGTTAATGCTGCAGTAGTGATGGGCAAGGTCTGCTTGGTTAAAGTGTATTTGTTTAATAAATCGCTTAGAAAATTATTGCTAAAATCTTTGATAATAGTATTGATGTAAAGAGGTTTGATGGTGGGAAAGGTTTTTTTAAGGATCATTGATGTTCCTGAGCTTGTCCTAAGGCTACTGATTCAGACCTGGACTTGGATGCTCATTGGTTCCAAGATCCATTTTTCTTCCCAAGGACGTTGATGCTTGTGTAGAGCACTTACCAATGTTTTTTTCGTAGAATGAAGTTTATTATTTAGGACATGATTATTGGCACCCTTAAACAATGCAAATCAGTTTGAACAGAAGAACCACATTTTCATTGCAGTAAAATTAGACACACCTGTGATCAATTGTCAGCACTCACATGACTTGAATCAACCAGTGAATGCTGGCTCTAATGTTTAAAATGGACACATTCACTACCAGTTCCATTTTCACAATAGTAAAGACAAGAAAGCTGCTTGATTGTCAGACTGTCAGAAAAGCCATCAACAAACATCAAACTTCAAAGAGGTATAAGGCCATCTCCAAAGACCCTGGAATTCATGTGTCTACAGTTGACAATGTTAAGACATTTTCTGCTCATAGAACGGTCAAGAACCTCCCAGGACATGGTGGGAAGAAGAAAATGAATCCAAGAAGTCTTTGAAGGTTAGTGTGAACTGTTGGAAAGACACCATGTACAACATCCAAAGGGCTTAAGGCTTACCTGGAGTAATCTGGCTTGGTAGTTTCAACCTACACCACACACCATGCACTAAACAAAGAATGGCTTCACTGGCAAAAGCCAAAGAGGACCCCAAAGACAGACAGAAATTCCATGTAAAAAGGGGAAAGCAATGGCAGTGGGGGTGTACTACTGACTACCTGGCCAGAATGAACAGATAGATGATGAATTGCTGAAAGAAATCAGGGAAGCTAACAAACGTTAACACATAGTAATAATGGGTGATTTGAATTACCCCACTATCTACTGGATCAGTGCACAGCAGGACATGCTAGAGAGATAAAGTTTCTAGATGGAATAAATGACTGCTTCTTGGAGCAGCTTGTTCATGAACAGACAAGAGGGAAAGCTAATTTGGACCTAGTCTTTAGTGGAACACAGGATCTGGTGCAAGAGATAAGGGTGTTGGGGTCACTTGGCAATAGTGAGCAAACCATGATCGCATTTCATTTAATAAATGGAAGGACGACAAGGAAACTCACAGTACTACTTTTTAACTTTCAAAAGGGAGACTATGATAAAATGAGGAACATAGTTAAGAAAAAACTAAAAGGAGCAGCCGCAAAGGTTAAAGATTTACATCAAGCATGGGCGTTGTTTAAAGGTACTATCTTGGAAGCCCCCATATCACGCTTTAAGAAAAGTGGATGTCCAAAAAATTGCCAGCATGGTTTAAAGGCGAGGTCAGAGAGGCTGTTGTAGCCAAAAAAAGCTTCTTTCAGGAAATGGAAAAAGGAGCCAAATGACGAAAACAGGAAACATAAGCATTGGCAAGTTAGATACAAAGCATTGATAATACAGGCAAAGAGAATTTGAGAAAAAGCTTGCCGCTGAAGCAAAAATGCATAATAAAAACCTTTTCATGTACATTTGTAGCAAAAAGACTGTGAGAGAGTCTGTTGAACCTTTGGATGATAGAAGGGTAAAAAGGGCGCTAAGTGAGGACAAGGCCATAGCGGAGAGACTGAATTAATTCTTTTCTTTGGCCTTTACTGAAGAAGATGCAGGGAAGTTACCCGTGCCAGAAATGGTATATAAAGGTGATGTATCAGAAGAACTGAAAGAAATGTTGATAAACTGGGAAGATGTTGTACAACTATTTCATAAATTGAAGAGTAGCAAATCACTTGGACAGGATGGTATACACCCGAGGGTATTCAAAGAATTGAAATAGGAGATTGCAGACCTACTATTAATAATTTGTGAATTATCATTAAAATCATCTGTAGTACGGAAGATTGGAGAATGACCAGTGTAATGTCACTTTTTAAAAAGTGTTCCAGGGGTAATCTGGGAAACTACAGACTGGTGAGCCTGATGCCAGTGCTGGGCAAAATGGTAGAAACTATTATAAAGAATAAAATTACTGAACATGTTGATAGTCATGGTTTAATGGGAGAAAGCCAACATAGATTTAGCCAAGGAAAGTCTTGTCTTACTAATCGGTTATATTTTTTTGAAGACATGAATAGACAGGTAGACAAAGATGAGCCCAGCGATATAGTGTATCTGGATTTTCAGAAAGTCTTTGACAAGGTCCCTTATAAGAGACTCTTGGCCAAATTAAAAAGTCATAAGACTGGAGCAGTGTAGTATTGTGGATCAGGAACTGGTTAAAGATAGTAAGCAGAGAGTAAGGCTAAATGACCAATTTTCTCAATAGAGAAAGGTGAATAGTGGAGTACCCCAGGGATCTGTGCTGGGCCCGCTGCTTTTTAACATCTTTATAAATGACCTGGAAATGGGAATAATGAGTTAGGTGATCAAATATGCAGATGACACAAAATTATTGAAAGTTGTTAAACAACAGAGGATTGTGAAACATTGCAAGAGGGTCCTGATAAATTGGAAGACTGGATGTCCAAATGGCAGATGAAATTTAATGTGGACGAGTGCAAAATTATGCACCTAGGATAGAACAGCCCAAACATTGGTTACGCGATGCAAGATACTAGCTTAGAAACAACCATCCAGGAAAAAGATTTAGGTGTCATCATGGATAATATGTTGAAACCCTCCACCCAGTGTGCAATGGTGGCCAAGAAAGCAAATAGCTAAACAACGATAAGCCTCAAAACAATTCACAGTTATAATGTACAAAATTGAATATACTGTATATAGCCAACACAGTTAAAATCCAAGTTGTATCCCCTGTTCTCTGTAAATGCATATCTGATATACCGAGATGCAGAAATGTTACCTGCAAACCGCACTGATTTTAAAGAGTGCGGTATATAAAAGCAATAAATAAATAAATAAAATAAAATAGAATACTTATAATCATAAGGAAAGGAATAGAGAATAAAAGCAAGGATATTATAATACTTCTGTATCATTCCATGTGCGACCACGCCCTGAATACTTTGCGCAATTCTGGTCGCCATATCTTAAAAAGGATATAGCAGAGTTGGAAAATGTACAAAACAACAGCAACAAAAATGGTAAAGGGGATGGAAGGATATCCTTTTGAGGGGCTCTTCAACTTAGAAAAGAAACGACTGAGAGGGAATATGATAGAAGTCTATAAATTAAATAATGGATTGGAACAGAACGGGTAAACATAGTTTGGTTGTTTACACCATCAAAAAGTAGAAAGACTAGATGACAAGCAATGAAGCTACAATGTAACCAGTTTAAAACTATTAAGAGAAAATATTTTTTCACTCAATGCATAATCAAACTCTGGAATTCGTTACTGGATATAGTAAAAGCTGTTAGTGCAGCTGGGTTTAAAAATGGTTTAGACAAGTTCCTGAAGGAAAGGTCCATAAACCATTATTAAAAAGGACCCTGGAAATCCACTGCTTACCCCGGGACAAGTACTGTGGTACCTGGGTGCCTTTTTAGGATCCTGCCAGGTACTTATGGAATCTTGCTGGTGTGTGGAATCAGAGTGATTGTGCAATAATTTCCATGTTTAGTCAGAACATTTTTCTTCAGTATTGGTAGAAACACGGACCTTTTCCAGTCAATTTGTTATGTTGCCATCTTCCAAAATTTCCTGGCAGAGATTTCTAAGTATGGTAACAGCTGCAGCTGATTGCTGTAATACGTCAGTGGGAATGACAACGCTCCATTGCTTTCATCACCAACGGCTCCTGATCCTAAGGTACAGGCTGAAACAGCTGTTGGTCCACTTGATCTTTATGGTATAATGGCTGTATTCTTTCCACGTTTTCTTAATATTCTTAGCATCATTCATCTTGGACCCTTGAGCATCTTTTAGCATTCCAAGTCGAGGAAGGAATTTTCTCTTTAATGCTCGTAGCCTTAGGAAAGCTGATCTTGTTCTTCCTTTAATAGTTTCAGATTCTACTTCCTTGCATGCATTGTTGCAGTATTCCTCCTTGTCTTGTCTTGCTGCAAATTGGAAATCTATGTTAAATTCTGTGATTACCTCTTTTTCTCCTCTGGCTTTAACTTGTGTGTTTCTGGGCAATTTTCAGAATTTTCTTTGGTCATCCATTTTGGCCGTTTTTGCTTTTGCACATTTTGTAGAGACTTTTTACTTTCTTCGAGCGCAACTTTCTTTCTGTTTTCCTATAACTCGTCTGGTGCTCTGTCATTAGTATCCAAAGCAGTGAATCGATTTTGCAGACAGTCTTTAAAGTCCATTAGTAATCTGCTATTAGTAATCTGTGAACTATCATTAAAATCATCTCTAATACCTGAAGATTGGAGGATCGCCAATGTAACACCAATTTTTAAAAAGGGTTCCAGGGGTGATCTGGGAAACTACAGACCGGTGAGCCCAACGTCAGTACCGGGAAAAATGGTAGAAACCATCATAAAGAATAAAATTACTCAGCATATAGATAGTCATGGCCTAATGGGAGACGGCCAACATGGCTTTAGACAAGGAAGATCTTGTCTTACTAATCTGTTATGTTTTTTTGAAGGTGTGAATAAATAGGTGGACAAAGGCGAGTCGGTTTATATAGTGTATCTGGACTTTCAGAAAGCCTTTGACAAGGTCCCTCATCAGAGACTTTTGGCAAAACTAGAGTCATGGGATAGGAGGCAGTGTACTACTGTGGATCAAGAACTGGTTAAAAGATAAAAAGCAGAGAGTTGGGCTAAATCGCCAATTTTCCCAATGGAGAAAGGTGAATAGTGGTGTACCCCAGGGACCTGTGCTGGGTACGCTGCTTTTTTTTTTTTTTTTTTTAACTTTTATTTTCATTTTGGAACATCGAAACAAAAGGACATACAGAATAAAAGACATGACAAATGATATTATACAATCACGGACAGTAAACCCCCACCACCCCCCTCCCCCCCTGCTTCTTCTCTGGGATGCGTAACAATCCAGTATCGGGTGCATATATACATTATTATCTTTCGAAATAATATAATTATCTGCAACATGATGAGTGTAGCTATACGGCTATATTGGAGCATCTGGCAATCTGAACATATTCATTAAGCATCTGCCACTTAGACAAGTGAGAGCAGTCCTGCACCTGGAATGCCATCCGACGGGGTATCTGCTCATATGTACTATATAAGCAGACAGAATTCCACCATTCGGTAAAAGTTAGGCGGGAGCCATTCTTCCAATTTTTCGTGACTAAGCATACAGCCATACCCAACATAAAATCTAGGAGGAAGCGGCCTGTCCTGGGAAGAGAGGGGATCCCCGCCACAGAGCGGAGTCCCACAATCTTCCAAGAAAGGGGCTCCCGGAAGTGAAGGATACTTTGAATCCGGTCCCAAACCCGCCCCCAATATTGCTGTAGTGCTGGACATTCATAGATTACATGGGCGAAGGTACCCACCCCTGTATGGCAGGACCAACATCGATAGCTTGTATTGACATTCCATTTGGCCATCTTCTCAGGAGTATAAAAGCATCTGTGGGCAAAATAGAAGAGCGTTTGAGTGACAGAGGCGGATCTAGAGACCCGCACCACTTTGCTCCAGACTATCTTCCATTGCTGGGGAGTTAAAGTGATGTGCAATTCGCGCTCCCATGCCTGCTGGGCCCTAGGGGTGTCCCTGCCTGGACTATGAGTGAGTATTTTGTAAAAGTTAGATGCCACCCCTGGTAAACCCCCGATACTGCGAATCACCTCTGACAGCCCTTCCACGCTAGTATCAGAGCGCGGAATGACCCGAGCGCCTTTAAGGCAATGTTGGAGCTGAACCCATTGAAAGTAATATTTCGCTGGTAGACCAAATTCCGTTTGTAAAGCATTAAAGGTTTTCCAGCGATCCCCAGCAAACAGCTGCTTAGGTGTCCAAATCCCCCTAGAGTACCAGGGTCTCCATGCTATCGTTTTTTTGTTAATTTGAAATCGAGAGTTATGCCATATTGGGAGATGGTCCGGGGGGCACGCCTGCGGACCCAGAGATTGAATGAGGGCATTAAAGGCCACTAGAGTGTCTACACAACCATTGGTGAATGGCGGGAGTCTGAATGAGGGCACATTCCGGGGAAGTAGGCCAGCGGAACTGGTCCACTAAACTCTTCTTCAGTATCTAGCCACACCGGGCGGCCTGCTGCCGGGGTATCCAACCAACGGGCACCTTGCTTTAAGAGGAAGGCTTTATGATAATTGAGAAAATCTGGAAATCTAGCTCCTCCTCTCGCTTTATCAGATTGCAAGTATCGTTTAGCTATCCTGGGTGTTTTACCCTGCCATAGATAACGAATAAGAAGGCCTTCTATATCTTTGTAGATGTGTCGGGGCAGTAAACATGGTAGCATTTCGAGAATGTAGTTCACTTTAGGAACTATCATCATTTTCACTGTTTCCAAGCGGCCCCACCATGTAAGGGTTAGTGGAGACCACCGATTGGTAAGTTCACGGACTTTGGAGATTATCGCCTTGGCGTTGAAACTAATAGTGTCCTCTAAAGGATAGCAATAATGGACCCCGAGATATTTCACCATACTATGCTGCCAGAGAAAGGGAAAGGCTTGCATGTCGGCCGCATGTACCCGGTGGTTAAGTGGGAAAGCAACCGATTTGGTCCAGTTGATCTTATAGCCCGAGAGCTGCGAATACCTGTCTAGTAATTCTAAGACTACTGGGACCGAGTCCAAAGTTATAAAAAGCATAAGATCATCTGCATAAGCGGAGAGTTTGATCTCTCTGTGTCTAAAGGGGGCACCTCGGATGTCTGCGGACTGCCTAAGTAACAGGGCTAAAGGTTCAAGCGCCAAGTCAAAGAGCAAAGGGGATAGGGGGCACCCTTGGCGTGTACCTCTTTGAAGGCTGAATGGCTGAGATTTGATAGCATTCACACATATACTGGCTGTGGGTTCGGCATACATGACTTGAAGAAACCGGAGAAAGCCCTCCCCAAAGCCGTACCAGCGGAGAACAGCAAATAAGAAGGGCCATTCGAGACGGTCGAAGGCTTTCTCGGCGTCTAGGGAGAGGCCAACTAGTGGTAGATCTAGGCTTGCAGCATTAGTCAAAACATGACATAAAGTCCTAGCGTTGTCGGCAGTGGATCTTCCGGGTATAAAACCACATTGATCAGGGTGGATCAGTGTAGACATTTGATCAGATAGTCGAGAGGCTAAGATAGTCGCAAAAATTTTATAGTCTGCGTTAAGAAGGGAGATTGGGCGGTAGTTAGCTGTTAACAGCTGATCCCTCCCTTCTTTTTCAAAGACTACCACATTCGCCGCCGAAAAGGATCCCAAGCAAGATGTGTCTTCAGCCAGAGCAGTGAAATAGAGTTTTAGGTGGGGAGCTAGATCAGCACTGAACGTTTTATAAAATTCGGCCGGAAGACCGTCAGGGTCTGCGGCGCGTCCCGAGGCCACACGTTTAAGGGCGGAGTGAATTTCATTAGTAGAGAAGGGTTTGTCCATCGCAACCCTATCCTCTTCGGAGAGGGTCGGCCGTTGGATTCCGGATAATAATCGCTCAAAAGCCTCTGACGTGAAGTCACATTCTGATTTATAAAGACGAGTGTAAAAATCCCGGAAGAGCTCTACTATCTCTGTATTATTTGTCACTATGTCCCCTCCTACCGGGTTTCGGAGAGCCGCTACCCGTTTGGCTTCTTTTTGACCTTTCAAGGCATTAGCTAAGAGTCTACCAGCACGGTTGCTTTCCCGATAATACATCCCTTGCTGCGATGCGATATTTTTAGAAGCTGCAGCAGACAAGATTGAATTATATTGAAAGCGTAGGCGTTGCAATCGTAACAACACACAAGGA
Organism: Ichthyophis bannanicus; assembly: GCA_033557465.1. Classification (NCBI taxonomy): domain Eukaryota; kingdom Metazoa; phylum Chordata; class Amphibia; order Gymnophiona; family Ichthyophiidae; genus Ichthyophis; species Ichthyophis bannanicus. Next base: position 1,768,643,394 of record CM066031.1, read on the forward strand.
TCAGTGCGGGAAGTGAGAACCCGTTCCCCAGCTTTAATTTGTTGCTCTAATATTAATAACTGTTGCTTACGCTGTTTCCCCAAGCGAATTTGATAGCTAGTGATGGTTGCACGAATGGCAGCTTTAAAGCCCTCCCACCAAGCCCAACCCGTGGTATCATGTGGTAAGTTAAAATGAAAGTAGTCCTGAATGGCGGCCCGAATGTCTAACTGAAACTCTTGTTGCTCTAACAGGGTCCTATCAAAAAACCAATTTCCCGGATTCCCACTGGGCAGGTTAGCGTGCAACTGGAAGGAAATGGCAGCATGGTCCGAGATATGTAATGGGTGAATCATCGCTGTGTCTACCTGAGATACCAGCACTTTAGATATTAGGAAAAAATCTATTCTGGACTGTGATAGATGGGGGGGAGAATAGTAAGTAAATTCCAGTTCAGCAGGATGCAACAATCTCCAAAGATCCACTAAAGCGAGATCTTTGATCAAGGAGGTGAGTGTGAGGGAACTCTTGGGCAGGCCACTCGTTCTAGGCGGTTGCCTGTCTATCAGAGGATCGACGACTTGATTAAAGTCGCCACCTATTATCAATGAGGTGCTAGCAGAGGCCTGCGCAACCTGAGCAATGGTAGCAAAAAAGGCAGGATTATCCACATTGGGGGCATATATACATATACATGTTAGTTCAAGGTGTCCAATTTTAAGGTGGACGCGGGACCATCTGCCCTCCGTGTCAGAGCTAGTGGCAATAATGGTGACAGGCAAGGATTTCTTCACCAGAATAGCTACCCCACATTTCTTAGAAACAGCCGGAGAGTAGGCAGCTACCATGTAAGGTTTAATATTGAGTTTCAGAGTTTCGGTAGAATTTAAGTGCGTTTCCTGAAGAAAAACCAAATCCGCCTTTTCATGACTCAAATAACTAAGGATTTTCTTTCTTTTAATCGGGTTGTTGATTCCCTTTACGTTCAATGAAAAAACCTTACATAGGGCCATAAGACATTTTCATACATTTGAAGTAAAAGCGCAGGCGAGTATGGAATATATACCACATCTGCACATCTATTTCATACACATCAATTAAGATACCAAATACACCCCATATGAGAAAACAAGCACCGAGGTGCCCCAGAGAAGAAGCATAACCCCAACTATAAATGGCGACCATATGTCTGCGGGAGGAGGCCCAAGAGAGTGCGAATGTGATATTCGAACCTTTCTGTTATTATAGTTTCCGATCTCCACCGAAGTAGCTGTGGGCATGATAGAGCAGGGCCATCAAGGCTAGTGAAAGCCATGGTTGTGAATTGCCAAGGCGGTCTCCAAGGTAGAGAGCGTCCGACAACAATATGGCGGGTTTTACCAATGTAAGGTCAATTAGCTAAATGTTCCTTGGATCAACGCATCTGATCTGCCTCTTTGGACTCCAAAAATTCCGCAAGTAATTCAGGATCATCAAATGTTCTGGTCTGGTTGTGCAGCGTTACCCTAAGTTTAGCCGGGTACATCAGGCCATAGCGAGCTTGCAGTTGTTGTAGCCTCGGTCGAAATTCCAGGAATCGCTTTCTACGGTCAACCGTGGGCTTGGCCAAGTCAGGAAAGAAGGATATCCGGTGGCCCTCAAACTCGATGGGGCCTTTTGCGCGAGCGGCGTTCTGAATTTGCTCAACATGTTGGTATCTTAAGAGCCGAAAGATAATAGGCCTCGGGGTCTTCCGATTGGGCGCCATATTTGAGGGCACTCGATGAGCCCGGTCAATCTCCAGGTCTTTAGCAAATGTGATCCGAAGTAGGGAAGGAAGCACCTTACAAAGAAACTCCTTCATGTCTCCAGACTCAGCTCCCTCCGGTATGCCCACGAGCCGTATGTTATTGCGGCGGGCCCGATTGTTGCCATCTTCCACTTCTTTCTGCAGGGCCCGTATCTGGCGCTCTACTTTGTCAAGTTTCGCCAACCGGACCGCGTGTGAGTCCAGTATGCCTTCCATTTTGTCTTGCCGTAGGGAAAGCCCTTCAAGTTTGCTTTGCAGCATGCCGAAATCTTCACGCAGCGCTCGGAGTGACTCCCCGTTGGATTGCACAAGGTCTTTTACCCCTCGTATTTCAGTGAGGATCTCCTGCTGCATCTCGGGACCTTCCCGAGGTGCGGACTGCTTCTGCGGAGACGGGGGCTCGGTTTTGGAGCGTTTACCATGGGAATTCGTAGGGGTCCTGAAATCTAGACGTGCTGGTTTGGTCCCCGCCATCCCCTCAAGGTACCCCGGTAGAGTCAAAGCGATATTCAGAGTTAAAACGGTTCAAAATTCAGGAGTCTTGGTAGGCCTCTCGGGAGCCTCAGCGCTATGCGACTATCCCGCTGGACATCAGGCTCCGCCCCCCGGGTACGCTGCTTTTTGACATATTTATTTATTTTATTTATTTCCAGTCTCTTCTATACCGCGCTATTCAACATCAGTGCGTTGATGTTGGACATATTCATAAATGACCTGGACATATTCATAAATGACCTGGAAAGTGGAATAACGAGTGAGGTTATCAAGTTTGCAGATGACATAAAAATATTTAAAGTTGTTAAAACCCAAGAGGATTGTAGAAAATTGCAAGAGGATCTTGATAAATTGGAAGACTGGGCATCAAAATGGCAGATGAAATTTAATGTGGACAAGTGCAAAGTTATACACCTAGGGAAGAACAACCCAAACTATGGTTACACGATGCAAGGTTCCACATTAGGAACCACCACCCAGGAAAAAAGATTTAGGCGTCATTGTGAACATGTTAATACCCTCGGCCCAGTGTGCAGCGGCGGCCAAGAGAGCAAATAGAATGCTAGGTATCATAAGGAAAGGAATGGAAAATGAAACAAAAGATATTATAATGCCTCTATATCGTTCCATGGTGAGACTGCACCTTGAATATTGTGTGCAATTCTGGTTGCCGTATCTTAAAAAGGATATAGAGATATTAGAAAAGATTCAGAGAAGAGCCACCAAAATGGTAAAAGGGATGGAAGGATACTCCTATGAAGAAAGACTAAAAAGGTTAGGGCTCTTTAACCTGGAAAAGAGACGGCTGAGGGGAGATATGATAGAAGTCTATAAATTAATGAATGGAGTGGAACGGGTAAATGTAGATCGATTGTTTACGTTATCAGAATATAGAAAGACTAGGGGACATGCAATGAAGCTACAGGGTAAACTATTTAAGACTAATAAAAGAAAATATTTTTTCACTCAACGTGTAATCAAACTCTGGAATTTGTTACCGGAGGATGTAGTAAAGGCTGTTAGTGTAGCTGGGTTAAAAAAAGGTTTGGACAAGTTCCTGGAGGAAAGGTCCATAAACCATTATTAAGAAGGGACCCAAGATATCAATGCTTGACCCAGTACAAGCATTGTGGAACCTGTGTCTTTTGGGGAAACTGCTAGGTACGTATGACCTAGATTGGCCACTGCTGGAAACAGGATACTGGGCTTGATGGACCTTGGTCTGACCCAGTATGGCGTATCTTATGTTCTTATGTTCCAGTGGTATATATTTTCAAAATCGTATTTTGCTACATTCATGAGTGGGTTGCTCATTTTCAGCTTTAACTTGAGTTTCTATGGTTTGCGGTACCCATGGGACCTTCCATTTCTGAGCATTACCATTCGGCCTTGCTCCCCACATTTTCACCAAGGTCATGGTGATAGTCACAGTCGCCTTTCGACAGGAGGGGGATTCTTGTCCACCCCTACCTCGATGATTGGCTGACCGAGCCAAGTCCAGAGGCAAGAGCGATCAAGCCATGGCCAGGGTGGTCTAGTTCCTGTAGAGCCTCAGCTGGGTCGTTAATTTTGCTCAGTTGCCTGCAGCCATAGTTGGATTTGGTATACCTAGGGTCTCGGTTCCAGATGGATGAGGGCAGGGTGTCTTTGCTGGTGGACAGGATGCACATGCTTCAAAGGCATCCGCTAATTTCTGCGAATTAACCTGCCCCTGGTATGGCATTACCTCCAGGTGTTGGGGTCCATGGAGGCTGCCATAGAGTTGGTGCCATGGGGGTGAGCCCATATGAGACCGTTGCATGGAATACTGTTGTGGCCATGGTATCGGCACAGCGTTACCCGCTCTCAATTCTGTTGCCCTATCCAGTGGCCATCAAAGTGGCTCTTCGTTGGTGGCTGCAGCCGGACAAATGTCTGGCAGGGATGCCCCTGGAGGCATCATAATGGGTCCCGCTTATGACGGATGCCAGTCTCTCAGCTGGGGGGGCTCCTTGCGAGGCCTAGGTAGTGCAGGGCTGCTGGTCACCAGAGGAGAGCTCATGGTCCATCAACCGGTTGGAGACGAGAGCGGTGTTTTTGGCACTTAGGGCGTTCTGCCACTTCCTGTGAGGGAGGGCAGTGAGTATTCTTGGACAATGCCACAACAGTGGCTTTTATCAATTGGCAGGAGGGCATGAGCAGTGTGTAGCTGGGAAGCAAGGCAGGCCCATTATTGGAATAGGCGAAAGAAAACTTGCAGGCTTTTTTAGCAACTATGTTCATATGACTCTATGTAGCAAGTCTTGTAAATAGTTTACCCGTTAGCCAAGTTTTTTGCCCTGTTATCTATAAACTCATAAATGTTAACTGTACTGAGCATTTTTGTTCCATGTAAACCGCGCTGATGCTGAATAGTGCGGTATATAAGAGACTTTAAATAAATAATAAATAAATAAATAGTAGTTGGTGATCTGTACCACAGTCAGCTCCAACTTTTGTGTATGTTGATGTTATTGAGCTTTTCCATTATTGACTTCCACAGATGTAGACAATTTGATTTTTTAACAACCCATTGGGCGCAGTCCATTTGTACAGTCACCGCTTGTGTTGCTGGAAGAAGTTGTTTGAGTTGAATAGATAGAATTCTGGAAGACCTACAATCAGTCTTTCTCCAATTTCATTTTTGTTGCAAAGTATATATTTTCCAAAACACTTTGCCTCCTTCTTTTTGTCAGCTTTTGCATTCCAGTTCATCCATGACTATCAGGATATCTTGTTTGCATGCTCTGTCAGTGTCAGCTTGTACTTGTTCACAGAACTGATTATCAGCTTCCTCATATGATCCAACAACAGCTGCAGAAACTTGAATAATAGTTGTGTTGATGGGCATTCCTTTTACATGAGCAAAAAGGTGACATTTTACTTACAAGATAACTTCCTTTCCTTGAGTCCAGCCAAATCAGTTCAGTCAAGTGGGTTGTGTTCCCCTACCAGCAGGCTGGTGGAGACAAAGAACCAATGAAAAGCCCAGGTTTCAATGACATCACTTCCATGCCTCTATTTGTCTCAGCCAGAGGTCTCTTCAGTATCCGTCCCAAAGCATATGGGAAAATATGGCACGCCTCACACAGTCTCAACGTGGGCAACAATGAGTAATCAACAGTAGAGAACTATGTACAGGAAAGCATAACCAGAAAACTGACAGCTGAAGACGAACCCACAGAGCCAAGCATATAAATCATAGCGGACCAACCTACCACTGCAAAATAACAGACCAAACACAGTTCCAAGGGTTGGTCCAGGACTGGTCTAGATGGACACAAGGAAAGGACATTACTTGGTAAGTAGAAAGGTCACCTTCCATATCATCCTGCTACAATTCTATTGCGTGGGATGAAGACACAGCAGCTCGCAAAACCTCAGAGCCAAAAGTAGAGTCTGCCCGCATGTAGACATCTAAGCAGTAATGCTCGACACAAGTGGAAAGTGATGTCCATGTTGTTGCCTGACAAATGTCTGCAGGAGCTACTGAGCTCTGCTTCGCCCAAGAGGATGCTTGCGCTTGGGTAGAATGGACACAGAAAACCTCCAGAACCTTCCGGTTCCACAACAGACATGCCTCTTTAATCCAGCACCCCAGTGAAGGCTAAGTCACTATGTTACCTTTGTACAAGCCAGCAAACAGCACAAACAGATGGTTGGACTTACAAATTCTTTTCATAACCTCCAAGCACCAGAGAAGTGCCCTCTGGACATCCACAAGGCAAAGATCCTTTCTTCCCCCCGACACTACTCCTTAAAGGAGGAGGGTAAGCAAACCACCTGGTTCATGTGAAAGGAGAAATCACCTTAGGTAAGAAGGAAGGTAGGCATAGACCGAATGGAAACGGTCTCCTCAGAAAAGGATAAGTAAGGATCCCAGCAAGACTGAGTCTATAGCTCGAATATCCGCCTTGCGAAACAAATTGCGACCAAAAAGACTGTCTTAATCGTCAAGTCCTTCAGAGTAGCATGCTTCAACAGCTCAAAGGGCATCAACATCACAGCCCTGAGCACCAGACAAAGATCCCAGGAAGGGATCACAGATCAGAGGGGAGGACGCAGATGCCGAACCCCTTGGAGAAAGTGCAAAACATCCAGGTGTAAGGCCAGAGACTTACCAGCCACTGGACCTCAGAAACAATCCAAAGCTGCCAGCTGAATCCTCAGGGAGCTAAGAGAAGGGTCAACAAAGAGGGCACCCTGGCCGCATCAAGAGCTAGCTATTGTGTGTTGTACCAGCGCTCAAGAGGCACCAGATCCACACATATACCAGCTTTCTAGTCCTTCTCTGGCCCAAGCAGAGCGGAAACCACTGCCGGAGAGTAGCCCTTACATCCTAGCCATCTCCTTTCAAGAGCCACGCCATATGCGAGAATGGAGCTAGGCCTTCTAGAACAAACAGTCCCTGCTGCAACAGGCCCCAAGATGAAGGCAATCAAAGAGGCAATGCTTGCATAGTCGCATCAGATCTCTTCTCAGCTAATTCGGTGCCACCATACTCCTGCTTGGGTGGTGCTCTATACGCCGAATTACATGCCCCACCAGGGGCCATGGAGAAGCACCTACAGCAGGTGCTGTCTTGGTCAAAGTTAGAATAGTGTGACGACGTCCTCGGACCCCATCTCTGTGCATTGACTGAAGAAGCAGCACACTTGGCATTAGAATAGGTCACCATCAGATCCATCTCAGGGCGACTCCAGTGGCGCAGAATCAAATAAAAGGTCTCCTGACACAATGTCCACTTTCCTGGATCCAGAGAGTGCTGACTGAGGAAGTCAGCTTCCACACTGTCCACCCTGGCAATGTGCTGGGCCAACAAGACTAGGAGATTTTTCTCCACCCAAGCAAACAAGAGAGTTTCTTCCAGAATACCCTGGCACTCCTCGTGTTGCCTTGCTGATTGACATAAGCCACAGCCGTGGCATTGTCCGAAAACACTCAAACCGCCCAGCCCCCAACCAGGGGCTGAAAATGCAGAACCAACCTGATGCCCTTGCTTTCTAGCGATCAATGGACCAGACCGCTTCCCTGTGGTTCCAATGGCCCTGAGCTGTATGCTCTTGGCAATGGGCTCACCAGCTGAAGAGACTGGCATCCGTTATTAGAAGGATGCACGAGTAATCATCCAGCGGCATGCCCTTCCTCAGATGACAAGGCTGCTGCCACCACCACAGGCTGACCTTCACCATCATTGGGAGCAGGAGCTTGTGCTCGAATTCCTGAGAACTCAAGGACTACCGAGTCAGCAAGGAGCACTGGAGCAGCTGCATATAAGCACACGTCATGACCATATCTCGATGGTTGCTGCTATCAATCTGAGGAGTAGAAGATAATCCTGGACTCTGGGAGCCTGCTGCAAACAGAACAGCATCAGACAATCCAACAGTCATCTGGCTTTCTCCTTTGGCAGGAAGACTCTGCCCGCTCAAGTGTTGAAATGCGCTCCCAGAAACTCGGAAGGCAACAATTGGTTCTCCCCAAATGATCACCCAGCCGAGACTCATCAGAAATGACACCACTCTGGGGGGGCTACCCGAGTCGTCTTTGAAGGGAAATGGGCTCGGATGAGACAGTAGTGCAGATATGGGTGCACACAAATCCCTTGGTGCTGTAGCACTTCAGACATCATGACCAAGACCTGCACAGTGCAGGCATAAATGTTTGCAAATAAAATACATGCAAAATTATGAATATGCCTGCCCTTTGCTCAATTTCTCCCTCCAGAACATGCCTATATGCAGGCTGCATAAAAACATGCATCTTTTTGTCATCATGTGTACTTATATGCACACAACCCCTGGGGTAATTTTATAAAAGCCCTTTTATGCATGAAAATCCCTTTATAAAATTATCTCCTGTCTACTTCTAAGTGAAAAGAGGGGATTTCTAATTCTAGTCTAGTTGCACATTCCCAGTACACCTACCTCCTGACTATTCAATGACTCAGCCACTCTCAAGCCATCCTAACCTCTTCCAATACTGTTAAACAATGTGGGGCAAAAAGCAATACCTGTATCTGTAGTAGGACACCAGCATCCTTTCTCGGACCTCACCTTCGATCTTCTGGTCAATGACCAGTAGCATGACCCCATAGAGGTAGAGGGCTTCACACTGTTGAGAGATGATAAGTGCTCAGTTCATTAACCTATACGAGTCTGACAGTCTTTGCAGAATTGCTCTTCAGGCCTTTGCAAGGTTTCATAATATACTCTGTCTCAAGGGTGGAAAATATTCAGAACAAGTTGAAAGGGCTATGTAACCAGGGGATATATAAGAAAAACAATTGACACTCTTTCCTCAAAAGGCTCAAAATGTAATCTCCCTCTTCTGAGATAGCAAAAGCTCCACAGTTCCGGCACCATTATCTGCTGCTCTGTGTCAGTCCCTCTAGTGCCTTCTCACCCAGGCTGTGTGGATGAGTGACAACTCAACAGCCTCAGCTATCTACCCTATCTTTGTTGGTACAGGATCCACCCCCCCAACACCAGTGTCATGGCTGGGAGTACTACATCCAAGGGAGTCGCAAACAGATGGATAGACGGTTATGACCAAGACTTAAGGCATTTTCTTGCAGTCAAAATATTTAGAGTCCAGAAAGCAATATAGTTATTGTCCTAATATGATATGCTTTTTCTTTTTGCTTCTTTTTCATTTCTTTTGTGTGCTATGCCTTTGATAGTTTTTGCTTATTCTGCATTGTTCCTCCAAATTGCTTCCTATTCTTGTCCCTCCTCCAGCATCTTTTCACTTGTTTCCCCTACCTCTTCCCCTCACCCTCCAGTTTCTTGCCCATACTTTCTCCCTAACCCCGCTTCTACTTCCAGGTGTCTCCATATTTTCCCCAGCAGCAGGTGAACCTCTCTGCATTCTGTTGACAAAGATTCCTATGGGTTACAGTAGCATCTTGACCTCCCCACAGCCTGCGAGTTCAGCAGCAGGTGCCAGGAATGAAACTTTGGTCACTTGGGTGACCAAAATGTATTCCTTCCTTGCCCTGCTTCTGTGATGAAATTAACAACAGTTGATACTTTAAAACCCTTGCCATTACTAAGGCTAGTTTAATGTAATCAAGTTGTTGGGTTCTATGCAGGGCTGAATCAAGGGTTTCTGCCATCCTAGGCAGAAACCCTGGCCTCCCCGCCCCCCCCCCCCCCCCCAGCTGCCGCCAATTCCATCTCAGGAGGGGAAGGCAGGAAGCAGCATTATTTCCAAAAGTGGCAGCTTTTTGCTGCCTCTTTTGGAAAAAACTGCTGCTGCCTGCCTGTCTCCACCCCCACCCAAACGAAATTGGCGGCAGCTGGGGTGGGGGGCAGCACATCTGTCCATATGTGCCACTGCTGCCTAGCTCGCCTAGTGGACGGGCCAGCCCTGGTTTCATGTAAATACTATTTACGAAGAAGCTAAGTCGCTCACTAGGAGTTGCTTTCCATCTTCATTCAGGAGCACACTTTCCAGTGTTTGCTGAATGTAAATCCCTTCATTGAGATCATCTATGTATCTGGAAAAAGAAATCAGATAGTGGGATGTCAGACTGTATTTGTTTACAGGGTATAGTTTTCCTGATATAAAAAAAGAGATTCATGTATTTCCCTTTAATTAAAACACTCGGATCCCTGTTTACTAAAATGCATTAAACGTTTGCAGTTATCGCATATTAAACGTATGATAACTTAAGCCTCTGTGTTAATTGTTGCGGATATGGTCAGCATCTTGCCATACAGTTAACACAGAGATGATACACTTATGCTCAACACATTGCAGATTGATAACGTGGATGCACTTAATGCCATCTTCTAAGATGGTATTAAATTTCTCGCGCTGTTGCATAAATGCACGCTACTGTGTCACACATTAAACTCAAGGTGCAGTGCAGTCCCTTCCCATTTTCTAACCAGTCCTCGGGGGACACCTAGCCACTAAGGTGTTCAGGATAACCAATGACTGTGCATGAGAGAAATTTGCAGGCACTGCCTCTATTGAATATAAATCTCTCTCACATATAGTCACTGTCATTTTCCTAAAAACCTGATTGGCTAGGTGTGTCCCGAAGACTGAGTTGGGAAACCCTGCTATACACTATTCCATTGTTGTAAATTAATTCTGGAATTAATATGCGCTAAGTGTCAAGCAGCTGCATTAACTATTAACACAGGCATGTATTAACTGCACACTGATTCCTGCGTTAATTAGAGCGACCCTGGTAAACATCCTTCCAGGCTTAACAGATCCACCCAGCGTGGTGATGACATCATTCACTATGTTATATTACCAAATTATTGGAAAAGACCATATAAATTGAGGAGAAAAAGCAAGAGATTTGGAGTATTTGTGAGATGGAGCACTGTATTATTTAGGAATTGGCTGAGTGGCATAGTGATGAGTTGTAGTAGATACTGTAGTGTCTGTGGTGTAAGGGGTTGAATTTGTAGAAAAATGGAAAGATAGGGACTTGTGAAGTGTTACGGGCATCGATACTCTGAAAGGCAGACAGACATGTGGAGGATTTGTGGTGTTGGGATTTGTAGCTACAGGAGAGGGCTCCACAAATCCCAGACACCAGATGTTAATTTCTGGTTGCCATGGTGACCTGGTGTTTTGGGATTTACTGCCCCCCGCCCCCGCCCCGCTTTAAAATAGATCATGATTACAGGGCAAGAACATTCCTCGCTGTGATCATGGCCCCAGTGCAAGCTGTCTGCCCATGGGGATCTGATCTCCCGTGGGCAGGCAGCTTGCAACAGGGCCTTGATCGCAACCATTTTCTTCTCTTCTGCCCGAGGGAGATCAGACCCCCATGGGCAGAACAGTGGGGTAAGTCAGGATCGCGGTCTAGAAGACAGAAGAAAAGAGCTTATGGGGGGCAATTAGGAAAACAAAAACGAAGGTTAGAGGGGTGGATGGTGGTAAAACTGCAAAAACTTAAAGGGTCAGTAACAAAAACAAAGGAAAGAAGATGGGGGCATGTAGGGCAGGGGGATGGGAGTGCTGTGAGGGGGAGGAAGAAAGAGAGAGAGTCTAAAGGGGGAACAGAGAGTGTGGAGAGCTGGGGGGGGGGAAGTAATAGTGCAAGGTGTTGGATGTTAAAGGGATAAAATCATGGGGGTAAAAGGGCAGAACACGCACACACAGGCATAGACATACATCCCAGCTCCACACTACTTACACAGGCACACATATAGGCATCTTACCTCTACACCGCACACATTCACAGGCATCCCACCTCTGCACATCACACATATAGGCTCCCCAGCTCTGCAGCACACATACACATGGACCGCAGCCCTGCACCCCACCCGCACAAAGGTACCCACTGTCACATCCCATGCACAAGCACAACACGCACCACACCCCCACATAGACACTTAGGGCCCCATATTCGAAAAGGCATTTACATGGTTTACAGCCCTGTAAACTGTATAAATGCCGCTCATCAGGATATTCAATGACACCAACATAGCTAGTTGCTGCTGAATATCCCCAATCTTCTCCATTACATGCCCCAATGCTAAACACTTAGCATTGGGGCGTATGATGGGCATTCCGAAAAGGAGCGGAGGCAGCGACCTGCGGCTAAAAAATGGGCGTAGCAGTAGCAAAAGCAAAATCATCCTCTGCTGCCTGAGCAAGCTTACTCCAACAGACTCTACAAAGCTTAGCTTTCAAAAACTTTACTAGCTGGTTGGTTTTTTATATAAATTTTCATAACTTTTCCTTGCCTATCTATTGCTTGTTTTATTTTCTTATAAGACTACTTAGACATGGCAACATGAAATATCGCCTCTGCCAGGTTAGCGACTGTCGCCGCCTCTACTGCTCCCTGAATATCTACATGTCCTGATGCTTTGCCGTCAGCATCGGGGCATGTAGGGGAGAAGATTAGGGATTTTCAGCGGCACTGTGTTGGTGCTGTTAAACATCCCACTGAGCAGCATTTACACAGCTTACAAGGCTGTAAACCACGTAAATGCCTTTCGAATATCAGGCCTCCATTCCCATTCTCTTTTTAGTTCTGTTTGCCAGCTGTGGTTAGTACTCCTCTTTCTTTCTCTATACAGCTTAAATACCTATTTAAATCGACGATATATTTATGAACGCTTTCAAAAGCTAAGTAAAATCGTGTCAAAATTTCAATATTGTTTTCTCGAAATTCTTCGTCCAAGTCCTGCAGTTCGGCTTTGGCTTCAAGTCTGCTTTCCCAGTTCTCGGGACCCTGGAGAAAGCAAGACAGAAGGCAGCGTATTAGTTCCGGGCACCTGAAGCCTTCTTTCATTCACACTCCATTCACGAAATCCTGTTTACCCAGAGTCCAATCGCACTTCTGAACTAGAGATGTAGCCGGAACCAATATTTTGGGAGTGGTGGTCCTAAGATAACCATTGATGAGCACTAGGCATATATGTCTGAGCCATACTAACTTACTGCACACTCCTAATGAAAAACTGTTCCACCACCCAGGTCCGCATTCTTCCTAACTCACCCCACACACTGAAACAATTGCTAACCTTAAAGTAACTAAAATCGAATATGATATCTGCATATTTCTGCTGATCACTCTTGTCTTTCAGATGGAAGACACTGGGGATGAATTCCGAGAGCCTCAAAAGTTCAGCAATGATGGCATTCCCACGGGAGACGATCCTAAGAACTGCTTGGCCACAAAGATTATTTTCTGCCAGAAAATCCACCATGGTGAAGGTGGCTTGTTAGGTGATGGTTGAGTCCGAAATTAACTTCAGTTCCTCCTGGCGTTCTGCTCTTCAAATTGTTTGTGAAGAAGCATCTACAGTGAGAAAACCCAAGGCTCATCAAAATACCTGTGCAAAGACAAAGATATGTGGAGGGTAATTTTATAACAGGTCTCCATGGGTCAGTATCTACAAAAGGAGCCTTTGTAAGGCACCTTCTTGTCTTTCTAAAATAGCACTATTTGTATTTAATAGACTACTAGCATGTGTAGGCATAGTCACTTACACCTGCTGGTAAGCAGATGTGAATTTTGTGCATACTTTATACACATATGCATACTGGGATTCCATCCTTCTCTTCTCCTTACTTGCCCCCCATTGCCCCTTCGTACTCTCCGTAGTATTCATACTAATCGTCTCTATCTTCGTCCTCCATCCTGGGCAAGATAAAAGGTTCAGGATTAGAGTGAATTGCATTTCTGTGCATCTCATTAATGGAATAACCTATCACAAGAATTTTGTCTGGAACCACATACCAAACCTTTAAGTCAGCCCTGCAAACCCACCTTTTTCAGAAGGCATTAGAGTCATGTTTATAACACCCATGGATAGCCCTGCTTTCTTTAGTATTCATTTTTCTGCCCTCCTCTCTCTCTTTCTTGTATGAATGTGGCTTTAGCTCTCTTGTCACAATACTGGCGCTCTCTTCCGACTTTACTTTTTATTTATTATTTTATATAAACCACTTTGCTTTAACTAAAAAGCAGTATATCAAAGTTTAGTTTGATATATGAAGGTATTTTATAATCTACATGTGTAAGTACAAACTCTGCCTGTAGTCCTCTCAGACTACACTTCCAAAGTATGCAACTTCATGCCACAGCATATAAATTTATAAGGCAACATTTTACTTACCAGAGAGTGTCCTTTCTTGAGTCCTGCTAGACCAGTCCAGACAAGTGGGTTGTGTTCCCCTACCAGCAGATTCATGGAGACAAAGAACCATTGAAAAGCCCAGGTGTCAATGACATCACTCCCATGCCTCTATTCGCCTCAGTCACCAGAGGGCTCTTCGGCATCTCTCCCAAAGCATATGGGAGAACATGGAAACCCTCACACACACAATCTCAACTTGGGTATCAATGAGAGACTGAAAAGAAGAGAACTATGTATGAGAAAGCATAACCATAAGATCCTTAGTAGAATATGGACCTGCAGAGCCAAGTATAAAAATCATAGCGGACTCGAAAGTACCGCTGCAGAAGAATAGAGTAAATACAGTTCCAGGGGTGGGCCCTGGACTGGTCTAGCATGACTCAAGGAAAGGACATTATCTCATAAGTAAAATGTCACCTTTCATATCATCCTGCTAGACCTGTCCAGACATGTGGAACATACCAAAGTTATGCCTTCACTGGGCGGGAAGAAGACACAGCAGCTCACAAAACCTTGGAGCCAGAGGCAGTGTCTACCCACACATAGACATTCAAGTGGTAACGCTTGACAAAAGTGGAAAGTGATGCCCATGTTGCCACCTGACAAATGTCTGCAAGAGTTACTGAGCTCTGCTTCGCCCATGAGGACTCTTGCGCTAAAAAAGGGCACGAAACCCCTCTGGAACCAGTCAGTTATGCAACAGATACACCGAGACAACGGACTCCTTAATCTAGCACCCCAATGTAGACTTAGACGCTGTAACATCCTGGTGTGGACCAGCAAATAGCACAAACAGAAGATACAATTTACGAAAAGAATTTGTAACCTCCAAGTACCTGAAAAGCACCCTCCAGACATCTACAAAGACGAAGATCCTTATCCTTCCCCCGACACTGCACCATAGAGAAGGAGGGCAGGTAAACCTCCTGGTTCACCTATAAGGGAGAAATCACCTTATGTAAGAAGGAAGGCACAGGCCAAAAGGAAATGGCAGATAAGGATCTCAGCAAGACAGAGCCAACAGCTCGATAATCTGCATTGCAGAACAAATTATAACCAGAAGGCCGTCTTGGGCATCAATTCCTTAAGAGTAGCCACTGCAATAGCTCAAGGTCTCCGACATCAAGGCCCTGAACATCAGACACAGATCCCAGGAAGGGCCCATTGACTGGAGGGGAGGGGAGGATGCAAATGCCAAACCCCCTGAAGAAAACGTGCAACATCCGGATGCAAGGCCAGCAACTTACCAGCCACCGGACCTTTGAAACGGGTCAAAGCTACCACCTGAATTTTCAGGAAGCCAAGAGAAAGTCCATTCTCTAGACTTCTCTGCAGGAAGGCTAACAGAGATGACACCTTGGCCACCTCAGGAGCTAGCTGCCGTGAGCCACACCATCACTCAAAGAGGCACCAAACCCGCATGTAGGCCAGGTTGGTAGACCTCCTCCGGGTTCTGAGCAGAGTGGAAACCACCGTGAGAGTAGCTGTTTCGCACTAGCTGTCTCCTTTCAAGAGCCAAGTCTTAAGTGAGAAGGGAGCCGGATCTTCCAGGATGATCAACCCCTGACACAACAGACCCCGAGACAGAGGAAAAATGGTGGCGCTTGCAAGAGTCTCATCAGATCTCCGAACCATGCTCTCCTTAGCCAATCAAGAGCCATCAGAATAATCCTTCTCGAGTGGCATGCTACATGCTGAATCACACTCCTTACCAAGGGCTACAAAGGAAATACATACAACAGGCATTGACTTGGCGAAGGCTGAACCTGGGCATTGAAGCTCTTGGACACCGTCTTCGTGCGGCGGCTGAAGAAGTGGCACACTTTGGCAATGGAGCGAGTTGCCATGAGATCCATCTTGGGATGACCCCAGCAGTAAAAGAATCAACTGAAATGTATTTATTTATTTTTATATACCGCGCTTTTTCAGATCAGTGCGGTTTGCATATAACGAACAATAAATTGGTTTACACAGAACAGGTTACATGGAACAAATTTACATCAAATTGGCATTAACATGCCTCCTGACTCAACTCCCACTCTCCTATATCCAGCGAGGGCCAGCTGAGATAGTTCACTGTCACATAGCCCACCCCGGCAATGTGTTGAGCTGACAGAGCAGAGCTAGGAGGCTCTTCTCTGCCCAAGCAAACAGGAGAGCCATTTCCAGGCAGGGCCGGCCCGTCCATTGAGTGAGAATGTTTTTTGCACAGGGCCCCGCGTTTCAGGGGGCCCCGCGCAAAGAACATTCTGCTTTAAAAGTAAATTTTAAAATTAAAAAAAAAGTTGGCTAATTATAAATAAGACCTCAGTCTTCTTACAATCTAGACATCAAGCTTTTACCCCACCATCCTCCCTGCGGGTGGAAGATATAGAACTCATGACTAAGCCGGAAGTTCGCTACCTGGGAGTAATCCTAGAGCAACAATTGACCATGGCTGCACACACACATAATGTTATCAAGGCTATCTACCAGAAGATAAGGACCCTTCATCATTTATGCCTGCTACTTGACCCCCTCAGATTTTCGATCAGTCTTCCAAGCTCTCATCCTCCCGCACTTTGACTATTTATTTATTTATTTATTTTTATTTATTTAACTATTTCTTTTATACCGCCCCTTCCAGAGATCAAGGGCGGTTTACATATAACAAGTTAACAGTCATGTACACAGTTTGTATACATTTTACATAGAACATAGAACAATAGAAATCAACTACGCAAATATTATTCTTCATGGCACCCCAAAATACGTCCTCCAACCACTCCAACTGGCTATGAAAACAGCTGCCCGATCACTCCAAGGTGTCTCTAGGTACGAGCATATCTCACCCATCCTGATGCATCTACACTGGATCCCCATTTCAAGCCATCTGACCTATAAAGTTCTTCTTCTCACATTTAAGATTATTCACAAATCATCCGAATCCTCCCTGTCAGCAATGGTTCAACTAACCCCAGACAACAGAACGTGTAGAACCAACATGGTAAACATCCTGGTCACTCCTATCATAAGGTCTTGCACTCAAGCTGTCAAGAACTGTGCCTTTTCTTTATACGCACCAACCCTCTGGAATGCTCTTCCTGCCTCAGTCCGAGTCATCATGGATCTATCTACGTTCAGGAAGGCTTTAAAGACTCACCTTTTCCAGCTGGCTTATGACCACATAACTTAATGATGGACTCTCATAATGTTGACTCTCATAATGCTGGCCTCTCCACTTACACAGACTTTATATTGAATCATGCTACTCAACTTTGTACTTAGTTCCTCGTCCTCTCCCTCCTTACCCTGTCTCAATTCCACCCCTTCTCCCTTCCCCTTTTCTTCCTCTCACCCTATCCCTCCATGGCGCATTTGCATGTTAATAGTTCCCTGCCTCTGTTACCAGGCTTGCTGTTTATGCCTGTTAATGTAAAGTTGCTTGTTTAGATGTTTTATGCCGGTTCTAAATGTACAGTTGCTTGTTTTGATGTTTTATACCTGTTCTTTGTAAAGCTGCTTGACTGTTCACGTTTCCTGTAAACCGCTCTGATACTAAATAGTGCGGTATATAAAAGCTAATAAATAAATAAAATAAATTCTATTTGCCCTCTTGGCCGCTGCTGCACATTGGGCGGAGGGTTTTAACATGTTATCCACAATGACACCTAAATCCTTTTTCTTGGGTGGTTTGTACCTAATGTGGAACCTTGCATCGTGTAACCATAGTTTGGGTTGCTCTACCCTAGGTGCATAATTTTGCACTTGTCCACATTAAATTTAATCTGCCATTTGGATGCCCAGTCTTCCAATTTATCAAGATCCTCTTGAAAGTTTCCACAATCCTCATGGGTTTTAACAACTTTAAATAGTTTTGTGTCATCTGCAAATTTGATAACCTCACTCGTTATTCCCTTTTCCATGTCATTTATGAATATGTCAAAAAGCAGTGAACCCAGCAGAGATCTCTGGGGTTCACCACTATTCACCTTTCTCCATTGGGAAAATTGGCCATTTAGCCCTACCCTCTGCTTTCTATCTTTTAACCAGTTCCTGATCCACAATAGTACACTGCCTCCTATCCCATGACTCTTTAGTTTTGCCAAAAGTCTCTGATGAGGGACCTTGTCAAAGGCTTTCTGAAAGTTCAGATACAATATATCAACCGACTCACCTTTGTCTACCTGTTTATTCACACCTTCAAAAAAACATAACAGATTAGTAAGACAAGATCTTCCTTGTCTAAAGCCATGTTGGCTGTTTCCCATTAAGCCCTGACTATCTACATGTTCAGCAATTTTGTTCTTTATGATGGTTTCTACCATTTTTCCCGGTACTGATGTCAGGCTCACCGGTCTGTAGTTTCCCGGATCACCCCTGGAACCCTTTTTAAAAATTGGCATTACGTTGGCCATCCTCCAATCTTCAGGTATTACAGATGATTTTAATGATAGTTCACAGATTACTAATAGCAGGTCTGCAATCTCATATTTCAGTTCTTTCAACACCCTTGGATATATACCATCCGGTCCAGGTGATTTGCTACTCTTCAGTTTATCAAATAGTTGTAATACATCTTCCTGATGTATCGATATTTCCTTCAATTCTTCCACACCTTTAAATACCACTTCAGTCATGGATAACATCCCTACATCTTCCTCAGTAAAGACCGAAGCAAAGAATTCATTCAGTCTCTCCGTTATCGCCTTGTCGCCTCTTAGTGCACCTTTAACCCCTCTACCATCTAATGAACCAACTAACTCTCTTACAGGTTTTTTGCTACAAATGTACTTGAAAGTCTTTATTATGTGTTTTTGCTTCCGCAGCAAGCTTCTCAAATTCGTTTGCCTGCCTTATCAATGCCTTGCATTTAACTCGCCAGTGCTTGTGCTGTTTCCAGTTTTTGTCATTTGGCTCTTTTTTCCATTTCCTGAAAGATGTTTTTTTGGCAACAACAGCCTCTCTGACCTCACCTTTAAACCATGCTGGCAGTTTTTTGGACTTCCTTCCACTTTTCTTAAAGCATGGAATACAGCTGGTCTGGGCTTCCAAGATAGTATTTTTCAACAACTCCTAAGCTTGATGTCGTTAACCTTTGCAACTGCTCCTCTTAGTTTTTACTTAACTATTTTCCTCATTTTATCATAGTCTCCATTTTGAAAGTTAAAAGGTAGTACTGTGGATTTCCTTACCATCCCTCCTCCACTAATCAAACGTGATCATGCTATGATCACTATTGCCAAGTGGCCCCAACACCCTTATCTCTTGCACCAGATCTGGTGTTCCACTAAGGGCTAGGTCCAAGATGGCTTCCCCTCTTGTCGGTTCATGAATTAGCTGCTCCAAGAAGCAGTCATTTATTTCATCTAGGAACTTTACCTCCCTAGCATGTCCTGCCGTGACACTGACTCAGTCGATACCGGGGTAATTGAAATCACCCATTATTATTACTGTGCTGTAACTTTTGTTATCTTCCTTGATTTCTTTGAGCATTTCATCATCCATTTGTTCATTCTGGCCAGGCGGTCGATATTACACCCCCACTGCCATTGCCTTCTCCTTATAACATGGAATTTCAATCCACAGAGATTCTACAGTTTTCTTGCAAAACTTTAATCCTTTCTGACTCAATGCCCTCTCTAACATAGAGCGCAACCCCTCCACCAATTTGATCAGCTCTATCATTATGATATAGTTTGTACCCAGGTATCACAGTGTCCCACTGGTTGTCCTCCTTCCACCATGTCTCTGAGATTCCAATCATATCTAACCTCTCATTTAGTGCTATATATTCTAACTCTCCCATCTTATTTTTTAGACTTCTAGCATTTGCATACAAGCATTTTAGAGACTATTTTATTCATATCAATCTGGCTATTGCTTGGCATGGGTGATTTGGAATTTTTAAGCTCTGTCTGCTCCATACTCAAGGGCATTTGGGCTACTTTACTCTTTTTTGGAACATCTCTGCTTTTGTTAGTATCCTTAAAGCATACATTCTGCCGAACCATTTTTATTTATTTTATTTGTTTAACAGTTTTTTTAATACTGCTTTATCATTTCAATCAAAGCGGTTTACACTGTAACTTAAACTTGGTAAATGTACATTAAACAGGGACATTGATAACTTGGATTTTTCTGAGCAATGGAGGGTTAAGTGGCTTGCCCAAGGCCACAAGTAATGCTAGTGGAAATCAAACCCTGGTCTCTGGGTTCCCAAGCCAGTGCTCTAACCACTAGGCTACTCCTCCACTCCTTAAGCTCTTGGGCGACTGTTGGCTTTCCCCTATTATCTAGTTTAAAAGCTGCTCTATTTCCTTTAAAAAGGTTAATGCCAGCAGCCTGGTTCCATCCCGGTTAAGGTGAAGCCCATCCCTTCGGAAGAGCCCCTCCTTTCCCCAGATTGTTCCCCAGTTCCCAACAAATCCAAAACCCTTATCCTTGCACCATCGTCTCATCCACTCATTGAGACTTCGGAGCTCTGCCTGCCTTTTGGGTCCTGTGCGCGCAATCTTTTGGGAAAGGCTTTGCACTGAAGAAGGTATGCCAAAGTGATCGCCTCCTGGTTTCACCTGGCTATCGAGGCCTTGAATGCAGCATCCACTTTCCACATCCCATCAAAGAGGACAAAAAAATGATCCAACTTGCTTAACAGATTGGTTCGTTTCAGATACTTACGGAGAACTCTAACATCCAACAAATGTAGTTGATGATCCTCCGGATTACGACCCCTATCTGGAAAAACTGGAAGAGTCATTGACTAATTCAGATGGAATGCTAAGACTGTAGGACTGGTACCGTGTGGCCTGCTCAGATGCCAAAGCCTGAACCAAAGTCTGACCCATATAAGATGGATTCCTTCTACAAAAGCTTCTGCTGTGTCCAGACCTGCAAGGACTGCCTACCAAGTTTTGTGTGTGTGCACTGTCACGCCCATAGCCCCTTACATGCAGTATGGAGGGGCGTGGTTGTCATTAGAGAGAGTCACCTTTTGGTTTCTAACTGACTGATTGCCTTGCAATGCCTTATGGGAAAGTAGTTCAGTCAGAAAGTAAAGTATTCAACCTCAGGTAAAAAAAAAAAACACCTTTGTAGTTGCCTTGAGTGGTAAGGTAATGACAGTTTATTAACTGAAAAAAAACATGCTAAGGTTCACAAATTCCACCTTTGGATTATTGCTCCAGGATACTTGTAAATGAACATCAGGATATAAATGAATTCCAAACAAAACAGCTTGCAATGTTCTCCAGTATAAACAAAAATACTTTAACAGCCCCTGCTATCAGGCATGGCTTGCAGTGCTGATCAAACAAACAGAAAACAGCTTTTCCTAAAGCAGGTTTCTTTTTCTCTCAGTCCAGAACACTGTTTGTCTTCTTAAACATAGAAAAACTTTCAACAAGGCAGTTAAACTCTACACAGGCAAGCAATTCTCTATGCAAGGTTTTCTTATAAAACAGCCAAACAAAAGCTTTCCTTACTTTCACCGTTAATACAGCTTCAGGCTGAGCACTGTTCTGGCTCACAGCTGATTCACCACCTTAAATAGGCAGCTTCGGCTTTCACAGTAAAAAAAAAGGTATTTTGCTTTTAACTCAGGACCTTCACAAGTTAACCACAGGCTCTTAGGGCTACCGGACACTGGAGGTTTTCTTTACGGTTGACTCCCTTTCAACACCTCTGTATTGGAAGACTGGCATAAAGAGCAATCCATGTATGAGACTTCTTCTTCTAAAGCTATGTCTGGTTCACCCAGTTGCATTGGCATGTCCTCTGATTCTGGCTCAGAGGGCTTAGCTGACTGCCTTCAGTTAGGGCTAAGGCTGTCTCTGGCAATTCTGTAGTGCTCAGAATTAGGCAAGCTTCTAATGCTCATACCTAGGTCAAAGCTTGTAGCAGCTTCTCCTCTCTCATGCTCTGGCCACCATTCACTGGTGCTTCCACGTCCTGTTCTCCCACTTGTGTTCCTGGTTCCTGCTGTTCTCACTGATCCAGTTCCATTCCTCTTCCAGTAGGCACTTCTACTGCTCTCATGTTCTCTCTCCTTTCCTCCTCTTCTTCCTCTCCTGCCTCTCTCTTCTGAATAAACTGACCTAGTCTTAAACCTCTCAGGTGCCTGCTCCACCCCCTCTCCTCTCAGGTGTTGGCGATCAAACTGCCTCGTGGCAGCTGAGTAATTGGGGAATTCAGTGACGTAAGAGTTCCTTACCCTAGGTCTGTATTCCCTCTCTTTTTCTCCACTAGGGGCATTCTGCAACCTATTGTAGCTAGGAATTACCTGCTTTCTAGGTGTAAAGGGAGTTTTGTGTCTCTGACCTGGTAAAATAGGTCCTTTTATAAGGGTAAATTCCTTCTCTTTATCCCTATCTCTGGGGTCCTGATAAGCTTCCTTATCACAGCACACAGCAAAACTATTGTTTCCAGCCATGACTACATGCAAGAAAACTTGTTGCTTTGGTTTTTCTCATCCACAGACTGTTCTGCTGGTCCTGCACATTTGCAACAATGTATAAGACTGCATACCATCATCTTCTTCATTTCATCTCTCACCATGGACCCTTTGTCTGCAGAATGACCACCTGACAACTACTACCTGATTAGCTGGGACACCTGACAGTATATCATGCCAACCAATCACCAAAACTTTGACGAGGATTCATCATAAAGAATAATACACTATGCACAGGAGAACTTCTGCGCCATTTTGTGCTTTCTGCCTTTCTTGTTACTCCTGAAAAGGCAGACACACACTGTGTGTGTGCGCAAGGCTGTTAGCCCTAACTTTGAGATGGAGTAAGGCTATCCCACATATCTAAAGTTCTATGTTATCAAATGGTTCACCTCTGGATGGCTGTAGCCAGCGTTACACCTTCCTTAGCTGTCTCTTTTGGACTTCATGCTGTTCCATAGATTGCCTCAGACCCTAGCTACAATTGTTCTTCTGGCAGAGCACTAAGGTACTGGCCTTGTGTTCTTCTCTAGGGGTGATTCTTAACCAGATAGCTCTTTTCTGTACTTCTAAGTGCAGAGTGAGCCTGTGCCCTTTGGTTAAGAACATAAGAACATAAGAAATGCCATACTGGGTCAGACCGAGGTCCATCAAGCCCAGTATCCTGTTTCCAACAGTGGCCAATCTAGGTCATACGTACCTAGCAGTTTCCCCAAAAGACACAGGTTCTGCAGTGCTTGTACTAGGCCAAGCATTGATATCCTGGGTCCCTTTTTAATAGTGGTTTATGGACCTTTCCTCCAGGAACTTGTCCAAACCTTTTTTAAACCCAGCTATACTAACAGCCCTTACTACATCCTCCGGTAACAGATTCCAGAGTTTGATTACACGTTGAGAGAAGAAATATTTTCTCCTATTTGTCTTAAATAGTTTACCCTGTAGCTTCATTACATGCCCCCTAGTCCTTCTATATTCTGATAGCGTAAACAATTTATCCACGTTGATCCGTTCCACTCCATTCATTAATTTATACACCTCTATCATATCTCCCCTCAGCCGCCTCTTTTCTAGGTTAAAGAGCCCTAACCTTTTTAGCCTCTCTTCATAGGAGTAGCCTTCCATCCCCTTCACCAATTTGGTGGCTCTTCTCTGTACTTTTTCTAATAACTCTATGTCCTTTTTAAGATACGGTGACCAGAATTGCACACAATATTCAAGGTGCGGTCGTACCATGGAGCGATACAGAGGCATTATAATATCCTTTGTTTTATTCTCCATCCCTTTCCTTAGGATACCTAGCATTCTATTTGCTTTCTTGGCCGCCGCTGCACACTGGGCGGAGGGTTTTAACATGTTATCCACGATGACTCCTAAATCTTTTTCCTGGGTGGTGGTTTCTAATGTGGAGCCTTGCATCTTGTAACTATAGTGTGGGTTGTTCTTTCCTAGGTGCATAACTTTGCACTTGTCCACATTAAATTTCATCTGCCATTTGGATGCCCAGTCTTCCAATTTATCCAGATCCTCCTGCAGTTTTCCACAATCCTCTTGGGTTTTAACAACTTTAAACAGTTTTGTGTCATCTGCAAATTTGATTACCTCACTAGTTATTCCCTTTTCCAGGTCATTTATGAATATGTCAAAAAGTAGCGGACCCAGTACAGATCCCTGGGGTACTCCACTATTCACCTTTTTCCATTGGGAATATTGGCCATTTAGCCCTACCCTCTGCTTTCTATCTTTTAACCAGTTCCCGATCCACAATAGTACACTGCCTCCTATCCCATGACTTTTTAGCTTCGCCAAAAGTCTCTGATGGGGGACCTTGTCAAAAGCTTTCTGAAAGTCCAGATACACTATATCAACCGACTCACCTTTGTCTACCTGTTTATGCACACCTTCAAAAAAACAGATCAGATTAGTAAGACAAGATCTGCCTTGTCTAAAGCCATGTTGGCTGTCTCCCATTAGGCCATGACTATCTACATGCTGTGTAATTTTGTTCTTTATGATGGCTTCTACCATTTTCCCTGGTACTGACGTCAGGCTCACCGGTCTGTAATTTCCCGGGTCACCCCTGGAACCCTTTTTAAAAATTGGTGTTACGTTGGCGACCCTCCAATCTTCAGGTATTACAGATGATTTTAATGAAAGTTCACAGATTACCAATAACAGGTCTGCAATCTCATATTTCAGTTCTTTCAACACTCTGGGATGTATACCATCCGGTCCAGGTGATTTGCTACTATTCAGTTTATCAAATAGTTGTAATATATCTTCCCGGTGTAGCGATATTTCTCTCAATTCCTCTGCAGTATCACCTTTAAATACCACTTCAGTCTTGGGTAACACCCCTACATCTTCCTCAGTAAAGACCGAAGCAAAGAATTCATTCAGTCTCTCTGCTATAGCCTTGTCTCCTCTTACTGCCCCTTTTACCCCTCTATCATCTAATGGTCCAATTGACTCTCTCACAGGCCTTTTGCTACGAATGTACTTGAAAAAGTCTTTATTTCGTGTTTTTGCTTCCGTAGCAAGTTTCTTCTCAAATTCCCGCTTTGCCTGCCTTATCAATGCTTTGCATTTAACTTGCCAGTGCTTGTGCTGTTTCCAGTTTTCATCATTTGGCTCTTTTTTCCATTTTCTGAAGGTTGCTCTTTTGGCAGCAACAGCCTCTCTGACCTCACCTTTAAACCATGCTGGCAGTTTTTTGGACTTTCTTCCACTTTTCTTAATGCGTGGAATACAGCTGGTCTGGGCTTCGAGGATAGTATTTTTAAATAACACCCAAGCTTGCTGTAAGTCTTTAACCTTTGGAACCGCTCCTTTTAGTTTTTTCCGAACTATATTCCTCATTCTATCATAGTCACCCTTTTGAAAGTTAAAAGGTAGTACTGTGGATTCCTTTACTATCTGTCCTCCACTGATTAAATCAAACATGATCATACTATGATCACTATTGCCAAGTGGTCCCAACACCCTTATTTCTTGCACCAGATCTGGCGTTCCACTAAGGACTAGGTCCAGTATGGCTTCCCCTCTGGTCGGTTCATGAACCAGCTGCTCCAAGAAGCAGTCATTTATTTCATCTAGAAACTTTATCTCTTTAGCTTGTCCTGCTGTGACACTGTCCCAGTCGATACCGGGGTAATTGAAATCACCCATTATTACTACTCTGTTGTGGCTTTTGTTAGCTTCCTTGATTTCTTTGAGCATTTCATCATCCATTTGTTCATTCTGGCCAGGTGGTCGATAGTATACTCCCACTGCCATCACCTTCCCCTTCATAAATGGAATTTCAATCCATAGAGATTCTACAGCATATTTTGTTCCCTGCAAAACTTTAATCCTTTCTGACTCAATGCCCTCTCTAACATAGAGCGCAACCCCTCCACCAATTTGTTCAGCTCTATCATTACGATATAGTTTGTATCCAGGTATCACAGTGTCCCACTGGTTATCCTCCTTCCACCATGTCTCTGAGAGTGCAATCATATCTAACCTCTCATTTAATGCTATATATTCTAATTCTCCCATCTTATTGTTTAGACTTCTAGCATTGGCATACAAGCATTTTAGAGACTGCATTTTATTAATATTAATCTGGCTATTGGTAGGCATGGGTAATTGGGAATCTTTATGCTCTGTCTGCTCCTTACTCAAGGGCATTTGGGCTACTATACTCCCTTTTGGAACCTCACTGCTTTTGGTAGTATCCTTCAAGGATACCTTTGTCCGAACCGTGCGCTCCTGGGTGACTGTCGGCTTTCCCCTATTTTCTAGTTTAAAAGCTTCTCTATCTCTTTTTTAAAGGTTAATGCCAGCAGTCTGGTCCCATCCTGATTAAGGTGAAGCCCATCCCTTCGGAAGAGCCCCCCCTTTCCCCAGAATGTTCCCCAGTTCCTAACAAATCCAAAACCCTCATCCTTGCACCATTGTCTCATCCACGCATTGAGACTCCGGAGCTCTGCCTGTCTTTTGGGTCCTGCACGTGGAACAGGAAGCATTTCGGAGAACGCTATCCTGGAAGTTCTGGATTTCAACTTCCTACCTAAAAGCTTAAATTTAGCCTCCAGAACTTCCCTACCACATTTTCCTATGTCATTGGTACCAACATGTACCAAGACAGCAGACTCCCCCCCAGCACTATCTATGATCCTATCTAGGCGGTGCGTGAGATCTGCTACCTTCGCACCAGGCAGGCATGTTACCAGGCGATCCTCACGTCCACCAGCCACCCAGCTATCTACATTCCTAATGATTGAATCACCAACTATAACAGCTGTCCTGACCCTCCCCTCATGGGGACATGGCCCTGGAGAAACGTCCTCGGTGCGAGAGGGTTTTACATCACCTGGAGGACAGGTCCTAGTTACAGGATCACTTCCTGCCACACCAGGGTGATGCTCTCCTGTCACGTGACCTCTCTCCTCCATGGCAACAGGGATGCTGCCAGACTGGAGGTGGGACTTCAGGACTATATCCCTGTAGGTCTCGTCCATGTACTTCTTTGTCTTTCTTATGTCTTCCAGGTCTGCTACTCTAGCCTCTAGAGAACGGACTCGTTCCCTGAGAGCAAAGAGCTCCCTGCACTTAGTGCATATGTAGGACCTCTCACCAACTGGGAGATAATCATACATGTGACACTCGATGCAAAAGACTGGAGAACCCCCATCTCGTTGCTGGACCTCTGACTGCATCTTAGTTTAAAGCTTGTGTTTAGGTCTTTGCTTATTAGTGATTTATTACTTTTGCATAATTGTAATTATAGTACTGCTACAACTTGCTACCTCATATCTCTAAAGTTATAGCCTCTATATATCTTTTAATTTTTCTACCCATAAAGCCTAATATATATACAGACTTAGCTCCCTTTTATGGCTCGTTTACCAGAAAAGACTCACCGAATCCTGGGCAGGGAAGCAGCAATTACACCCTAGACAACAGAGCACAACTTATTTGTTTGCTGCTAATAATCCCTACAAGACCACCTTGGGTAGGAAAGATAGTATGGGTCGCAAAACTACCCTTTCCTTAGAGAGAATCAAAAAGGGTTCCCGGCAAGACAGTGCTTGAAGCTCCGAAATCCTCCGAGCTGAACAGAGAGGCACCAAAAACACCATCTTCAGAGTCAAGTCCTTCAGAGTAGCTCCACCCAAAGGCTCAAAAGAGGTGCAGTCAGAGCAGACAGCACCAGATTAAGGTCCCAGTGCAGGACCAAGGACCGCAGAAGTGGCCTAATATGCTTGACTGCCTTGAGAAACTCACTACATCTGGGTGGGCAGCCAAAGAAATTCCTTGTGCCCGTCCACGATAGCATGTAAGGGCTGCCACCTGCACCCGTAACAAATTGAAGGCAAGGCCTTTTTTCAGCCCCACCTGCAAGAAGGCAAGAAAATCCGCTAAAGTGGCCGATAATGCTTGATTTCCACTCTCCGTACACCAATCCTCAAAGATCATCCAAACTAGCAGATATGACAGGGAGAGGTAACATTTACGGGCTCTCAACAGAGTCACTATTACTGAAAGATGCATCATAAGAATTGAAAGAAATATTGATAAACCGGGAAGATGCACTAGCCACCTGAGGCATGAGAACTGGTCCATGTGATAGCAGGTTGGGCCATGCTGGGAGGCGCCATAGAGCATCCACCGTCAATCAGATGAGATCTGCATACCATGGTCTCCAAGACTAGTCTGGCGCAATCAAGATCACTAGACCGGGATGTGCCTCGATCCTTTGGAGAAGATGGCCTATGAGTGCCCAAGTAGAAAAGACATAGAAGATCTCCTCCTTTGGCCACACCTGAACTGGCATATCCAGCTCCTAGGACAAGATATCCATTCTCCCCATCGGCTGAAGAACTGGGACACCTTTGCGTTGCTGGTTGCAGCCATCAGATCCATGATCAGCTTGCTCCAGCGCCAAACAAGCATGGCAAAGGCCTCTGGATTGAAGGATCTTTCGCCTGGGTCCAGGCGATGATGACTCAGAAAGTCGATCTCCACGTTTTAGCTTCCTGTCACATGAGCTGCTGAGAGTGCCAGAAAGTTTGCCTCTTCCCAACTTCAAATGGCACCGACCTCGTCCTTGAGTAGGACGCTTCCTGTATCACCTTAATGATTGATGCATGCTACCATAGTGGCATTGTTCGAGAATACTCGCACTGCTCTCCCTTACAGGAGCAGCCAGAAGAACCACAAGGCCAGGAACACGGCTCTCATTTTCAATCGGTTGATGAACCATGGGCTCTCCTCCCAAGTCCAGTGGCCCTGTGTAAGTTGAGTCTCACAGTGGGCTCTCCGCCCAGTAAGTCTGGCATCCGTGGTTAGTGGAACCCATACAGGCAGCTCCAGAGGCATGTTCACTAGGACATTTGTTGAGTCAAGCCACCACCGAAGCAATACTCTGGTGGTTAACAGACAGATCAACTTCCTCGAGAGCTGGTGCCTCTGTGGAGACCATCACGCCAGCAGAGCTCTCTCTAAAGGGCGCATGTGGACTCATACCTAGGGAACCAGTTCTATCTTGGCCGCCATCGAACCTAACAGCTGAAGGTAATGCCAAGCCGTGGGGGCTGCCATCCTAAAAAGCGACTCACCTGAGCTCGCAATTTCTGCTTGCAGTAGCTGGGCAAGGAAACTAATCCTTTCCCTGTTTGACAATGTTCCCCCAGATAAACTAGGTCTTGAGATGGCAGCAAATGGCTTTTGGCAAAGTTGACCACCTAACCTAGACGTTGAAGGCATTCGATCACACGCTGTATCCTGCCGCCGCTTTCCTCCGATGCCTCTGATTGTACCAACCAGTTGTCTAGATAAGAGTGCACTAGTACTCCTTACCAACGGAGTGCCAGTGCCACAAACACCATGACTTTGCTGAAGGTGCTGGGAGCCGTGGCTAACCCGAAAGGCAACACCTGAAACTGGAAGTTCTCCATGGGAACTGCAAAACGTAGGAATCTTTGATGTTCTGGGCAGATTGGAATGTACAGATATGTCTCCGTGAGATCGAGAGCTGTGAGGAACTCATCTCTTCTTACTGCCAAAATAATGGAGTGAAGCATCTCCATTTGGAAGCGTGGGACCTGTAAGGCTCAGTTTTCGTGCTTGAGGTCCAAAAAGGGGCAAAAGGTGCTCTCCTTTTTTGGAACCCTGAAGTAAATGGAGTATCAATCGCAACCTAACTGGGTGGGTGGAACCTCAGCTGAAGAAACTGTTGCAGAGTTTCTCGGACCACAATCACCTTTGCTGGAGCCCTGCAGGGGGACATTAGGTAGGCATCCGTGAGAGGTCGATTCAGCTTGAGTGTGTACCCCTCTCGTATCGCTTCCAGCATCCACTGGTCAGATATGATTTTAACCTAGGCGGAGTAAAACCTTTGGAGACAGCCTCATACTGGTACTACTCCTTCCTGGGTCCCCCTCACTTCATTAAGAACACAAGAAATGCCATTCCGGGTCAGACCAAGAACCATCAAGCCCAACATCCTGTTTAAACAGTGGCCAATCCAGGTCGCAAGTACCTGTCAGGTTTCCAAAAAGGTACACAGATTCCACAATGCTTATTCTGGGGTAAGTAGTGGATTTCTCTGGTCCTCTTTAATATTGGTTTGTGGACCTTTCCTATAGGAACCTGCCCAAACCTTTTTTAAACCCAGCTACACTAATAGCATTTACTACATCTTCCGGTAATGAATTCCTGAGTTTGATTATTCATCGAGTGGAAAAATATTTTATATTAGTCTTAATGGGCTACATTGTAACTTGGTTGAGTGTCTCCTAGTTTTTGCTGCTTCAAAAAGTAGAAACAACTGATCTACGCTTACCTGTTCCACTCCATTCATTAATTTATAGACCTTTATCATACCTCCTCTCAGCCGTCTCTTTTTCAAGTTGAAGAACCCTATCCTTTTAAGCTTTTCCTCATAGGGGTATCCTTCCATCCCCATTACCATTTTGGTGGCTCTTCTCTGTACCTTTTCTAATTTTGCTATATCCATTTTAAGGCATGGCGACCAGAATTGCACACAATATTCAAGATGCGGTCACACCATGTAACAATACAGAGGCATTATAACATCTTTGGTTTTATTCTCCTTTCCTTCTGATGCCTGGCATTCTATTTTCTTTCTTGACTGCCACTGCACACTGGGTGGAGGTCTTCAAACTACAATTAACACATACTCATTATGTTTATATTTCAAGGGCTGCATTTCTCTTCTTAGATAGCCTCAGACTATGGTCACCAATTCTTGTATTCAGTGAAAATTTGCTGGCCCCTTGAACCCTGAAGTCCACATTTGAGAAATGCTGTCTTTGTGCATCTACCAGAATTCTGATGAACCACTGGTCCTCACTCTACCCAAGCCCTTCATCTTAAGAAAGGTTCCCCAATCTTAAGCGATGTTCTGCTACTCCTGACTAGCTGAATCTGTAAATGAGACTGCAAAATAAAAATGTTAATCTGTGAGCAGTACCAATATACCAAAAGATGAGGTTATGATATCACTTAATGTCTATAATTTCAGTGTGCTTTCATTAAGGTGAGACATCCTCTAACTAAATTTTTGATATTAAGCCACTGCAACTCACAGTATGAAGTAATACTAAAAAGCATGTTTCTTTGTTCTGTAAGTTATAATTACAAATATTTACATTCATGTCAGAAGCTAAAACTATTTGATGGACTTACACCTGCTACATACAAGGAAAGGCTATCCAGCTGCACTGTCCCACTTCACAGCTAAATTATTTTGCCTATGGTGGAAAAGAAGAGCATTATGAAAATGATCCAAATTATTTGCAGACTTGCAGCATATAGGGCCTGATTGCTCCTCTGACCAATTTTGCAGCCACAAAACACACTTCATCACAATGACCAAGGCCATACTCTTGGCCGAGTCCCATAGTAGATCGTAGAAGGCATCTGCCATACAGGCTGCCCCTGACTCCAGTTTAGTCACATCAGGCGACAATTGCTGCGGCTCCAACTCCGCACCTAGCAGGTCCAATCATGCCCTAGCAACATAGGCACCACAGATGGAAGCCTGCAAGGACAGTGCACTGATATCAAATGCCTGCTTCAGCGAGGTATCAGGCTTCAGGTTTTGAACATCCTTCAAGGCCGCACCTCTCTCCATGGGAACCATGGACTTCTTGGTAACTGCTGAGATCAGCACATCTACCCATAGAGACTTCAGTTGTACCTTCTCTGATCAGGCAAAGGTTACAACCGGGCCATCACTTGAAGCCCCCGTAAGCACACCTCCAGTATTTCCCACTCATCCTCAATCATCTACTTAATAACTTTCTGCACCTGGGATTTTTTGACACCCTGTAGAAGGGTGTCTTCCAGGGGCTCCTTACTCACCTGAGCGCTTTGTGAGATGTTGAGCACTGCGAGAGAGTGTGTAGTAAGGGTCGATGGTTCCTTCTGGCAAACATCCCTTACAATATTGGGGCCCTCCCCCAGCTCCGCTGAGTGCATTTCCCCCCAGAAATTCCAGGGGCCCTCCAGCAGGCCCTTTGACTGCTCCGAATGAAGAGAAGTCGTGTCTTCCCAGAGTTCACTGTTCAACCGCTTGCACTTAGGGAGAGGCTCACCTTGCTCGAGCCACCTACCCTGCTGAGTCTCTGGAAACTTCCTCTTCTTAGGCATCTCTGCAGGCACTAATGCACCATCACCTTACCCCTGTTTCAAGCAGTACGCTTGATGCAGAAGTAGGACAGTCTGGAGAAAAGGGCAACGCAGAGGGAGCAAGAGCCAGCCCATCTTGGCAGCCTGAACTTCTGGGGGTCTTAAACATGTTGTCCTGCCTGTCCACCATTATAGGAGCTAATAGGTTAGCCTCTTCTAAAATGGCCGTCGTTCCCACCAAAACCGTGGAGGCCCTCAGTGCAAGGGAAAGCTGTTCTGTTTGTTGACTTTGCCCTCCTAAGGAAGCCGTCAGTTCCCCCAATCCAGATTTTTCCCCAGTCAAAACCTCCTCCACCGAGTGAGATTCGCATTCACACCCATGACAGAAACCAGCTGTGAGAGTTTACCCCAATGGCTCCCACAGGCCGTACACGCTGGCTTTCCCACGGGCATTAATAAACCAAAAGTAAAACAAAAACGTGATGCAGTACTGCAGGCTAAGCCCCTATGAAAACAGATCACCTCGGAAAGCCAAGCCTGCAGAAAACACCAATCACGAGGACTGTGTGCCGCCATCTGGGCCTTACAGGACTGGCACTGCTCCACTCTTACTGTCAATTCATTTCTTTCTTTCTGGGATGTAACTATACCAGGCTATACTTTATTCAGAAAGGACAGGGTAGGAAGAAGGGGAGGAGGAGTGGCACTATACGTAAAAAATAACATTAAAGCTTTGGAATTACAGAGCTTAAAAGGGAGAGAGGAGGCACTGTGGGGTAAACTAGAAAGAGGGAAAGAGAAATCTATTTGCATTGGTGTGATATACAGACCTCCCTCACAAGAGGAAGAGGTGGACAGAGAGTTAATTGAAGACATACGCAGCATTGCTAGGAAAGGGGAAGTGATACGAATAGGCAATTTCAATATGCCAGATGTTGACTGGCACATTCCTGCTGCAGTATCATCTAGAAGTAAGGAGATCCTGGATTCTCTACAGGGAGAACTATTCAGGCAATTGGTAACAGAACCCACACGCGAAGGGGCCATACTGGATTTTGTGCTTACCAATGGTGAAATTGTTTCTGATGTTATAGTGGGAGATCATTTTGTATCCAGGGATCACCAGATGGTGTGGTTCAGTATTAGGACAAGGGCTGTTAGAATCCATTCAAAAGTGAGGGTCTTAGACTTTAGGAAAACTAACTTTGCCAAGATGGGCCAATACTTCAGGGAGTCGTTAGCGGGATGGGAACAGCTGGGGGATGTAGAAAAACAGTGGGCAAAACTGAAAGGGGATATTTTAAGGGCAACCAACCTTTTTGTTAAAATGGTAAATAAAGGTAAATGGAAAAGGAGACCACTATGGCTTTCGAAAGAAGTAGCTGAAAAGGTGAAGAAAAAGAGGGAGGCCTTCATGAAATACAAGAGATCACAGAGAAAGGAAGACAGGCATCTATATTTGGAAAAAATTTAAAGAAGCTAGAAAAGTAGTCAGGAAAGCAAAGATTCAAAAAGAGGAGGAAATAGCCAATGCAATAAAATGGGGGGATAAGACATTTTTCAAATATGTTAGTGAGAAGAGGAAGGTCAAAAGTGGGATTGTGAGACTCAAGAGTGAAGGGGAAGAATATGTAGAAGCCGATGAGGATAAAGCAGAATTGCTTAATATTTCTGTTCTGTGTTTACAGATGAAGAACCAGGAACAGGACCTCAGAAAATACCCGCAAACAGGAACAGAAGCGAGGGGCACCTTGAAGCATTTTCAGAAGACTGTATTCATGAGAAACTAGCTAAACTTAAAGTAGACAAAACGATGGGACCGGATGGGATACACCCTAGAATACTGAGGGAACTTGAGGACATTCTAGCAGCTCCACTGACTGACCTTTTCAATGCCTCGTTGGAGTCGGGAGTGGTGCCAAAGGACTGAAGAGAGGCTCATGTGTTGCCTTTACACAAAATCAGAAGTAAGGATGTGGTTGAAAACTACAGACTGGTTAATTTAACTTCGGTGGTGAGTAAATTATTGGAAACGCTGCTGAAAGAGAAAATAGTAAGGTTTCTGGAGTCCAGTGGATTACAAGATCTGAGGCAGCATGGATTCACCAGAGGCAGGTCTTGTCAGACAAATCTGATTGATTTCTTTGACTGGGAGACCAGGGAGTTGGACTGAGGGAGAGCCTTAGATGTGGTGCATTTAGATTATTTATTTTTATTTATTTATTTATTTACATTCTCTTATATACCGCGCTATTCTGCATCAGTGCGGTTTACATTGAACAAACTGAAATTACATTGAACAGGGCATTATAATTTGGAGATAACTATTTTACAGGGAACATGGGCTATGGAGGGTTAAGTGGCTTGCCCAAGACCACAAGGAGCACCTGTGGGACTAGAAACCCAAGTCCTTCCGGCCCAAGGTTGCTGTCCTCTAGTGGGATTTGAACCCCTGACCTTCTGGCCTGAAGTACCTTGCCCCAACCACTAGGCCACTCCTCCAGTGGCCAGATTGCAGTAAAGCCTTTGACACCATTCCTCTCAGGCGACTTATAAACAAACTGAGCAACCTAGGGAAGGATCCTAAAGTTACTGATTGGGTTAGAAATTGGTTGCGTGGGAGGCGACAAAGAGTACAGGTAAATGGAGCTCACTCTGTTGAGAAGGAAGTTACCAGTGGTGTGCCCCAGGGATCTGTCCTTGGTCCGATTCTTTTCAACATCTTTGTTAGTGATATAGCGGAAGGGCTGTCGGGTAAGGTTTGCCTCTTTGCGGATGATACCAAAATCTGCAATAGACACCCAGGATGGTGTAGATAACATGAGGAGGGATCTCGCTAAGCTTGAAGAATGGTCTAGAATTTGGCAGCTGTGATTTAATGTTAAAAAATGCAAGGTCATGCATTTGGGCTGCAGCAATCCAAGGGAGCAATATAGTATAGGGGGTGAAGTACTTTTGTCCACTAAAGAAGAGCGGGACCTAGGTGTGGTTGTGTCTGATGATCTTGAAGTAGCTAAACAGGTAGAAAAGGCGAATGGCAAAAGCTAGAAGGATGCTTGGGTGCATACGGAGAGGAATGGCTAGCAAAAAAAGGAGGTGATAATGCCTCTGTATAAGTCTTTGGTGCGACCTCATTTGGAGTACAGTGTGCAATTCTGGAGACCGCACCTTCAAAAGGATATAAAAAGGATGGAGTCAGTACAGAGGGTGGCTACTAAAATGGTTAGTGGTCTTCAATATAAAGCATATGAGGAGGGGGAGGGGCGGCTAGATCGCGGATCTGGCGGTTCCCTCCAGACCTTTACAAAGATGCCCACTTTCATAAGTTTCTGGAACAACGTTGGAAGGAGTTTGAAGCGGATCACCGATGCCATCAGGAGGATCCGGAATTGGTGTGGGAAACGGCCAAAGTAGTATTACGAGGGGATATTATTGGATTCGCGGCATGAAAACGCCGATTGCTCGCGGAACAGATACTTAGATTGGAGAAGCGCGTGACACTATTGCGGAGACGGCTTGCTCGGGCCCCGTCTGAAGGGCTTAAGAAGGAGTTGTGGGAAGCCCGTGTGGATCTTAACGCATTGTTACATCAGAGGGCCAAGAAGTATATCTTATTTTACCGCTATCGGTTGCAATGTTATGGGGATAAACCGGGGCGGATGTTGGCCCGATGTTTGCGGGGTCCGCGTGGCTCGAATGCCGTGGCAGCCTTGCGAGATGACCAAGGGAAGTTACATAGAGACAATACGGAAATTGTCCAGGTGTTTCGGGCATTCTTTCACAGACTTTATTCGGCAGAGAGTGGCTCCCCCTCGGAGATACATGAGTACCTGCAGCGGTTGAATTTGCCTAAGCTTACTGAAGAGCGGAGTACTCAGTTAGGGCGCCCAGTGACCTTGGAAGAGGTGCGATTGGCCATCAACTCGGCTAGTTGTTTTAAGTCCCCGGGGCCCGATGGCCTGGGGGCCGAGTTTTATAAATTGCTCAATGGGTACGTTGGCCCGGCCCTGGTGGCAGTGTATGCGCAGCGGGTGGCGCAGGGGGGTTTTCGGCGGGGTATGAACCAAGCTCATATCACTTTGATTCCGAAACCAGGAAAGGATCCGGTGTTGTCCTCTTCTTATTGCCCTATCTCGCTATTGAATTATGATATCAAGCTTTTTGCCAAGATTTTGGCTGATCGGCTGGCGGGGCATCTTGACCATCTGGTTCATGAGTCCTAAGTCGGCTTTGTGCGGGGTCGGTATATAGTGCGGAACCTTCGAAAAATCTTGACCTCTTTGGAATGGGTGCATGACCAGCAATTGTCCTCTCTGCTTGTCAGCTTTGATGCAGAGAAAGCTTTTGACAGAGTGGATTGGGGCTATCTCAAAACGCTGCTGCCTTGGTATGGCTTAGGTGCCTCTTTCTGTGCCATGGTCGACAGTCTCTACGCGGACCCCACGTCTTGCATACTTTGTAATGGAGTAGTGTCGGAGGCCTTCACGCTGGAGCGAGGCACGCGGCAGGGTTGTCCTCACTCTCCTCTACTATTTGTCCTGTCCCTAGATCCGTTGATTCGTACAGTAGAGCAGACCCCTGAGATCCGGGGGGGTGACGATAGGCTCTCAAACGTTTAAAGTGTCGGCTTTCGCTGATGATCTGTTGGTTCACCTTCTATCTCCGGTAGATTCTTTGTCCACTTTGCTACACGAATTTACGACATTTGGCCGGTTTGCCGGCTTACGTATCAATGGGGAAAAATCAGAGGTCCTGGATGTCTCTGGGAGGCTGAGACGGGACTGGGTAGGGGACTTTCCACTTAAATGGGCAGATATGCACTTTACTTATCTGGGCATACGCTTGACTAGCCAACCACGTGCACTCTATAGGAGTAATTTAGATTGGATGTTGGACCGGGTGCGCACGCAGTTGCAGGCGTGGGGGCCCTTACCGCTCTCCCTTTCGGGGCGGGTGGCGGCAGTCAAGATGGTGGTTCTGCCCCGCCTGTTATATTGGATGCAGACTCTACCAGTGTGGTTGCTTCGCCGAGATTTGCAACGCCTGGAGGTTATACTTCGGACCTTTCTGTGGCGCGGGGCGCGGGCCCGCATCCCTTTAGTACGACTTATGGGGAAATGGTGAGAGGGGGGGATGGGTTTTCCGGATGTGGGTGCTTATGCGTTGGCATGCCAGGCCCGCCATCTCGGAGACTGGCTTAGAGGGACTGCTATATATACTCCTACGCCTCTCGAGGAGGCATTTGCTGCCCCTCTGTCGCTATTGGGGGCTTTGCATACGGAGACTAAAGATTTGCCATCCCGCCTGGTGCGCAGTGTCCTGTTTCGTTCGGCCCAGCGGACGTGGCGATATCTAAATGGCCTCTGGAAGACGTCCTGGACCGTGTCTAGCTGGCTACCTTTACAGGGAAATGTGCATTTTCTCCCAGGCTCCGGCTCCTGGGATTTTTGGGACTGGCGGAGAAGGGGTATCAGGAATGTAGGCCAGCTCGTTGACTCCGAAGGGAGGTGTAAGTCATTTCAATTTCTCCGTCTGGAATATGAGTTGCACTCCCGGCATGTTTTTGCCTTTTTGCAGGTTTCCCACTATATCTCTTCCTTGCCCCGTGAGGCGCTGGCACATGAGCGCTCGCTGCAGCTAATGGGATTTTTCACCTTGGGGGAGGAGACGCCTCTGACTATTGCGGGATTGAAACACCGACTGGATAGTGTCCGGCCTCTTGCGGACTACAGGGATGTGGAGGAGGCGTGGGGAGCAGAATTAGGATGGGAGGTGTATCCCGATACTATTCGTACAGCGTTGCGGCGGATTGTTGAAATAGCGGACGGGGCGCGATGGCGGGAGGTGCAATTTAAATGTCTAACTAGGGCCCACTTTTCGCCCCGAAGAGCCTTACGTAGCCATTTGACTGACAATGGTCGGTGCCCGCGCTGCCTGGCACCTTTGGCACACCTGTTGCACATGTGGTGGGCCTGTCCGAATATCCAACCCTATTGGGCTAAGATTGGCGCCTATGTGGGTGGCTTAGTCCAGCAGAGATTGCGGTGGACTGGAGCGTTTGTGGTTTTGGATCGGATTGACCCCCCTGCCCTACCCGAAAATGGGACCGCTTGCTCATGCGTAAGGCCTGTCTGGTGGGTAAGGGCCCAATTTTGCGTCTGTGGCGAGGACAGACACCCCCTACGTTCGGAGAATGGCGAAATTGTTTTCATCAGTTAATGTTGATGGAACGGTGGAGGGCGCGGGGCAGTGTCAAACGCTGGACATCCTTCCTTTTGATATGGGGCCCTTATATTGATACCCTGGGGGCTCGATGTCGCAACGAGATCCTACATATTGGTAGTTGAGGGTGGGGTGGGTGTTCATAGTGGAGGGGTCGGCAAGGATGTAGGCTGGTGAGGTTAGAGTGCCTGGGTTGGGTTATGGGGTGGGGAGTTTGGGGGGGGGAGGGGACGGGGGGGGGGAGGGACAGCATATATTAAAATTGTAATCATCACTTGTCTGTGTTTACTCCAGTTGGGGATGAGAAGCCACCCCTCTGGAGGTTGGTTGCCTTTTGTTTTCTGGTTTGTGGTTGATGATTATTAAATAAAGTTATAAAAATAAAAAAAAAAGCATATGAGGACAGACTTAAGGATCTTAATATGTACACCTTAGAGGAAAGGTGGGATAGAGGCGATATGATATTTAAATACCTCCGTGGCACAAATGCACATGGGGAGAGCCTCTTTTGATTGAAAGAAAGTTTTGCTACAAGGGGACATGGGATGAGGATAAAAGGGGATAGATTCAGGAGTGATATGCGGAAATATTTCTTTATGGAAAGAGTGGTGGATCCATGGAATAGTCTCCCAGTGGAGGTGGTAGAGATGAGGACAGTTTCTGAATTCAAAAAAGGCATGGGACAGTCACAGAGGATCTCTAAAGGAAAAAAAGAGACTGTGGTAGTGGTTGATATGGAGAGACAGACTAGATAGGCCATGTGGTCTTTTTCTGTCGTCATTTTTCATGTTTCTATGTTTCTTCTTTTTTTTTTTTTTTTAAACAAGCTATGCTGCAGAGAAGTGACAAAATTACTGACCTGCGTGTGCAGCAGCTAAAAGGCAATGTCTGATGTGGCAAAATGCGGTGGGAAAACACCAGGGAGGAGCCTGGCTCAACAGGTAATACCCTGTGACTCAACCATACTGGCTCAACGACCCGGTTGTACTAGGAGGCCCCCAGCCACCGTTAGCAGGCTTCCACCACGTTTGGCAGTGACTCACCTCCCATCAAGGGATCAGTGAACTGCCAAAGCATTAGCCTCCAATCTTTTCCTTTTTTTTTTTTTTTAAAAGCAGACACAGCCTCCCTTTATTTCAAGTGCCTTATTTGAAGCCCTTCAGTGGAGTCCATTCTACGCAGACACTGGTGAGCATTGGAAGAAATTTGCATAATTCAATCTCCAGCTGCTGGTGCATGAGCACAACCCGTTTGTCTAGACTGGACTGGAAGGATTTGGATGAATTGCAGTTTCGCACAATGCAATGTAATGTAAGCTGTTGAGTCAATGCTGACTCCTGGGGACCCAGCATCTCCTGGGTTTTCTTATCAAGGTGTAACCAGAAGTAGATTGTCAGGTCTTTCTTCTGAGGCAATCAAGGGTAATATTACTTGTCCAAGGCCACAAGGGGTGCTAGTGGGAATCAAACCCTGATCTATTGGTCACCAGGCTGCTGCTGTAATCACTAGGCTATTTCACTCCCATCCTTATAAGTTAAAAAGCAAGTTTACCAGTCATTATTATTATTATTTTTTTTTTAGTGCAGCAGCTATTTTCCTTTAAAGAAGATTTTTATGCTGAATCCAAAACCTTGAGAGATTGTTTCCTATCTAGAAGCTGTTCACAGAACATCATTACTAAGGCCTTTAAGCATGCTAAATATACCCATCAGGATTTGTTACTGAAATATACAGTAGGAACCAAGAAACAATTGACAGAATGGTATGCATGATGCCTCATTCGATTCTATCAAACCAGCTCATTAAGATAATGAAGAAACAATGGCATATACTGTATTCACCGAGTTTCCTTTGAATGCAAACCGAAATAATACTTGGTTTATTTCTCCAGTTGTAAATGCTCTTAAACCAACTAACCGCACTGGGAGTGGCATATCGTAAAAAGAGTATTAATACGCTCCCACAATCGTTCAATATCTCAAACTATCAACATTAATATTTTAACAGGACTAGAATTGCCCAAAAAGGGTCCCACTCTATAGATCCAGTCTTAAAAAGAAAGAAAGTCCAGCCAGTCATGCTAATCTCCAAATTTTACGAAACAGGGGAGAAAATAAATCTCAGGATATTATCACATCCCTTCTATGTGGCAAATCACAGCCATAGGGGAAGTAGACCACTCAACATCACTGGCTTAAAAAACTTCTTTTTAACTCAACTTTTCTAGTCCTATAGGCACTCCTTGTGGCCTTGGGCAAGTCACTTTAATCCTCCATTGCCTCAGGTACACATAGATTGTGAGCCCTTTGGGGATGAGAGAATGTATCCAGTACCTGCTTATAGCTAGTGTAAACCGCTCTGATGCCCTTAAGCCTGGGTGGTATAACAAGAAATTGCATAAACAAAAACATAAGCACCAGTACACCCACAGAGATGACAACAAGTTTCAGACAGAAAGAAGGTATCCTATAGCTATAACGGGATAATGATTGCCCAATACTAGTGGCAGGTGATGCATATGAAGTTTATGGAAGTGAATGATGACAAGTTAGAAGTTGAACGATCTACAACTGATAACAAATGGTACTTCCCTTTTTCATTGCACAACTGTGGGCTGGGACTCCAAATGAGATCACATCATCATTAGGTGGAATTAGATACAGGGGTGTTCCCCCTCCCCTTTAGACCTCTACTATGATCCATGCCTAATAGTCACTTGAGTGATTCACACATAACGTTTACCATCACATACCATAAAGAGAAAATAACGTTTCTGGATTTACAGAATGCGAGAGGTCCTACAGCTTGGCACACTTCCATTTTCCATAAGTCTACTGATCGAAATACTTTTTTACATTTCAGCAGTGCTCACCCTAGAAAGTTAAAAGAAGGGCTACCATTCTCCTAGTTTTTGAGATATCGGAGAAATTGCTCTGACACTCTGGATTTCCGCAGACAATCACAACGGTTGAAGAATAACTTTTTGCAGAGAGGATATCCTTTGTCGGTAGTGCAACGGGCATATACCAGAGCATTATATAATGACCGATGGCTTTTGTTGGCTCCCTCTGGCTCCCTAAACAAACGGGCCATGGAAAAGGAGCCAGATACCATAAATCTGATTACCCGTTTTTCTCCCTTAAGTAAGGGACTTCAGAAGATCCTCAAGACTCACAGTGTGATTCTTGGAATGATTCTAGAATTGCGGGATAAAACTATCCGGTGCGTGTGGAGCAGAAGCCCTAACCTGAAAGAAAAGCTAAGCCCATCCCGACTGCGACCGGAATCTTCAGAGCAGGTGTTGAACATTAACAGAGGACATAAGCAGTGTGGAAGTTGCAGTATATGTTCCATTACGCTAGAGACAGAGGTGTTAGAGCACCGCGGCATGACTTATAATCTGCGAAAAGCTACCACTTGTAGATCTAAGTGTGTAGTCTATGTGATACGGTGCCCTTGCCCTTTGTTATATGTGGGTAAGACAATACGATCTCTGCAGTCCCGAATGATTGAACATCGCAGTCGAGTTAATAATAAAATCTTTGAGGCACCGCTAGTGCAACACTGCTTGATGGCGAACCATGACTTTGATCAGTTACGATGCTTTGTAATTGATCAGATCCTTGCTTCCCGGGGAAGTGTTAATAAAGAGAAACTTCTTCTCAAAGAGGAGCAGAAATGGATCTTTAAGTTAAATACTGTTAAACCGCATGGTTTGAATGCAGCAATTGATTGGTCAGTATGCTTTTGAGGCAGTAAATTATGATTGGTAGGAGGAGCCTACTGATAAAGACTATAAGAGATCTATGAACTGCTTAGACCGCATGTGCGGCATTTTTTGGACAACTGCATAAGAAAGTGGTATACACGGCCTTGATACTGGTTGTGAGAGTTGTGAGTAGAATCAAATGAAAAAGCAGGTATTTTCTGAAATCTTTAGGCAACGTGCAAAAAGAATGTTTAAATGAAACAAAGGAATATTGTTGTATGAAACTTGTTTGGCTGTATTTTTAGATCAGTTCAAAAAGCCAGAGAGAAATCCCCTGATGAAACACATCGTGTGAAACGCTTGGGCGCCTTAGAAGAATGGCGTTGGGATCTCATCTGTGATCGCCAGCATGATTAATGAATTTCTCCTTGTTGGAGGTTCGAAAGAATGAGATTGAAGCTAAGTACCTTTGCTATCATATTGATGGACACTGAGAAAATTTTTTTTGTATGAATAACAAAGGTAACAACGGTTCACAGAGAGAGTGATAGCTTTTTTTGGATTGATAAAAAGGAAAACTGATCAAAAAAATAAAAAAACACCAAAAATGAAAAATTATTTAAAACTGTTATAAGAACCTGAATATACATTGAGATAAAGCTTAAAGATACCTAGTCAAATAAGTAAAGGTAATCTATACAGGTACTTTACAAGAGGTCACTGATGTGAATAGCAGCGGCAATTTTCAAAGAAGTTTTGAGGAGCTGCGAGTATTTTACTGAGACCTCAGTACCTGATTTAGATAAGTCTTTTTAAGATTTGCAGATCAATTCTGTTGTTTCAGAGAGGTGAAATTATGAGCATATAACGAGAATAGATTATATTAATAGTCACAGTTAGCATGGTGCCTGTGAATCAATTAACGGTCACAGACTCTGTCCTCTCCTCCTGTGTGGGCTTCCTGTTCAACGGAATGGCCATGCAAAATACTAGAGTCCGTGAATGCACAGTGACACACTGCTGCTGCTACCTTCAAGCTTTGGAAGTGGGGAGAGCGGCAGTGGTTTGCCGTTTTGTTTTTCATCATCCTCTTCTAGAGTCAGGTGAATGTTTAAATGTCCAAATGGCATCATATTTGTTAAATATATGCGAAGCTCTGTCTTACGCCACCCAACTTTTCATCACAAAGAGAATGACACAACAACAATATAAACGTGCAAAGTAACTGAACAATATTGTGTACACGTAGACTATGCCTCCTACTGAGCAACAAGCTCAGGAAGTAGCCCTCACCTTGCTCCTGCTCCAGAGCCAGTTGCAACAAGGACCTCTCATGCTTGAATTCTAGCTATATATTTCCTGAGCTAAGACACAGGATCGGGACTCGACTGACCTCTTCCTTCTGAGAGAGAATCACACAATATCCCAAGATCCAATAAGAAGTTCCCCAAATTATTCTCAACACTTCCAGACAGAAAAGATAAAAGAATACCCTCACAGCATCTGCAGCGGTCGCGCCCCTCCTTCACATCACATGACACTTCGGTCACACACACCCCCATGCCGTCGGCGAGTGATGATGACGTCATTTCCGCGCTGCTGCTGGACATTTCAGACGGGGAGCGCGGGAGCGGCGTGGAAAGAGAGAGAA
Organism: Ichthyophis bannanicus; assembly: GCA_033557465.1. NCBI lineage: Eukaryota > Metazoa > Chordata > Amphibia > Gymnophiona > Ichthyophiidae > Ichthyophis > Ichthyophis bannanicus. The sequence goes on from CM066031.1 coordinate 1,768,686,951, forward strand.
GAAAACTAAAGCGAAATGTTTTTGTGAGGAAGTGTGCACAATTGTTGGGCTGAAATAGGTCACATTTTCTTTGAAGTTCTGTTTCCTGAAGACTGTCCGTTTGTTATTGTGTCTAAAGGAGTCTTCAGGCAGTAGCGGCGGGACTGCTTTTCCACAGGTTGAAGTGTTTCCTTCAACCGCTCAGAGAGGCAGTCGGCTGTGCTCTTGTTACGCCCGTCAGCAGGTAATTTACTGAAGTATTCCTCCCTTCATGTAGGGGAAGCTAGAAATGGGTACCGATTGCCAGCAAGATCAGAATTATTCGGACTTTAGCACATAGAGTCTTTTATACAGATGTCGCTTGCATAATGATGATACCATACTGTTCAAGGTGTATATGAAGATTTTCCTGACAGAACTATTTGGCCATTCCCCCTCCTGGAGTTCACCCCGTTCTGCAGCATTTTGCTTTTTGGCCCCAGCCCCCAACCTTACCAATCTCTCGTCCTGTAGATCTGAGTTGGAGAGTTTGTGTACAAAATGTTTAAAAAAGCATTAAATTATGGATTTTCAGGTAACATTTTTCAGGCTTAGCTCATTCTTTGTACTTAAGTTAGACTAGGCTAACCCTTACTATTTGTATTTCTGCATCTCTTTTTGGTGTGTTGTATGGTGTCAGTAGTCTATAACATGTGTGGTGTTTATTGTCTTCTATGGCATAATGTTGCCTGGTATCCAAGTTTTATAATCTGCCCTGATGTCTTGTACCAGGAAGGGCAGTATATTAAATTGCAATGACGAAAAGAGATTCTCTCCCTTTCATTAATGTACCAGGTATAGTCTACAAGAAACAGGATACTGGGCTTGATGGACCTTGGTCTGACCCAGTATGGCATATCTTATGTTCTTAAGTGAGAGCACAGAACAGTGAGGCTGGGATACCCAGAGTTGGAACCTCTCTTGTTGTTTATCGTATGCAGATAGGTTTGTTTTTCTTTTAATAACCTCATTTTTATGCCAAGATACACGGGGTACCATCTCCACATCTTGATGTAGTTGTTTCTTTTCAATGTTGGTTAGCATCAGCCTTAATCCTTGCATTTTCACCCTGCCCCCCCCCCCTATCACAGCTTCTCTTCTTCTGCCTTTGAGGGGTGGGATCCCCACTTGAATCCTATATGTGGCCCACCTCTTTCCGATGTCTGATATCCTTCTACTTTGGAAATTTATCCAAGGAAAACTGTTCTTACATTTGCACTTACTATTTTTTGGGTTGAATTCCATACACATTTTTATATTTAAGATATGTATGTGTGTACATAAATATAAGTTTATTTAATTTTGTTTATAAGATTGATATTCTGCCTTTAACAATGTATCTTGGTTCTTTACAAATTTTAAATTGAGGAATGAGGGTTATATTACAACAAACTAAGCCAATATAGGACAAGACATTTACAATTTCTGGTACAGAGGAACAGGAGAATCAATTTAACACATCAGTTCACAAGGGCATTTTACATACAGCAATAATTGTCACAAGAAGATCAATAATCTAGCATACATTATACTTCAAATGTTTGCCTAAGCAACCAGAATTTAACCTTAAGAGTATGACAATCCTGTACATAAGTCATTAAGTATGCTATTCTATAACACAGGTGCCTAATAACAAAAGACTGTTTACCCTAATCGGGAAAGGTACTGTTAATAGATTTCAACCATTCCAGGTGTTGAGGAAGATGGATGTAAAAGGGATGATGTGCCTAAGCAAATAGATGGGTTGATATGTTAGAATTTTAAAAACAACCATTAAGATTTTAAATCAAATCCTATATTTGATCAGCAGTTAGTGGTGCCCTCTAAGCAAGGGGGTAACGTAATCACATTTCTGAGCTCCACAGACCATCTTTATTGCAGTATTCTGCATATGTTTCTGCAAATATGCAGTAGTCCCAACTAATAATGCATTCCTAATCATCCCTTCTGTCCAGACACATGGGTTATGCTCACCTACTGGAGACTGCAAAATATGTGTTTGAAAACATAACCCTATAAGAAATCTGTGCAGCCTATCTTCAGCCAGTATTTCTCATTCTCCAGCAGATGATGGTGAGCATAACCTGTGTAGACTGGAATTGGAATCTTAGTGGTGCTGGGCCATAGCAGCCTTGCTCTGGTGGGTCTGGGTTCCACGCCTCTTCTCCCCTAGCTGCCTATGGCACCTCCCTTTTTCCTCCTCCCCAACTATTGGGAGGGGGCCAGAGGTTGAGCCTTATTTGTTTCAATTCCTTGTAAGTTTGTTAAAGTTGAAAAAAAAGCCAAACAAACAAATAATGATGGAATCCTTATTCAGAGGAGCAGTGATAGTATGGCAGGCCTTCTGGTGCAGCTGCTGGGTTTGGTGCCAGAGAGGAGAGTAAACAGGCAGGGAATGAGTGCCACGAGGTCTGATGCTGCACACACATGTGTGAGCCAGAGGCTTGTGGTCTGTGCGTAGCTGGCGGCAGACATCTGGAACAGCTCTCCTAGAAAGGACTGTGCTATGGTTGTGTGAAAGAGAGTGTGGCTGCCGCAGATTTACTTTTGAGTGGCCTGGTAGGGCAGGGGATGGTTGGGGGAACTTCTAGGGCCAGCGATAGTGCTTCTTTAGCAGAGGGCACCCAATTAATGTGATGGGAACTCCTTCTTAGGTGGAGCACTCGGAGCCACTGAAAGCTGGGGCTGTGGCTAGATCAGTAGAGGCAAGTGTTGGAGGGGGTAACTCTCCTTTTTTTTCCCCCCAGAGTTTTGTGCTTTTGCTCCAACGGGCCTTCTGCTTGAAGCAGGGCTTAGTGGAGGGCACTTGGCTCTGGTGGCTTCTCTGCTGCCCAAAGGTAGGGCTGTCCCTGCAGCAGCTAAAGGTTCTCATAAGGAGCTGCTGCTTGAGAAGGAGGATACAGTCTCTGTGGGGTCACTGCAGGGCCCTTCTTATGTTAGATTGGTTCTCCAAGAGATCAGAACTGCCATACTGGGTCAGACCAAGGTCCATCAAGCCCAGTATCCTGTTTCCAACAGTGGCCAATCCTGGTCATTCCATAATGCTTGTATTGGGGCAAGCAGTGGATTGCATGGGTTCTCTTTAATAATGGTTTATGGATCTTTCCTCCAGGAACTTGTCCAATCCCTTTTTAAACCCAGCTACAATAACAACTTTACTACATCCTCCAGTAACGAATTCCAGAGTTTGATTATGCATTGAGTGAAAAAATATTTTCTCTTATTAGTCTTAAACTGGTTACACTGTAGCTTTATTGCATGTCCCCTAGTCTTTCTACTTTTTGAGGGCATAAAGAATTGATCTGCGTTTACCCGTTCCACTCCATTCATTAATTTTAGACCTCTATCATATCTCCCCTTAGCTGTCTCTTTTTCAGGTTGAAAAGCCCTAACTTTTTTTTTTTATAATTTTGATTTTTTATTTAGTACATTACAAGGCACACATCATTTTTCAACTGCTTTACAAAATACTGATATAACTTACATCCAACATCATCACAACATGCACCTGCTTACCTTTCTAGTGAACAATACTTAACCTTCTAGGTTCCTCTCCACTTTACCTGTACAATTTTTATTATGTTAATATTCCCTTCTACTCCACCCCCCTGGATCCTGAGGTGTTTCCCTCCTCCTTATTAATGATTTCCTTTGATACTCTTGCTTAATATCAGCCCACTCACTCATTATCCTCCTTTAACCACTCAATGTACTTTTGCCATCTTCTTTGAAAACTCTCAATCCTGTGCATTTTATATGCATTAATCTCACTCATCCTATAAATATATGCTATTCTACTTAATATCCTTTCAGGTGCTGGTGCTCTCACGGACCTCCATCCTTTCGCTCTTTCCATCCGCACCCCCATTGCAAGCATCTTCAACATATACACCATGTCGCTCTTTGAATCCCCCCCCCCCATTCATTCATTAATATCCCCATTGGTGTAATGTCTCCTACCCAACCCACCATCTCCCGCATGATATTCTTTAGCCATTGCCACGTTTGTTGTAGGATTGGGCAGCTCCACCACATATGCATACACTCCCCCCATTCTCCACACTCCCTCCAACACACTGCATCCTTATATCTCCCCAACTTACACAACCTTACTGGGGTTAGATACATTCGGAACAGCATCTTAAAACAGTGCTCTTCGATTGCTGCCGAAACCACTGGGATTTTAACCCCATCATATACGGTTCCCCATCTCTGTGCGTCCCAATGACCCACCAAATCTGCCTCCCCGGCCTTCATATGCATTTCTTGGTCCCCGGGGCTACTCGGGGCCTTATAGAGCCTAGAAATCACCCTTCTTGATAAGTCCCCCACCCTAAACATCTTCTTAAAAAGTGTGTCTGTGCTTTTCAGACCTTTTATCTCTTTTCCCCCTAAAAAATGTGCCACTTGAAAATAGTCCAACCAATCACTCTTTTCTATTTGGAACTCTCGCTGGAGCTCAGCAAACGGCCTTAATTGACCAGCCTCAGTTAGCACCTGCCCCATACACTGTAACCTTTTCTTCTGCCATCTTTGAAATATCACAGAACTCTCTCCCACCAAAAACCCCTCACATTGTGTAATTCGCTGTGCCATAATATTTCCTCCCTTATGTGTCAATACCTTATGCTTCCTATCCCAGGCTCTGAATGTACTTATCATATATGTGTTCTTGACTAGATCTCTTTCTCTCTCCTCCCTATTCTTCTATAACAAATCTGTAATGTAGTTGGGTCTTGTCACTTGTTCTATTCTACTCCATTGGGTCCCATCCTTCTCCAGTCTCCACCCCATTATTGCTCGCAATTGAGCCTCCTCATAATATCTTCCAATTTCAGGGACCGCCAGACCCCTTTCCTTTTTGGCTCTATACATTATTTTCCTTTGCACCCTTGGGGGGCCTGGGTCTCCAAATAAAGGAGAAGATTCTTCTCTGCACCAAGTTTATCATGGCTGTGGGAACTTCTATGGGCAGGTTCAGAAACAGGAAATGTAATCTGGGCTGTATATTCATTTTCACTATAGGTATCCTTCCCAACCATGAGAAAAGGGGTTTGTTCCATCTTACTAAGTCCATTAGCATATTCTTTACAGTTGGCTCATAGTTCAATTTATATAGTTCAGATCTCTCTGCACTAATCTGGATCCCCAGATACTTCACACTTTTGCTAGCCTATTTAAATGGAAATGTTTTCCATATCCTGTCTTGTTCCTGTGAATTTAATCTTATATTAAGCACTTCAGTTTTTCTCATACCTCTCTATCCATTTCTGAAAGTTCTCTCCCAGTCCCATCTTCTTCATAACTGCAAACATAAAAGCCCATTCTACTCTATCAAAGGCTTTCTCCGCATCTACTGCGATCATTATAGATTCTGTCTGCTCACTTTGCACTTGCCATATTAAATTCAACAATCTATGTACATTATCACTCGCTTGCCTGCCTAGGATAAACCCTGCTTGGTCCTCTTTTATTAGTCCTGGGATATATTTTTGCAATCTCGCCGCCAATATTTTAGCTAATATCTTAGCACCCAAATTTATAAGTGAGCTGGATCTATAAGACTCGCACTTCCCATGGTCTTTCCCGGTTTTAGGTATAACTACCACCCCAACTGTTTCCATAGAGCCTGGTAACTTCTCCCCTTTTGATATTTCATTAAACACATCCCTCAGGATTGGACTAACCTCCTCACGGAAATTTTTATAAAACCGGGCTGTAAATCCATCCAATCCTGGGAGTGGCTAATTTCCAAGATGGCGACAGTGCAGTGTTGAGCTGGAATGCCTAAACGGAAGGGTAAGCAGAAGGCTCCTCCCGCGGAGCCTTCCCCTGCAAAACCCTCTCCTTCTGCTAGTGCAGGACCTATGGACCGCTTCATCCAGCTAACCAAGCAGCAAATTGGGGAGATTAGAGGGGGTTTGGAGGTGCCGGCTGAAGGAACTTCGGCTCTTCCTACCCTGGATGTTACTCTCTCCCCTGATGGGCGTGCTCTGGCTCCGAGTGTACCAGTACCTCCTCTTTCAGGCGCAGCCGAGAGTCCCTCCTACCTGGTGTGAGCGGGGCCTTCTCGAGGCTGGTTCCGGTAAGCAGCCAGTTACAGCTATAGCTGCAAGTGCCTCGGGGGTGGCTCAGGCTCCGGAGGGTGCAGTTGCTACTTTGGGAATGACTGAGCCTAGTGTGGAGGAACTTCCCCCTGCCTTTATCGACAGATTTGGAGTTGCCATTGTGTTTTACCCTGCCGCGTCCTTCTGTAATTTCTCTGGACAGCATCTGGGACGCGATTTCTCAACTGGCCACAGTAGTGAGCCAGCAATTGGTGTTGGCCATCTCTCGAGTATCAAAGCTTGAAGATTCCTGTTCTAAACTCCAAGGGGAGATTGTGGAAGTTAAAACGCAAGTTTCTATTGTTGAGCAGAAATTATCACAGGTTTCAGTTGTAACAGATTCCTTAAAGAAAATATGGCTATGCGGCTGAAGCTCGAGGTTTTGGAGAATGCTACTAGATCTTCAAATATTCGTTTGCTTAACTTTCCTATGGTGGTTGTGGTTTCTCCAGTAGATCTCTTTAAGAAATTATCTCCAAGAAACTTTGAAGGTGTTTTCAGACTTAATTCCCCCAATAATCAAAACTTAGTTTTTGCCTTCTGGAAAGAGAACTGGGGAAAAGGTAGTCGGTCTGTCGGATATGAGTTTCTTGGATGTGATAGCCTTGCTACAAACGCCTAAGGATGAAGATTTACCAGTTTCTACATTGATTGTTTCATTAGCGTTACCATCGGATAGGGACTGGCTTCTCAGGCTTTTTTTCAAAATTCATGCCAATTTGTTTATGGGTAAAAAAGTTGCGGTTTTCCCTGATGTGTCCAGGGAGACGCAAAGAAGGCGCAAATCCTTCTTTTTTTTTTTGAAACTTTATTTATATATAAACCATCATATACATAACTTTCGACAGAAGCAAACAATATGTACAACACGCCGTAGCAGAGTGGGTTCTTATCTCCGCCACGGCACTAACCACAAACAGTCATGTATGTAAAACAGAGCTCAAATCGCCCGCAGTTATTATTCATTTTTAGATAGACATTTAATCTAGGGTGCCCCCCTTAACCTCCCCCACCACCCCCCTTAACCTCCCCCACCACCCCCCTTAACCTCCCCCACCACCCCCCTCTCCCTCCCCCCCCCCACGTCGTCGCAACCCTTAATCCCTCCCAGCTCAGTATCCTATATTCACAATTTCATTCCGGCAGCGGGGGCTTAAGCTCTGAATATAGGGTTCCCATATTAACATAAAGGTGGACCAACGCTTCACGGAGCCTCGGGCCCACCAACGCTCGGCCAGCATCAGCTGATGGAAGCCATTGCGCCACTCCAAGAATGTGGGTGGGTTTGGATCCCTCCATCTGTGGAGAATCGGGCCCTTCCCCACCAGACAGGCTTTACGCACCAATAACCGCTCCCATTTCCCCACTGGCAGGGTTGGGTGCAATTGATCTAGAATGACTAAAATGTTGGTCCACGGGAATTGTTGCTGCAGCAACTCCGTTAGGTATCTACGGATACGAATCCAGTAGGGAAGGATGCGCCTGCACTGCCACCACATGTGCGTCAGGGTGGCCAAAGGTAAAGAACATCTAGGACATGACCGTCCTGTGTGATATGACTCCTCAGCGCTCGCCGAGGCGAAAAATGCACTCGTGTCAGGGCCTTATATTGAACTTCCTTCCACCTCGCTCCCCCTACCAGGGTTGTTATCCGCCCTACTGCTGCACAGATAGTGCCGGGGTCCACCACCCGCCCCAGTTCATCGGCCCACGCCTTCTCCACCCTCCCATAATCCGGTTGTACCCCGAAACACTCTAACCGAGACTTCAGTCCCGCTATCGCTAGTGGCAAGGAGCTGCGCCGATCTGTCCCCCCCCAATTCCCCTTGGGGCAGCTGTGCCACGTAATGAGAGAGCTGGAGGTACGCAAAATATTGAGTAGGGGGTAGGTGAAACTCCTCCCGGATGGCGGAAAACGGCTTACATTTGCCCGTTAGGTCCACTACATGTCCTAGGGATCGTACTCCCTGTCGATACCATACCTGAAACGCTTTAGTGTCGGATCCCGGCAGAAAGTGCACGTTTCCCCGAATGGGGAGCCAGCTAGACACCTGCCAGTCCCTTCGCCAAAAACTATTTAATTGTCGCCACGTACGGCGCAACGCGTTTAACAAGACGTTTTGTGTAAGGCCTGTAGGCAGTCGTGCACTGTCCGCATGTAGGACCCCCATCAGGGAGAGGGGTGCTACAAAAGCCGCTTCAAGGCCCCGTGGCGTATAGACATCGGTGTTTCCAAGATAGTCTCCCAAATGACGTGCCTGACACGCCAAAGCGTAAAGCCGTATATCTGGGAGCCCCAGACCCCCTCTGCTCCATTTACCTATCATACAGGATAGCGGAATCCGCGCCCTGGCCCCCTTCCACAGGAAACGCTGAATCTCCTTTTCCAACCTAAGCAGATCCCGCCGCAGTAACCACACGGGTAGAGTTTGCAACCAGTACAGTATACGAGGCAACACTACCATTTTAAATGCTGCAATTCTCCCCATCAGCGATAAAGGTAACGGATTCCACGCCCTCAGCTGGCTCCGTACCCCAGATAACACTCTCTCACAGTTAATTTTATAGAGATCCCGCGGTACTCTTGTCAAAATAACGCCTAAATATTTGAACGTCTGCTCCGCCCATTTCAGGGGGAAACCCTCCCCCCCCCAGTGTCCTCGCAGCTGCCCTGAAACATCTAAGGCCTCTGATTTCTCTTCGTTGATCCGGAGGCCCGCAAAACTACCAAATAGGCGAAATGCCAGTAACAGCCTAGGCAAAGATTCCCGGGGGGCTAGTAGATGTACCAGCATATCGTCGGCAAAGGCCGACATCTTAAACCCTTGGTGGCCAATCTCAATTCCACGAATGTGCGGGTCAAGTTCTATGCGCCTAATTAGGGGGTCTAAGGACAAAACAAACAAGAGAGGGGATAGTGGACAACCTTGCCGAGTACCCCTATACAGGGGAAAGGGAGCCGATAAAACCCCATTACAGAGCACTCTAGCCGTCGGTGTATCGTAAAGGCTCTTAACCATGTCACAAAAGGCCTGCCCCAAACCGTACATCGGTAGCAGGTGGTGCAAGTATGTCCAGTTGACCCGGTCAAATGCCTTTTCAGCATCAAAACTCACCAGTAGGGACTGAAGCCGACGGCCATGCACCCATTCCAATGATGTCAAAATTCTACGAATGTTGCGGACCGCGTAGCGGCCCCGCACAAACCCCACCTGTGAGTCATGAACCAGATCCCCCAGTAATCCTGCTAGTCTGTCCGCCAAAACCTTGGCCATCAGCTTCATGTCAAAATTCAGCAGGGAAATCGGCCTATAAGAGGCCGCCAGCAGCGGGTCTTTGCCCGGCTTTGGTATCAACGTAATATACGCCTGATTTTCCCCCCATCGTCTACCCCTGCCGTCTATTCTTTGCCGGTAAGTGTCCACTAATAGAGGGCTAACCCAAGGCAACAGTAGTTTATAAAACTCAGCCCCATAACCGTCCGGTCCCGGTGCTTTATAGCAGCTGGCTTTCGTAATTACCGACTGCACCTCCTCTAAGGTTATCGGACGTCCCAACATGGCCTGTTGGTCGTCGGACGCCTTGGGGAGCCGCAGCCCCTGGAGGTAAGTCTCCATGGTAGCGGTGTCTGTCTCCCCCGCTGAGTACAGTTTCTGAAAGAAGCCCTTAAAAATCTCACTTATCCCGGCCCGCTGCTGCTGTAATTTCCCGCGGTCGTCCCGAAGCGCCGCCACCCCCCTCCCACCTCTCTGCCCTTTCAAACAGCGCCCTAATAATTTCCCCGGTTTATCGCCAAAACACTGTAAACGGTATTTATAATACATTATCGATTTCTTGGCTCTCTGATGGAGTAGTTCGTTTAAAGCAACCTGTAATTCCCATAATCGTTTTCTGTTGGGCACCGTGGGGGCCTGGCCACTAAGTACCCGCGCTTGCGACACCTGCTGTTCCAACCGAATAATGTGTTCTGCCATCAATCTCCGCTTCCGAGCCGCATACCCGATGATATCCCCGCAGCACCACTTTGGCAGCTTCCCAAACCAGCTCTGGGTCATCTTTGTGTACCAGGTGGTTTAATTCAAAGTCTTGCCAGCGCTGGCTCAGAAATTGTTGAAATTTATTATCCTGATATAACTCGGTAGGGAACCGCCATATGCGAGATGTTCCGGTCTCACACCCCCAATGTAACTCCAACCATACCATAGCATGGTCGGAGATTTCCAAGGGTCCTATCCGCGCCTCCTCCACTTGGGCAAAGGTGGACGTGGAGAGCAGAAGGTAATCTAATCGCGCGCTAGTCCCATGCGCCCGCGAAATATGTGTAAACTCTTTCTCAGAGGGGTGCAGCAGTCGCCATGGATCTACCAAGTGCAAGCGGGCCCGAAAGCTTTGCAGCAGTTGGGAGCCGAGCACCCTGTCTCTCAGCACCCTGACAGCAGAGGTATCTAACCGCACGTCGAAAACACCATTGAAGTCCCCCCCCACCAGCATAGGGACGTCCGGCAGTTGCTCAATTTTGGCTGCAATGCGGTTAAGAAAATCCCTATCTAATACATTGGGGCCGTAGACATCTCCTAGTATGATGTCCCGGTCTTCCAGTAGCCCATATAATAGCAGAAATTTCCCATTGGGATCGGCCCACTGACAGTGCAAAGTAAAGCGCACGCGTCTATGTATAAGTATGACCACCCCTCCTTTCTTTCCCAGTGCAGGCGCTCCCCATACCTGGCCCACCCAGTCCCGACACAGTTTAGCATGCTCTTCAGCCGTCTGATGGGTCTCTTGGAGTAACGCAATATCACATCGCTGCCGAGCCAATGCCTTGAGCACTTTATAGCGCTTAATCGGGTTACCCAGTCCACAGACGTTCCAGGTTATTACTCTCAGAGAGTATTTGTTTGTGGATGCCCCCGTTGCCAGCTCTTCGTGCTCAGGGAGACCCTCCCAGCCCGGGGTCTCCCCAAGTTGTCACTACGATAATAGGAAATAGCCCTTTGCAGAGATTGTAGGGTGCGACGACCTTTCCCCCCTTCCCCCCCCCCTAATCTTTTACCCCTTCCCCTATCCCACTTCCCAATGCCCCTCCCCCTACCCCTACCTTCCCCCCCCAACCATAAGTTCCCTCCCGCCATCCCTATTCCCCACCTGCTATCTGCCGGACTATCTCCTCATCCCCCCTCCTAGCAAGCCCTCCCGAGCCCCCTCTGAGCTCATCCCCCAGTCCCACCCCGTCCCTACGGCCCGGCCTACCGCTATCACTCACATCTATGCTAGCCCTTAGTTATAAATATTGGCCCCTCCCCACTACCTTCCCCAGGCCCTCCCCCTTCCCTTTCCCAGCCAAGGTTCCGCTTCGGACTGAATCCGCCCCCTAGGCCGGCCCACTGAAGGTGTTCCTTGCCCTACTATGAAAGCGGGCTCTCTCCTCCTCCGGGGCTTAGCACCTCCATTCCCCCATCACGGTTTACCACTAGCGGAAGCCGCCAGAGGAAGGGCATTCCCCCCCCCTTATTCTATAGCCCATATACAAAGGACATATATAATCAAATTTCGCATCATTTTGTTTGTAGCATCATAACCCACAGGCACTTTACGCATTAACACACTATGAAAAATACTAAATCACCCTACATACAGTACAAGTCATAATGAAAGACAGTCAACAAGAACTCTCGGGGGGGGGGGGGGATTTAACGGAGTGGATACCTTAGCCTCTCAGTGATTGATCCCAAGTTGCCCAGTGTAAGGTGTAGAGGACAGTAGCCTATGCTTACTTCCCGGGAGCAATTCACAAGGTGGCCGGACAGGTACACAAGCCGCCTTAAACTTAAAAGTAAAATTAGATGGCTGCTAGTAATGCCCAGCTGGGGTATGGCCTCCAAAGGAGGGGCTTAGTACAAAAAGGCAAATGGGGCAGGGTCTATATGGGAGAGGCATCTTACAATGTAAAAACGCCTAAGGCATCGTACTCAGTATAGTCCCGGTATATCTAATAGACTCGTGACCAACTGGGCCCCCTTGGTACTGAAATAAACTTAAATCCTAGAATAATAAAACTCTAAGATAGATGCGGTTCCATACATGTGCCCTTCTCTCAATCTCCGGGAACCCATATATTTGCCAAAAAGCCCCAACAGAGAACGAGGTCTCATCGAGTTGTGTAGCAGCGATTAGCGGGAGCCTGACACAGGTTCATCCACTTCAAGCTAAGCCAACAAAGGGAAGGAGTTACCGGGGGGAGCACAGGCCTTCCTCCAAACTGCCACCATCCCCCTGGCCCTCTCCCATCACCCAATGGGCCGTGCCTACCTGGCTATGATGCCTACGAAACGACCCCGGGCCTGGGTGGAGGAACCCCCTCCCCCTCAAGTAAAGAAGGAGGAACCAGGCTCCTAACTTCACCTCAAGGCATAGATGGGGGGGGATCCACCTCCTCCGGAGCAGGTCACTCGTCCCTCCGAGATAGGCCACCCGCCGCCATCTTGGGTCTTCCATGCCAGTTACAAACACAGACCATACGGATCTCCCAGGACCCAGTGCGCAGTAGAGAGTGAACAGGGGGAGATCAAAGAAAAGGTTCTAGGTAACTGAATACGATGTTGCCAGAAACAGGAATCAATTTGTTACTGTTACTCAAAATAGGAGACACAAAGTAACTAGACCACGGCAAAACACTCCCGGGCCAATGTTAATTTATATGTCCCTCCGAGTGCTGTCCAACAGAAAGTCTGAGCACCGGAGAGTGCTAAGGCAGAATAAATCAGATAGTATGAGTCACTGCACTGCTGTTTTCTGAAGATAGAGCCGATTCACATATTCTTCTGCTGCAGAGGCTGAATCAAAAGTGCGGTGAGCTCCTTCACTAAGCACGTGGAGTCGAGCAGGGTACTGCACGGAAAACCGAATGCCGGCATCAATCAGCTTTTCACAAAGGGGGGCATATTCTTTCCTTTTCCGGCTTAAGGCAACTGAATAATCTTGAGCTATGCGAAGTTTGGCATTATTAAACACCACTTCCCCTTTTTGCCGTGCTGTTTTTAGGAGCAACTCCTTTTGCGGGTAGTGAAGGAATTTTGCCAGCACTATTCTGGGGCGGGAGTCTCGATGTTGTTTGACACCAATCCGGTGTACTCTTTCAATATGAATTGTACCTCCCAATGTGCTTTCCTCCACGATCTGCCGGATTAAAGCCTCTAAGTAACCTCGCAGGTCTTTGTCCAGTGTAGTCTCGGGGATCCCCAGAAAGCGCAGGTTATTGCGCCGAGACCTATTCTCCAGGTCCTCCAGTTTCGCCTCTTGTTGAGATAATTGGGCCCGCATGCTCGCCACCCACCTCCGCCGTCAGTGTCTCTACCTTTTCCTCTGCTCGCCCCACACGTTCTTCGGCTTCCTGCTGTCTCTGACTCAGCGTGTCAAATGCCGCCTTCAGCCCATCCATTTTCACGTGGAGGGCTTCAAATTGCGGCATTAAGGCAGTCTTTAGAGCCGCGGACATCTCATCGAGTGAGGCTGGGGATTTCGGCGACTGCGGTGATGCCGGCCCCTGGGCTGAGTCAGCCATCTTAGTTGAGCCAGTCCCCCGCTCTCGATCTCTCCGCAATGTTTTCACTGCAGTGGCCATGCGGTCAGATTGCCAACCTGCACTAGTAGACTCTGCCGGCAAGCTGATTCAGTTATTGGCGTTTTCGGCGGTATTGGTAATAATAAACGGTACTAAATCGCCGGTAACATCTGAGGGTTCAGGAGCAAGCTCAGGATGCGACCTCTATAGTGTGCGCATCACGTGGTCTCCGGCGCAAATCGTTCTTAATTTTGCGACCAGGGGTGACACGATTGGGTGCTTCTTTTGTACTTAGATATCCGTGTAAATGTATAATTGTGTATCAGTCTCATAAGTATGTTTTTTTTCAGCCGGAGGATCTGTCCTCTTTCATTAGTGCTCACATTGTAACTTCTTCTCCCATTCAGTAGTAATTCCCATCGATAGAATTATTGCTTGGTTCTCTGTTTCCTTTTGGTATGTTGGAAAAAACTTTTTTGCCTTATCTTTACAGGGGAGTTTTATGACCCCTGTATATTACGTTAGCTTCTCCCTCAAATTTGGGGACTAATGATAATCCTGTCTAATGTTTGTCATTTTCTTTAGGTGTAATTTTGAAACTGTATTGACGGGTTTAATTTACTGTACAAGTGTGATGCTTGATTCAATGTTAAAATGTATAAATAGAAAATAAAAATCCATCCAATCCTGGCGCCTTACCCTCCTTCAGGCTCTTTATAGCCTTAACTACTTCTTCTCTACCTATCTCTCTATTCATCCATTTCTGTTGCTCTAAATCCAGTTGTTTCAATGCAATATCCACCAGGTACCTCTCTATATCTACTCTCTCTTCTTGTTGCTCTGATTCATAGAACTTACCATAATATTTCCGAAATACTTTCTGAATGTGTTCCGTACCCCGAACCCACATTCCCTGTTCATCCTTTATTTTCAGAATCTGCTGGTGCACCCTTTTCTCCCTTAATTTCCTGGCAAGATATCTACCTGGACTATTACCCTGTACATAAAACTTCTGTTTTAACTGATTTAACCTATAGACCTCCTCAGCTTCATGTACAGCCCCTAATTCTTCTCTTATTTTCCGAATTCGTTGTAGCCACTTTCTTCCCCCTCTCTGCTTGTGTACTGTGGCAAGGAGGTCTATCCAGAGTCCATGGGAGGACAAAGAGACAGAGAATTCACCCTAGTAAAGGGCCCCCTTTTACCCAGACAGGGTAGGAAAGCCATAAACACCTCCAGGGATCAGAAAACTTCCACGTGGAAAACATTTCATGCTCCCCCTAGTGGAATGAAGGGGAGAGGATACAAGGCTCAGAACTCTTTAGGCAGTGAATGCTTCAAGCACTCAGGTGCTTGGAGTCAGGCTGATTGCCATTACCTGAGTAGGGTGGGTTTGGGGCTAGAGCCCTGGAAGTATAAACTCAGAGCAGAGTATGATTTAGTAGAGAAGGAAGGGAGGAGAGGAGAAGCAAGAAGCCAGGCTGAGCAGAGCAGAGGAACGGAGCTTCCAGCTGGTGAGAGTGCTATTTGGCATGTAGCACGGCTGCAGGAGAGTTTGGAGCCAGGAACAAGAGAGACTCCAAGATCCCCCAGGAGGCTGTTAGCTGAGCAGGACGGGGAGACAGAGCCTATGCAGCTGGGAGAGCCCGAGGTGAAGCTGATTGAGGAGGACACTCCCATGGACTGTTCCTTGTGCCAAGCTGTAGACCTGGGGAACGTAGAGAAAGCAAGCCAGTCCTGAAAGAAAGTTATCCAGGAAAGAGGTACCCTTATATCACAAGCAGGGTGGCTGAGATCCCATGTATTTATAAAGGGGAAGTTTACCACAGACTTTAAATGTGCTTTTTGTTTGGTGCTTTAGCCAGCAAAGCTAAGAAGGGAATACAATTAGGCTTGCTGGTAAAGACTGTGTATCCTGCAATAGAGAGAACCTTTAAAACTGCATTTTGTGGTTGGATATGTTTTGGACAATTTTTGCTTCCAAGAATCCTGAACCAACAATCCTATGTGTGGTATGATCGAACCATTGTGTGTATAAAAAATAGTAATTACGCTTACCTGGTAATTGTAGTTCCTTGAGAGACGACAGCTTAGTCCTCGACGTATGGGTAGTGCACCTCCTCCTGCAGCATGAAGACTGGACCAATCAGATTTCAGCTCCACTGGAACCATCATACCCAGCAACTCAGGAACTCCAGTGAACTACTGACAAAGCAAACTCAAACACGTAGCTAACCTTTAACAATAGCGCTGTCACAGCAAATGTATCTCTTAAGAATAACAGGTTTGTTTTTTTTTTTTTTTTTGGTTTTTTTTTAAGTAGCCAAATCCTTTACGAAGAGTAACGGAAAGTCCCGCTCCTGCCACAGCAGAAACGGATAGGTAGAAAAGAAGGAGAAAACAAAAAAATATTAGAACGCACTCACCTGGGAATACTGACCTCTGAACCCAAAGCGTGCCGTGCTAAAGGAAAGAACACAGGGAGAGGCAGGAGGACTAAGCTGTCGTCTCTCAAGGAACTACAATTACCAGGTAAGCGTAATTACTATTTCCTTATCGTTCCTCCAGCTTAGTCCTCGACGTATGGGATGTATCAAAGCAGCCTAACGGGTGGGATTTTGCCAGCCGGCACGCAGAACCGCGGAACCAAAACCGGCATCGCTCGCCGCCAAGACATCAAGGCGATAATGTTTACTGAAAGTGTGCAACGACGACCATGTGGCCGCCTTACAAATATCCACCGGCGAAACCAAACTGAATTCCGCCCAGGACGCTGCCTGCGCTCTCGTGGAATGCGCACGCAACCCAGCCGGCGGAGCCCGACCGTGCAAAAGATAAGCCGAACCAATCGCTTCTTTAATCCATCGAGCAATAGAAGCCTTCGCCGCCGCTTCCCCTTTGCGAGCACCGCCAAACAGCACGAACAACCGGTCTGATTTACGAAAATCACTGGTAACTTTTAAATAGCGTCGCAAAACCCTCTTGAGGTCCAACCTACTGAGTCCGCGATCAGAAGCATGCCCTTCGGAGTCCGAGAAAACCGGAAGGGAAACAACCTGGTTCACGTGAAAGGGAGAAGTCACCTTAGGTAAGAAGGAAGGCACAGGACGTAGTTCCACTTTGTGAGCCGAGAAAGACAGAAAAGGCTCTCTACAAGAAAAAGCCTGAAGCTCAGAAATACGGCGGGCCGAACAAATCGCGACCAGAAATACCGTCTTAAGAGTCAAATCCTTTACAGAACTCCTAGAAAGCGGCTCAAAAGGCGCTGCACTGAGAGCTCGCAGCACCAAATTAAGATCCCATGGGGGAACCGAGACTCTACGGGCTGGACGTAACCTAGAAACCGCCCGCAAAAAACGAACGACATCAGGATGAGCACCTAAAGACACCCCCTGAACTTTGCCGCGATAACATGACAGGGCCGCCAATTGGACACGCAAAGAACTGGCGGCCAGACCTTTAGCAAAACCGTCCTGCAAAAAATCCAGTATTACCGGAAGAGAGGCCGTAGCCGCTCGGATCTGATTCCTAGAGCACCAGTCCTCAAAAATGCGCCAAACCCGAACATAGGCCAGCGAAGTAGATCGTTTGCGCGCTTGCAACAGTGTTGCCACCACCGACCGGGAGTAACCGCGTTTCCTTAGCCGAGCCCTTTCAATAGCCAGGCCGTAAGAGAGAATCTCTCCACTTGCGGCATGCGTAAGGGACCCTGACACAACAGGTCCGGAAACAAGGGAAGTGTCCAAGGAGGACCGTCCACTAACCGCATCAGATCGGCATACCAAGGCCGACGAGGCCAATCCGGCGCTATCAAAAGCACCCAACCCCGGTGAGCTTCGATGCGCTGAATAACGCGCCCCAGAAGGGGCCACGGAGGAAACACGTAGAGAAGACCCGTGGAGGGCCAAGTCTGCAAAAGAGCATCCAGACCTTCGGACATCGGCTCTCGCCGTCGACTGTAGAACCGAGCTGCCTTCGCCGAGCGGAAGGTGGCCATGAGGTCCATGACTGGCTCGCCCCAACGCTGAACTAGCTGTGTGAAGACCGTGGGATGGAGTTCCCATTCGCCGGGATCGACCTGAACTCTGCTGAGGAAGTCCGCCGTTACATTGTCTTTCCCGGCGATGTGCGCCGCGGAGATGGCCGGCAGGCGAGGCTCTACCCACTCGAACAACGACCGAGTCTCCGCCTCCAAACCGACGCTTCCGGTTCCGCCCTGCCGGTTGATGTAGGCCACGGTCGCTGCATTGTCAGAGAGAACCCGAACCGCCCGAGACGATATCCGGGTCTCGAAGTGCTGCAAGGCCAATCGAACAGTCCGAAGCTCCAATCGGTTGATCGACCATGCACTCTCCTCCGGAGACCAGAGCCCCTGAACGAACTGGCCCTCGCAGTGAGCGCCCCAGCCCGTCAGGCAGGCGTCCGTTAAGAGCGGAACCCAGTCCGGCTGCTCCAAGGGCATCCCCACTCGAAGAGTGAATGGACTCAACCACCAACTGAGATCCCTCCGAACCGCCTTCGGACAAGGAAGACGTTTGCTCAGGGGATCGGACTGGTTGGACCAGCGACGGAGCAAGGCTCGCTGGAGTGAGCGCATGTGAAAACGAGCCCAAGGCACCACCTCCAGGGAAGACGCCATCGTTCCCAGCAACTGCAGGTAGAGCCAGGCCGACGGGGCTGGAGAGCTGCGGAACCTCCGCACCAGAGACTGAAGAGTCAATATCCTGCGTTCGGGAAGAGAAACCAACCCCCGGCACGTTTCGAACTGTACCCCCAAATATTCGAGAAGCTGCGTCGGAACCACATGGCTCTTGCGTGGGTTGACCACCCATCCAAGAGACTGCAAGAGCGCGATGACTTTCGCCGTCGCTGCCAAGCTTTCTGCGCGAGACTTCCCGCGAATCAACCAGTCGTCTAGGTAGGGATGAACCAGTACCCCGTCTTTGCGAAGGGCCGCGGCAACCACCACCATGATTTTGGTGAAGACGCGTGGCGCGGTCGCCAGACCGAAAGGCAATGCTTGAAACTGGAAATGACCCCACGGCAGTGCGAAGCGTAGGTACCTCTGCTGGTCCTCCCGAATAGGGATATGGAGATAGGCCTCCGTGAGGTCGAGAGACGTGAGAAATTCGCCTCGGCGAACGGCCACTATGACAGACCGTAGAGTTTCCATTCGAAAGTGGGGAACCCTCAGACAACGATTCACTCCTTTGAGATCCAAAATGGGACGAAGATCGCCACCCTTCTTTGGCACCACGAAATAGATGGAATACCTTCCAAGGCCATATTCCGCTGGCGGTACGGGAATAACCGCCCCTAGCTGAAGAAGACGATCGAGCGTTTGGCGGACCTGAAGGGTCTTTCGAACTCCCCGGCATGGGACGCTACAAAGGAATCGAGCACAGGACGGGCCAAATCGAGAACATACCCGTCCCGTATGATGTCTAGCACCCACTGATCGGAAGTAATTTGGGTCCAAGCGGAGAGAAAACGTCGCAGACGCCCTCCGATCACCGGCAGCTCCACCTGGACCCGCTGCCCTTCATTGGGGCTTGCGAGGGGTCGGAGAAGCAACCGCCGAGAACCCTCGGCTGGCTCCCCGAAAGCCGCGAAAACTCGACGCCCGGGAGCTATATCTACCCCGCTGGAAGCTGCCATAACGGGGCGACCGGAATCTACGAAAGTCCCGAAACTGTCCCCTAGCGACCGGAAGCGACCTACCCCGCTTGGGTCTATCCTCCGGCAGGCGACCGCCTTTGGAGTCTCCCAGATCTTTGACCAACTTATCCAAATCCTCTCCAAAGAGCAGTTTACCTTTAAAAGGCAATTTGCCCAAGCGCGACTTGGAAGAACCATCAGCCGCCCAATTTTTTTAACCAAAGGGCTCGACGTGACGCCACCACGGATGCCATGCTGTTGGAGAGAGCTCTGATGAGATCATACTGGACATCCGCCAAATACGCCGTGCCGGATTCCAAGCGGTGAATCTCCGTCAGCATATCGGTATCTAAGGAAGGAATGTGTTGAAACCGCTGAACCCAGCGGAAAACAGGCACGGGCCACCCAAGCTCCACATACGGAAGCCTGTAAAGCCAGTGCGTCCGCCTCAAAGGCCTGCTTTAACAGCCCATCCATTTTGCAGTCCTGCGGCTCCCGTAAAGCTGCACTCCCTTCCACCGGAATGGTTGTCTTCTTAGTCACCGCTGACACGGCCGCATCGACCTTGGGAGACCGAAAACGCTCCAGATCCGTTTCCGATAAAGGATAGAGACGACGCATGATCTTGACGCCCTTGAGACCAGACTCAGGAGTGTCCCACTCGTCCTGAATCATCTGGTCAATAACCTTGTGAATGGGAAAAACCACATTAGTTTGACGTACTGCCTGAATAATGGGATCTGCCCCGTCCGCCTCCTCCACCTTAGCAGTAGGGGCCAGTCCTAGCGTCTGAAGCGCCTCCGAAACAAGAGCAGGAAGCTCTTCACGTCGGAACACCTGAATAATCTTCGCTTGATCTTCCGGCTCCAGGAGCTCGCCTTCCTCCAAGCCGTCAGCATCCCCCTCCGGGTCAAACTCGGGATCATCCCCTTGAGGCCAATCCGTCTCCGCAGAACCAGGGTCGTGCATCCGCGGACGCTTAGGAGCCGTGTGCTCAGTCAACGGAGGTTCTCTCGGAGAGGACTGGGACGACAACTCCTGCGGTGGAAGAGGCGCCGCTTCCATGACCTGGCGCTGACGACAGAACGCCTGGTGCAGGAGCAAAACAAAATCGGGCGAAAAATCCTCCAAGGGCAATGCTCCTCCGAGGCCAGACTGCGCTACAGGCGCCGAACCACCGTTAGAAGAAAGCCCCGAGGGCCCCTCCAGCGGCGATTCTAAGTCCCCTGATATGGCACCAGACGGCGCCGTCGCAGGCAAAGAACTGTCCAGACACTGTTCCATGCTGCGAGAAAGCGAAGCACAGCGTGGACACACTCCGGTCTCGGCGTCGGCACCCCGCCGAGATCCACAAATGAGACAAAGAGCTCCGGCTGACATGGATACCCTAGCGCCGGGATAAGTAAGCCGGCAGCGGGCAAAAATGGCAGGGAGAAGTCTGCTCACTGACCCAGAAGAACCATGCGGGAACTGGGCAGTAGCACACAATGGAAAGTCTTTGTAGGGAAGGTGAAAACCTTTCCCCTGCGCCTGGTGACAAAATCAGCTTATGTTTCCTTTCTTGGTTTTTTTTTTTTTTTTTTAAACTCCCCCAAGAACACCCGAGGGCTTATCAACAAAACCAAATCACCAAAGCAAACAACCAATTAATGTCCCACAAGAGAGGGGAAAATACTCGTTGAAGCACCCCCCCCCCTCCGTATCCGCGGGAACGCTGAAGGACAAGGCTAAAATAAGAAAGAAATTAAAAGGACATAAATAAACTCAATAAACTAAAAAGGAGAAATCAAAAGAAATGACAGAAATGAAAGAAGTGAAAGAAAACAATAAATCTACCGCGGGACACCCCGGAGAGAGAACCGCGAGGCAGTAAAGATGGCCGCGGGAGACAGGCAAATTTTGGCGCGCTTCTGAATGTTGCTCCGTCAAAGCAAACAGCCCGAGGAAAAGAGCACTGCGGCTGAAAACTTCGCCCCGCTGAAGTGGTATACACTGGGAGCCCCCCAAGCCCGATGAGAGACCCCCTAACAGCTGGGGAAATCACAGAACTTGACTCAGCAGCCGTCCCGATTTCCCACAGCCGACAGCACTTACCGGCACTAATTCAGCAGCCCTCTCCAACCTCCGGAGAGGAGCTGCAGTACAGCTGCCGCTGGAGCTCTGCCCCGAAGGTTCCTGGGGCAGAGATCCACTTCCCCCCAAATAGACAGTGTAAAATAAAGTCGCGGCAAAGGCTGAGCAGGAGAGGGACCTCCCTCCGGCACCCCCCCCCCTTCTACTGAGTGCCGTGATAACCAAGGAGAAATTTAAAGGGGACAGCCGTCTAATCTAAAATAAATGAAAATAAGCCCTAATAGGACTCAAATGAAAGGAAAAGGTTAGCTAAAGACAAATACAACTATCTGATCAACTAGTGAGCCCAGCTAGGCTCACTAACGTCCTCCTGCTGCATGAAGACTGGACACACTGGAGTTCCTGAGTTGCTGGGTATGATGGTTCCAGTGGAGCTGAAATCTGATTGGTCCAGTCTTCATGCTGCAGGAGGAGGTGCACTACCCATACGTCGAGGACTAAGCTGGAGGAACGATAAGGAATAATAAATTTCTGTCATTTGCCTTACCTACTTGAGCCTGACTACAGCTTTCTGCATGGTGCACTCATACAGCTGAATAAGGACTACATTTCCCAGAGGGCATTGTAGGGAAATAGTTTAAAAAAAGCTGAAAAAGCATACAGCAGAAAGTTCCTTCAATAATCCACGCCCCTCTAACCTAGAGGCGAGTGGTGGTGGTGTGACAGTATATAACTCTTCCGCTGTCAACTCTTTTATGGTTAAATCTTTTTATTCACAAAAAAGTCACATACAACAACTTAGTGAAGCATACAGCAGTTTGTAGACGAAACAATATGATGCTACTAACACAAGAACATGCTAGTAACACAATGGCATTATAGCATTATAGCGGGAGAGCCAAAGGCAGCCATGCATTCCGGATAGGCCGTATAGGCCGTCTCTGAGATAAATAAAACAACAAGCAGCCAGTTGCAAAGCATACAGAGGGAGAGATACAAGCCCCCCCACAACTTAAACTTCCTACCTTCTCCGCCTGCATCTGACTCCCCCCAGAGTTACCCCTCCCCCATTACCCCCCCAGCTGCCTCCCCATCCCCCACCCCCCAGTGCCAGGCCAGGGGCCACTATCTCACTCACTACTACCAGTCCAAGTCAAGGCGGAGGCCTAGGGTGGATTCTTCTCCCAGGCCACCCGCTCTCCTAAGACGTCGGGCCAAGCCCCGACCAACACCCTACCCCCCCCCCACCCTCCCATGTGGACAGCTAAACAAGTCTAGATACGGGATAATAGAGTAGATCAAGGGACCGCAACCAATCCATCCAAGACTCACCCCATCTACCAGACATATACCACCATCCGTACCTTATCACACTCTCAAACCCACTCTATGTGGGACGCCTGGAAATACGCCGACGCACCCCTGCAGGTAACAATTGCACATGGGGTCCCCACATCCGCAGAAAGCGGCGCCATCGCCGCTCGGCTCCCGCAGCATGCAGCTGGTCCATAAGCAGGGCATTATGCAGCCGCAGTCGCCAAAGTCCGTACAACGGCCCCCGCACATCCAACCACTGATGCAACACCGTCAGACGCGCCAGCAGCAGCACCAGACGCAACCAACATACTTGCACAGGCTCCAGCATGTCCCCCCATTCGGCTCCCCAGATATCCAACACCGCATTCCGTGCACTCAAGAGACTCCAGCCCTGAAAGGCAGCGACGAAGATGGTCCCCCACCCTATCCCAGAAAGCCTGAGCCGTGGGGCAAGTCCAGAACATGTGGCCCAGAGTTGCCCGATCCTGCCCGCAACGGGGACAACAATGACGCATTCCTATTCCCGCCCGCCAAGCCCTCAGGGGGGCAAAATAGAGACGACGCGTAATCCGAAACTGAGTATCACGATGAGTCACTTGAGAACTGAGAGTCGGGATATCTGCCAACCCTCCCAACAGTTGCTCCGCGCTAACTGCTTCCCCCAAGTCCCTGGACCAAGCGGTCGCCAAAGCATCCACCTCCAAAGGAGACACACCTTCCCACAACATTCGATGGAGACCAGACACGCGAACTCTCCTGTCTCCCCCCAGCAACGCCAACTCGATCGTCGAACAGACCTCCCCACGTAAGGCCGCCAGAGGGAGCGTACGAAGATAACTCCGAAGTTGATGATAACGGAAAACATCCCAAGCCCCCAGCGGATAGGAACAACGCAGCTCAGCAAAAGACATCATAGCCCCTTCAGTAGTTAACACATGCTCTAAGTTCACTACCCCAAGGGACTCCCAGAGCTGAAAAGGAGAGCGCCCCAAGCCTGGGATAAAGTCGGCGTTACCACGAATAGGTAGATAGGGAGTGTGCAAAGCGGAGAGCCTACGCCCAGCACAAAAAGAGCGCCATGCCTGTCGAATAGGCCTAAGAAGATACTCCCGAAAGTCCGAGGGGACATTCTTAATCGACTGGGCATGCAACAAATACCTCAAGTGAAAGGGTGCCAGCGCGGCAGCCCACAGCTCCAACGGGGAGCATACGGTCAAATCCCATAACCAGTCGCGGACATAGCGCAGCAAACAAGCCACATTATAGCGCCGAATATCGGGAAAGCCCATCCCGCCCAGTTCCCAAGGTTGCTGTAAAATCGCCAGACGAACCCGAGGTCTCCGTCCCCGCCAGAGGAGCCTGCTGAATAAGCGCTCCAGTTGCCGAATATCAACTCGTCGTAGAAACAGCGGGAGGGTCTGTAGTGGGTAAAGGATCTTCGGAAAAATCGCCATCTTGCAGAGAGCGACGCGACCCCCCAGAGACAGTGGCAGGTCACTCCACCGATCCACACAAGCCTTCACCTCCCGTACAATTTTAGAGATATTAAGCTGGTAAAGATCTTCCAACCGCGCCGGCAGGCAAATGCCCAAGTACTTAAAGTGTCCTTTCGCCCACTGCAGAGGGAAGGGCCCCTGCCACCCGGGATGCGTCGCGGGGGCCAAGAAAAGTGCCTCTGATTTGTCAAAATTGAGGCGAAGCCCGGACGGTTCCCCATACTCCTGAATAAGCTTGATTAAGCAAGGCAGACCCGCCACCGGATCCCCCAAGTGAACCAACAGATCATCAGCGAAAGCAGCAAGACGGAATTCCTCAACCCCCATCTGAACCCCCCGAATTAGAGAAGAGGCTCTAATGAGAGTCAGAAGGGGTTCTAGCGAAAGAACGAAGAGGAGGGGCGAGAGTGGGCAACCCTGCCGAGTGCCCTTCTGAATGGCAAAGTCAGCCGACATAGTCCCATTGATCAGGATCGCCCCAGTAGGATGCGCATAAAGCAAGCGAACCACGTCCACGAAAAACCCACCGATCCCCACTGCGTCCAGGACCTGGTACATAAACCCCCAGTTGACCCGATCAAAAGCCTTCTCGGCATCAAAACTGATTAGAAGAGAGGGGTCACCTGATAGGCGCCCCGCTCCGAGCGATAACAAAATCCGCTGCAGGCTGTACGCAACCTGACGCCCGCGCACAAACCCCACCTGGTCGCCATGGATCAACAAAGGTAGGTAAGTCGCCAACCGGTCTGCCATTATTTTAGCAAGAAGCTTAAGGTCTACGTTGAGTAATGAAATAGGACGGTAAGAACTCGGCAGAAGGGGATCCCTCCCGGGTTTGGGCAGAATAGTTATCAAGGCCTTATTGGCTTCAAACGGGAAATGGCCACGCTGGATCAGGTCCTCAAAGTAGCCTACCAAGGGAGGCACCACGGCAGCCCCCAGTGCTTTGTAAAATTCACTACGATATCCATCTACCCCCGGAGCCTTCCCATTCTTCAAAGACCGGATAGCGGCCTGAACCTCTTGCCCAGAGAGGGGTTGATTGAGGGCCTCCAGATGCTCAGCTGCGAGACGCGGCAACCCACACCGCTCAAGGAGGAGGCGCCCCTCTACGTCCCTATTGCCATCACTAGCGTAAAGACGCTGATAAAAGGCCGTAAAGACCTTCTCAATTTCAGCTGAATCACGGGTAATAGTACCATCCGTTTTCTTTATCACCCCTATCTGCCGAGAACCCCCGGCGGGCCGCAGCAACGAGGACATCAATTTCCCAGCTTTATTCCCAAAGCGAGACAGCCGATACCGGTAATATAACATCGATTTCTGGGCTCGTCGATGAAGCAACATCTCCAACTCCGCCTGCAACTCCCGGAGCCTGTGCTGAGCAACCGCGGTTTTGTTACCAGCCACCGCTCGACGTGCTTTACCTAAGTCCCGCTCCAGCTGAAGTATCTGCTGAGCCAGCCGTTTACGTCGCTGACTGAGATAACTAATATCACCACGAAGTACAGCCTTCCCCGCCTCCCAAAGGAGAGCCGGAGACACATCCGGCATCCCATTCTGGGATTCATATTCCTTCCATCGCTGTCGCAGGAATGCCTCAAATGAAGCGTCTCCACACAACTCCAAGGGATATCTCCACAACCGGCCAGCCGAGCGGCCCTGCCCCCTCAGCTCCAGGATCACGATTGCATGATCAGATATGACAAGAGATCCTATGTCCGCCCGGGAGGTCCAGGTAAATACTGAATCCGCAACTAAAAAGTAGTCATATGGACATATGAGTATAGTCGCGGTCTCCGGGGTGCAACACCCTCCAAATATCAACTAAGCCATAGGCTTCACACAGGCCTCTCAAGCGCTGTCGCCCCCGGCGACTCCCACTCCCCGACACGCCAGACCTGTCAAGGCCAACATCCAAGACCTCATTAAAGTCACCACCCATAATTACCTGGTAGCCGCTAGCCGCAGACAACAACTGGGAAAGATTCTGAAAAAAACGAGCATCATAGACATTCGGACCATAGACCGAGCACAGCAACACCTTGTTCCCAGCCAGTCTCCCCCAGACGCCCACATACCTGCCGTCGACATCCGACACTACTTTCTCCTCGGTCCAACTAACCGACTTTCCAATAAGAATGGCTACGCCCCGCTTCTTCCCCACCGCAGGAGCACCATACACATGAGCGATAGGGCCCGAGCCCAATTTCTGATGTTCCGCCTCCGATTGGTGAGTCTCCTGCAACATAACCACATCCGCCCTCTGGCGTCTCAAATATTGTAGAACCTTGTAGCGCTTTACCGGGGATCCCAGCCCGCAGACATTCCAAGAAACTATTCGCGAGTTCCTAGCTACCACACCGCCTCAAACCAGGATACCACTGATATAGAACCTTTTGCATACGTGCACAAGGGCCCCCCCAGCCAAGGGCCCCTTTCCAAGACAACCTAATCGGGATACACCCAAGGAACCAATCATCCAACACATTCAAACCAGTCCCCCACTCATTTTCCAGAACACAGCCATCCCGCACTCTCAGACATACTACAGTACCCCCCCATCCCCCCCCAAACCCAACAGACCCCCCTGCCTACCCATCCCCATCCCCCCCGCCCACCCTCCCCCAACATCAACCCCATTCAAACTATCCACACATCCACAGCCAGCCATCCTGGCCCCACCTACCCTTCTTGGGCATGCAGCCCCACCCGCTCCTCCCCGACAAAACTACTTCAATATCTTCCCCATCGCCCCCAATAAGCACCCTCAGAGGAGAAGAGACCATCAGGAGAATAAAATACAAAGGCACAAAATTAAAGAAAGAAAGGAAAGAAAAGAAAGATAGGGGGTCGCTATCCCCTCACTAACGGAGAGAGCGTCCCCCCCCGGTATTGGCCCGCCGTGCTATGGACCTAACGGGCCACGCCACCGGCCCCCCGTGTCCAACATTGGCCAACTTGCCCCTCGCTCACAAGCACAGTGGGGGTCTGTCCAGCTGTGCAAGCCAGTTCCACCAGCAATAAAAGGCCCCAGGACATCCCACGCCCCCCTGGAGAACAGGCATCAGAGGGAGCATGCTTCCCACATGGCCGGGGAAGGCACAAGGTCCCCCCAACCAATGCATACCGCTCCCCCAGCCGCAGCAGGTCTCCCAGTTAAGGGAAATTAAACAGAAAGAGACTGAAACAGGATCTGTATGAGAATGTGAGTGAGAACTGGGAAAAAACAGGGAAGGGTAATCCAGAAAGTAGTAAAAATTAAGAAATTAGGGAGGCCCCCATACAGTCAACACGGAGGCCCCATCACTGACAAATAGCAACAACCATACTCAGAGAGATACACTAAGAGGGCCAGTGGCCGCCCAGAGTCACTCCGATGGGAAACTCACCCAGGAACGGCACATAAGGCCGGTGCAAGCAATCCGGGCAGCGGAGATGTCTGACGAGAGATCTGGGAAGCCACCAACCCGGAGACTCAGGGAATACGGAAAGTTTAGAGCTGAGGATTAAGAGAATCGGAAAGTGCCCCCAGTTAATGTGAAAGGACATGTGAAAGGAGAGGAGAAGGCCAAAAGGTGAGGAAACCAGAGAGGTAGGCCCCAGTCACACGGCGCCTGCTTGACGCTAAAAGGAACCATTAACTGGCAGGTGAAGATGAAGGTGAGGTCGGGGCCTAGCTGCTTAAAGGAGGCCCCGATGTTGGAAAAGATACTAGCAAGCGCCAATATACATTGTTCCGAGCAAGCAGGAAATTGCACACACCCTAACAAACACTTTGGTTTAGGGGAAAAGAAGACTGATAAATAAAGGAAGGGCTAGTGGTGAGAAGCAACCAGACAGGCCGCCGCCTCAAAGGGGAACTACCAGTTGCAGGTCCCACTCGTCATTCTCCCCCCAGAGGGAGAGAACCACCAGGGACAAACCATCAGAGCAGTAGACCTGCAACCCGGTCCGAGATAACAGCGGAGTGCCCTAAAAGCAAACAAAACAGGCATCGCCCCGCCATGAAAAATGAAATAGGCAGAGTGCGTCTCGGCTGTGTCCCACCACAAGCAGCCCAAGTATAGACCCGCTCCCGCTACAGGGGAAGCACCCAAGAGGGAAAATTTCCTCCCGCCTCACCGGGGAACTTGCAATCTGCCCCTACATCCGCCATTAGAAGCACAAACCAATGCAGCACCCCTTGACATACCTGTAGATAGCCCTCCTGCCCACCTCCCCCACCCAGCCAAAGATCCACAGCCCCATTGAAAATGTCCAACACGAACAAGGACAGCCAAACAAAGTATGCAAACAAGCAAAACAGGCAGAAACAAGGAAACCAGTTGGGTCTGAACAAGACCCGGGTCCACAAGCAGTCCAAAGGGCAAGCACCGCGTTTAGCATTCGCCGTCCCAAGAGCAGGTCTGACAAAGTCCTCGCACTCGCAGAGTACGGATCAAGTCCACAGCCAGTCGGAGCACAACACTTCCAAACCAGGTAAGGGCCGACGCCATCAACCACGCTGTTGGCAGTACGCCATAGCTTCCTCGGGAGATGAAAACAGCCGCTGCCCCCCGTCACAGTCCACTTTCAGGCGGGCAGGATAGGCCAGCGTGAAACGAAGGCCCCTCTCTACTAGCAGGCTGCAAACTTCCTTATAGGCTCTCCGGCGCATAGAAACTCCTGCAGAGTAATCTTGAAATATGAGGAGAGTGTTGGCGCCACTTCCACCGCGGCGCTGCTGCCGAGCCGCCCGCAGGACTCCCTCCTTCTGGGCAGCATTGAGGAATCTGGCGATGACGGCCCTTGGTCTATTATCTCCTTCACGGTACGGACCCAGCCGATGAGCCCGCTTCAGGACGATCTCCCCCAGTCCTTCGGCTATCGGTAGGTGATCGGGGATCCATTTTTCCAGGTAGCAGCGCAAATCAACCTCCCTCACCGACTCCGCTATGCCGATGAACCGCAGGTTATTGCGGCGGCTCCTGTTTTCTAGATCCTCTAGTTTCTCAGTTTGCTTTGTCAACTGTTCCTCCAGCTTTTGGATCCGAGCAGAGGCTTGGTCGTGGCCATCTTCCAACGTACTTATACGTTGTTCAGCCCGCTCCACACGTCCATTAAAGTCCGCGACGGCTTGCACCACCGTACTCATCTGGGCAGCAAGTCCTCCAAGACGATCCTCCAGAGCCAGCACCACGGCTTTAGATACCTCCGCTACCACCAAGCCATGTGCAGGTAGGATCTGGCCCTCCACTCCACTCTCGGCCATCTTTGCTTCCGCACCGCGGGGTTTTTCTTTCCGGGCAGATTTCGTGGCCATAGCCTCTCCAACTCCAAAATCAGTGCCCTTGCTACCTGCAAGCACGCTACTAGGTTGGGCTACCTCCCCCGAGTAATATTTGCTGTGGGAAAACGAAGAAAGGCTGATGGGGGAGGAGCGGGCTCCGGAGCTAGGAAAAACACGTCTTCCCTAGCCCACCATGCCACCGGAAGTTCCTGTCAACTCTTTTAACAACTCCCGCTCTTTCTGTTCTTTTCCTCTCTTCCGTCTCGCCACCAAGGCTATACACTGTCCCCTTACAACCGCCTTCAACCCATCCCATACACCAGCCGGTCCCACTTCACCCCTTTCATTGTGACACATATACTCCCTTATAGTGCTCTGTATACTTTTTTGCCCTTCTAGCTCATCTATAAGGGACTCGTTCAACTTCCAAAAACGCAAACCACCTCGTCGTAACCTCAAGGAAGCCTCCACCGGGGCATGGTCTGACCAGCTTATAGGCCCGATCTCCACCTTCTTAGCCTGCTCTATAATCCTCCCATCCACCCATATCATATCTATTCTACTGTATCTTTTATGTTTATGCCACCAAACATCCACTGAACCCAATTTATGAAGCAGCTTCCCCAAACTTTTACTTACCCACTTTGACCCACACTTATTGTCCCCCGTAGTGTCTATTCTGGGATTCAGTGTTGCATTAAAATCCCCTCCTAATATTACCGGACTTTGCAAATAGGGTTCTACTACCTCATACAACTTCCCTTGCTGTGTATTGGGTGTATATATACTCCCCACTACTACGGACCTTTCTTCTATTTTCCTTTTCCACAAAATATAGCACCCTCCCGGGTCTCTCTCCACATGCTCTTCTTTCACATTCAATCCTTTTGCAAACATTATGCCCATTCCTCCTCCCCTTTTTGTCGCTTCCCGGTTATAGGCTAGATACACTTTATTATATTCTTTACTCATCAACCATCTTTCTTCTATAAGCAGAACATTTGCTCTTGTTCTACTGCCCTCTTTCAATAGGGCCTGTCTTTTAAACCAGGAATTAAGTCCTTTCACATTTATGGTTACAGTCTTACATTTATCCAAGTGTTTTTGCTTACTACCCATCACTGCTTATCTCTGCACTTCCTCTTCTTACACTCACAAGATCTGGGTACCCTTCCTCTTCCCACCCCTTCCTCCCCTCCCTTAATTCCCATCCTCCCCCCCTTTCTACCATTTAGTAGCTTCCGCTTCCTCCCAGACATCATCCTCCCCTTCCCACTCAAGTTACACATTTCATATTATACTCTCTTCTTATCTTAATTCCCCCCCCCCTTCTTATCACTTCACTTTTAACTTTACACCCCTCTCCCCCCCCTCACATCACAAACTCAGTCCAGCTTTGCGGCTTCTTCAACCTTGCTGCTGTTTTTCCATTCTTTTTCCATTTCTCTTTCCTCTGCTTATTTACTCAGTACCATGTCTTTTCTTTTTTGCATCACACGTTTACTCTTTCTCTCTTTGCTCTCCACTCTCTGCAACCTTATCTGTCCATTCACAGATTTTCTCACTTCTCCCACCTCTGGTAAACGTGTCACTCTTGCCTCCTTCATATCTGCCGCCAACTGCGTTGCTGTTAACGCCCACCTTGTGATGCCTTGACTAGTGAACGCAATTCCTGCGGGGTACAGCCATTTACATTTAATGTTCTCTTCTCTTAACTTCGTTGTAAATCTTCTCCATTCTCTTCTCCATTCTCTTCATCGTTGTAGCAAAAATTGCAACCTTATTGCCTCCCACTCTAGAGGGCCTGTTCCCCTCACTTTATTTTTTCCTTGATTTTAAAGTCATGGAGGCAAATAATAATGTTCCATGGTGCCTCCCCTCTGCTTGGCCCAGCGTGCGGTGCGCTCTGTCTATTTTAACTTCCAGCACCTGCCCTCCATCCTCGGGCTCCTCCAACACCGCCATACAAATATCTTGCGCTATCTGCTCAGTCTCTGTAATCCTCATGTTCCAGCACCCCCTTTATTCTGAGGTTTTGCCGTCTTGCACAATTTTCCAAGTCTTTCAGCTTTATCTTTGATGGCACTTG
Organism: Ichthyophis bannanicus; assembly: GCA_033557465.1. Taxonomy (NCBI): domain Eukaryota; kingdom Metazoa; phylum Chordata; class Amphibia; order Gymnophiona; family Ichthyophiidae; genus Ichthyophis; species Ichthyophis bannanicus. Next base: position 1,768,718,542 of record CM066031.1, read on the forward strand.
AAGTTGATGTCCTCTCTCTCAGTCTCAGAATTTCAAGACTATCATCCGGTTGTTATTAGATGATATACCGCATGTTCTCTGGATTTTTAGCCTCTTTCAGGGAGAAACTGTCATATTGTATTGATATTCCCCGACGCCTTCAGTTGGTACCAATTCGCTGGTTTCTTCAGGAGGTTGGTGTCAATGCTCCCATTGGCAGTAGCATTAGATGTTGTATCATACTGTTACCGAATAAAACAGGCAAATCAATATAATGTCAGCATACCTACTATACTAATATTGAGTCATCAGAGGATCATATTCAGTTCTGCCTGACAATGTCAAAAATGCATACCTATTAGTTGATTCCGATTCAAATCTTAAAATCGTAGCTTGGCGTGTTACTCAGAGCTGCCCTGCTTCTAAAAAACGCCACGCATGCGTCTATCTTATTAGACGTATACATTTAAAGAGTTGGACTTCGACGTTCCCGACGTCATTACAGCTCTGAGTAACACGCCAAGCTACGATTTTAAGATTTGAATCGGAATCAACTAATAGGTATGCGAATTGGTACCAACTGAAGGCGTCGGGGAATATCAATACAATATGACAGTTTCTCCCTGAAAGAGGCTAAAAATCCAGAGAACATGCGGTATATCATCTAATAACAACCGGATGATAGTCTTGAAATTCTGAGACTGAGAGAGAGGACATCAACTTCAAGTGCCATCAAAGATAAGTGTGACTACACTGTGTATATTAGAAATTACAGATAGGATTATATCAGTATAGTCACAATAGAAATATGAAAATAATCCTTCATGAGAACCGAAGTCGTTGATGCATATTTCGGCACAAGTTCAGGGTAACGCCTGAGGTATAGTGCCCGTTCTAGTCTGAGACTTCCGGTTACTCAACATTAACACAGGCATACATCGTTTATCAGTCATTACCTTAGTATTTTTGAGGGATTTCAGTACTTTAGTGATTTAGGTCAACCCTCAGACAAGAGACCAAACAACTTTCGAGTTTTTTGCATTGGCCTGAATGTTTGAATGGGTAAGAGACTTGACAACTCTCTCAGTGAAGTCTTACTATGCAATCTGATTGTTCAGTGTTTTAGGTCAGGCCTTGACGAATTTTGTGCGGATGTAGGAGCTAGGCTAAAATCTTGGGACAAGGAGGTCTCGAGCACTGGCCCCTAAACCCCCCCTCCCCCCACCGGTCCTATCGTGCTGATCTCATGTTCTTGTGAGACCAGCACCAGAGTTCCTACACCATGCGTCAATTTCAGATAGCAAATGTCTCTGTGGATGTGCAGTGCAATGGTGGTGTGCCTGTCTGTGTCTATGGGATGTGGCAGTAGGTGCCTTTGTGTGGGTGGGGTGCAGGGCTGTGGTGCATGTGTGTGTTCTGCAGAGCTGGGGAGCCTCTGTGTATGGCAAGAGGTGACTTGCCTGTGTGTGTGTGGTACCTAAGTGTCTGTCTTAGAAGTTGGGGTGCGTCTGTGTGTAGTTTTGGGTTGAGGTGCTTGCATGTATGTTCTGGGGGAGGGAATGTACCCTTTTTGCATATACAGATTTGTCATTTTTGTCCCCATATATTCATCCCTCCACCTTGCACTCTTTCCTTCCCACTTCAACCCCTTCTCACTCTGTTCCCCCTCCCCCTTTCCTTCTCCCACCCCCTGTCCTCCATTTGCCCATCCTCCTTACCTTTTTGTTTATTTTTGTTAAGGTACTGCCTCTTCAAATTTTTGCTGCCCCTCTCCCCATCTTACTTTTTTTTTTTTTTTTTTTTCTGAAAGCTTCAATCCTTGCAGCTCTCTGCTGCTGCTTTGGGCTTTCCATCCTATTCTGCTCGTTGCTCGTGGGGGATCCGATCTCCTGTGGGCAGATAGAAGGGGTTTTCTGCCCCTTGATCAAGAGGGGAGGAGCAGATCCCAGGCACCAGGTATAAATTTCTGGTCGCCATGGCTTTGTCAAGCCCTGCTTTAGTTTTTCAAAACTTGATTGGTAAGTTCTATAATGGATTCTCTATTACTACAGGACATCTACTTTTTCCCTGAAAGAAGTTGAGAAGGAGAAAGACAAAGTTATAGGTTCCGCTTGGCTGCTTTGAACATGCAAAGTTGGATTTTCCTATATTTGGAGGAAACTTTGAGGGATTGAATTTGAATTCATTATCCAGCCAGGCAAATATAATTTAGTATTCGGTGGTCTTTGCTTTTTTGGCTGTTTCCACCATTTCTAAACTTTCAATTCAGTTGGAACTTATTCAGCCCTTCTTACTACTATTTATAACAGGTGGGATCTAAGGCTGAAGTACTATGATTCTTCTTCAGCACCTGCAATGACAATCCAGAGTTTGCACAGCTCAGGGCTTCCTATAGAATCTGGTACAAATACATCCCGAATACTACCTAGAGCTGCTGTTGTGCAATGATTTAGGTTTCTCCTCCAGAAGGGTTTATAAGTTCTACCTTCACAACCTTTCCAGACCCTGCAGGCTCAGTGAACTAATCCTGGTTCTGCGAATCATAGTGACTCTCCTGAATGACAAATGCATTACCATTAGGTTGATCTAGTAGCCCTTTACAAAGATAGGATTGATAACCTATTCCTTATCGTCACTCCAGTCCAGTCCCTTTACTTCAGGGTTACGCAACCCTTCCAGCAGCTTGGAGGCTGAGCCCAACCTTTTTGGGGTGGAGCGGTATATATACCACTGGTGCCACCCACCAACTCCAGTATTCTCAGCCTCCAAGCAGCTGGAGGGTTCCGTAAGCCTAGGGCTTACTGGAGTCCTAACTTCTTTTAAATCTGTTTTAATTTAATTAATTTAATTTTTACTAAGTGACATAGTCTTCCTTATTTTTATTAGGAATCTTACCTTTATTTAATTTCCTCCCTCTTGCCGGAGTACTCCTTCCCTCCCCTCCCCCCCCCCTCCCCGCGGCCCGTCCCGGGGGCCGGAGGAGATTTCCTGCAGTTCCTGCAGCAGCGAGGAGGAACGATCAGAGCTCCTCTCGCTGCCGGTGCTGCCTGTTCCTCTGCCTGCCTGCCTCAAGACCTGTCCGTCCTCGCGCCGAAGCCCTGCCGGCGGCTGAGCGCTGGAGGACTCGCCGTACACGTGGGAGAGTGTAAAATTCCTCCTCAGCCCCCCCCTTGTTCTTACTACGGCGCGCTAGAGGGCAGCGGCGGGAAGAGAAGCTCAGGGAGTAGCGCGAGGCCCAGGATCGTTCGGGCCTCAGTCCCCAGCCTCTCCTTCACCGCCGGAGCGTGTGGGACAGCACAAAGGGCAGTGGTTGCAGGCTACTCTACTAAGGGCTCCACGTGGTCGCGGCCTAACACGTGTTGAGCCCCCTACGGAGAATCGCGGTCTCGGGCCTGGGAGAAGCTCCTAAACCGCAAGTATTCAGCTTAGGCTGAAAAAAAAAAAAAATTTGAGTAGGTTTCTGCTGAATATTATTTTAGCATTTAATGGGAAAATTAATGTGAAAGATTTTAACTTTGCCTCCTGTTCCCGGAGAACGTTTTCAGAGCCTAGTATCTTAGTTGGGGGGCTTTTAATTGACTAATTTATTTTGTTTGTTGTTTTATTTGCTTCATTGAGTGATTTATTTAAAAAGAATAACCTGTTGGTGGGGCAAGTCGGTGTGCATTTATAGAGCTACCTCTGAGGAGCATGACGGGCAAACCGAGGTGTCCCTCTTGTGGCACTCGGAGGGGTACTGCATCTGAGGCAGGGGTCTGCAGGGGCTGCGCTGCAGTTGCTTCCTCTGTAGAGCAAGAAATCAGCCTAGCCATGTCCCAGGCCTCGCAGGTGTCCTCGGATCCCTTGGAGGGGGAAGTAGTATCCCAGTTATCCCTTCCCTCTCGCTCAGAGACTCCCCTTCCCCCTATTCCTCCCTCCTCCCTTCCCGCAGAAGAAGGGGGAGCCGGGGATTTCTTCTCCCCTGATTTTGTGCTCCTTCTGCACCAAGCCTATTGTTTGCGTAAGAAGGGACTTGGGCCGGGAGAAGGGGGTCCTGCGGCTGAAGGCAAACTAGTCAGACCCTTGAGGCCTAGCGCTCAGGACCCTGGGATACCCTCAAAGCGCCCCAGACTGGTAATGGAGGAGCCCCTCTCTTCTCTTTCCCAGGACATTCCGGAAGAGGAAGTCTCGGAAAAGGAGGAGGAGGAAGAAGAGGAACTGGAGGAAGGGGAGATCCCTGAGGAGGACCACTCTCGCATAATCCGAGTCTTTCGGCGGGAGGAGCTCCCCGCCTTAATAAATGATTCCCTGAAAGCTCTCAACGTGGCTTCGGACACCCCCGCGGAGGAGGAGGCCTTGGAGGATCCCTTGATCCAGGCCATCAGGAGGTCCCAGAAGGTTTTTCCTGTCCACAGAGTGGTACGTCAGATGATTCAGGAGGAATGGGATCAACCAGAGTCAGCCTTAAGAGGGGTCCGGGCCATGTCTCGTCTCTACCCCCTCCCAGAGGCAGACAAAGAACTTCTAAAGTCACCCAGGGTGGATGAGGCGATCTCGGCAGTGACAAAGAAAACTACCATCCCAGTAGAGGGCAGCGCGGCCTTGAGGGATGCCCAGGACAGAAGATTAGACACGCTCCTCAAGCAAGCCTTCGATGTGAGCGCTCTTGCCCTACAGGCCTCAGTTTCTGGGGCATGGGTGGCACGAGCCTGTTTGAGGTGGTCTCAACAGCTCCAGGCAGAAGAGGGGCCCCTCTGAAGGAGCCCTAGCCAATGCGGCGAGGTTGGAATCAGGTACGGCATTCTTGGCGGATAGCCAGTATGACCTCATACAGAGCTTGGCAAAGAACATGGCCTCGGTGGTGGCAGCTAGACGCTATTTGTGGCTTCGGAACTGGTCTGCCGATTCCTCCTCCAAAGCTCGCCTGAGTCGCCTTCCCTTTAAAGGGAAACTATTATTCGGAGAGGACCTGGACAAGTTAGTAAAGGACCTAGGGGAGTCCAAGGGTGGCAGGCTTCCGGAGGACAGGCCCAAGCAAACGCGTCCCTCAGGCCCAGCTCGGAACCAACCTAGAGAACCCCGGAGGTTTCGCTCGGCCAGAGCTAACCCTTTTCTCAGGGGTCGTTCTAACGCTAGGGGTCAAGGATTCCGGGGGTTTCGGGGCAGAGGTTTCTCGGCCTCTTCCTCCTTCGCTTCGGCCCCCAGAAAACAACAATGAGATACCGGGGGCCCAGGTGGGTGGACTGCCGGTAGGCGGTCGCCTGAGGCAATTTCTTCCCGCCTGGTCTCGGGTCACGTCCGATCAGTGGGTGCTGGAAGTGATTCGAGAGGGTTACGCCCTCGAATTTGCAAAGCAAATACTTCCAGCCTTTGTTCAGTCCCCCTGCGGCTCCTCAGCAAAAAGAGAAGCCATAGAATCGACACTTTCCTGCCTCATAGAGCTGGGGGCCGTGGTCCCGGTACCTCCAGACCAATGCGGTACGGGTCGCTACTCGATTTACTTCGTCGTCCCAAAAAAGGAAGGGTCCTTTCGCCCGATCCTGGACCTAAAGCAGGTCAATCGCTGTCTCAAGGTTCCTCACTTCCGGATGGAAACCCTGCGAGCAGTCATAGCAGCCGTGAGGGCCGGAGAGTTCCTAACGTCGCTGGATCTGACAGAGGCATACTTGCATATCCCGATCAGAAGGTCCCATCAGCAGTTTCTCAGATTCGCCGTACCTCGAGGGCATTTTCAATTTCAGGCACTACCCTTCGGACTAGCGACGGCGCCAAGAACTTTCACCAAGGTGATGGTGGTGGTAGCGGCCGTCCTATGAAAAAAGGGAATCTTAGTGCACCCTTATTTGGACAACTGGCTGATCCGGGCAAAATCAGAAGAGGAAAGTCGCCGTGCGACAGCCAAAGTAGTTCAAGTTCTGGAAGAGCTAGGGTGGGTCATCAATCGCGCAAAGAGCAGTTTGGTTCCATCCCAAGAACTCGAATATCTCGGAGCGAGATTCCACACAGGCAGGGGCAGGGTCTTCCTGTCCAGCACGAGGATAAAGGCCCTAAGAACCCTAGTCTCGCAGTTCATGGCCAGGCGGCTCCCCTCAGTGCGGCATTACCTTCAATTGCTGGGAACCATGGCGGCAGCAATAGAAGTAGTCCCATGGGCCAGAGCTCACATGCGCCCATTACAGCGGTCGCTGCTATGGCGGTGGTCTCCACAACAGCACCCCTTGTCCCGGCAGCTTCCCTGCGCGCCTCGAACCAAGCACTCCCTCCTCTGGTGGAGGTGCCCAAGGAATCTGAGTCGCGGAATGCCCCTCGAATCTCCACAGTGGGTGCTGTTGACGACAGACGCCAGTCTGACAGGCTGGGGAGCTCACTTCGAGGAACAGTTTGTCCAGGGGCGTTGGACGGCGCTGGAATCCCTATGGCCTATCAACCGCCTAGAATTGAGGGCCGTCGCTCGGGCGCTCAAGGCTCTTCAGTCCTCAGTGCTAGGAAAACCGATTCGCGTTCTCTCAGACAATGTCACCGCAGTGGCATACATCAATCACCAGGGCGGCACCAGCAGTCCAACCTTAGAAAAGGAGGCGGACGCCCTGTTCAAGTGGGCAGAAGTTCGCCTGGAAGCACTCTCGGCTCAGCACGTGGCTGGCACGGACAACATCACGGCCGATTACCTCAGCAGGTGCAAGATAGACCACGGCAAGTGGGAACTGCATCAGGAGATCTTCGACCAGATAGTAGCTCTTTGGGGGCCTCCAGTTATGGACCTCATGGCGCGGTTCGCGTCCGCCAAGGTAAGCAGATTCTTCAGTCGGCGGAAGGAAAGGATGTCGGAAGGCCTGGACGCCCTGTCCCAGAAATGGCCCTCGGAGGGGCTCCTTTATGTCTTCCCGCCTTGGGTCCTAATCGGGAAGGTCCTCCAACGGGTGGAAGCTCACCGGGGCCTAGAAATCCTTATTGCCCCGGACTGGCCCTGTCGCCCCTGTTATGGGGACCTGGTAAGGATGATCACCGACCGGCCGTGGCGCCTTCCCGCCAGGAAGGACCTTCTGAGGCAAGGGCCGGTCCAGCTGCCACACGTGGATCGATTCTCGCTTACGGCTTGGCTATTGAAATGGCGCGGCTCCTGAAGCGCGGCTACTCGCCAGCAGTTATTACGACCCTTTTGAGCACGAGGAAGCGCTTCACCTGTCTTTCCTATGTAAGAGTCTGGCGAATCTTTGAGGCATGGTGTGCGGAACGCCGGGAGAACCCCCTGTCAGCTTCGATTCCGGAGGTGCTGGAATTTTTGCAAGCGGGGCTCGACAAGGGTTTAGCCCACAGCTCCTTGCGAGTGCAACTGGCGGCCATCGCTTGCTATAGGGGCAAGGTGGGCGGAAAAGCTTTGGGAACTCATGCGGACGTTGTTAGGTTCTTGAAAGCGATCAGAAGGCTCCGCCCGCAACGAAGATCGGTCATCCCTCCTTGGGACCTCAACCTAGTACTAAATGCCCTAGTCGCGGGTCCTTTTGAACCATTGAAGAAGGCCTCCTTGAAGGATCTGACACTAAAGACTGTGTTCCTAGTGGCCATTTGCTCAGCTAGACGAGTTTCCGAGTTACAAGCCCTGTCTTCTCGACCTCCCTTTCTGTCGTTTCTCAAGGATAAGGTAGTCCTTCAGACGGTCCCTTCATTTTTGCCTAAGGTGATCTCCCCCTTCCATGTCAACCAATCCATCTCTCTCCCGTCTCTCTCGCCGGGGGGACCAGGAGGGGGAGATGGTAGGCTCCATCTGCTCGACGTCCCCAGAGCCTTGAAGCGTTACCTCTCCCGCACGGCGCCCTTCCGGAAATCCGAACGACTCTTTTGCCTCCGCCTATATCCTCAGGGGGAAGCAAGTCCCAGGAGGTCTGCGCGCTCACTCCACTCAAGCACAGGCTACCTCTTGGGCGGAGTTCAGCCTAGTCCCTCCTATGGATATCTGTAGGGCAGCGACTTGGTCCTCTCTGCACTCTTTCACCAAACACTACAGGTTAGACATGCAGAGCTCGGCGGACTCCAGGTTTGCGCATGCAGTGCTACGTTCCGGAATGGCAAATCCCGCCCGAGCTGGTACTGCTCTGATACTTCCCTGAAGTAAAGGGACTGGACTGGAGTGACGATAAGGAAGAAGTAATTAGATCTTACCTGCTAATTATTGTTCCTGAAGGAACGACAGTCCAGTCCCTAATCCCCTCCCTGGATCTGTTGTGCCATTCCGGCCGTCTCTCTGGGACGGGACTGCGGTCCGAGGGCGGATTCAAGTTTGGCGGGTAGGTCAGGCGGGAGGAAAGGCCCATGCAGTAGCAGTTATCCTGCCTCCTCCCTTGCCTCCCTCTCTCCTACTGTCTACTTCCTGTTACAAAAAAAAAAAAAAAAAGTATAGGGAATTTTTTGACTTTAGTTGGTTTATTTCCGTTTTAGACAATTACTTAGTTTTGTTAAGTCTGCTTTGGCAGTAGGTTACTGGAGTTGGTGGGTGGCACCAGTGGTATATATACCGCTCCACCCCAAAAAGGTTGGGCTCAGCCTCCAAGCTGCTGGAAGGGTTGCATAACCCTGAAGTAAAGGGACTGGACTGTCGTTCCTTCAGGAACAATAATTAGCAGGTAAGATCTAATTACTTCTTGATAAGCTATTAAAGAGAAGTTTTCCTAGCAGAATGCGTCAGCTTTACTGGAACAGATTCTGTAATGATATACTCTAAGGCAGTGGTTCCCAACCCTCTCCTCTAGTACCCCCAAGCCAGTCAGGTTTACAGGATATCCACCGTGAATATGCACGGCTTCTGTTGTATGCGGATCTTTCTCATGCATATTCATTGTAGATACCCTTAAAACCTGACTGGCCTGGAGGTAGCCGAGGACTGGGTTTGGAACCATTGCTCTAAGGGAGGAAGGGGGATCATGGTTTCAGTTTGGTCTAAATAAGACATTTTTTAAAAGTAGATTGTTGCGGAGAGAGGCATTACTGCATTTTATGTTTAGTGTCTTTTATGAAGAACATTGTCACTGACACTTTTTTTTTTTTTCTCTGACTGAAATTAGAGATTGTTTCAAGATGTCTGGGCACTCCGAGTCTTTGATCTCCTTCAGCATCATTGGTTCCTCTCTTTCTTCCTTGAAAAATTGCCAGCCATACATTAACACAGGGATGGATATTGCCACAAATGTTGCTTTAGATCTTATAGAAACTGGAGGTAGGTACTTTTTTGTGCAAAATTTGATTTTATCACTTCTTTGGAATAATTAAGATCATTTTTTTTCTGAAGCGCAATCAATAGAAATGATAGAGGACACAGTTCTGCTATGCAAAATACACTGGATGTGAACAGCTCCAGAAGGTGGAAGGAACTTTTCCCCCAAAGGCTTAGAATCCATCCATTGGGTGATAGCAAAGAATAAGATGCAGTTGGGATGGGGGAGGGGGGGGAGAGATTTGATAATACACTCAAGAGCAGATATACAACAGTCCCCACCCGAGCGGTATTGCAACGTAACTACCCACACAAACTCAATACCCAATCAACCTACTTAGACTCACGAAAGCACCCTCATGCTAAATGTAACCCTCCAATTGTGCTGTCTTAATGTTGTTAAATACCCTCATGTTAACTGTTGTAAAGCACCCACATGTTAAATGTAGCCCCCATTGTGATGTGATATAATCACTTTGATTGTAGGATAAGGTGGTATACAAATCTATCTAAATAAATAAATACATATAGTTAGAAAATGTTAGCTGAAGAGCTTGATGCTTAGGTAAGATTTAAACATAGAAAGAACACAAAGGGCCATGTTTACTAAAAGTAGTGTGGTTGCTGCAGCCCCCATGTTTTCTTATGGGCATAGTGGCAGATGGCAGATATCACATGTTAATGTTTAATAAATATGGCCCAAAATCCTTTGGTCTAGACAAAAGTTGAAGATTCTGTTTTGGATCTGAGATTTATTCTTTGAAGCAATGAGTGACAGTTGATATCTCAGTGAAGCAGCACTAACCATATTGGTCCTGGTATGTGCATTTGTGAGCTTCTGGTTCAGCCTTGCAGTTGTGCTGATAACTGAACTGTGGGCCAGATAGTCATTTGCGACGGCTGTGCGCCTCTAAGGTACAGAGCCATCGCCACCAAACTTTAATCCCAGATATTCAATCCAGGGCCATATCTGGCTACCAGTATTGAATATCCAGGTTTGCCACACACAACGTAGAAGCTACCATGCAGTGATGATATTCAGATGGTGCCTGGATAGCAGCAGCGGTGAAAGTTAGGACAGCTTTTGCGGCACCTAACTTTTATTGCTGAGGGATAACCTGGCAGTGGTTGAATATTGCCGCTGCACGGTTATCCCTGGGTACTGCCCCTGATACGCTCCGATGCTAAGTAGTTAGCATCGGTGAACAGAGCAGCATTACTTGGGGATATTCAGTAGCACTAACCATGTTAGTGCTGCTGAATATCCCACTTAGGGGCATTTACATGGTTTACAGCTCTGTAAAGTGTTCCTTATCGTCCCTCCAGTCCAGTCCCGGAACCTCTGGGGTTTAGCACCTCCTCCAGCAGCTTTGGAGACTGAGCACATCATCACTTTGATGACACCTGGTATAAGTAGCCCAGGATCGCCTCTCCGCTCCAGTAGTCTCAGTCTCCAAGCAGCTGGAGAGGTGGTGAGCCTTGAAGGACCTGACTCTAATAGCGGTGTTTTTGTTAGCCATTTGTTCGGCTCGTAGAATTTCTGAGTTGCAGGCTTTGTCGTGTAAAGAGCCTTTTCTGAGCAGAAGGTGGTTTTGCGCCCGGTTCCCTCCTTTCTACCCAAGGTGGTTTCCATCTTTCAGGTCAATCAGGTGGTTTCGTTACCGGTGTTCAATAGAGGGGAAAAAAAGGCAACTAGTGGGAAATTGCGTCTCTTGGATGTTCGCTGGACACTTAGGAAGTATCTCCGGGGTTCAGGGTCCTTCCAAAAGTCGGACATAAGAACATAAGAGATGCCATACTGGGTCAGACCAAGGTCCATCGAGCCCAGTATCTTGTTTCCAGCAGTGGCCAATCTAGGTCATACGTACCTAGCAATTTCCCCAAAAGACACAGGTTCCACAATGCTTGTATTGGGTCAAGAAGTGATATCTTGGGTCCCTTTTAATAATGGTTTATGGACCTTTCCTCCAGGAACTTGTCCAAACCTTTTTTTAAACCCAGCTACTCTAACAGTTTTTACTACATCCTCCGGTAACAAATTTCAGAGTTTGATTACATGTTGAGTGAAAAAATATTTTCTCTTATTACTCTTAAATAGTTTATTCTGTAGCTTCATTGCATGTCCCCTAGTCTTCCTATATTCTGATAACGTAAACAATAGATCTATGTTTACCCGTTCCACTCCGTTCATTAATTTATAGACTTCTATCATATCTCCCCTCAGCCGTCTCTTTTCCAGGTTAAAGAGCCCTTACCTTTTTAGCCTTTCTTCATAGAGGTATCCTTCCATCCCCATTACCATTTTGGTGGCTCTTCTCTGAAACTTTTCTAATAACGCTATATCCTTTTTAAGATACGGCGACCAGAATTGCACACAATATTCAAAGTTTGGTCGCACCATGGAACGATACAGAGGCATTATAATATCCTTTGTTTTATTTTCCATTCCTTTCCTTATGATACCTAGCATTCTATTTGCTCTCTTGGCTGCCGCTGCACACTGGGCCAAGGGTTTTGACATGTTATCCACGATGACGCCTAAATCTTTTTCCTGGGTGGTAGTTCTGAATGTGGAACCTTGCATCGTGTAACCATAGTTTGGGTTGTTCTTCCCTAGGTGCATAACTTTGCACTTCTCCACATTAAATTTCATCTGCCATTTCGATGCCCAGTCTTCCAGTTTATCAAGTTCCTTATCGTTCCTCCAGTTCAGTCCTCTACCTCTGGGTTGTCAATCTCCTCCTGCAGCTTGGAGACTGGTATGTCAGAATGATGACATCACTGGATATAGTCTGCTGCACTCTCTCCTCCATTCCAGTGTGACCAGTCTCCATGCAGCAGGAAGACTTGACGAGCCTTAGGGAGAGGGCTCTCTGGAGGAACTGAATAAGGAGCTAGCCAAATGAGACCCTAACACCTATCTCTTTAGGCTAACTAATTTGGCATTTCATTTGGTTACTATCTCTTTAAAAATAAAATAAAAAGAGTCTGATCGGCTTAGGTCAGCGTTCTGTGGCTGGCTTTTTGCTCCCTGCCCCTGTACTGTCTATGGGGGTGCCGGTTTAAGGGACGCGTTTGTTTTCCCCTAGTGCTCAGAGGTTCTCTCCCTCCGGACTATACGGGGGAGAGCCCTTCATTTCATTCCGGGCCATCTCTGTACAGGTGCTGTACCGCCGTTTCAGCGTCTGCCCTCATTCACTGCAGCTGTACTCCAGGATCACGGTTCCTGTCAGAGACAGCTTTCCAGCACCGGAGCAGCAGTCCTGGCCGGTCAGCTTTGACCGGTGTCAGGCTGTTTGTCCAGGCAAGGTTCTTGAGTCCTCTGGGCCCTGAGCGACTGCAACTGTTTTTGGCGCCCTTTTCCCTGCCTCGGTAAGTTTGCGGCGGCCATTTTGAGGACCACGGGGCAGCCGCGTGCTTCTCGGAGGGGTCCCGATTCTTCCCTCTTCTTAGTTTCAGCGTTCTGTTTTTATTTCTTTATTTTATTTCTTTTATTTCTTTGTTTCTGGCCTTTTTCTGTCTTTTGGGGGCAAGTTTTTTTTATTCCTTTCGTTTTTTTCACCTTCAGTCACTTCTCTGGGTGCTACGAGGGGGATTTCTTCCTCGGGGAGCAGGTCCTGTGGAGTTACCAGCCTTTTTGCTAGCCACTGCAGTCAGAGGAGGAGTGGCATAGCCTGTTGAGCTTAAAAACAAACAAAAAAAAAAACGGATTCAGAATTATGGTGGCTAGACCACAGTGTCTTGTCTGTGGCACTAGACGGGGAACAGTGGCAGAGACTGGGGTGTGCCGAGGGTGTGCCACCCTTTCCTCTGCCGTAGAGCAGCAGATGGAGCCCAAGGAACCCCCCAGGGGGCGCCGGCTGGGGCGGGGATTTCTTCGCCGCTGTCCCTGGCACATGAATCGGCGCTGGAGGAGTTGGCGGGAACCTCCAGCGCTGCCTTGGCAGCGCAGCCGTCGGGTATCGGGGATTTCAGCCCCGAGTTTATTTTACTCATGCATCAGGCGTTTTGCATGCGTCGCCAGAGCAAGGGGTCGGCCGTTGGGGCGTTGGCATCCCCGGTGCCGCAGCTGGAAGCGATAGCGGCGGGGGATGAGGATCCGCCGGCGCCCAAACGGCTTTGGATGCGGCATCCGGCTTCAGAGGACAAGTGGCCGGAGGCCCAGGAGCCCGATTGGGATCCGGACATGGATCCGCAGGATCTTGAGGAAGGCGAGATCCCTGAACTCGAGGATCAGGCCAAAATTATTCGGGTCTTTCGCAGAGAAGAGCTGGCGGCCTTAATCACGGAAACCTTGCAGATGTTGAATTTAGCTAAACAGGCCGCGGTGGAGGACGATGTCGAAGATCCCGTCATTCAGGCGGTTCGACAGACCCAGGTGGTGTTTCCCGTTCACAAGGTGGTCGACAAGATGATTCAGGATGAATGGGATAAGCCAGAGGCGGGTCTACGGGGTGTTCGCACGCTGAATCGACTGTATCCTCTGGCTGATAAGGACAAGGACAGGTTCCAGGCCCCGCGGGTGGACGCGGTCGTGTCGGCGGTTACTAAGACGACCACCATTCCGGTGGAAGGTGGTGTGGCCTTGCGGGATCCCCAGGATCGCCGGGTGGATGGCATCCTAAAGCAGACCTTTGAAGCGGATTCCCTGTCACTGCAGGCCTCCATCTGTGGTGCGTGGGTGGCCAGAGCATGTCTCCGTTGGGTTCAGTGCCTCCGTCAGTCTTCACGCTTGGCTGCGGAGGAGTTGAAGGAGTTGGATCGGCTGGAGTCTGGGACGGCCTACTTGGCGGATGTGCATTACGATTTAATCAGGGCGCTAGCCAATAGTACTGCTTCTGTGGTGGCCGCTCGGCGTTGGGTGTGGTTGCGGAATTGGGCAGCAGATGGAACTTCTAAGTCGCGCCTTAGTAAACTTCTCTTTAAGGGTGGTTTACTGTTTGTTTGGTGAGGATTTGGATAAGTTGGTGAAGGATCTTGGGGAGTCCAAGGCGGGCAGACTCCCGGAGGATAAGTCGAAACTGGCAAAGTCTGCGCAAAGCTATCGGGGCCAGTTTCGCAACTTTCGGAAATTTTGCTCGGCTCGGTTCGGTTCTTTCCAAAGGGGCCGGTATCAGTCTCGGGCCCAGGGTTTTCGGGGGTTTCGAGGGGCCTCCAGGGGTTCTCCTCTAACCCGGTGTCCGCCCAGCGAAAACCGCAATGAGGCGAGGCGGGTCCCGGCGGAAGGGCCTCCTATAGGCGGGCGGCTGCGGGAGTTTCTTTCCGCTTGGACCCACATCACTTCCGACCATTGGGTGTTGGAGATAATCCAACACGGCTATGCCTTGGAAATGGCTTGTCCTATACGAGATTCCTTCATTATGTCCCCTTGCAGAGGACCCGCAAAAACGGCAGCCATTCGCGCAACATTGGAAAGGTTGCTTCAATTGGGGGCTGTGACAGAAGTGCCCCCAACTGACTGCGGTTTGGGTCGGTACTCCATCAATTTCGTGGTTCCGAAAAAGGGCGGAACCTTGCGGCCCATTCTAGACCTCAAAGCTGTAAACCGTTGTTTGCGGGTTCCGCATTTTCAGATGGAGACGTTACAATCGGTCCTCGTGGCAGTTCGACGCGGAGAGTTTCTGACCTCTCTAGATCTTACGGAGGCGTATTTGCACATTCCCATCCGGGCAGCTCATCAGCGGTTACTGCGGTTTGCGCTTCCGTGGAGCCACTACCAGTTTCAGGCCTTACCCTTCGGTCTGGTGCCGGCGCCGCGGACCTTCACCAAAATCATGGTGGTGGTGGTGGCGGCTGCGTTGCGCAAAGAAGGCATCCTGGTCCATCTTTATCTGGACGATTGGTTGATTCGAGCCAAGTCCATGGAGGAGAGTGACCGGGTGACAGACAGAGTGGTGCAGTTTTTACAGAGTCTGGGTTGGGTAGTCAACCCGGCAAAGAGTCGCTTGACGCCCTCCCAGGATCTCGAATACCTCGGAGTCTGGTTCGACATGTTGTCAGGTCAGGTGTTTCTTCCACGGAAACGGGCCGAGGCCCTGAGGTCCCTGATTTGGAGGTTCCTGTCGGTGACAGTGCCGTCTGCCTGGGATTATCTTTGGGTCCTGGGGACCATGGCGGCAACGCTGGAAGCAGTGCCATGGGCCAAGGTGCACTTGAGACCGTTGCAGCGGGCGCTGCTCTGCCGCTGGTCGCATCAGTCTCATTCGTTGAGCAAGCTGCTGCCTTGTCCACTCGCGGTCAGGCGGTCTCTTCGGTGGTGGCTTCGCCAGTTGTCGCTGGCGGCCGGCATGCCGCTGGAACAGCCTGACTGGACTCCGTTGTTGACGGATGCCAGCCTGACGGGTTGGGGAGCTCACTGTGGAAATCAGTTTGCGCAGGGGCAGTGGACTCCCCTGGAAGCATCTTCGTCGATCAACCGTCTGGAGCTTCGAGCGGTTCTCCGGGCTCTTCAGGCGTTCGAAGAGGTGGTGCGCGGTCGGCACGTGCGGGTTCTGTCCGACAACTCGGTGACGGTCGTGTACATCAACCGGGAGGGCGGCACGGGGAGTGCCGCGATGGAGGAAGAGGCGGACGCGCTGTTCGCTTGGGTAGAACTTCGGTTGTCCGCAATCTCAGCGGCGCACATTGCAGGGAAGGACAATGTCCAGGTGGATTTCCTCAGCAGGGTACAGGTGGATGCGGGCGAATGGGAGTTGCATCCCGCAGTTTTCAAGCAGATAGAGGCATGTTGGCGAAGGGAAAGGATGTCGGAAGGCATAGACGCGCTTTTGCATCGATGGCCGTCGGAGGGTCTTTTATACGTTTTCCCCCCTTGGGCGTTGATTGGCCGGGTGCTTCAAAAAATCGGAGCTCACTCGGGGAGAGTTCTTTTGGTGGCACCCGACTGGCCGAGGCGTCCATGGTATGCGGATTTGGTATGTCTTCTGGATGGGGATCCTTGGCGTCTCCCGGAGCAAGCCGATCTGTTGCTGCAGGGTCCACGTTTCATGCCCCAGGTGGATCGGTTCTCGCTTACGGTTTGGTCATTGAGAGGGCAAAGCTGAGCAAGAAGGGTTATTCTTCGGCGGTCATGGAGACCTTACTTAGGGCGCGTACACGGTCCACTTCCTTGGCTTATGTGCGGATCTGGCGGATCTTTGAGGATTGGTGTTCGCGGTGTCAGGTTAGAGCAGCTACGGTGTCCATCCCGGTGGTCCTGGAGTTTCTGCAGGACGGTTATGATAAAGGTCTGGCGGCCAGTTCCCTGCGTGTGCAGTTGGTGGCCCTCTCTTGTTATCGGGGCAAGGTCAGCGGAGTCTCGTTGGGGGCTCATCCCGATGTGGGCCGATTTCTGAAGGCGGTCTCCAGGTTACGCCCTGTGCAGAGAGTAAGTGTGCCGCTGTGGGATCTCAATCTCGTCCTGGCGGCGTTGTCCAAGTCTCCCTTCGAGCCGTTGCGTCATGCGTCACTGAAGGATTTGACACTAAAAACTGTGTTTCTCGTAGCGATTTTGTTCGGCTAGAAGGATTTCGGAGTTACAAGCATTGTCGTGTCGGGAGCCTTTCTTGTCCTTTTCTAGGGAAAAGATGGTTCTGCGGCCGGTGCCGTCCTTTTTGCCTAAGGTGGTGTCTCCGTTTCATTTGAATCAGATGGTCTGCTTGCCCGTACTAGGATCTTTGCATAACGGCGGGGCTGATCGCCGTCTCCGTTTTCTGGACGTGAAGAGAGCGTTGCGTCAATATTTGGCGGTCACGGAGTCCTTCCGCAAGTCCGATCGGTTGTTTGTGTTTGGAGGAGTGCGCAAAGGTGAGCCGGCGGCTAAGGCTTCCATTGCCCGGTGGATTAGAGAGGCAATTGCGTCTGCTTATTTGCTTCACGGTCGAGTGGTGCCCGTGGGGTTGCGAGCACATTCCACCAGGGCGCAGGCCTGTTCCTGGGCGGAACACAGTTTGGTTCCTCCCGGGGACATTTGTAGGGCGGCGACTTGGTCATCGCTACATACTTTCAGCAAGCATTACCGGCTGGATGTCACGGTGGCTAACGATGCTCGTTTTGGGTCAGCGGTTTTATCGGCTGGCTCGAGAGGTCCCTCCCACTGATTACTGCTCTGGTACATCCCAGAGGTAGAGGACTGAACTGGAGGAACGATAAGGAAATGATAATTACGCTTACCTGGTAATTGTAGTTCCTTGAGTGACGACAGTTCAGTCCTCCTTCCCACCCAGATGTTTCGAAGGGGCCCCGGGCTGCATTCAGTGCCGATGAGTGTTACAGGTAGGTCTGTCTTGATTTTTCCTTGATTGAGGGGTTTCCCTTTCTTTGATGCAGGGGCGGGCGACAGAAAGCCTTGCCTTGCCGTTGCTGTTAGTATTTGTTAGATTCAATGTTTATGGTTCGATACTTATTTGTTGCTCCTTTGAGTCTGCTTTGTTAATAGTTCACACTGGAATGGAGGAGAGAGTGCAGCAGACTATATCCAGTGATGTCATCATTCTGACATACCAGTCTCCAAGCTGCAGGAGGAGATTGACAACCCAGAGGTAGAGGACTGAACTGTCGTCACTCAAGGAACTACAATTACCAGGTAAGTGTAATTATCATATACTCTTGCAAATTTCCACAATCCTCATGGGTTTTAACAACTTTAGTTTTGTGTCATCTGCAAATTTGATAGCCTCACTTGTTCCATTTTCCAGGTCATTTATGAATGTCAAAAAGCAGCGGACCCAGCACAGATCCCTGGGGTACACCACTATTCACCTTTCTCCATTGGGAAAACTGGCCATTTAGCCCTACCCTCTGCTTTCTATCTTTTAACCAGTTCCTGATCCACAATAGTACACTGCCTCCTATCCCATCACTCTTTAGTTTTGCCAAAAGTCTCTGAGGGACTTTGTCAAAGGCTTTCTGAAAGTCCAAATACACTATATCAACCGACTCACCTTTTGTCTACCTGTTTATTCACACCTTCAAAAAAACATAACAGATTAGTAAGACAAGATCTTCCTTGTCTAAAGCCATGTTGGCTGTCTCCCATTAGACCATGACTGTATAAATGCTGAGTAATTTTGTTCTTTATTTTGGTTTCTACCATTTTTCCCGGTACTGATGTCAGACTTACCGGTCTGTAGTTTCCCGGATCACCCCTGGAACTCTTTTTAAAAATTGGCATTACATTGGCGATCCTCCAATCTTCAGGTATTAGAGATGATTTTAATGATAGTTCACAGATTACTAATAGCAGATCTGCAATCTCATATATTTCCAGGAACAAGCAGGAATGAGTCTTCACATATGGGTATCGTCGGTACCGACGGAGCCTGCGCGGGAACGCTCACCAGCG
Source organism: Ichthyophis bannanicus (assembly GCA_033557465.1). Classification (NCBI taxonomy): domain Eukaryota; kingdom Metazoa; phylum Chordata; class Amphibia; order Gymnophiona; family Ichthyophiidae; genus Ichthyophis; species Ichthyophis bannanicus. The sequence continues at coordinate 1,768,737,030 of CM066031.1, forward strand.
TCCAATCAGAAAGCTTTTGGGAGCATCCCACAGTGCCTGCGTGCTGCCTTCCCGCCTTTCCCAACTGCCTCTCTCCAGTTCTTCTTTTTCCGCGAAGCCAGCAGGTCGTGTTCCTGTCACCGCAGAAGAATTTTCTATATTTCTTTATTTCTTTTGTATCGCGTCTGCCGCCTTCGACGCTCTACCGGTACCGCTGGTCTTTCTTTTCTTCTTTTAAAAAAACAAACAAAAAACTGTTTCTTTTTTCTTCAGGTGCACTTGCGTTTTGGGCCTTGGGCCCAAAAACATTTTTCCTCAACATGGAAAAGCCTGTCTCAGGGTTTAAGAAGTGCACAAAATGTGGCGGTACCATTTCCGTCATCGACACCCATGACTGGTGTCTAAAATGTTTAGGTCCTGACCATTCCATCACAGATTGTATGTCCTGTACTATGATGTCTAAAAGAGGTCGGCAGAACCGAGCAGCCAAGCTCAGTACCCTGTTTCCCTCTGATGCGGCTTCGCTGGCATCGACGTCTTCCAGGGCTGCTTCTTCCTCCCATGGATCTCAGGTAACTAAACATAAATCTAGCCGGTCCTCGAAGGGTAGATCTCCTTCTAAGCATCGAGATGCCTCTGGTGTTGCCCTTGAGGATTCTGCACCGGCAAAATTACCCCGGCGGGAGGCTTCGGCCTCCAAAGCCTCATCATCGGGGTTCCAGGATGATCTCGATGGCTTGGCCTCGACAGATCACCTGGGGCCATGCTCTGGGGTACCGGTGGCTTCCACCGGTGCCGACTTCCAAGCATTGGTGGCGTTGATGGACCAGAGGATCCTGTCCATGGAACGCAGTCTGGCGGCTTTCCTTGTGGCATCGACGCCCCAGGTACCGCAACAGACTACTCCACCAGTACCGACTCTAGCACCGCCATCGGTACCGATCCCGGTAACGGTGGCATCAACATCGGCATCGGTGTCTGCTATGCCGGTACTCTGTCCTCTGAGGCCCTCCGGTACCGGTTATTCCCGGTACCGATCCTTTTCGGTACGGGTATCGGGCTTTGCAGGAGCATCCGGACAGACGATACTTCGATTCCTCTGAAGAGTCTGAGGATTCTGACGTGTCTGTCGATGCAGGAGGAGTCCTCTCCTAAGCGAAGGATGTCTCCTCCAGAAGACTTGTCTTTTCAAGACTTCATCAGGGAGGTGGCTCGGGGCCTATCCATCACGGTGGCCCATGAGACAGAACCCAGAGCCAAGGAGTTAGATATTTTACAATATCCTAAAACTCCTAAGGAGGCAGCTACCTTGCCTGTACATGAGATTTTGTATGATCTCATGTTGAGGATGTGGGAAACACCTCTTACCACCTCTCCTCATTCTCGCAGGTTAGATACCATGTATCGTGTCCCTCCTTGTCCTGGTTTCCATAAAACTCAGCTTCCTCACCACTCTATTGTGGTTGAGTCTGCTATGAGACAGATTAGAATTGCTAAGAGACATGCCTCTAATCCTCCAGGACGTGAATGTAGAACCCTGGATGCTTTTGGACGAAGAGTCTTCCAGGCTTCCATGCTTGCTGCAAGAATTAATTCCTATAGTCTTTACATGGGAATGTTCCTAAAAGAAGTCACTGATCATTTGCAGGCTTTAAGTCCTTTCATTTCTGAGGATAAAAGACAGGACTTTCTCACTTGGCTCAAACATGCCCAAGATATCTCCAAATTCTCCAACCGTGCAGCTTTTGACTCCTTTGAATGTGTAAGTAGAACCTCGGCTATTGCCATAGGTGCGTGTAGAATTGCTTGGCTTCAAGCATCTGATTTGGAGATCTGGGTCCAAGATGAATTGGGGAAATATCCCTTGTACCGGTGAAAACCTGTTTGGTAAAGATTGGCAAGCAAAGACCAATCGGATGCTGACAATTCTGCCTTGGATAGACTATCCAAGTCTACGGCTACTCCTGTTAAGAAAAGGTTGTTCAAAAAAGCACCTTTTTCTAAAAAAGGAAGATTTTATCCTGCTTATAGTCAGCGGGCATCTTCTGCAGCCAAGCGTCAGCAACCATCCAAACAGAGCAAAGCAAAGGCTGCTAGGCCTCCACAGGCCCTGCAACCTCAGCCTCCTCAGGGCCTTTGACTTTCCGCTAGAGAACTTAGCCTTTCTTGCTCTGGAAGATCCAGAGCCCCCCACCATTCCAGGAAGGTTATGTCATTTTGCTCCCAGGTGGGGGACAAATTACAGCAGAGCATTGGACACTCTCCATCATAAGGGAGGGGTACAAACTTCATTTTTCAAGCTTGCCCCCTCACACAAGAGTGAACCAGTTCAATTCTCCGACCTCCCTCCTCAACCTGTTGGGTCAGGAGATTGCCACCCTTCTTGCCCAAGGGGCAATAGAAGAAGTGCCTCTTCATCAACAGGGCACAGGGTTCTACTCCCCCTATTTTCTTATTCCAAAGAAAACAGGGGGCTACAGACCCATTTTAGACCTCAGAGAATTGAACAAATTCCTAGTCAAGGAAAAATTCAAAATGATTTCTCTGGGAACTCTGCTACCATACCTTCAGAGTCAGGATTGGCTTTGTTCTCTAGATCTCAAGGATGCGTACACCCATGTTCTCATCCATCCAACTCACAGAAGGTTCCTTCGGTTTCTTTTTCAAGAGAAGCACTATCAATACAGAGTGCTTCCTTTCGGTCTGACCTCTGCACCAAGGGTGTTCACGGAATGCATGGCAGTGGTAGCTGCATTTCTGCGCACTCTGGGAATATTCGTCTTCCCTTATTTGGACAGCTGGCTCATTCGAGCTCCCACTCAGTCAGAGGCCAAAAATTCTCTATCCTGCACAATGCGTATCCTTCAGTATTTAGGGCTGTTAATAAACATCCCAAAATCCAATCTAACCCCTACTCAGTCCCTGGAGTTTTTAGGGGCATTTCTGGATACCACAATGGCAAGAGCCTATCTCCCCCAGGCCCGTTGCCTTCGCTTGGTGCAGTTAGCTTCTCAAGCAGAGTTAAAACCCCATTTGTCTGCTCGAGAAATGTTAGTTACTAGGCCACATGGCATCCACCGTGCATGTGGTACCATATGCTCGCCTTCACATGAGGGCAGCTCAGTGGACTTTATCCACCCAATGGACCCAGGCTTTAGACTGCCTGTCAGACAAAATAGCAAACACAAGCTGCCTCATTTTGTCCCTCCAGTGGTGGAAGTCCCCTCAAAACCTGTTGCTGGGGTCCCCCTTTCAGCAGTCTCTACCCCAAGCAAATCTCACAACAGATGCTTCTCCAATGGGTTGGGGAGCTCATCTGCAAGACCTCTCCATCCAGGGCATCTGGTCTCCACAGGAGAGTGGTCTACATATCAATCTCTTGGAGCTCAGAGCAATCTTCCTTGCTCTACGAGTGTTCCACACCCTGCTCAGCTACAAGACAGTCCTTATCCACACGGACAATCAGGTAGCCATGTTCTACGTGAACAAGCAGGGCGGAACAGGCTCTCTGTCGCTCTGCAACGAAGCTTTGCGACTGTGGGCCCTCGCCAGAGAGCATCAGATTCATCTTCTGGCAGTTTATCTTCCAGGCGTTCAGAACTCTTGGGCAGACAGGCTCAGTCGAGTTCTGCTTCCACACGAGTGGTCCCTGCATGTGGACCAGGTGGCCAGGATTTTTCAAATTTGGGGAACCCCGGACATAGACCTCTTTGCAAGTCCGTGGAATGCCAAACTTCCCTGGTTCTGTTCCAGGACTCCGGCTCAGGGGGATCAGGCCAGGGGTGCTTTCCTTCTTTATTGGGGTCAAGACTTCCTGTATGCCTTTCCACCCATTCCCCTAATTTCCAAAACCCTATTCAAGCTTCAGAGAGACAGAGGTCGCATGATCCTCATAGCACCTCATTGGCCACGCCAAGTGTGGTACCCTCTGCTTCTACATCTCTCTCAAGCTCCCTCCCTGCAGTTAGGGTCTGCTCCAGATCTCCTATCTCAGGAGGACGGAACATTATGGCATCCCAATCCCCAGTCTCTGCATCTCAGGGCTTGGTTGTTGAAGGCCTAGATCTCCAAAATCTTGATCTTTCTCAGCAGGTGAAAGATATTCTTCATGCTTCCAGGAAGCCTTCCACTAGACGTTCTTATGCTTTTAAGTGGAAAAGGTTTACAATTTGGTGCTCGGAAAAGGGTCTTAACCCCCTTGCGATACCTCTGGAATCTTTACTAGAGTATCTTCTTCATTTTTCTAATGCAGGCCTTAAGACAAATTCAGTAAGAGTCCATTTGAGTGCTATTGCGGCTTCCCTTAAGCCTCTCAATGGACAGCCTATTTCCTCTCATCCTCTTATAGCAAGATTCATGAGAGGCCTTCTTTTAACTAAGCCTCCCATTAAACCACCACCGGTGGCATGGGACTTAAACCTGGTTCTTGGGCAGCTCATGAAGCCACCTTTTGAACTGTTAGCTACCACTTCCTTGAAATTTCTTTCTTGGAAGGTTATCTTTCTCATTGCAATCACCTCAGCACGCCGCATTAGTGAGTTACAAGCACTAGTAGCTAATCCACCTTATACAAGGTTCCATCATGACAAGGTAGTCCTTAGGACTCATCCACACTTTATGCCTAAAGTGATCTCACCTTTTCATATCAACCAAGAGGTATACCTACCTGTCTTTTTTCCAGGACCTCATGCATCAAGTGCAGAGAGGAATCTTCATACCTTGGATTGTAAAAGAGCTCTAGCCTTCTACTTACAAAGAACACAGCAACATAGAAAGTCCTCTCAACTCTTTGTTGCTTTTGATCCTTCTCATTTAGGACTTCCAGTTTCCAAAAGAACACTGTCCAACTGGATTGCTCGGTGTATTTCTTTCACCTATCAGAGTAAGAACCTTTCTCTGGAGGGCCATGTGACAGCTCACAATGTGAGAGCCATGGCAACCTCAATGGCTCATCTGCATTCTGTGTCTATCGCCGACATCTGTCGAGCAGCCACTTGGGCCTCGGTTCATACCTTCACAGCCCATTACTGTTTGGACAAGGACTCCCGCCAGGGTGCCTTGTTTGGTCAGGCTGTTCTCAAACATCTGTTCCATACCTAGTCAACTCCTACCCACCAACCCTGGTTGGATGCCAGAGATCCATGGGGGGAACTGCAGCCCTTCTTAGGGACACACAGCTGTGGGGTCTCTCCCTGGCATCAAAAGCTAGGGCGTCCCCATATGTGAAGACTCATTCCTGCTTGTTCCTGGAGATAGCACAATTACTTACCTGTAACAGGTGATCTCTGGGAACAGCAGGAATAAGTATTCACAACCCACCCACCTCCCCTAGGAGTTGTATTTCTCTCTCTCTCTCTCTCTCTCTCTCAGCTTTAAAACTCGAACTGGAGAGAGGCAATTGGGAAAGGCAGGAAGGCAGCACGCAGGCGCTGTGGGATGCTCCCAAAAGCTTTCTGATTGGACGCTGGGGAGCGTTCCCGCGCAGGCTCCGTCGGTACCTACGATACCCATATATGATGACTTATTCCTGCTGTTCCCAGAGATCACCTGTTACAGGTAAGTAACTGTGCTTTCAGTTCTTTCAACACCCTTGGATGTATACCATCCGGTCCAGGTGATTTGCTACTATTCAGATTATCAAATAGTTGTAATACATCTTCCCGGTGTAGCGATATTTCTTTCGATTTTTCTGCAGTATCACCTTTAAATACCACTTCAGTCATAGGTAACATCCCTACATCTTCCTCAGTAAAGACCAAAGCAAAGAATTCATTCAATCTCCAGGAACAAGCAGGAATGAGTCTTCACATATGGGTATCGTCGGTACCAACGGAGCCCACGCTGGAACGCTCCCCAGCGTCCAATAGGAACGCTTTTGGGAGCGTGCATCCACGCATGCGTGCTGCCTTCCCGCCCATCTACCTCCCTCTCTTCAGTTCTTCGTTTTCCGCGGAGCCGACAGGACGTGAACCCTGTCACCGCAGAAAATTCTACTTTTATTTCTTATTTTTTGTGGTTGCACCTGCCTTAGTTCGACGCCCACCGGTACCACCGGTGTGTTTTTTCCTTCTTTCTTTCTTAAAAAACAAAACAAAACACATAGAACTTGTGTTTTCAGTCAGGGGTTTTCCTCTGCTTGGTGCCATTTTGGCCACTAGGCCTCTTTACTTTAACATGGAGAAACCAGCTACTGGTTTCAAGAAATGTTCAAAGTGTAGCAGCGCAATTTCTGTCACAGACACCCACGACTGGTGTCTTAAATGTTTAGATCCTGACCATTGCCCAGCAGAGTGTCTCTCCTGCAGGAAGCTGACTAAAAGGAGCCTTCAGAATCGAGCAAATCAACTCGGTGCCCTCTTTGCATCGGACACGATGTCGGTAGCATCAGTGTCCTCCAGGGCTTCTACTTCTTCCCAGGGATCTCGGGTAACTAAACATAAATCTAAGTCTAGCAGGTCCTCGAGAGGTAGATCTCCCTCTAAGTATCGAGATGCCTCTGGCGTTGCCCTCGAGGAACCTGCACCGGCAAAACAGCCCCAGCGGGAGTCTTCGGGCTCCAGAATGTTCTTGAGGCTTCGACCTCGATAGACATTCCTGTTCCATGCTCGGGGGTTGTGGCCGCTTCAATCGGTACCGACACCCCGGCATCGGAAATGGTGATGGACAAAAGAATCCTTGCCATTGAACGCAGTCTAACGAATCTTTTGGCTGCTTCGGTACCGCTAAAGTCGCTGCAGACTGTTCCACAGGCACCGGTATCCTCAGTACCTGCTTCGGCAGGTTTACTTCCCCCGATGCTGAGTTTAGAATCACTTTCAAGCATGGGGGATCAAGTACTGACTCGCTTTGGTACCGACCTCGAGGAGAATTCGGTGCTTCATCCCTTTGAGTCTTCCGATTCCGATGACTCAGATGACGCCACCGATACCAGAGCTGAACTTTTACAAGATTCAACTCCTCCTCAACGCAGAATGTCCCCTCCCGAGGACATGTCTTTTCACGATTTTGTGCATGATATGGCAAGGGCTCTTGCTATTACAGTGGTTCCTGAAAAGGAGCCTAGGGCAGAAGAATTAAGAATTCTGCAATACCCCTTGGCTCCAAAGGAAGCAGCTATGCTCCCTATACATCAGATCTTACATGATCTAATGTTAAGGATGTGGGAAACTCCTTTTAACAGTATCCCCACATTCTAGACGCCTTGACACTATGTACAGAGTGCCACCTTGTCCAGGTTTTCAGAAGACTCAGCTACCACACCATTCTATGGTGGTGGAGTCTGCTATGAGACGGATTAAGAGTACAAAGAGACACTCTTCTAATCCACCAGGTCGTGAATCTAGAACCCTGGATTCCTTTGGGCGTAGATGTTTTCAGGCCTCCATGCTTTCAGCAAGGATTAGTTCCTATATTTTACATGGGAATGTTTCTTGATGAGGTTACAAAAAACTTAGAGCTTTTGAACCCTTTCCTTCAAGAGGATAAAAGAGCAGACTATTCATCACTAGTCAAACATGCTCAGAATGTCTCTAAGTTCATGAATCGTGCTACCTTTGACTGTTTTGAATGTATTAGCAGAACTTCTGCTATAGCTATTGGAGCACGACGTATTGCCTGGCTCCAAGCTTCAGACTTGGAAGAATGGGTGCAAGAAAAGCTGGGAAATATTCCTTGCACTGGATAAAATCTTTTTGGCAAGGATTGGCAATCTAAAGCTAATCAGCTTGACACTGATAATGCTACCTTTAAATAGATTGTCAAATATTTCTGCTAACCCAGCTAAGAAAAAGTCCTTTAAGAAACCCTTTTTCTCTAAGAAGAAAAAGTTCTATCCATCTTCCACCCAACAGGCATATGTTCCCCAGAAGGGGCAACAACAGACGAGACAAAGAAAACCCAAACCTCAGCAGGCTCAACAGACTCGGCCTCCTCAGGGTTTTTGACTTTTGTCTAGAGAACTTAATCATTCTTCCTGTGTTAGGCCCAGAACCTATAAATATTCCAGGCCGTATCTGCCATTTTGTCAAAATATGGCAACAAATCACATCAGAAGCCTGGACTTTGTCCATAGTGAATCTGGGGTACAAGCTTCGTTTCCTCAGCTTGCCACCACCCACACTAGTAAAACAATTCAACTCTCAACCTCTAGGCATAGACCTCTTGCTACAAGAGGTCTCTACTCTTCTAGCTCAAGGAGCTATAGAAGAGGTTCCTCTATGCCAGGGGTCTCAAACTCAAATTGCTTTGAGGGCCGAATGAGGACTTGTAAAGTAACCCGGGGGCCGCATAAGACACGGGCCTCATTTGCATAAGGGGCCTCATTTGCATAAATATTTGCATAATGTTGCATAATGAGTGCATGGATAAAGAAAGACTAGAAAATTTCTATATTACTATAATCCAGTGCCAACCGCCAGGCACATTAGGAACTACTACTAACACTGCCCATTTGGAACCCATAGCAAACCCCCCGTATCATAACAGCACTACCAGGACTCACAAAGCACCAGACCCTACCTATCAAAAGGCAACACTGCAAATATTAAATCAATACATTTCAGAGAACAATACATGACCTACTGGGAAAAGAGAACAAGTAGCAATGTCAAATAGGAATTACACAGAATACCTCAGCACTGTAGAAATAAAACTATAAATAATTTCTTGTACCAAAGCACAGACATTAATGATGCACATTTCCCAGAGCTGACATATTCCAGTTAATAAATTCAAAATAAAGAGAGATTTTTCTACCTTTTGTGCATTTTTTTTCAGTTGCAATTGCTCCAGCCACTTCTGGTTTCTTCGTGTCTTCTGCTATCTCCATCGTCTGCTGTCCATTTGTCCTTTCTTCTCTCTTCTAGTTTTTTTCCATTCTCTCTCTCTACATCTGCTTTAACATACTAATCTTTCTCCTTTTGCTCTTTCCTCATTCCTATTTCATCCACTCAAATTTTACCCCTCCATCCTCAATCCCCACTTACTCTCCCAATACCTGGCCAATTGTAGATTTGTCTTCTCTTCCAGACAAAATATTTTTCCCCTCTCCATTTCACTTTCCCAGCTCCATCCCATTCTAATCCTCCCCCAACATCAGCTCCCTTCTAGTTCCAGCCCCACCCAGCATCTGCTCCTTTCTAGTCCCTGCATCAGTCCATTTCCAGTCCTATCCTAGCCTCACCATCAGCCCATTTCCAATCCTAGCCCCCCATCAGCCCATTTCCAATCCTAGCTCCCTCCCCTCACAGCCCATTTCCATTCCAAGCCCCCTCCCCATCAGCCATTTGCAGTTCAAGCCCCCCTTCCACTCAGCCCATTTCCAGTCCTAGCAACCCCCCCAGCCCATTACCAGTCCTAGACCCCCCATAGCCCATAACCAGTCCTAACCTCCCCATAGCGCACTTCCAGTCTTACCCCCCCATCACCCCATTTTCAGTCTTACCCCCCCCCCATAGCCCATTACCAGTCCTAGTCCCCCCCATAGCCCACTTGCAGTCGTATCCCCCATCACCCCATTTTCAGTCTTACCTCCCCTCATAGGCCATTACCAGTCCTAACCCCCCAATCAGCCCACCTCCAGTCCTAACCCCCATCACCCCATTTTCAGTCCTAGCCCCCACCATAGCCCATTACCAGTCATAACCCCCCCCTGCCAATAGCCCACTTCCAGTCCTAACCCCCATCTGCTCATTTCCAGTCCTAGCCCCCACCATAGCCCATTACCAGTCATAACCCCCCCTGCCAATAGCCCACTTCCAGTCCTAACCCCCATCTGCCCATTTCCAGTCCTAGCCCCCACCATAGCCCATTACTAGTTATAAACCCCCCCAGCCCATTACCAGTCATAACCCCCCCTGCCAATAGCCCAATTCCAGTCCTAACCCCCATCTGCCCATTTCCAGTCCTAGCCCCCACCATAGCCCATTACCAGTTATAACCCTCCCCCCCCAGCCCATTACCAGTCATAACCCCCCTCCCCCCTCTGCCAATAGCCCACTTCCAGTTCAGTCAGCCCCTCCATAGCTCATTACCGTCCAACAAAAAAACCCCCAAAACCCTGGCTTCTGCTGCTGCCGTTGCCGCCGTGGCAGCAGCAGAATCAATTGTCAAATTTAAAAAAAAAAACTGACTTCTGCTGCTCAAGCAGCTGTCCTGCGGCCCCTTTCCCTCTGCCCGGAGATCCGACTCTGCTCTATCAGCGGCGTGCTTTTCAAGCCGCGACGAGAGTATTCCCCTCTCGCGCGGTTTTTCAAGCCGCGCGAGAGGGGAATACTCTCTTCGCGGCTTGAAAAGCACGCCGCTGAGAGCAGAGTCGGATCTCCGGGCAGAGGGAAAGGGGCCGCAGGACAGCTGCTTGAGCAGCAGAAGTCAGTTTTTTTTTTTAAATTTGACAATTGATTCTGCTGCTGCCACGGCGGCAACGGCAGCAGCAGAAGCCAGGGTTTTGGGGGATTTTTGGTTTTCCGCCGTCGCGGGCCGCACAAAGTTGTCTCGCGGGCCGCGTGTTTGAGACCCCTGCTCTATGCCAACAAGGTACAGGGTTTAACTCCCCCTATTTTCTCATTCCAAAAAAGACAGGGGGTTTAAGGCCAATCCTAGATCTGAGAGCTGAACAAATATCTAGTTCGAGAGTAGTTCAAAATGCTTTCCCTCGGCTCTCTTCTGCCATACCTTCACAGGCAAGATTGGCTATGTTCTCTAGATTTAAAAGACGCCTACATGCATATCCTTATTCATGTAGATCACAGGAAATTCCTTCGGTTCCTAGTCCAGGGAAGACATTTCCAATACAGAGTCCTTCCCTTTGGGCTGGCCTCTACTCCAAGGGTCTTCACAAAATGCATGGCAGTAGTAGCAGCATTCATGAGGACCCTGGGGATTTTTGTCTTCCCTTACTTGGACGATTAGCTCATTCGGGCGCAGTCAGCTCAAGAAGCTCATCAGGCCCTATTGCGAGCAAAACAAATACTCCAGTATTTGGGATGGGTCATAAATCTTCCAAAGTCCCAGCTCACCCCATCTCAATCCCTCCAGTTTATAGGGGCTCGCTTGGACACACAGTTTGCAAGGGCTTTCCTGCCCCAACCACCATCTCAAGCAGCACTGCAGACCTTCCTTACTGCTTGACAGATGCTTTGCCTACTAGGTCACATGGTATCTATGGTCCATGTAATACCTTACGCTTGTATTCACATGAGAGCGGCCCAGTGGACCTTAGCTTCCCAATGGTCCCAGGCCTCAGGAAGCCTATCAGACAAGATCAGAGTTACCACACGCCTGATTCTGTCTCTCCGTTGGTGGCAATCTCTGGAAAACCTTTTAATAGGCTCTCCTTTCCAGCAGCCACCACCTCAGGCTATCCTAACAGATGCCTCCAAGATGGGTTGGGGAGCCCATTTGGGCAATCTATCAATGCAGGGCCTTTGGTCCTCACAGGAGGCTCTTCTTCATATAAACCTACTAGAACTCAGAGCCATCTCCAATGCTATTCAAGTCTTTTGCACCCAGCTCATAAACAAAACAGTTCTCGTGCAAACAGACAATCAAGTAGCCATGTTTTACCTCAACAAACAGGGTGGAACAGGCTCTCTGCAACTATGCAACGAAGCTCTGTGACTATGGGCCTTTGCCAGAGAGCATCAGATTCATCTGCTGGCAGTCTATCTTCCAGGCGTTCAAAACTTTTGGGCAGACAGACTCAGTTGAGTACTCCTGCCACACGAGTGGTCACTCCACTCCTACCATCTTGCTCGGGTTTTTCATGCCTGGGGAACACCAGACATAGACCTCTTTGCAAGTCCACAGAATGCCAAACTTCCCCGGTTTTGTTCCAGACTTCCAGCACAGAACTGTCAAACCAGGGATGCATTCCTGCTCCATTGGGGTCAGGATGGCCTATATGCATTTCCACCAATCCCTCTAATCCCCAAAACCTTATTCAAGCTCCAGAGGGACAAAGGACACATGATCCTCATAGCGCCTTCCTGGCTGAGGCAAACATGGTATCCTCTTCTCTTGCGTCTCTCTCAAGCCACCCCTCTAGAGTTAGGGAGTGCTCCAGATCTTCTGTCCCAAGACAACGGATCTCTACTGCACCCCAGTCCCTACATCTCAAGGCCTGGTTACTCCAGGCCTAGACTTTCAAGATCTAGACCTGTCTCAACAAGTGAAGGACATTCTTCTGACCTCCAGGAAGCCTTCCACAAGACGCTCTTATGCTTTTAAGTGGAAAAGGTTCTCTTCCTGGTGTTATCAGAGAGGTCTTACTCCCTCTTTAGTACCAATAGACTCTCTTCTAGAGTATCTCCTTCATTTGTCAGCTTCTGGTCTTCAGACCAATTCTGTTAGTCCATCTTAGTGCTGTTGCTGCATCTCATAAGCTCTTAGATGGACAACCAATTTCCTCTCATCCTCTTATTTCCAGGTTTATGAGAGGACTTCTTCTAATGAAATCTCCCATTAAACCACCTCCAGTGGCATGGGATCTTAACCTTGCTCTAGGTGTACTCATGGGGCCACCTTTTGAGCCTTTGGCTACTTCGGATCTAAAGTTTCTTTCATGGAAAGTTATTTTCCTAATTGCCATCACTTCTGCTAGATGCATTAGTGAACTTCAGGCTTTAATGGCTGATCCGCCTTATACAAGGTTTCATCATGATAAGGTGGTTCTTAGGACCCATCCTCATTTTCTTCCAAAGGTGGTTTCACCTTTTCATGTAAACCAGTCAGTTTATCTTAACGTTTTCTTTCCCAGGCCTCATTCTTCCTCTGCAGAAAGGAAACTTCATACTTGGGACTGTGAAAGAGCTCTGGCTTTTTATCTCCAAAGGACCCAGCCTCACAGAAAGTCTTCTAGGCTTTTTGTGTCTTTTGACTCTAGCCATTTAGGACTTCCTGTCACTAAAAGAACCCTCTCTAAGTGGATTGCAGATTGTATTTCCTATACATACCAAAGTAAAGGAATTCCTCTTGAAGGCCATGTCACAGCTCAAAATGTCAGAGCCATGGCAGCCTCAACAGCTAACCTTCGTTCAGTGGCTATTGATGAAATCTGCAAAGCAGCAACTTGGGCCTCAGTACATACTTTCACTGCCCATTATTGTCTCGATAAGGACTCCTGCCGGAATGCCTTGTTTGGTCAAGCTGTTCTGCAGCACCTTTTCCACTCATAGTTCAACTCCTACCCTCCATCCACTTGGATGCCTGAGGTCCCTGGGGGAAGCATGGCCCATCTACATAGATTTGCTACATGCTGGGTCTTCCCTAGGCATCTTTCAGCTGGGGAGTCCCCATATGTGAAGACTCATTCCTGCTTGTTCCTGGAGATTTAATTTAATTTAATTTAATGGTATTTATATACCGCCTTATCCTTCAATCAAAGCGGTCACAACACAAGTGGGAGATACATTTAACACATGGGGATTTTGAGACACATACACTAATACTTACAGGGAACATGGGCAATGGAGGGTTAAGTGGCTTGCCCAAGACCACAAGGAGCATCTGTGGGACTAGAAACCCCAGTCCTTCCGGCCCAAGGTTGCTGTCCTCTAGTGGGATTTGAACCGCCGACCTTCCGGCCTGAAGTACCTTGTCCCAACCACTAGGCTACTCCTCCCTCTAACGGGTGATCTCCGGGAACAGCAGGAATAAGTCTTCACAACCCACCCGCCTCCCCTAGGAGTTGACTTTCTCTCTCACTTTCTCTATTTTTATCTACTTCTCTCCTTCGGTCTCAGCTTTAAACTCAACTGAAGAGAGGGAGGTAGATGGGCGGGAAGGCAGCGCGCATGCATGGATGCACGCTCCCAAAAGCGTTCCTATTGGACGTTGGGGAGCGTTCCCGCGCGGGCTCCGTCGGTACCGACGATACCCATATGTGAAGACTTATTCCTGCTGTTCCCGGAGATCACCTGTTACAGGTGAGTAACTATGCTGTCTCTCCGCTATAGCCTTGTCCCCTCTTACTGCCCCTTTTACCCCTCTATCATCTAATGGACCAACTGACTCTCACAGGTTTTTTGCTACAAATGTACTTGAAAAAGTCTTTATTATACGTTTTTGCTTCGACAGCAAGTTTCTTCTCAAATTCTCTCTTTGTCTGCCTTATCAATGCCTTACATTTATCTTGCCAGTGCTTGTGCTGTTTCCAGTTTTCGTCATTTGGCTCTTTTTTTCCATTTCCTGAAAGATGCTTTTTTGGCAACAACAGCCTCTCTGACATCACCTTTAAACCATGCTGGCAGTTTTTTTGGACTTCCTTCCACTTTTCTTAAAGCGTGGAATACAGCTGGTCTGGGCTTCCAAGATAGTATTTTTCAACAACTCCGAAGCTTGATGTAAGTCTTTAACCTTTGCAACTGCTCCTCTTAGTTTTTTCTTAACTGAAGCCTCTGGGTGCATCCGGACACAGTCTCGTGAGGGGCAAGCTGAGAGTGTAAGCTCTGTACATGTGCTTTTAGCTAAGTGTCCCCAGCGAGGGACACCCCCCTGGAGATGGGGATCAGCTGGGATCTCTTTGAGATTTGGGCAATGACTTGGATTCAGAAGTCTCTGTGCTGGGCTCTGATGTGGTCAAAGAAGTACTCTCGCTTTCAGAGGATTGTGAAAAGTCCGATGTGATCTGCCTGTTCTGGGAGGAGGAATGGAAGGCGTTGATTCCCAAAGTCTATCCACTTTTGGCTTGGCAGCTGCTACTGGCATGGAGCAGGAACCAAAGATGAATCCACTACTGTCTTCCAATTCCCCGAGGTGCTCAAGGGCCTGTTATGGTCAGAGTGGGATTCCCCGAAGTCCCTGCCTAGGGGCTAAAGGCGTATAAGGAGATGCATGCTCTCCCGGAGAAGAGTGCATCATGTGTTTTGCTATTTCCAAGGTTGATGCACAGGTCATGGCGGTTACCAGTCAGACTATCATTCCTGTAGAAAGATGCTCTGGATTGAAAGATGGATTTATGTTGCAGAACCAGTTTACTGTGGCTGCTATTCTTCAGTTGGCAACATGTACAGGCCTGAAGTCTCGAGCCCTGCTCCAATAGATTGTCCCTTCTGCCAGATGATTCTACCCCTCTTTTGGAAGCTGCTAGAGCCTTCCTTTCTGGTGCTATGTGCCCTGTTGATGATGGCATGGCATTGACTAGGCTCTGACACGGGTTAGCGGTCTCATCTTCTAAACTTGGTTGCCCATATGGCCTTAGAGGGACACTTCTGTATGGTCTGCTTTGGAGAAGCTGGTAAAGGACCTGGGCAAGATGAAATCCTTTACCTTCTAAGGGGCCTCTGAAGTGGGCAGGAGCCCCTTTTCCATAAGTCTCCTTATGCTGCTCTCGGGTGTGCTAGTCTGACTCCCATTGCTACTGCTCTGGAAAGCCTTTCTGCCCCTTTATCTTTATTCAAGCACTTATTTTTTATTTATTTATTTTATTTCAACTTCTTATATACCGCACTCTTTGACATCAGCGCGGTTTACAAATAACAGAAAGGAACCAGAACAACAGGCTGTTTGGTATTACATATAACAGGAGTATCAACTTGGATAACATGGGAGAACTATTTACATGGAGTATATAATCTATTAGCTAGATAGCATGCTCGAACTATTTACATAAAATTAGCAGTGATGCTTGGAACAAGAGGGATATTGTGGATTATACTAGGGTGAGGCTGTTATGTTACGGTTCATGTAGGGTAGTATTTGATGAAAAGGTGCAGTTTAAGGGCCTTTCTGAACTGGGTTAGGTTGGTTATGGCGCGGAGATCAGGTGGGAGAGCATTCCAGTATTTTGGTGCGCTAAACATGAAAGCTCTGTTTGATGTTGATAGGCTGCACGTTGTTATAGCCTTTGGGGTTGTTAGTGAGTTTAATGCTGCATGTCTCCTATTTCTATTTGATGGGACGGATTGGATGAGTTTGGTAAGTGATGTGGACGATAAACCATTTAAGGCCTTAAATGTGAGAGTGAGGGTTTTGAATGTAAGTCTTCCGTGTATAGGGAGCCAATGGAGCTCTTTGAGGATAGGTGTGATGTGTTCACTTCTGGCCGCTCCTAGAAGAACCCTGGCAGCGGTGTTCATTGCGAGTTGCAAGGAGCTTATGGTGGATTGTGGGAGTCCTTGTAGAATGGAATTGGCGAAATCGAAGTGCGGCAGTATCAGTGCTTGGTAGATGGTTCTTGATATACCACCCAGGCACAAGCATCAGGGCGGTGTATAAAATAATACAGGCTGCAGGTGAAAGCAAGAGAAAAGAATGCCATCATTTGATAGAAGAGGGACAGACAAAGAAACAGGGAGAAAGTGACAGACAGACAAAGCTCCGGATGTGGGAAGGGGAGAAGGACTAAGCCAAGGGAGGCTCAGGCCAGGGAGAAGAGTATGGGTAATCAAGTAGGGGAAGGTCAAAAGCCTGATGGAAAAGGTGGGTTTTGAGCATGCCTCTGAAATGGGAAAAGGATAATTCTCTGCGGAGGAAATGGGGAGCAAGTTCGAGGGCGAGGCCTAGGAAGAAGAAAGCTGAGTGATGGGTAACTTCAAGGCAGGCATGCATGGGGGAGGGAAGGAAAAGGCGATTGCTATGATCAGAGGAGGCGGTGAGAGGGTTGGATATGAATGAGGTCTGCAAGATACTGAGGGGTGGCAGTATGAAGTACTTTGTGAGTGAATATGAGCAACTTATAAACATTCCCAAATTTAATCGGGAGCCAGTGGAGCTGGATGAGCAGCGGAGTGATATGGTCGGTTGAAGAGGAGTGGGTAAGAAGGCGAGCTGTTGTGTGTTGGATAAGTTGCAGACAGCGGAGTTGGTATTGAGGGAGGCCGGCGATGAGGACATTTCAATAGTCGAGCCTAGAGATAACCAGGGATAACACAAGGATAACGAGGGAGGAAGGGGGGGGAGGGAAAGGAATGACAATGCAAATCTGACATAAGGAGAGAAAGGAGTGGCAGACAAGTGAGGAGATATGATGATTGAAAGAGAGGGAGGAGTCCAACGTCACACCAAGATAGCGAAGGGTGGTGACAAGCGGAATCGGGGTGGCAGAGAGGGTGGGGGGGAGGAGAGAGGGAGGCGGCACCAAATGAGAACCATAGGGCCGCTGACTTGGAGGGATTCACGTGGAGACAGTTGTCCTGAAGCCAGGAAGCAATGCAGGAAAGGCAAGCGTTGAGAGCAGTGAGGTCAGAACAGAGGGAGTCAGTATGATGCATGAGGAGAATATCATCAGTGTAATAGTACCCGGAAATCCCAGACTGCTGAGTAATGAGAGCAAGGGGTGCAAGAAAAATGTTAGAGAAGGGGAGCAAGCACTGAGCCCTGGGGAGCACCACAATGAAGGAGATGTGGTGGAGAGGAGGTGAGAGCAGTCTGAACAGAAGAAGTGCGAGATGAGAGGAAAGAGTGAAACCAGTGGAGAAACAGTACCACGAATCCTGAGGTCAGAGAGATAATTAAGAAGGGTGCGATGATCGACCAGATAGAAAGCTGAGGATAATTCCAGGGAAACAGCAAGGGAGAGGTCACCACGGTCGTGGGATTGGTGGACCTCATTCAGGAGTGCGAGAAGAATGGATTCTGTGCTATGACCGGACTGGAAACCAGATTGACAGGGGTGAACTGAAAGAGTGCGCCACGGGGAATTCCTGGCATCTCTGAATCTGGCCAAGGTGTATTCTCATAACTCGATCCAGGAGGATCAGCAAAGAGACTGCATTTTGGTCATGCTTGGCTCTCCCCTTCAGTTCGCCACCCTTACATTCGGACTCACAGCCCCAAGGATGTTCTCCAAGTCATGATGGTGGTGACTGTGGTGATACGGCGCCCAGGGATTTCTGTGCACCTTATCTGGGCTACTGGCTCATCTGAGCCCTTTTCTTTCAGTGGTGTCTCAGGTAGCTCCCTGAGTGGTGTCCTTTCTGATGAGCCTCAGCTGGGTGTTCAATTGGGGAAAGAGCCAGTTGATGCATTCCCACTTCCTGGAGTTCCTGGCGCATGTATCGATTCTCGAGTGAACAGAGTCTTTCTGCCAAAGGAGAAAGTCAAAGGACTGTAGGATTTCCTGGGGCTGTTCTGTTCGCAGCAGGCTCCCAGAGTCAGGGATTATCTTCTTGGTTTGATTTTGGCAACAATCATGATGGTTCTGTGGGAGCATGCTCTTATGCGCCCGCCCCAACGCTCCTTTGCTGACTCTGTGGTCCCCGAGTTCTCAGCTCAGTGGTGGTGATGTCCCTGCGGTGGTGGCAACAGCCCAGTCTTCTGAGGAAGGACATACTGCTGGATGATGGATGCCAGTCTTGCGAGCTGGGGAGCACATTACCAAGGCTGAACGGCCCAAGGCTGTTGGAACTGCAGGGAAGCAGTGTGGTCCATCAATTGCCTTGAGGCAAGGGCCATTAGGTTGGCTTTTCTGTGTTTCTGGGCCATGGTTCTTGGACAATGGTACGGTGGTGGCTTATGTCCATTGGCAGGCAGCACGAGGAGTGCCGGGATACTCCTGGAGATGGCTCTCCTATTTGCCTGGGTGGCGAAGATCCTCCTAGTTTGTTGGCTTTGCAAATTTTATCAGCTGGCACTCTCTGATTCCAGTAGAGTGGGAATTGAGTCAAGAGGTGTTTCAGTTTTTTCTGCGCCGCTGGAGTTGCCCTGAGAGATATATGATGGTGACCTGCTCCAATGCCTGCTTCAGTTGTCACCATATAGATCTTGTCAGTGCTCTTCTACTGTACCAAACTGGATGCACTATAGGAAACGCGGCAGTTCTTGGTCTGATATGGGATTTTTATTGCTTAAAAACATAACTAACAGTGATGGATCATAAGACTATTTAATTATCTTAAGCTTGACCACACATTTATATGGAAACTTAAGAAGGTTGCTCTAGTCTGGAGACACCTAGGTTTCATAAGTAGGAACTGCTTCCTCTCTTTTTTTGTGTGTTTCACTACATCAGGAATAATTAACTTTGTGTTACAAAAAAGCTCCTGCCTAAAGCTGGAATAGAATCCAAGTGCCAAATCCCAGTCAGACTCAAACATGAAGGTATTGATCATTGTTACAACTGTCATTTCTTTCCTGGATAACTCCAAAATTGTCATTAAACTACACTGTGTGAGGAAACCAGTGAAGCTTTCCATCTATTCTATTCTAATTTTGATATCACATCAGTGACAGAAATACAAACTCCCTTTTAGTACCAGATACTGTGAAGAAGCACAAACCTTGCACGCACTCCAGAAGGGCGGCGTTCCCGAGGGGGGTTGTAAGGGGAAATAAGAGAAGAAAGGTACTGAGGAGCCGCAGAGTGAATGCATTTATAGGTCAGCAGGAGAAGCTTGAACTGGATGCGGAAACGGAGAGGGAGCCAGTGAAGTGATCTGAGAAGAGGAGTAATATGGGCATGACTAGGCTGTCGGAAGATTAGCTGTGCAGCGAAGTGTTGAATAGATTGACGCGGAGAGACATGATACAAAGGGAGACCAGCAAGGAGTAGGTTACAGTAGTCAAGATGGGAGGTGATGGAGTGGATTAGCATTTTAGTAGTGTGTTCAGCGAGGAAGGGGTGGATTTTGCTAATGTTATAGAGAAAGAAATGGCAGGTCTTAGCTACAAGATGGATATGTGTGGAGAGAGAGAGAGGAGTCAAAGATAACTCCCAGATTGCGAGCCAAGGAAACAGGAAGGAGTACAGAGCTATCCACAGAGAATGAGAAAGGAAGAGGAGGAGAGGTTTTAGGGGGAAAGATGAGAAGTTCAGTCTTGGCCATGTTCAGTTTGATGTGGCGGTGAGACATCCAGGCAGCAATGTCAGAAAGGCAAGCAGAGATCCGGGTCTGGATTGCTGGAGAGAGTTCAGGTGTAGAGAGGTAGATCTGGGAGTCATCAGCATACAGATGGTACTGAAAGCCATGGGAAGAGATAAGCGCACCAAGGGACTGTGTATAGAGTGAGAAAAGGAGCGGACCCAAGACAGATCCTTGGGGTACACCAACTGGGAACAGGGTAGCAGAGGAGGAGCCACCAGAACACACTGAAGGAGCGATGGGAGAGATAGGAGGAGAACCAGGATAGTACAGAGCCAGTGAAGCCAAGCGATGACAGGGTATCGAGGAGAAGATTGTGGTCAACGGTGTCGAAAGCAGCAGAGAGATCAAGAAGGATGAGGACAGAGTACAGGCCCTTGGATTTTGCCAGGAACAAGTCACTGGAGACTTTTACAAGAGCCGTTTCAGTAGAGTGTAAAGGACGAAAGCCAGATTGTAAAGGATCCAGGAGGGCATGAGAGGAGAGGAAGTCGAGGCAGCGACGGTGAACCGCACGTTCAAGTAGTTTAGAAATGAATGGAAGGAGAGAGATGGGTCGATTAATTAGAAGGACAGGTAGGATCAAGTGAGGGTTTCTTGAGAGGTGTGACCACAGCATGCTTGAAGTCTGCAGGGACAGTTACAGTGGAGAACGAAAGGTTGAGAATATGAGAGATGGAAGGGGCAACGGTGGAGGAGATGGGGCTTAGGAGATGGGTGGGGATAGGATCAGAGGAGCAGGTGGTGAGTTTGGAGGAAGAAAGAAGGTGTGCAGTTTCCTCTTCAGAGGAAAGGAAGAGAGGATAGCAAGGGAGGGGGGGGGGAAGAGTTGGGAATGGAGAGGGGGAGGAGGGGAAGTAGCTGGGTTTGTGGGGAATTGGAGGGTGATCTTGTGGATTTTGTCATGGAAATAGTCAGCCAGGGTTTGGGCAGAGAGGGAGGGAGGGGATCAGAGGTGGAGGCACTTTGAGGAGCAAGCTGAGAGTGGTAAAGAGACGGCGAGGATCACAGGCAAGAGAAGTTAGTCAGATGGACATAGTAGTCTTGTTTGGCAAGAGCTATGGCTGACTGGAAAGAGACAAGCATGAATTTGAAGTGTAGAAAATCTTCAGGGGAGCAGGATTTGAGCCAAGCACGCTCAGAACGGGCACCTTGCACCCAATTTTGAGCCCCCCCCCACCCCCATTTCCAATCTCTCTACTTGTACCCTCCCCAGCCTCGTCTACTATTTGACTTGACTTTCATCCCCTTAGTTGCCCCATTTCCTTTCTTGTCACTCATCTGTTCTCCGCCGACAGTTCCTTTCTTATATCTTACCCCTCCCCCATCCAGGCTCCCATTTCCACCCCCTCTTACATCCTTAAAAGACATGTCCCTTTCTTTGGCACCCTCTCCATAGCTTCTGTCCTTTTCAACTGCCTCCCAAACCATCCAGGTATTTCAAATCAACTCCCTTCTCCTTATTTCTGCACAGTCTCACAGCCCTTCTAATACTCATCACACGGTCGCCTAGCCCCCATTGTCCTAATTCCTTCTCAATTTCTTAATTCCTACTAGACCCCCAACTAGTTCCCAAGTCTACTCTCTTCTACCTTACTAGATCCTTTAGTTCTCACTCACAATTCCATCTAAGCCTCCCCCCTTCTCCCAGCATCGGTTTCAGTATTCTCTCCTTCCCCCAGAATAAACTTCAACTCTCATTCCCTCCCTTCCATCTGTCCAAAGAATTCCATGGTGGGTACAGTGGTAGGAACATATGAATTTGCTTTCTCCGCTCTGCGTGTCTTCGTCCAGTTCTCCTAATTTCAACCTGTTCACTCTTCAAGTGCCAGAGCTGAATGAAGACATATATAGAGCAGTGGGACCAAAGGCATAAACCCCTGGTACTGCAAAGAGCAGACCTGGCGAGGCACCCTGGAGCTTGGGTTCTCTGAGCCAGTGCCTTGCTGGCTTGCCCCCTTAAGCCCTGATTCTAAGCCAGCAGTACCTCATTCACGTTGCTTCTAACCCTCTTTCAGAAAGACTTCTTAACTGAATGGGAAGGCCCAGCCTCCATCCTGAATTTTAAGCTTCTCGGCGTAGACCAAAAAAACCTCATCAGCCATAAGACTCTTCAAATCAAAAGCTTCATCCTACAACTAAACACAATAGGTGATGTATGCTTCCACAGGGAGAAAAAGGATCTCGGAACCAATGAGCAATTCAGATCCAGGTCTAAAACACTAGCCTCGGACCAAGCTCAAGTACATAAAGGATCCAAAAAACTCCCCATCAGGCTTCTGAAGAATACTCATTCAAAAAAAAAAATCATAAAAATATCAATATCCCATTCATTGCATCAGTTTAATTCAGCAGAACTATCAATGTGGACTTTGTTCAGAATAACCTGCAGCATTCATATATTCTTTATCCACAGCTTTGTAAAAAATTTGGCATAATAGCAACAGCGGATACTAATTGGCAACCATTACTTATCTTTCATTCTCCCCTAACGCCTCTGCAGACGCCTATACAGCGTTTCACTTTAGTTTCATCAGGGGGGCAGAATATATAACTTAATCTATAGGAATCAAACAAGATCACAATTAATCCACTGCAGCCTTATATTGTCCTAAGTACACTGCACCTAAAATCCTCACGTACAACTAAACCATTCTCAAAGTCCAACACCCTGATATTATCTTCCTGATATTATTCTCTATCCATAATTACAATCCCCCCACCCTTGTCAGCCCTTCTGATCACTAAATCAGTCCTTGATCTTAGTTTTTTAAGCGCTTGAATTTCTTCCACCGATATTCCTCATAGAAGCTCTTAATTTGGTGTTACGTCCACCTTCTCTTCTTCTCCTTCTAGGACCAAGCATGTCTTGTATTCAGTGCAATAACTGTGGTGCCTTCATTCTGAGAAAAATCATCTGGAACCTAAGAGCTTGCCCTATATGCCTCAAGTTAGCAGCCATACATAAAGAATTTACTCTAAGGGAAGAAGCAGCCGCAATGAAACGCACCTCTTCTAGGATACAAACCAAGCAAAGTCCACCACCGCTCCCACAAAGAATCAAACATCCCAGGAACAAATGGATCACAGTGGGCTCTGGTAGATTGCAGCCTGTAACACAAACACCCTGTTCATCATGAGATATCACTGCATAATGCCTTATCTGCTTTGGTTAATGAGGATGCCCATTCCATGGAAACTGAAGGGCCCTTAAATGAGACAGTCAATGCCCAATCTCCTGATAAAGCACCAAATATGAAGAAAAACCCAAGGAACAGAAAATTACTACTTGGTGATTCCATCATCAGAGGCACCAACTTGGGAACACAGCTCAAAGGAGAGAAGTTAGCAAATGCCTCCCAGGCTCTCCAGCTAGCAGGAATACAAACCAAATTGTTGATGTACTTAGCGCTGAAAGTGAGCACTCCAAAATTGATGATGTCATCCACTTGGATACAAATGACCTGGCTAGAAACAGTGCCACTACAGTTCAAAGGGGCTTCCAAACTCTGGGAGAGAAACTGAAGCCCATTGTTAACACTGTAGTATTCTCAGAAGTTCTACCTGTTCTTGGTAAGGGGGCAGAAAGGCTACATCGCATAAACTGCTTTAACACATGGCTCCAGATCTGGTGCAAAGAAGAAGGATTCAGATTTATAGGCGACTGGGGAAACAGATGGACCAACAAGAGACTATACTGTGCTGATGGACTACATCTCTCTGTCGCAGGGAAAAGAATCCTAAGTGGAAAAATTCAGGCAGTATGTGGATATACATTTTAAACTAGAAAAAGGGGGTGACGGATGGGGAAGGTAAAGTTCAGGACGTCACTCCCTGCAAAAGCAGAATAACATCAGAAACAGCCACACTTTTAAACCACACATCAAACTTTCTTCATGTATATTCGGGAAAGGAAGAAGATCAGAGGTGGAATTGCAGGACTCAAAAGTGCTGGGAATGGACTCATGGAAAGTGACATTTGAAAAAGCGAAATTGCTAAACAAATACTTCTGCTCTGTTTTTACTAAAGAAAATCCTGGAGAAGGACCACCTGTGACTCCCAAATATAAAAATGGGAATGAAGTAGATACCACACCATTCACAGAAGATGTGTTAGAACAACTTGCAAAACTGAAAGTGAACAAGGCCATGGGACCGGATGGGATACATCCCAGGATACTGAAAGAGCTCAGAGAGGTTCTTGCAGGGCTGTTAAAGGATGTTTTCAACAGATCCTTGGAAACAGGAGAAGTTTCTCAGGACTGGAGAATGACTGATGTGGTACCTCTTCACAAAAGTGGTGACAGGGAAGAAGTGACAAACTACAGGCCCGTGAGCCTTACCTCTGTAGCGCTCCTGAAAGAGAGAATAGTGGACTTTCTCAAAACCAACAGGTTGCAAGACCTGAGGCAACATGGTTTTACCGAAGGACGATCTTGCCAAACAAATCTGATTGAGTTCTTTGACTGAGTGACCAGAGAACTAGATCAGGGGCATGCAATGGATATCATCTACCTGGATTTCAGCAAAACCTTTGATACTGTTCCTCATAGGAGGCTTATCAATAAACTCAGTAGTTTGGGGATAGGTCCCAAGGTGGTAAACTGGATCAGAAATTGGTTGACTGACAGACAACAGAAGGTGATGGTAAATGAAGCTCACTCGGATGAAAGGAAGGTGACTAGCGGGGTACCCCAGGATTCGGTCCTGGGCCCGGCACTGTTCAATGTATTTGTGAGTGATATTACTGAAGGACTGAATGGAAAAGTCTGTCTTTTTGCAGATGACACACAAATTTGCAACAGCGTGGACTCCCAAGAGGGAGTGGTTAACATGAGGAAAGATCTACAAAAGCTGGAAGAATGGTCTAATGCTTGGCAATTAAGATTTAATGCGATAGGGGGCGAGAGGTTGGTGTGCACGGATCAAGAGAGACCTTGGTGTGATTATTTCTGAAGATCTCAAGATGGCAAAACAGTGCGACAAGGCGATTGCAAAAGCCAGGAGGATGTTGGGCTGCATAGAAAGAGGAATTTATTAGCAGAAAGGAAGAGGTATTTATGCCACTGTACAAGTCACTGGTGAGGCCTCACTTGGAATACTGTGTTCAGTTTTGGAAACCATATCTTGCAAAGGATGTAAAAAGACTGGAAACTGTTCAGAGGAAGATGACAAAAATGATTTGGAGCCTGCGTCAGAAGCCTTATGAGAAGAGACTTGAAGACCTAAATATTTATTTATTTATTTTATTTATTTAGTGTCTCTATACCACGCTATTTAAAATCAGTGTGGTTTACATACAACAGTAACTTATACAGTGCAGCCTAGGCTGCCCTGTATTTACAATCAAACAGGTGCTGTAACTTGGACATCGCTGGGGTAAACTATTTACAAGTTGGAAATCAAGTCAGGACCATGCCAGGCTATTGTTGAGTAGAGACTGTTTACAAAGGTTATATACAAAAGGACTGTATACATGCAGCTATTTACCTGGTGTGCATGGTTGAGTGATGGCGCCAATGGGTGTGGTTGCCTCGTTGTGTGCTAATGGGGCAATCTTGGTGGGGGGGCTGTCATCAGAGAAGTACTTGAGGAAAAGGTGGTGCTTCAGTGCCTTCCTAAATTGGGCAAGGTCGGTGATTGCCCGGATGTTGGGCGGCAGGGCGTTCCAACTTCTGGGTGCATAGAACCTAAATGCCCTGTTTAACGTTGCTTGGGAGCGTTTAGTTACTGCCTTCGGAATTACCAGTGTGTTGACCGCTGCGGATCTTCTGAATCTGTTGGGGGGCGTGGGGTGGATTAGCTCCGTGAGGGAGGTGGAGGAGAGCTTGTTGATGGACTTGTAGGTCATTAATAGGGTTTTAAATGCGAGTCTGCAGTGGATTGGGAGCCAGTGGAGGTGTTTCAGGATCGGTGTTACGTGATCCTTCCTGGAAGCTCCGTGTAGAATTCTGGCCGCGACATTCATTGCAAGTTGGAGTGGATTCAAGGTGGTCTGCGGGAGTCCTTGTAGAATTGCATTGGCGTAATCGAAATGCAGGATTACCAGCGCTTAATAGATTGTCCGGAAGTCCTCTGGGTCTAGCAGGGGACGTAGATGCCGGAGTGTACGAATCTTGTGGTAAACTGCCTTTACTGTGTTGATTATGTGGGCCTTCATGTCCAGATGTTGATCTAAAGTGACTCCTAGGTAACGGATTGTGTGTTTGGTTAGCAGCTCAGCTTCTTTGACCTTTAAGTAGGCGGGAGGGGTGAAGCCTTGGTTCCTCGTGATGAAAAGGACGTCTGTCTTTTCGTGGTTTATTCAGAGGTTTTGCGTGTGGAGCCAGTTGGATACTGCGTCAAAACAGCTTGTTAGTGGGGAGAAGTCCAGCTGGTCATTTGAGAATTACAGTTCTCAAAATGCACTCCAAATATCTCACTAATGTCGTAACAAGCACAATTCTTCATTCCTCAGTAGATGCTTAATGTAAACAAAAGTGCACCTATAACTCACAAACACGAGGTCTCAGACTTGAGAGAGTGTGGCCATTAATGACCTACTAGTCTCCCGTATTTGCATCAATGACCTCTTTCAAAAATAATGTGCACTCTAACCATTCTCTAATTGCTCATATAGAGGAATCTTCAAACTTGCGTATATATATTTTTCTGCTTATTAAAAAGCTACAATAAAACAATTGGCATAAAAGCTTCCTGTTTTTTAAGATATCTGTCTTTTTAAGATATCTGTCTCCCAACGCCGTTCATGGGCATTGCCGACGCGTTTCTCCTCGCGGTTCTTCAGGGGACGTTTTACTGAATGCCAAGCTTCCTTAATAGCTATTTTTCAAATATCTAAAAGAACAAAAACAAAAATAACAAACAACACCAATCACATTACACACCACTTTGGCTGTTACAAAACTACAACTAAAAACCCTCTACAATATATAAACTATTTCAACTGTCACCGAAACCTTTGGTAATTTAAAACTCACTTGATGCTGCCCACATTTTCGCTCTACACCTTACTTGCTATCAAAGCATATCCAACTGGTGAAAAACGCCGCGCATGCGGTTTCAGATCACTCTGCAAATTTAAAGCCCTCCTCTGACAACTAGGGCTCAACTAAAAATTTCATTCAAAAACCGCCGCACTAGATGGTCCCTTGAGAGCAGGGTAAAAGCCAATTACGTTCCCCTTCAGTGATAACAAAAAAGAAACCCTCAGACTGTCCTCTTTGCTCTCCCACTGTCAAACAGACAGCCTCCACAAAATTCTTATTATTTAAATAACCAACTTCAAATCGGAGTTAAAACAAACACGACCGCCATTCGATCTTCTCATTTAGCCCCGCCGGGGCTACCGAGCCCAAATGAGTACAAGCACCCCAAATGAGTACAAGCACACACGCAAGGACACAACAGACAGAGCTCTATCCATGGCTGCTCCAACAATATGGAACAATCTACCGGACGATCTAAGGGCAACTCCAGACCTCAAAGACGTCAGAAAACAACTGAAAACCATGCTGTTCATAGAGCACTATGGTCACATCACATAACCTAAGAGAATGGATAACAGCACTCCAATCCTCCCAAACAACTGAATATATATAAAATATGATTCTAGCACCACTGTAAATAGCCCACCCTGTATATAGCTCAAACAAATCAAGCACCCAACACATCCCTCACACAACTAAGTTTTATCCTCACTGCATGTACAACACACACACTTTACCTGATTGCTTGCTGTGATACCACCTTGATTATTAAGATAAGGCGGTTTAGAAATACTGTTAAATAAATAAATAAATAAATAAACTCAAAAATCCAATATTGCTCGCGTAGAGTTAACCATTGCTCCCGGGATTTACCCCGTTGACCAAATCTTATGTGTTCTATAGAAAAACATCGCATATCAGCAAACGAATGGTTAAACATAAGACAATGCTGAACCATCGGAGCTTCCAACACACCACGTTTCAAACGGCTCCTATGTTCAGCCATACGGGTCTTGAGCTTCCTAATGGTTTTCCCTACATAAAGAAGTTGACAGGGACAACGCACTATGTACACTACAAAAGCGGAATCACAATCAGAATTGTGAAATAATCTGTACTCCTTACCCCTATGATGAAGGACCTGTATCTCTTCTGTCACTTCACACACCAAACATCTGCCACATTTACGATGACCTAAATATTCCTCTGCTCCAATTGTCTGGTCAACGCTATGCCGCAAACATGACGGACTAAGAACTTCCTTGAAGTTTTTACTCCTTTGCCAGACACATCGGACGGTCTTCCCGCTTAGGGCCGGAATTACTGCTAGCACAGATGCATGCTTACGTACTAATTTCTGAATTGACCTACTCAAAGGAGAATACGGAGTAATCAAATGTACATAATCATCCGTCCCTACCTTGTACTTAGAGGGCGGCTGGAGCAACAATGCTCGATTATTATATAAGGCCCTCTGATAGGCTCTCTTAACGATCGAGGGAGGATAACCCCTATCCTTAAAATTAGAAATAAGCTGTTTAGACTGAAATTTAAAGTCAGATATTGTGGAACAATTTCTCCGATAACGGAGAAATTGAGAAAATGGTAACCCCATCTTTAGCCGGGGGGGGGGGGGGGGTGGGCCCTATGAAAATGAAGGAAAGTATTCCTATTGATCGGTTTACGAAAAACCGTGGTCTGCCACTCGCCCGCCCGCTTGATGACTCTCACATCTAGATAAGTAATCGTTTCTGAACTGACTGTATACGTGAACTGTATGTTTGCCTCACAACCATTCAACCAGCGGTGAAAGTCCTCAAATTGTAACTGAGTACCCTCCCATAAGAGAAAAATATCATCTATGAACCTCTTCCAAAGTTTAATGTGATGTTTAAAGGGAGTTGATCCCAACCAACGTTGTTCATACCGAGCCATGTAGAGGTTGGCTATGGAGGGGGCACAAGTGGCCCCCATAGCCACCCCCGACACTTGATGGTAAACTGTTCCCTCGAACCAAAAATAATTTTGAAAAATGGCAAGGTCCGCTAACCTTAAAATAAAGCCTAGTTGGGCAATGCTCAAATCTCCCCGAGATTGCAAATAAAATTTAACTGTATCAAAAGCCGCAGTCTGGGCCGCTCTCTACATATGTAGATTCCTACCTCCGCCCATTACTGCCTCAGATTCCCTCCTATTTGAAAGATACGACTGATTTTCTAGGGCAGCTCCAGCTTAACCATCAGTGGGCTCATCACCCAGATATTTTATTAGTGACCCTTGATGTAAGTTCACTATATACTAACATCCCCCAGACTGCGGCTTTTTTTTGATTGTGATTCCGCTTTTGTAGTGTACATAGTGCGTTGTCCCTGTCAACTTCTTTATGTAGGGAAAACCATTAGGAAGCTCAAGACCCGTATGGCTGAACATAGGAGCCGTTTGAAACGTGGTGTGTTGGAAGCTCCGATGGTTCAGCATTGTCTTATGTTTAACCATTCGTTTGCTGATATGCGATGTTTTTCTATAGAACACATAAGATTTGGTCAACGGGGTAAATCCCGGGAGCAATGGTTAACTCTACGCGAGCAATATTGGATTTTTGAGTTGGGCTCGGTAGCCCCGGCGGGGCTAAATGAGAAGATCGAATGGCGGTCGTGTTTGTTTTAACTCCGATTTGAAGTTGGTTATTTAAATAATAAGAATTTTGTGGAGGCTGTCTGTTTGACAGTGGGAGAGCAAAGAGGACAGTCTGAGGGTTTCTTTTTTGTTATCACTGAAGGGGAACGTAATTGGCTTTTACCCTGCTCTCAAGGGACCATCTAGTGCGGCGGTTTTTGAATGAAATTTTTAGTTGAGCCCTAGTTGTCAGAGGAGGGCTTTAAATTTGCAGAGTGATCTGAAACCGCATGCGCGGCGTTTTTCACCAGTTGGATACGCTTTGATAGCAAGTAAGGTGTAGAGCGAAAATGTGGGCAGCATCAAGTGAGTTTTAAATTACCAAAGGTTTCGGTGACAGTTGAAATAGTTTATGTATTGTAGAGGGTTTTTAGTTGTAGTTTTGTAACAGCCAAAGTGGTGTGTAATTGGTGTTGTTTGTTATTTTTGTTTTTGTTCTTTTAGATATTTGAAAAATAGCTATTAAGGAAGCTTGGCATTCAGTAAAACGTCCCCTGAAGAACCGCGAGGAGAAACGCGTCGGCAATGCCCATGAACGGCGTTGGGAGACAGATATCTTAAAAAGACAGATATCTTAAAAAACAGGAAGCTTTTATGCCAATTGTTTTATTGTAGCTTTTTAATAAGCAGAAAAAATATATACGCAAGTTTGAAGATTCCTCTATATGAGCAATTAGAGAATGGTTAGAGTGCACATTATTTTTGAAAGAGGTCATTGATGCAAATACGGGAGACTAGTAGGTCATTAATGGCCACACTCTCTCAAGTCTGAGACCTCGTGTTTGTGAGTTATAGGTGCACTTTTGTTTACATTAAGCATCTACTGAGGAATGAAGAATTGTGCTTGTTACGACATTAGTGAGATATTTGGAGTGCATTTTGAGAACTGTAATCTTCACACTCTATAAAATTGACCCCTGAATTAGTGGTCATTTGAGAATGGCATGTAGAGCAGTACGTCATCGGCATATACCAGGCAGACGACGACGAAGGATCGGATAAGGGCACAGATGGACTGCATGGATATGTTGAACATCAGGGCTGAGAGGGAGGATCCCTGTGGTACACCCTGTCTGATGGAATGGTTCTGATATTGTGGTGCCGGAACGTACATGCTGCCATCTGTCGGTCAGGTATGATTTGCATTTTAGAGCTGTGTCCTGAATCCCCTTCTCCTTGAGGCGCCCCTAGAGGAGCTCGTGGTTTATGGAGTCGAATGCCACAGCTATATCCATAAAGATAAGGGAAAATCCTTGTCGGATGTTGTCGATTCCAGCGATTATGGAACTGAAGAGGGTGGTAAGGAGTGTTTCAACCCCATGAGATTCCATGAACCCATGTTGGCATGGGTCCAGAGGAGCGGCAGTCTCGATATGATATTGGATTTGATGTTGGACTTCCTTTTCAATTATCTTGGCAAGTAGTGGGATGCTTGATATTGGCCTGTACGAGTCGACCTTCTGGGGGTCCAGTTTGTTGTTTTTCAGCAGCGGTCTGATGGAAGTATGTTTGAGCCTTTGCGGGAACGAGCCTGTTGAGAATGACTGTTCCATGAGTCTGGCTAGGAATGGGCTGAGTTCGCTGTGTAAAGCTTTTATCCAGAAGGCTGGCCAGGGGTCATTTGGTGCAGTGGTGGTGTTGATTGCAGCGATGGTGTCCTCATTGGTGTCCTCCACCTTGGATGGGGTGGAGAAGGTGGTCAGCGGAGTTGGGTGAGGTGGCTCGTGTGAGGGGGTGGGTGATGCGGATCTTGTTGGTCTGGCATGATTTTGATTGTAGGTAGTCCATGAATTCCTGAGGCTGGAGCTTGCATGTTTGGTTGGGGGATGGTTCTTTTGTTAAGTCCTTGACAAGATTGAACAAGTCATGTGGTTTACTTAGAGATCGTTAGAGATCCAAACATATACACTTTGGAGGAGAGGAGGGATAGGGGAGATATGTTTCAGACCTTTGTTCATTATTTCTCTTTAAGTATTTAAAGAAACCTCTTCCATAAGATATGCCATACTGGGTCAGACCAAGGTCCATCAAGCCCAGTATCCCAAAGATGGGGAAGTTGTAAAACTAGAGGGCATAACATGAAGCTGCAAGGTGGTAAATTGAAAGGCAATGTCAGGAAATACTTTTTCACTGAAAGGGTGGTGGATGCTTGGAATGCCCTCCCGATGGAAGTGATGGGGGCAAACACAGTGACGGAATTCAAAATGGCATGGGATAGACACAGTGGATCTCTTTACAGCAACAGGATAAAATCAAAATAAACTGAACCATCTAATTTCTCAACAAATAGGGGTGTCCTACATGGAGCGGTGGGTTCACCCCTAAACAAAGACATGGGGAGGGGTGGCCTGCACAGAGCGGCAGGTGCACCTACTCTTGCCATCTTACTGGGCAAACTAGATGGGCCATACTGGTCTTTATCTGCTGTCATTTGCTATGTTACTATGAGTACTGAAGCCCCTTGACCTCACCATCTGATCAATTTCTTTAGAAACCAATTGATGAAAAACATTAATAGCAGGTGGCAGTGGGACTGGAGGGGTCCATGTTGATTTAAATAGTAGAGGAATCCTATTGCTCATGCCTGGGTTCTGTATAGCTTCAATCCTGTTGGAGATCAACATATCATGATGTAGGGATGGAGAAGAAAAATAAGTATGCAACGCCACTTTCCGCAAGAACTTGTCAGTCGCCAAAAAATATGAACAGATCAAATCTAATTGTTGGAACCATAGATAATCCTTTTTCTAAAAGCTGAACCTGGGTGGTCGACAGTTGAACAGTGGAAAGATTCACCACTAGAGAGGAATATGTTTCTGGGACTGTGTCCAAATCTGCTCTGGCAGGGCAGACTGACCTTTTCCCAATGTTCTGTGGGAGGCTTCTTCCGCCGTCTCCTTCCTCTGGATAAAAAGTTCTTACCCCCTCTACGTTGCTGATCTAACCTTGAAGAATTTTCGGAGGTGTCATAAAAATCTACCCTCGTTCTAAATTTCCCATTCTCCTTTTGCAATAGATTCATCCAGGGGTAGAGTATCCTGAAGTGTAATATCAGTCTCATCTCTCTCTCTCTTAATTTAAAATTTTTTTAACATCAGATCTAAACACATCCAATTGACGATGAATATCTTCTTGCTGTCCTCCAAACACCTTCTCTGTTCCACTGGTCTTTAAACTTGTTATTGTCTCATCAATTTCTCTCAGGAGAACTTCAAACTTCTCTTTAATTGTGTCCACTGTTAACACCATGAGGTCTAAAGAACACTTATTGAGCACTTTGTTCCATTTGTCAATAAAATTCTTATCGTCCAAAAATAACCTAGGTAGTTTGTACATTCTCAGACCCCTTTGGGATCTGTTGCCCCTTGATGTATTCTATCAAGGAATATCTATGTAATTCTGAACATATCACTTTCTGTTGAAGATTCAATGATGTGGACCACGTAGCAGCAGCCGGAGTTTCCTTGGAAGATTCAAAACAAGTAGTTTATTTTAACAATTCTGGATTTGTCCATCTGATGATTCTTCAGGGTCGGATCAGCGACATAGAGGTGAAAATTTTTTATCCAGAGGAAGGGGATGGTGGAAGAAGCCCCTCCCTTCCTTTTGATCGATTAACTTATCATTAAGAGCACGGTCTGTGAAATCCTAAATCTTAGGGTTTCAAAATCGGTGTGGGATCTTCAGTCCATACTTCAAACTTCAAAAATACCAAGATGATATTTTTTCCCCCTCAGGGCCCTCTGTATCTATTTCATGTTTATGTTTAATTTGTTCTAAGGTGATGGGGTCCCCCTTCCCCATTGTTTATCCTTTCCCCATCTCTTCCATAGTGGACTTTTGGGGTCCCGTAGGTAGTTTTCTAATGTATATTTTCTTTGTAGAATATGATTTGGTTTCCCCTTTTCTGTACAAGTTTGTCTCGATTATAAATGTAAAATTGCATAAATAAAAAAAAAATGGATAGAGAAGAATATCAGGAAGAAGCTCATAGGCAGCTGCATGACACTGCAGTGAATGATCGAACCCTGTTGTGTTCCAGCACAATTACGTCTGCATCAGAGGTCCAACTTTAAAACCACAGAAACCTATAAAAAGGTTTAAGGCTCCTTAAAAAGCTACTAGTTTGCCATTGCCTTAATACGGCTAAGTTGAATCTGGCATCTCCTTGAAAACAACTTGGCCCTCTGGGATTAGTTAAGTGGTTGATGAGGATGTGGGAAGTGCATAATATGGAAAATCTTACAGCAAAGTGACATCACAGGGAGGCCCAGTTTCAGCATATTTGAGAAACCATTTATTCATTTTATGGAGCCCAACAATGAGTAAAAACAAATGCATGCATGTGGGATAGTTTGAACAAAATGTTTTTTTTTTTTAAAGTGCCGTTAAGTCAATGTTGACTTCTGGTGATCCAGCAGCCCCTGGATTTTCTTGGCAAGGTATGACCGTTAGTAGATTGCCAGGCCTTTTCTTCCGAGGCAATGGAGGGTAAAGTGACTGGCCCAAGGTTACAAGGAGTGCCAGAAGGAATCGAACCCTGATCTCTTGGGTGCTAGGCTATTGCTCTAACCACTAGACTACTTCTCCACAGTTTGAACATATGGGGCCTGGAAGTGGAGAGAGGGAGGGAAGGAGGATGGGACTGTTGGGATGGGGGGTTTACAACTGTAAATGTATTAAAAATGGAGGTAACTATTGGGGCAGCCTTGGAGTGGAGGAGTAGCCCAGTGGTTAGAGCACTGGCTTGGTAACCAGGAGACCAGGGTTTGATTCCCACTAGCACTCCTTGTGGCCAAGAAAACTCAGGAGCTGCCAGGAGTCAGCACTGACTTGAAGGCACACTTTTTTTTAATAGCTTGATATTCAGGTTTTGTAAATGTATAAGCAGATATAAGGAAAGAAAGATTGTATTAAACTGTAACAGTTGGTTATGTTCTGATAAAATAAAATAATACAATCTTTAAAATAATAATAAAAAAAGGTTAAGGTTCTTATAAAACACACTGTTGTAGACAGTCAGTTAACTTCCCAGTCAAAATCATGGCCTGAACTTAGTTATGGAAAGTCTTTCTGCCTTTCTCTGTAGAGAAGTGGCCTTAGTAGAATGACTTTAGTAATGCTAGAAAAGAGATGAGGCACATTTCTATGGAAATGAGGGAGGGGGACAAGTTGGCATCCTGTTAGGACGCACTCTTTTTTTTTTTTTTGCTCTGACCTCTAATGGTTCCTATCCAGGACACTGAACTGCTTCACCGGGGGAGATGTCATAGATGTCATCGAGGAATCAGAATCAGAGAACCCTTGAGGAGTTGCAGCATGGAGTTTAGATGGCCACCACACTTCAGCCAGTCAGGCTAAGGATTCCTTGCCAGACCAGAGCATCAAAGGGCTTTCACTCAGCCCCAACCTACACACTGCAACCGCTTAGATTCAGATGCACAGTCAATGTCAGCGAGCATTTCTGGATGAACCTGCAGGGTGAGGTCCCAGCGTCTCACATTGAGATGGCTCCTGTTGCTTCCTTGTTTCCTGTGGGTGCATTGTGTTTGGGTGCTTCATGGATACAGCGTGCTGGAGCTTTGGAAGTGAAGGAAAGCACTGTGGGAGGGGCGTCTATGCTCCCGGCCTGTTGGAGAGACCTGCAGTGGTAACTATGGTATAGTCATGGGATGCCATCGTGGGTTTGAATGTGTCTCTCTCTACATATGTCGGCAAAGTAATGGCAGATTTGTTTACTTTCTCTAGGACTGTGGAGGCCCTGGCTCGAGAGCAGAACCAGCAAGGGACAAGGTGGAGCTTTTAGAAGTCCATTGTGTGGATCAAGTAGACTTTAATGCCTTAGTGGCTAAGGGCAAGTTGTTGGTAACATGGAAATTGGAGAGGTTGGAGAATCGATGTAGATGCAAAAATTTGCACTTCTTGAATTTTCCTAAGTCTCTTCTCCTGCCACCAGCCAAAATGCTGTGCAATTATGTGTTGGAAGTTTTGAAACCACCCATAGAAGCTATTCCTCCGGTGTCTTGGACACAGTGTTTGTTCTTAAAGTCTATCTCTGGACAGTCCTTGGAATTTGCTGGGTGAGCAAGAGTCATTGGATCTGATTGGTTTTCTTGAAAGCTTACTTGAAGTCATAACAGAAAGATCTACCTTGTTTGTGACTTTAGCCCTTAAACAGGATAGAAACATGGTTCTACGTTTGTATTTTAGAAATATAAAGGTGCTGTTTTTGGGATCTAAAGTACAAATGTTTCCTGATTTATCTCATGAGATTCTGCTTCGGCGTAAGGAATTCCTGGCTTTAATTCCTGGCTAGAGTGGAGGAGTGGCCTAGTGATTGGGGCAAGGTACTTCAGGCCGGAAGGTCGGGGGTTCAAATCCCACTAGAGGACAGCAACCTTGGGCCGGAAGGACTGGGGTTTCTAGTCCCACAGGTGCTCCTTGTGGTCTTGGGCAAGCCACTTAACTATTTTACAGGGAACATGGGCTATGGAGGGTTATCTCCAAGTTATAATGCCCTGTTCAATGTAATTTCAGTTTGTTCAATGTAAACCGCACTGATGCAGAATAGCGCGGTATATAAGAGAATGTAAATAAATAAATAAATAAAAAATAATGCCGAGGGCCTTGGCCTTGGGAGCTGCGTTTTTGTTAAAATTTCCTTTTGATGTGTCTTATTATGATGCAAAGATTTTTACTCAAGCAGCTGCTAGATTTTCTATCTAATAGGGAGACGTCAAACCCATCTGATGTAGCTGGCTATGATGGACTGTCCTTTTGTCTTAACTGAATACTATATATTTTGGGGGGGGGGGGGGTTCTTTTTTTCCTGCATCTTGCCCCCACAATTTGTGAGCTGACGTTTCTTTTTGTCTTTATGTTCTTATTCTATGAATGGAATGTGATATTTCCTAAATAAACAAAAACAACAAAAAAAGAAAATGAGGTGGCTAATTCATTCTACAACTCATAAGATTACCACTAGGAGTAATAGGTGGTGGTTTGATCGTGGGTCGTCAATAGGGCAGGAAAGTCCATGGATCGCTTCTACTCCTCACTAGCCATCAGGGAACCTTCATTAGGAGCTGAGATGGATGATGGGGGATTTTTATTAAATTTTTTTGTATTTCATTGGGGAAATGGGGCTTCCTTTTAGCTGTAGGCCAGGATAGTGTATCCACACTATTGGCAATGCACTTATCTTCAACAGTGACAGCACATGGTGACTTAATGTGCACTAACTGCAAGGTACCACCCACATACCGTACATAACCTGCCCATTCTGTACCTGTTTCCTACCTCTTCCACAGTAAACACTTAACACTAGTGTGCACTAAATATTGCAGCTATGTGGTAAGTGTTATCATGTGCTAACACAGTAACCGTTTATCACTATGATTAAAAGACCCCTTTCTTGCCTTTTATTATTTAACACAAGCAGTCGCTGCGTGAAAGTAATTATACGTTAACATGTTTTGAAGTGAGGGGAGGGGTAGCCTAGTGATAAGAACACTGGCTTGGTAACCAAGAGACCAGGGTTCAGTTTCCATTAGCACTTCATTGCCTCGGAAGAAGGGCCTGGTTATCTACTTTCGGTCACACTGCCAAGAAAAACCAGGAGCTGTTGGGTCACCAGGAGTTAGCAGTGACTCAAAGGCACACAACACATTGCATTTTACATGTTTCGAAGCAGATGGAAATGGTAAGAAATGCCACCTCACTTTTCTTTTGTCTTTCCAGAATAAATGAATGAAGTGCACAGTAGATGGCAGTAAAGTCATATTTCAGTTTATTGCAGATTTAATCTCAACACTCTGGAAATGCAGAATACAGTAATCTGTTGGGAGACGTGATTTAAAGGGTTTGTGTGAAATTGGTCTGCTTTAAATATAAAACAACCTAAGGATTTATGGCTTAGAAAGAGTTAGAATCATATTCCACACTTGACAGTGTAAATAAATTGAACATGTTTTGTCTCACATGCTATAATTAAAAATAGCTGTGCATAATTGGCTAGTTTGTTTTTACAAGTGTTGTATCTGTTGAACCTCAGGTGGGTGGATTGATGGGGGTTCCAGTCTATTTTTATTCCACATCTAATGTATTACATCAAGGCTAGCATTGGAGCATGAGCAATAGATAACTTGATCTGTATCAAGTCATTCACAATTGTTCCTGCATGGTTTTGTGTAACGCACACAATCGGGATAATTTACAGACTTCCACAAGATAGGAAGAGCAAGAGCAAATCTAACCGAGATAGTCTTGAATGTGTGTTCTTCCTCTCCATGTTTGTATCTTCTTCACTTCCTGTTAGTGCAGACCTAATGTACTTCCACAAACCTCCAAAAGTGTTCCTCAGCGGATCCGGTTCCAAGAAGTCCTTTGCCCTGGAACTCCATGTGGGCAGCCATGGGCATGCCTGTGGTCCTCTGTCACTGGTTTACTGCAGTGAACCTTGAAATTAGCATTAAAAGACTTTGGCCTAATAGTCAAAAGCACTTATTTTATAGTTATTTATTAAATGTTTGTTATACCACACATCATTACGCAAACATCTAGGCCAGAAGTTCCAAACCTTTTGCTTGTATGGACTCTTTATTACCCTCCAAGAAAGTTCAGGTATACCCAGTTCACTCTATTATTTTTCCCAGATTCCTCTTCCCTCTGTGCCATGACTGTCTCTACTAGCCCTCTTTTTTTCTTCTTTAGCTTTCCTGTCTCCACTAGTCTGTCTCTTGCTATAGCCATTTGCCACCAGTAATGGTCTTTCTCCTTCACCACAGGCATTCTTATCCCCTCGGTCGATCTACACCAGCCTCTCTCTCTGCTTTTTTTTTTCCTATTCGGGGTCCTGCAGACCCCCTGTAATGGTCTCATGAATCCCCAGGGGTCCACAGACCACAGATTAAGAAGCATTGATCTAAGCAGTTTATAGTGGTTTTCAGCAAGGGTATATACACAGACAAACTTAGACTAAGTCAGGAACCACTAGGGAAGAAATACAAATCTTGATTAAAAACAGGGTGGACACAATGGAGGTAATTTTATAAAGGGTTTTCTGTGTATATATGATAGTATAGGCATGTAAACGGACCCTTTATAAAATCAGGTCATATGTAAAAGTAGGCATGTTGCAATTAGGTACGTACTTGTACACAACTTCAGAGTAGGCATATTCAGGAGGGGAATTTGGACAGAGCATGGTTGGATTTGCAATGTATCTGCACAGCTTCTAAAGTACATGTGAGCTTTACGCACTAACATTTATGTTTTATGTTTGTTAGATTTCTTCAGGGCGGTTTATAAAGAATTAAAGAGTAATGGCTGTAGGCTGGGAAAGAAAAAGGAACTCCATTGCATGACAGGACAGTGATTAGCACAATTACAGTAAGGAGAAAGAAAAAGAAGCAGAAATAAAATAACAGCAGGAATAAATAGCTTCAAGCTAATCATTATTTCTGCTAGTATTTTATAAAGGCACAGGCACTTATGTGCCTTTTATAAAATAGGTGCCTATGTGGCCTTCACACATATTGTAGACAATCTGATAAAAAAAAATGTTTTTGAGGGCAATTTAGAGAATCAATGAATTTCTTATCTCCAAAAGTTTGAGTAAAAAGATAAGATTTCACTGCACCCTTAAATTTGCTATAGAAATTTTCACCTTACAGTACAAATGGGAGCAAATTCCAGAGTACAGTCCCAAGATATCTAAAGGCACCATTAAACACACAGGTGCCTAATTTGTGAATTTTCGTACCTCTCGGCTGGGAGGTTTCTCACGAGGAAGACTCGCTTCACGATCGCAAGGGTTTCAGAGTTTTTGAGGGTCGGGGGGGGGGGGGGGGATTTCGCAGCTGCCTCCTCTGAGACTGCCCGACAAGCACAATGAAGCAAGGCGGGCCCGGGTAGGACTTAAGAACATAACATAAGATATGCCGTACTGGGTCAGACCAAGGTCCATCAAGCCCTGTATCCTGTTTCCAATAGTGGCCAATCTAGGTCATACGTACCTAGCAGTTTCCCCAAAAGACACAGGTTCCACAATGCTTGTATTGGGTCAAGAAGTGATATCTTGGGTCCCTTTTAATAATGGTTTATGGACCTTTCCTCCAGGAACTTGTCCAAACCTTTTTTAAACCCAGCTACACTAACAGCCTTTACTACATCCTCTGGTAACAAATTCCAGAGTTTGATTACACGTTTAGTGAAAAAATATTTTCTTTTATTAGTCTTAAATAGTTTACCCTGTAGCTTCATTGCATGTCCCCTAGTCTTTCTATATTCTGATAGCGTAAACAATCGATCTATGTTTACCCGTTCCACTCCATTCATTAATTTATAGACTTCGATCATATCTCCCCTCAGCCGTCTCTTTTCCAGGTTAAAGAGCCCTAACCTTTTTAGCCTTTCTGTATAGAAGTATCCTTCCATCCCCTTTACCATTTTGGTGGCTCTTCTCCTGAACCTTTTCTAATAATGCTATATCCTTTTTAAGATACGGCGACCAGAATTGCACACAATATTCAAGGTGTGGTCTCACCATGGAACGATATAGAGGCATTATAAAATCTCTTGTTTTATTTTCCATTCCTTTCCTTTAGCCGATTGGAGGGCGGCTTTGAGAGTTTCTTCCTGCCTGGGTCCGAATAACGTCCGACCAATGGGTGTTAGAGGTGATACGCGAGGGTTATGCTTTCGAATTTGCTCGTCCGGTACTAGATTCGTTCGTTCTGTCCCCTTGCAAAGGGCAGCAGAGACCGTCCACTATCTGATAAACTTTGGATTGTCTCTTACAGTTAGGAGCAGTCGTGCCGGTGCTGCTGGAGTCATACGGCATCGGTCGTTCCTTATCGTTCCTCTGGTTCAGTCCTCTACCTCTGGGTTGTCAACCTCCTCCCGCAGCTTTGGAGACTGGCATGTCAGAATGATGAC
Organism: Ichthyophis bannanicus; assembly: GCA_033557465.1. Classification (NCBI taxonomy): domain Eukaryota; kingdom Metazoa; phylum Chordata; class Amphibia; order Gymnophiona; family Ichthyophiidae; genus Ichthyophis; species Ichthyophis bannanicus. Next base: position 1,768,777,408 of record CM066031.1, read on the forward strand.
ATCACTGGATATAGCCTGCTGCACTCTCACCTCAGTCCCAGTGTGACCAGTCTCCAGGCAGCAGGAGGACGTTGGCGAGCCTAGTAGAGGCTCTTTGGAGAAACAGATAAGGAGCATTGTGGTAGTGTAGCTGGGGAATAGGATTTTTCATTTTAAGAAGTGGGTGCGTGTGTACCTTTTAAAAAAAATAAAAAAATATAATAAGGCTGTTTGGCATTCTTACTCCCTGGCCTTCTTGGGGTCAGGATAGCAAACGGCACTTCATAGCCGTTCATTGGTTTTGCCTAAGCAGGAGCGGTTAGTCACCTCATAGGAGCCTCAGGTTCTCTCCCCCCGGACATTTCGGGGGAGAGCCCCTTGTGTGCGGCAGTTGCCTTCCCATGCTGGGTTGGCTGTTTGTTCGCGGCTGTGGGGGAGAGCTCTGGCTGACGAGCTGTCTGACAGTCGCGGCTTTCTTTATTCAACGGCGCAGTCCTGGCTGGTAAGCAGTCACCGGTTGCAGGCTCGGCATTACTGGCACAAAGCTCCAATAAGGCTCGCAGTGTTGACCGGGGAGTTTTGGCGTCTTTTGTCTTCCGTCGGAGCACACGGCGGCCATTTTCCTGGAGCACGGGGAAACCGCGTGGCTGCTAACGGGCTCCATCGCGAGTCTGAAATAGACGGAAGCTTCTCGGAGTGCAGGATGGAGTTTTATTTTCTTTTATTTTCTTTTGTTTCCTCTTTTATTTTTCCTTCATTTCTAAGTTTAGGACTTTCCTTATCGCGCTTTGGTCTCTCTCGCGGGAGAAGGGGGAGGGGCTGCCTTTCTCGCGGGGGAGAGGCGCGGATGGTCTGTGTTACTAGATTTATGGAATTTTCCTTTGGGTAATCTAGATGGTATTAAAAAAAAAAAAAAAAAGAGGGCACAGTAAGACTACAGCAAGTAGTGTCAGTGTCAGTGCTTCCTGACTAAGCAGTGCTATGGCGTGGCCTCCACAGTGTTTTGTCTGTGGAACCCGTAGGGGTGCAGTAGCTGATTCAGGAGTGTGCCGGGGTGGTGCCACTCTTTCGTCAGCTGTAGAGCAGCAAATGGATCTTAAAGAGGTCTCAGAGACGCAGAGGGGATCTTTGGGATTGACAGCGTCCCCTCAGCCCCCTGAGCAAGGGTCTCCATTGGAGGATGCGGCAGGGCCATCTGGGGCACATCTGGCGGCGCGGTCCTCGGACCTCAGGGATTTTAGCCCTGATTTCGTATTGTTGATGCATCGGGCTTTCTGTTTGAGGCGTCAAGGTAAGTTGGCGCGGTTGACGAGGGGGGCGAGGAGCCTCCGGTTCGTAAGAAGCCGAGGATGCGAAATGCCAGTGCTGCGGATCCGGACTGGCTGGACTGAGAAGAGATTGATTGGGATCTTGAGGAAGGGGTTCAGGATCTTGAGGAGGGGGAGATCCCTGAGCCCGAGGACCAATCTAAAATCATTAGAGTCTTGCGTAGGGAAGAGCTACCGACGTTGATCACGGAAGCTATGCAGATGCTGAATCTTTCCACGCAAGTTCCTGTGGAAGAGGAAGTGGAAGATCCTGTCATTCAGGCAGTTCGGCAGACGCAGGTGGTCTTTCCCATTCACAGGGTGGTAGACAAAATGATTCAAGAGGAATGGTACCGACCGGAAGCAGGACTTTGTGGTGTAAGGACTATGAATAGGCTTTATCCTTTGGCAGATAAAGATAAGGACAGGTTCAAAGCGCCCCGGGTGGACGCAGTAGTTTCGGCTGTGACAAAGAAAACTACTATCCCGGTGGAAGGTAGTGCGGCCTTAAAGGATGCCCAGGACCCGTAAGGTGGACGGTTTGCTGAAACAGATTTTTGAGGCCGATTCTCTGTCATTACAGGCTTCTATTTGTGGTGCCTGGGTAGCTCGAACATGTTTACGCTGGGTTCAGAGGTTGCGACAGTCCCCGAATATGGATAGCGAAGAGCTCAAGGAGTTGGGTCGCCTGCAGTTCGGAGCGGCGTACCTCGCGGACGTGCATTATGATCTGATCCGTGGCACCCGACTTGCTGGGGTGCCCGTGGTATGCAGATCTTGTGCGGCTCCTGGACGGTCAGCCGTGGAGGTTGCCGGCAAGAGCAAACCTGTTGCTTCAGGGCTCTCTCTTCATGCCTCAAGTGGATCGGTTCTCGCTTATGGTCTGGCCATTGAAAGGGCGCGGCTGAGAAAAAAGGGCTATTCGGCGGCGGTCGTTGCTATGCTGCTTAGAGCATGCAAGCAGTCCACTTCCTTGGCGTATGTGCGTGTTTGGCGTATTTTTGAGGATTGGTGCTTGAGAAAACAGCTCCGGGCGTCTAAGGTCGATATTCCGTCAATTTTAGAATTCCTGCAAGACGGTTTTGATAAAGGTCTTGCAGCCAGCTCGCTGCGTGTGCAGTTGGCAGCCCTTGTCTGTTATTGAGGTAAGGTGAAGGGAGTACTGCTGGGTTCTCATCCTGATGTGGTTCGTTTCCTGAGAGCAGCCTCTCGGTTGAGGCTGGCGCGTAGAGTGTTGATTCCGCCGTGGGACCTCAATTTGGTGTTGGCAGCCTTATCTAAGCCTCCCTTTGAGCCTTTGCTTCAGGCTTCGGTGAAGGACTTGACATTGAAAACAGTTTTCCTGGTGGCGATCTGTTCAGCTAGACGCATTTCTGAATTGCAGGCTTTGTCGTGTAGGGAGCCTTTCTTGTCCTTTTCTAGGGAGAAGGTGGTGCTGCATCCGGTTCCGTCCTTTTTGCCCAAAAGTGGTGTCTTCCTTTCATCTGAATCAGGCGATATGTTTGCCAGTGCTGGGTTCTCGGGAAGGTGGTGAACCGGCGCGCAGTTTGCGACGGTTGGATGCAAAGAGGATGTTGCGCAGCTATTTTAAAATTGACTGAGTCCTTTCGCAAATCGGATCAGTTATTTGTGGTGTTCGGGGGTGTGCGCAAAGGGGAGGCGGCAGCTAAGGCCTCCATTGCCCGGTGGGTTTGGGAGGCGATTGCTTCCGCCTATCTCATTCAAGGACGTGCGGTACCCGCAGGGTTGCGGGCGCATTCCACCAGAGCGCAGGCATGCTCCTATGCGGAGCATAGTTTGGTTCCGCCAGGGGATATTTGTAGGGCGGCGACTTGGTCGTCTCTTCATACTTTCAGTAAGCATTATCGGCTGGATGTTGTGGCGGCGGTGGCAGGTGCCCGATTCGGTTTGGCAGTGCTGTGTGCCAGTTGGCGGGGTCCCTCCCAATGAATACTGCTCTGGTACTTCCCAGAGGTAGAGGACTGAACTGGAGGAATGATAAGGAAATGATAATTAAACTTACCTGGTAATTGTAGTTCCTTGAGTGACGACAGTTCAGTCCTCCATCCCGCCCAGAGTATTATTCAGGAGGTCTTCAGCGTTTCCGCTAAAAAGAGAATTATTACAGGTAGGTCGTTTAGTTCGAGTCGTTCTGTTATCTGTTTAAAGTTCTATGGGGTAGAAAAAGGGCGTAAGAAAGCCTTGCCGATTTGATTAAATGGTTTTAAGAGTAGGTAGAATAGATGCTATTGATTGATTTTAGCTACTTATTGGTTGCTCCTTTGAGTCTGCTTTAAGAGTTCACACTGGGACTGAGGTGAGAGTGCAGCAGGCTATATCCAGTGATATCATTCTGACATGCCAGTCTCCAAAGCTGCGGGAGGAGGTTGACAACCCAGAGGTAGAGGACTGAACTGTCGTCACTCAAGGAACTACAATTACCAGGTAAGTGTAATTATCATTTACTCTATTTATTTCGTAGTACCAAAGGAGGACGGGTCTCTCCGTCCTATCCTAGATCTCAAGGAAGTGAATCTCTGTCTGCGAGTGTCTTACTTTCGAATGGAAACATTGCGATCGGTAATAGTGGCGGTTCGGCAGGGGGAATTCTTGACATTTCTCGATCTTACCGAGGTGTACGTGCACATCCCGATCAGATCAGCTTATCAGAAGTTCCTAAGGTTCACACTCCATGGGGGCATTTTCAGTTTTAGGCATTGCCCTTCGGTTTGGCAACGGCCCCGCGTACCTTCACCAAGGTTTGCTCTTGTCATCATTTTTTAAGTATTCAATATCATGAGGTCAAAATATTGGCCACAGAACAATATGTGGTGGTCTTTTAAAGGCAATATTTTATGCATCTTTATGCCTCTAGGTCAGTTTCATTTAGGAAATGATTAATGATGTTTTATTTTTTAACGCATACTATTTATTTATTACTTTGTGGTATTTATTGATTTATTTATTATTCATTGGCTGTCTCTATTGATCAATTTATTTATTTCGGTGACATATGCCTTTTATTTGACAAGGCTTTTACAGAAAAGGTATCGGTAAATATATTTGTGTTTTATATATGTCATCTCATTTCTGTCTTTGTGCTTTATATTGAATTTTAACACTTTTTAACATATGTGGTTTTTATGATTTCTCAACTTTTTATGCTTATTTATTAAATCATTATAGATGTTAGCGGTGATGGTGTTTAGTTGTAACGTCAGTATCTATGATTTTACATATTGCATGTTTGTTAATTTTAATTAATTTTGATTTTATTCTTATTAATTTTATTTTCATTTTGCCTAATTATGATTGTTTGTTCTTTTGAGGTTTGCTCCCTCAGTATATCCCCCTGAAGAAGGCCAGGTGGCCGAAACGCATAGGGGACAATATAAAGGGTTTCAAAACCTGAAATCACTGCCAGTCTTGGTATCTGTTCTTTTGTTCCTTCGTATTCTACAGATACTTTGGTTGCTTTTTCCAGGGTACACTTGAGCGCCATCTCGGCGAATCATCTCCCCATCGATGGAAAGCCCCTCTCGGGGCAGCCTTTAGTCTCCCGCTGTATGGGGGTCTTCTGCTTTCCAAGCCGCCCATCTGTCCTCACCCGGCGGAATAAGACCTGAATGTGGTGCTCATGCAGCTCGCCCGTTCACCTTTTGAGCCAATGGCGACGTGCTTGCTCCGGCACCTGTCCTGGAAAGTGGCCTTCCTGTTGGCCTTCCTGTTGGCGCTGACCTCGGCCCGCCAAGTCAGTGAGCTCCAGGCTCTCATGGCTGATGCCCCTTATACCAGGTTCTATCGAAACAGGGTGGTCTTCCGTACCCACCCTAAATTCCTGCCTAAAGTCGTCTCGGACTTCCATCTTAACCAAGAGATAGTCCTGTTGACTTTCTTTCCGAGGCCCCACGCTGACCAGGTGTCGACGGCCCTCCACACCCTCAACTTCAGGTGGGCTCTCTCCTTCTACTTGCAGTGTACCCAGACTCACTGCGGCCGGCTCTTTATGACCTACCATCCCAATAGGCCGAGGCAGGCATTTACCAAACGTACCCTCTCGGTTTGGGTGGCGGACTGCATCACTTTCGCTCACTCGAAGGCGGGCGCCCCGTTTGATCGAGTCACCGCACACGGGGTCCGTGCCAAAGCGGCTTCAGTGGCTTCGCTACGCTCCGTGCCCCTGATGGACATCTGCCGGGCGGCGACCTGGTCTTCCACAAATACTTTCGCTGCCCACTACTGCCTGGAGAGGGAGTCCTGCCAGGACAGTGTCTTTGGCCAGGCTGTACTCCGTAACCTGTTTGGGGTATAAGCAACTCCTGCCCTCCGACCCTTCTTCACGGCTACCGAGGGCTGGGTTCCACTAGCTCTGGGGAGGATGAGGCGGAGGTTGGGCCAAAGGGGTCTTCTGTCTCGTATTCAAGCCTGACCAAGGGCATCCAATAGGGTTGCAGGTAAGCTCCCTTTTTTGGGGGGAAGGGAGAGGAGCTGTCTTTCTCCGAATAAGGAGGGGGGTTTGTTTTGGTTCTATAGGATAAGTATGGTTAAAAAATTTGTCTACTTATTTTGTTGCTTCTGTGAGTCTGCTTTGAGAGTGGACGGTCCCACGGTATAAGTACCAGTGTCATCAAAATGTGACATGCTCAGTCTCCAAGCTGCTGGAAGAGGTACACTACCCAGAGGTACACTACCCAGAGGTGTGGGACTGGACTGGAGTTTCTCAAGGAACAACAATTATCAGGTAAGTCTAATTTTGTCGTCAACGATTGTATGAAGACCCCATTTTTGAGATAGGTCCAGCATAGATCTTCTTTTGAGCTATAGATACAGTGCCTAAGTTGAAGCCACTGAAAGTAACATGAGGCCGGGAGGCCATATTCTTTTTGTAAGGACGGAAAGGATTTCCAGGAAGTATCAATAGCTAGTTGTCCTAATAACCAAATATCACATCCTTGCCATACTTTCTAGACAAAACAGACATTTTTGATTTTGAATAGGGGGTTATACTAAAGTGGCAACAGTTTTGAGTGGGGATTATCTGTGCCAATGGTCAGAAGAAAAGCCTAAAATGCCTCTTGAGTTGCTATTACAACAGGACCGACTCTAGACTTATCTGGATGCCACATACCCATTAGAAGCTGTACCAGACATGGAGTTACCAGTCTCTCTTCCAGTTGCCATGTATATAGTTATTTATATATAATTACCATGTTTTACCAAGTTTATTTACCTTGTTCATTGTAAAAAACCAATGCTGTTTGTACCATTGTGTTTATATTTGTTCATGTGTAAACCGCACTGATTTAAGAGCGCGGTATATAAGAAAAATAAATAAATAAATAAATAAATAAATAAATAAAGTTAGTTTCTGGGGGAGATCTTCATAGGTAGCCCATACGGTCCCTTGTATGAGTAAAAAAGCAAGATGGTACCAACAAAAATCTGGAAAGTGGACTCCCCTGCTGTCTTTATTAGCTTTTAATTTCTTTAAAGCTATCCTGGCTGGTTTCTCTGCCCATAGAAATATGACCTGAATGCACTCTAATGCCTTATATTTTGATAAGGGAAACAAAGCCGGAAGCATTCCTAACTCAGAATTTACCTTTGGAACAAGAGCCATCTTTATGGATTCTAGATGGCCCCGCCAAGTAAAGTGGAGGGGGACCACTGTAAGGTAAAAGAGCAAACAAGATCCATTAGATCCTTTGTTTTTAATGTATCGTCCAGTGAGGCACAGTAATGTACGCCGAGATATTTAATTGCGGAGGACTCCCATTGAAACGGAAATTCTGAAAGTAAAGCAACATGAGTTAGGTGATCAAGAGGGAAAGCCACAGATTTTGATCAGTTGATTTTATGTCCAGAAAGATTGGAGTATTGAGCAATCAGTTGTAAGAGTGCAGCAATAGGCATAGGTTGAACAAAAAGCAAAAGATTGTCTGCCTAAACGGAGAGTTTGATTTGTAAGTCTGCAATTGTAATGCCAAGGATTTTAGAGGATTGCTGAATTAGTAATGCCAGAGGTTCCAACACCAGATTGAAGAGAAGAGGAGACGGAGGGCATCCCTGACGTGTACCATGGTGTAAAGAAAAGAATTGGGACAATATTCCATTAGCAAAAATACATGCCGTAGGCCAAGCATGAAGTGTGTTCAAAAACTTGCTTCGAAAGCCAAACCATTCGCCTCCACATCACCAGAGCCCCAATCAGCATCGGGGCTGAGAGCGGGAAGCTGAAACCCCTCCCGCTCTCCATCTCAAAGCCAGTCAGGGCCTAACGCGGGAACTTTTAAAAGCAAGCACCTCCCGGCGCCTTCCATCTCAGCCGCCTCCACGTCACTGGAGCCCCTATCAGCATCGGGGCTGAGAGCGGGAGGCTAAAACCCCTCCTGCTCTCCACTTAAGGCTAATTGGGGCCCAACACGGGAATTTTAAAAGCAAGTGCCTCCCGGTGCGCCTGTGCCTGAGGGCCTCGCCAGAGAGCCCTTTGGCATGGCCCTTAGGCACCTAATCCAATCCATAAGGAACGCTAAATTTTGCAACTTGCTAATCTACCTGTTTTTTTTTTTTAACCTACATTTCTCTGTATGCCATTAATGGTAACCCAACCTCAATAACTCTGCTATAATGTTCACCCAGTTAAAATCTATAAACGTTCTCTTTACTACTACCTCTGTCCCATACAAAGGTTTCTATGCTACATTGTATATATCCTTGCCAATCTATTTCCTTGCCTGAAATGCTACTTTGTATCAACCAACTTGCATCATTGCTGTGCAGAACTCCCTGATGCCCGCTGAGTATTTTCTGTTAGATAAATGACTTAACACCCTGAATCTGTACTGAAAATCAATAGAACCCTACTCAGTCTATGCACTGTGCATACCTGGTATCTCTATGCTTGCTTGCTCCCCCATCTGAATGCTTGTAATACAGGTTTTGAATGCTATAATATAAGGCTGCCTACCCAGCCTTACCCCTAACTCCTTTGTCTCCTCCAAACTCTTACTACTTCCCAACTAACTCACTGCTTCCAACACCACCAGTGGCTCTTCCCACCGCCATCCCTCTACCATGGGGACCCATACTCCCTGGCAAACAACCTTATGTACTTGCTTCCTAGTACTATCCATCATCTCCGCTCTTCTCTCTCATGCATTAGAAGTGAAACAAAATATAATGAATCCTATTTCTATAATTCACACATACAGACCACCACTTAATTCCAAATTACTGCACTATCCTCACTCATTCCATGCCCCCCGTAAATGTAGACTTACAAATATTACTCCCAACCCCCTTACCGCCTCTACCCCACCACCCAAATTAAACAATCCCCCACTGTTCCTGAGCGGTAATCCAGTTTAGTCCTCTACATCCGGGTAGTGCACCTCCTCCTGCAGCTCGGAGACTGGACCAATCAGAATCTTCTTATGCTAGGATGTCTGCTGCTGGATCTCCCATCATCCCCCAGTGTGTCCAGTCTCCTGGCAGCTGGAGGACATGTGTGCCTGGGGTTAGGCTCACTTAGGGACCTTTAGAGGCAAAACTAGAGAGTTTTTTCCTTTGTCTTGCTTTTCTTTTGCTTTGCTTTCTGTTTTTAGGTAGCTGTCACTTTAAAATTACCAACATTACAAGAGAGCCGGCTGCGCTCAGAAGCCGTGCCTGCACTACGCTGCTGACTTGTCTCTGAAGGCTGTTTCTGCAGTCCAAGGCTGGCTCCTTCCTCCACGACTGTTCGGAGGAGGACTTTGCCTTTCCGGTCACCTGGCAGCGTTTAGGAAGCCCCTCGTCAGCAGGCTGGCTTCCCTCTTACGCTCCGTGCTGCTTTCCCTCTTTTACTGACAGCCGGTGCCATTGTTTGCTCCTGCTCAGGATTCGAGTGAGGAGATTGCTGCGGCGATTTTGGTCAGGTGCGGTGAGTGCCGGCAGTTTTTTGGTGGCTTTCTCCCCCTTTGCCTGCTTTACCTTGCTATTTCTTTTTACATTTCATTTTTCTTTCGGTGGTTTTTCGTGCCCTTTTTTCCTGCCGGCTAAAGGGGTCGGCGGCCATTTTACAGACCTGTTTTTTCCTGTCCAGCAAGAAGAGTGCTTTAACTGCCTTTTCCTTCCACTTAGCGCACCTTTGGCATAACGTTTTTGCCTGGAGGGAGGGGGGGCACTGCAGTTCCCAGGTGCTGGTTCTAAAAAAAAAAAAAGAAAACAGAGCTTTTTATTTTTGTTCTTAGCTTTGCTTTCTTTAAGTTTTCATTTACATTTACTTTAAATTTACTTTTTCTTTCACTGGGGACTGCTGTAGCATGGCTGCCCGACCACAGTGCGTTATCTGCAGGTCGCGCAGGGGGGCAGTGGATGACTCGGGGGGGTCTGCATGGGCTGCGCCTCAGTTTCCGTCAGTTTAGAACACCAACTGGAGGATAAGGAATTGTCCGACCCTGGAAGCCCGACGGTGCAGGCGGACAGTGGTCCTTCTCCTGACCCTCTTGAATCTGCGTCTACGGCCCCTCCTAAAGGGCAGGGGGGCACATGGCCGGTTGCATCGGCAGCATCTTCCTTTCTGAATTTTTCCCCGGACTTTGTCCTGCTTATGCACCAGGCCTTTCGCTTGGGGCGCTCGGGCAAGTTGCCAGACGCTTGGCCATCGCCCCTGTCTTCCCTTCAAGGTGGAGAGGCCAGGCAAGAAGGCCAGCCTTCGGCCAAGCGCCTTCGCGCCATGGACCTGGACCATGACGACTTGAGCTGGCAGGATGCTGATGCTGAGGTGGACCCGGAAGGTGCTGTTGACGAATTGGAAGACTGGGAAATCCCAGAACCCGAGGATCAAGCCCGGATAATTCGGGTCTTTCGTAAGGAGGAGTTGGGGCCTTTGATTACGGAATCTCTCCACGCTCTCAATCTCGCTGCTCCTCGTTCTGCTGAGGAGGACGGCTTGGAGGATCCTCTCATTCAAGCGGTGCGGGACTCTCAAGTGGTGTTTCCAGTGCACCGTGTTGTGGAGCAGATGGTTCAAACTGAGTGGGATCATCCCGAATCCGGCCTTAAGGGCATTCGGACTATGAACCGCCTTTATCCGTTGGCAGATAAAGACAAGGAGAGGTTTAGATCGCCCCGAGTGGACGCTGCGGTGTCTGCAGTCACCAAGAAAGCTACCATTCCGGTGGAAGGCAGTGCGGCTTTGAAGGACGCACAGGACAAGAAGATAGATGGGTTGTTGAAACAGTCCTTTGAGACAAATGCGTTGTCTTTGCAGCCCTCCATTTGTGGGGCCTGGGTGGCTAGGGCCTGCTTACGTTGGGCTCAACACTTGAGGCAGCTCTCCGGCTTGGATCAGCAGGGCTTGCTGAAGGTTACTAGGCTGGAGTCCGGATCAGCGTATCTGGCGGATGTGCAGTATGATTTGATTAGAACATTGGCGAATAGTATGGCCTCTTTGGTGGCGGCGCGCAGATCCTTGTGGCTGCGGAATTGGGCGGCCGATGGTTCTTCTAAGTCCCGACTCAGTAAGCTACCCTTTAAGGGTAAGTTGTTGTTTGGTGACGATCTGGATAAATTGGTAAAAGATCTTGGGGAGTCCAAGGGTGGTCGTCTGCCCGAAGATAAGCCTAAGCTGAGTAGAGGTATGCCGTCGGTGCGGGGTCAGTTTTGAGACTTTTTTGCAAATTTCGTTCTTCCCGATTTTGGGGTTCCCAGCGCGGCCGGTATAGTTCCAGGGGCCACGGTTTTCGGGGGCGTGTAGAGGATTCGCAGCGGCGTCCTCTTCGGCGTCCTCTTCCTTTGGTCGTAAGCCACAATGAAGCGAGGCGGACTCCGGAAGGGGGGGTTAGTCATCGGAGGACGTCTTCAGGACTTTATGCCTTCCTGGGCCCAAATCACGTCAGATCAGTGGGTGCTCGAGATAATCAGAGAAGGTTATGCCCTAGAGTTTGCTATGCCAATTACCGACGCCTTTGTCCTTTCCCCCTGCAGAGGCGAGCAGAAGATTCAGGCCATTCGGGAGACGTTGAGTCGGCTTATCGCATTGGGCGCGGTGATTCCCGTTCCTCCTTCTGAGCGCGGCGTCGGTCGCTACTCCATTTATTTTGTGATGCCCAAGAAAGATGGGTCGCTACGCCCGATTCTAGATCTCAAGGGCATGAATCGTTTCCTTCGGGTCCCACATTTCCGGATGGAGACCTTGTGGTCCGTCATAGTAGCGGTGTGTCAAGGAGAGTTTCTTACCTCTCTCGATCTCTCGGAGGCCTATTTACACATTCCCATCCGAGCGGGCCACCAGAAGTTCCTGCGGTTCGCGTTCCCGTGGGGTCACTTTCAATTTCAGGCATTGCCCTTCGGTCTCGCCACAGCTCCGCGCACCTTTACCAAAGTCATGGTGGTGGTTGCGGCGGCCTTGCGCAAGGAAGGGTATCTTAGTCCACCGTTATCTCGACGATTGGTTGATTCGTTCAAAGTCCAAAGAGGAGAGTGTGCAGGTCACGGACAGAGTAGTGACCTTGCTACGGTCCCTCGGCTGGATGCTCAACGAGAACAAGAGTCATTTGGTGCCAACGCAGTCCCTCGAATACCTCGGAGTTCGTTTCGACATGGCGAGAGGGTTGGTGTGCTTGCCGGAACGCCGTGTTCAGGCCTTGCAAAGTCTCGTGCGCTCTTTCTTGGGGAATCCCGCTCTGTCAGCGTGGTGGTACCTGCGCCTGTTGGGCACCAAGGCGGCGACGTTGGAGGTGGTGCCTTGGGCCCGGTTTCATATGTAGCCGCTTCAGAGAGCCCTGTTATGCCGCTGGTCGAACCAGTTGGATTCGTTGAACAAGCGGTTGCCGTGTCCGAGATCGGTCCGTTTGTCTCTCTGGTGGTGGCTGTGCTCGACGAACCTCCGGATGGGGCTTCCTCTGGAGCAACCCTCTTGGATCCCGTTCATCACGGATGCGAGTCTGTTGGGCTGGGGAGCCCACTGCGAAGGCCGCTTTGTGCAGGGCACATGGACCCCTCTCGAAGCATCTTGGTCGATCAACCGCCTCGAGCTGCAGGTGGTGAGACTCGCGCTGCAAGCCCTCAAGGCGTTGGTGCGGGGGAGAGCAGTGCGCGTTCTCTCGGACAACTCGGCAACGGTGGCCTACATCAACCGCCAGGGCGGCACTGGCAACGTGGCCATGGAAAGCGAGGCAGAGTTCTTGTTCGCTTGGGTGGAGACCCGCTTGCCGGCTCTGTCGGTGGCGCATATCGCCGGAGAAGACAGTGTGATGGCGGACTTTCTCAGCAGAGTGCGGGTCGACCCCGGGGAGTGGGAACTGAACCCGCAGGTGTTCGCGCAGATAGTCCGCAAATGGAGACCTCCGCTTATGGACCTTATGGCAACGTTCTACTCGGCGAAGACGGGTCGGTTCTTCAGCAGGCGGAGAGAACGCATGTCCGAGGGCATCGACGCGCTAATTCAGCCATGGCCGACGGACGGTCTTCTTTATGTCTTCCCCCCCTTGGGCGCTGATCGGTCGGGTCGTTCAGCGCATCGAAGCGCACCGGGGGCGGGTTTTGCTGGTGGCTCCAGATTGGCTGAGAAGACCGTGGTATGCGGATCTGGTTCGCTTGCGTCACGGAGTGGCTTGGAAACTGCCTCCGCTTCCGGATCTGCTTCTTCAGTGGCTGTTGCGGATGCCTCAGGTGGATCGATTCTCGCTTACGGTTTGGCCCTTGAGAGGTCTCGGTTGAGGAAGAAAGGCTATTCCCCTGAGGTGGTTGCCACGCTCCTCCGGGCGCGGAAGCCTTCCACATCGCTGGCGTATGTGCGCGTGTGGCGCTTATTTGAGGATTGGTGTTCGCGCCGTGGGGTTCGCGCGGCTACGGCTTCGATGTCGGTAATTCTCAGTTTCTTGCAGGACAGTTTTGATAAAGTTTTGGCGGCCAGTTCTCTGAAGGTGCAAGTGGCAGCGCTGGCGTGCTACCGTGGCAAGGTTCTCGGGGTTTCGCTAGGGATGCATGCGGACGTCCAACGTTTTCTCAAGGCGGTTTTGAGGTTGTGCCCTGCGCGCAGAGTGTCCGTTCCTTTCTGGGATTTGAACCTAGTGTTACAGGCCTTGGTTCGCGCACCCTTTGAGCCCCTTCAGAGAGCGTCGGTTAAGGATCTCACTCTGCAGACGGTGTTTCTGGTGGCGTTCTGTTCGGCGAGGCGCATCTCGGAGTTGCAGGCGCTGTCGTGTAGGGAGCCGTTTTTGTCCATTTCTCGAGAGCGCGTGGTTCTTCGGCCGGTGCCCTCATTTTTACCTAAGGTGGTTTCGCCTTTTCATTTGAATCAGCCGGTATATCTTCCGGTCCTGACTTCGGAAGCGAAAGGTCCTACGGACGGGGGTTTACATTGTCTCGATGTGAGGCGCGTCCTTCGTCGTTACTTAAAGGTGTCCGATACGTTCCGTAAGACGGATCGCTTGTTTGTACTGTTTGGCGGAACCCGCAAAGGAGAGGCGGTGTCTAAGGCGTCTATCGCCTGGTGGATTAAGGAGGCGATTGCATTGGCTTATATTTTACAGCATCGACCGGTTCCGGTGGGTTTGCGGGCCCACTCTACCAGAGCTCAGGCGACTTCCTGGGCGGAGCATAGTTTTGTTCCACCTGTGGACATTTGTAAGGCAGCTACTTGGTCATCTCTTCATACCTTTAGTAGACACTACCGCTTGGATGTGCTCGCCGCTCAGGATGCTAGGTTTGGTTCGGCGGTGTTGCGTGCCGGTTGACAGGGTCCCGCCCGGTGTTGACTGCTCTGTTACATCCCGGATGTAGAGGACTAAACTGGATTACCGCTCAGGAAATAGAAATTACACTTACCTGGTAATTGTAGTTCCTGGAGGATCCAGTTTAGTCCTCCTTCCCTCCCAAGTGTCACAGTTGTTAGTAACGGCACGCTTCAGGTGATCGGCAAGGACTTGCTTCAGTCTGTAGCTTCGGGTTTTCGTATCCCGGGCTCGCTTTTTCTTTCTTTTTCCAGCCGTGCAGCAAAGGTGGCTGGCTTAGGACTGCTTCTTCTTCAGGTGCAGTCAGAGGCGCTGTACAGAATTTTGGCTTCCTCGTTTGGGGAGGGGGTCGCTAAAAAATTAAGGGGACTAAGTTCTTTTCTGATTTACTATTTATAGTTATCTCATGTGTTGCTTCTTTGAGTCTGCTTTGTCAATAGTTCACTGGGGGATGATGGGAGATCCAGCAGCAGACATCCTAGCATAAGAAGATTCTGATTGGTCCAGTCTCCGAGCTGCAGGAGGAGGTGCTCTACCCGGATGTAGAGGACTAAACTGGATCCTCCAGGAACTACAGTTACCAGGTAAGTGTAATTTCTGTTTATGCACACTGATCAATGTACGCTCAGCCAGGAATAAGATCCCCCCCCTTATAGCGGACCTAATTACTGATCACAACCTGTCTTACTGAAACATGGTTCCACCAAACTGACTCTGTTCTCATAAACCTTTGCCCTCCCTACTCACTCAATTCACAACTGCAACAGGACAACCAATAGAGGCGATGGTGTCTCAGTAATATCAAAGAGAGAATTAATCTTCACCACCATTGAATCAATCTCTACCCCAGGCACTGATTCAATTAAAGTTTCCAACAATGCACTCTCACTGTAGCTCTTATACAGAGCTCCTCAAACAGATACTCTCTACCTTTTCTATAATACTCGAATTGGCCTGCACTCCTCAAACTGATACACACCATCTCATCATCCTTGGAGACCTTACCCTCTCCTCAACCTCACCGAAACAAGCTTCCTCCTTCCTAGATGCCATGGAAGCCTTACCCTTCTCTCAGATCATCAAATCTCCAATTCACAATAAGGGCAACATCCTAGACTTGATCTTTATACCCCACAATATCCTAGAGAATACTCAAATTTCTTATTCTATCTATCCTGTTCCATGGTCAGACTACTCCCTGATACTCTTCTCTTTTCCCTCCCATCACCAGAAATGTTCCTACCTCAACCCACCTCCACAGACTCGTAAATTCAAACACTTTGATATTAACTCGTTCATTAATCAGGTAACACCTCAACTAGAGATGGTATCTGACAACGAAACCAACTTAGATTCCCAAATTAATGGATGGAACAAAATCATGACTGCTGCCGCACAAGCACCCTCCAGACCATCCCTAATAACCAACACATCCACACAAACATCGTAATAGAACACCCTGGTTCTCTACTTCACTGTGTGAATTAAAGAAATAGTTCAGAACAAGTTATACTCCAATATACTGGCTCATCGGCTTTCAAGGGTTTTACACCTGCTGGTACATCCTGATCAGTGTGGTTTTATTATAGGTTGGTCAACTGCCGGCAATGCTTGTCTACTTTGTAACCGGTTGAAAGTTGTAGACTGCTTGGATACGCCATATGTCGGCCTATCATTAGATGCTGAGAAGGCCTTTGATAGGTTAGAATAGCCCTTCCTTTTTAAAGTTCTGGATTGGTTTATTTATTTAACATTTTTATATACTGTCTTTCTACAAATCAAAACGGTTTTACAGAGAACATAAGGTAACAGAGTTGACCACAGCTGATTTACATGGAACAATACTTTATGATTATAACAGTGAAACAAATTCAATAGAACTTTTTACATATTTACATAGAGGGGTTACATATTTACAAGGAGGGGTGAGGTGTGTAAGCTGATTAGGAGAGCTGTGGTTTAGGGTGACACTGTGAAGTATTCCTGAAAGTGGAAGGTTTTAAGCCTTTTGTGGAATTCGGAGTGGGAAGAGCATCCTCTTAGGTCTGTTGGGAGGGCATTCCATATGGAAGGGGCAAAGAGGGAGAAAGTTCAGCTACATGTGGATTTGTTTGCTCTTTTACTTCTGTGAGGGTTAGAACGTCACCGGCGTCGCTTCCGTGACCACCCCACCCCTCAGCCCTACCAACTACATAGAAAAGCTCCACTCCTATTGCTTGGAATTCTTAAGGTGAAAAACAGAATACAATAGTTTTGCGTTCTTTAAATAAACCCAAGGAACTATTCTCCATTGCCACATCCCTATTAAATGAACCATCAAACCATGAACTGGATGAAAATATTTCCCCACAAGCCATAGCAGACAACCTTTGCTCTAAATACTTCCCACCCTCATTTCGAATTAGCCTCCACGCAGAATCCTATACCCCTGATGTAACCTCTATACTAACCTGGAACCAGTTCAACCCCCCGTCTCTTGACAACATAATTTCAGTCATGAAAATCTCAACGCATCCACTTCTGCACTCGACCCATGCCCAGTCATGTGGATTAAAAGCACGAAAGAAACCCTTAGCCCCTTCATCCGATCCATTGCAAATACCTCCCTCAGCACTGGAATTATGCCAGCACCCCTGAAAAAGAGCTCTATCTGCCCCATCCTGAAAGGAAACAAACTTAACCCTACTTTATCAGCCTTCTACAGACCCATATCAAGTATCCCACTACTAGCAAAAATAACCGAAAAGATTGTCCCATCCCAACTGCAGAATTACATTGATGATCATGCCCTCTTGACCCCTTCCAACATGGTTTCAAAAGGAACCATGGTGTCGAAACTCTGATCACGTCTCTTCTAGACTTGGTGATGTCTTATACCCAAACACCTACTCAAGGTTGCCTATTTTCCTTGACATTTCACCTGCTTTCGGTTCCCTCCCCCATGACAGACTGCATGACATCGGCCTCAGAGATACTACCTTAAACTGGTTCTGTTCCTACCTTGAAAATAGAACACAACAGGTACAAATGGCAACAGAACTTCCCTACCTTTCATTCCTACTCAAGCTAGAGCCTTGAGGGACTCCTTACCTGCTCTCCTCTTCAACATCTTCCTTCAACCAATATGCAAAATCTTTTGTGAACACAACATACAATACCAATTATACGCCGACGATATAATGTTCTTCATCCCTTTCAACATTACAATGCTGAACTTCACCAACATTAGCAACTGCTTCACCAAGATAAGACACTGGCTCCACCATCATAACCTTATAATTAACCAAACTAAAACAGAAGCTCTCCACATCTTTTCCAACTCATCCTTTGTTCCCCTGACATCCATCGTCCTTGGAGATTGCACGGTCTGTGTTTAAAATTTTAAAAAAAGTAAAATATCTAGGCTTAATAATTGACCAATACCTCACCTTCCAGGAGCAGATAAGAACTACAAATGCCATCTACACCAAAATAAGAACCCCAAGAAACCTCCGCCCCTTCCTAAACCCCGTCTCCTTCCAAACAGTTTGCCAAGCCCTTACCACCCCGACCCTCGACTACTGCCACCTCATATATCGCAGTCTCCCAAAACAGAGCATCCACCCCCTCCAAATGGTTCAGAATGCAATAGCACGCCTCATAACCAACACATCCAGACAAGCTCACATCACCCCTGTCCTCCAGGACCTCCACTGGCTCCCAATGTAAGCCAGAATAAAATTCAAAGCCATCACACTAATAAAGTAATTCACAAAGAATCTGCCCCCTGTCTACTCTCTCTTCTCTCCAAACCAAACAGCACCAGATCACATAGACCAAACACTGCAAACATACCCTCACAGAAGTAAAAGAGCAAACAAATCCACATGTAGCTGAACTTTCTCCCTCTTTGCCCCTTCCATATGGAATGCCCTCCCAACAGACCTAAGAGGATGCTCTTCCCACTCCGAATTCCACAAAAGGCTTAAAACCTTCCACTTTCAGGAATACTTCACAGTGTCACCCTAAACCACAGCTCTCCTAATCAGCTTACACACCTCACCCCTCCTTGTAAATATGTAACCCCTCTATGTAAATATGTAAAAAGTTCTATTGAATTTGTTTCACTGTTATAATCATAAAGTATTGTTCCATGTAAATCAGCTGTGTCAACTCTGTTACCTTATGTTCTCTGTAAACCGTTTTGATTTGTAGAAAGACAGTATATAAAAATGTTAAATAAATAAACCAATCCAGAACTTTAAAAAGGAAGGGCTATTCTAACCTATCAAAGGCCTTCTCAGCATCTAATGATAGGCCGACATATGGCGTATCCAAGCAGTCTACAACTTTCAACCGGTTACAAAGTAGACAAGCATTGTCGGCAGTTGACCAACCTATAATAAAACCGCACTGATCAGGATGTACCAGCAGGTGTAAAACCCTTGAAAGCCGATGAGCCAGTATATTGGAGTATAACTTGTAATCCATGTTTAAAAGCGAGATTGGCCTGTAGTTTCCTACAACTTTTGGATTTTTACCCAGTTTCTCCAGTATCACTGTGGAGACACTGGCAAAAACTCTGTGGCCCTTTCTTGGGCCTGTAGCAACTGGTAAAAAGTCAACAAGTGAGGTAGAAGGTCCTTAGCAAAAGGGCCCGCTGCCTTTCCAGAACTCATGACTGCTAAAGCATCTTGCATCTCTTCAAGAGAGATGGGCTTGTCTAGGGTTATAGCTCGATCCTCCGAAAGCCTCGGGTGTGTAATATGACTCAAAAGATTCTCAATGGTTTCCAAGGCCAGGGTCACTTTGGAGGTATATAGTTGAGAGTAGAAGTCACGAAAAGCTTCTACTATGTCAGATTTGCTAGTCAAGCATCTTTGTTGATGGTCAGTAATGGTTACGATGTGCAATCTGACATACTGATTGTAACAAAAAACAAATCCTACACCCCCCTACCCACATTACACTCCAGAAACATGACATCCACATAAACGAAATAAAATACCTAGGGGTGATACTAGATACACACCTTAGTATGAACACCCACATAAGAAATACAACCAAGAAAATATACTTTAAACTCAAAGTATTAAAACAATTACGCCCTCTAGTACACCTGCAAGACTTCCTGAGCATCATTCAAGCCATTGTCACACCACATTTTGACTTCGCCAACCTCTCTCTACTAGGCACCACTAACCAAAACATCAAAAGGCTCCAATTGGCCCAAAACGCTGCATGATTAGAGGAGATTGGTCTACATGGGGTCACATTAAAATGGTTTCAATCATATCTGACAGAGAGATTTTTACAAGTAAAGATTGGACAAAAAACGTCTCTGCCCATAAGAGTATTACAAGGTGTGCCACAAGGTTCCGCTCTTTCTTCGCTTCTCTTCAACATTTATTTGCAGCCAATTTGCAATATTCCATTAAAAAGTGGCATAAAGTATACAATTTATGCTGACGATATTATGATTTTCACAACTATCTCCATCGAGAAACCTGATTTTTCAGCATCACAGATTGTCTATCACAAATGTCCACCTGGTGTAAAACCAACAATATGCAAATTAATTTTAGCAAGACAGAGGCATTATTTGTATCTCGTAACCAAAATTTTGCACATCCACCTGTCATCAAGATAGATAATTCAATTATTCCTATTAAATCAGAAGTGAAATATCTTGGAGTTACTCTAGACAAGGAATTAAATCTCAGATCACACATAAACAAGACGATTAGAAGCGCTTATTATAGAATGAAAATCATCAGAAGACTAAGGCCGCTTCTGGAAACTGTTCACTTCCGCAATGTTTGTCATGCTCTAATTACACCATTACTTGACTTCTGCAATCCAATATATCTGGGTCTAGCTAAGCAGTCACTGAAGCCTTTACAGTTAGCGCAAAACACCGCTGCTCGTATAATTTTTGGTCTATCAAGTAAAGAGCATATAACTCCTATCTTAAAGGAGCTTCATTGGTTACCAATATCATCTCGTATTAAATACAAAACAGTAATTTATATTTTCAAGATAAAGCAACAATGTTCTGCAAAAAGTCTGACGTATCTTATCCGGTCAGATATTAGCAACAGACCTAGGAGAAGTGTATCTGAAAATAGAATCAGCTCCTCAAATGACATCAGAAAAACACGCAAGGAGACCTCTGAGAGAGCTTTCTCGTTTGCTGCGACTTCCATCTGGAACTCCCTACCTAATGATCTGAGAGCAGCTCAGGACATCAAAGACTTTAGAAAACAACTGAAAACAGTTTTGTTTACGGAGCACTACGGTCATGCAATCAACTAATTAATTTTTAAGAAAGCAATTATTTATATATACATTGTACAATAGCTCACTTTATAGTATAGCTCACAATATATAGTGCACCTTTTCCAAAGACATTTAATCATATATTTACAAACTATGTATATATTATCACAGATTTTTTCACTATTACTAATTTTCTCTTTTGTTAAACCGCTTTGATTGTATGATAAGGCGGTATAAAAATCCAATTAAATAAATAAATAAATAAATAAATAAATAATGAAGGTACCCCTTTTGAGCACATATCACCTTATCTAGCCAAACTACACTGGCTCCCTATTCAATGTAGAATAGACTATAAATTAATAATAACCACCTTTAAAGCATTAAATAACACTGCCCCAGCTACCCTTAATAAACTACTCACTAAAGACACAGCCCACTCCGCACATAGAAGAGGCAACGCTAATAAATTAAGGATTCCAAAAGAATTCACAAAGACCAAAAAACAACCAATAAAAAAGCATTCTCCCACGCTGCACCTATACTCTGGAACTCACTACCAGACGAAATCAGAGCCTTAACCGACCTTAAAGCCCTACGCAAAACATTAAAAACCCACCTCTTTATCTCCCACTACGGTCCACTGGCAAACTCCCAACACCAAAATGAAAAGGGATAATCTATATAACACATAGAAACTAACACTACAACTGCCTTATGATATTATGACCTTTGACACTGTCTATGATGTTTTATATATCTACCTTCACTGTTAAACTAATTTCTGCTAACTGTATATAGTTAAATGTACATAGTTCTCCAAAGTTTAAAAGTTTAATTGTTAATGTATATAATTCATGCAATGTTCAATGTAAAAACAGAAATGTCTTTCTGTCCCCCTAACTGTTATATGTAAACCGCACCTGATCACTGCAAGGTTGCGGTATATAAAAGTTTGTTAAATAAATAAATAAATAAATAAATCTGTTGTGCCGTGCTTTCAGTGTAGAGGCCAAAAGCTTGCCGACCCTTTTGTTAAGTGTAATAACGTACGTGTTGAGTGAACATAATTTGTTCTACCTCTGAGCTAAGAATAATATTATACTGATAATAGCCATTGAAGGCGACTCAGAATCACAGGGTTGACTTATCTCTGAAGTTATCTTTCATCTGCTCTGATTTGCTTGTCTAGAGCATGGCGTTTTGCCTTCTCATTTCGAGCCATTCCGATAGAGTAGCTAGTAATTACCGCTCTTATCGAGGCCTTAAAGGCTTCCCACTATGTCCAACAGTAAGTTTCTTCTGCCATATTTATAGTAAATAACTCCTGTATTACCTGTTGTACGGTTGTCTTAAATGATTCATCTGCTAGAAAGGATTTTTTAAAGGACCAGGGGCTCTGACCAGTGGGTTCCCCTTGGTCTTGGATCTCTAACACAATTGCTGCATGATCAGAGATGTATGCGCTCTGAAAAGCTGACTGCAGGGACTAAGGATTGGGTATTAAGAAGAAATCAATACGAGAGTGGGAGTTATGAGGAGGGGGGAGAAAAAAGTATAGTCCCTATCAGTAGGGTGGGCTAGCCTCCAAATATCGACGAGGCCGTTGGACTACATAAGGGATTTTAATACCTTGCTAGTTCTGTTGTGCTTGACAAGTAGGGTGCCTCTTCTTGCACTATCTCCATTACTGATTGAAAGAAACTTGGATTATCACAGTTTGGGGCGTAAATATTAATTATGGCTAATTTCAGATTACCAGTAACGATACGAATTTTAGCACATCAACCCTCCTGGTCAGATCGCAAAGATTTTCCCCGGGGGCTTAAGATGTTGCACACCAAGGTGGCCACCCCATTTTAATTATGGATAGCCAGTGCATATCCAACTAGGAGATATCGCTCCGTCCCTAACTTTTTTGTCTCCTTGGTGGTCAGATGAGTTTCTTGTAGTATAATTATATCTGCTTTTTGTTTTTGACAATAGGCAAGGATATTTTTCCTCTTGACAGGATTCTTGATGCCCTTAACGTTCAGATAAAGTACTTTAAAGGGGGTTCATTGAAAAGACATTCTAAGAGGATCTATCTGACCAGTAGTTCATACCCAGTGCTGCCCTTCTGAAAAATAATTTTTGTCCTTCCGTAAACCAAGCAAACCAGCAAAAAGCCAACCCTGCCCCAGCTATGTGGAGTAGCACACCCGGGTGAGTCAGCGTGACAAACAGTACCAGCCACTCCTAGACCCTTAATACAAATATAATAAAACTTTCCTTTAATTTGTTCCCAATGGCTACTTTACAAAACTTAAACAGACTGTTTTCTCAACAATTAGAATAGAAACATGATGACAGAAAAAGACCACATGGCCTATCTAGTCTGTCCTTCCATATCAACAACTACAACAGTCCCCTTTTTTGCATTATGGGAATAACACATCAGAAATCAGTATCTCCAGGAACAAGCAGGAATGTAGTCTTCACATATGGGTATCGTCGGTACCGACGGAGCCTGCGTGGGAACGCTCCCCAGAGTCCAATAGGAAAGCTTTTGGGAGTATCCCACAGCGCCTGCTTGCTGCCTTCCCGCCTTTCCCAACTGTCCCTCTCCAGTTCTTCATGCGACCTATTGGCTCCGCGGAAAACATCCTGTCACTGCAGAAAAAAATCCCTTCTATTCTTTTTTTATGGTCGCGTCTGCCTTCCCTCGATGCTACACCGGTACCACCGGTGGTTCTTCTTTCTTTTCTT
Source organism: Ichthyophis bannanicus (assembly GCA_033557465.1). Classification (NCBI taxonomy): domain Eukaryota; kingdom Metazoa; phylum Chordata; class Amphibia; order Gymnophiona; family Ichthyophiidae; genus Ichthyophis; species Ichthyophis bannanicus. The sequence goes on from CM066031.1 coordinate 1,768,800,416, forward strand.
AAAAAAAATAAATAAATCTTTCTTCTGGAGCCTTTCCAGTAACTTTCTCTTCAGGTGCCACGCACCATTTTGGGCACTAGGCTCAACTTTTCCTTCAGAATGGAAAAACCCACTTCGGGTTTTAAAAAGTGTTCTAAGTGTGGCGGTACCATCTCCATCATCAACACCCATGAGTGGTGCCTCAAATGTTTAGGTCCTGACCACTCTATTTCAGAGTGTGTTGCCTGTGGGATGACGTTGAAAAGGGGCTGGCAGAACCGAGCTGCTAAACTTAGCACCCTTTTTCCCTCCGATGCAGCAACCGTGGCATCGATGTCTTCCAGGGCTTCGTCTCTTCCCATGGATCTCAGGTAACTAACCATAAATCTAGCCGGTCCTCAAAGGGTAGATCTCCTTCCAGACAGCGAGATGCCTCTGGCGTTTGCCCTTGAGGGACTTTCACTAGCAAAATTGCCCCGGCAGGAGGCTTCGGCTTCCAAAGCACTAACGGGGCTCCAGGATGTTCTCGAGGTTTCAACCTCGGCAGAACTACTGGTGCCATGCTCTGGGGTACTGGCCGCTTCATTCGGTACTGATACCCAAGCATCGGCAGCGTCGATAGACCAGAGATTCTTGGCTATTGAACGCAGTCTGGCGGCTCTTCTCACGGCCTCGATGCCCCTGAAACCGTTTCAGACAATTCAACCGGTACAGGCACCAACTGCATCGACATCGGCAGGTATTCTGCCGGGACCAAGTCATGTGTATCCATCCGGTATCGACAGGTCGGTACCGGACCACTCCAATGCCGACTTTGATCGGTACCGGTACCGTGCCTTGCAGGATCACCTGGATCGGAGATACTTTGAATCCTCAGATGAGTCTGAAGACTCTGAAAGCTCTGCCGATACCAGAGATTATTCTTCTCCTCAGCGTAGGATGTCTCCACCAGAGGATATGTCCTTTCAGTATTTTATCCGAGATGTGGCTCGAGGTCTTTCTATCACAGTGGCTCCTGAAAAAGAGCCTAGGGCAAAGGAATTAGAAATCCTGCAATACCCTAAAGCTCCCAAGGAGGCAGCTACCTTACCTATTCATGAGATCTTGCATGATCTCATGTTAAGGATGTGGGAAACGCCTCTAACCATATCTCCTCACTCTCGAAGACTCGACACCATGTATCGAGTTCCTCCTTGTCCTGGGTTTCAGAAGACTCAATTACTACACCATTCCATGGTGGTGGAGTCAGCAATGAGAAGGATAAAGAGTGCAAAAAGGCATGCATCTAATCCTCCAGGACATGAGTGTAGGACCCTTGATGCCTTTAGACGTCGAATTTTCCAGGCTTCCATGCTTTCTGATAGGATCAGTTCCTATATCTTATATATGGGAATGTTCCTTAATGAGGTCACAGGAGATTTAGAGCTTATGAGCCCTCTCATGCCTGATAAGAGGCAAGATTACCTCGCCCTTGTCAAACATGCTCAGGATGTTTCCAAGTTTGTGAATCGTGCAGCTTTTGACTGTTTTGAGTGCATAAGCAGAACCTCTGCCATTACCATAGGTGCACGTAGGATTGCCTTGCTCCAGGCATCTGACTTGGAAATTTGGGTACAGGATAATCTAGGGAATATTCCTTGCACAGGAGAGAATCTCTTTGGCAAGAATTGGCAGGAAAAAGCTAATGAGATAGATACTGACAATATCACTTTGGATAGATTGTCTAAATCTACAGCTGATCCTGCGAGAGAAAAATCCTCTAAGAAACCATTCTTCAGTAAGAAGAAGTTTTTTATCCCTCCTATACCCAACAGGGGCATCGTTTAGGTCAGTCTGCCCAAAAGGGACAGCAGCAACAATGTAGACAAAGACAAAGCAAAGACAAAAGCAGCTAAGCCTCAACCGGCTCAGCAGACTCAGCCTCCACATGGGCTTTGACTCCTATCTAGAGAACTTTGCTTTCCTGGCCCTGAACGGCCCAGAACCCTCCACCATCCCAGGAAGGTTATGTCATTTTCCCCCCAGATGGGGTCAGATAACAGCAGAAAATTGGACTCTGTCTATTGTAAGAGAGGGGGTACAAGCTTCATTTCCTCAGCATGCCCCCAGTGGTAAGACAGTTCAATTCTCAGACCTCTCTCAACGACCAGTTAGGTCAAGAGGTCACTGTGCTTCATGCCCAAGGGGCAATAGAAGAGGTACCCATTCCCCAACGGGGTACAGGGTTTTACTCCCCCTATTTCCTTATTCCAAAGAAGACAGGAGGACACAGACCCATTTTAGACATCAGAGAATTGAACAAATTCCTGTTCAAAGAGAAGTTCAAAATGATTTCTCTAGGAACTCTGCTGCCATACCTTCAGAGTCAGGATTGGCTTTGTTCTCTAGATCTCAAGGATGCGTACACTCATGTTCTCATCCATCCAACTCGCCGAAAGTTCCTTCGATTCCTGTTTCAAGGGAAGCACTACCAATACAGGGTTCTTCCTTTTGGTCTGACCTCTGCACCAAGGGTGTTCACAAAATGCATGGCTGTGGTGGCAGCATTTCTACGCACCCTGGGAATATTCGTCTTCCTTTACTTAGACAACTGGCTCATCCGAGCCCCTTCAGAGCCATAGGCCAGGGTTGCTCTCTCTTGCATAATGCGCATCCTTCAGTATTTGGGACTTGTCATAAACGTTCCAAAATCCAGCCTTGCTCCCACTCAGTCCCTGGCGTTTTTAGGAGCTCTGCTGGATACCAGACAGACAAGGGCCTACCTTCCAAAGCCCCGCTGCTTTCGCATTGTGCATTTAGCTTCCCAAGCAGTGCTAAAACCTGACCTCACTGCTTGGGTAATGTTACAGTTGCTAGGCCACATGGCATCCACCGTGCATGTGGTTCCTTATGCTCGCCTCCATATGAGGGCAGTATCAGGTTACTTGTCAGACAAAATAGCAAACTCAGATCACCTTATTTTGTCCCTCCAATGGTGGCAGTCACTACAAAACCTTTTGGTGGGGTCTCCTTTTCAGCAACCCCCACCCCAAGCCACTCTAACAACAGATGTCTCACAGGTGGGTTGGGGAGCCCACTTGCAAGGCCTCTCTACCCAGGGTGCCTGGACTCCATAGGAGGCCTATCTGCACATCAGTCTCCTGGAACTCAGAGCAATCTTCCTTGCTCTTCGAGTATTCCACACCCAGCTCAGCTACAAGACGGTCCTAGTTCAAACAGACAATCAAGTAGCCATGTTCTATGTGAACAAGCAGGGCAGAACAGGCTCTCTGTCGCTATGCAACGAAGCTTTGCGACTATGGGCCCTCGCTAGAGAGCATCAGATTCATCTCCTTGTGGTTTATCTTCCAGGCATTCAAAACTCTTGGGCAGACAGACTCAGTCGAGTTCTGCTTCCACATGAATGGTCTCTCCATGCAGACCAGGTGGCCAAAATTTTTCAAATTTGGGGAACCCCAGACATAGACCTCTTTGCAAGTCCGCTGAATGCCAAACTTCCCCGGTTCTGTTCCAGGATTCCGGCTTAGGGTTGTCAGACCAGGGATGATTTCCTCCTCCATTGGGGCCAGGACTTCCTGTATACCTTTCTACCCATTCCCCTAATTCCCAAAACCCTGTTCAAGCTTCAGCGAGACAGAGGTCATATGATTCTCATAGCTCCACATTGGCCACGGCAAATGTGGTACCTTCTGCTCCCACATCTCTCTCAAGCTCCGCCTCTGGAGTTAGGATCTGCTCCAAATCTCCTTTCTCAGGAGGACGGGATGCTGTGGCTTCCCAATCCGCAGTCTCTGCATCTCAGGGCCTGGTTGTTGAAAGCCTAGAACTTCACGGTCTTAACCTTTCTCAGCAGGTAAAGGATATCCTTTATGCTTTCAGGAAGCCTTCCACAAGACGCTCTTATGCATTCAAGTGGAAAAGGTTTACCATATGGTGCTCGCAGAAGGGTCTTAACCCTCTTGTGATACCTCTGAAATCATTACTGGAGTATCTCCTTCATTTTTCAAATGCAGGGCTTAAGACCAATTCAGTGAGAGTTCATTTGAGTGCTATTGCAGCTTCTTTCAAGCCTCTAAAGGGAGGAGTGGCCTAGTGGTTAGGACAAGGTACTTCAAGCCGGAGGGCCGGGGGTTCAAGTCCCACCTGGGGACAGGAATCTCAGGCCGGAGGGACTGGGATTTCTAGTCCTATAGGCACTCCTTGTGGTCTTGGGCAAGCCACTTAACCCTCCATTGCCCATGTTCCCTGTAAGTATTAGTGTATGTGTGTCATATCCCCTCGTGTTAAATGTATCTCCCAATTGACTGCTTTGACCCGATGAAAAGCGGGATATAAATACAGCTTAATAAAATAAATAAATGGACAACCTATTTCCTCTCATCCTCTCATAGCGAGATTTATGAGAGGCCTTCTTTTAACTAAGCCTCCCATTAAGCCACCACCGGTGGCATGGGACTTAAATCTGGTTCTTGGGCAGCTCATGAAGCTGCCTTTTGAACCATTAGCTACTATCTCTTTGAAATTCCTTTCCTGGAAGATCATCTTTCTTATTGCAATCACAGCAGCACGTCGCATCAGTGAACTGCAAGCGCTGGTGGCTAATCCTCCTTATACAAGGTTCCATCATAAGGTAGTCCTTAGGACTCATCCACACTTTATGCCAAAGGTGGTATCACCTTTTCATTTAAACCAAGCGGTTTACGTTCCTGTATTCTTCCCAAGGCCTCACACCTCAAATGCAGAAAGGAATCTTCATATTTTGAACTGTAAAAGGGCTTTGGCCTTTTACTTGCAAAGGACACAGCAACATTGAAAGTCCTCTCTACTCTTTGTTGCTTTTGATCCTTCTCATTTGGGACTTCCAGTCTCCAAAAGAACACTGTCCATCTGGATTGCACAGTGTATATCTTTTGCCTATGAGAGTAAGAACCTTCCTCTTGAAGGCCATGTCACAGCTCACAGTGTGAGAGCCATGGCAGCCTCTATGGCTCATCTTCAGTCTGTGTCTATCAACGACATCTGTCAAGCAGCTACTTGGGCTTCGGTTCATACCTTCACAGCCCATTACTGCTTAGACAAGGACTCCTGCTGGGATGCCTTGTTTGGTCAGGCTGTTCTTCAACACCTGTTCCATACTTAATCAACTCCTACCCACCATCCCTGGTAGGATGCCAGAGATCCATGGGGGGAAGTGGAGCCCTTTCACAGGGGCACCCAACTTCTGGGGCCTTCTCCCTGGCATCTGCAGCTAGGGAGTCCCCATATGTGAAGACTACATTCCTGCTTGTTCCTGGAGATAGCATAGTTACTCACCTGTAACAGGTGATCTCCGGGAACAGCAGGAATTTAGTCTTCACAACCCATCCACCTCCCCTAGGAGTTGTGTATCTCTCTCTCTCTCTTTCTCTCATAAGAACATAAGATATGCCATACTGGGTCAGACCAAGGTCCATCAAGCCCAGTATTCTGTTTCCAACAGTGGCCAATCTAGGTCATATGTACCTAGCAGTTTCCCCAAGAGACACAAGTTCCACAATGCTTGTACTGGGTCGAGCATTGATATCTTCGGTCACTTCTTAATAATGGTTTATGGACCTTTCCTCCAGGAACTTGTCCAAACCTTTTTTAAACCCAGCTACACTAACAGCCTTTACTACATCCTCCGGTAACAAATTCCAGAGTTTGATTACACGTTGAGTGAAAAAATATTTTCTTTTATTAGTCTTAAATAGTTTACCCTGTAGCTTCATTGCATGTCCCCTAGTCTTTCTATATTCTGATAACGTAAACAATCGATCTACGTTTACCCGTTCCACTCCGTTCATTAATTTATAGACTTCTATCATATCTCCCCTCAGCCGTCTCTTTTCCAGGTTAAAGAGCCCTAACCTTTTTAGCCTTTCTTCATAGGAGTATCCTTCCATCCCCTTTACCATTTTGGTGGCTCTTCTCTGTACCTTCTTTCTCTTTCTCTCTCTCTCTCTTTGTTTCTCTGTTTCTCTCTTTGTCTCAGCTTTAAACTCAACTGGAGAGGGACAGTTGGTAAAGGTGGGAAGGCAGCACGTAGGCGCTGTGGGATGCTCCCAAAAGCTTTCCTATTGGATTCTGGGGAGAGTTCTCGCGCAGGCTCCGTCGGTACCAACGATACCCATATGTGAAGACTAAATTCCTGCTGTTCCCGGAGATCACCTGTTATAGGTGAGTAACTTTGCTTTCCATACCCCACAATCAAAGCCTAAAGCAAGTTGGAAATCAAATCCCTAAATTACTAAAATTACCATCTTCTCCCTTATCCCCACCCTCCTCCATTAACATTGATCCCACCATTATCAAAATTTCCTGGAATAACGTTTAGTCAAGATCTTATAGAGGCTGATGTGCTCTAACCCAATCTAAGACATATAAGGTCCAGTAGGATCAACCCTTTTGTTGGGGGGGGGGGGTGGAGGGAGGGAGGAAGGGGAGGGGGAGTGAGAAACAAACTCCAATGTTGCCTGGATTCTCTTCTACTGGCTTTTCCGTCTTTTTATTATCCCCATTACCCCCCTCCACAGAATTAGGTCTTAAGAAGGAGAAACCAGATGACAAACAAGAACAATAGACTATGGAGAATAAGGGGCTGACGTGACTGGAGGGAGGGGGGGCTTGTCAGGCGCGGTGAGGAGGAGGAAAAGCACAGTTTGCAGGAAAATAAACATACACCCCAACACACTACACAGCCTGTACCAAACTGTCCATATCCAGGAGCTACGATCAATCTCCCTCCATTCCGCAATCATTATCCTTGTTGAGTGGAGATGCCATATAGCTTATAAAGGACCCAGAGGGACCCCAGAGCTCTCTTGAACACTGCTCGCAGGTAACTTGCTATCAAGCAGTCATTTTTCAATTCATTCTGATAGATTCCTGCTCTTCTATAAAGGACTGCAATGCTGCCGGATCTTCAAAGTTTCTGGGGTGGCTGTCTAGAGTTACCCTAAACCGAGCTGGGTAAAATAACCTGTAGCATGCCTGGAGATGTTGAAATTGCGGTCTCAATGCCAAGAATTGTTTCTGCTGTTTCACAGTGCTTTGCTGAAATCTGGATAGAGAGAGACCTTATGCCCCTCAAAGACCACTGTGGCCTGAGTTTTGGCGGCATTCATTATTTGAAGCACTTGCTGGAATCTGAGTAGGCAAAGGATTAAAGGCTGCAGTCTCTGGGTTTGTGGGTCTGCCTGAGTTGGAACGCGATGCGCTCTTTTGATTTTAAGTGGCCAAACAAAGTAATTTGGGCAGCAGGCTCTCTAAAAATGTCACAGGATCTGTCCCTTTAGCTTCTTCTGGTATGCCTACAAAATGAATATTGTTTTGTCGTGCTCTGTTAAGGTCGCCAAACTTCGCTCTAGTATCTCTCCCTTTTTAGAAACCGTATTTAGTTGTTTGAGGTGCTCCTTGTGGGCTGTTAGAACAGCATCTGCTTTATCCATGCAAGTAGAGAGGCCCGACATTTGGACTTTTAAGTCTTGTCAGATTGCACCGCTATAAGTCATTCTCCATTTGCTGAGACCAGCGCACGCACTGTCCGAATTTCTACCAGGAGCTCTTGCATCGCGTTGGTAGGGTCGTGGATAGCAGCCATCTTCTGTGGCAAAAGAGGATCCGATTTTGCTCGTTTTGACCTTACGTTTTGCATTGAGTATTCCAATCTGGTCGGTTTACTGCTTGTCATGCTCTACTAAGATTGTGGGTGTCAGGAAGCCGAAGTAACAAGTTGTTAAAGAGTAAACAGATTCTAGAGGCAAGATTTGTGTCAGGTCTTCGGGAGCTAAGCTCCTAAGCAGCCATATTGGATTGCAGCTGGCTTCGCCTCCTCAGGAAATAAGGTTCTAATGGGTACGTGATAAAAAGATTTTATTTGGGTTTGTGGGTGATGCAAAGTTTTATTTTTTTTAAATAATTTTTCATGCATGGTTTACAGTTTAGTCATTGGGCCATGCATATGAAATCGGTGATTCATATGCAAGTAGGCATTTTTAAAGTACTTTTCAAGCATGTTGAGGAAATGATTCCTAGTGACAGTACTCTTAATACTTTAACAGCTGAAATTAAGGAAACTGATGTTTGCTGGCTCCTTGTTAAACTAGAGATGACCCATTTGTGTGAACATTAGTAATGAGGATTCCTTTAGAAATTTTATTTTTCTCTGAAGAAATATTTCAATGTCATATCAATTAACTAGGGTGGAACTGCTAGTCTGTGGGTGTACATTCTTAGAATATATATAATGTTATTTACAATTGAGCTTGCAGTAACATCTTGTGAGCCAGCTTAATATCTCAGTGGTTTTCTGCCCTTCAGGTGCCAGTAAGCAGATAGGTCCATCAATATTTACAGTTCTTCTCTCATCTCTCTGAAAGGAAAGATAATGGGATTTGGAGGACTCACTTTGTAGGAACGCCTACTGGCTGACCCAGGGCCATACCAAGAGCTGTGTTAGCGGTGCAACTGCACAGGTTGCAAGTATGGAAGGGGCGCTAATGTTATCACTAGTCTTCCAGCAAGCCTGACAAAAGCGAATTCTTGTGTGCAGCTGGATGGGGGAGGGGGCAACTCCAGGTTCACCAGTCACACAGGGCTTAAATTGCTAGCTTGATATGATCCTGGGCTGACCCAATGTGCTGTATCTTCATCCAAGTTCTGTAGGCAGTCCTAGTTTGAAATCTTTTGTTGGGTAATTAGCAGTCTTGGTAGCAGTGGCACCTTATGGAATGCACTACCTAAGAAAGTGGAAATGATGATCGATATTAAAACTTTCCATGGGTTTAGTGGCAGGTTTTTGGGGATGTGGTTGATGTGTACGTGGGATTGCGCTTTGTCTTGTGTTTTATGATTTTTACCTGATATATTTTGTTTTTTTATTGGAATTGTGATTTTATTTTGTAAGTTGCTACAAGCTTTAAAGCAGTAGTATCTGCTAACTGTAACAAATGATCAGATGAATGAATAGGATAAGAACTGAGGAATCCATGGTTCAAATCCTACTGAGGTTTCTTGTGACCTTGGGCAACACATTTCACCCTCTGCTGCCTCTGGTAAAATTACCTAGTGTGCACAAACACGTTAATGCATTAACACATGATGTTGCACATTAATGACAGTTAATGTGATTTAATTCACATTATTGAAGCAAACCTCTTTGCCAATGTCTAAAGAATCTGTGAAGATACAAATCTTTCTCCAGGACCAAGCAGGAAGTCAGTCCTCACATATGGGTGACATCGACGTCGATGGAGCCCTTGTGGAGCATTTCCCCAGCTTTCCATGAAAGCCTTTGGGAATGCAGGCACGCATGCGCGGTTCCCTTCCTGCCTAAAGGTGCCATCTTGCTCAGTCTCTCATTTTCCGTGAAGCCCAGATGCGAGTCCTAGTCATCCCGGAAAATTGTTTGATTTTTTGCGATTCGTCGCTATTTTTCTTCTCCGGTTCGACACTGGTTCCCCTCCCGCCGGGTTCGGTACACCAGTATCGAGCCCGATCTTCTTTTTTCGGTTTTTGCCCTTAGTGGCTGGCGTTAGCGCCCTTTTTTCCTTTTCCCTGGAAGGCCGGTCCTTTGACCTCGCGGGGACTCTTTTTTTTCCCCCGATAGCTTCCAGCGGTTTTAAGAAGTGTGATCGGTGCAAGAAACTGATGTCTCTCACCGACATACACGACTGCTACCTTCGGTGCCTCTGTCCTGATCACGACCGTAAGACGTGTGGACCATGTGGGAAAATGTCTTCCAAGGCACTGCAAAGTCGTCAGCACCAGAAGGAAAGGCTTTTTTCTGACTCGGCCTCCGACCGGGCCCGGACCTCGTCTGAGGCCTCGACATCTAGGGAGTCGGATCCCGAGCACCTTCGTGGCTCCTCGGACAGGGGGTCCCCCGACCGGGAACGCAAGAGGAAGAAGCGGCTCGCGAGGGCGTCGTCGGAAGAGGTCCCTGGCTTCTCGAGAGCTAGGTCTCAGACCCCCGACCGTCGCCCCGGGCCCGTGGAACAGGAGAAGCCTTCCAAAGTCCCTCGACTGGAGCCGGAGTCTGCCCGACACGTAAGCCCTGTAGTCCTCGTGGACTCTCCTCCCAGGGAGCCGACGTCGGGCCCGGCGCTGCCGGGGCCCGAGTCAGGAGCTGCTGAGTCTCCTGAGCTGGGTCTCAGGTTGACAGCCTTGGAGAGCAGACTGTCTGCCTTCATGGAACAGCAGCGGGCACTGATGGCCAGCCTGTCTGGTGCATCTGCCCCGACCACCGGGACATCGACATCGAAGTCGACCCCGGAGACCGAGCCGATACTCGAGGCCATAAAGGCTCGAGGTTGACCTCGGTCGCAGTCCCCCTCGACCTCCCATTCGGGACCGAAGGCGTCGACGCCGGTGCCTTCGGCGTTGGGGCAGGCCCCGTGAAGTCGGACCCCGATTCCTCATAGGACGAGTCCGCATGGGAGACGGAGGACGAGGAGTCCCCTGACACCTTCAAGACTCGGTGCGTCCCGTCGGACTCACCGCAGTCTGAACCCGTAGTGCATCCCCTCTGGAAGATACCCGGTTCTCGGAGTTCGTCTGGGATATGGCCACTGCGTTGGCTATCCCTGCGGACCCCAAGGAGGAGCCTCGAGCCGAGGAGCTCGGGGCTCTGCAGTACGACTCTCTTCCGAAGGAGGCCTTTACTGTCCCGGTTCCTCCGATGCTGGAACGGCTCCTCTTCCGGATGTGGGAGGCACCGGCCTCGGTGCCGGTTTTAAGCAAGCGGGTCGATTCGATCTATCGACTCCGGAAGAGTCCTGGCTTTCAGAAGGCGCAGCTACCACACCATTCCATGGTGGTGGAATCGGCCATGCATCGCCTGAAAAGTCAGAAGATGCACTCCGCGGTGCCCCCTGGCAGCGAGGCCCGAAACCTCGATGGTTTTGGTAGAAAGTGCTTCCAGGGCTCGATGCTTGCTTGCCGTGTACAGTCTTATCAGCTGTACATGGGCATGTACTTGCGAGACCTAGCCAAGGAGCTGGCCGGGTTCTCTGCTGGTCTCTCCGGGGAACCCTTGCAGAGGTTCAAGTCCTTGTCCTCGGGGATCCGGGAATGCTCCAAGTTTGTCCCGCGCTGCCTACTATGGCTTCAAGGCTTCGGCCCGTGTTGCGGCAGCCGGCATCGCGGCTCGACGCCAGGCATGGCTGCAGTCATCGGACCTCGAGCCATGGGTTCAGGACAAGTTGGTCGATGTCCCTTGCCGAGGTGAGAACCTTTTTGGCAAGCCCATGACCAAGAAGGCCGCACAGCTCGAGACCGAGCACCTCACAAGGACAAGGCTGTCTAGAAAGACTTCTGCCCCTTCTCACAAGAAGAAGGGCTCGGGTAAAAAGCCCTTTTACCCGAGGAAGGGCACTGCCTACAAACAGTACCCACAATATCAGGCTGCCCAAGCTGCCCCTCAGGGTCAGCAAGCCAAGGGGCAGGGTAATGGGCCCCGTAGGCAGAGGACCCCCAAGCCTCTGGCCCCTGCTCCCACTCAGCAGGGTGGTGGTTTTTGACTCCTTAGGCATAGCCTCTCCGTCCCTGCTCTCCCAACCCTGCACAGGAGGTCCCACCAGTGGCCCACCAGTGGCCACTCATCACTGGAGACAGTTGGGTGTTAAGAATAGTCCACAGGGGCTATGCACTACACTTACAACAACTGCCTCCTCCATACTTTCCAGGGGAGCCTCCAAGGCCTCCCCTGCACACAGATCTTCTCCTCCAGGAGCTACAAGGTCTGTTGGTGGACAGGGCAGTGGAGCCTGTGCCTCCCCACTTACAAGGTCGAGGGTTCTGCTCCAGGTATTTCCTAGTACCCAAAAGAACCGGTGGCCTTCGACCTATTCTAGATCTCCGAAACCTCAACAAGTTCCTCGAGAAGGAAAAGTTCAAGATGCTTACTCTTGGAACCCTTCTGCCCTACCTCCAGCAGGGAGATTGGCTATGCTCCTTAGATCTAAAGGATGTGTATACTCACATCCTCATTCATCCAGACCACAGAAAGTACCTCAGGTTCATTGTGGGAGGAAACCATTATCAGTACAGAGTACTACCTTTTGGCCTCACCTCCGCTCCCAGGGTCTTTACCAAATGCCTGGTAGTGGTGGCGACCTACCTGAGAAATCAGGGTATCTTTGTCTTCCCCTATCTGGACGACTGGCTCATCAGGGGTCAGACATGCCAGGAGGCCAGACTGGCCACCCTCAGAACTATTGCTCTTCTTCAAAGCCTGGGGTTTGTCATAAACTTTGCAAAGTCCACTTTGATCCCATCCCAAAACTTGGAGTTCATAGGGGCAAGGTTGGACTCTCTGCTGGCAAAGGCATTCTTGCCAGAAGACAGGGCCTAAAGACTGATAAACTTGGCAAGCCAGTTTCTCAGCAGGTCACTGTTCTCCGCCAGACTCAGCCTGAGACTTCTAGGCCACATGGCTTCGACAGTACATGTGACCCCCAATGCCAGGCTCCATATGAGGCCTGCACAGTGGTGCCTTCGGACTCAGTGGTCACAGTCCACCGGCAGTCTCAGAGACAGTATAAGCGTGTCCAGACAATTTCTGAAATCCCTCAGCTGTTGGCTGCATCCACCCAATCTGTTGCAAGGTGTGCCTTTTCAGATTTCTGGGTTCAGTGGTGTTGACCACGGATGCCTCCTTGCAGGGCTGGGGAGCTCATTGTCTAGGCAAGTGCACCCAGGACCTGTGGTCTCCCTGGGAAGCTGCACAGCAAATCAATCTACTAGAACTCAGGGCTATTCGGTTAGCCCTCAAGACTTTCTCTCCAGCCCTGGCTCATCAGTCTGTCCTAGTTCAAACGGACAACCAGGTAGCCATGTTTTATGTGAACAAACAGGGCGGGACTGGGTCCAGGCTCCTTTGTCAGGAAGCACAGGACCTTTGCTTGTTTGCCCTCGAGCACAACATGCTCCTCAAGGCTGTGTACCTCCCTGGCCAGGAAAACTACCTGGCCGGCAGGATTCTACAGCCCCATGAGTGGCAGCTCCATCCTTTGGGGGTTCAGAAGATTTTCCTGAAATTGGGACTTCCATCCATAGATCTGTTTGCCAGTCCACTGAACAAACAGCTGCCAAAGTTCTGCTCCAGGCAACCGCATCCTCTGTGGGTTGCAGCAGATGCTTTTCTGATTCCCTGGTCTCAGGGCCTCCTGTATACGTTTCCTCCCACGCTCTTGGTGGCCCGAACTCTTCAAGATTCTTCAGGACAAGGCCTCGGTCCTGCTGGTAGCTCCCAGGTGGCCGAGACAGCCTTGGTTTCCACTTCTGCTTCAGCTGGCAGTGGATCCCCCACTGCCTCTGGGGTTGCAACCCGACCTCCTCTCTCAGGATCAGGGTTCCCGTCTGTACCCCAATCTCAAAGCTCTCAATTTGATGGCATGGAGGCTGCAAGGGTAGTTTTGGCTCCCTGGGGCCTCCCTCAGGAAGTTGAAGAGGTTGTCCTAGCCTCTAGGAAACAGTCCACTAGGAAAACCTATGCTCTTAAATGGAAAAGGTTTTCCATGTGGTGTCACCTACGTACAGAGGATCTCTTCTCCTGTACTGTGCCAGTAGTGTTTCAGTACTTACTGCACTTATCAAATCAAGGACTTAAGTCCAATTTTGTTTGGGTCCACTTCTCAGCTCTAGCAGCTCACCACTCACTGGTGGAAGGACATTCTCTATCGGTCCACCCCTTGGTGTCCCGGTTTCTCAGAGGCTTGCTCTTGCTCAAGCCTCCAATCCATCCTCCTGCTCCTGAGTGGGAGTTGAATGTGGTCTTGCAGCAACTGACTCGCCCACCCTTTGAGCCGATGGCTACTTGTCCTCTATGCTTCCTGTCCTGGAAGGCACTCTTTTTGGTAGCCCTAACCTCGGCTAGACGAGTGAGTGAGCTTCAGGCCCTGGTCTGTGACAGGCCTTACACCAGATTCTATAAGAACAGGGTAGTTCTCAGGACTCATCCAAAGTTCCTCCCAAAGGTTGTCTCCTCTTTCCACCTCAACCAGGAGGTGGTTCTTCCAACATTCTTCCCTAGGCCTCATGCAAGCCAGGCTGAAGCAGTTCTGCATACCCTGGACTGCAGGAGGGCCTTATCCTTCTATCTTGATCGTACACAGGGGTACAGAAGGGCTACTCAGCTCTTCATATCTTTTGACCCTAATAATTTGGGGTTGGCTGTGTCCAAGCGTACCTTGTCCATCTGGGTGGCTGACTGTATCACCTGGGCTTACAGGGCAGCTGACCTTCCTTTGCAGGGTCGGGTCATGGCCCATCGTGTCAGGGCAATGGCTGCCTCAGTGACTCATCTCTGCTCTGTACCGTTGGTAGACATATGCAGGGCTGCTACTTGGTCTTCAAGACAGACTTTTGCAGTCCTTTACTGTCTGGAAAGGGAGTCCCATAGGGACAGTGCTTTTGGTCAGGCAGTACTCCGGAATCTCTTTGAGGTTTAGGCAACTCCTGCCCTCCTGCCCTCTGTTGGGCTACCGGTGGAGGTTCTGTCAGTGAAAAGCCTTTCTTTGATGCTGAGACTAGAGGGAGTTCTCTTGTTCAGCCTGGGTTCCTGGTAGCCCTGAGCTAGGGAGTCACCCATATGTGAGGACTGACTTCCTGCTTGGTCCTGGAGAAAGAGTAGTTACTCACCTGTAACAGGTGTTCTCCAGGAGCAGCAGGAATCGGTCCTCACAACCCTCCCTCCTCCCCTGGGAATTGCAGTTGTACATAGTTTACTTTTACATTTTTGTGTGCTGTTTTTAGCTATGTCATTTGACTGAGCAAGATGGCACCTTTAGGCGGGAAGGGGACCGCACATGCGTGCCTGCATTCCCAAAGGCTTTCATGGAAAGCTGGGGAAATGCTCCGCAAGGGCTCCATCGACGTCGATGTCACCCATATGTGAGGACTGATTCCTGCTGCTCCTGGAGAACACCTGTTACAGGTGAGTAACTACTTTTTACTCTCATTCTCTGTTAAAAGATTTCATTTGTCCAAAGAGCACCTTGGCCCTAGGACTCACTTTTCCAGAGTCCAGGCACTCTGACCACGTGTCCTTTCTGCTTTTCAAAGAAAGAATAATTCAGAAAAAAAGATCAACCCCCCTCCCCTTTAGAGCAAGTTTTTATAGGAACACACTTACATCATCAATACACTGCCAGAACTTTGACATAAATACACCCACTATCATCCATTGCTATTAGATTCTACTGTGGCTACTGTTAAACATTTTTATAGTGCTACAAGGTGTATGCAGTGTTCTACAGACACACAGAAGAGGCAATCCCTGCTCTGTGGAGGTTTATAGGCTTGTTGACAGACATTGAGGACAGAAAGAGGTTGAGTCAAGATGGAAGTAACGAGGAAAAATAGATCATGAAGTGTAGTCAGGGCCATAGCCTTGGTCAGCATATATCACTCTCTCCCTTCCCACCCAATAACAGATGGCTAGGTCGTAGTAGAATCTGTAATGAAATCTGTAATAGACTTTATAATTGGGACTGAAGGGTCAGGGCCGGCCCGTCCATTGAGCAAGAATGTTTTTTGCACAGGGCCCCGCGTTTCAGGGGGCCCCGCGCAAAGAACATTCTGCTTTTTTTTTTTTTTTTAAATTACATTTAAAAAAAACAACCTGTCTCTGGCTGCTGCCGCTGCCGCGTCCGTCGCAGCAGCGGCAGAATGGAGTGTCCCGCGGGGCCCCCTCTCCTCGTTGAGCCCTCTGCAAGGGCTTTCAGATTCGCGAAGGGAGAGTGCTCCCTCGCGTCTCTGTAAAGCCCGCAGGGGCTAATGGGAAATTTCCCATCAGCCCCTCGCGTCTAAAGGGGCAGATGGGAAATTTCCCATTAGCCCCTGCGGGCTTTACAGAGACGTGAGGGAGCACTCTCCCTTCGCGAATCTGAAAGCCCTTGCAGAGGGCTCAACGAGGAGAGGGGGCCCCGCGGGACACTCCATTCTGCCGCTGCTGCGACGGACGCGGCAGCGGCAGCAGCTAGAGCCAGGTTTTGTTTTTTTTTTTTAATTTGCCAGAAGGGAAGGGATGGGGAAGGGGGGGGGTTAAGACTGGTAATGGGCTGGGGGGGGGTTAGGACTGGAAATGGGCTGGGGGGGGTTAGGACTGGAAATGGGCTGGGGGGGTTAGGACTGGAAATGGGCTGGGGGGCTGATGGAGGCTTTCTGGAAATGTGCTGGGGGGGGTTAGGACTGGAAATGTGCTGGGTGGGGGGGGTTAGGACTGGAAATGTGCTAGGGGGGGTTAGGACTGGAAATGTGCTGGGTGGGGGGGAGTTAGGACTGGAAATGGGCTGGGGGGGGGTTAGGACTGGAAATGGTGTGGGGGGGGGTTGGTAGTGGAAATGAGCTGGGAGGGGGGGGGTTAGGACTGCTAATGGGCTGGGGCTGATGGAGGCTGACTGGAAATGGGGTGAGGGGGGGTTAGGACTGGAAATGGGCTGGGGGGGGTTAAGACTGCTAATGGGCTGGGGCTGATGGAGGCTGACTGGAAATAGGGTGATGGGGGGTTAGGATTGCTAATGGGCTATGGGGGGGTTAGGACTGCTAATGGGCTATGGGGGCGCTAGGACAGGAAATGGGCTGATGGGGAGGGGTTAGGACTTGAGGTTGGCTGATGTGGTTAGGACTGGTAATGGGCTGTGGGCTGATGGGGGGTTAGGACTGGCAATGGGCTATGGGGGGCTGACTGGAAATGGGCTGATGGGGGGGTTAGGACTGGTAATGGGTTATAGGGGGGCTTAAACTGAAAATGGGTTGATGGGGGGCTAGGACTGGTAATGGGTTGGGGGATTGCTATGACTGGAAATGGACTGAGTGGACGGGGAGGCTTGACCTGCAAATAGCTGATGGGGAGGGAGCTTGGAATGGAAATGGGCTGTGAGGCAAGGGAGCTAGGACTGAAAATGGGCTGATGGAGCAGCTAGGATAGGACTGGAAATGGGCTGTTGGGGGGGAGCTAAGATTGGAAATGGGCTGTGGTGGGGGCTTGAATTGAAATGGACTCATGGAGGGGCTAGAACTGGAAGTAGGCTCATGGGGGGGCTTGGACTGGAATTGGGCTGAGTGGAGGGGAGCTAGGATTTGACATGGGCTGATGGTGGGGCTAGGAAATGACTAGAAATGGGCTGATGGGGGGGCTAGGATTGGAAATGAGCTGATGAAGGGACTCAGACTGAAAATGGATGGGGGAGCTAGGACTGGAAATGGGTTGATGGGGGGCTAGGACTGGAAATGGGCTGATGCAGGGACTAGAAGGGAATGGAAGCTGGGTGAGACTGGAACTAGAAGGGAGCTGATGTTGGGGGAGGATTAGAATGGGATGGGGCTGGGAGAGTAAAATGGAGAGGGGAAAAATATTTTGTGTGGGAGGGATGAAAAATCTACAATTGGCCGGGTATTGGGAGAGTAAGTGGGGATTGAGGATGGAGGGGTAAAATTTGTGTGGATGAAATAAGAATGAGGAAAGAGCAAAAGGAGAAAGATTAGTATGTTAAAGCAGATGTAGAGAGAGAGGATGGAAAGAAAACTAGAAGAGAGAAGAAAGGACAAATGGACAGCAGACGATGGAGAGTTAGCAGAAAACATGAAGAAACCAGAAGAAAGTGGCTGGAGCAATTGCAACTGAAAAAAAATGCACAAAAGGTAGAAAGATATCTCTTTATTTTGAATTTATTAACTGGAATATGAAAGCTCTGGGAAATGTGCATCATTAACGTCTGCGCTTTGTTTGGTACAAGAGGAAATTGATTTATAGTTTTATTTCTACAGTGTTGTTGTACATTCCAAGTTTGGCTTTTGGGGTTCCCAGTTTAATTATTGCCTTCCTGTTTCTAAATTGCGATTCCTTGTTTGGTGATGGTCTATGTTCTGCATGTGTAACTGAGCTGAGGTATTCTGTTTATGTAATTCCTATTTGACATTGCCACTTGTTCTCTTTCCCCAGTATTCTCTGAAATGTACTGGTTTAATATTTGCAGTGTTTCCTTTTGATAGGTAGGGTCTGGTGCTTTGTGAGTCCTGGTAATGCTGTCAGGATACAGCGGGTTTGCTATGGGTTCTAAATGGGCAGCGTTTGTAGTAGTTCCTAATGTGCCTGGCGGTTGGCACTGGATTATAGTAATGTAGAAATCTTTTAGTCTTTCTTTATCCATACACTCATTAAGAGACATGTTTACTAAAAGTTAGTGAATGGTAACATTATGCAAATATTTATGCAAATAAGACCACTTATGCAAATGAGGCCCCGCACCGAGTCTCCGCACATGGCCCCGCACCCCCCTTGGGCCGCCCCTGTGAAGGGTCTCTGATGCTACAGAGATTTTAATCTCTGAAACTATTCCTGAGTACAGGAAGCAAACTCCTGCAACAACATGTTTATTTAACATGTTTATAATCAGCCTGTCCATGATTCTAAGCTGATAATGGGCAACACATGCAATCTGTTGGATAGTACATTACAAGCTCAAGTACTTAGCATCCTCTTCCCACCCATTAATATGCCCAATCATAATCAACACTTTTTCTAAACCACCATTATTCCTACAAAGAAAATGCTTGCCTAAAAAATAGCACCTTCAGCATCTTTCTGAATGTGGTATAACAAGCCATTAGTCTCATTTCCAAGGGCAGTTTGTTCCATTTACAGGGATCAACAATAAAGAAAGCATTGCTTTTTAGATTTGTAGTTTATAGATTTTGATGGTAGTAAGGAAATGTTCCATCTAATGCTTGATGAATCAAGCTGAGAATTTTAAATTTTATTTTCTGCTGGACTGGGAGCTAATGCAAATCTAACAGTGAGTAAAGTGTGAAAAACACAAAGCTCCTGACAGTATATGGGCTGCTACGTTCTTTACCGATTGAAGGGCCTTTCACAAATTATTCAGGAGCCCTAAATATAAAGTATTTCAATCTACTACAAGCATTGAGGAACCTGTGTCTTTTGGGGAGACTGCTAGGTACTTATGACCTAGATTGGCCACTGTTGGAAACAGGATACTGGGCTTGATGGACCTTGGTCTAACCCAATATGGCATATCTTATGTTTTTATATTTTTTATCTAGGTGTGACAAAATCAACATTTGAAATGTATATCTGAAATCAGCAAAAGAAATAAGAAATTAAGCAGTACAACAGACACAGCCTTAAAAATGTCGCTCATAATACTTTACTAATCTGTGCTTTCACAAAAACAGGCGAAGCTAAAATTACCCCTAGATAACATACCTTTGAAGCTAATAGTGATCATGTGATCACATAGATCAGGGGTCTCCAATTCCAGTCCTGCAGGGCTGCAAGCCAGACTGGTTTTCAGGATGTCCCTAATGAATATGTATGAGATATATTTGTATGCACTGCCCCATTGTATTCAAATTTCTCATACATATTCATTAGGGACACCCTGTAAACCTGACTGGTTTGCAGCCCTCCAGGACCGGAATTGGAGACCCCTGTCATAGCTGAATCACATATGAGCAAGCCAGAACTTTCATTTTGTTCAAAACCATCATTTCACATTTACGAACATTTCTTGTTAGTTTTATTTTATTTATTTTATTACAATTTCTTATATACCGCGCTATTCGGTATCAGCGCGGTTTACATCATAACACAACGACCATAACAACAAGCTGTTTGGTTTTACATTGAACAGGGTTGCAAACTTGGATAACGGGTTAGCTGACATCTAATATTCGATCAGCACTAAATACTTGACTTCCGCTATCATAGAAGTCACTGGAAAAAAGAATTGAATATTATCCACTTAAACACGATAATGAACATAAAATTCATCTAACAACTTAAAGATAGTTACTGAAAAGCCAGAACCTTGCAATACTCCAGCTGCCAATGAAAAGCTATTTCCCACTTATATTTGCTACCCCTTATTTGGTTAAAAAAAACCCCTACAGAAGATATAAACCATATCAATATTAGAGAAATTCAAAATCTTCCATTGTGTTACAAAATTTGTTAGTCTTATTAATTTCTGTTATTTCACTGTTTGTCGAATCATCCTAGCCAGGTGGACGGTAGTATACCCCCATCACTATACTCCTGCACATCATACATGAAACATCTCCAGGAACAAGGAGGAAGTCAGTTCTCCCATATGGGTGACGTCTGCATCAACTGAGCCAATGTTTGTTTGTTTATTTATTTATTTATTTAACAGTATTTCTAAACCGCCTTATCATAAAATCAAGGTGGTATCACAGCAAACAATCTGGTAGTGTGAGTGTGTTTATACATGCAGTGAGGGTGGAGATTTCGTTGGGTGTGTGTTGTATTGTGTGCTAGATTGGTTTGAGCTATGTACAATGTGGGCTATATACAGTGGTGCTAAAAACATTTTATATACATATAGTGTTAGGCGGTAACGTGTGCTGCTATACAGTTACTTAGTTTATGTGATGTGTCCATAGTGTTCTATGAACAGCATGGTTTTCAGCTGTTTTCTGAAGTCCTTGAGGTCTGTAGTTGCCCTCAGATCGTCCGGTAGTTTGTTCCATATTGTTGGGGCAGCCATGGAGAGTGCTCTGTCTGTTGTGTCCTTGCGTGTGTGTTTGTATTCGCTTGGGGTGCTGACTCGGTTGTGTGTTTTCTTCTAGGACGTGTGCTGGTGTCTGATTGTATGAGGGTGTGCAGGCTGTTGGCTGATGTTTGCTGTTTTATCTTAAATATGTTTATGATAGTTTTGTATCTGATGCGTGCATCGATTGGAAGCCAGTGTAAGTCCTTTAAGGTGGGTGTGATGTGCTCCTGTCTTGCGGTTCCGGATATGATTCGTGCTGCGGTGTTTTGTGCCAGTTGGAGTGGTTTGATGGCTTGTTTCGGTAGTCCAAGGTATATCGGATTGCAGAAGTCCAGTAGAGGGGTTATCAGTGCTTGACAGACGGTACAGAAGTGTTCTGGGGCGAGGAGTGGTTTCAGTCTCCTGATGATTCGCATCTTGTAGTAGGCTTTTTGTATTGTTTTGTCTATGTGTGGCTTGAGATTGAGTTTATTGTCCAGCGTAACCCCGAGGTATCTTACTTCTGACCTTATTGGTATAGTAATGTTTTTTGTATCTTTATATTTGGTGGGTGTATGAAGCTTTGGTTCCGAGTGATGATTAGCGCTTCAGTCTTGTTGTAACCATGTGTGGTGGATCTCCCAAAGAAAGCCTTTGGGAGATCCACCACACATGCGTCCAAGGGTGCGATCTTGCCTCAGTCTTTTTTTCTGTGGAGCCCATTGGGCGTTCGTCTGTAACCTAGAAAAGATTGATGGGGGGGATCCCCTTTGTTCTGTTTTTTTCTCCAGTACATGCAATCAGTGCCTTCTCACCTCCCGGGACTGCTGTCACCTTGGCACTGTATTTTCTCGGGTCTGTTTTTCCTTCGACGTTTGTTCTCATGGTGCATGGGAACTCTTGTGTTCTCCCTGGCTGGGACTCTTGAGTTTGATCTCACAGGTGGTGTTTTCCCCGCTGTGGGTTTAAGCAGTGTGACCACTGCAGGCAGACCATGTCCTGCATGGATCTGCATGATTGCTGCCTTTAATTCCTCTGTGCTGACCATGACTCCTCTTGTGGGCTCTTTCAGCAAATGACAAGCAAGGAACAGAGGAACCATGAGAAGCAGTAAGAATCCTTGTTTTGCAAGACCTCCATTTCAGTCCCAGTGTTGCTCACGGAGCCGTTGCCCTCAGGGGCCTCCATGGTGGCCTCTGCCTCTTATGATAGCCATGCCCGATCTGAGCCCAGAGGTCGCAGGGCATCATACCGGGGATCATCCTCTGAGGGCCATCCCCCAAAGAGCCAAATGTCATTGTCTAGTGGTGATGCTGGAACCGTGGGTAAAACCCATGGACACTGGCATCAGAGTGCCCGGCGTCATACCAAGGGCAGTGACTGGAAACTGCTCTCCAAGCTGTCCTGGCAGGATAAAACGCCATTGGCATTCTGACATTGACCCCAGTCTTCTGAGCACATCCTTGTTGAGGATATCCTCTCGACTGTGCCAGCATTGAGCCCACAGCCTTTGGTACCCACGTTGGTGACTGACAGAGCCTTCTGGCCTTGATGTCATTGGCCCTGACCACTGGCTCCTCCACCATGAGGGCGTTGCCGGAGGTTGTGTAGCTGGTCCTGTAGCTCCATCGGCCTTGAGACGATTCCCCCCGGCACAGGTCTCTGTCCCGTTCGGGGCAGAGGATTTCCCTTGCCAGCACCTCTGGGTCGTGCGATCAGCGAGGTCCCATAGTGTTCCTTTCGCCATGGCACCACAGTTCCATTCAGGAGCCGCAAATGCCAGCCACTGCAGATTTTTCTTCTTTTCCCGCAGCTGGACCCTCTATTCAGCTTCCCATGGCCAGGGTCTGGCTGTGGGAACTTACCATACCTACCATTTTGTCCCTGCCCAGCAGTGGAATAAGTCCCCCATCTATGTTTACGGCCCTGGACATGCAGGGCCGACTCAGAATTGGCCCTGTATGTCCGGGGTCGCGGCCCACCCATACCCCTCCCTCACTTCACCTCAGAAACGCCCTTTCTCGCCCTGTCTAAATTTCCCCATACAAATGCGCTGTTCATACAGGGAGGCATTAGCCAGGGCCAGCGAGGGAGCAAATAGCTATTTGCTGTACTTAATGACCCCCATAGTGTCTGGAAACTTAATATTGAAACCTGAAACTTTTGGGATGTTGGTGAGCTCGATGGAGGAGTGCTGGCTGAGTGTTTCTGAATGTGCAATGCTGCTGGTGGAGAGCCGACCAGTTGGGAGAGAGTGCCGACCGGTGGTGTCATCAGGCTGCGAATACCAAGATGCCATTTAAGAACTTGGGGCCAGAGTGGGCCTTGGGTGCCACAAGGGATGCTACATGGCGCTGGGAAAAGGAAGGCTAAAATAAAGATAAAGTCCTCGTTTGCAACTGCATCTACACCTACGACTGTGAAAGGGCCCTATGGACAAGCATGTTCAGTTGTCATCTAAGGTAACTGAGTTATGTTCTGTGTTTCCTGATTCCTCTTTGTCTGACCCGTTGGGGGTGTCCCTAAGTTTTATAGTGTGATCTCCTCCTCCAAATCCTGGATGCGGGAGGGGTTTTGTGTAATGCCCCTGCTGGAAGACCGCCACAGCCTCTATCTGACTTTGTCTACAATTGGTACCTCTTAACAGACCCGATTGTCCTAGAATGCTGGTTCTGTGTCTACTGGTGATGTAACTTATTTGCTATATGGCGTGAAGTGTCTAGAATTAATTCCCTTTTAAGGGTTTTATAGATCAAACTGTTGCCTTTTCTGAAAGGGTGGTAGAAAAATTAATAGGTTAGAGGACCCCAGGTTGTGACACTCCAGACTGCTGGGTGATCGGGGCTGCAGGACTTCTTCATACTATATAAACAAGTAGAAGTTTTGGAGAATGCAATGAGAGCTCGGAATCTCTGACTCTTAAATTTTCCCCAGTTACGTTTGTTGTCTCCATTGATAACATTTCTTTGCAATAATGTAATGTGTGCCTTCAAGTCAGTCCTGACTCCTGGCGACCCAGAAGCTCATGGGTTTTCTTGGCAGTGTCACCGGAAGTAGATTGCCAGGCCTTTCTTCCGAGGCAATGGAGGGTTAAGTGACTTGCCCAAGGCCACAAGGAGTGCTAGCGGGAATTGAACCCTGGTTGCTTGGTTACCAAGCCAGTGTTCTAACCACTAGGCTACTCCTCCACATCCTTATGAAAAAATATTAATTCCTGAATCTGATAAGATTGTTTTGTCTAAATTGTATTATCTTCTGGTTTGTTCATCTCCATTGGGTGCTCAAGGGTTGCCAGGGGTATGAGCTATCCACTTCCATGGTTTGATAACCTTTTTAGAGTGGTCACTAGATGTGGTTTCTACATGTGCTACATTAATAGTCACCTTTGCCATGGGGGCGGATAAACTTTCCGTCCTGCACCTATATTTCCAGAAAAAGGGGACTTTATTTTGTGGTCAAAAAATAATTGTTTCCTGATGTTTTGTAGGTTACGCAAGCACGGAGGAAGTCCTTCCTCCAGTTAAAACCTTGTGTGGTTGCCGCTGGGGGGACTTTCTTCTTGCAGTTTCCTTGCAAGTACTTGGTTTCTTTTAATAATGTTAAATATGTTTACACAGACCCTGTACATTTAATTTCCTTATTAGATAATAAGTACTGTAGCCATCTTAGATGTTTTTTTGCATTTTACTGGTGGGTTTATATTCTTGGGAGAAGGGTCATGATATAATTTGGAATTATTTTTGTTTTCACCTGGCTTATTATCTCTTCATTCTGTTTGCTAAATATAATTATCTTTATTTATTTTGAGCTACCCATGTGTTGGGCTACTGCTTTGTTATTTAGTATATTTCTTTGCTTTCTGTTTTGTACAAACAGCATTAAAACGTTATAAATATAAAAAAGCATGAAACTTTCTCTTGTTTTTATTTACTGTGTGATTAAAATGAGGGTAGTAAACATATTCAATATTCAGTCAATATTCAGCCAGCATGGTCACCAGATTAAGTAACCCATATGTTCTGTACCACTATCCGTATAGCACTTTGCAAATGATAAGTAGTAGTAGTCTGAATCTGCCGACTACTGATGACTGGGACCAACCACTGTCAGAGTTTGGTTTGATTCAATATGACTTTTCCTGTTTTCTTACTTTCTTAGTTTTTATATTTAGATCATAGTATGTGCATATGGTACTGAATTTTAGGAAACTTGATCTGCATGGGGCAGTGGGTGCAACCACTCTAGTCACTTTACTGGGCAGACTAGATGGACCATACTGGTCTTTTTCCAGGAGCAAGTAGGAATGTAGTCTTCACATATGGGTGACGTCAGTACAGACGGAGCCCACGTGGGAACACTCCTCAGCGTTCAATAGGAAAGCTTTTGGAAACACTCCACTGCGCCTGTGTGAATGCCTTCCCAGCTCCCTCTTCTCAGTTATTCGTTTTCCGCGGAGTCAACAGGAAGCAAATCTTTCTGTTGATGCCGGCATCATTGAAGACCTCGCCGGTTCCCTTATTCTATTCTTTTCTTTTTAGTTTATTTTCAAAAACAAAAAAAGGGTGTCTCTAACACCCTTTCAGGCCTTAAGCCTACCGTAGCCTTGCCATCCATTGAAAGCTTGGAGAAACCAATTAGTGGTTTCAAAAAATGGCCCAAGTGTGCCAGCACCATATCAGAAACTGACACACACACGACTGGTGTCTAAAACGCCTTGGCCCAGAACACTAGCCAACAGGCTGTCCCCTCTGTCAAAAGATGACTAAAAGAGACCTACAGATCTGGGCCTCTAAATTTGGGACACTCTTTGCCTCGGACACAGTATCGTTAGCGTTCACTTTATCGAACTTCATCCTCCTCTCATGGTTCTCAGGTATCCTCAAAGTCAATGCCCAAGTCTGCATCGAAGCAGACTCGCTCAAGGCATCGAGATCCCTCGGCATTTCATTGGAGGTGGATCAGCCTGCCAAACAGCCCCAGCGAGAGGCCTTGTCCTCCAAAGCCACAGTGGGGCTCCAGGATGCTCTGAGACAGTAGCGCAAGCACCTGCGACCAATACCCAGGCTTCGGCAACTTTGATGGACCAGCACATACTGGCCATCAAGCGGAGCTTAGCAACTCTCCTGGCAGCCTCTCTACCTATCAAGCCATTGGCCTCAGGCACTGGCCTATCGACCATTTGCAGCCACAATATATCAGGGCTCATGCACATGGTGTCGACATCGCTGCCACCCATTCACTCCCTGGAAACCATCACAGATATCTGTTCCCAATCCAAATGCCTCACCGTGGCTGATACCTTAGAACACCAGTACCAACATCGAGCTTCAGGTGAACACCGCACGTGCTGGTGTTTCAAGTCCTCTGATGCCAGCTTCCGCTTCCAGCTTCGTGCAATTCCTGTGGGCTCCATGACCTTCCTTCAGAACGGTCTCCACCACAACAGCAATGCATGTGCCTCTGGAGGACATGTCCTTCCAGGAATTCATTTGAGACCTAGGCAAGGGTCTCTCCATCATGATAATATTGGAGAAGGAGCCAAGGATGGAGGATTTGGAGATCCTCCAATACCTAACGGCACCGAAGGAGGCAGCCACTCTACTGGTGCACTGCATCCTTCATGATATTATGCTCCATATGTGGGAGACTCCTCTCATGGTCTTCCCTCACAGTCAATGCCTCAATACCATGTATTGGGTACTGGAGTGCCTGGGCTTCCAAAAACCACAGCTCCCCAACCATTCCATGGTGGTTGAATCTGCAATGCGCAGAATCAAAAACTTGAAGAACCACTCCTCTAATCCTCCAGGTAGAGAATTGAGAACCCTCTATGCCCTTGGGCGTCTGCTTCCATGCTCTCTGCTAGGATTAACGCCTAAATCCTCTACATGGGAATGTTCCTCAAAGAGATATCCAAGCATCTTGAAGCCTTTGCCCCTCTTCTTCCAGATAAGAGAGCAGACTACTTTGCCCTAGTCAAGCATAGCCAGAACATATCAAGGTTTGTCAATAGAGCCACCTTCGATGCTTTCGAATACACAAGCAAGGCCTCAGCAATTTGAATCGGTGCACTCAGAATTGCATGGCTTCAAGTCTCATATCTTGAACAGTGAGTTCAAGATTAGCTGGGCAACATACCTTGCACAGGTGAAAAATATTTTGGCAAAGACTGGCAAGATAAAGCCTCTCACTTAGAGTTAGAAAACACTATTTATTTATTTATTTATTTATTTAACAATTTTTCTATACCGCGCTATTTCAATCAGTGCGGTGTACATTGAAACAAGAACATACTACAATGCATACAAGTAACATTGAGTTTTACATTGAACAGGAAGATTCAACATAGGACAACCGGGGGAACTATGTACAGATTGACTTAAATAATATATACACTAAAGAGGCTGTCTAGAACAACAGCTGACCCTGTTAGACTTCCTTGCAGTTGGCCTTTTTTCTTTCTACAATAATAAGAATAAATTCTACTCTTCTTATCCTCCTGCCTCTCAATTCCAGACTCAAGCACCACAGGCAACAAACTCCTAAGCAGCAGAAGAATCCACAGGGAGCTAAATCTCAGCTAGCTACGCATGTGTGCCTGGTTTTTGACTCTTTTCTAGAGGACATTGCCACTCTGCCTCTGGAGATCCCCACCCTCTCCAGATAGCAGGCAGACTGTCATTATGCCAACAGATGGCACCTCATCACCTCAGAGCAGTGGACACTAAACATTAGTCCAGGAGGGGTACAGACTTCATCTGCAAGCTCTGCCCCCCTCCACTCTCATGGGGAAATTTCAAACACAGCCCCCTCTCAGTGCTCTCCTACAGGACGAGGTATCTTCTCTTATGACCCAAGGTGCCATAGAGAAGGTCCCGCCATCCCAACAGTGAATGGGCTTCTACTCTCTCTACTTTCTCATTCCAAAGAAAACCAGAGGATACAGGCCCATTCTGGACCTCAGAAACCTCAACAAATTTCTAGTCCGAGAATCTCCCTTGGGGCTCTTCTTTCCTACCTCCAGAGTCAAGACTGGCTCTGCTCTCTAGATCTAAAAGAAGCATATACACATATCCTCATCCATCCAGGACACAGGAAATATCTACACTTCATCCTTCAGGGAACACATTATCAATACAGAGTACTTCCCTTCGGATTCTACTCTGCCCCAAGAGTCTTCACAAAGTGCATGGCAGTTGTAGCTGCCTATCTAAGGTCTCTGGGGATATTCGTCTTCCCTTACTTAGACGACTGTCTCATAAAAGCAGACAGCTCACTAGAGGTGCAACGTTCCTTGCATCGTAACATCATGGTACTGCAACACTTGGAATTTGTCATAAACTTCCCAAAATCCCAGCTCACTCCAACTTAAAAGCTGGAGTTCATTGTAGCCCTGCTGGACACTCAACAGTACATGTTGTTCCCTATGCCCCCTTAAATATGCGCACAGTCCGATGGACTTTTGCCTCCCAATGGAGGCAGTCCTTGGGCAGTCTTACGGACAGGATCAAAGTCACTGCCCCTCTATCAACATCCCTCCAGTGGTGGTGTTCTCCAGAAAATCTGCTCATAGGGTCACGTTTTCAGATCCCTCCACTTCAGTGCACCCTGACGACGGATGCCTCCAAGTTGGGTTGGGGAGCACACCTGGGCGACCTGTCTACACAGGGCCTCTGGACAATGCACAAGTCATACCTCCAAATAAATCCAGTGGAACTTCGTGTCATCTCGAATGCCCTTCAAGTGTTTCAACACCACCTCAGGGCACAATAAGTCCTAGTCAGAACAGGCAATCAGGTATTCATGTTCTATGGGAACAAACAAGGAGGTACAGGCTCATGGCCCCTCTGTGAGGAAACTCTTCTCCTGTGATCCTTTGCCATCTCTCAACAAATACACCTCTGAGTGGTGCATCTCCTGGGGGAGCTCAATGTCTTGGCAGACAAGATGAGTCGCATCCTTCTTCCCCACGAATGGTCTCTTCATCCAGACACAGTGTCCTACATCTTCCAGACCCGGGGAACTCCAGACATAGATCTGTTTGCTACTCCTCAGAATGCCACGCTTCCTTGCTTCTGAACAAGGACTCTAACATCCAGCAATCAACAGGTTGATGCCTTTCACCTACACTGGGGTCAGGATCTGCTCTGTTTTCTCTCCCACACTCCTCAATCTCCAGGAACAAGCAGGAATGAGTCTTCACATATGGGTACATTGGTACCGACGGAGTCTGCGCGGGAACGCTCCCCAGCGTCCAATTAGAACGCTTTTGGGAGCATCCCACCATGCCTGCGTGCTGCCTTCCCGCCTTTCCCAACTGCCTCTCCTCAGTTTTCGTTTTTTCGCGGAGCCGGCAGGACGTACTCCTGTTAATGCAGAAAATTCTTACTTTATTTTTGTTTGTTCTTGTGGTCGCGTCTGCCTTCCCTCGACGCACCGGTACCGCCGGTGTTTTTTCTTTTTCTTTTTCTTTTCTTGAACAAAATTATTCCTTGGTAGGGAATTTCTTCCCTGTTTAGTGCCTGACGGTTCTCAGCCTACTAGGCCTCTCCACTTCCTTCATGGAAATGTCAGCCACTATCCCTAAAACTTGTTTCAACTGTGGCGGTACTAAGTTAGTCTTAGACACCCATAACTGGTGCCTTCCATGTTTGGGTCCTGACCACTATCCGCTGGAGTGTCCCTCCTGCAGCGTTTTTCCCAAAAGAAGTTTTCAGCATCAAGCTCCACTCGATACGCGGTTCCCGTCAGCTCTGAAGGTACCAGTTGCAACTTTTTCTTCACAGGATCAGGTAACCCCACAAAAGTCTATAAAGACTAGCCAGTCCTCGGGTGGTAGATCTCATGTTCAACATCGAGATGGCTCCGGCCTTGCCCTCGGACAATTTGGCTTTAAAACCCCAGCGGGAGTCTTCGGCCTCCAAAGCACTAACGGGGTTTCAGGTTATTTCCGGGGTTTTCACCTCTGCGAAAATACCTGAGCCATGCTCGGTGGTGGTATCTGCTGGGAGCGGTGCCGGTACCCCGGCATCGGCAACAGTGTTGGATGAAACACTCCACACCAATGATCGCAGTCTAGCGTTCTCGGTATCTTCGGTGCCGCTAGAGCCACTACAGACTGATCTTCCAGTTTCAGTATCGATCCCGGTACCGATTCTGGCATCCATGTCGGTACCCTCCAGGTCTGTTTCGATTGATTCGCTGCTTTCGATGCCAAGTCTAGAATCTATCTCTAGCCTGGACGATTGGGTGCCGACTCGTCTCGGTATCGACCTCGCTCGGTGCTGAAGACATTGTCCCGGAGATCAAAATCTACCGCTCTCGGTACCTTTGGTACCGTTAAAGTCGCTTCATACTGATCATCTGGTGTCGGTACCGGCTGCGATACCACTGCCGGTTCCGTTTTCTACCTTTGCATCAGTACCGGTGCCTTCCATGCTTACTTCCACAAGCTCGCTGCCTTCGGTACCGAGCTTGGAGTCCATCCCTGGCATGGATAGTTTTTCACCGATTTGTCACGGTACCGACCTCGAGCGGTACCGCCGACTATCCTTTCAGGACAACCCGATGCTCCACCCTTTTGGGTCTGGGATTCTAATGGATCAATCCATTAGTGCTAAGGCTAGATCTTCAACAGATCTGACCTTTACTCCTCATAATTCAGGGTCCCCTTCTGGGGAAATTTCTTTTCAAGCATTCTTGCTTGATATGGCAAGGTTACTTGCCATTTCTATACCTGATCAAGATCCCACTCCAAGGGATTCAGAGTTCCTGTGTCTCCCTGAGGCTCCAAAGAAGGTTATCATGCTCCCTTTGCATCAAACCTTACAGGATCTTTTACTTGGAATGTGGGAAACTCCTTTAAAGGTATCCCCACCTTCAAGGGCCACTGACTCTGTACAAGGTGCCCCGTTCTCCATGTTTTCAAAAGACTCAACTTCCACATCATTCTCTTGTTGTGGAATCAGCAATGAGGCGTGTGAAAAGTGCTAAAGGGCACTCTTCTTATCCGCCAGGTCGTGAGGCTAGAACTTTAGATGCTTTTGGACGTAAAAGCTTCCAGGCATCTATGTTTTCAACAAGAATTCTCTCATATATTTTCTATATGGGACTATCTCTTGAAGAGCTCACGACCAGTTTGCTGTTTTTGACTCCTTTTCTTCAGGATCACAAAAGAGCAGACTACTCTTTACTGGTTAGTCATGTTCAAAATATCTCTAGGTTTCTTACTCGTGCTACCCTGGACAGTTTTGAGTCTGTTAGCAGAACTTCTGCTATAGCCATAGGGGCACGACGCATGGCCTGGCTCCAAGCTTCTGACTTGGATACATCGGTACAAGAAAGGCTGGGAAATACTCCTTGTACTGGGGAGAATCTCTTTAACACAGAGACTTTACGCCAAGTTGCTCAGTTAACCACTGGCACTATTGCTTTCAAGGGATGGTCTACACCTTCCTCTATCCCAGTTGGTAAGAAATCTTCTACCAAACTTTATTCCTCCAGGGGGAAAAAGTTTTATCCTTTCTCTACCCATACAGCTGTTTCCAAACAGGGGAAACATCAAACCAGGCTAAAGAAACCACAACCTCAACCACGTCAGCAAACCCAGCAGTCGCAGGGTTGCTGATAGATTCTTCACTGAATCCTTCTTCCTGCTTTGAGGTTTAGAACCTGTAGTTTGCTTCTTTTCTTGCAAGCATCTACATCGGTTCCATCCCAAACTTTACATTAAAGAGACATCCTGACTTTTAGCTCATAGAGCTCCTTAGCATGATTATGCTTTACAGGTAATAACGTTACTCCTCTTCCTTCTAAGTACATAGAGGAGTAGCAACTGTCAATAAGGTCCTCTATACCTTTATCTTTGACAGTTTCTCCTGTATCAATATGTCTCATGCTATTCTTTTCAAAGATTTACTCCATCGTAAGTCTTTTTCAACTCTGCCCCTCTTACTAAGACATTTTGGTCTGTAAGAGTATACTACTTAACTGAGGGCTTATCCCTAAGCCCGAAGTTTCTTTTCAGAGTTATCGCCACCTTGCATTCTTGTTGCTTGTGGCAGCTTCTCAGACAATGCTGGAGTTTTTACCACTCCTACTTATGTCTGTAGGTCTTTTCTAATCTTGAATCCTAAGATTTGTTCTGCCGCTCTAACAATACTTAGAATGCCGGGGCTCTTAGTGTTTAAACCACTAACTTGCTAACCAAGCACCCAGGGCTTGATTTCCAATATCAATCTTTCTGGCCTTAATACTAAGTCCCAGACAGACTTGGAACCTTCTCAGGTTTCTTTTTGCAGCATACCTTCTATCCTTAGCCTTCCCCAATCCTTGGCATTGGCGGAGTAGTTCAGGTCACATACTGGCTCTTAGTCAACCAGTTATTTCTTCTAGCCAACCTGCAACATGCTCTCTGCATCTCTACAGAACAGGTCTGCACTATGGGCCTTGCTAGAGAGCAAATAATTCCAGATGGTTAGGAAGGACTTTACTGAGTTCTTCCCTACCCTTACCATTTCCTTTGAATTCTTCTTCAATAAAGGACACACACCTTTAATTAAGTGAAGACCTAAAGAATTATCCAATCCCCTGGGTTGGTTCACATTCCCAGTGGACCCCTTCACCAGGGAGTGGAGGAGTGGCCTAGTGGTTGGGGCACGGTACGTCAGGCCAGAAGGTCGGGGGTTCAAATCCCACTAGAGGACAGCAACCTTGGGCCGGAAGGACTGGGGTTTCTAGTCCCACAGGTGCTCCTTGTGGTCTTGGGCAAGCCACTTAACCCTCCATAGCCCATGTTCCCTGTAAAATAGTTATCTCCAAATTATAATGCCCTGTTCAATGTAATTTCAGTTTGTTCAATGTAAACCGCACTGATGCAGTATAGCGTGGTATATAAGAGAATGTAAATAAATAAATGGTTTTCTTTCACTAACAGCCAGTCTTTGTTTGTGTATTTCTTTCCATCCTCAATTCCTCATGGAGTAATTCATATTGAGCGCAAGAATGCATCATACTCATTTTGCCCTCTTAGAAGGGTAAATATGGTATCTTTTTTTCATTGCATCTTCTTCTCCAGCTGTCATGTTGGAGTTATGGAAAGATCCAGACTTACTGTCAGCGGATTTAAACATCCTCCATTCCTGTTTTTTTCAAGGGCTAGAGTTCTTAGAATACTCTAGACTTCCCTTGTCAGTGAGAGCACTTCCTTAGCTCTCCCACCCACAACAAGGGAGAATGGATTCTCTAAACATCTCCTCAAGCAGATATTCCCTTCTTGTTATTAGATGAATCTTTCTCTCTTCACATATCCCTATGTGGGGACATAGGTATATATTTATGCATACATGTATATAGACATCTGCATGTCTGTACCCACCCTTTGAACCATTGGCCATGACCTCCCTAAAATTCCTGTTTTGGAAGGTACTCTTCCCAATTGCCCTCACTTTAGCTAGATGCATTAGTGAACTTAAGGTTCTGGTGGCGACCCCCCCCCCCCCGCCCCCCCATATCTGGTTCCATCATGTTAAGGTGGTCCTTCGGACTCACCACCTTTGGCATAAAGTGTGGGTATCTCCTTTCCATTTAAACCAGTCGATTTACCTTCCAGTCTTCTTTCCTAGACCACATGCATCTCGAAAGATGCAGCTCTGCACACTCTTGACTGCAAGTGTGCATTGGCTTTTTATCTCCAAAGAACTCAAGATCATCGTAAAGCCTCACAATTGTTCATCTCCTTTGACCCTAGTCACCCAGGTCTATCTGTATCTAAACGTATACTCTCCAGATGGATAGCAGACTGCATTTCATTTGCCTATGACAAAGCAGGGCTCTCCCTGGAAGGGCATATCACTGCTCACAACGTTCATGCCATGGCCACTTCAATGGCAAACCTATGCTTGGTAGCCATTGACGAAATTTGCAAGGCAGCAACTTGGTCTTCCGTCCATATCTTCACTACCTACTATTGTTTGGACAAGGACTCTCGCTGGGCTGCCATGTTTGGTCAAGCTGTACTCCAGCACCTCTTTCAGATCTAGATGCAACTCCTACCCTTTGTCCCGAACTTTGATACCAGAAATCAATGTAGGATCCATGACCTCTCAAGGCTACTCAGAGGCATACCTCCACCAGTTCTGAGGTCACTTCATCTGGCATCTTGGAGCTAGGGCGTCCCATATGTGAAGACTATATTCCTGCTTGTTCCTGGAGATAGCGTATTTACTCACCTGTGACAGGTGATTTCCGGGAACGGCAGGAATTTAGTCTTCACAACCCACCCTCCTCCCCTAGAAGTTGAAGAGTTTCATTTACTTTACTTTCTCAGCTACAAACTCAACTGAGAGGGAAATGGGAAGGCAGTCACACAGGAGCAGTGGAGTGCTCCCAAAAGCTTAACTATTGGATGCTGGGGAGCATTCCCACCCAGTTTCCGTCGGTACCAACGTCACTCATATGTAAAGACTGAATTCCTGCCGTTCCCAGAGATCACCTGTTTCAAGTGAGTAACTACACTTTATTTTCCATCATATACTATGTTACTGTGTTCTTCTACATGTGCAACCAAGTTTTACACA
Organism: Ichthyophis bannanicus; assembly: GCA_033557465.1. Lineage (NCBI taxonomy): Eukaryota > Metazoa > Chordata > Amphibia > Gymnophiona > Ichthyophiidae > Ichthyophis > Ichthyophis bannanicus. The sequence goes on from CM066031.1 coordinate 1,768,834,509, forward strand.
TGGAAAACAGCTATACGTCGTATAATTACCTCCTGTATGGATAAAAGCTATTGCATGTTGATGTTATATTTACAAGTGTTAGAGAAGAAGCAGTGTTTGCTTCCAAGATTTTAAAGAGTCGAATGAAGAGGTGAGAACTCTTAAAGGATGATAAAACTGAACTTTTTTAAGGTCAGAGCTCAGAAAACAAGTATTTCTTGTTTCACCTGGTTTCCACCTGCATATTTCTTTTAGAACTACTTTCCAACCCAGCACAGATGCTCTTTATATGCTGATGCAATCAGTAGCCAGCTTGTTTGGATGTTGTGTAAGTAGTTTTTTTGTGGAACTACTGCCAGCTCCCCTGTTCTTTGTGCTGTTGAAATGATGTTGTATAATTGTACCAGTTTGCTGTTGTGGTCATTGTTTTAATTGTTGTTGCCTGGGAAAGGAAAGGACTACTATTGGAACATTTCTTGATTGAAACATGGAATGAAATTTGAGATCTACAACATACAAAATTAGTTGCATTAGCAAACAGGGAGGTCGCTAATAGTCTGGTGCTTCTGCAATGATAGTAAAGATGGATGTGGTGCTTTCCCCCTAGTTCTCTTTTTTTTTTTTTTTTTTAATCTCTCAGTAATTTCAGAGGTGTAGATACAGATTTTCCCGCCTTCCATTTAACTATTTTTATTTTTTTCAAATCCAACGAAAGTTGGAAAGAACTAGACAAAAGGGTCAAGAAATGTCTTTCTCCCTTTTGGGGGAAGGAGGGGGAGATGAATAATTCTTCAAAAATTAAATGGAATGGATAAAGCTTGGCATGGGGGGAACCTGTAAAAAGATAGTGAGTTCAAAAATGAACCAGAGTGGACCTGGTTCCAGAGAAATAAGTTCCCCAATAAAATGGTTTCTATGGAAGGAGTTCCAGCTTACAAACAGTGACATTACTACTTGTATGTCATTTGTATAGCTCTATAGCAGTTAAGGAATTGCTCCTTTCAACCTCTCTCCTGTTGTTAACTCTTCCCAAATCCTAAAATGCTCATACCCCTATGAAATGGCAATGCTCCCACCCCCAAAATTTACCCCACCTCCACAAACTCTCCTCCCAAACTGCCCTACCCCAAAACATATACTCAACTGCCATCCCGCCCACAACTGATTTGCTGCCAAAAATTACTCCCTTTACCCTACAAAGTGCCCCCCTTAAAACTACGCACCGCAACAGCCTCACTCCAAATATTATATCTCTGCAGCTTCCTCTCAGTTTGCCTAAACTGACCCAGCCTCAAAAGCTACCCCTGCAATTGCCCAACTACCTGCAACTGCCCCATCAACCCCAGGAACTGCCCTACCCTCAAACTATCCCACAATTGACTTCCCCACAAACTCATACCCTCCAAAACTAGTCCTCTGCAACTGGTTCACCATCTCGCAAATTGCCTTCACCCCAAAACAATATCCATCTGCAACCGACTCACTACCCGCAGACTGCTTTCACTCCCCAAAAATAGACCCCTCTGCAACTGCCCCACCAACCCATAAACTACATGCCCACAACTGCCCCATCCTTGAAACATACTGCTCCCTGGAACTGTTCAAGCACCATGCTATCTGCCCCACCTGCCCCCCTAAACTATCCCATCCCAGTGATTGCCCCACCACCCATGCACAACACAGTCAACACATGCACACGCAAACACTTTCGCATGACACACAACATGCAACACAGATAAGAACAAAGTTTTGCCATACTTGGTCAGGCCAATGGTTCATCAAGCCCAGTATCCTGTTTCCAGCAGTAGCCAATGCAAGTCACAAGTACCTAGCAGAATCCCAAAAGATAGATTCCATGCTGCTTATCCCAGGGATAAGTAATGGATTTCCCCCACTTGTCCAAATCTTTCCAGTCCTTCCCTCCAGTCCAGTCCAGATGAGTGGGTTATGCTCCTCTACCAGCAGATGGAGACTGCAAACACAACTTAGTGTGCCAAAAGCAGTCTGTTCTAGCCAACCAAGCTAGTATTCTCAGTCTTCAGCAGGTGGTAAAGGTAGCATAGCTGTGCTATCTTAAGGCCAACATTAGTCTTCAGGCTTGGGGTGCAGAACCCGATGGTGCCTAGTCCCTCCCCCAGCTGCTCCTCCCCAACTCTCGGGAGCGGACCAGGAGTAGAGCAGACTCCTGCAAATTGAAAAGAACCCCCCCCCCCAAAAAAAAAAAACCCCAGGAGCAGTTAGTGCTTCAGACTGGCCAACGAAGCAGCAGAGTTCTGCAGGGTGTGCGGCCTCTGGGTAAGTCAGGGATCGGCTCCGAGGAGGGATCAGTTGGCATGGAGGAGTTACCATGGGATCATGGACCTCATCTTTTGCATCACGTACAGCAGCCATAGGGTTCAGCTGTCTGAGGTCAGGCTGTGCAACGGCTGTCTGCGACAGAACACAGCTGCCACGGATTGCCTCAGGGGAGGCCGGGGGGGAATGGAGCCATGCAGGGCAAGCATTCCTGAACAGTCTTGCAGGACTACTAAAAGAGACTGCTACTGCTGGAAAGAAATCTGCACTTGTAAGTATTTTATTTCTGTGAAATTCTCTAAATCTTGGGGTAAAGGGAATTTGGGTTAAAGCTGATACACTGGATTCTAAAACACAGTTAACTCAGTCCGGGCCTAGCATCAGCAGAGAGCTTTTTTAATTTAAATCAAATCGGGGGTATAGCTTAGCATAGAAGGGATAATAGGGTAAATATTTGAGTAGAAAGAAATTGTTTCTAAAGACCTTTATAAAGAGGCCTTCCAGTTAGGAGGCAAGAGACCTGTGAAATTGTTTTAAATAGGTTTTAAAGCCAAGTGCCATATTAAAGGGGCAATTTGATATGTCACTTGGCTATCAAACCAAGGGCTGTATGAATCACCCAGGAAATTAAGAGAGAACCTTAGAAACACAGGCATAAATAGGTCAACCAGAGCTCTGTGATTCTCAGTCTTGAAGGATTACCAAAAGGGACTGCCACTGCTGGAAAGAAATCTGCATTTGTCAGTATTTATTTCTGGGAAATTCTCTAAATCTTGGGGTAAAAGGAAATTCTTTGGGTTAAAGCTGATACACTGGATTCTAAAATACCCAGATTTATTTGTTAACTCAGTCAGGGCCTGGTATCAACAAGAGAGCTTTTACTTTAAATCAAACCTCGGGGCCTAGTACCAGCAGAGAGCTTTTAATTTAAATCAAATCATGGTATAGCTTAGCATAGAAGGGAGAATAAGATTGTTTCTAAAGACCTTTATGAAGAGGCTTTCCAGTTAGGAGGCAAGAGACCTATGAAATTGTTTTAAATATGGGTTTACCAGAGGCGGCAGGTCTTATCAGACACATCCGATTGATTTTCTTTGACTGGGTGATCAGGGAGTTGGACAGAGGGAGAGCCCTAGATGTGGTGTACTTAGATTTCAGTAAAACCTTTGACACTATTCTGCACAGGCGACTTAAACAAACTGAGCACCCTAGGGATGGACCCTAAAGTGATGACTGGGTTAGAAATTGGTTGAATGGGAGGAGACAAAGGGTACGGGTAAATGGTGCTCACTCTGAGGATAAGGAGTGTTACCAGTGGTGTGCTGCAGGGATCTGTCCTTGGTCCAATTCGTTTTAACATCTTTGTTAGTGGTATTGCGGACAGGCTGTTGGGTAAAGTTTGCCTGTTTGCGGATGATAGGGTGTCTAAAGGAGTTGGTAACATGAGGAGGGATCTAGCTAAGCTTGAAGAATGGTCTATAATTTGGTGGCTGAAATTTAATGCTAAAAAATGCAGGGCACAGTGTATGGGTTGAAGTATTTATGTCCACAAAAGAAGAGGGGACCTGGGCATGATTGCGCTAAACCATCTTAAAGTAGCTAAACAGGTAGAAAAGGTGAAGGCGAATGCCAGAAGGATGCTTGGCTGTATAGGGAGAGGAATGGCCAGCAGATAAAAGGAGGTGATATAGTGCCTTTGTATAAGTCTCTGGTGCGACCTCATTTGGGGTATTGAGTGCAATTCTGGAGACCACACCTTCAAAAGGATTTAAACAGGTTGGAGTCTGTGCAGAGGGTGGCTACCAAATTGGTTAGTGATCTTCGTTATACAGCATATGAGTACAGTCTTAAAGATCTTACTATGTATACTTTAGAAGAAAGATGGGATAGTGGAGATATGATAGAGATATTTAAATACCTCTGTGGCATAAAGGCACAGGAGGAATGTCTATTTTGATTGAAAGCAAGCTCTGTTACGAGGGGACATAGGATGAGGGTGAAAAGGGATAGATGCGGCAGTAATATGCAGAAATATTTATTTCTTTATGGAAAGAGTGGTAAATATGTAGAATATACTCTCAATGGAAGTGGTAGAGACGAGGAGTGTATCTGAATTCAAAAAAACATGGAACAAACACAGAGGATCTCTAAAGATAAAAAAGGGAACTATTGTAGTTGATATGGAAGGGCAGACCAGATAGGCCATGTGGTTTTTTTCTGCCATCATGTTTCTGTGTTTCTAAATAGATATTAAAGCCAAGTGACAGATTAAAGGGGCAATTTGAAGAGCTCCTTCTATCAAACCACAGGTTGTGTGAATCACCCAAGAAATTGAGATTACTTTACTTTAGAAGCACAGGTCAGGGACCTGTATAGCAAGTCAGCTTTTACTTGGTGTTCTTTACCTCTCAGGCATAATCTTAGCTTTACAGGCTCTTAAACCTATTAACGGGGAAGAGGTGGTCAAATTCACTTTCAGGTTCAACTGGTTATCCTCACCAAGAATAGCTTAATTAAAGCCTTGAAATGTTCACCTCCAGATTAATTAATTTAAAGTCCCTTAAACATATTAGGTATAGTTGTATTAGTACATATATCCCTTGCAACTTTAAGCAACTTAGTTAGCTAAACAAAACCTTAAAACTAAGATGCAGAGAGCAGTCCAGCAACATGATGGGGCTATCCAGTCTTTTGCATTGAGTGTCATGTGTACAATTTTCTCCCAGTTGGTGAGGGGTTTTATGTGTGCAATAGATGCATGGAGCTCTTTACCCACGGAACAAGTCCATCCTCTGGATATTAGAGTAGCAGACTTGGAGGGCATAAGGAAGACAGAGAGATATATAGATGAGAACTACAGGGACATAGTACTTGAACTCCCACATCCAGTCTGGCAGCCTCTCGGTTGTCATAGAGAAGAGAGGTCACGTGTAAAGAGCCCATCACCTTGGTGTGGCAGGAAGTGATCCATCCTGTAGCTAGGACCTGTCCTTCAGTTGATATAAAACTCTCTCGCACTGAGGAGGCTTCTCCAGGGACATGTGCCCATGAGGGAAGGGTTAGGGCATCCATTATAGTTGGCAATTTGATCATTAGGCATGCAGATAACTGGGTGGCTGGTGGATGTGAGGATTACCTAGTAACATGCCTGTCTGGAGTGAAGTTAGCGGACCTCATGCGCCACCTAGACAACGTTTTAGATGGTGCTGGGGAGGAGCCTGCTGTCTTGGTACTTGTTGGGCCAATGACATAGGCAAGTGTGTGAGGGAGGTTCTGGAGATAAAATTTAGGCTTTTAGATACAAAGTTGAAATCCAGAAGTTACAGGGTAGCATTCTTTGAAATGCTTCCCTTTCTACACATAGGATCCAAAAGGCAGGCAGAGCTCTGGAATCTCAATGTGTGTATGAGACAATAGTGCAAGGAAGAGTGTTTTGGATTTGTTAGGAATTGGGCAACATTCTGGGCAAGAGAGGGGCTTTTACAAAAGGATGTCTCCACGTTAACAGGGATGGAACCAGGCTGCTGGCATTAACCTTTAAAAAGGAGAGAGAGCAGCTTTTAAACTAGATAATAGGGGAAAGCCAACAGTTTCACAAGAGTACATGGTTCAGAAGGGTGTATCGTTGAAGGATACTAGCAAAAGCTGGAAGTTAGGGCATCCCAACAGATGCTCCAATAAAGATAAAAGTAACCCTGATGCCCTTAGGTACAGAGCAAACAGAGTTCAAAGATTCCAAATTACTCCTGTCAACTGATAACCAGATTAATATGAATAAAATACAACCTCTAAAATGCTTGTATGCAAATGTTAGAAATCTAAAAAATAAGATTGGAGAACTAGAGTATGAGATATATAGCACTAAATGAAAGGTTAGATATAACACTGGTCAACATTGAAATCGTTACTGACTTTAAAAGGCCCTAATCTGTAGTATCTTGGTGAGCTGAACATGAATATAACATTAAAAAAATTTTATTGGCTCTCGTTTTGAAGATATTGCATGTAGTTTATTTTTTATGTTTCACCGTGTAAATTTATCCAGTAGGACATCAACAACATCCCAAATAAGCCTTGAATGATGTAATATTGCATCACACTGCATAATACCACCGTGCACACATCATCCAGAGTTGATTGCATCATTTTCTGATGCAATGCAATACTACTGCCAGACGGCTGCTGAAGCCATTTGACATCAGCAGTGTACTATACGCAGTTGGAAAGGTTTATTTACATTCTCTTATATACTGCTCTATTCTGCATCAGTGTGGTTTACATTGAACAAACTGAAATTACATTAAACAGGGCATTATAACTTGGAGAAAACTATTTTACAGGGAGCATGGGCTATGGAGGGTTAAGTGGCTTGCCCAAGACCACAAGGAGCACTTGTGGGATTGAGCATTTAAAATATTTCAGACTGTGTGCGAGACAGTTTAAGCTACTGTTGCATGCAACTTTTATTAATCATGTAATTTTAGCCATTTAGGTACAATACAGAACAGTAATGCCGCGAAAGTGCGTTAATACCGTTGACAATTTCTCCTACATTTGTGGGAAGTGACATTTGCCAATCAAAAGAAAAGTATCACTTCTCAACTGAAGAAGGCATATCATCTTTACTTCGGATGCAAGATTGGTGACCAAGACAAGCCTTGGGCCCCGCATATATGCTGCGCTACATGTACAACACAGCTTTCACAGTGTTTGAATTGCAAAAGGCCATCAATGCCGTTTGCATTCCCCATGGTGTGGAGAGAGCCAAGCAACCACATAAATGACTGTTACTTCTGCTTGGTTCCTCCTCTATCCAGCGGAATAACGAAGCAAAAGAAGTGAAGCATAGTCTACACAAACATTCCGTCTGCATTGAGACCAGTTCCACATGGTGAGGGACTTCCTATTCCAGAACCTCCCTCAGAATATTCTCTTGCTTCATCTGATGAGGACAAGGGTGAGCTGACCTGTTCTTCTCCTGATCCGTCAGCATGCAGTGACCCAGATTTTCACTGGTTTGCATTATCAACTCCACACACAATAACACAGGAAGAACTAAATGACCTGGTTCGTGATTTGGACTTATCCAAGAACAAGGCAGAATTGCTAGGATAAAGACTCCAACAATGGAATCTTCTAGAAGAAGATGTCAACATTACTCCATATCGAAAGCGTCACCAGCAGTTGGAGCCTTTCTTCAGAAAGGAAAGTAATCTTGTATTCTGTTCTGATATTGAAAGCCTCATGAATGCCTTAAAAATCACTCATGACCCACAAGACTGGAGACTATTTATAGACTCTTCAAAACTGAGTCTGAAGGCTGTGCTTTTGAACAATGGAAACAGTCTTCCATCTATTCCAGTAGCGCATGCCGTCCACATGAAAGAGACATACGATAATGGAAGTCAGTAGATGCTTTAAGTTAACTATAACAAGTACAGCTGGCACCTCTGTGGTGACTTGAAGGTAGTTGCCCTTTTAATGGGACTGCAGCAGGGATATATAAAATACATGTGTTTCTTTTTTTTTAATACTTTATTTTAATCCACCAGCAAACAATAACAAGAACATCCAACAAATTCTCCATGGGGGGTTATACTCTTATCCCCTCCGGGAGGAAATATAAAGAAATATAACAGGTGGGGTATAACATATAATCCCATATAATCCCTTCCCCCCCTACCCTCCCACCCACCATCCCCCCCATCACCCCTCCCCCTCCCCATCTCACACTCCATCACCAATAAAATAGAATCGGATAACCATGTATGGCAGCTTCAACTAGTCATCCCCACTCCCCTTTTGGCCAACTTTCACATAGCTCCCCACCTGGAGAATTTCATTGCGACTGCGAACCCCCAGGTGCTGAATATAGGGTTCCCATATGGATAGAAACACTGTCCAACGCTTGACACTGCCCCTTGCGAGCCATTGCTCCATTAACATCAGATGATGAAAATTGTTCCTCCACTCACCAAAGGTTGGCGGCTGGTGTTCTCTCCACAAACGGAGAATCGGCCCTTTACCCACCATACAGGCCTTCCGCAATAGTAAACGTTCCCCTGCCTTCGTAGGCCCGGGAGACGCTATCTGGTCTAATACTACAAAAGAACCAGTCCATCTTAATCGTCGCTGCAACAGCTGACTAAGAAAGTTACATATCCTAGCCCAATAAGGGCGCACTCCACGACATCCCCACCACATGTGCAGTAAAGTTGCCAATGGCTCAGAGCAGCGGGGACAGCAGCCATCCGTCCCCAACTGACTACGAAAGGCCCGCCGTGGCGAGAAGTGGGCTCTCGTCACACACTTAAATTGAATCTCCCTCCAACGAGCCCCCTGCGCCATGTGAACAATACATTTCAGGGCCTTACAAACCAACCCCGGAGCCACCTCCCCATCCAATTCAGCTGCCCAGGCCATCTCGACTCCCCGATAGTCGGGACTTTCCCTGTAACGATCCAGGCGGAGCTTCAATTGGGAGATCGAAGGTGGACTATCCTCCCCCAAACTAAAAAATTCCAGTATCTGGGCCAATCGTTCAATTTGCAGTGCTCCTTGTGACAAGGAGGCCACATAATGAGAAACCTGCATGTAGGCGAAACAGTGTTTAGTAGGCAGATCATATTCCCTACTCAATGTCCTAAATGACTTGCACCGTCCCGATGGGTCAACTATGTGGCCAACATTCCATATACCCCTAGACCACCAGTCGCGAAACGTCACCGTTTCGGACCCAGGGAGGAAATGGACATTTCCTTGAAGGGGTAGCCAACTAGAAGCACTCCATGATTCACTCCAATACTTATTAAGCTGTTGCCAGGTGCGCCTAGTGGAGTCCACCACTGCACTCCGCCAGACAGCACCCGGCAGATCTCTATGCGTCCCATGCAAAACTCCCAGCAAGGTCAACGGGGCCACTAGACACTCCTCCAAAGCCCGCAGTGTATAGACCTCTGTCCCTCCCAACCAATCTCCCAGGTGCCGGGCCTGACACGCCAGGGCGTACATCTTCAGGTCGGGTAGACCCATACCCCCTTCCCGCCATTTCCCCAGCAACCGACCCCACGGAATCCGCCCCCGTTTCCCCCTTCAAAGAAAGGTCTTAAGGGAACCCTCCACTCTACGCAAGTCCCGACATAGTAACCAGACTGGTAGAGTCTGCAACCAGTACAAACTACGGGGTAAAATAACCATCTGCACTGCCGCTATTCTCCCAGAAAGTGACAACGGAAGAGACTCCCAAACCTTTAACTGCACCGTCAAGCGTTGTAGAATACGATCCAAGTTACGTCCATATAACGCTTTCGGTTGCCTAGGCAACACTATGCCCAAATAAACAAATTCCTCCGCCGCCCACTTCAGGGGGAAGGCCCCCTCCCAGGAACTACGTAATTGCCCCAGGGTATCTAACACTTCCGATTTGTCCTTATTAATGCGAAGGCCTGCGATTGCTCCAAAGCGCGCAAATTCCTCCAGCAAAGCGTGCAGGGAACCAACCGGAGAAGTCAAATGAACTAACAAGTCATCCGCGAATGCCGAGATTATAAATTCCTGCGAGCCCATCTTCACTCCCTTTATCGCTCCCGAGGTCACAATAGTGCGGATCAAAGGGTCTAGGGAAAGAACGAATAACAACGGAGATAGGGGGCAGCCTTGACGCGTACCCCGTTCCAAACCAAAGGCCTCTGAAAGCACTCCGTTACACAAAATACCCGCCGTAGGCGTTACATATAAACTCTGCGCCATTTTGCAGAAGGCGGCCCCTATGCCATATTGCGGTAACAGCCCCCAAAGATATTGCCAGTTCACCCTATCGAAGGCCTTTTCTGCATCAAAGCTGATAAGTGGAACCTGCATTGTGGAACCTGCATTGTGGAACCTGTGTCCCTTGGGGAAACTGCTAGGTACGTATGACCTAGATTGGCCACTGTTGGAAACAGAATGCTGGGCTTGATGGACCTTGGTCTGACCCAGTATGGCATATCTTATGTTCTTATGGACAAGTTCCTGGAGGAAAGGTCCATAAACCATTATTAAGAAGTGACCGAAGATATCAATGCTTGACCCAGTACAAGCATTGTGGAACTTGTGTCTCTTGGGGAAACTGCTAGGTACATATGACCTAGATTGGCCACTGTTGGAAACAGAATACTGGGCTTGATGGACCTTGGTCTGACCCAGTATGGCATATCTTATGTTCTTATGTAAGTAACGAGGGTAACTGTCGAGCATGCACCCATTCTAGGGAGGCCAAAATTTTTCGAAGATTCCGGACTGCATAACGCCCTTTAACAAAACCCACTTGTGCGTCATGAACTAAATGTCCCAGCACTCCAGCCAGCCGTACGGCCAAAACTTTTGCGAATAATTTTAAATCAAAGTTAAGGAGGGAGATGGGCCGATATGAGGCTGCTGACATCAGATCTTTACCCGGTTTCGGGATCAATGTAATATGGGCATGGTTCCGCCCCCACCGAAAGGCCCCCCGCTCTGCCCGCCCGCTAAATACCTCCCGCAGCAGTGGGCTGACACAATCCCCAAGAACCTTATAGAATTCTGCACCTAGCCCGTCCGGCCCTGGGGCCTTGCAACAACTGGCTGAGGAGATAGCGAATTGTATCTCCTGGGGGGTAATTGGCTGATCTAACATCTCCCTCTGCGCCTCAGTAAGCCGCGGCAGATCCAAATCTCGCCAGTAATCCTGCATTGTCGCAGCTGAACCAGGTTCTGCTTTATACAAAGACTGGAAAAAACTGCGAAAAACCCTAGCAATGTCTATACTGCTCTTCTGCACGTTCCCCTTATCATCCCAAAGTGCCGCCACAAAGGATGAGCCCCGCCGGCCCTTCAAACAATGAGCCAACAACTTCCCAGGCTTATCGCCATAGCAATGCAACCTATACCGATAATAAAGGACCGATTTCTTGGCTCGCTGGTGCAAGAGCTCATTCAGATCTACCTGGGTTTCCCATAGCCGTTTTTTATTCGCGGGCGACGGCAAATGAGCACACCTACGACTGAGTTTAGTAACCTGGCGCTCGAGCACAATGATGCGCTCTGCAAGTATTCAATGCTTCCGGGCGGCAAATCCTATAATATCCCCCCCTAAGAACCACTTTCGCCGTCTCCCATACCAATTCGGGATCATCCATGTGAACTTGGTGGTCACTTGCGAACTCTTTCCACCTCTGACGTAAAAAATGATGAAACTGCACATCATAATACAACCCCAGAGGAAACCGCCAAAGACGCGTCCGAGTGACATCTCCACCCCACTGCAATTTTAAACCAGACCATCGTATGGTCTGATACTTCCAAGGGACCAATCTGAGCCGCCTCCGTGTGAGCAAACAGGTCCCCCGACAACAACAAATAGTCTATGCGCGCACTAGTGCCGTGTGCCCTAGATTGGTGGGTAAAGTCCTTTTCTAAGGGGTGTAACAGCCGCCAAGGATCTATCATACCCAATCTTTTACAGAAACGTTGCAGCATCCGAGAAGGCAACACTCTCTCCCTCACTTCTCCTCCCCGGGACGTATCTAAGTCCATATCCAGGACCCCGTTGAAGTCCCCCCCAAGAATCACGGTGCAGTCAGGGAGCTGCTCCAGTTTCGAGGTCAGGCCGTTGTAAAAGCCAGAATCAAACACATTGGGTCCATAGAGATTCCCAAGAATCACCGGTCACCTAGAGGGGAAACCGTATATCATAAGAGATCTACCAACTTCGTCAGCCAGAACAGTCCCCGCCACAAATCGGATGCGCTTGTGGACCAACACGGCTACTCCCCCCTTATTTCCATGAGCCGGAGAGCCCCAAACTTGCCCCACCCAGTTCCTACAAAGTTTACTAAGCTCCTCGGCCGTCTGGTGGGTTTCTTGTAGTAAAGCAATATCACACTGATGCCGGGCCAGTGCTTGTAGTACTTTGTATCTCTTAATAGGGCTCCCCAGTCCGCAAACATTCCAGGTAATTACCTTCAGAGTGGTGGGGCAGTGTCAAGGTTTCTCCAAAAATAACCATCCAGTCGCATAAGAGGGACTCCCCCAGTCTGAAGCCCCCCTCCAACAGCGATTAATACAGTACATTGCTGCCAATCATGAAACTCCAAAGTGTGAGCCGTCCCGTCCCCTATCTTCCCCTCCCCCACCTCCCCCCTCCCCCCTCCCACCTCCCCCCTCCCCCCAGCTACCCTCCACCCCTCCACCCAAACTAGTCCATCCAACAGGTCGGACAACTTCCATTGGCAAACGGGGCCACCCCATGACACACTCTCTATAATCCCCTTAGGATACCCCACCCCCCCGATAGCCACCCCCCTCTTGTCAACCTATACAAGCCTCTTGGGCGTTCCTCTCTCTCCAATACCAAACCACCCTAGTCCTCCCCTAACCAACTCATTCCGGGTACTGCAGAGACACCGCTATCCACATTGCTGGCCTCTCATAGTCCCACTATACCACACAATGTTAGGGCGGTAACGCTACGTAGTGACCAGGCCCCACCCCCTTACCTCCCCGTGGCCAGGGCCTTACCCCTCTTAACCAAAGTCGAACGAGTCCCCCCGGCTAAGGAGGGAGTCCGACTAAAAGCAGACATGTACAGAAACAATAATTCCTGTTAAATAATAGTCAATCAGGCCTCTCACCTAATCTGTCCCCCCTCCTACACAATGAGCCCGTCCCCCACCCACCGCCCTGCTCCAAGCCCAACTACATCCACCCCTGCCGCTACAATACTCCTGATATTCACAGAAAAACAGGGGAGTCAATGATAAACTATAACCTCAAATTCCCCCCTCGAGCACGCGCATGGCACACTCCTCACTTCCACTGAAGGCCGCCCGAGCAGTCCGAGCAGTCTTCCAGGGGGAGCCAGGCACCCAGCCCCCCTCAACCACCCGTGACACCCCCCTCCCCAAGGAACGTAATCCAGCAGGATGTAGCCAGCTGTCTCCCCTCTCCCTCCCCCCTTCCAAAGTAATTACATAAACCCCTTTGCATCTGCAGATAGGAAGTTATACTGTAACCAATACTCCACCGCAACATTGTTGTTGAAGGGAGAAACAGTTGCAACCCATTTCACTGGGTATCTATCACATACTAAACTCCCAACCAATTAAGCAGAAGAGCTGCATATGTTCCACTTCCCAGCCCCAATTTTAATGCAACTCAAAACAGTAAAGAAAGGTAAAGAACAAAGAAATAAATCACCCCCACAACATATTCTAGTTCATATGCAGGTCTGGGGTAACAGGAGCCTGCTACAGCCGTCGGGTATCTGCAGTCGACTCGTGGGCTTCCCTCCTCCTCAGTCCGAACAACAAAACGCCATCCGTGCCTCCATCTCCGCTCTCAAGAGTTAGGATCTGCAGAGGTGTTCAAAGTCTCCAGGAAGGAAGCTGCTGCTGCCGCCGGGGTTAACAGGTAGCGCATCCAGCCCTGAAATTCCACCCGCAGCCGGGCTGGATATAGAAGAGAGAAACGCACCCCCTTTTGCAATAGTTGTGCGCAGATGCTCGAATAGGCCCGACGTTGTTGGCTAACTAAGATAGAATAATCTTGGAAGACCAAGATGTGTTCAGCATCATGACTTGGCCGTTTACGGCCCCGGGCAGCTCTGAGCACTTCCTCCTTTTGGCGGTAGTCCAAGAACCGGGCTATAACTGTGCGCGGCCGTCGAGCTTGATCTTGCTTAGGGCCCAGCCGGTGCACCCGTTCCAGTTTCACAAGATGGTCTCCCTTATCGCCCAGGAGCTTTTCTATCCAGGCCAGCAAGAAGCCATATAGGGCGCCATCCGCTACGCTCTCGGGGATCCCAACGAACCGTAGGTTCTTGCACCGCCCTCAGTTCTCGAGATCGTCGAGCTTTTCCCCTTGTTGTTTTACCAGGGTCTCCAGGGCCTTTACTTGGGTTTGCAGGGGGGTGTAGGATATCCTCCATAGCTGAGACACGCGTCTCTACCTGCTCCACTCGTCCTGTGAAGTCCGTGACGTGCTGGCCGACACCATGTATCTGCTCTTTCAGATCTTGAAAGCGGGCATCAAGCGCTTGCACCACCGCCGCCGACACTTCTGTTACCAGCCCTTGAGTGCCTCCCGGGCCAGGGCTACTAGGCGCCCCCTCCGCCATCTTGGCCTCTGTGACTCGTGGCTTCTCTCTCCTCACGGTCTTTGATGCCATCCGGCTATTTATTGCGCTGCCGATGTGTCTGTCCAAGCTTGCCTCCTTCAGCAGTACATTTAAGCAATAATTAGTGGGGATTTCCACGTAAAGTGGGGTTTTAACGCTGGTTTGCGGGATAGGCTACCCGGAGCTGACCAGAACCCGACCGGTCAGCTCATTTGCCAAACCGGAAGTCATACATGTGTTTCTTATGTGAGTGGGATAGCCGAGCAAGGGATTGGCACTACTTGCGGAAGGAATGGAATCGCAGACAAAATGTAACAGTTGGAGAGAAGAATATCCAGCACCCAGTTCTGGTTGAGGCTCTCAAAATCCTGCTACCACCCCTTCACATCAAACTAGGTTTGATGAAAAACTTCATGAAAGCCATGGACCGCACTTCGCCAGCTTTCCGATACCTGCATGAATAATTCCCTCGACTCAGCGAAGCAAAGATTAAAGAGGGAGTTTTTGTGGGTCCTCAGATTCGAGAGCTCTTCAAACATGACCGGTTCAACAACTTGCTGTAGGGTGATGCGAAACAAGCATGGAATGCTTTTCACCTAGTGTCAACAAATTTTTGGGAATGTTAGGGGAGAAACCTACAAGGAACTAGTAGAAGACATGCTGATGCAGTATCAGAAACCTGGCTGCAATATTTAATTTATTTATTTATTTAACATTTCTTCTATACCGCGCTATTACAATCAGTGCGGTGTACATTGAACAAGAAACATACTACAATGCATACAAGCAACATTGAGTTTACAATGAACAGGGAACCAAACAAGGGACAACCGGGGTAACTATGTACAAGTTAACTTAATGCTATTTACAATAGTGTGAACTCGTTTGGATATTGCATGTGCTTTTCGGGTGGTTTGCCGTGGACTGGAGGGAAGGTTGACCAACTAGAATGTAGGCTAACCTTTTTCTGGTTGTATTGACGTGCTAGTTTTGGCATTGTCTGGGATGGTTTCTGGGTAGCATTTTGTGAACAAATGGTATTTCAAAGCTTTTCTGAATAGGAATAGGCTTTTGATGGCGCGGATTTCATGGGGAAGCGCATTCCAGTTTAAAGGAGCATATATGGAAAAGGCCCTGTTGGAGGTGGCCCTAGTGCACTTCGTTATCATTTTGGGGACTATCAAGGTGATCAATGCAGTGGGTCTCCTTTTTCTATTTTCCAGGGTGCTGTGAATAAGCTTGCTGATTGGCGTGGGGGGTGGTTATTTAGTGCCTTGAACGTAAGGACTAGTGATTTATATTGAAGTCTGGCATGTAAAGGTAACCAATGTAGATCTTTCATGATAGGTGTTATATGGTCAGATCTTGATGAGCCAGAGAGGACTCTAGCAGCTGTATTCATAGCCAGGCGGAGCGGATTTAAAGTTGATTGAGGGAGACCATGGAGGATGATGTTGGCAAAATCCAGGTGTGGGAGGACTAATGCCTGGAAGGTTGTTCGGAAGTCGGTGGGATCTAGTAGGGGGCGGAGGTGACGTAACGTTTTGATCTCATGATATATAGTCTTTGTAACGTTCTTCACATGTGTTGTCATGTCTAGGTGCTGGTCCAATGTGATGCCGAGATAACGGATTGTAGCTTTTGATTTTAACTCTATATTGTTGACGAGTAGTGATGGGGGAGGTATGAACTTACGATTCTTTGTGACGAAAAGAACATCAGTTTTGCTATGGTTAATCCGTAGGTTTTGTGATAGCAACCACTCGGTTACAGCTTCGAAGCAGTTGATTATTGGGGAGAACACTGGATGATCAATTGCAAACGGCATGTATAGGAGGATGTCATCTGCGTACGCGAGGCATTTCCATTTCCTTGATTCCCATCTCGATTTCTTTCCTGACAACTGTGGTATGGTTAGTGATGAACAGGGTGAACGTTTTCACCAGGATATTGCAACGATGGAGCAAAGATGCCAGGGAAAATGGTCCACTTCAATGCTGGATGACTACTGCTGGACACTCCCCAGAAAAGCTCCCAAACAGCTGTACAAGAGACAGGCAAAAAAAATCTAAGAAGTAGTCTGACTTGTTTTTTTACAGGTATTATCCGAAGGCCTATTATAATTTACTATTGACATGCATTTCGTGATGTAAACATTAATTCTTGTAGATTACAAAAAACTAGAGCCAACTTTGCAATTTCACTGTCATATTCGTGTTCAGCATATAAAAATTGATAAGAAATGACTTTTTATTTCAGTAACATGACTTTTGTAAAAATGTGTTGACCAGTGGGCTTCTCAGAAACCTGGTGGAAGGGAGGACAACCAATGGGACACTGTGATATCTGGGTAGATCAAATTGGTGGAGCAGTTGTGCTCTGTTAGAGAGGGCATTGAGCTACACAAGTTTTGCAGGAAACAAAATACACTTTAGAATCTCTGGATAGAAATCCCATGTAAAAAGGGTAAGGCAATGGCAGTGGGAGTATCTTGCTGATTTGCCTGGTCAGAATGAGCTGATGGATGATGAAATGCTAAGAGAAATCAAGGAAGCTAACAAAAGTTACAACACAGTAATAATGGGTGATTTCAATTACCCCAGTATTGACTGGGACAGTGTCACAGCAGGACATACTAGGTAAATAACTATTCCAGATGAAATAAATGACTGCTTCTTGGAGCAGCTGGTTCATGAACTGACAAGAAGGGAAACTATTTTGGACCTAGTCCTTAGTAGAACACAGGATCTAGTGCAAGAGATAAGGTTGTTGGGGCCACTTGGCAATAGTGATTGTAGCATAATCACATTTGATTTAATAAATGGAAGTAGGATGGCAAGAAAATCCACAGTAGGACCTTTAAACTTTCAAAAGGGAGACTATTCATAGAGCAGGGTTTTCTCGGTCAAGCCTCTGTTGATAGTGTATCACCGGTGTGGGAACGCTAATGCATATGCTTTTTGATTGTCCTCCTGTTATAAAGTTTTGGATTGAAGTGTGGGAATTTATTTGTGAAATACTTCAGTTTGAATCCCCTTTATCAATCCAAATTATTTTTTTAAGATCTGCTTGGTTACAAGAAAAGTTAAATAAGTACAATAGAGTATTACTTGATATTCTGATCTCCGTTGCAATTCAGCAAATTATGCGTTGCTGGAAAGATACCTTAGAACTTATAGTACCACCAAAAAGGTTGCATTATCTGTCAGCTTTGTAAATTTGAAGGTGCTTCTTCTGTCTTCTTAAATTGTTTGGACAAAGTTGAAAGAATTTGGAAATCATTTGATGCTTATTTATCTTCAAAATGTTTGATTTATTACTTTGTCTTAGTATTTTGTGGGTGGTAGGGGTGGGTTTATGATTTAGTTCTCAAATGTAAAATTGTAATATTTATCTTTGTTTGAATATTATTGTATTATTTTGTTTGTTCTTTGGTTAATTTGAATAAATTTAATAAATTTAAATTTAAAAAGAAATGCACATTTTCAGAGCCGAAAAACAAAAAAAAACCCCAAAAGGGAGACTATGGGGCTTGTTTACAAAGCCGCGGTAGTGGTTCGCGATCGCGATCGCAGCCGCGGCCCCATTGAAATCAATGGGGCCGCGGCTCCGATTACGATCGCAAACCGCTACCGCGGCTTTGTAAACAAGCCCCTATGATAAAATAAGGAAAAATTAGTTAAGAAAAAATAAAAAGAACAGCTGCAAAGGTTAAAGACTATCTTGGAAGTCCAGACCAGATGTATTTCATTCTTTAAGAAAAGTGGATGGAAGGCCAAAAAACTGCCAGCATGTTTTAAAGGATAGGTCAGAGAGGCTGTTCCCAAAAAAGCATCCTTCAGGAAATGGTACAAGGAGCTTAATGACAAACACCGGCAACAACATAAGCATTGGCAAGTTAGATGCAAGGCACTGATAAGGCAGGCAAAGAGAGAATTTGAAAAACATTTTGCCATGGAAGCAAAAATGCATAATAAACTCTTTCCAGTACATTTATAGCAAAAAAAAAACCAAAAAACTGTGAGAGAGTAAGTTGGATCATTAGATGATAGAGAGGTAAAAGGAGCCCTAAGGTAAGAGATGGCCATAGCAGAAAGACTGCATAAATGTTTTGCTTCAATTTTTACTGAAGATGATGTAGGGAAGTTAGCCATGCCTGAAATGTTTTTTGAAGGTAATATATATGAAGAATCAAAAGAACTATTGATAAACCAGAAAGATGTATTACAATTATTTGATAAACTGAAGAGTAGCAAATCACCTGGACTGGATGGTATACATCTGAGGGTGTTGTAAGAACTGAAATATGAGCTCCCAGACCTACTATTAGTAATCTGTGAACTATGGTTAAAAGCCTCTGTGGTGCTGGAAGATTGGAGAATGGCCAGTATAACGCCAAGTTTTAAAAAAGGTTCCAGGGATGATCTGGGAAACTACAGACCGGTGAGCCTGATATCCGTACTGGGCAAAATAGTAGAAACCATTATAAAGAATGAAATTACTGAACATGTAGATAGTCATGTTTTAATGGGTTTAGCCAAGGAAAGTTTTTTGTTTTACTAATCTGTTAAATCTTTTTGAAGGTGTGAATAATCAAGTAGATAAAGCTGAGCCAGTTGATATAATAGTGTATTTGGATTTTCAGAAAGCCTTTGACAGGATCCCTCATGATACTCTTGACTAAATTAAAAACGTATGGGATAGGAGGCAGTGTAGTATTGTGGATCAGGAACTGGTTAAAAGATAGAAAGTAGAGAGTAGGGCTAAATGGCCAGTTTTCTCAATGGAGACAGGTGACTAGTGGAGGACCCCATGGATCTGTGCTGGACCTGCTGCTTTTTAACATATTCATAAATGATTTGGAAATGGGAATAACGAGTGAGGTGATCAGATTTGCAGGTGACACAAAATTATTCAAAGTTGGATTATGAAAAATTGCAAGAGGACTTTGTTAAATTGGAAAACGAAGTCCAAATGGCAGATGAAATTTTATGTGGACAAGTGCAAAATTATGCACCTAGGAAAGAGCAACCTAGACTATGGTTACATGAGGCAAGGTTCCACATTAGGAACCACCACCCAGGAAAACAATTTAGGCATCATTGTGGATATGTTGAAACCCTCCACCCAGTGTGCAGTGGCAGCCCAGAGAGCAAATAGAATGCTAGGTATCATAAGGAAAGGAATGGAGAATTAAACAAAGGATATTATAATGCCTCTGTATTGTTCCATGGTGCGACTGCACCTTGAATATTGTGTGCATTTCTTTTCACCATATCTTAAATGATATAGCGTTATTAAAATAATTACAGAGAAAAGCCACCAAAATGGTAAAGGGGATGTAAGAATACCACTACGGATGTGGTCAACATTATTGGCACCCTTGAGGTTCAACTCCTTAACGTCCAATATCTCCTTAAAGTGGTAAATGAAATGACTTTGGACTATATATGCGCACACATTTGATAAATGAAATCAAATAAAACAAGGCCAATTAAAAAGGTAATGGCATAAAAACTGGGACATTGCCCGGACATGACTATTGGCACTCTTTTTTATAAATCAAATCAGTTTGAAGTGAAGAACCACATTCTCATTGCAGTCAAATTGGACACACCTGTGATCAGTTGGCAGTAGTCACATGACTTTAATCAACTAATGAATAATGACTCTAAAGTTTAAAATGTCCACATTCACTCACTGTTCCATTTTCACAATGATGAAGACAAGAGCTGCCTGAGACCATCAGAAAAGCTGCTGTCATCAAACTTCAAAAGGATACAGTGTCATCTCCAAAGACCTTGAGATTCCTTTGTCTACAGTTCATAATGTTGTTAAGAAGTTTTCTGCTCATGGAACTGTTGAAAACCTCCCAGGATTTGTAGGAAGAGGAAATTTAATCCAAGAAGTCTTTGAAGGTTAATGACAACTGTTGGAAAAACACCTACAATATCCAAAAAGCTTAAGGCTGACCTGGAGCAATCTAGAGTGGTGATTTCAACCCACACCATAAGCCACACACTAAACAAAGGAGGATTTCATGGAAGAAGGCCAAGGAGGACCCTATTGCTCAAAGGCAGTCAAAAAAAGGCACGACTGATCTTTGCCCAAACCCACCTTGAGAAAGCACAGTGCCTCTGGGAAAATGTTCCGTGGACAGTTGAAACCAAACTTACTTATTTATTTAATAGTTTTTATATACCGTCTTTACTTAAGATCAAAGTGGTTTACTTTGTAACTCATACTTTTACGTTGAACTTGCACACTTACAGACAAACTTGAGCTCTTTGGCAATACAGACCAGCGCTCCATTTACAGGTGAAGAAATGAAGCTTATAAGGAAAAAGCACTCTTCCTACTGTTAAATATGATCTTTATATTTTTCTTTATGATGGAGGTTCCATAAGTTGTGGGCTGTTTTGCTGTCTGAGGAGCTGAGGCCTGGAATGTTTTAAAGGAATCATGAAGTCCAAGGACTACCAAGGTATTTTAGAGTGAAATGTGCTACCTAGTTTCAGAGAATTAGGTCTGGGTCGAAAGTCATGGATCCTCCAGCAGGACAATGACCCAAAATATACATCCAACAGTAGAAAAGAATGGTTAAAAAGGAACAAATGGACTGTTTTAAACTGGCCAGCAGTGAGTCCTGATTTCAATGCAATTGAGAACCTTTGGAAAGAACTGAAATCTGCCATTGGTTAAAGGAATCCTGGAAACATTCATGAGCTGGAACTAATCACAGTTGCAGAACGGGAGAAACTGCCAGCAGACACATTGCGAAACTTATAGATGGCTATAAGAAAGATTTGGAGGCTGTCATTACTGTTGAGGGTTGTGAAGGGTGCCACTAATCTTGTCCATGTCCTATTTTGTTTTGTTTTGTTTCTCAGAAATTACTACATTAAGTTGCACAGACATTTTTTTGTTTGTTGTATACCATACTACTGGTATGTAATGATGACATACAGTTAGAATATTTCCAATTATTTCTCAAGATATCGTACACAACATATCTAAAATGCAAGGGTGCCAATGATGTTGACCACAACTGTATGACTGAAGGCTTAAAAGGTTAGGACTCTTCAACTTGGAAAAGAGATAGCTGAGGGGGGATATGATAGAGGTCTATAAATTAATGAATGGAGTGGAACAGGGAACCGTAATTTGGTTGCTTACGCCATTAAAAATTAGACTAGGAGATACACAAAATTAGACTAGGAGATGCAAGCTATGACGCTTCCCTACCTGGACTACTCTACTGCAACATAATCTATCACGGATTACCTACCACCCACACCAACCCACTACGAACTGCCTTAAATACCACAGCAAGAATTATCCAGAAAGCAAAAAAACAAGATCACATCACCCCAGTCCTGAGAGAACTGCACATACTCCCTCTCGAAGCAAGAATCAAATACAAATCAGCCCTATTTATCCACAAAGCCCTCTATCAAACGCAGACCTCCCAGCTCCGAACTTTACTGCCCCAACCCACCCACAACAGAACAACCAGACAAACCACCAGTAACACCCTCACCATCCCCCATGAACAAACTAAATACAATCAACGGACCTGCAACAGAGCCTTCGAACTATACGCGCCATCCCTCTGGAACTCCCTACCAAGTCAAATCAGAAGCAATGGAGATCCTTCAGCATTCAGAAAACAACTAAAAACCATCCTGTTCCAGGAATACCTCGGACCAGAAACAAACATCCATCACTGACGCCCTCTCCAGACCATTTAACATACCCACAGATCTACCTACTAAGAGACTGATATCCATTGTTTAAGTCCTTAATGTCTGTTCAGATCATTAATGTTGGTCTCCCCGGTGATAGCCCCCCCACCCTAAGAATTGATTACTGTCCCCCCCCCCCTTTTTTGTTAAACCGCTTTGACCCGGTGAAAAGCGGGATATAAATACAGTTAAATAAACAATGTGTCTACAATGTAACCCATTTAAGACTAATAAAAAAGAAAATATTTTTTCAGTCAACGCATAATCAAACTCTAGATGTAATGTAGCTGAGGTTTAAAAAAGGTTTGAACAAGTTCCTGGGGAAAAGATCCATAAACCATTATTAAAAAGGACTCGGGAATTTCACTGTTTACCCCGGGACAATCATTGTGGAACCTGTGTACCTTTTTAGTAACCTGCCAGGTACTTGTGACCTGGATTGGCCACTGTTGGAAACAGGTTACTGGGTTTGATGGACGTTGGTCTGACCCAGTATGGCATTTATGTACTGGAGATTGCGTCAGTCCTGTCAGTTTTGGTTGGAATGGTTGCCATTTTGAAGACATCGGGGACGGCAGTCCTGGAGGGCCTGGAGCCCCCATTTCTGCAGCCCATGCCTGAAGCCTCCTCAGGCAGCACACAGGAGAGCAGGGTTCCTGCAGAAACCAGTAGAGTACACAAGGAGCAGAAGCAATGGACAACCCAGTTGCTTAATACTAATTTCAAATAGCTTTATTGAAGATCCCCGACGCGTTTCGGCTTGCGCCTTTCTCAAGGGGAGAGTTGTGAATTGTGCACCGAAGTGCCGTTGGAATTTGAGGGACACTAGGGTCCTTACTGTGCCACTGTTAAGAACTGCACAGACTTCTAAATGTCACACTACTGGTTAGACGAAGAATCCTGGCAGGGTAGGACAAATTGCGTTCTACTTTGAAATTAGTATTAAGCAACTGGGTTGTCCATTGCTTCTGCTCCTTGTGTACTCTGAAGCCTCCTCAGGGACATCAGCTCTGATGGTGGGGGGGGGGGACCAAGGGCTCCCCCTCTTCCTCTTTTTGTCCTCTTACTGCATCAAGCCTTTGTTTTGCAGGAGGGCTT
The DNA here is from genome assembly GCA_033557465.1 of Ichthyophis bannanicus. Classification (NCBI taxonomy): domain Eukaryota; kingdom Metazoa; phylum Chordata; class Amphibia; order Gymnophiona; family Ichthyophiidae; genus Ichthyophis; species Ichthyophis bannanicus. The sequence continues at coordinate 1,768,857,759 of CM066031.1, forward strand.
GGAAGATGCTTCTTTGGTCTCCCACAATTCCTCCTTGTGTAAGGTCTGGGGGTTTCGGTGGTGGTCGAGCGTCTATGATGGGACTGTTTGGAGGAGGACATGGATGTCTGCTTTGTGTGGGGTCTTTGGCTTCTATGGACCCCACAACAGATCTCCTGGAGGAGCATCCACCAGAGGAGCTGGAGGAGTGTAAACTCCTAGTGGGGGAGGATCCAATGGTGGTATGGATCTTTCACCAGGATGAGCTCCCCTCCCTGATTGCTGAGTCACTGGCAGTGTTCACATTGTGGAGGAGCTGATTCCAGAGCTGATTCCAGAGCTCACAGAGTCTAGGATGACCCGCTGATGGAGGGTGTTCGTAAGCCTCTGCATTTCTTCCCAGTCCATAGGGCTTTGAAGACTATGATTGCAGAGAAGTGGAGCTCCCTGATTCAGACTTGTGCATGGGTCTGAGTATGGTGAGGCTGTTTCCAATCCCACCCAGAGGAGGAGTAGTTGCACTTGCCTCAGGTAGATGCCCTCGTGACATCAGTTACCCACAAAATCACCATTCATGTTGAGAATGGTGCGGCCCTAAAATACCTGCAAGACAGGAGAATGGAAGCCCTGCCTAAGCAGTCTTTCGAAGTGTTGGCACTAGCCCTTCAGAGGGCCATCTGAGGGGTGTATTTGGCTAGAGCCTCCATCTGCTGGGTTCAGAGGATTCCAGAGGAGGTAGTGGCATATCCTGCTGGCTGGATGTCTGTGCTCGACTGGAGTCTGGGTCAGCCTTTATGGCAGATCTGCTTTATGCTCTGCTTCGCATGTCGGCCAAGAGCATGGCTACGGTCTCGGCGCGCCGGCTGCTTTGGTTCAATAGATGTGGCTTCTAAGACCAGGTTCAGCAAGTTCCCCTCTTCAGGGAAGTTGCTGTTTTGAGAGGACCTGGAAAAACTAGTCAAGGACTTGGGGGCTTCCAAGATGCCCAAGCTCCCGGAAGATAAAGCCAAGGGGATAGACGGAGGGATCGTGGTCGAGATTCTTGCAAGTTTCGACCCGCCTGGATGTTTAATTTGCAGAGGTCCTGATTTTTGCAGTGAGGTCTATCCTTTTATGGGTTCTCCCGAGGAGGGCTTCTGGGGCCACAAAGCTCCCTCAGTGAAGGTGTGGGAGCCCAGGCAGGATTTCAGCCAGTGGACAGCTGCCTGAAATGGTTCTTTCCCACTTAGGCCCAGATTACGTGGGATGCTGGAGGTGTTCCAAAACTGTTACACTCTCGAGTTTGCCAGGCCTCTCCCAGACTCTCTTGTCATGTCAGGCCCTCGACAAGGCTTGGGCTGTGGAGGAGACACTCGAGCACTTGCTGTGGCTGGAGGCAATTGTCCAGGTCCCTCATCATGAGGACTGGGACTCTGGTATTTCATCTGTTTTGTAGTCCCAAGAAAGAGGGTTCTTGGTGCCCTATTCTCGATCTGAAGGGAATCAACAGGGCTCTGGAGACCTTGTGCTCAGTGATAATAGCAATGTGGCAGGGAGAATTCCTGACCTCTCTGGACTTGACCGAGGCCTATTTAGATATTCCTATTCATCCTGCTCACCAGCAGTTCCTATGTTTTGCAGTGCCAAGGGGGCATTTTCATTTCCAGGCCTTGCCCTTCGTTCTCACCACTGCACCTCAGGTGTTCACCAAGGTCATCATGGGGATTGTAGTGGCAGACTTGCTTAAACAAGGGGTTCTCATCTAGCCTTATCTGGAAGATTGGCTGATTTGGGCCAAGATGCCCTGGGAGATCCTCGAGGCGATGGTTCGGGTGATTTGGTCTTTTTGGGAACTGGGTTGGATTATCAACCTGGCCAAGAGCAGCCTGGAACTGTCTCGGTCCTTGGAATATCTGGGGGCTTGGTTCAACACCCTCAGATATGGATTTTCTCCCAGAGGGTAGGATTGTGAAGTCACAAGCCTAGGTACGGGAGTTGTAGAGGGTTCTCTCTGCCTGTGGGCATGGGACTACTGCCAGATGCTGGGTTCGATGGCAACCATGTTGGAGCTAGTGCTGTGGGCGATATTGCACATGAAGGCTCTGCAGATGGAACTTCTGTCACAATGGCCAGTGGCAGTCCATGGAGATCCACCTCTCTCTTTGGGTGCTGGCCCGAGTGAGCTTACGGTGCTGGTTAAATTTGGACAAGCTCGTGGCAGGTATGCCTCTCGAATCTTCAGACTGGGTGGTGGTGAACTGGGTGCAGTCATTGTCTGTTGCAGGTGGCTCAGGGCCTGTGGTCCCCAGAGGAGAGCCAGTGGTCGATCAGTTGTTTGGAGATGCAGGTGGTGCATTTGACTTTTGGAGAAATTCCTTCCGCTGTTAAGTTGCAAGGCAGTGTCGGTGCTTTTGGACAATGTCATGATGATGGCATACATCAACCGACAGGGTGGCTCCCAGAGTGTGATGGTAGCAGCGGAGGTGATGTCATTGCTGCAGTGGGTGGAGGCCAACTTGCTGGTGCTCTCAGCTGCCCATGTTGCCGGGAAGGACAGTGTCCAAGTGGATTATCTGAGTCGCACATCCTTGGATCCCAGGGAGTATGTGCTGTTGGAGTCGGCGTTTCAGCAGAAGGTGGCTTGCTGGGGGCAGCTGATGATGGATTTGATGGGGTCTCGGGTGAATACCAAGGTCAACTGCTGCTTGAGCTGTTGCAGGACCCATCTGTCCGAGGGGCTGGATGCCCTGGTTCAACCATGGCCAAGGGCAGACCTGCTTTGTGTTTCCCCCGTGGCCTCTGAAAGTTTGGGTTCTGCAGCAATAGTCTCATCAGGGGAGTGCGGTGCTATTTGCACTGGACTCGCCTCATCCCTGGTATACGGACTTCATACGACTCTTGCTTGCGGAGCCATTCTGGCTGCCGGCAGAGGCGGACCTGTTCACCCCGAGGGCCAGTGTGGATGCCAAATTTGGGTCGGTTCTCATTTACAGCTTGGCTCTTGAGAGGGCTCGACTGAGGTAACAGGTTACTCGCCTCAAGTCATTGATACTTTACTGCAGGCCGGTAGAGGTTCTACGTCCCTGGTCTTTGTGCGGGCTTTGCTCATATTTGAGGCTTGGTACAGGGAGCATGATGTTTGCCCCCTTAGTTCCTTGCTCCCTGATTATACTGGTATTTCTGCAGGCTGGACTAGAGAAAGCCTTGGTTCTGGGCTCTTTGAGGGTCCAGATGGTGGCCATGGTGTAATTCAGGGGCCGGATCCAGGCAACCCTTGTGGATATGATTTGTTTCTTGCATGGGGTGAAACATCTTCACCCTCCGAAGTGGTTGGTGGTTCCCTTGTGGGATCTTAACTTGGTGCTCTTGGCCCTGGGGGTGCCTCCCTTTGAGCCGCTTAGGGGCAACACAGTGAAAGATTTGACCTTGAAGGCGGTGTTCCTGGTGGCGATTTGTTCAGCCGGTCGCATTTCGGAGCTTCAGACTTTGTCTTGCAGGGAATCCTATTTGATCTTTTCAAAGGAGAAGGTGGTCCTGCATCCTTCCTTTCTACCGGAGGTTGTGTCCAGTTTTCACCTCAATCAGGTGGTGTCCCTGCCATCTTTTTCAGAGTTGTGGGATTCAAAGGAGACCCGTCGTCTTCACAAGCTGGACGTCCATTGGTCTCTTAAGCAGTATCTTCAAGGTGATGGAGACCTTTTGGCACTCTGAGAGGCTCTTTGTCTTGTTTGGCAGGCTTTGCAAAGACGAGGTGACTGCAAAGGCTTCCATTTCTCTGTGGATCTGGTAGGCCATCGCGTCTGCGTATCTATTGAGGCGGCACCAGATGTTGTTGGGCTTGTGGGTGCTTCCTACGTGGGTGCAGGTGTCTTCCTGGGTGGAGTTCATGTTGGTTCCTCCCCAGGACATTTGTAGGATGGTGACATGGTCGTTTCTTAATTCTTTTGCACGGCATTACTGTCTGGATATACAGGCCTGGCAGGTTGTGGATTTTGGAGTCAGGGTATTACAGGTTGGGGTCTCAGCTTCCACCCATTGTTTAGTACTGCTTTGTTATGTCCCACTCGACTGGAGGGATGAACTGGAAGATTAAATTATACCTTACCTGCTAATTTTCTTTCCTGGAATCCCTCCAGTCCAGGAACTATCTGGGGTATGGTTTCTGTGGGTATCTGTCTCTCATCTTTGCTCTTGCAAAACTGGAGCAGACACGTACAAAACTGCGCATGTTCGGTTTGGGTTTTCAGTTCGGCTGTCATCTGTATTCCAGGTGGTCTTGTTTTACTGTTCTTGTTTCCATTAAAAAAAACAAAGAGTAAAGAATTTACTGATCAACGATGTAAATTCTAGTTTGAGGTCCTGAGTCAGTTGGAGTTCTTCTGTCAGAGATGTCTGCATGGTTCTCCTCTTGGTTCAGGGGTGCATTGCTGTTGGAGAACTGGGTTTTGGACTCCTTTTTTTTCCCTCTACTTTGTGATGTTCATAATGGTTTGGTCGGCTAGCACAGGCTGTTTTATAGCACACTTTAAGTTGTGTTCTCAGTCTCCACTTGCTGGTAGAGGAGCATCTGGATTGGAGGGACTCCAGGAAAGAAAATTAGCAGGTAAGGTCTAATTCACCTTGTTAAACCCAGCTACATTAACAGCTTTTACCACATCCTGTAGCAGTGAATTTCAGAGCTTAATTACATGTTGAATGAAGAAATATTTTCTCTGTTTGGTCTTAAATCTTTTCTCTTTGGGCCTTATTTATAAGAAGCAATTATACCCGCTCATGATACATCCTGTTGTAATTGACTCTGCCCTCGAACACTCCTCTCTTTTGCCCTAATATACCATTTTCATTGAGTAGACACAGAGTGACATCTGAAAGTAATATGGGTAATTAATAGGGTAATGTGAAAATTATATAATTGTTGCTTCAATGAAAATCATGTCCTGCTAATGAGGGTGAATACCCCTGTGGGAGGCTTATACATTCCAGTGACGACAGTAAGTACAGTGGATTCATTTGAAAATCACAGGGCTTTTTTTTGCATGTTAATAGCTCTGAGAAGTGCATTTACAATTTTCAAGTACCTTTTTTAAGGAACACTTCAGTTTAACTGACCTGAAAGTCAGTAGGATTTTAGAGTTAAAACACAACATTATACAGTATGAAAAGAAGAAAATATCATTAATAAAGTAGTTTTAAAATTTTCATTCTTGCCTTCTGGTTTTGTGTATCTAGCTATCTTCCTGATCTATCTTTGAGTTTTTGAGGGATGTGTGGTTGGAAGAAGTGCTCCATGGCAGGTACAGCAGCAACAGAGTATTGTATGTCATCGCGGCAGGAAGCTTTTTGTTCCTGCAGGTGCATAGCAATATAATTTTGTCATGGAGGACCGTCGGGGAACACTTTGGCATAATCTTGTGAGTTCATGAAGTAGAATATACTTCTCTAATGTGAGAAAATAGTCATCATAAGAATTCTGGCACGCTACACATACAGATAAAACAATTATGATGGTGCTTCTGACAACGCACATGCACACACACTCACACCCCTGCCTGTGCACGGCCACTACCGGAACGTATACCTCTACTTTCCTGCCTGCGGTCTCCCTGCCCTCTATACATGCACAGCACCGTTTTCCTGTTCCATCTCAACTCCTACCACGTCTACAAACCCTTAAAACTATGCAATAACAAATTTGCAGAAGATAGAGAAGAAATAAAGGTAAATGATGCGCACAGACAAATATTACGAAGCTGTAGCAAACTACTGGAACACCAATGTGTGGCACCAACCACAACAAAGGAAAAATGACCCCTTGCCTGCACAGTGTCCCTTAAATAGCCTCCCCCTCCTCCCCCCATTCACAGCACTTGTATACTTTCTCCTTTTCTGGCATCCATTGCTATACGCTTGTTTTACCACAGTAATGTGTCATTTGGTTCTATTCTTTACTGTGTTTAAATGTGTTTTTCATATGAAACAGAGAAAAAGGGGTACTCCAAAGATAATTCAACTAATCCACAAACCAACCTTTGGGTAGTATACTGAATACTTTAAATAAAGGAGAAAAAGGACCTCCGTGTGTCAGCCAGGTTTATAGCAAAGATAATGTCGGCATTTAAACAAACATCATTGATCCAGAAAAAAATTCTTTATAGTTCTTCATTTCTTCAATCAATATATAATGGTGAAATATTTTAAGTTTAGTTTTTTGAATTTTCATAAAACATTGTCAGTCCGTAAGCACAATTCATAAGTAAAGCAAATGCTACATATTGAATCACTTATCTGCACTTGTTGGTTAAACATCAATAATCGCCCAACAAAGACCTTTGTTTCACTGATAAATTGCTGCTTCACGGACCAAAATACAATCCACTTCCCCAAAATGTAATAGAGCTCCCGGTCTTCTTTAATGAACGCAACTTCTCTGGCATCGTAGTATATATGTTATGTTATTAAGCCTCTCTACCCTAGATTATACCTTATGTTGATTCTACCCAAGTTTTACTATTTATTTAGTCTGCATTTTTGTTTCTGTAACTCGCATCTGCTGTTGTAACTGTTTCGTTCAAATGCACTAAGTTCGTTATAAACTGTCTTGACTGGTAGAAAGATGGTACAAAACAACAAAAAAATATGTTAAATAAATAAATTCTTTCAACGCTAGAGGCATTTAAAATTGCTGAAACCCATCAGGTCAGCCAATTTGTGTAGACACACCACCATACAATCAGATTTGTCACTGCAACAAAGTATCAAAGAAAGAAAGTTTTCCATTCAATACATTAATTTAATCCTGCAGGTTCCAATGCATTTAACTTATAAATCCATCGTTGTTTGCGCTGGATTAAAACTTTACCTCTGTCCTCCTCTCAAACTGGTTGCAACTTGGTCAATAACCATACATTTTAACATGGAAAAACTATGCTGTTTTTGCAGACAATGTAAAACCAGAAGAGCCTCTCTCTGCGATGCAACAAACTTGACTTGTGTTCAGTTAGCCATACTCTAAGTTGATGAGAGTTTTTCCCCCACATATACTTTATTGCAAGGGCACATGATAGCATATACCTCAAAAGTTGAATTGCATGAAGCCTATTGCATTAATTTGTATGTCTTACCAGCCATCGGATTCACAGACTCGGCGCCTCCAATTGTCGTATCACATATTTGACAGTGGCCACAAACATAGTGACCCCCAGTTCCTAGACTCATCCACTGTTGTTGGTAGCAAGACGGTCGGACATAAATCCTTCAAGTTGTGTTACCAGCTATATGCAATCATAGATCGCCACTCTGCAAAGATAAGGGGCATTAGAGTGTACATGGGATGCATTCTAACGATAGCTGGAATTTGAAAAGCAAAAAGGGAACATTGCATTACAAATGGTACCACGTCACTCTCAGTTTTTTTCCCCAAAATAGAGCCAATTAAAAGGGCCTAACTGTTGTTGTAAAGAGCTCTCTTACATGCCTGACACACCACCCTCTTAGGATAACCCCACTTCAAAAATTTAGATATCAAAACACCAGCCTTTCCTTGGTACTCTATAGCAGATAAACAAATCCACGGATAGCAGAGAAATTGTGAAAATGGAACACTTTTTGCTTCAAAGCCACCAGATTGAAACGGTCATACGGTCAGATTGGATTTGTCACCATCGTTCATATTAAGCATTCTTAGTCAGACACCTCTACGTTCAAAAATGTCTCTCTTGGCTGGTAAGCCTTACCTCGGTGATGGAAAAAGTAATGGAGGCGCTCCTGAAAGAGCGAATAGTGGACTTACTTGAAACCAGCAGGTTGGATGATCCAAGTCAACATAGTTTTACCAAAGGACGATCTTGCCAAACAAATCTGAGTTCTTTGACTGGGTGACCAGAGAACTAGATCAAGGGCATGCGATAGATGTGATCTACCTGGATTTCATCAAAGCCTTTGATGCTGTTCCTCATAGGAGGCTTATCAATAAACTAAACTGCTTGGGGATGGGTCCCAGGATGGTAAACTGGATCGGAAATTGGTTGGCTGACAGATGACAGAAGGTGATTGGAAACGGAACTCACTCGGATGAAAGGAAGGTGATTAGCAGTGTGCCCCAGGGTTCGGTCCTGGGACCGGTACTGTTCAATGTATTTTTGTGAGTGATATCGCTGAAGGACTGAATGGAAAAGTCTCTCTCTCTTTGTAGATGGCACGAAAATTTGCAACACAGTGGACTCCCCTGAGAGAGTGGATAACATGGGGAGAGATCTACAAAAGCTGGAACCGTGGTCTAATGCTTGGCAGTTAAGATTTAATGTGAAGAAGTGTAGTGTCATGCACTTGGGAAGCAGAAATCCAAGGGAATTGTATGCGATAGGGGGTGAGAGGTTGGTGTGCACAGACCAGGAGAAGGACCTCGGAGTGATTTGTTTCTAAGGATCTTAAGGTGGCGAATAGTGTGATAAAGCGGTGGCAGAAGTGAAGGATGCTGGGTTGCATAAAGAGAGGAATTACCAGCAGAAAGGAAGAGATACTAATGCCACTGTATAAGTCGCTGGTGAAGCCTCACTTGGAATATTGTGTTCAGTTTTGGAGACCGTATCTCGCAAAGGATAGAAAAAGGTTGGAAACTGTAAAGAGAAAGGTGACCAAAATGATTTGGGGCCTGCATCAGAAGCCTTATGAGAAGAGACTTGAAGACCTAAATATGTACACTCTGGAGGAGAGGAGAGACAGGGGAAATATGATTCAGTCCTTTAAATATTTAAAGAGTAATCTCCAGGAACAAGCAGGAATGTAGTCTTCACATACGGGTAACATCGGTACTGACGGAGCCTGCGCAGGAACACTCCCCAGGGTCCAATAGGAAAGCTTTTTGGAGCATCCCACTGTGCCTGCGTAGCTGCCTTCCTGCTTTCCCATCTCTCCCTCCTCAGTTTTTCATTTTCCATGGAGCCAACAAGAAGCAATTCCTGTCACCGTAAAAAATTTGTCCTTTCTTATTTTTTGTGGTCGCTTCTGCCTTCCTGTCAATGCTGGTACTGGTCCCTGTCAGTGCTTGCTTGCTTTCTTTCTTTAAAAAAAAACAACAAAAAAAAAAAAACCACCTGTGAGGGAAAGAATCATTCTCCAAGAACAAGCAGGAAACTGGTTCTCACTTATGGGTGACGTCGGCACCGGAGCCACGTGGAGCAATTCCCCAGCTTTCTAAGAAAGACTTTGTGATTGCTGCCATGCATGCATGGTCCTCTTCCCACCCAAAGGTGCCATCTTGCTCAGTCTCCCTTTTTCCATGGAGCCCTTTGGATGCACGTCCTCGTCCCTCGGAAAAAGTGTTTTCGTGTTCGGCCTCTGGCCCTTGCTTTTCTGGTAGCACCGTTTCTCTTCCATCCCTTCCTTCGCTCCTTTTTCCCCTGAGCAAAGAGACTTTCTTTATTCCAGCCTTTTTTTGGAAATTTTTTTCTCTGGGCCTTTTCGTGCCCTTTTCAACCACTGGCCTCGGGTCTTCGACCTAGCAGGAGCCCTTTTTGCCCCAATGGCCACTGGTTTAAAAAATGTGACAGATGCTCCAAGAATATGTCGCTCACAGACACCCATGACTGCTGTCTCCGGTGTCTGGGGGCTAACCATAACCTGGAGCTCTGTTCTCTCTGTAAGAAAATGTTCACCAAGGCTCTGCTAAGTCGTAAGCAGAAGGCCGATGACATTTTCCGTTAGGCAGCCCCAGAATCCCCAGGGACATCCTCGCTCATCCCTCCGCTTGCGGGATCCCCTGCAGTGGCTACGCTTTCAAAGCAGCACTCCGATCAGGGGTCCTCTGAGGTCGAGAGGCACAAAAAGAAGAATACCTCGAAGTCGCTGTCGGGGGCTCTAGACAAGCGCGAACATTCCCGTGCTCTGTCACTCAGCCCTCCCCGGCATTACCGGGAGTTGGATAAGGAGCATCCTTGAAAGGTACCTTGTACAGACAAGGAGGCCTCTGCCGATGGCACCCAGTCTCCTGAGGGTCGTCCCAGTGAGGACTCCCTCTCCTCTTCCACACCAGACCCGGTAACCCCGGTGTCAGCATTGCAGGGACCCATGTCCGCGTGGGAATCCCGAATGCTGGCACTAGAGTGCAGCGTTTCTGCCTTCCTAGCTGTCTAGCAGGCGCTTCTGCCCAGCACGACTGGCCTGCGCCTCGAGACCGAGGTTCCCCCTAAGAGGGACACCTAAATCTGCCCTGGAAACCCCCGAGAGCTGTGGGCCTCATGAGGGTCCTTGGCACCGGTCTCGCTTGCCATCCTGTTCCTCGGGGGCAAGGTCTTCCAAGGCTAGTGCCTCTGGTTCCAAGCGGGCCTCAGCTTCTGGACAGGGTGACCAGCCTGACTCGTACTCCTTTTCGGACCCCTCAGGCTGGGAGTCAGACGGGGATACCTCCCCGGAGACCCGCGCTCACAGGGACCTTCCCTCGGAATCCATCCCCACCCACCTCCCAGAGGCGTTCCCCCCCCCCCCACCCCCCGGACACGTCCTTTCTGGTGTTCGTGCGGGACATGGCGTGGGCCCTCAAGCTGGCCACGCAGGCTGAGAGAGAACCAAGGGCAGAGGAACTCAATATCTTACAGTATGAGTCCCTGCCCCGGGAGTCTCTTACGGTTCCAGTGCCTCCCATTCTGTCCCAGCTGCTCCTCCGCATGTGGAAGGCGCCTGCCTTGGTCCCCATTGTGAGCAAACGCCTCTATGCCATGTATAGGGTCCAGCACAGCCCAGGGTTCTGAAAGACCAAGCTCCCGTGCACCTCCATGGTAGTGGAATTGACGTTGCCGAAGTAAAAGAGCCCAAAGTCTCATTCTTCGGTCCCACTGGGCAAGGAGTCCAGAGCCCTCAACGCCCTTGGGCGCAAGGCCCATCAGGGGTCCATGCTGACATGCCGCATTCAGGCCTATCAACTGTACAGGGCATGTTCCTGCGTGACCTCGCCAAAGAGCTCGGCGGTTTTACCGCAGGTTTTGGAGGTGAACACCTTCTCAGGTTCCAGACCCTCCTGCAGTCGGTCGCAGACTGCTCGAAGTACCTCTCCCGCGCTGCATATGACAGGTTTGAGACAGTACAAAAACGTAGGCAGGATTCGAGAAGTCACAAAATTATTTTATTGGTCCATATATAATAGAGGGGGGCCAGACCCGACACAGGCCGTGTTTCGAAAGGATCTTCCTCAGGGGTGAGGCACACCATATACTACAAAAAACATGACGGGTTTGAGTCCTTAATCCGAGTTGTGGCGGCCGGCATTGGGGCCCGGCGCCAGGCATGGCTCCAGTCTTCGGACCTGGAGCAGTGGGTCCAGGAGAAGCTCTTGGATATCCCATGCCTAGGTGAACAACTGTTCGGCAAGCCCGTAGAGGATAAGGCTGCTGAAGTTGAAGCAGAGTTCGTAACTCAAACCCGCCTCTCGCATAAGACCTCTTCTCTCCCACGGAAGAAGCAGCCAGCAAAGAAGCCCTTCCAGAGAAAGGGACTTCCCTACCAGGGTTATCTGCCCTACCCGCCCATCCCCACACCGCCCATCGGCACGCAGGGTAAGGAGGGTGCACACAGCCATCACAAGCCTAAAGGGCCTAAAGCCCAACCACTGGCGCCACCCCAACCCACTTAGGGGTTTTGACGCCGATGGTATAGCCTCTTGCCCCCAGCGGGGCTTCTGCCTGTGGGGGCCGCCTGTTCGTTTTCGTGCCCCAATGGGCATCGATCACATCGGAGACCTGGGTCCTCAGAGTGGTCTGGGACGGGGTACCGTCTTCATCTCTGCTTCCCTCGCATCAGGCTTGCTTGCAACAGGAGCTGACCAACCTCCTTGGCCAGCGGGCAGTCGAAAAGGTACCGCTGCACCTCCGAGGTTGAGGGTTCTACTCCCGATACTTCCTCATTCCGAAGAAGACGGGGGCCTACGTCCCATCCTCGATCTCAGGAACCTAAATAAGTTTCTGATGCGGGAGAAGTTCAAAATGCTCTCGCTTAGTGTCCTGCTGCCCTTCCTCCAGCAGGCAATTGGCTATGCTCCTTGGACCTCAGGGGTGCTTACGCCCACATTCTGGTCCACCTCCAGCACAGGCAGTACCTGTGCTTCAGGGTACAGGGAGAGCAATACGAATACAGGGTGCTCCCCTTCGGGTTCACATCTGCCCTGTGGGTCTTCACTACCCCGGTATCGACTGGGTCAGTGTCACGGCAGGTCATGCTAGGGAGATAAAGTTCCTAGATAACATAAATGACTGCTTCTTGGAGCAGCTGGTTCATGAACCGACCAGAAGGGAAGCCATATTAGACCTGGTCCTTAGTGGAACACCAGATCTAGTGCAAGAGATAAGGGTGTTGGGGCCACTTGGCAATAGTGATCATAGCATGATCGCCTTTGATTTAATTAGTGGAGGAGGGATAGTACGGAAATCCACAGTACGACCTTTTAACTTTCGAAAGGGAGACTATGATAAAATGAGGAAAACAGTTAAGAAAAAACTAAAAGGAGCAGTTGTAAAGGTTAAAGACTTACATCAAGCTTGGGTGTTGAAAAATACTATCTTGGCAGCCCAGACCAGCTGTATTCCACGCTTTAAGAAAAGTGGAAGGAAGTTCAAAAAACTGCCAGCATGGTTTAAAGGTGAGGTCAGAGAGGCTGTTGCCAAAAAAGCATCTTTCAGGAAATGGAAAAAAGTGACAAACGACGAAACCTGGAAACAGCACAAGCACTGGCAAATCAAATGCAAGATTTTGATAAAGCAGGCAAAGAGAGAATTTGAGAAGAAGAAGCTTGCTGTGGAAGCAAAAACGCGAAATAAAGATTTTTTTCAAGTACATTCGCAGCAAAAAACCTGTGAGAGAGTCAGTTGGTCCATTAGGTGATAGAGGAGTTAAAGGGGCACTAAGAGGCGACAAGGCGATAGCGGATAGACTGAATGAATTCTTTGCTTCAGTCTTTACTGAGGAAGATGTAGGGATGTTACCCATGACTGACGTGGTATTTAAAGGTACGGAAGAATTGAAGGAAATATCGATACATCGGGAAGATGTATTACAACTGTTAGATAAACTGAAGAGTAGCAAATCACCTGGGCCAGATGGTATACATCCAAGGGTGTTGAAAGAACTGAAATATGAGATTGCAGACCTGCTATTAGTAATCTGTGAACTATCATTAAAATCATCTCTAATACCTGAAGATTGGAGGATCGCCAATGTAACACCAATTTTTAAAAAGGGTTCCAGGGCTGATCCGGGAAAGTACAGACCGGTGAGCCTCACGTCAGTACCGGGGAAAAATGGTAGAAACCATCATAAAGAATAAAATTACTCAGCATGTAGATAGTCATGGCCTAATGGGAGACAGCCAACATGGCTTTAGACAAGGAAGATCATGTCTTACTAATCTGTTATGTTTTTTTGAAAGTGTGAATAAACAGGTGGACAAAGGTGAGTCGGTTGATATAGTGTATCTGGACTTTCAGAAAGCCTTTGACAAGGTCCCTCATCAGAGACTTTTGGCAAAACTAAATTGTCATGGGATAGGAGGCAGTGTACTACTGTGGATCAAGAACTGGTTAAGAGATAGAAAGCAGAGGGTTGGGCTAAATGGCCAATTTTCCCAATGGAGAAAGGTGAATAGTGGTGTACCCCAGGGATCTGTGCTGGGTCTGCTGCTTTTTGACATATTCATAAATGACCTGGAAAGTGGAATAACGAGTGAGGTTATCAAATTTGCAGATGACACAAAACTATTTAAAGTTGTTAAAACTCAAGAGGATTGTGGAAAATTGCAAGAGGATCTTGATAAATTAGAAGACTGGGATTCAAAATGGCAGATGAAATTGAATGTGGACAAGTGCAAGGTTATGCACCTAGGGAAGAACAACCCAAACTATGGTTACACGATGCAAGGTTCCACATTAGGAACCACCACCCAGGAAAAAGATTTAGGCGTCATTGTGGATAACATGTTAAAACCCTCGGCCCAGCGTGCAGCGGCAGTCAAGAGAGCAAATAGAATGCTAGGTATCATAAGGAAAGGAATGGAAAATAAAACAAAAGATATTATAATGCCTCTATCGTTCCATGGTGAGACCGCACCTTGAATATTGTGTGCAATTCTGGTCACCTTATCTTAAAAAGGATATAGAGTTATTAGAAAAGGTTCAGAGAAGAGCCACCAAAATGGTAAAGGGGATGGAAGGATACTCCTATGAAGAAAGGCTAAAAAGGTTAGGGCTCTTTAACTTGGAAAAGAGATGGCTGAGGGGAGATATGATAGAATTCTATAAATTAATGAATGGAGTGGAACGGGTAAACGCAGATCGATTGTTTACGTTATCAGAATATAGAAAGACTAGGGGACATGCAATGAAGCTACAGGGTAAACTATTTAAGACTAATAAAAGAAAATATTTTTTCACTCAACGTGTAATCAAACTCTGGAATTTGTTACCGGAGGATGTAGTAAAGGGTGCTAGTGTAGCTGGGTTTAAAAAAGGTTTGGACAAGTTCCTGGAGGAAAGGTCCATAAACCATTATTAAGAAGGGACCCAGGATATCAATGCTTGACCCAGTACAAGCATTGCGGAACCTGTCTCTTTTGGGGAAAGTGCTAGGTACGTATGACCTAGATTGGCCACTTTTGGAAACAGGATACTGGGCTTGATGGACCTTGGTCTGACCCAGTATGGCATATCTTATGTTCTTATGTTCTTAAGTATCTTTCCGTGGCCGCTGCCTACCCTCCGGCAGCAGGGCATTCCTGTTTTCCCTTACCTAGACGACTGGCTTGTCACGGGGGTATCAACTGGGGAAGCCCGCCTTGCGGCATTGCGCATGAATCCTCCTCCTCGAACGCCTCGGCTTCCTAGTCAATTACTCCAAGTCGCACCTCGACCCAGTGCAGACCCTGGAGTTCATCAGCGCACTCCTCGACACGGAGCGGGCGACACCTTCCTGCCCCAGGACCGTGCAGATCGTCTCCTTGCCCTGGCAACCAAGGTCTAAGGCAGAGCTCTGATTCTGGCGCGAGCCATGTTGCCCCTCCTGGGGCACATGGCCTCTACCATTCACGTTTTTCCCCATGCCTGCATGCACATGCGGATGGCCCAGTGGTGCCTCAGGGCACAATGGAGCCAGGCCTCCGGTCGCTCCCGGGACACTGTCTGGATCTCCTGCAGTCTTTACACCTCCCTTGATTGGTGGCAGGATCCCCGAAGCCTTCTTCAAGGAATGCCCTTCCAGGTCCCGCAGCACAAGCTCATCCTGATGATGGATGCCTCCCTGCTGGGTTGGGGAGCCCACTGGCGACCAGGGACAGTGGTCGCCCGAAGAAGCTCAGCAGCAGATAAATCTGTTCGAGATTCGGGTGGTTCGGTGGGCCCTGAGGGCCTTCGAGTACCACCTGAGAGGAATGTCTGTGCTCGTGCAGACCAACAACAGGGTAGCTATGATCTACATTAACAAGGAGGGGGAAACAGGTTCTCACCCTTTCTGCTGGGAGATTGTCCTCCTTTACCATTCGCCCGGGCATAACCCTCAGAGCGATCTATCTCCCAGGCCAGGAGAATGTCCTCACGGACAAACTCAGCAGAATCCTCCGCCTACACAAGTGGCGCCTGGATCCAGAGGTGGCCAACCTCTTATTCCATCGGTGGGGGACTCCGTCCATGGACCTATTCGCCAGCCCGGTGAATGCGCAGCTTCCCCGATTCTGTGGACTGGTTCCACACCCGAGCAGGGTGGCTCCAGATGCGTTCCTCTTGAGTTGGGCCTCTGGGCTTCTTTATGCCTTTCCCCCCACTCCTGTCATTGTGAGGACCCTACACAAAGTCCAGCGGGAGTGAACTTCAATGATTCTCGTGGCTCCTTCATGGCCTCGACAGCCTTGGTTCCTTCTTCTGCTCTGGCTCTTGTCCGAGCCTCCAGTCCCCCTGGGCTGCACCCCGGGCCTGCTAACGCAGGAGGAGGGATGGATGCGCCATCTGAACCTGGCCTCGTTGTCCCTTACAGCCTGACGGCTGAACTGGTCTCCTTAGCCCTGCTGCACCTCCCGGGGGGAGGTCGAGGAGGTCCTCTTTACATCAAGGAAGGACTCAACGAGGCAAACTTATGCTTTTAAGTGGCGGTGTTTTTCAATCTGGTGCTCCGAGCTCCAGGTCGACCCGTTCTCCTACTCTCTCCAGTATGTTCTCCAGTACCTCCTCCACCTCTCAAAGGAGGGGCTGAAATACAACTCGGTCAGGATACACCTGAGCGCCATCTCGGCTAACCGCTTCCCCTGAACCAAAGCTGACCAAACAAGATGGTTTCCTGCTACAAAGGACTTCTGTTGTGTTTACAGTCTCAGACCTGACCTTCACACAAATGCTTGCCAAGTGATCATACCTGAGCATACAGAAGACTATTGTTTCTGTCCAATTAGTTTCCCAGGCCAATTAGTTGTCTACATGTAAGAACATCTGCTTCTCTGATCTTCATCATCCACTAACGATGCTACTGGCCTTGGGATGTCTGGAACTGCATACTGTTATCTTCCATCTTTATGGCTCCTAGGTCTGCAGGATGAGCACCTGTTCATTACCTTCTGATTCGCTGAGAACACCTTGGACTGTCTTGTGCCAACCAAACACCAGACCTATGACGGAGACTCATCACAAAGAATTATACAGTCTGCACAGAAGAACTTTTACGCCTTTTTGCCGTTTTGTGCCCTGTTTACCTTGTGTCTGCTATCTGATCTGTCTGCAAGACAGACACACACTACATGTGTGCAAGGCGGTTCTCCTAAGGACTGAGAAGACTTTCACAGATACCTTCGGTTCTGTGTTCTCCCGTGGCTTGCCTCCAAAAGGGCTGTAGCCTGCGTTATCTAGCCTAGCTGCCTCTTTGGACCTGTGCTTCTCCAGAGACTTATCAAACCTCAGCCACCAGAGTGCCAGTAGGAGCTAAGGTACAGTCTTATTTCTCCTTCTCCAGATGGGCAATGGTTAGCTAGAAACTTATTTCCTAACTCTTCCCAGTGCAGAGCGAATCAGTGACTTCTGGTTGCTAATCAGTGGTTTATCATTTTGTCTAACTGCAATCTTATGCTGCTACAATTTCTTACCTCATATTTCTAATTATATATCTTTAGCTATATGTCTGTATGTTTTCCTATCTCCCTGTCCATAATAAACGTTAATTATATACACACACATACATGACTTCTTCCATGGCTCATTACCAGCACACTCCTAGAACTTCGGGCTGGGTATTAGTAGCTAATTTCCCCTGGACATAACTGAGAGCCTAACTTATCTTTGTGTGCTACTAATAATCCCTACAGGCCTCTTGCTTTCCGAGCCTCCCATCCGGCCTCCCCCAGAGGAGTGGGACCTAAACGTCGTGCTCATGCAGCTTACGCAGCCGCCCTTCGAGCCGATAGTGATGTCCTCGCTTCAGCACCTCTCCTGGAAGGTAGTCTTCCTGGTGGCTCTGACCTTGGCTCGGCAAGCCAGCGAACTCCAGGCCCTCATGGCTGAAGCTCCCTTCACCAGGTTCTGTGGGAGCAGGGTGGTCCTCCATACCCACTCCAAATTCCTACCGAAGGTTGTCTCGGACTTCCATCTCAATCAGGAGATAGTCTTGTCGACCTTCTTCCCGAAACCTCATGCCGACTGGGCATCGGCAGTCTTACATACACTTGACTGCAAGAGGGCTCTAGCCTTCTACCTGCAGTGCACCCAGGTTCATCGCAAGTCCGATTGACTCTTTGTTGCCTATAATCCCAACTGCCTGGGGCAGGTAGTCACCAAGCGTACCCTCTCCATCAGGCAAAGGCGGGTGCCCTGCTGGATCAGCGAGTCACCGCACACTGCGTCCGGGCCAAGGCGGCTTCAGTGGCCTCGCTGCACTCAGTGCCTCTAATGGACATCTGCTGGGCTGCGACCTGTTCTTCAGCGAGCACTTTCTCTTTGCACTACTGCCTGGAGAGGGAGTCCCGCCAGGACAGCGCCTTTGGCCAGGCTGTACTCCGTAATCTGTTCGGGGTATAAGCAACTCCTGCCCGCCGACCCTTCAGTGACTACTGAGAGCTTCGCCCTGGGGACCCAAAGACTCAGTCTTCTTCGAGCATCTGCTTCTGCTCACGGCCTCACGGAGGTGTTTTTGGGTTACAGGTTCGGTAGCCTATAGCTGGGGAGTTCCATTAGTGAGGACTGACTTCCTGCTTGTTCGTGGAGAAAGCATAGTTACTCACCTGTAACAGGTGTTCTCCAGGGACAGCAGGAATCAGTCCTCACTACCCTCCCACCTCCCCTGAAGAGTTGCTATTTTTATCCTTCCTTTGCCATCTGCTTTGTAGGGCTCTAGTTATGGGACCTGACTGAGCAAGATGGCACCTTTGGGCGGAAAGAGGACCATGCATGCGTGGCAGCAATCCCCAAGGCTTTCTTTGAAGGCTGTGGAATTGCTCCGTGCAGGCTCCGTCAGTGCCGACATCACTCATAAGTGAGGACTGATTCCTGCTGTCCCTGGAGAACACCTGTTACAGGTGAGTAACTATGCTTTTTTTTCAGGTGCATTGACACCATCTTAGGCTTAGGCCTCTCCTTTTGTCACAGACAAAATGGAAAAAACATCCAGTGGTTTTAAGAAGTGTTCCAAATGTGGCAGTACCATTTTGGCCACAGATACCCATGACTGGTGTCTAAAATGCTTAGGACCGGATCATCAACTGTCAGAATGTCCTCTCTGTAGGAAGGTGACAAAGAGAGGCCTACATAACCGAACTGCAAAGCTGGGCACCCTCTTTGCCTCTGATGCAGTATCTTTAGCATCAACGTCATCAAGAGCTTCATCTTCCACCCAAGGATCTCCGATATCAAAACCTAGGTAGTCTTCGAAGACTGGCTGGCCCTCCAAGGGTAGATCTCCTTCTAAGCACCGCGATGCCTTGGGTATTGCCCTGGAGGGGGGACGACGACACACCGCCAAACAACCCTAGCGGGAGGACCTTGTCTCTAAAAGTCTTAGTGGGGTTCCAGGATGTTTCCGAGGTCTCCATGCTCAGGGATCATGGCCCGCAGGTCCGGTACTGATACCCAAGCATCAGCAAGCTCCATGGATCAATGTATCCTGACCATTGAGCAGAGCTTAGCGGCCTTACTGGCGACCTCTGTACCGGTAAAGCCTTTATAGTCGATCCCCCAGGCATCGGTACCGGCTCCGGTACCGAAACAGCCTGCATTGACTTTTTTGCCGCTTACCATGCTACTGCCCATGCCAGCCCTCGCATCTGTTTCCGGTATCGAGGTTCTGGCACCGCAAGCTTCAGCTACCGGGTTTGATCGGTATTAAGTACATGCAAAGTGGAAACACCCTACCTGTCGATACTTTGAGTCTTCGGACTCCAATTCGTCGGATGATGAATCGGCCGATACCCGGGAAATGAGAACTCTCCCGGAAGACCCATCTCCGTCTTCACAACGTTGCATGTCCCCTCCAGAAGACATGTCTTTCCAAGACTTTATTCGCGATGTTGCTCGGGGTCTGTCCATAACGGTGACTTTGGAGAAAGAGGCTAGGGCTGAAGAACTTGAGATTTTTCAATATCCTACAGCCCCAAATGAACCTGCTACTCTCCCTGTTCATCGCATACTTCACGACCTTATCCTTTGTATGTGGGAGACACCCCTAACCATCTCTTCACATACTCGACGACTCGATACCATGTACTGGGTACCGGAGTGTCTCGATATTCAAAAGATGCAATTACCACACCATTCCATGGTGGTGGAATCGGCAGTGCGTCAAGGAGTGCTAAGACACATTCTTGAACCCTCCAGGTAGAGAATCAAGAACCCTCGATGCCTTTGGTCAGCGTTGTTTTCAGTCCTCCATGTTTTCGGCCAGGATCATTTCCTACGTATTCTATATAGGTATGTTCCTTAAAGAAGTGGCTAGGGATTTAGAGTTAATGGATCTTCTCCCTGATGACAAGAGAGCAGATCATCTCACCCTTCTAAAGCATGCTCAAAATGTTTCAAAGTTTAACAGGGCAACGTTTGACTGATTTTAGTGCATCAGTAGAACTTCATCTATCTGCATCGGTGCACACAGGATTGCTTGGCTCCAAGCATCCGATCTTGAACAATGGGTTCAAGATAAGCTGGGTAATATCCCTTGCACTGGTGCAAACCTTTTTGACAAGGATTGGCAGGACAAGGCCTCTGTTAGAATCTGAGAACACCACTCTTAATAGACTATTTAGATCTACTGCCAACTCAACTAGGAAAAAGGCAGCGAAGAAAGCTTTTTTTTCAATAATAAGAAGTAAGTACCCTTCTTAACACCCCTGTGGTACAGTGTCAACACCATGCTCCCCAGAAGGGGCAGCAGCCAACAAAAGAAGGCTCAGACTCCTAAGTCATAGCCACCTCAGCAGACCCAGCCTCCTCAGGGTCTTTGACTCCTTTCTGGAGAACCTAGCTGTTCTGCCACTGGAGATTCCAGATCCCATCCACATTCCTGGCAGACTTTGTCTCTTTGCCCACAGGTGGCATCTTATCACATCAGAGCAGTGAACACTGTCCATAGTACAGGAGGGGTACAAGCTTAATCTACGAAGTCTACCCTCCCTCCCCCCCCCCCCCCGAGACTCCTCCAAGAGAGTGCTGCTCTCACTGCTCTGTTGCAAGAGGTCACCTCCCTTCTCTCTCAGGGCACAATAGAGAAGGTTCCACCGTCCCAGCAGAGAATGGGCTTTTATTCTCCATACTTCCTCATTCCAAAGAAAACAGGAAGGTACAGGCACATTCTGGACCTCAGAGAACTGAACAAGTACCTACTACGGGAGACATTCAAAACAATCTCCCTAGGCACCTTTTTTTTCTATCTCCAGAGTCAGTATTGTCTCTGTTCTCTAGATCTAAAGAAGGCATATACTCACATACTTATTCACTCACAGCACAAAGTTCCTGTGCTTCATGTTTCAAGGGAGACATTATCAATACAGAGTCCTGCCTTTCAGCATCGCCTCTGCCCCAAGAGTCTTCAGAAAGTGCATGGCAGTAGCCGCCGCATTCCTAAGAACTCTAGGGATATTTCCCTTACTTAGACAACTGGCTCATTCAAGCAAACACCTCTCTAGAAGCCAATGTTTCCCTCTCGTGCACCATGCAAGTGCTGCAACACTTGGGATTTGTAATAAATCTTCCAAACTCCCAACCTTTTCCCTCTCAAACCCTAGAGTTCATAGGGGCTCTCCTAGACACTCAACAATCAAAGGCATTTCTGCCCCAAGCCCGCTGCACTCAACTCATTCAGTTAGCATCTAAGGCAGGGGTCTCAAACACGCGGCCCGCAGGCCGCATGCGGCCCGCGAGAGAACGTTGTGCGGCCCGCGACGGCTTCTGCTGCTGCTGCCGTTGCCGCCGTGGCAACGGCAGAATCGACGGTCAATTTAAAAAAAAAAAAACTGGCTTCTGCTGCTCAAGCAGCAAAATCAGCTGTCCTGCGGCCCCTTCCTCTCTGCCCGGAGATCCCCGAGAGTGCTCCATCAGCGGGTGCTTTTCAAGCCGCGAAGAGAGTATTTCCCTCTCGCGAGGCTTGAAAAGTGACTAGGTTTAAGCTGCGCGAGAGGGAAATACTCTCTTCGCGGCTTAAAAAGCACGCCGCAGATGAAGCACCCTCAGGGCTCTCCGCGCAGAGGGGAAGGGGCCGCGGGACAGCTGATTTTCTGCTGCAGCAGCAGAAGCCAGGTTTTTTTTTTAATTTACCTGGGGGGGGTGTAGGACTGGAAATGGGCTATTGGCAGGGGGGGTGGGTATGACTGGAAATGGGCTATTGGCAGGGGGGGGGGGTATGACTGGAAATGGGCTATTGGCAGGGGGGGAGTTATTTATTTATTTAACAGTTATTTATATACCGCTCTTTCCCTTGTTTCAAGTGCGGTTTACATGTAACAGTAGGTTAATTGGTATGAGATATACCAGGACATTTTACATAGAACAGATAATTATAAATTACAAGGAAAATTGTAACATTACAAGTATAACATATTAGAACATATATACATTGCTAGTTAAATTATTAATCATCATGTAAATGAGTGTGTAGTATGGTTAAATTAGTGTATTAGTGTCGTTTATTTTTGAAAATAGGGTATATAATATTAAAAATAAATGTTAGCCTGTATCCCTTTGAGAATTCTGTTTTGGGAGTGTATTATAGTGTAATGTAAATAAGTGAGTTTTTAATTTTTTTAAATTC
This sequence comes from Ichthyophis bannanicus, assembly GCA_033557465.1. Classification (NCBI taxonomy): domain Eukaryota; kingdom Metazoa; phylum Chordata; class Amphibia; order Gymnophiona; family Ichthyophiidae; genus Ichthyophis; species Ichthyophis bannanicus. The sequence continues at coordinate 1,768,879,959 of CM066031.1, forward strand.
TTTTATGTCAGACAGTAGGCGAATGTTGTCAGGTAAATTGTTCCAGAGTATTGGAGCAGAGTGTGAGAAAGCTCTCTTATGACTGGAGATGGGCTATTGGCAGGGGGGATATGACTGGTAATGGGCTATGGTGGGGGAAAGTAATGGAAATGGGGGGGTGGGGGTTATGAAGGACTGGAGGTGGGCTGAGGTGGGGAGTTAGGACTGGTAATGAGCTATGGAGGGGCTGACTGAAATGGGGTAATGGGGGTTAGGGCTGGAAGTGGGCTATTGGCAGGGGGGGTTATGACTGGTAATGGGCTATGGGGGGGTAAGACTGAAAATGAGGTGATGGGGGGTAAAACTGGAAGTGCGCTATGGGGAGGTTAGGACTGGTAATGGGCTATGGGGGGTCTAGGACTGGTAATGGGCTGGGGGGGGTTGCTAGGACTGGAAATGGGCTGAGTGGAAGGGGGGCTTGAACTGCAAATCGCTGAAGGGGAGGGGGGCTTGGAATGGAAATGGGCTGTGAGGGGAGGGAGCTAGGATTGGAAATGGGCTGATGGGGGGCTAGGATTGGAAATGGGCTGATGGTGAGGCTAGGATAGGACTGGAAATGGACTAATGGGGGGACTAGAAGGGAGCGGATGCTGGGTGGGGCTGGAACTAGAAGGGAGCTGATGTTGGGGGAGGATTAGAATGGGATGGAGCTGGGAAAGTGAAATGGAGAGGGGAAAATATTTTGTCTGGGAGAGAAGACAAATCTACAATTGGCCAGGTATTGGGAGAGTAAGTGGGGATTGAGGATGGAGGGGTAAAATTTGAGTGGATGAAATAGGAATGAGGAAAGAGAAAGGAGAAAGATTAGTATGTTAAAGCAGATGTAGAGAGAGAATGGAAAAAAACTAGGAGAGAAGAAAGGGCAAATGGACAGCAGACGATGGAGAGTTAGCAGAAGACATGAAGAAACCAGAAGAAAGTGGCTGGAACAATTGCAACTGAAAAAAATGCACAAAAGGTAGAAAAATATCTCTCTATTTTGAATTTATTAACTGGAATATATCAGCTCTGGGAAATGTGCATCATTAATGTTTGCGCTTTGTTTAGTACAAGAGGAAATTAATTTATAGTTTTATTTCTACAGTGTTGTTGTACATTCCAAGTTTGGCTTTTGGGTTTCCCAGTTTAATTATTGTCTTCTTGTTTCTAAATCTTTTAGTCTTTCTTTATTCATACTCATTAAAGAGGCATGTTTACTAAAAGTTAGTGTATGGTAACATTATGCAAATATTTATGCAAATGAGGCCCCTTATGCAAATGAGGCCCCGCGTCTTATGCGGCCCCCGGGTTACTTTACAAGTCCTCATTTGGCCCTCAAAGCAATTTGAGTTTGAGACCCCTTAAGGCATGCCTCAAGAACTTTCTCACTGCTCGAGAACTGCTACAACTTCTGGGTCATATGGCATCAACAGTACATCATGTTCCATATGCTCGTCTACATATGCGCGCAGCTCAATGGACACTGGCTTCACAGTGGTCTCAGGCATCCGGTTGCCTGGGAGCCAGAATAATGGTCTCTACCCGCCTAATCTCATCTCTCCAGTGGTGGCAGTCCCCAGAAAACCACCTAGTAGGGTCACCTTTTCAGATGCCAGCATATCAATGTAGCCTGACGACGGATGTGTCCAAATCGGGCTGGGGAGCTCATCTGGACAATCTCTCCACTCGGGGACTTTGGTCTTATCAGAAGTCACAACTTCACAACAATCTGCTGGAACTCAGAGCCATTTATAATGCTCTCAAAGTGTTCCAGAACTATCTTCGATTCTGCACAGTTCTAGTCCAGATGGACAATCAAGTAGCTATGTTCTACTTGAACAAGCAGGGCAGAACAGGCTCTTGGACCCTTTGCAGTGAAGTCTTGCACCTGTGTTTTTTTGCCATACAGCATCACATTCACCTACGTGCAGTGTATCTTCCAGGCAAACGCAATGTCTTGGTAGACAAACTGGGTCAAGTTCTTCCCCACGAGTGGTCTCTCCATGCAGACAAGGTTGCTCACATTTTTCAGATCTGGGGAACCCCAGAGATAAACCTGTTCGCAACTCCTCAGAATGACAAGCTTTCTCGCTTCTGCTCCAGGACTGCTGCATTGGACAGCCAGCAGGTAGATGCTTTTCACCTTCACTGGGGTCAAGGCTTCCTATATGCCTTACCTCCCATTCCCCTCATTCCCAGGACTCTCTTCAAACTTCAGAGAGACAGGGGCTATATGATACTCATAGCCCCATGCTGGCCATGATAACTGTGGTATCCTCTCCTTCTGGGTCTGTCTCAAGCTCAGCCCGTAAATCTGGGGGTCTGCACCAGATTTCCTCTCTCAGGAGGAGGGGACGCTGCTCCATCCCAATACGCAGTCCCTCTATCTTACATCATGGCTGCTGAAGGCATAGCCTTCCAGGGCATTAACCTCTCCCAACAGGTTAAGGATATCCTTTTAGCTTCTAAGAAGCCTTTCACCAGGCACTCTTATGCCTTCAAGTGGTGTAGATTTTCTCTCTGGTGTTCGCAGAGGGCGCTTAAACCCTTCTCAGCTCTGGTGGATGCATTACTTGAATGTCTTCTGCACTCAAAACCAATTTGGTAAGAGTACATCTAAGTGCCCTTTGATGGTCAGCCCATCTCAGCCTCTTGTAGTACTCTTCACGAAGAGTCTTCTATTAACTAAACCTCCCATTAAGCCCCCTCCAGTGACATGGGTGCTGAATGTTGTTTTAGGACAGCTTCTCAAGCTGCCCTTTGAACTTCTTGCCACTACCTCTGATGTTTCTCAAGTGGAAGGTCGTCTTCCTTATTGCCCTTACTTCAGCAAGACGCATTAGTGAGCTCCAGGCTTTGGTGGCTGACCCTCCTTATACATGATTCCACCATGATAAGGAAGTCTTTAGGACTCACTTTATGCCAAAGGTGGTCTTGCCCTTCCATTTAAACCAGTCAGTTTACCTTCCTGTCTTTTCCCTAGACCTCACTCCTCTAGGGCAGAAGCAACTCTGGATTGCAAACGTGCCTTGGCTTTTTATCTCCAGAGAACTCGAGAGCACAGAAAAGCTTCCCAGCTTTTCATCGCCTTTGACTCAAGTCACCTGGGATTGCCAGTATACAAGCAAACTCTCTCAGATGGATAGCAGATTGCATCTCCTTTTCTTACGAAAGTGCAGGACTGTCTCTTGAGGGTCATGTCACTGTACATAATGTTTGGGCCATGGCTACCTCTATGGCAAATCTTATGCTCTGTAGCGATTGATGAGTTATGCAAAGCAGCAACTTGGTCTTCTGTCCACACTTTTGCTGCTCACTATTGCCTAGACAAGGACTTCACTGGCAAGTTAAATGCAAGGCATTGATAAAGGAGGCAAAGGGAGAATTTTGAGAAGAAGCTTGCTGCGGAAGCAAAAATGCGTAATAAAGACTTTTTCCAAGTACATTTGTAGCAAAAAACTTGTGAGAGAGTCAGTTGGTCCATTAGATGATAGAGAGGTTAAAGGAGCACTAAGAGGCAATAAGGCAATAGCGGAGAAACTGAATGAATTCTTTGCTTTGGTCTTTACTGAGGAAGATGTAGGGATGTTACCCATGACTGAAGTGGTATTTAAAGGTGCAGAAGAATTGAAGGAAATATCAATACATCGGGAAGATGTATTACAACTATTTGATAAACTGAAGAGTAGCAAATCACCTGGACCGGATGATATACATCCAAGGGTGTTGAAAGAACTGAAATATGAGATTGCAGACCTGCTATTAGTAATCTGTGAACTATCATTAAAATCATCTGTAATACCTGAAGATTTGGAGGATGGCCAATGTAATGCCAATTTTTTTTAAAAGGGTTCCAGGGGTGATCCGGGCAACTACAGACCGGTGAGCCTGACGTCAGTACCGGGAAAAATGGTAGAAACCATAATAAAGAACAAAATTGCTGAACATGTAGATAGTCATGGCTTAATGGGAGACAGCCAACATGACTTTAGACAAGGAAGATCTTGTCTTAATAATCTGTTATATTTTTTTGAAGATGTGAATAAACAGGTAGACAAAGGTGAGTTGGTTGATATAGTGTATATGGACTTTCAGAAAGCCTTTGACAAGGTCCCTCATCAGAGACTTTTGGCAAAACTAAAGATTCATGGGATAGGAGGCAGTGTACTATTGTGGATCAGGAATTGGTTAAAAGATAGAAAGCAGAGGGTAGGGCTAAATGGCCAATTTTCCCATTGGAGAAAGGTGAATAGTGGTGTACCCCAGGGATCTGTGCTGGGTCCGCTGCTTTTTGACATATTCATAAATGACCTGGAAAAGGGAATAACGAGTGGTTATCAAATTTGCAGATGACAAAAAACTATTTAAGGTTGTTAAAAAACCATGAGGATTGTGGAAGATTTCAAGAGGATCTTGATGAATTGGAAGACTGGGCATCAAAATGGCAGATGAAATTTAATGTGGATAAGTGCAAAGTTATGCACCTAGGGGAGAACCCAAACTATGGTTACACGATGCAAGGTTCCACATTAGGAACCACCACCCAGGAAAAAAAACATTTAGGCGTCATTGTGGATAACATGTTAAAACCCTCCGCCCAGTGTGCAGCGGCAGCCAAGAGGTCAAATCGAATGCTAGGTATCATAAGGAAAGGAATGGAAAATAAAACAAAGGATATTATAATACCTCTGTATCATTCCATGGTGCGACCGCACCTTGAATATTGTCTGCAATTCTGGTCGCCGTATCTTAAAAAGGATATAGCGTGGAGATTCCAAAATGGCTGACTGAGGGAAGTGCTCCGTGGCAGCTTTTCATAAATGGGGAAGAGGAAAGCAAAGGGGGTGAAGAAACTCTCGTCTACCCCGGCAACCTCGACCCCTTTACCTGGGCAGACGGTTGGACCGCTCGATTCTTTTTTGGTGCCGCGGCGGCAGTCGGAGATTCTGGCGATTGGCGGCCCTAGGGACACCTCGGCTGTATCGAGTTCGGCGGGTGGTTCCGGGCCTGAGATCTCCTCGCCGGAGCAGTGGCGCCCTTCAAAAGAACCCTTGTTGGCTGAGAAGCCGAAGCAGACGGTGATTCCTCCCCGAGAGAACCTACGGGGAGAGGACCGCGGAGGGGCTTCTGCTTTGCGGCCCGGCTGTATTGCCGTGCCTGCTTCTCCGGTCACCACTTTTCCATCAGCGGTTCCCTTGGGGCCCTCTATGGAGTCGGAGGAGTCTGGCAGAAGTATGGAGGCTGGAGCTGTGGGTACTCAGGCTCAGGGGCCTTTCTCCTTTGAGAAACCAGCTGAATTTACCCTGGAGACTATTTGGACTGCAATAGTGAAGCTTCCTGAACTTTGGGTTCCCCAGGTCTCCACTATGTTATCTCAGATTCAGTCACATCAGGGCCTTCTTCAACAGCATACGGTGGAGATTTCTACGCTGCAGACGTCGGTTACTGAGTTGAAACAGCAAGTAACTCAAGCTGAGACATTAACCTTAGGCTATCAGAAAAATGTTATGGCTATTCAGCTTAGAGTTGAACAATTCGAGAATTTATCTAGATACCCTAACCTTCGTTTGGTTAATTTTCCCAAGGCTCGGTCTATAGGCGCTAAAGAAATGTTTAAGAAATATTTGGAGGATGTATTGAGGGTCTCGGGGGACTCGCACCCCCCCTTGGTGAAAGCTTACTATTTGTCTATTAAGAAGAAGGTTGAGGGTGGGGGTATTATTCCTGGGGTTGAAGTTGCTGATTCTTTAAATGTATCTGCCTTGTTAGAAACTTCTTTAATTGATACTGTAACTCCTGCTACTTTAATTGTTACCTTTGCATTAATTTCTGATCGGGACTGGTTTCTCAAGATGTTTTTTCGGAAGCGTGACTCTCAGTTCTTAGGTTTAAATACTAGGGTCTTTCTCTAAACCTACTCAGAGGCGTAGACGTGAGTTTCTCCTATTACGCCCTGGCGTTCTGCTGTTGGGGGGCCAGTTTTTCTTAAATTTCCATCAAAATGTTTGGTTAAATTGAATTCAGCTATGTATGCTTTTTATGACCCGTCTCAGCTACTCGCCTTCATTAATGCCCGTCGTTCCTCTGATGTAATATAGATTCACTGCGCAGTATAATATTCTGGCTGTATTCCCACAGTTTATTTCCTGCACTTATCGTATGGTATTTTTCGGTTTTCTCCCCCCCATATTGTGGGCTTTAGAAGGGGCTGGTATTGTTATTTCCTTATGTATATTTTCCTGTGTTGGATAACTTGTTTATCTTTGTAAACCAGCTTTCTTATTTCCATTCAAGTTAATGTATTTGCTTGGATTTATTGTAAAATTCATAAATATAAAAAAAAAAAAAAAGGATATAGCGTTATTAGAAAAGGTTCAGAGAAGAGCCATCAAAATGGTAAAGGTGATGGAAGGATATCCCTGTGAAGAGAGGCTAAAAAGGTTAGGGCTCTTTAACCTGGAAAAGAGACGGCTGGAGGGAGATATGATAGAAGTCTATAAATTAATGAACGGAGTGGAATGGGTAAACGTAGATCGATTGTTTGTTATCAGAATATAGAAAGACTAGGGGACATGCAATAAAGCTACAGAGTAAACTATTTAAGACAAATAAAAGAAAATATGTTTTCAGTCAGCGTGTAATCAAACTCTGGAATTTGTTGCTGGAGGATGTAGTAAAGGCTGTTAGTGTAGCTGGGTTTAAAAAAGGTTTGGACAAGTTACTGGAGGAAAGGTCCATAAACCATTATTAAAAAGGGACCCAGGATATCAATGCTTGACCCAATACAAGCATTGTGGAAACTGTGTCTTTTGGGGAAACTGCTAGGTACGTATGACCTAGATTGGCCACTGTTGGAAACAGGATACTGGGCTTGATGGACCTTGGTCTGACCCAGTATGGCATGTCTTATGTTCTTATGATACCTTGTTTGGCCAAACTGTTCTCCAGCATCTCTTTCAGGCTTAAATCAACTCCTACCCTCCATCCCGGATTTCGATGCCAGACATCCTTGGAGGAAGACATATGACCCTACTTAGTTGTGCCTGTGCTCCACAGCTCACTTTGAGGTCATCTCTCTGGCATCTCTGAGCTAGGGAGTCCCATATGTGAAAACTGCATTTCTGCTTGTTCCTGGCGATAGCTTTAAAGAGTGCTTTAAACTAGATTCGTTGGGGATGGGTGAAGAAAGCCCCCAGGTAAGTGAAAGCCCCCAGGTAGGTCATACATTAAATAACTTTATGGAAATGGGTAACAGGGGTAACATATGGAAAGCAGTGTGTATATATGCCCGTAGCATGGGAAATAAGATCCCTGATGTTGAAGCTTTGGTGGGAGTGGCTGACTTGGATTTAGTGGCAGTTACAGAAACATGGTTCACAGAAAACCATGATTGGGATGTAACTATACCTGGCTATACTTTATTCAGAAAGGACAGGGTAGTAAGTAGGGGAGGAGGAGTGGCACTATATGTAAAAACTACTATTAAAGCTTTGGAATTACAGAGCTTAAAAGGGAGAGGGGAGGCATTGTGGGTTAAACTAGAAAGAGGGAAAGTGAAATCTATTTACATTGGTGTGATATACAGACCTCCCTCACAAGAGGAAGAGGTGGACAGAGAGTTAATTGAAGACATGCGCAGCATTGCTAGGAAAGGGGAAGTGCTACTGATAGGAGATTTCAATATGCCAGATGTTGATTGGCACATTCCTGCTGCAGTATCATCTAGAAGTAAGGAGATCCTGGATTCTCTACAGGGAGAACTATTCAGGCAATTGGTAACAGACCCCACACGTGAAGGGGCCATACTGGACTTGGTGCTTACCAATGGTGAAAGTGTTTCTGATGTTGTAGTGGGAGATCATTTTTCATCCAGTGATCACCAGATGGTGTGGTTCAGTATTAGGACTAGGGCTGTTAGAATCCATTCAAAGGCGAGGATCTTAGACTTTAGGAAGACTAACTTTGCGAAGATGGGCCAATACCTCAGGGAGTCGTTAGTTGGATGGGAACAGCTGAGGAATGTAGAAAAACAGTGGGAAAAACTGAAAGGGGATATTTTAAGGGCAACCAACCTTTTTGTTAAAATGGTAAATAAAGGTAAAAGGAAAAGGAGACCGCTATGGTTTTCGAAAGAAATAGATGAAAAAGTGAAGAAAAAGAGGGAGGCCTTCATGAAATACAAGAGATCAAAGAGAGAGGAAGACAGGCATCTGTATTTGGAAAAACTTAGAGAAGCTAGCAAAGTAGTCAAGAAGGCAAAGATTCAAAAGGAGGAGGAAATAGCTAATGCAATAAAATGGGGGGGATGAGACATTTTTCAGATATATTAGTGAGAAGAGGAAGGGCAAGAGTGGTATTGTCAGACTCAGGGGTGCAGGGGAGGAATATGTAGAAGCTGATAAGGATAAAGCGGAATTGCTTAACAAATATTTTTGTTCTGTGTTCACAGATGAAGAACCAGGAGCAGGACCTCAGAAAACACCCACAAATAGGAACAGAAGCAAAGGACATCTTGAACAATTTTCAAAATACTGTATTCGTGAGAAACTATCTCAACTTAAAGTAGAAAAAACGATGGGACCGGATGGGATACACCTGAGAATACTGAGGGAACTTGGGGACGTTCTAGCAGCTCCACTGACTGACCTTTTCAATGCCTCGTTGGAGTCGGGAGTGGTGCCAAAGGACTGGAGAGAGGCTCATGTGGTGCCTTTACACAAAAGCGGAAGTAAGGATGTGGTTGAAAACTACAGGCCGGTTAGTTTAACTTCGGTGGTGAGTAAATTATTGGAAACGCTGTTGAAAGAGAAAATAGTGAGTGAGGTTTCTGGAGTCCAGCGGATTACAGGATCCGAGGCAGCATGGATTCACCAGAGGCAGGTCTTTTCTGATTGATTTCTTTGACTGGGTGACCAGGGAGTTGGACCGAGGGAGAGCCCTAGATGTGGTATATTTAGATTTCAGTAAAGCCTTTGACACTGTTCCTCACAGGCGATTTATAAACAAACTGAGCACCCTAGGAATGGACCCTAAAGTTACTGCTTGGGTTAGAAATTGGTTGGGTGGGAGGCGACTAAGAGTACAAGTAAATGGAGCTCACTCTGAGGAGAAGGATGTTATCAGTGGTGTGCCCCAGGGATCTGTCCTTGGTCCAATTCTTTTTAACGTCTTTGTTAGTGATATAGCGGAAGGGCTTTCAGGTAAGGTTTGCCTCTTTGCGGATGATACCAAAATCTTCAATAGAGTAGACATCCAGGAAGGGGTAGATAACATGAGGAGGGATCTAGCTAAGCTTGAAGAATGGTCTAGAATTTGGCAGCTGGGATTTAATGTTAAAAAATGTAAGGTCATGCATTTGGGCTGCAGCAATCCAAGGGAGCAATATAGTATAGGGGGTGAAGTACTTTTGTCCACTAAAGATGAGCGGGACCTAGGCGTGTTTGTGTCTGATGATCTTAAAGTAGCTAAACAGGTAGAAAAGGTGACGGCAAAAGCTAGAAGGATGCTTGGGTGCATACGGAGAGGAATGGCTAGCAGAAAAAAGGAGGTGATAATGCCTCTGTATAAGTCTTTGGTGCGACCTCATTTGGAGTATAGTGTGCAATTCTGGAGACCACATCTTCAAAAGGATGTGAACAGGATGGAGTCGGTGCAGAGGGTGGCTACTAAAATGATTAGTGGTCTTCATTATAAAGTATATGAGGACAGACTGAAGGATCTTAATATGTACACCTTAGAGGAAAGGCGGGATAGAGGTGATATGATTGAGATGTTTAAATACCTCCATGGCATAAATGTTCAGGGAGAGAGCCTCTTTCAATTGAAAGCAAGTTCTGCTACGAGGGGACGTGGGATGAGGGTGAAGGGAGATAGATTCAGGAGTGATATGCGGAAATATTTCTTTACGGAAAGAGTAGTGGATCCGTGGAATAGTCTCCCAGTGGAGGTGGTAGAGATGAGGACAGTAACTGAATTCAAAAAAGCATGGGACAAACACAGAAGATCTCTAAAGGTAAAAAGGGAACTGTTGTAGTTATGGAAGGACAGACTAGATAGGCCATGTGGTCTTTTTCTGTCGTCATATTTCTATGTTTCTACTCACCTGAAACAGGTGATCTCCGCGGACAGCAGGAATTTAGTCTTCACAACCCACCCTCCTCCCCTGGGAGTTATACGTTTTCCTCTTCTCCTTCTCTCCTTTTATCTCAGCTATAAACTCAACTGAGGGGGGAGAACTGGAAAGGCAGGCTCAGTGGGATGCTCCCAAAAGCTTTCCTATTGGATGCTGGGGAACGTTCCCACGCAGGCTCCGTCGTTACCCATATGTGAAGACTAAATTCCTTATGTTCCCAGAGATCACCTGTTAAAGGTGAGTAACTACGCTTTAGTGAACAAACAAACTTCTTCCAAATACGGGGAAGCTGTAATACTAGAAGGCATAACATGAAGCTGCAGGGGGTAAACTGAAAGGCAACATCAGGAAATACATTTTCACTGAAAGGATGGTGGATGCTTGGAATGCCCTCCTGATGGAAGTGGTGGGGGAATTACAGTGACTGAATTCAAAATGGCATGAGACAGACACAGTGGATCCCTTTATAGCAACAGGATAATATCAAAATAAACATAACTCTCTCTCATATCTCAACAAATAGGGGTGACCTACATTGAGCAGTGGGTACACCCCTAAAGAAAGGCATATAGAGCGGCAGGTGCACCTACTCTTACCGCCTTGCTGGGCAGACTAGATGGACCATACTGGTCTTTATCTGCCACCATGTATGTTACTATGTTACTATGATCTCTACTATGACATTTTAGATAGAATAGCTGAATCGCAGCCATTCAACCAATGGTGAAAAGAAATAAGCTCAGACTTTTAACCTGACCATATGAATACAGTATATTGTCAATAAACCTTCACCACATACTGATGATCTGCATAAAAATAAATTTTAAAAAACCATTTTGCTTCATATTTATCCATGAAATAAGTTTGCCAGGGAGGGTGCAAAAGTAGCTCCCATGGCTGTCCTAGATATTTGTAAATAATACTGTTGACCAAACATGAAGAAATTTTTGTTTAATGCAATTGACAAAAAATCTGTAGGCACGTTACGTGGTCGAGGATGATTATTCAAAACTAAATCCACCACACCCAAAGCAGAATCTTGGGGGATAGAGGTGTACAAAGAACAGACATCCATTGTTGCAATGAACCAATTCTTCCACCGTGCTTTCAAATTTGCTTAAAATTTGCAGAAAGTGAGTGATATCTTTAACATATGAATAGCCCAACAGCACAAATGGTTGTAGGTAAAAATCAAAATATATCCCAATACGTTCCATCAATGAATCATTACTAGAGATAATAGGACGTACTGGAGGATGTTGCATATTTTTGTGAATTTTAAGCAGAGTATAAGTGACAGGCGTTCTAGGGAAAGGAGGATTAAGAATTTTATGCTGTCTAGTAGTCACGCAGCTGGCATCTGCAGTTTCTGTCAATGGTCTAATGAGGAGCAAAAGATCTTCAGTCAGATTTACTGGCAATAATTGATAACATTTAACATCAGATAATTGCCATATAATTTCTGTCTCATAGTCTGATCGATCTTGATTGACAATTGCCCCACCTTTGCTCTTTTCACCACCACAGACTTTTCTGAACGCAGCTCCTCCAAAGCCTGTTCCTTATCGTTCCTCCAGTTCAGTCCTCTACCTCTGGGTTGTCAATCTCCTCCTGCAGCTTGGAGACTGGTATGTCAGAATGATGACATCATTGGATATAGCCTGCTGCACTCACTCCTCCATCCCAGTGTGACCAGTCTCCATGCAGCAGGAGGACTTGGCGAGCCTTGGGGAAGGGCTCTCTGGAGGAACTAATAAGGAACTAGGTGTTAGCTAGGGTAGCTAATTGGATTGTATGGTTTGAATTTTATATTTGGGCTCTGTTTCTTAAAAAAAAAAAAAAGTAAGACAGAAGCTCAGCTCCCGGAATTCTTGCTCCCTTCCTTTGCACATTCTATGGGGGTTCTTACTCAGGACGGCGAGTCTTGTTCCCTGCTGGTGCCAAGAGGTTCTCTCCCCCTGGACGCTACGGGGGAGAGCCCTTCTTACTAACTCCGTGCCTTCAGGACAGCCGTAGCTGTTTTTAGTGGCTTCGGAGGCTGCAGCGTGTCAGTTCAGCTGTGCTCAGGGGCCGTGGTTCATTGAGCAGAACAGCCCTTTCAAGCACCGGAGCAGCAGCCCTGGCTGGTAAGCTTTCCACCGGTGTCAGGCTGCTTGTACAAGCGGCGAAAATTTGTTTGTCCGGCCCAGGGCCGGCCGTGGCTTATTTTGGCGCCTTTTTTCCTGGCTAGCTTGGCGGCGGCCATTTTTGGTGGTGTGGAGAAGCCGCGTGGTTGCCGGGGGGGCTCCCGATCCCATGCCCGAACAAAGTAAGGGTGATCTTTTCTTATTTCTTTGGTTTGCCTTACTTGTTTTATTCGTTTTTAGGGGGCTTGTTTTATTGCTTTATTGTTTTGTTGGGTTATTTTCTGCCCTTTTCAGCCGCTCCACTGGGAAGGGGGGGGGGCTGAAGGGGGCTCTTTTCTCAGGAGAGCAGAGCGTGTGAAACAAAATCTAATATATACTAGTAGATTGCGGTAGTGGATAGGCTGCCGTTTTCTTGAAAAAAAAAAACCAAAAACAAGAGTCAAACGAGAGAAAGGTCAAGGTAGCCCCTAGGTCTCTGGCTAGTCTGCTTTATGGCTGCCAGACCTCAGTGTATTGTCTGTGGCACTAGGAGGGGCACAGTAGCCGATACCGGGGTGTGCCGGGGCTGTGCAACCCTTTCATCCACAGTGGAGCAGCAAATGGAGTCTAAGGAATCCCCAGAGGCGCAGGGGCGGGGGCTGCTTCCCTGCGGCCACCGGCGCAAGGGCCAGCGTTGGAGGAGCTGGCGGGAACCTCAAGCGCTTCACTGGCAGCCCAGGCATCTGGTCTCGGGGAGTTCAGCCCTGAGTTTATTTTGCTCATGCATCAGGCCTTTTGCCTGCGACGCCAGGGCAAGGGATCTGACTCCGGGGCGCTGGCATCTCCAGCTCAGCAGCTGGAGGTGGTCACTGCGATAGGTGAGGTTACCGCCGGCGCCTAAACGAGCACGAACAAAGGATCCGGCATCGGCAGAGGACGAGTGGCCGGAAGCCCAAGACCCGGAATGTGATCAAGAAGTGGGTACGCAGGAGCTGGAAGAAGGAGAGATCTCTGAACCTGAGGATAAGGCTAAGATAATTAGGGTCTTCTGCAGAGAGGAACTGGCGGCCTTGATCACGGAGACTTTTCAGATGTTGAATCTGGCTACGCAAGCAGCGGTGGAGGAGGAGGTCAAAGATCCAGTCATTCAGGTGGTTCGACAGACGCAGGTGGTGTTTCCGGTGCACAGAGTAGTCGACAAAATGATTCAAGAAGAGTGGGATAAGCCAGGAGCAGGCCTATGGGGCATACGGACAATGAATAGACTGTATCTTCTGGCCGATAAGGATAAAGAAAGGTTCCGGGCACCGCGGGTGGACGCAGTGGTCTCGGCAGTTACTAAGAAGACCACCATTCCGGTGGAAGGTAGTGCGGCCTTGAGGGATGCCCAGGACCATAAGGTTGACGGTTTGCTGAAGCAGACCTTTGAAGCGGATTCCCTTTCGCTGCAGGTCTGTGGAGCTTGGGTGTCCAGGGCGTATCTGAGATGGGCCCAGCGACTGTGTCAGTCTTTGCGCATGGATATCGAGGAGTTGAAGGAGCTGGATCGGCTGGAGTCCGGAGCAGCCTACTTAGCGGATGTGCATTACGACTTGATTAGGGCGCTGGCCAATAGCACGGCGTCTGTGGTGGCCGCCCGTCGGTCAGTGTGGTTATGAAATTGGGCGGCGGACGGACCTTCTAAATCCCGTCTTAGCAAGCTTCCCTTTAAGGGTGGTTTACTGTTTGGAGAAGATTTGGATAAGTTGGTGAAGGACCTTGGTGAGTCCAAGACGGGTAGGCTTCCGGAGGATAAGCCGAAACCAGGAAAGTCCGGCCAAGGCTTTCGCCCCCAGTTTCGAGATTTCAGAAGATTTCGTTCGATGCGGTGCGGTAGTTTCCAGAGGGGCCGGTATCAGGCTCGAGCCCAGGGGTTTTGGGGGTTTCGAGGGGTGAATAGGGGGTTCTCCTAAAACCCTGCATCCGCATCACGTAAGCCACAATGAAGCGAGGCGGGTCCCGGCAGAAGGGCCTCCCATAGGCGGGTGGCTTCGGGAGTTTCTTTCCGCTTGGACCCACATCACATCCGACCAGTGGATGTTAGAGATAATTCAACAGGGCTATGCTCTGGAGTTGGCACGACCCGTATGGGATTCCTTTGTCATGTCTCCTTGCAGGGGACCCAAGAAATCGGCAGAGGTTCGCACAACTTTGGAAAGACTGCTTCACTTGGGAGCAGTGGTAGAAGTGCCAAAAGCCGAATGCGGCATGGGTCGGTACTTGATCTATTTCGTGGTGCCGAAGAAGGAAGAAGGGCAGAACATTGCAGCCCATCCTAGACCTAAAAGCCGTAAACCGTTGTTTACGGGTGCCGCATTTCCGGATGGAGACATTGAGATTGGTCATAGTGGCTGTGCGTCGCGGAGAATTCTTGACGTCTCTGGATTTTACAGAGGCGTATTTGCACATACCCATCCGGGAAGCTCATCAGAAGTTTCTATGGTTCGCTCTTCCTTGGGGTCACTATCAATTCCAAGCCTTGCCCTTCGGTCTTGCGACGCCGCCGCGGACCTTCACCAAAATCATGGTGGTGGTGGCAGCGACGTTGCGCAAAGAAGGGATTCTGGTCCACCCTTATCTCGACGATTGGTTGATTCGAGCCAAGTCCGAGGAGGAGAGTGTCTGAGTGACAGACAGGGTAGTGAAGTTTTTGCAGGGTCTTGGTTGGGTAGTCAACCCGACAAAGAGTCATTTGAAGCCCACCCAGGACCTCGAATATCTCGGGGTCCGGTTCAACACAAGGACAGGACAAGTGTTTCTGCTGCACAAAAGGGCCAAGGCCTTGAGGTCTCTAGTCCGGCAGTTCATGTCGGTGCCAGCGCCGTCGGCCTGGGATTATCTCCGGGTGCTGGGAACCATGGCGGCAACGTTAGAAGCGATGCCTTGGGCCAAGGTACATATGCGGCCTCTGCAAAGAGCGCTACTTCGCCGCTGGTCGCATCAGTCCGATTCTTTGAGCAAGCATCTTCCTTGTCTGTTCAAAGTCAGACGGTCTCTTCGTTGGTGGCTACTCCGGTCGTCGCTGGCAGCCGGCATGCCGCTGGAGCAGCCGGAGTGGCTTCCGTTGTTGACGGATGCCAGCCTAGTAGGATGGGGAGCCCACTGTGGGAGCCGGTTTGCGCAGGGGCTTTGGTCTCTCCTGGAGACCTCTTGGTTGATAAACCGTCTGGAGCTTCGAGCTGTATTCCAGGCCCTTCAGGCGTTCGAGGATGTGGTGCGGGGTCGGCCCATGCAGGTGCTCTCCAACAACTCGGCGACTGTCGCATACATCAACCGTCAGGGCGGCACGGGGAGTGCCGCAATGGAGGGAAGAGGCGGACGAGTTGTTCGCTTGGGTAGAGATTTGGTTGTATGCGATCTCGGCAGTGCACATTGCAGGAAAGGACAATGTCAAAGCGGACTTCCTCAGCAGAGTTCAAGTGGATGCAGGAGAATGGGAGTTGCATCCCGACGTTTTCGAGCAGATAATGGCGCGATGGGGAACTCCAATAATGGATCTAATGGCGACATTCCAGTCGGCGAAGATCAACTGGTTCTTCAGCAGAAGACGGGAAAGGATGTCGGAGGGCATAGATGCGCTGTTACATCAGTGGCCTTCCGAAGGTCTTCTATATGTCTTTCCCCCGTGGGCGTTGATAGGCCGGGTGGTTCAAAAGATCGGAGATCACTAGGGAAAAGTCCTTTTGGTGGCGCCCGACTGGCCGAGATGTCCTTGGTATGCAGACCTGGTGCGTCTCCTGGATGGTGACCCCTGGCGGCTCCCGGTGAGGACGGATCTGTTGCTTCAAGGTCCGCTTTTCATGCCCCAGGTGGGATCGGTTCTCGCTTACAGTATGGCCATTGAGAAGGCTAAGCTGAGCAAGAAAGGCTACTCGTCGGCAGTCGTGGCAACCTTGCTTAGAGCACAGAAGCAGTCGACGTCCTTGGCATATGTGCGGGTCTGGCGTATTTTTGAGGATTGGTGTTCGCGACTTCAGGTTCGTGCGGCCGCTGTTTCCATCCCGTTGGTCTTGGAGTTTCTGCAGGGCGGCTTTGATAAGGGTCTTGCAGCCAGTTGCTTGCGTGTCCAGTTGGCAGCCCTTTCTTCTTATCGCGGCAGGGTCAACGGAGTGCCTTTAGGGGCTCACCCTGATGTGGGTCGCTTCCTGAAGGTGGTCTCTAGGTTGCGTCCGGCGCGTAGAGTGTGCATCCCGCCGTGGAATCTCAATCTTGTTCTGGCGGCGTTATCCAAGTCTCCCTTTGAACCATTGCGTCATGCATCGATGAAGGATTTGATGTTAAAGATGGTGTTCCTGGTGGCGATTTGTTCGGCTAGGAGAAAGCGTTGTCGTGTAGGGAACCATTCTTATCTTTTTCCAGGGAGAAGGTGGTTTTACGTCCGGTACCATCCTTTTTGCCTAAAGTGGTGTCTCCTTTTCATTTGAATCAAGCGGTGTGCTTGCCCGTTCTTGGGTCTTTGGACGGAGGCGAGTCGGATCGCCGTCTCCGTCATCTAGACGTGAAGAGAGTGTTGCGACAGTGTTTGAAGGTAACGGAGCTCTTCCGCAAGTCTGATCAGTTGTTTCTATTGTTTGGAGGAGTGCACAAGGGTGAGGTAGCGGCTAAGGCTTCAATCGCCCCGTGGATTAGGGAGACGATTGCTTCCACTTATCTGCTTCAGGGTCAAGTTGTACCCGCGGGGTTGCGGGCGCATTCCACCAGAGCGCAGGCGTGTTCCTGGGTGGAACAGAGTTTGGTTCCACCAGGAGAAATTTGTAGGGCGGCGACTTGGTCGTCGCTACATATTTTCAGCAAGCATTACAGGCTGGACGTAGCAGCGGCTAATGATGCTTGTTTTGAGTTGGTGGTACTGTCTGCCAGCTGGAAAGGTCCCTCCCAATGATTACTGCTCTGGTACATCCCAGAGGTAGAGGACTGAACTGGAGGAATGATAAGGAAATGATAATTACACTTACCTGGTAATTGTAGTTCCTTGAGTGACGACAGTTCAGTCCTCCTTCCCACCCAGATGATTCGAGAGGGATCCAGGATTGCTAGCGAGTGAGTGAGTGTTACAGGTAGGTCTGTCTTAGTTCAATTTGTTGTGTTTTTCACTTTCTCTGTGGCAGGGAAGGGGGTAAGAAAGCCTTGCCGGAGGGGGTGGAAGGTTCTACGGTTCGTATAAGCTGTTTCAGTGTTTACGGTTAGCTACTTATTTGTTGCTCCTTTGAGTCTGCTTTGTTAATAGTTCACACTGGGATGGAGGAGTGAGTGCAGCAGGCTATATCCAATGATGTCATCATTCTGACATTACCAGTCTCCAAGCTGCAGGAGGAGATTGACAACCCAGAGGTAGAGGACTGAACTGTCGTCACTCAAGGAACTACAATTACCAGGTTAAGTGTAATTATCATTTTGTCTTCTCTGCTTAAGTTATATTCACACTTATATGACCGACTCTCTAACTGGCCAACATACTTCAACACTAGATTTTTAAAAGTCACAATTGCTGGATCCATAGGGCCAAGTGGGTTCAGGCTGAGTTAACAAAAATATTGGACACTTCTCCATCATAGGACTCCATTCCAAAATATATCATTTGCAGCTTCCAAACAATTTTTCAAAATCAACTTGAAATGAAAAGGAATCAAAGAGGGCATGGAACAAAAGAAAGACCTTTAAACAATGAAGACATCTGAGTTGGAGTAAGGGTAAGCAAAAACAAATTAACAATTACTGATGCATCCTTCTTTGGGACATGTTAAACGGACCCCGTCGTACTGGAGGAGCATCGTGCTCTATCCAGCCTAGTCTACATCTTCCTCGTTCTCGAGCTAAAAAAAGACTACTCCCCTGAGAGAGTTCTGGGTCAAGTGAAGAAGACATCTGAAGGTATGTCAAAGCACACATGCTTCTTAGGGTGAAAATCAATAGTATTTTTATTTATTTATAAAAAATAAAATAAATAAATAAAAGATACTATTGATTTTCACCCTAAGAAGCATGTGTGCTTTGACATACCTTCAGATTTATTTATTTTCTCTCACTTGGTTTGCAGCTTGTCGTGCTGTGAGGGCTTGCGTGCATCAGTGATGCTGAGAGCTAAACTATCGGTAGTTTAACTACTGGCAGGGTCTCCCAAGATGGTCAGGTCTCAGCTGAGGTGCCAGACCAAGACAAACCACCCATCTGGGCAGCAGCAGAATGGGACAGTGTTGACGGCGGAGGATCACATTTTTGTGACAACGGCAACAACATCAAACTTAAACTGCGCGGAAGAAAGGCCCGGCAATCTACTTCTGTATCTTGCCATGAAAACCCAATGGATAGTTACAACAAAACAAATTGTGCTATGGTGCTGGAAGATGAGACCCCCAGGTCAGAAGGCACTCAACTAGCTACTGGGGAAGAGCTGAAGACTTTTCAGAGTAAAGCCAGCATTTATGATGTGGTTGGATCAAAGCCCTCGGGAAGTCTGACTGCTGATGTAGCTGCGCATGAAATGAGAGTCAGAAGCTGTAAAGATGTCTTACACATTGGAACATGGAACGTACGAAGCATGAACCAAGGGAAGTTGGAGGTGGTCAAGAATGAAATGGAACGTGTACAACTTGATCTGTTGGGTGTCAGCGAACTGAAATGGACTGGCATGGGGCACTTTGCATCAGATCACATGGTCTACTATGCTGGAAATGAAAGACAAAGAAGAAATGGTGTTGCATTTATAATAAAGAAGAAACTTGCAAGAACTGTAATGAAATACAATGCAGTCAGCGAACGCTTAATCTCTATTCGTCTACGAGGATTGCCTATCAACACAACTATAATTCAAGTATATGCCCCAACAACAGCTGCAGAAGAGAATGAAATTGAAGAGTTCTATGTACAAGCTGAAATTGACAGAACATGCAAACAGGATATCCTGATAGTCATGGGTGACTGGAACGCAAAAGTTGGCAACAAAGAAGAAGGCAAAGTAGTTGGAAAATATGGACTTGGCAAGAGAAATGAAGCTGGAGAAAGACTGATAGAATTCTGCAAGACCAATGATCTATTCATCTCAAACACCTTCTTCCAGCAACACAAGCGGCGACTGTACACATGGACTTCACCGAATGGATTATATAAAAATCAAATTGACTACATATGTGGAAGTCAACGATGGAAAAGCTCTGTAACATCAACAAAGACAAAACCTGGAGCTGACTGTGGTACAGATCATCAACTACTAGTATGCAAACTCAAGCTAAAGTTGAAAAAGAGCAAACCACTCATGAATGCAGCAAAATATGACCTTGAGAATATACCACTGGAATTTAAAGACTGCCTGCAAAATAGATTTGCTGCTTTAGATACAAATGACAGAGCTCCGGTAGAGTTATGGAATGACATCAAGAAGGTTGTGTTGGAAGAAAGCGAAAAGTCTCTACAAAAGGTGAAAAAGCAAAAACGGCCAAAATGGATGACGGAAGAAACTCTGAAAATTGCCCAGAAACGCAGAGAAGCTAAAGCCAGAGGAGAAAGAAAGACAATCACAGAACTCAACAGAGATTTCCAACGTGCAGCAAGACAGGACAAGGAAAAGTACTACAATGACACTTGCAAGGAAATATAAGCAGAAACTATTAGAGGAAGAACAAGATCGGCTTTCCTAAAGCTACGAGAGTTAAAGAAAAAGTTCCAGCCTCGAATTGGAATGTTACAAGATGCTCAAGGTTCTATGTTGAATGATGCTGAGAAGATCAAGAAAAGGTGGAAGGAATATACAGAGTTTTTATATGATAAAGATCAAGTGGACCAACAGCCGTTTTAACCTGTACCTTATGATCGGGAACCATTGGTGATGAAAGAAGAAGTTGAAGCAGCATTGAAAGCCTTATCAAAGAACAAAGCACCAGGCATTGATAGCATTCCCATAGAGGTATTGCAGCAATCTGATGCAGCTGTTACCGTACTCACAAGACTCTGCCAAGAAATATGGAAGACAACATCATGGCCAATTGACTGGAAAAGATCTGTGTTTATACCAATACTAAAGAAAGGTGATCCAACTGACTGTGGAAATTATCGCACAATCGCTCTGATCCCACATGCCAGCAAGATTCTACTGAAGATTATTCAAAAGAGATTACAACCATACCTGGAACAAGAACTACCTGAAGTGCAAGGAGGGTTCAGGAAAGGGCGAGGAACGAGAGACATCATTGCGGATGTGAGATTGATCCTTGAAAAGACTAAAGAATACCAAAAGGATATCTATTTGTGCTTTATCGACTATAGCAAGGCTTTTGACTGTGTAAACCATGAGAAACTCTGGGCCACATTAAGAAGCATGGGTATACCAGAACACCTGATCGTTCTCTGTACATTGATCAAGAAGCAACAGTTCGAACGGAACAAGGAGAAACAGAATGGTTTAAAATAAGCAAAGGTGTAAGACAAGGCTGCATACTTTCCCCCTACCTGTTTAATTTGTATGCAGAACAAATCATCAGAGAAGCAGGATTGTATGAAGACAACAGAGGTGTGAAGATTGGTGGAAGAGTCATCAACAACCTTCGCTATGCTGATGATACCACATTACTGGCTGAAAGTGAAGATGATCTGAAACATTTGCTTCTCACAATCAAAGAACATAGTCTCAAAATGGGCCTGCACCTTAATGTAAAGAAGACAAAGATCATGACAACTGGCATAATCAACAGGTTCATCGTTGAAGGAGAAGAAATTGAAATTGTGAACAACTTTAACCTACTTGGATCAACTATCAATAAAGAAGCAACAAGCAGTCAAGAAATCAGATGACGCATTGCTCTTGGCAGAATGGCTATGAAAGGCCTAGATAAGATTCTCAAGAGCAGAGATGTCTCTCTCCATACAAAGATTCGACTTGTTCAAGCCATGGTTTTTTCAATAGCATCATATGGATGTGAAAGCTGGACAGTGAAAAAGACAGACAGGAAGAAAATTGATGCCTTTGAATTATGGTGCTGGCGGCGAATACTGTGTATGCCATGGACTGCCCGAAGAACAATCCAGTCAGTACTAGAGGAGATCAAACCTAAGCTTTCTTTAGAAGCTCAGATGACAAGACTTCGACTTTCATACTTTGGACACATCATGCGAAGAGAGAGATCATTAGAGAAAGACATTATGCTTGGCAAGATAGAAGGTCAACGCAAAAGAGGAAGGCCAGCAATGAGATGGATCGATACAATAACAGCAGCTACGGGTACCAGTCTGTCAACAATGAGCCGCCTGACTGGAGACCGAACACAATTTAGGATAGCTATCCAGAGGGTCGCCATGAGTCGACTCCAACTCGACGGCACTTAACAACATCAACGTTTATTTATTTATTATAGTTTCTTATATACCGCGCTATTCGGTATCAGCGCGGTTTACATCAACACAACGACCATAACAACAAGCTGTCTGGTTTTACATCGAACAGGAGTACAAACTTGGACAACAGGGTTAACTATATACATAAGCTATTTACACTGCAAGGATAGTACGTTACATTAGAACATCTATATGTCCCACCTCTTTCTCTAAATTCCCTCTCATCTCCCTGTAGTTTCTTGATCTTCAAACTTCTAAGATCTGCAAAATATTTTTCCACTACAGAAAAGATATCTGCTCTTTTAGATTCAAATCCTTCTAATTCCAACCGTTTCTGTAAATCATTTTCAACCTTCTTTTTCACTAGAACATCCTTATCTTTAGTTGCTTCAATTCATAACATAAGGTCTAACACATATTTCCTCAAAATACTGTTCCATTTCTTCAAAAATCTTCACCATCAGTAAATCTAGGGTCTTAACCACTTGTAAGCCTCGAGGCACTAATTCTTTCTTGCAATATTCAGCTAGTGTAGCACTGTGTAATTCCAAGCATACTTGGAGTGTACTTTTGTGATATATGCTATCATGTGCCCTTGCAATAAAGTCTACATGGGGGAAAACCTCTCATCAACCTAGAGTACAGTTAACTGAGCACAAGTCGTGTTTGCTGCATCGTGGAGAGGCGGCTCCTCTGGCTTTACATTGTCTGCAAAAAAACAGCATAGTTTTTCCATGAATGTGAAAAGGCAGGGATCAGCAGCTAGACAACACACATCTGTGCAATGCACTTCATAGAGAGGAAGAAGGACCTGCTGATTGTGTGTGTGCATGTGTAGTATTATAACCTATTTGTTACAAAGGCATCACTGGGACCAGAAAATAAAACATGGGACCAAATAGCTGTGGGTAGTAGTTTGTGACTGGTGGATCAATTGCAGGGTTGGTTTTGTTAGTGGTGGCAGTTGCAGCGTCATGGTGGAGTTGCAGGGTATTTATTTTGGGGGGGGGGGGGGTTAAAGGTGAGGGAAGTTTGTGGTTAGGAGAGGCTTGAAAATAGGAGAAGGGAAGTTTGAAAGGAACAAGTCCCTAAGTGCTTCATTTCACTGTAGGTAAGTTTTTCAATGCTACAGAAGCTGGAACTCCTTCTCCCATGGAAACGTTTCATCAAAGGAAGTGGTTTTATAACTGCCCCTGTTGGTGAAAAATATGCACACATTTTTAATTCTGTGCACTTTGGCACAGAACATCTAGTTTGTGTACTGGGGTGTGTTTACACCAAATGTATAGTATTTTATACCCACATAGTCCATAACAGTTTTCCTTAAGCCGCCTGTTTTACCTTTTTACCCATCTTTATTAAACATATTCTGAATTTAAATGTAAGAACATAAGATATGCCATACTGGGTCAGACCGAGGTCCATCAAGCCCAGTATCCTGTTTCCAACAGTGGCCAATATAGGTCATACGTACCTAGCAATAATCCCAAAAGACACAGGTTCCACAATGCTTGTACTGGGTCAAGCATTGATTATCCTGGGTTCCTTTTTAATAGTGGTTTATGGACCTTTCCTCCAGGAACTTGTCCAAACCTTTTTTAAACCCAGCTACACTAACAGCCCTTACTACATCCTCCGGTAACAAATTCCAGAGTTTGATTACACGTTGAGTGAAAAAATATTTTCTCTTATTTGTCTTAAATAGTATCTCCAGGAACAAGCAGGAATAAGTCCTCACATATGGGCACGTCGGAACCGACGGAGCCCGCGCGGGAAAGCTCCCCAGCCTCCCCGAAAGGAAGCCCCTGGGGCCTCCCACTGCACATGCGCGCTGCCTTCCCGCCTTCCTGACCAGCTCTCCTCAGTTTCTCTTTTTCCGCGGAGCCAGCAGGTCGTGTTCCTGTCACCGCTGAAGAAATTATTGTTTTAGTTTGTTTCTTTAGACCGCGTACCTACCTTCCCCATACCGAAACCGGTACCGCCGGTCTCTCTTTTCTTTTCTTTAAAAAAAAAAAAAAAATCTCTTTTCTGCACAACTTGGTGACTTCGGTTAGGCCTCAGGCCTACACAAATTCTCCTCATGGAGAAACCAGCCCCTGGTTTTAAGAAGTGTACCAAGTGTAGTGCTGTTATTTCAGTCACAGACACCCATGAATGGTGTCTTAAGTGTTTGGGACCTGACCACTCCATTCCGGACTGCCCATCCTGCTCCCAGATGTCTAAACGTGGGTTGCAGAACCGGGCCAACAAATTCCATGTGCTGTTTGCTTCTGATAATCCAGCATCACAGTCATCCAGGTCTTCCTCTCCGGATGGATCTCAGGTAACCAAACCCTCTGTGAGCAGGTCCTCAAAGAGCAAATCTCCTTCAAAGCATCGAGAGGCTCTCTCTTTTGAGTCTGAGGATCCTGCCCCAGCCAAACAACCCCGGCGGGAAGCTCTGGCTTCCAAAGCACCATCTATGGGGTTACAGGTTGACATCGATGGCACGGCCTCGACTGATCACCTGTTGGACTGCTCTGGGGTACCGGCCCATACCGGTACCGACATCCAGGCAGCAGTGGCGTCTATGAGCAATACTGTTCAGACCATGCAGCAGGCCATGCTGGCTTTTATCAATGCTGCGACGCCCTCTGTATCGCGTTCAGCGATACCGGGTCCGGTTCCGGTATCGTCTCCCATACCGGAACCGAGACCATCGACTTCCAAACGCAGATCGGTTCCGCATGCCGGATCCGGGTTTTTACCCGATACCGATCCCATACCCGGTACGCCCGTTGTCGATACCGATCGGTATGCGTATCGTGCGTTGGAAGCAAATAGAGAATACTCTGATTCCTCAGAGGATTTCAACTCCTCTGAGGACTCTGATGAGCTGTCTCTAGATCTTCATGAAGACCCCTCTTCCCCAAAGAGGAGAATGTCTCCACCAGAGGATTTGTCCTTTCAAGAATTCATTATTGAATTAGCTAAAGGACTTTCTATTACCACATCCTCAGAAAAAGAACCTAGATCAAAGAAATTGGATATTTTAGGATACCCCAAGGTTCCTAAAGAGGCAGTCACCCTGCCTATCCATGAAATCCTTCAAGAACACTTGATGGACTTATGGGAGGCTCCTCTAACGTTGTCTCCTTATTCTCGTAGGCTGGACACCATGTACTGGGTCCCTCCTTCTCCTGGTTTTCAAAAGACTCAGTTGCCTCACCATTCCATTGTGGTGAAGTCTGCACTGAAAAAGATTAAGAGTACCAAAAGGCACTCTTCTACCCCTCCAGGACGAGAATGTAAGACCCTAGACTCTTTTGGCAAGAAAATTTTCCAGGCTACTATGCTTATAGCCAGGATTAATTCTTACAGTCTGTATATGGGCATGTTTCTTAGAGAACTTGCCCTAAAGATACAACCTTTTGCCTCCTTTATCCCTGAGGATAGAAAAGAGGAGTTCATTTCTCTGGTGAAACAGCTTTTAGATGTTTCTAAGTTCTCCAACAGAGCAGCTTTTGATTCCTTTGAGGGTGCCGGTAGAGCTTCGGGCATTGCTATTGCAGCCCGACGACTTGCTTGGCTCCAGGCCTCTGACCTAGAACCCTGGGTCCTGGATGGCTTACGGAATCTGCCCTGTACAGGTGAGAACTTATTTGGTAAGGACTGGCAAATTAAAGCCACCCAAATGGATGCAGAAAATGCTACCTTGGATAGACTTTCTAAGTCTACCTCTGCTCCTGCCAAGAAAAAGTCTTTCAAGAGGCCTTACTACAAGAAGGCCAGATTTTCCACAAATACTGGCCAACAATCTTCTCAGCCTCGCTTTGCTACTAAACGTCAGCAACCTAAACAGGCAAAGTCAAAGCCTGCAGTGTCTACCACTCCTCAGCAGGCTCAACCCCCTCAGGGGTTTTGACTTGCCCCTAGAGAACTTAACATTTCTGGCTCTAGAACAACCAGAGCCCCTCACCATTCCCGGAAGGTTAGCTCACTTTGCTCCCAGATGGGAGCAAATCACATCAGAGCAATGGACCCTCTCTATCATCAGAGAGGGTTACAAACTTCATTTTTCCAACCTTCCTGCATATACCATGGTGAGGCACTTCAATTCTCCCCCATTTCTCCTGGACCTATTGGACCAGGAGGTCTCTTCTCTCCTTGCCCAAGGGGCAATAGAAGAGGTTCCTCTTCTTCAACAAGGGACAGGATTCTACTCCCCTTATTTTCTCATAACAAAGAAGACAGGGGGATTCAGGCCTATCCTAGATCTGAGAGAATTGAACAGATTTCTGTACAAGGAGAAATTCAAAATGCTTTCTCTAGGCATTCTCCTTCCATACCTTCAGAGTCAGGATTGGCTTTGTTCTCTAGATCTCAAGGATGCGTACACAAATATACTCATCCACCCATCCCACAGAAAATATCTAAGATTTCTGTTTCAGGGAAAACATTTCCAGTACAGAGTACTTCCCTTCGGTCTAGCCTCTGCTCCAAGAGTGTTCACCAAATGCATGGCAGTTGTTGCCGCATTTCTAAGAGGTCTGGGAATTTTTGTATTCCCATATCTGGACGACTGGCTCATCCGAGCTCCATCTCAGTCAGAGGCCCAGATTTCCCTGGACCGCACAAGGCACCTTCTGCAGTATCTGGGACTGGTGGTAAACCTTCCCAAGTCTCAACTTACCCCTACTCAGTCTCTAGAATTCATAGGGGCCCAGTTGGACACCACCACTGCAAGGGCCTACCTGCCTCAAGTCCGGGGCCAACGTCTGCTGTGCTTGGCCTCCCAAGCTCAGTCCAGCAGTCACTTGACAGCCAGAGAAATGCTGCGACTTCTGGGCCACATGGCCTCCACGGTACACGTGGTGCCCTACGCTCGTCTTCATATGAGAGCGGCTCAATGGACCTTGGCCACCCAGTGGACTCAAGCATCAGGAGCGCTCTCCGACCAAATACTCACCTCAAAACGTCCGTTTTGGTCCCTCCAATGGTGGATGTCCACCAAGAATCTGTTGTTGGGGGCCCCCTTCCAACCTTTGTTGCCCCAAGCAACCCTCACAACAGATGCCTCCCAAACAGGGTGGGGAGCCCATCTACAATCCCTCTCCACTCGGGGTACTTTGTCTCCGCAGGAGACCGCCCTTCACATCAACCTCCTGGAACTGCGAGCAATCTTCTTTGCCCTCAAAGTCTTCCATACCCTCCTTGTCAACCTGACCGTCCTAGTTCAGACAGACAATCAGGTGGCCATGTTCTACGTAAACAAACAAGGAGGGACAGGCTCTCTGTCGCTTTGCAACGAAGCTCTCAGATTATGGGCCTTCGCCAGAGAGCATCAAATTCATCTTCTGGCAGTATATCTTCCAGGGGTTCAAAACTCTCGGGCAGACAGACTCAGTCGAGTTCTGCTCCCACATGAATGGTCCCTACATATGGACCAGATAGGCAAAATCTTTCAGGAATGGGGAACCCCGGACATAGACCTCTTTGCAAGTCCGTGGAATGCCAAACTTCCCCGGTTCTGTTCCAGGACTCCGTGTCAGGAAGCTCAGGCCAACGACGCCTTCCTCCTGCATTGGGGTCAGGAATTCCTATATGCCTTTCCACCCATTCCTTTGATTCCCAAGACTCTGTTCAAACTCCAGAGGGATCACGGATCCATGATCCTCATAGCTCCACGCTGGCCACGCCAAGTGTGGTTCCCTCTACTTCTGCATCTCTCCCAGGGACCCTCCCTGGACCTGGGAGCTGCGCCAGACCTTCTGTCTCAGGAGGAGGGGACTTTGTGGCACCCAAACCCCAAGTCCCTACACCTCAGAGCTTGGTTACTGAAGGCCTAAGCCTTCATGACTTCAATCTTTCTCAACCAGTGAAAGATATCCTGCATGCCTCTAGGAAACCCTCCACGAGGCGTTCCTATGCTTTCAAATGGAAACGCTTTTCCATTTGGTGTGCTCAACAGGGTCTTGACCCTCTAGCACTTCCTTTGAATTCTCTACTAGACTATCTCCTGCATCTTTCTAATGCAGGCCTTAAGACGAATTCAGTAAGAGTCCATTTGAGTGCTATCGCAGCATCCTTAAAACCTATAAATGGACAATCTGTCTCCTCTCATCCGCTTGTTGCAAGATTCATGAGAGGCCTGACTCTAACTAAGCCTCCCATCCGACCTCCTCCGGTAGCATGGGACTTGAACCTAGTTCTAGGTCAGCTTATGAAGCCACCTTTTGAGCCTTTACACTCCACCTCCTTGAAATTTCTTTCATGGAAGGTAGTTTTCCTCATTGCAGTCACTTCAGCTCGCCGCATCAGTGAACTGCAGGCTTTAGTGGCTAATCCACCTTATACTAGATTTCATCATGATAAGGTGGTCCTTAGGACGAACCCCCACTTTATGCCCAAAGTGTTTCGCCTTTTCATCTTAATCAAGAGGTATATCTACCTGTCTTTTTTCCGGCTCCTCATGCATCCAGTGCAGAGAGGAACCTTCATACTTTAGATTGCAAAAGAGCTCTTGCCTTTTACCTCAACAGGACTCAGCCACATCGAAAGTCTTCCCAGCTTTTCGTGGCTTTTGATCCTTCTCATTTGGGACGTCCAGTCTCCAAACGTACACTTTCCAATTGGATTGCTCAGTGTATTTCCTTTGCTTACCAGAGTAAAAACGTTTCTCTGGAAGGCCATGTCACAGCTCACAATGTGAGAGCCATGGCCACTTCCATGGCTCATCTTCACTCTGTCTCCATAGATCAGATCTGTCGAGCCGCCACATGGGCCTCGGTTCATACCTTCACAGCCCATTACTGCTTGGACAAGGACTCCCGCCGGGATGCCTTGTTTGGTCAGGCTGTCCTCAAACACCTGTTCCATACTTGAACAACTCCTACCCACCTTCCCAGGATGGATGCCTGAGATCCATACGAAGATGGCGAACCCTTGGAACGGGAACTCCCAGGCATCTTAGCTAGGGAGTCCCCATATGTGAGGACTTATTCCTGCTTGTTCCTGGAGATAGCACAGTTACTTACCTGTAACAGGTGATCTCTGGGAACAGCAGGAATTAGTCCTCACAACCCACCCACCTCCCCTAGGAGTTGTATCTTCTATCTATCTATCTTCCTTTCCTCTCTCTATTGTCTCAGCTATAAACTCGAACTGAGGAGAGCTGGTCAGGAAGGCGGGAAGGCAGCGCGCATGTGCAGTGGGAGGCCCCAGGGGCTTCTTTTCGGGGAGGCTGGGGAGCTTTCCCGCGCGGGCTCCGTCGGTTCCGACGTGCCCATATGTGAGGACTAATTCCTGCTGTTCCCAGAGATCACCTGTTACAGGTAAGTAACTGTGCTTTACCCTGTAGCTTCATTGCATGTCCCCTAGTCTTTCTATAGTCTGATAGCGTAAACAATTGATCCACGTTTACCCGCTCCACTCCATTCATTAATTTATAGACCTCTATCATATCTCCCCTCAGCCGTCTCTTTTCCAGGTTGAAGAGCCCCAACCTTTGTAGCCTCTCTTAGGCGTAGCCTTCCATCCCCTTCACCATTTTGGTGGCTCTTCACTGTACTTTTTCTAATAATGCTATGTCCTTTTTAAGATACGGTGACCAGAACTGCACACAATATTCAAGGTGCGATCGTACCATGGAACGATACAGAGGCATTATAATATCCTTTGTTTTATTTTCCATCCCTTTCTTTATGATACCTAGCATTCTATTTGTTTTCTTGGCTGCCACTGCACACTGGGCAGAGGGTTTTTTTTTTTTTTTTTTATTAATATTTTTTATTGAGTATACCACAACACACCAGAGAAGGAGCATATAACGCGCAGACAATGCTACAAGCCAAACAAAATACAGCACAGGTAATATACAAGCAGCACAGTGTGCCCGCAGACTATACCCAATATTTTCACAACCTTGAGTAACAAAATAATTAATATTTCCCCCCATTGAAAGAAAAAATCATACATCATAGTCAGAACAACCAGAAACAACTCCCACCCTCCTACCCCCCCCCCCCCCGAGGCGCTGCAGACGACAGAAAAGAAAAGAAAAGAAAACTACCCGAGGTCTAAAACTGACATAGCTGATTTACAACAGTGAACATATAAGCAGCATATGCTATTAAATCAAAGTACATAAGCAAACTGATCTAACGCCGACCATTTGGAGAGGTTTGACATCCTACCCCTTAGACACCAACTTTTATCAGTGGCTTTCTCGTACTTGGCATATAGACACAGTTGATTCCACCATTCCTGATAGGTGGGTTTGGTGGGATTCTTCCATCGAGCTAGCAGGAGTTTCAGTGCCACCATTATCATGAAATTAAGAAGGAAATAATTGCCTTTATCCAGCTCCTGAATCTGCGTCATGTTCCTAAAGGCAATAATTTGCCAAGACAAGGCAGCCTTAAACTGTAGTATTCGTTGAATCTGATCCCAAACTCTCGACCAGAAACTCTGAATGTGAGGGCAATCCATCAGCATATGTCTCAACGTGCCCACCTCCCCATGACAGGCCCAACATGCCCCACTCTCACTCTTATTCCATTTACTCAAAATATTAGGGGTAAGATATGCCCGGTGTGCCAAAAAGAACATAGATTGAGTAAGGGCCGCAGATTTCGACGCTCGTATTGAAAGGCCCCAAAATTTCTCCCAATCTACCGGCGACAAGGCAATCTGTGCCTCTTCTTCCCAGATACGTCGCAATCCGGCATTGACTGGGGCAAAGTGATCCACAAACAGAGCATAAAAACGCGAGGCTGCTCCTCTCTCAGCACTGACTTCTTCAATAACACTTCTCAGGCCCCAGGGACAACCTATGCCTGCCTTGGGTGAGAGCAACTTACCGACGCAATGCCGTAGTTGCAGCCATTGGAAATAACAACTAGCCGGCAGGTCAAATTCTTGCTGTATAGTGCTGAAGGGTTTCCATGTTGACCCGTCCATCAACTGCCCTATGGTCCACACCCCTCGCTGTTGCCATTGCACCCAATTGCAGACCTTCCCGTTGATCTTCAGCTCTGGGTTAAACCAAATAGGTACCGATCTTGAGGGAGGATTGCGCTGTGCAATAATAGGGAGGAAGGATCGAAAAACCAGTTGAGTAGAGATTACCACTCTCCCAACACCAGAGTTCTCTGGGTGCACCATTCCCATAAGAAGTTCAATTGGGCAGGGGGCGACCAGACGTTCTTCCAGCTTAAGCCATGTGGGTCTAGGCTCCACAGTTCCACCCAGAGCCCATAACGATCCCTGTTTCAACAGGAAGGCTTTATGGTACCAGAGGAAATCCGGAAAGTAAACTCCAGCAGCTGCCTTGGCAGCCTTCAGCTTCTTTAATGCAATTCTGGGAGTTTTCCCAGCCCAGAGGAAGACGCTCAGGATACGATCAAGAGTTTTGTACGTTGCAGACGGGAGCAAAAAGGGGAGCATACTCAGAATATAATTTAGCTTAGGAACCAGAGACATTTTGATGGCCTCCATCCGTCCCCACCAGGTGAGATGAAGTGGGGACCACGATAGGGTGTAAGAGCGGGCTATATCCAGCAGCTTCTCAGCGTTTACCCGCATAGTGTCCTCTATGGACGCGGAATACAGCACTCCGAGGTATTTTATCACCCCTGAGTCCCATCGAAAGGGAAAGCCATCAACCAAAGAAGGTACCGCCCACTTGTTCATCGGAAATGCCACGGTTTTCGTCCAGTTCACTTTATAGCCTGATAACTGCGAGTATTGAGAAATCAAATGCAAAAGCGCTGGCACTGAGTCCGGCCGAAGGAAGACCAACAGGTCGTCTGCATAGGCTGACAATTTAACATGCAGATCAGCAATCTGTACTCCACGAATCTCTTCCGATTGGCGTATCAGCAGAGCCAGCGGTTCCAAGGCGAGATTAAACAGAAGTGGTGAGAGGGCACAGCCCTGCCTTGTGCCTCGACGTAAGGGAAAGGGCTGAGAAAGGATACCATTGACCAATATTCGTGCAGTGGGATTATCATACAGGATCCGGACCATGGCAACAAACTCTTTGGGCAATCCGAACCACTCCAGTACATGGTAGAGGAAGGGCCACTCTAGCCTATCAAAGGCCTTTTCCGCGTCAATGGAGAGACCTAGCACTGGGTCTTCAGCAATGTAAGTCCGTTCCAGCACATCACATAGCAAGCGGCCATTGTCAGCTGTCGATCGTCCGGAGACAAAGCCACATTGATCAGGATGAATCAACCCAGGGAGCACACTGTTCAGCCGCCTGGCCAACATACAGGAGAACAACTTGTAATCGGCGTTAAGAAGGGAGATGGGCCTATAATTCCCAACAGCCGTTGGGTCTCTCCCTGGTTTTTCAAGCACTACGATAGTTGCTTCTGCAAAGGCACCGGTCTTCTGCTCTGCTGATAAAAATTTGC
Organism: Ichthyophis bannanicus; assembly: GCA_033557465.1. Classification (NCBI taxonomy): domain Eukaryota; kingdom Metazoa; phylum Chordata; class Amphibia; order Gymnophiona; family Ichthyophiidae; genus Ichthyophis; species Ichthyophis bannanicus. Next base: position 1,768,911,977 of record CM066031.1, read on the forward strand.
GGTAATAATTTAATACCTGCGGGAGTAGTACATCAGCAAACGTTCGGTAGAATTCAACCGGCAGCCCGTCAGGGCCTGCTGCCTTGCCAATCTTCATGGTAGCCAATGCCTCCCGTAGCTCCCCTATAGACAAGGGCTCCCTTAGGACAGACTGCTGAGGCTCCTGGAGGCGAGGCCGATCAACCTTGGCCAAAAGATCTTCACAAGTCTTAACATCAAACAGTACTTCGGAACTGTAGAGTTGTTCATAGAAGGACCGAAAGGCGGCTGCAATCTCACAGTTAGTAGTCAAAGTATTCTTCTGCGCATCTAAAATACTCGTGACATGCGCCTTATTGCGACGGGCTTTGAGGCCAGCAGCCAACAACTTGCCCGCTTTATTCTGTTCCGTATAATATCGAGCCTGACTCGTGAACATGCTCTGCTCCACCTCTGTACTTATTATCATGTTATATTGATATCTCAGCTTTTGTATCCGATTCAGAACGGTAGCATTAGGACTTCTCTGAAGTAATCGTTCACCCGTCTTGATTTGTCTGTCAAGATCTTGAAGTGTGGACTGGGCCGCCTTGGCCTTAACAATACTGAAGCTGGTTATTCGCGCCCTAATGGATGCTTTAAAGGCTTCCCACCAGGCCCAATTTGAAGAGTCTCCCTGTCTATTGTGGCTAAAGTATTCCTCAATAGCTTGTCTTATGGTATCCTGAAAAACCACATCACCGAGCAGGGCTCTGTTGAAGGACCAAAACTGTGGTCTAAGTGAGTCTCCTTCCTGGGTAAGCTCTAATGTTATTGCCGCATGATCGGATATGTGGGTGCTAAGAATGCTGGCTCCGCGGGCTTCTGAAATCAGTGATCTGGAGATCAAAAAAAAATCTATCCTGGAGTATGAGCCATGTGGACAAGAAAAGAAGGTATAATCCCTCTCACTGGGGAACAGGACTCTCCAGACGTCCACAAGCCCAAGCTCCTGCATGAGTGACCGGAGCGCTATCTGTGCTCTTCCGCTTCTGACCCGACTAGGGTTGCAGTCTAGCAAGGGGTCCAGCACCAGATTGAAATCACCCCCGAGGATGAAAGGATGAGAAGCTTCTTCCTGTATCACTTCTGCAAGGGAATGGAAAAACGCAGGTTGATCACCATTGGGGGCATAGATATTGATGATAATCAAGTGTCTGGCTCCCAGAGATACATGTGCTTTGACCCAGCGCCCCTCCTTATCTGCCCTCGTAGCCATCACCTGAAGTGGGATCCTTCCTCTGGCTAACACTGCAACCCCGTTCTTCTTCCCCAGAGCAGGGGAGTAAGCAAGCAGCTTATAGTGGCTCGAGCCCAGTTTCAGAGATTCCCTGGAGGACAAGTGGGTCTCTTGAAGGAGAACAATGTCCGCTTTTTGCTTCTGAGCGTAAACCAATATCTTCCTCCGTTTCGCGGGGTGCTGGATGCCCTTCACATTCAGAGATAGAACTTTAAGGGGAGGTACTGACATCAAAATACAAAAAATAATATACAAACCTCTCCATGGTCATGATCAGCTTTTGAACCGGCATGTCACCCCGAGGACAAGTAGACACCTCGTTTGTCTGCAGCGCCTCCACCTATCTCCCCCTATGAGGAACAGCATCAATGGGTGAGACAGCGTGAGATGCAGAACAAGGCAGCACAACAGCAAGAGCAAAACCCTAAAAACTGTACCCGCCCATAGACAGTATTCACCATACAGTGAGATGATATGATTAACAGAGAGCCTATATGGTACAGCATAGAACTACATCCTGGCATGACTGTTAATAGAGACTATGAAAAACAATTTCCCCTCCCCTTAGAACCCCAGATGCCAACTGGACACAGCAAGAACAATAGTAGTACCCTCCTGCAATACCCACACAATACACATCGCTCTACTTGAGACAGAGCTTAATACTTGCGAGAATGCAAATAAAAGAGAAAGTTCTTCCACATCAAAGGAGTTAGGAGCCGCTGTCCGTATGCATCTTCAGAGCTTCCTGTTCTTCTATAAACAGCAATAGCCCCTCCGGATCCTCGAAGGATTTTGTTTGATTGTCCAGAGTCACTTTAAAACGCGCTGGATAGAAAAGGCCATATTTCGCCTGGAGCTGTTGAAGGCGGGGTCGCAAATCCAAAAACTTCTTTCGTTTATCCATTGTTACCTTGCACAGGTCAGGAAAAAAGGAGACTCTATGCCCTTCAAATGTCACCGGCGACAATGCTCGCGCCGCGGACATAATGCGCATAGCTTGCTGATGCCGCAACAGGCAAAAAATTATAGGCCTGGGCCTCGGGCTGTGTCCCCCTGTATGCATAGGAATTCTATGTGCCCGCTCCACCTCCAGCGGTTTTGCTGAAATTTATTTTCAAAATACTAGGCAGGACTCTTTCAAGAAAACTGATAGTGTCCGTCCCCTCCGCTCCTTCAGGGACCCCCAACAATCTAACATTATTCCTGCGGGATCGATTAGATAAATCCTCCAGATTCGTCTCGAGCAGGCTCACCTTTTTCAGGGCCCTAGATAACTTCTGCAGACGGTCCTCGTGCCCGTTCACCACACCATCAATCTGTTCAACTCTCGCTGCTAACCCCTGCGTTCTCTCCTTAAATTCCTGCATGTCCGCCTGCATTTGCAGTAGGGTGTCACCATTGGCTGAGATCATTGCTCTCACCGCCCGCAATTCAGCCAAAATTTCGTTTCTCCCCGTCGTCGGCATCTCGCCCCGCCGCCATCTTGATAGGGGAAGGAGGATCTTGCTTGGCTCGTTTAGAGCCCGTGTTCCCGCTCGAGGCAAAGTCCAATTTAGATTGTTTTCCCGACGCCATCAGCCAGGTATGCCACTACGGCTGCGACCTGATGATAAATCGCCCCAAAAAGGTAGGCGGTTAGCGATGAAACCAGGGGTATTTCAAAGGGTCTGCAGGAGCTGAGCGCTTATGCGGCCATCCCGCTTCTCCGCTAGGCTCCGCCTCTGGGCAGAGGGTTTTTAACATGTTATCCATGATGACTCCTAAATCTTTTTCCTGGGTGGTGGTTCCAAATGTGGAACCTTGCATTGTGTAACTATAGTGTGGGTTGTTCTTTCCTAGATGCATAACTTTGCCCTTGTCCACATTGAATTTCATCTGCCATTTGGATGCCCAGTCTTCCAATTTATCCAGATCCTCCTGCAGCTTTCCACAATCCTCTTGGGTTTTAACAACTTTAAACAGTTTTGTATCATCTGCAAATTTGATAACCTCACTCGTTATTCCCTTTTCCAGGTCATTTATGAATATGTCAAAAAGTAGCGGACCCAGTACAGATCCCTGGGGTACTCCACTATTCACCTTTTTCCATTGGGAACATTGGCCATTTAGCCCTACCCTCTGCTTTCTATCTTTTAACCAGTTCCCGATCCACAATAGTACACTGTCTCCTATCCCATGACTTTTTAGTTTCGCCAAAAGTCTCTGATGAGGGACCTTATCAAAAGCTTTCTGAAAGTCCAGATACACTATATCAACCGCCTCACCTTTGTCTACCTGTTTATGCACACCTTCAAAAAAACATATCAGATTAGTAAGACAAGATATTCCTTGTCTAAAGCCATGTTGGCTGTCTCCCATTAGGCCATGACTATCTACATGCTGAGTAATTTTGTTCTTTATGATGGTTTCTACCATTTTCCCCGGTACTGACGTCAGAATCACCGGTCTGTAATTTCCCGGGTCACCCCTGGAACCCTTTTTAAAGATTGGTGTTACGTTGGCGACCCTCCAATCTTCAGGTATTACAGATGATTTTATTGAAAGTTCACAGATTACCAATAGCAGGTCCGCAATCTCATATTTCAGTTCTTTCAACACTCTTGTATGTATACCATCCGGTCCAGGTGATTTGCTACTATTCAGTTTATCAAATAGTTGTAATATATCTTCCCGGTGTAGCGATATTTCTCTCAATTCCTCTGCAGTATCACCTTTAAATACCACTTCAGTCTTGGGTAACATCCCTACATCTTCCTCAGTAAAGACCGAAGCAAAGAATTCATTCAGTCTCTCTGCTATAGCCTTGTCTCCTCTTACTGCCCCTTTTACCCCTCTATCATCTAATGGCCCAACAGACTCTCTCACAGGCCTTTTGCTATGAATGTACTTGAAAAAGTCTTTATTTCGTGTTTTTGCTTCCGTAGCAAGTTCCTTCTCAAATTCTCGCTTTGCATGCCTTATCAATGCTTTGCATTTAACTTGCCAGTGCTTGTGCTGTTTCCAGTTTTCTTCGTTTGACTCTTTTTTCCATTTCCTGAAGGATGCTTTTTTGGCAGCAACAGCCTCTCTGACCTCACCTTTAAACCATGCAATGTACAACTAGAGAATTATTTTGATTTTGAGAATGGTAGCCTAAATAAGAGCATCCATGCTGGATCTTATTATACAGTATTTTAGAATGGAATGCTTCAAAATATCAGTACGAGGAGGGATAACCCCCCAATATTATTGTTACCCATCTGTAGTTAGATCAAGTGCAGCACAAGGAGATGGAGCACCTTCTGTTTCAGAAATTTATAAGATAGGAAAAATAGGCAATTCCACACTTGTGTCTCAGGCCACAATGCTATGTATTTCAAATCAGATTTGAGTCTGAGCCAGCAAGGGTCAGTGGCACATTTGATCGTAAGATGCAAGGGGAGGGAGGAGGGATGATGCCTTACATGCACTTACCTGGAGAGGCTAGGCCCAGGGTGGAGTAAAGCAATGCAGAAACTAGGTATTGGTCAGGAACCAGAAGGTCTCCAGATAATGGCAAGACTGGAATAGGGACCAGAAATACACAAGATAAACCAAATACAGATCAGGAACAAGAATCGCTGGATAAACCATGCACAAATCAGGAATCAACACAGGAACCAGACCAGTGAATCCGCAAGGGGCTGCCCACACAAGGTGTTGGAAAATAGTCAAACCTGAATAAAATTATACCCAGTGGGAAGTTTTGGAGGCATGTCTGCCTTACCAAGGCTCAGAAAATGACTGTCCACTGGCTGCTTCCTTAGTTATGCAGCTTCTACAGCACTGCAGGAGATCTCCTAGCTCAGCTCCCAAGAGTCACATATTGGATCCCCATCATCTCTGAAACCAGGCGGAAGGCAGGGTGGCAACCTCTTCCTGCCAAGAAGTAGCTTTGACGGTAAGACTCGGAGGAGACTTCCCTTCTAATTATTGAGGACATGCTCTCACCTGGTCATAGTGTCTGAGATAGGAGGGTCTGTAGATAGAGGAAAAATTACATAGATAAAACAATGTTAGTAACAAGGAAGAAATGGAAACTAAGAGTCTAATTAGTGATGACATGATGTAATCTCAAGCATTTGGAAGAATACTGAGAATATCCTAATATTCAAAAGTTATTATCTTACAGTTTTATGTATACAGTTATTATTGTTCTACTTATTGAGTTATCTTAATGTTCTAATGTTACTATCCTACAGTTTTATGTAACTGCTAAATCTATGCAGAGTTAATTGTTAGATGTAAACCGCTGCTGATCACTGGAAGGAGCGGTATAAAAATGTGCTCAAATAAATAAAAATAAAATAAACATCTTCACATCAGCTAACATAACAAGCAATAGCCCCTTGCCCAGTCAGCCCAGAAAAATGGATTAAAACGTTGAATACCACAGACTGAGCCAGGGGATATGTTTGATTCTTTTATTAATAAAACATTCCCCGTATTCCACTTGGTTATTCTCGTTGCTCTGTTGCTACTTAGGTTATTGCACATATTCATCTTTTCTTTCATGACTTGTGAGACTGCTATGTGAAAATGCTGACTCAGATAGAATTGTACAATCCTGACATTTATCTGCTGACCAGTTATGGTTTAAGACTGCAGTGTGATGCTGTGCACTAGGTTTCTCTCAAAGATTTCTCATGTTAGTGACTCATTACACTTCTGCATAAGAGCCATGATTGCCCAAGGGCTAAGATGCTGGCAGCAGAAACTACAAGAGAAAATCAGGGAAGTGTTTCTGAGTAACTTATTTACTGAAATTACGCAAGAAATAACATACAATTGCAAAATGTGTTCAAATTAAGGAACTTGGAAAGCACCTACAATTCAAGATTTATTTAAATACTGCTGTTTTTCATTCACAAAAAAATGTTTTTGTGCTGGTTTTACTCAGAAAAAAGCAATTAATAACTATCCCTGTTGTATCATATTGAGAAATTGGCATTTCAACAAGTAAACAGAGGGAAAAATGGAATTTGTATTATAAACTTATCTGGGAACTGAATTTTTATTTTTTATTTATTTAATGACACTTTTATGCCACCGCATCAAATATAATATTTTTATGGTGTTATCAGTGTTCAACTCCGTAGGGCAGAACGGTTTTGGAGAAACACATTCCCCATCCTCCTCGTTATTCAAGACTCGCCACTCCCACTACCGCTCTCTCTGGCTAAACAAATGTACTTTTCTATGTCTTATTTCCTCTGCCCCAAATCAAACCCATCATCTCTATAGAGTTCTCAGGTCCCTCACTACACTCCAGTCAGGTCCTAATTCCACATCTATCCACCTGACACTATCTCCTTCCACTTCACAACTGGCTTCCTTCTGTGCAAAGGTTCTCGATCTTAGGGCGTCATTACCTCATTGCCCCCTTCTATCCCCTCCCCTCCTCCCCCCCCCCCCCCCATTTTTCCTCTCTCACATGTCTGGATCTGTTTCACCCCCTTACAAGTTCTGAGCTCATAAAATCCATTTCTTCCACCAACAAGACCACTTGTCCTCTTGATCCCATTCCCTCCTCGTGGCTCCTCACACCCTCGCTTGATCTCCTCCACTCAATTCTTACTATGATCAACACTAGTCTCTCTGTTGGTGTTTTCCCTCACCCTTGGAAACATGCTCTCATTCACCCTCTTCTAAAAAAATACCCTCCCTCAACCCTCTTGTTCCCGCTAACTACCGTCTTGTCTCTAACCTTCCCTTTCTTGCCAAAATACTTGAGAAAGCCATTTTCGCTCAGTTGTCCCACCACTTAGACACCACTCACTTCCTCCTTCCCTGTCAATCTGGATTTCGACCAGGTCACAGTGTTGAGACAGTTCTTATTGCTTTTCTCAATGAAATATATGTCACACATGATCGTGGTTATTTTTCGGTGGCGGTATCCCTTGATCTCTCTGCAGCCTTTGATCTTGTTGATCACTCTCTTCTTCTGTCCCGCCTGTGGGAGGCCAGTCTTCGGGGGACTGTTTATAGATGGTTTCACTCTTATCTCTTTGTCTGGTCTTGCACTGTTCTCTCCTGCTCTCCTTTGGATATTCCCTCAGACCCTTTTCCCCTACACTGTGGCATTCCCCAAGGTTCTGTACTGACTCCCCTACTATTCAATATCTTCATGGCACCTCTTGCACTACTGATACAACAATCTGGAATTTCTGCCTTCTACTATGCCGATGACATCATTCTTCTACACCACACTTCTTCACTTCACTCAGACCTTTCCCCTCTTAACTCTTGCCTCTGCACTGTAGCTGATTGGTTGGTCACTAACTGTCTACACTTGAATATATCTAAGATATATGGTTCATCCATGGGGGTCCCTCTCCTATGCTAGCCCCGTCCTCCTCTGGCTCTCTCATTCTGTTGGTACCCTGCTTTCGCTACCTAGGTGTCCTCCTTGATTCTGATCTTTCCTTCCGGGACTACATCTCCCATGTCACTAGGTCTTCTTTCTTCGGCAAATTTATTTATTTAGCTGTACTTATATCCCGCTTTTCACCAGCTCAAAGCATTTTAACATAAAAGGGGGGGGGGGTTTGCAGTAATCGGGGGGGGGGGGGTCCAGCACCAGGGAGGCCAACATTAAGGATCAAGACAGAATGTAGCAGTACTAGACTTTAAACGGAAGTCTCTCAGTTGGTAGAACAGGTCAGTTTTGGCTTGAAATGGGAGAATGTCAGGGAGCAGGCAGTTAGTGAGAGATGTCCATACCAGGTCCAAGGTATTCATGAAACAGGAGGGGTTTTAGCTGTTTCCTGAATGTGGGGAGATCTCTGTTTTGGATCTGGTTGTGGAGGGAGTTCCAGAGGGAGGGCGCATACAGTTTGAATGCCCTGTTGCAGGCTTGTTGATTGAACTTCGTTCGTTCGTGAGTGATAGTGTGGATGTTATTGGTGGCCTGGCGGATTGGTCTGTTGTGGGTAGGTTAAGGGAGTAGAGTCCGAAGCTGGGAGGTCTGTACTTGATGGAGGGCTCTGTGGATAAGTAACAGGTTTGTATTTAATCCTTGCTTCCAGAGGCAGAATGTGGAGCTCTCTCAAGGCTGGGGTGATGTGATTCTGTTTCTTGATCCTTTGGATGATTCTTACAGTGGTGTTGAGGGCAGTTTGTAGAGGGTTTTTGTGGGTGGCCAGGAGTCCATGATATATTGCATTGCAGTAGTCCAGGTGGGGGAGCATCATGGCCTGCATGACTGTTCTGAAGTCTTGTGGGTCAATGAGTGGTCTTAGTCATTGTACCATCTTTGCTTTGAGGTATATCGTTCTAGCTGTTTTTTCAATCAATTGTTTAAATGTAAGTGCTTGATCAATGATGATTCCCAAGTATTTTATATGGGGTTGAACTTGTATTTGGGTGGTACCCAAAGTGAGGTGCAGTGGTGGAAGGAAGGTTTGGTCCTTGGTCACAAAGAGGGCTTTGGGTTTTTTTAGGTTGATAGGTTGTGCTTTTGGAGCCAGTTGGTGACATCAGTGAAGCAGTTGGATAGATGTTTGTTGGGTTTGTGGTCGTAATAGGTCCATAAACCATAGTGTCATCTGTGTAGATATGATAGTTGATGTTGTGAGAGCGTATTATCGTTCAGAGGGGGGCTGAAGGTAGATGTTGAAGAGCATGGAGGAGAGCGTAGATCCTTGGGGTTCTCCTTGATGCTGTCGGAAGGGGGGGAGGTTGCAATACTGGTGCGGATCAGTTGTCTGTTGGCCAGGTAGGAGAGAACCATTGTAATACGATGTCCTTGATGCCAGTCTCTTGTAGTCTGCGTAGGAGGATGCTGTGGGAGATGGTGTCAAAAGCTGCAGATATGTCCAGAAAGACCATAGCATATCCAGACTGTTTTGTCTGTATTCCTTTGATCAGGGTGTTCAGTAGGGATATCATGAGGGTCTCGACCCCATGAGACAGGCAGAATCCATGTTGTGGGTCCAGTGAGTTGTTTGTGTCCAGATGGTCTTGTAGCTGCTGTTGGACTATCTTTTCAATGATTTTGGCAGTGAATGGGAGACTTGCTATTGGTCTGAAAGATGCAGGGTCACGGGGGTCGAGGTTGTTTCTTAAGGGTAGGGCGAATGACAGAGGTTTTGAGGCTGTCTGACATATGTCCTTGCTTGAGGGATTCGTTTGCTATGTGGACTAAAGCAGTGCTTATGTCCAGTTTGGTTTTCTTTATCCACTCCACAGGGCAAGGGTCTAGTGGGGAGGTGTAGTGGTGTTTAGGCAGGAGATGGTGGATTCTATCTTTTCTTTGGTGATTGTCTCGAATGCCCTCCATTTTGTATCCTGGACAAATCCGTGCTATTCGTCCCTTTCTGACATCACAGGCCCTCACTACTCTCATGTTGTCCCTGGTTATCTCACGGCTTGGCTTTTGTAACTCTGTTCTCGCCGGTATCCCCCAGTCCCAATGGCAAAGATTACAGCATATACAGAACACAGCTGCACGTATTGTCTCTCATTAAACACGTTGGGAGTACGTAACCCCTCTCCTCATAGATCTTCATTGGCTCCCCATGGTTTTTTGCATTCGCTACAAACTTCTCACACTGGTTCACCAAGTCATATATACTCACACCCCACAGTACTTGTCAGATCTCCTACAATTTCATATTCTGTCGCTCTCTCCGGTCCATGCATATCAATCGCCTTCATCTTCCTTCCCCTGCTTGTGCCCACCTGTAATCCACCCACAACTCTGCTTTTTTCTTCACTGGTCCTGCCCCCTGGAACTCCCTACCTCCCTCCCTCAGGCTAGAACAAAATTAAAGTACATTTAAAACCCAGTTGAAAACCCATCTTTTTTGCACCGCATTTGACCTGTCTCCCACCCATGATTAGTCCTGTTTCCTCCTCTCTCTCGGTTTTGTCTCTACTTGTATGTCTGTATGCTTGACTGTACTCTTTACTATCCTGTCTAATATTGTAACTTCTTCTCCCTTTCAATGGCCACTGGCCTCTCTTATATTTATGGAATTGTAAACCGCCTTGATTTGTTTTATTGAAAGGCAGTATATCAAATGAAATAAACATAAACACATAGTACTGTATAAAAAGGTATTTCCTAAATCTGATTTTTAGATAACCCCATCAGGTTTGTTTATCTGGAAAGCAGAAATATATAAATTGTTCTAAAAACAGATTATATTCATGTGTATCTTCTGAATATCCATTGTAACGTAATGGTACATGATATTTCACCTGGTTTTATGGACCACCCCAAAGAACTCTTATTTTAAATTAGGTCACAAAGGTTAAATGACTTATGCTAGTTCACACAGTAAATATAGGCATCTGAAAGAGCTAACTAGGTTCCTAACCTGCATACTATATGCTCTAACCAGCACTGTTTCATGCATGCATAGACATAAATGAAAACTCTGCTAGCAGTGAGTCAGGCAAAATACTGTAATAAGTACACACACAAGTATTACTTGTTCTAAGTAAATGGAAAATGTTACAGAAGGATATTGATTTTTGAAAGAGATATGTAATTTTTTGGTTGCAAAAGCCATGCAGTATAAACCAAAATTGTTTCAAGTTTCTAGTATTTATGTAACACTTGTGATGCTTTTGTTAAATAAGAAAATAAAATAAATTGAGCGCCCTTGGCATGAACACTCAAGTGACTGACTAGTTTAGCAACTGTTTGAGTGGGAAGTAACAAAAGGTAGTGGGGAATGGAGTTCACGCTGAGGAAAGGTATGGTTCCATTGACGAGCAGGACTGAATCAGCCGTATTAGTGGGCAATGTCATTGCACATTGCCAAGGCAGAACAGTTCTCCTAGAACTCAGAACTTTGGGGTATGTTTACTAAGCCAGGTTAACAATTACCCCATGCTATTTGTAACTAGGTCCCATGTTATTCAATGGGAACTAGTTACAAATAACACAAGCTAAGCTAGCCCAGCTTAGTAGACATACCACTTAGAAACACAGAAACATGATGACGGAAAAAGACCGCATGGTCTATCTAGTCTGCCCTTCCATATCACCCACTACAAGAGCCCCTTTTTTCTTTTAGAGAGCCTCTGCTTTTGTCCCATGCTTTTTTGAATTTACTGTCCTCGTATCTACCGCCTCCACTAGGAGATCATCCATGCATCTAACACTCTTTCCGTAAAGAAATATTTCCACATATTACTCCTGAGTCTGTCCCTTTTCACCTTCATCCTCATCTTGTGTCCCTTCGTAACAGAGCTTGCTTTCAATCGCAAGAGGTTCTCCTCCTGTGCATTTATGCCACGGAGGTATTTAAACTTCTCAGTCGTATCACCTCTGTTCCACCTTTCCTCTAAGGTAAACATATTAAGGTCCTTAAGTCTGTTCTCATATGCTTTATAACGAAGACCACTAACCATTTTAGTAGCCACCCTCTGCACAGACTCCGACCTGTTTATATCCTTTTGAAGGTACGGTCTTCAGAATTGCATACAGTACTCCAAATGAGGTCGCACCAAAGACTTACACAGAGGCACTATCACCTCCTTTCTTCTGCTAGCCATTCCTCTCCCTATGCACTCAAGCATCCTTCTAGCTTTCACCGTCGCCTTTTCTACCTGTTTAGCTACTTTGAGATTGTCAGACACAATCACGCCTAGGTCCTGTTTTTCTTTCATGGACAGAGTTATGTCACCCCCTATTCTGTACTGCTCCCTTGGATTGTTGCAGCTGAAATGCATAACCCTACATTTTTTAGCATTAGATCTCAGCTGCCAAATTCTAGACCATTCATCAAGTTTAGTTAGATCCCTCCTCATGTTATCTACACCTTCCTGGTTGTCTACTCTGTTGCAGTTTTTGGTATCAACTGCAAAGAGGCAAACTTGACCCAGCTGCCCTTCTGCAATGTTATTAGCAAAGATGTTAAAAAGAATCGGACCAAGGACAGATCTGTGCGGCACTCCACTGGTAACCACCACCTCCTCAGAGTGAACTCCATTTACCTGTACCCTTTGTTGCCTCCCACTCGACCAGTTTCTAACCCAAGCAGTAACTTTAGGGCCCATCCTAAGGTTGCTTAGTTTGTTTATAAGTTGCCTGTGCAGAACGGCATCAAATGCTTTACTGAAATCTAAATACACCATATCTATGGCTCTCCCTTGGTCCAACTCCCTGGTCTCCCAGTCAAAGAAATCAGATTTGTCTGACAAGACCTGCCCCTAGTGTCAATTTTTTTTAAATTGTAATTTTTATTGAATTATTAAGAACTTTATATATTAAGACAAGCAAAGCCAAAAAAAATAAGGCGGCACATCCACAAATATAAAAAAGAAACCTAAAACCTTCTATACAGTAGGTAGTATACCATCAAAAAAGGAAAAGAGAGAAAACTGAGGAGCAGCGTAACAATACTAAAAACTCCAACTCCCCTCTTACAACCTTACATACCCAAAGCCCACATACACACCACAACCCAAGAGATTCAAAAAATTTGACAAGGATAACTTTGTAAAGCAAACGATTCAACACTTAACCCCAGCACCAACAAACATAGATGAAGCAATAACAACCTGGAAAGACAGTATAGCTAATGCAGTAGTCCTACATACACACCATGTACCTACTACAAGAAAACAAAGCGCCGCATGGTTCAGACATGAACTTAAACAACTGAAAACCGACCTGCGCAAAAGCGAGTGCAAATGGCGCTATACAAAATCTGCAGATTCTCAATCACAATATATGATTAAACTTAAACATTACAAAGAAACCATAACCTCCATTAAGAAGGAACACTACTCCAGCATTTTATCAAAATCTTTCTACTGCCCAAGAGATCATTTCGAAATTGTAAAGTCCCTAACCAATAACACCACAAACGAAGACGCTTCTGACTCCGCCATAGATCCCCCAATTATTAGCCAACTAGTATAAGGAAAAAATAAAACGTTAAGACCTACCTACAAATAATCAAAACAGACTGTATTTGGTTCCAAGTTCCTCCTGGTCAACATTCTCGCTTACCTCCAAGGATGCTCTTGGAAATATCATCTCCAAAATAAACACAACCACTTCCTATCTCAACCCTTGTCCAGTTAGCTCGATAAAAGCAACAATAGGAGAACTCTCTCATTTCATCCTTCCAATTGTTAACCTCTCCCTACAACATGGCTACATATCGCCCCCCCCTTCTCTGAAACATGCACTAATACGTCCCATTCTAAAAAAATAACTCCCTGAATAAAAAGACCGCCACATCATACAGACCCATTTCCAGCCTCCCTTTTATGGCCAAACTGATAGAAAAGATAGTACATATCCAGCTCCAGGATCATATTGATACTTTTGCAGCTCTAGACGAACACCAATATGGCTTTCGCCCATATTGAGTTGAGACGCTCCACTGTCCTTTTCGACCGTCTTGTATCTGGTGTAAACAGCACCACACGAGCGCCGCTGCTCCTATTTCCAGACATCACTGCAGCTTTCGACAGTATAAGCCACCACATGATGCTCTCTAGGCTACTACAAATAGGCTTTAAGGACACAGTACTTCAATGTTTCAACTCATACCTATCTGGTAGAACTCAACAGGTAAGAATGGGACAACATACATTGGAGCCTTATAACCAAGAACAAGGCCTGTCACAAGGATCTGCCCTTTCTGCTCTCTTGCTTAACATTTACCTCCAACCCATCTGCTCAATTTTCAAAAAATTCCAGGTAAACTACCATATATGCGTGGACAGTATAATGATATATCTCTCATTTAACACCTCTAACCCCACAATCCAACAGATCGCTTTGCAGAAGTAGCTGAATGGTTATCATCTCACAACCTAAGGGTCAATTTCAGTAAAACTGAGGCTCTTTATATAACAAGGAACCAAAGCTTTACACCTCCATCCTCTATAAGGATTCAAGACACAAACATCTCTGTCAGAAACGAGGTAAAATACCTCTGAGTCATTCTTGACTGCACACTCAACATGTCCTCATATATAAAACAAACAACAAGAAAGATATTCTATAAACTCAGAATGCTAAAACAACTCCGTCCTCTCCTCCATTCCCATGATTTTAGATCAGTCCTCAATGCTATTATTACACCCCATTTCGATTTCTGCAACACCACCCTCCAAGAGCTACCTAAACAAGCCTTAAGACAGCTTCAAATAGCACAGAACATAGTAGCTAGGATAACATCAAACGCCAATCCAACAGAACATATCACTCCAATATTATTCAATCTACACTGGCTACCGATCCAGAGCCGCATACACTACAAAATACTCGTAATCACATTTAAACTATTAAAAAAAACATCACCCCATCACACCCCTCTCCATTCTCATTACCAAAGAAGTTCGCACTTGTATACAGTGAGATTTCAACAAAAACAACATTACAACTCCATTAGAATTCAGGAAAACCAAGAGACAAACAGAGCATTCTCACACTTACCCCCTATCTCTTGAATAATCTTCCTGACATTTTATGAGATATAAACGACCTATCCACTTTCCCTAAAAAAGACAACGCGCCTCTTTATATACTACACTTTGGAAACCTAAACGACCTCAACAGTACAGATCCCACCTACCCTAACTCATAATCAAACTATGATATGCTGACCCAAATGGCATTCTCCCAAAGCCACCCCTATATAGATCTACCCTAAATATTGTATTAAACCCAAATATGTACAGTACATAGTTCATCTGTTAGTAGTAGTTGACTGTATATAATTATACTAATGTATATAGTGTTAACTGTTCCATGTAATTGAATAAGTACCATTTATTGTACTATTCAAAACTTGTTCTCTGTAAACCGCATTTGATCTACTGGAAAATATGGTATACCAAATAAATAAATAAATAAAATTAGGAAAACCATCTGTAGAAAATCCTATGGCATGCAGTTTGCCTACTACCAAAAGCCTTTAATATCCAGGCAATAGCAAAGTATGTAATCAAACATCAGAAGTACCATTATCTTGAAGTAATTATTCTTGATTTATTAATAAGGGATTCCAGATGTTGAGGATCAAGAAAAATCTATTCTTTATCTTCAAAGGTAACAGGGTACCTTCTCGGATATTTCAGAAAAGATATCATACCCAAAGGCAAAAGCTCTGGATGGTAATAAAAGAAATTTTCTTCTTTTTATTTTTTATTTTCTATTTATACATTTTACAATTTAATCAAGTATAACACTTGTACAGCAGATAAACCTGTTAGAACATACGTTTAGGAAAAACAACTCAAAAGTAATTAACAGGGCTATCGTTAGACCTCAAACAAAGGGAGAGGGACATCGGAAATAGTACAGAGGTCGGAAAACTCCCCTGTATAATATTTAAAGAAAATTTCTAAAGAAAAACAAGAGAGAGCAGAGAACCAAGCAGATATTATATCAATGGGCGACTACTCAAGACGGAGAAGAGGTCACTATGTGAGCACTTAGGAAGGAGGACAGATTCTCTGGCTGAAAAAAATATATATTTATGAGATTGATATACAATCATACACTTGCAAGGGTATCTTAAAATAAAAGATGCCCCCAATCGATTCACCCCTGGTCTCAACAATAAAAAGGATTTTCGTCTTCTCTGCGTCTCCCTGGACACATCTGAACATAAGAACATAAGAACATAAGATATGCCATACTGGGTCAGACCAAGGTCCATCAAGCCCAGTATTCTGTTTCCAACAGTGGCCAATCTAGGTCATACGTACCTAGCAGTTTCCCCAAGGGACACAGGTTCCACAATGCTTGCTTCTTAATAATGGTTTATGGACCTTTCCTCCAGGAACTTGTCCAAACCTTTTTTAAACCCAGCTACACTAACAGCCTTTACTACATCCTCCGGTAACAAATTCCAGAGTTTGATTACACGTTGAGTGAAAAAATATTTTCTTTTATTAGTCTTAAATAGTTTACCCTGTAGCTTCATTGCATGTCCCCTAGTCTTTCTATATTCTGATAAGGTAAACAATCGATCTACGTTTACCCGTTCCACTCCGTTCATTAATTTATAGACTTCTATCATATCTCCCCTCAGCCGTCTCTTTTCCAGGTTAAAGAGCCCCAACCTTTTTAGCCTTTCTTCATAGGAGTAGCCTTCCATCCCCTTTACCATTTTGGTGGCTCTTCTCTGAACCTTTTCTAAAATTGCTATATCCTTTTTAAGATATGGCGACCAGAATTGCACACAATATTCAAGGTGCGGTCTCACCATGGAACGATATAGAGGCATTATAATATCTTTTGTTTTATTTTCCATTCCTTTCCTTATCATACCTAGCATTCTATTTGCTCTCTTGGCCGCCGCTGCACACTGGGCCGAGGGTTTTAACATGGTATCCACAAGGACGCCTAAATCTTTTTCTTGGGTGGTGGTTCCTAATGTGGAACCTTGCATCGTGTAACCATAGTTTGGGTTGTTCTTCCCTAGGTGCATAACCTTGCACTTCTCCACATTAAATTTCATCTGCCATTTTGATGCCCAGTCTTCCAATTTATCAAGATCCTCTTGCAATTTTCCACAATCCTCCTGGGTTTTAACAACTTTAAATAGTTTTGTGTCATCAGCAAATTTGATAACCTCACTCGTTATTCCACTTTCCAGGTCATTTATGAATATGTCAAAAAGCAGCGGACCCAGCACAGATCCCTGGGGTACACCACTATTCACCTTTCTCCATTGGGAAAATTGGCCATTTAGCCCTACCCTCTGCTTTCTATCTTTTAACCAGTTCCTGATCCACAGTAGTACACTGCCTCCTATCCCATGACTCTTTAGTTTTGCCAAAAGTCTCTCATGAGGGACCTTGTCAAAGGCTTTCTGAAAGTCCAGATACACAATATCAACCGACTCACCTTTGTCCACCTGTTTATTCACTCCTTCAAAAAAACATAACAGATTAGTAAGACAAGATCTCCCTTGTCTAAAGCCATGTTGGCTGTCTCCCATTAGGTCATGACTATCTATATGCTGAGTAATTTTATTCTTTATGATGGTTTCTACCATTTTTCCCGGTACTGATGTCAGGCTCACCGGTCTGTAGTTTCCCGGATCACCCCTCGAACCCTTTTTAAAAATTGGTGTTACATTGGCGATCCTCCAATCCTCAGGTATTAGAGATGATTTTAATGATAGTTCACAGATCTGGGAAAATCTCTTTTTTACCCATAAACAAGTTAGCACTTTTCTTAAAGTATAACTTGAGAATCCAATCTCTATCCGAAGGTAAAGCCAACGAAACAATCAGAGTGGAAACAGGTACCTTCTCTTCCTTAGGAGTTTGAAGCAGGGCCGAAACATCCAAAAAGTCCACATCTGATAGTCCCGCTACTTTCTCGACCATTTTCTTACCAGAAGGCAAAAAATAAGCCTTGGTGCCTGGAGGAATTAACTCAGCTGACACCTTCAGTACTTCTTGAAGATACCTTCTAAACACTTCCACAGGAGTTGAGAGAGAAACCATAGGAAAATTAAGTAAACGAATATTGGAAGATCTAGTGGCATTTTCCAGGACTTCCAGCTTCAGCCTAATAGCCATATTTTCCTTAACCAAGGATCCCGAGAGATCTGAAACTTGCATAAGTTTCTGATCAGTAGTAATAGCTTGTGGTTTAATTTCCAAAACCTCCAACTGAAGTTTAGAGCAGGAATCCTCAAGTTTAGACACCCGAGAGTTAGCAAGAACCATTTGCTGGCTCACAACGGCAGCCAGTTGAGAAATAGCATCCCAAATGCTTTCCAGGGAGATCACTGCTGGACGCGGTAAAGTAAAACTCAGTGGCGATTCCAGTCCTATAGGTAAAGGCGAGGGAACTTCCTCCACACCTGGCTCACTAAATCCCGGAGTAGAAACTGCGACCTCCGATGATTGCACCACCACCGGGCCTTCAGCGTCAGTTGTAACTCGCTGATCACCGGGCCGGCACTCCAACAGGCCCCGCTCTCCAGCCGCCGCCTCCACACCTATGGAGGAAGTCCCAGCTGTGCCCGTGGAGTAAGGTTCCGGGAGGCCCGGGGGTAAAGGAGGCACACACCCCTCGGGAGAGAGAGTCACATCCAGGGTAGGCAATGCCGATATTTCCTCAGCCGACATCGTCAGTCCCCCTCGCATCTCTCCCATTTGCTGCTTGGTTAACTGGACAAATCGATCCATGGGTCCTCCAACAACAGCGGGTGGCTCCGCAGATGAGGTCTCCGCGGGAGAGACCTTCCGCTTCCCCTTCCGTTTAGGCATACCAGCTCAATACTGCTCTGCCACCATCTTGAAACTAGACCACTCCCCCCAGAAATTTTCTTTTAATCTCTTGTGTTCTTTGAGAAACATCTGGGAATGCATACACCTTATGAACATAAAGTGTCATATATTTTTTTAAAAAGAGACAAAATAGTATCCCTGTCCAGGAGACTTCTCAAAGTAACCATCGCTGTCTCCTGATGAGACATCTCAAGAATTCAGTTAGATTGTCAATACCATCCTGGAGGGAGAGTTCTGAGGAAATTTTCATAATAGAGAGATAGGAATATATGTCCTCTCATCACCAGGCAGTGAAGCGTATTCACAAAATACTGTTTTATCATTTCATGTGCAGAAATCAAAGAACAGTATGAAAAATTCAGAAAGTGTAAATTACGCACCCTCTGAATATTTTTCAACCTTTACATTTTATTTATATTTATTTACATTCTCTTATATACCGCGCTATTCTGCATCAGTGCGGTTTACATTGAACAAACTGAAATTACATTGAACAGGACATTATAACTTGGAGATAACTATTTTACAGGTCGCTTGGGCTATGGAGGGTTAAGTGGCTTGCCCAAGACCACAAGGAGCACCTGTGGGACTAGAAGCCCCAGTCCTTCCGGCCCAAGGTTGCTGTCCTGTAGTGGGATTTGAACCCCCGAACTTCCAGCGTGAAGTACCTTGCCCCAACCACTAGGCCGCCACTCCACTCAGTTTTATCTTTTGAACATCAATTTCTCTTAACTAATGCTCCACTGGCAGCTTCCAATGCTGAAATCCTTTGAGTGTTCTTCAATTACCCTTGCTTGCTTACCTAACCCCTTCTGAAGGTTACAGCCTCAATACTGTCTCTCCTGAAAATTTGTACGGCTGTGAGACAATTTGATAACGTGGTCTCCATTTTAGTAATCACATGCCAAATTTTCTGATTTGTTACCTCTTTGAATGGATTCAATGGTACTGAGTCTCCAAAACCTAGCCCTCCCGAAAGAACCACCAGTTTCAACAAAAGTCCAGATTGACTACTAAAACCTAATACAGTTTCTAGACCTGTAATAGGGCTTGCACTCTTGATAGCCACTACAGAGTTAGACAACAAACCTCCTATTGATCCTACTTAGAGGCATGGCTTGAACCTTTCCAGAAACCTATGCAAGTCCATCTCATGCTTCACTCAGTCTCAAAGGAGGGGTATCAGGGAAATTCAAGGGCAGACCATTCACTGGCTGAACAAGCATTGAGTGAAGGATGGGCTTTAAAGACACTTCTTCAAGTGACTGACCTTCCATACTTGTGAGAGCACTCTGTACATGGTCATTTCCAATTAGAACATAGGAATCCATAGCCCTTGGGGAATTGAAACTTGTGAAGACCTGGCCTCTTCATATTTCCATTCCTTTTCTTAACTTTAATCATTATATCACCATAACAAGCGTGCACCTGAAACAATCGTTAGAAAGAAATTCAAATATGGCTAGAGTCCTGAACAGCATCTTTGTTGACACAGAGGTTGGCTCCAAAGGGGTGTTCCCTTTTGTCTGCCCCTTCAGTCACATAGCTGTGTATCATGGCCAGCTCTTCTTTAAATAAAGTGCTCTTATCATCCTGTTAAACCATTCCAGACGTGTGGGTTATGCTCCCTTGCCAGCAGGTGCAGGCAGATTTCAGCAACTTTTAATAATATCATCAGGAGATATAACCATTGGTACAGCTCTGAGAGAAGCCAGTAATTGTCTGCCTCCAGCAGGTGGTAAAATGTGTGTAAGCTGTTGCAGCAGTGCTGATAGGCTCTGCTCTCCTCACCCACACTACAGTGCAGAGGCCTTGGATTGGGTAGGGCCATTTGGAGCTCCGAGTAAAGGTATGCCTTTGACTCCTTAGCTGATAACTGTCCAGATACAGTGCTGTTTCCCATAACTTATGAGCATCTGGTGGGCTAAGGAGGGAGCAGCTTGACCCTGTGGGGCTCCTGATCTTTTCCTCTCTTATCTCTCCCTACACCCCTCCTCGGGAACTCCACTCTTCTGGTAAATCGCTTCTATCTGTGACCTTCTATTGCTAACTCCAGACTTTGCTCCTTTCACCTTGCTGCTCCTTATGCCTGGAACAGACTACCTGAGTATGTACATCAGGTACTTTCTGTGACCCTTTTCAAATCCAGGCTGAAAACTCACGTCTTCGCTGCCACCTTTGAATCTTGACTCACCTGGTCTTCTTTGTGTTTCCTTACCATTCCCTCTAGATGTATCCCTGTGTTGTCCTAGCTTGACTGGATTGCAAGCTCTGATGAACAGGGACAGTCTTTTACATGTCTGTGTAGCACTGCATACATGTAATGCTATACAAATGCTCAGTAGTGGTAGTAAGTTGGGCCCAGGTCTCCCTTTCCTTCTGCTGCCCCCCTTTGATTCCTCTGGGTCCAGGTTGATACTTTTTTCTAACTTTTTTTCTACCTTCGTTTTTTTTTCCACATTTATTTCAGTAGGCTTAGTTGTTTTAATGCTTAAAGCAGCTTTAAAAAAATGCCAGTTTAGGCCCAACTTAGCAATAGGGCTTTCTTGACAAGTGCAGGGATAACCTTTTTCAGAATTCCCAATTTTTATTATTTCCCCTCTCCCCGCCCCCAGAGTGGTGCACTTGCTGCGGTCTCTTCTTTTTTCAGAGCTTGAACTTTTTGCGGACTTTCTTGGTTGAGGGGGTATTAGGGAAGGGTTTGGAGTGGGGTGGAGGAGTGGCCTAGTGGTTGGGGCAAGGTACCTCAGGCCGGAAGGTCCGGGGGGTTCAGATCCCACTAGAGGACAGCAACCTTGGGCCGGAAGGACTTGGGTTTCTAGTCCTACAGGTGCTCCTTGTGGTCTTGGGCAAGCCACTTAACCCTCCATTGCCCATGTTCCCTGTAAAATAGTTATCTCCAAGTTATAATGCCCTGTTCAATGTAAACTGCCTTGATATCATGAAAGGCGATATATAAGAAATGTTAAATATTTGTTTTGTATGCCATTCCATTAGTCAATGTGTTTTGTAATCCACTCTGAATTATTATTTTTTTTTAAAGAGCCATCAAGTCTATGCTGACTCCTTGCAACCCAGCAGCCAATGGGTTTTCTTGGCAAAGTATGACCAGAAGCAGATTGCCAGGCCTTTTTTTCTGAGCCAATGGAGGGTAAAGTGACTTGCCCACAGTCACAAGGATTGTCAGTGGGAATTGATCTCTTGGGTAATAGGCTGTTGCTCTCACCATACTCCTCCACTCAGAATTTTTTAGATAAGTGGAATAAAAGTATTTTGAAATTTAAAAAATCCTTTGGCAATATCACTTGCAAAGATATTGAACAAAATCTGTATCTCCAGGAACAAGCAGGAATGAGTCTTCACATATGGGTACGTCGGTACCGACGGAGCCTGCGCGGGAATGCTCCCCAGCGTCCAATCAGAAAGCTTTTGGGAGCATCCCTCAGCGCCTGCGTGCTGCCTTCCCGCCTTTCCAACTGTCTCTCCTCAGTTTTCGTTTTTCCACGGAGCCGGCAGGACGTCCTCCTGTCACCGCAGAAAATATTTTTCTTTTTTAATTCTTTTATTCCTGTTTTCCTGTGGTCGCGGCTGTCTCCCCGCCTCCACCGGTATCGCCGGTGTTTTTTTCATTTTATTCAATCCAGGGAATTTTTTTCCCTCAGTTTCACTTTAATTTTTTGGGCCTTCAGGCCTCTCCATTATGGAGCCGCCTCCTTTTCCCAAGAAGTGTTTTAACTGTGGCAGTACAGTATTGTTTTTAGACTCCAAGTCCTGGTGTCTAAATTGTTTGGGTCCTGACCATCCGGAGCCATTAGGCTACCATATTAGGAGAAGAGATTTCCCTTTTCGGGGTTTCCTCGATGCCGAGTCCCCTTCCAATGGCGGGGCACCGACCAGTTCTTCTCTACCGGATCAGGTAACCCACAAACAGTCTGTACAGACTAGCCAATCCTTAAGTGGTAGGTCTCATGCACAACATGATGACGGCTCCGGCCTTTCCCTCAAGGATCCATTGGCTTCAAAACCCCAGCGGGAGTCTTTGGTCTCCAAAGCCTTTCAGGGGTTTCAGGTTGTTCCTGAGGCTCACCCCTCACAGAACATACCTGAGCCATGCTCGGTGGTGGCATCCGCTTCGAGCAGTACCGATACCCCGGCATCGGCACTGGTGTTGACTGATCCACTCTTCCCCAGGGATCGTCATCTGGTTTCCTCGGTACCTTCGGGACCGATCGATACGTCCCAGATTGACTTTCCAGTATCGGTATCACCGCCGATACTACCACTGCCGTCGGTACCTTCCAGACATGCATCGATAGACTCGCTTCCTTCGATGCCGAGTCTCGAATCGATCTCCAGTCTGGAAGACTGGGTACCGACACGCCTCGGATCCGATGCTTACCGATTCCGGATGCTCGGTACCGAAGGTAATTACCAGAGGCCTTCGTTTTCCTCGGTACCACTTGAGCAGCCTCCGATGACTGCTTCGGTGTCGGTATCGTCTTCGATTCCGGCACGGCTGCCGGTATCGGTATTGGTGCTGATACCTGCAGCATCGGGGTCAGTTCTTTCCACATCAGAGTCGCTCCTTTCTATACCTAGTTTGGAGTCGATACCTGGCATGGACGATGCAGTACTGACTGTCTCACGCCATGACCTCCAGTACCGGCATCCACTCCTTAGGCCTACTTTCTTAAGTGCCTACTCCGGTGCCCAGGCTAATTCTTCAGATCTAGCCTGTCCAGGGATGCTTTCTTTTGGAGATCCTTCTTTTCAGAATTTTCTCCGGGACATAGCAACATTCCTTACTTTTCCTATCCTTGGCTATGATCCTGCTCAAAGCTCTCTTTGTTCTGGAGAAAAGGAAAATATAATGCTTCCTTTACATCATTCCTTGCAGGATCTTCTACGAATGTGGGAAGCACCTTTAAGGGTTTCTTCACCTTCTAGAGCAACTGATCTTCTATATCAGGTGCTCCCCTCTCCAGGGTTTCAGAAGACTCAACTTCCCCATCATTCCATTGTAGTGGAATCAGCAATGAGGAAGGTAAAAAGCAAGAAGAAGCATTCTTCTTTCCCGCCAGGTCGTGAATCTAGAACACTGGATGCCTTTGGACGTCAAACCTTCCAAACATCTATGCTGGCAACAAGGATTCTCTCATATATTTTTTATGAGTCTATCCCTGCAGGAGGTCACAAAGAAATTATCTCCAGGAACAAGCAGGAATGAGTCTTCACATATGGGTACGTCGGTACCGACGGAGCCTGCATGGGAATGCTCCCCAGCATCCAATCAGAAAGCTTTGTGGGAGCATCCCTCGCGCCTGTGCGCTGACTTTCCACCTTTCCCACTGCCTCTCCTCAGTTTTCTTTTTTCCGCGGAGCCGACAGGACATCCTCCTGTCACCGCAGAAACCTTTTTCTTTAAAATTCTTATTTCCTTGTTTTCTTGTGGTCGCGGCTGTCTTTCCCACCGATACCGGTACCGCCGGTGCTTTATTCTTTTCTTTTCCAAACTTAGAGAACTTTTTTCTCCTCGGTTTTTGTCTTAACTTTTTGGGCCTACCAGGCCTCTCCAACATGGAGCCTTCTTCCCCTAAGAAGTGCCTTCACTGTGGAAACATAGTTTTCTTTTTAGACTCCAATGCTTGGTGTCTAACCTGTTTGGGTCCTGACCCTTTTTTCCCTGATCCATCAGGCTCTATTATTGGGAGAAGACCTTCCCTTTTTCGAGTTTCCCTCGATGCCGTTTTTCCTCCTGAGGTGAGGACACCGGTTTATTCTTCTCTCCAGGATCAGGTAACCCACAAACAGTCTGTTAAGACTAGCCAATTCTTGAAGGGTAAGTCTCATGCCCAGCATGATGACGGCTCCGGCCTTGCCCTCAAGACCCCATTGGCAATAAAACCCCGGCGGGATTCTTCGGGCTCCAAAGCATTTACGGGGTTTCAGGTTGTTCCTGGGGCTCACCCCCCACAGAACATACCTGAGCCATGCTCGGGGGTGGTATCCGCTTCGAGCGGTACCGATACCCCGGCATCGGCACCGTTGTCGAGTGTTCCACTCTTCACCAGGGATCGTCATCTGGTGTCCTCGGTACCTTCGGGGCCGATCGATACGACCCAGATTGGCTTTCCTGTATCTCCAGTCGTAAAATACAAGACCCTTTCTAATCGACCCTACTTCTAAACCTTATAATATAATTAACAACTCTTATCTACAATATATATAACAGGTTTTCAAAGGCCTCAGTTACCGCTCATACCTGCCATCGATGCACAGTGTCACCGTTGGATTGAGCTGACGATTTCTACATCATAGGCCAAGCCCTACCTACCCATACCTTATCTTTAATTTTAAATATAATTTCTACAAATTGAAATTTTAAAAATGTATCCTAAAAAAGTACTTTTTAAAGGATCCCTTCAATCAATCTCATATAAACTCATAATTAATTTGCAAAAAAATTTGCATCGATGGCAGGTATGAGCGGTAACTGAGGCCTTTGAAAACCTGTTATATATATTGTGGATAAGAGTTGTTAATTATATTATAAGGTTTAGAAGTAGGGTCGATTAGAAAGGGTCTTGTATTTTACGATTGGTTTACCGTTACCCTTTTGGCGGTTTTTGTTGTGAGATTTCCTGTATCTCCGCCATGCTCGGGGTTGGTACCGGCTTTGAGCGGTACCGATACCTCGGCATCGGTGTCGAGTGTTCCACTCTTCACCTGGGATCGTCATCTGGTATCCTCGGTACCTTCGGGGCCGATCGATACGACCCAGATTGACTTTCCTTTATCTTCGCCATGCTCGGGTTTGGTATCGGCTTCGAGCGGTACCGATACCCCGACATCAGCGCCGGTGTCGAGTGTTCCTCTCTTCACCAGGCATCGTCTTCGGACGTCCTCGGTACCTTCGGAGCCGATCGATACGACTCCGATTGACTTTCCTGTATCAGCATTGCCGATACCACCACCAACGTCGGTACCTTCTAGACATGCATCGATAGACTCGCTCCCTTCGATGCCGAGTCTAGAATCGATATCCAGTCTAGATGACTTGGTACCGACGCATTTCGGAACCGATCCATATCGTTTCCGACTACGCAGTACCGAGGATATTCACCAAGGCTCTCTGGCTACCTCGGTACCGCTTCAGCAGCCCCCGATTACTGCTTCGATGACATTATCATCTCCGATACTGGTATCGGTATCGATGTCGATTCCTGCAGTTCCATCGGTGCCATCAATCTTTTCTATATGCCTAGCTTGGAATTGATACCGGGCACTGACAATGCAGTACTAACTGCCTCGAATCAGAACTGTCAGTATCACTGTCCATCTAGCAGGATTCTTTTTCTGCACCAGTCCAGTATGTCTTCTGGTGCTCAAGCTGCTCCTTCAACCTCAGCTTACCCAGGAATAGTTCCCATTGGAGATCCTTCTTTTCAGAAATTTCTCCTTGACATGGCAACCTTTCTTGCCATTCCTATTTCCTGGCTCTACTCTTAACCAAGATCCTGCAGAAAAGGAAAATATAATGCTTCCTTTACATCATTCTTTGCAGGATCTTCTTCTGAGGATGTGGGAATCACCTTTAAAGGTTCCTTCGTCTTCTACAGCCACTAATGTTCTGTATCAGGTGCCTCCCTCTCCGGGGTTTCAAAAAAACCAACTTCCACATCATTCCATTGTAGTGGAATCAGCAATGAGGAAGGTAAGAAGCAAGAAGAAGTACTCTTCTTATCCGCCAGGTCGTGCATCTAAAGCACTTGATGCCTTTGGACGTCAAACCTTCCAAACTTCTATGCTGGCTTCAAGAATTATTTCATATATTTTTTATATGAGTCTGACACTTCAGGAGGTCACAGAGAAATGATCTCTTTTGTCCCCTTTTTTGTCAGAGCCTAAGGCCACTGACTATTCCTTGCTTCTTAATCATAGCAGGAATATCTCTTGGTTTCTTTCTCGTGCTTCTCTAGACTCTTTTGAGTCTGTTAGCAGGTCCTCTGCTATTGCCATTGGAGCACGTCGTAAAGCCTGGCTGCAAGCTTCAGACTTGAGCAGATGGGCACAACATACACTGGGTAATTCTCCTTGTACTGGAGAAAATCTCTTCAACAGAGAGGCTTTACGTCAGGTTGCTCATTGCTCCACTGACTTCCCTGGTTCTGGAAACCATCCTAAGCCTTCTTTTTCCCCAGGACGTAGGAAATGTCCTACCAAACCTTCTTTCCCTAAGAAAAGAAGGTTTCACCCTTCTCCTGCCCATCCTCCAGATGTACCCAAGCAAGGGACATCTCATCCTAGTCTGAAGTCTCCAGACTCTAACCAGTCTAATCATAACCAGTAACCATAGGTTCCTGTATGTTGCAATCTACAGTTAACTTCTTCTTAGCAGAAGTTTATTCTTCAAACTCTACACTGGTTTTTTCTTTTTCAGTATGCTAAGATGTTAGGATACTTTTGTCCATGGGTTACAGAATTCTCCCCTTCTTACTACTACGAAGGGAGGTTACAACTATCCCACGATAGTTTCTGTCCCCACATGGACATCTTTTCCTTCAGCTGACTTACCATATGGTAAGTCACCTTCCAACCCCCTCTCTTCCAGGGTTTCCCCTGCTTGAGTTGGTACCATACTGAAACACTTCTCTTTCTTTCCAGTGTAGACTTTTTGTTATCCTTCAATGCATGCTCTGAACAACTCATCAGACAGGGACGGGAATATCTCCGCTCCCTTTGTCTGTTTTCTCTCTGTTTTTATACAGGAGAATCCCCTCTGCTGTTTTGTTCAGTTGCTGTGCATGCAGGAGTTCCAGTGATTACTTTAATGCTCATTGCAAGCTACTTTCAACTATCTTGCATAATACTACTCACTACAGGTTATCTTCTTCTAGCCATATCCTTTCCTAGGATGTGGCAACACACCTGACTTCTGTCAGTTTTATCTCATAATTCTCCTGCACAATGCTCTCTGCAATCTTCAGAGAAGCTTTCTATTATGGGCCCTTGCTACAGAGCATTGAACTTTGTCTCTGAGGGTTTTTCCATATAGTAGAAAAAGCTTATATAATCATTCCATGGCTATATAGGTTCTTTATACCCTCTTGTCTCCTGTTGTGATACAGAAGACAAGCTTTTTCTGCGTGAATGTCCAAGGAGTTCCCAATCTTGCAGGAATCTACCCCTTTTTTCCTTACAGCTTGGCATTATGCTTTTCTGCTCCACTTGGACAACGCATACTCTTTTAGTGTACATGAATACCCCTGTGTCCCTTGGCTGGGTCATGCTGGTGTCTTAGTCTATGCGTTTTTTTGTCCTTTGGACATGTCAGAGTCCTAAAGTACTCCTGACGTGTTCTTGCCAGACTGCTATTATCCTCTGTTTTTTCACGCAACCATACTGGTTATTCCACTGAACTACATTCCTGCACCGCAGAAATAGATTCTCTATATATCTTCAGGTGGTTTTCACCCCCTTATTAGATGAATCTTTTCCCATCACATTCCCCATGTGAATGTTTTTGTGGGGCTCAGTTGCAGGCATGTATCCTCAGACTTATATTCATGTATGTATATGTCCTATACATACATATTTTTGTAATCTGTGTGGGCATAAGTCATGCCCATCTATCTATATATATCACACATATCTAGACATATATGCACATATATCTAGATATGTATGTATCTTCATCTATCTATCTATCTATCTATCTATCTATCTATCTATCTATCTATCTATCTATCTATCTATACATACACACACACACCCATTGGGAGATGTCCATAGGACGCTAGGTATTACCTACTATCTCCCTAACTGTCTGTGCTATAAAGCTTTTACCTTCTTAAGGGGTCCAGACAGTCAACTCGCCTATTCTCATACGGCTCAGTAAGTGGGAGCGGTTATACACACAATTACTGCTGTGATGTCAACAGCTTCTATTTTTGTTATAGATCTCCCTGTCTATGAAGTATCAAACTTCAATGACTTCCTATCTCTTACCAGCTAGGAAAGACAGTGTACATCTTCAGTATTTCTGAGTACACTTCTGTTCTTCTTGGGAATTGGGGCTTTTTTCCATACCCCCTCTTCCCTTCAGGACTGGGCTAATTCTCCAGATCGGTCAGTCTTCTTCTTTTAGTCCTCAATGTTAATAACTCTGTACCTAAAAGAGTTTTCAGCTTTTTCCCGTAAAGCTTTCCATTGAAGACCTGCCGTTCTTCTCCTACCCCAGTTGACACCTGGGTCACCTGCCCATTCCAGGTTTGGAACTTCATCCTCACTGCTGTGAAGTTACCTTGAGGATTCGCTACTGCATCTACAGTACACTCCATCACAGTTCTACTTCCTACAATCCAGTAGGTAAGCTCTATATTGTACTAGTTCATTAAATATTTTAATGATACTTGACATACATTCTAAAGACTCATTTTTTCTGTAGTCTTTAGATTCGCTGTTCCTCTACAGCTCTTCTCTATTCTATTCTATTCATCCCTCAGGGGATGCCGGGGATCCAGGTTTGGGAAATGCCGTCCTGTTCCAGGGATACGCATTTTATGGGATCTCCCCTGGCACCCACAGCTAGGGAGTCCCCATATGTGAAGACTCATTCCTGCTTGTTCCTGGAGATAGCACAGTTACTTACTGTAACAGGTGATCTCTGGGAACAGCAGGAATTAGTCTTCACAACCCACCCACCTCCCCTAGGAGTTGTATCTATCTATCTCCTTTCCTCTTTCTCTTCTTCTGTCTCAGCTATGAAACTCAACTGAGGAGAGGCAGTGGGAAAGGCGGGAAGTCAGCGCGCAGGCGCGAGGGATGCTCCCAAAAGCTTTCTGATTGGATGCTGGGGAGCATTCCCGTGCAGGCTCCGTCGGTACCGACGTACCCATATGTGAAGACTAATTCCTGCTGTTCCCAGAGATCATCTGTTACAGGTAAGTAACTGTGCTATCCCTTTTGACTCCATTTCTATCAAAGCCCAAGGCTGCAGACTATTCCTTGCTTCTTAGTCATAGCCAAAATATCTCTTGGTTTCTTTCTCGTGCTTCCTTAGACTCTTTTGAGTCTGTTAGCAGAACCTCTGCTATAGCCATAGGGGCACGACATAGAGCCTGGCTCCAAGCTTCAGACTTAAACAAATGGGCACAACAAAAACTGGGTAATACTCCTTGCACTGGAGAAAATCTCTTCAATATGGAGTCTTTACATCAGGTTGCTCAGTGCTCCACTGACTTCCCTGTTTCTGAAGGCAATCCTAAGCCTTCTCCTTCCCCAGTAGGTAGGAAATGCCCTACCAAACCTTCTTTCCCCAGGAAAAGAAGGTTTCACTCTTCTCCTGCCCATCCTACAGATGTTCCTAAGCAGGGGACACCTCGCCCTGGTCTGAAGAATCCAAACTCTAGCCAGGCTGTACAAACCCAGCAACCATAGGTTCCTGAGAGTTACAACCTACAGTTAACTTCTTCTCAGTAGAGGTTTTTTCACTGTTTTTTTTTTTCCTTCAAAACTCTACACATGGATTCCTTTCCTCAGGACATCCTTTTCCTCCTACATAGGCTGAGCTGTTAGGATATTCATGTCTATGGGTCACAGGTTTCTCCTCTTCTTCCCACCAAGAAGAGAAGTTAACAACTATCCCATGATAGTTTTCTGTTCCAACATGAATTTGTTTTCCTTCCGCAGACTTACCATATGGTAAGTCACCCTTCAGCTCCTGTTTCTCTATCCTCTCATCCAGGGTTTCCCCTGAATGAGTGGTACCATAAAACTGCAGGGCTTCTCTAGCCTTTCATTCCAGTGTGGAGTTTTTTCTCTCGAATAAATTCCTTTCTTTTCTTTGGGCAGCTCATCAGACAGGGACAGGAATTCCTCCTCTTCCTTTGTCTGTTCTCTCTGTTTCACACAGAAGGATTCTCTCTGCTGTCTTCTTCAGCAGCTGCCCATGCAGGAGTTCCAGTGATTGGACTACTGGTACTTTTCCACAAGTTTCCAGTCTGTCTTCCACTACTTTTTATCTGGCCTTAGTAGTGCTTCCAAGATAGTGCTTTCGTCTATCTTAGATAATCGTAATCACTTCAGGCTTATCACAATATCTTCTTTTCTTGCCATCTCCAACCCCTGGATTTGGCAGCATAGTTGACCTACAGCCAGTTTTATTCCCAATTCTCCTGCATAATGCTCTCTGCTATCTTACAGAGAAGCTTTCTAATATGGGCCCTTGCTAGAGAGCATGGGGTTTTGTCTCTGAGGACTATCCTATATGGTTGGGAAAGGCTTCCTCGGTCATTTTCCATGACTGTGAGGGTTCTCCACCCTATTATCTCCTGTTATTATACAGGACATAAGCCTTTTCTACGTGAATGTCCAAAGAGTTTTCAAATTCCTACAAGGAATATGCTCTTTTTTCCTTGCAGCTTGTCCTCATGGTATCTTACTCCTTCATGGACAGCACATATTTACTGCTAACGCATGATACCCCTTATGTCCCTCCAGTGGGTCAACCTGGTATCTCATCCTGTGCGTTTTCTGTCCATTTACCATGCGAGAGGTCTACACGACTCAGGACTTGCTGTTTACAGACTGATGTTATCCTCTGTTTTTTCACGCAACCATCCTGGTTATTTCACTGGATAGCATTCCTGTACCATCTTAGCCAGAGGGAATAGATTCTCTATATATCTTCTCAAGTAGGTTCCACCTTCTTATTAGATGAATCTTTTTCCTTCACATCTCCCATGTGAATGTTCTTATGGCCATATCTCTATCTGCTTAGTTGCAGACATTTATTTTCAGACATATTTATTTATTTATTTATTTTAATTTCTTATATACCGCACTATTTAGTATCAGCGCGGTTCACAAGGAACAACGAACCATAACACAGGTACACTAAAAAAAAATTTTTTTTTAAACTGCCTCTAATGTTTCGATTGATTTTTACGTTTTTTGGTAAGCTGAATCCAAATCTGGTAACCAATTTGCTCCATCACGTACAGATTTTTTGCTACATTGGGTTAGCAGTTTGAGGTGAACGTTTCAAATTGAGTGCGATCGAGATAAGTTTCTTGGATGAATTCTTTATACTAATTGTTTAGTAGTTATTCAAATAAGAATAAAGAAAATTGTAACAAGGCAGCACATAAGAATAGAGTAATGTCAACAAAACACACTGTGATGGTAGCAAAATTGTCTGCACTTAAAACAGCCACATACATGTGCACAAACATTGAGCATATAAGAGCGAGGTTAGACACAAAGAAAAGCAAAGAAATGTGCAAAAAATGTTGTACAGGTATGTATGTAAGAATAGAAAACGCAAACCGCACCATTGCAATACATGAAGACAAACACCCGATGGTGTGAAAATAAAATTCTAATAAATGAGATCCGACACTGTGGTAATAACTAGCAAATTTTTATTTCAAAGTTTAGTAAAAACACGATATTTGTCAACACAGTTTAGATTTTAAAGTCATTCTTGGGTCAATCAATCTCCTGGTGGGCCCGTTTCTTCTTCCCCCGAATGCTTCTCTTGGTGCGCTGCTTGGCGTATTTTTCATCTGGGGTTTCCCGCAGCAGCAACCAGCAGAAATCAGCCATCATAGTGGTGTTCCATCTTCTTTGGTACCTTCTCTCTGCGTCCTTGATGTCCTGGTGAAACCTTTCACCTTGTTCTTCACTGTACGCCCCCAAGTTTTCGGGAAAGTAGTTCACATGGGAGTGCAAGAAATGGACTTTCAGGCTCATGTTACAGCCTTGTTCTTTGAAGGCATTGAGCATCCTGGCAACAATATCCTTATAGTTCTCATCCCGCCTGTTCCCCAAGAATTTGAGAACAACATCCTTGAAGGAATCCCAGGCTTCTTTTTCCTTCTCAGACATCGTTTCAGCGAATGCTCCATCTGAAATGAGTTTCCTTATATCAGGGCCAACAAACACTCCTTCCTTTAGCTTTGCTTCAGAAAGTCGGGGGAACTTTGAGCAAAGGTACCGAAAGCACTCACCATCTTTTGGAAGGGACTTGATGAATTGCTTAATGAGACCCAACTTAATGTGGAGAGGTGATAATAGAATTTTATCACGAGGTACCAAGCTCTCATGAAGAACATTTTTCTCACCGGGTCTCAAATACTCCCGAATTGGCCAGTCTTTTTTCCCCCAGTGTAGGTCACGGGCCCGGCTATCCCACAAGCAAAGGAAGCAGGGATATTTGGTGAAACCGGATTGCTGCCCTAATAGCATGGATAGAATTTTAAAGTCTCCACAAATCATCCACTTATGCTCATCATAACGAATCTTCTGAAGAATCAGGGCCAAATTCTCGTATTTTTCTTGGAGAATAACAGAGTGAGCAATAGGAACTGAAGCGAATGTGTTGCCATTATGAAGAAGAACACCTTTTATGCTGTCTTTTGACGAATCAATGAACAGCCGCCATTCAGCAGGATCATACTTGAGTTTAAACTTTTCCATCACTCCGTATATATCGTTGCAAAATACCAAATCTTCCTCTTTGCTGAAATACTTCAAAAATTGTTTCTCGCTGTTGCGGTACCAATAAAAAGTTGTTCCTGGTGACAATAGATTTTTCTGTTTAAGCCGAGAACCTAGCAGTTGGGCAGCATCTTTTGGGAGTCCTAAATCCCGGACTAAATCATTCAATTCAGCTTGAGAGAAAAGTTCAGGTTTCGGATCTGGTTCAGTTTCAAACTCGGAAGTACTGGACTCATCGGGAAAAGCCATCTGATGAGTCTCATCATGATCAGAACCGTCCACACAAATATGATCCAAAGATTTTGGTGATTCAGGCACAGGTACTTCGTTGCTATGAGGCATAGGCCTAATTGCTGAGAGAAGGTTGGGGTAACTTATTACGTTCTTATTTTTTAAGTTGTATCCCTTCACAATGCAAGAGCAAAAATAGCAGTCACTGCTGTGGTCTCTTTGTTCACGCCACATCATAGGTATTCCGAAACGAAATGCTTGTTTTTTACCTTTCATCCATAAGCGTAGATCTTCCTCACATGTCTTGCACACTTTGTGAGGAGCCCACGGTTTGTCTTGATCGCCTAACTTCAAACCGAAATAGGCGAAATATACTTTTTTAATAAATGCAGAAATGTTCCTCTGCCGCTTTTTCACGGTATATTCCCCACAAATAAAACAAAAACTGTCCGGAGAGTTGACGCAACCTCTGGCTCTGTGAGCCATCACAAATACACAAATACAAACTACAACTGTAGTGAACCACTTCGGAATAAAGCTGGATTACGACTGAGAAAACAAAAGGTAATAATGAACTTGCAAGAAACTGAAATTTGACAGGAACATTCATGTCGCAACCACCGTGTTCGAGCGAACGAGGCGAGGCGAACAGGAAAGAACATGCGCCAGCGCGAGTACTGGATTTAGCCCCCCGCCTCCCAATTGTCCTGTTAATGTATAAAATGAATACAAAACACTCTAAAATATCATGAGGGAGTGTTTCTAGTTAGTTAACCATTACAACCTCTATTTTGGGCCAAGAAAATAAACTGCAGTCGGCTAAAAAGAAATTATGTGAACATTCCTTATATGGGTAAGAAATCTAATTTTGCAAGAAAACGTGATGTGATGGAACATTTTGGCTATTTTTCCTGGATTCAGCACCCCAAAATCTATAGGAATCAGTTGCAAAACTGGAGGCAGTTTTTTGGTAGTGTACCTGTGTAATGAACAAAAATCAGTTTTACAGAGAACAGGGAAATACAACTTGGATAACTTAGGGAAACATGCACATCAACTATTTACATATGTAACAGTAAGCTTTGCATAATATATATATATTCATATATGTATATATTCCTATATACTTCTCTATAGATACATATGTCTGTAAGCTGTGTGTGCATATGTTATGCCCCTCCAGATCTCACTATAGACATATATCTATATACCCCTATATATATCTATATACCCATATATATATATCCCTCTATATATATATGTGTATCTGTCGAGATGCTTCCTTACAGGTAGATATGTATTTACATACTTATCTCCCTAACTGTCTATGCTTATAAGGGTTTTACCTCCCTAGAGGTTCCAGACAGTAGGCTTGTATATCTCCATACTGTCCCGCAGTATGTCTGGGGTATTATGCACACAACCACTTCTGTGGTTCTGACAGCTCTTTCTTTAATCCTAGGTATCCCTGAAGCTCCATGCTTCAATATTTTTCCTACCTCTCATCAGCTACGAAAGACAGGGTGGATCTTCAGTACATCTGAGGTTTCAGCCCTTCAAACATCTGTCCTCCTTGGAAATACGGGCTTTTTCCCATACCCCTTCTTCCCTCCAGGACTGGGCTAGTTTGTCCAAATCGGTAAATGTTAATGACTGTAGCTAAAAGAGTTTTCAGCTTTTTCCCATAAAGCTCCACTAAAGACCTGCCGTTTTTATACTACCCCAGTTGACACCTGTGTCACCTGTCAATTCCAAATTTGGACCTTCACCTTCACTGCTGTGAGGTCACCTTGAGGACTCCTCTACTGATTCTCCAGTAGACTCCATCAGCCTCTCTACTTCCTGCAATCCAGAGGTGAGATCCATATTATGATTGTTCATTCAATACTTTTGATGATAATTATCATACATACCAAGGACTCCTCACCTGCAGTCCTTAAGTTAGCTGTTTTTCCTACAGCTCCTCTCTTTTCAACTCCTACCCACCATCCCTCATGGGATGCCAGAGATCCATGTGTGGTAAGTGCAGTCCTGTCCCAGGGACACGCATTTTATGGGGTCTCCCCCTGGCATCTACAGCTAGGGAGTCCCCATATGTGAAGACTCATTCCTGCTTGTTCCTGGAGATAGCACAGTTACTTACCTGTAACAGGTGATCTCTGGGAACAGCAGGAATAAGTCTTCACAACCCACCCACCTCCCCTAGGAGTTGTATCTCTCTATCTATCTTCTTTCCTCTTTCTCCGTCTCTTTGTCTCAGCTATAAAACTCAACTGAGGAGAGACAGTTGGAAAGGCGGGAAGGCAGCACGCAGGTGCTGAGGGATGCTCCCAAAAGCTTTCTGATTGGACGCTGGGGAGCGTTCCCACGCAGGCTCCGTCGGTACCGACGTACCCATATGTGAAGACTTATTCCTGCTGTTCCCAGAGATCTAAATGAAAAAAATTCCGATTACCAAAACCTCACCCTACGTTAGAAAATAATTTTTGTCGGAGTTTCTCACATTGCCGAGAGCAGCTGACAGACAATCCTGATGCAGGGTTCACTAGCAGAAATTTGATGTTGAACCCGAAACGAGCGCTACGTCGGACAGTCGATTTGGCGGCAATGGCAATTTTTCTTCAGAGCTAAGTGCTTTTTATAAAATTACTATTATTAAAAAGGAGAAATCACGGCGGTGCTCTGTTTTAAGTACATAGCACTGGGAAGATAATCTCCGACAAAAATTATTTTCTAACGTAGGGTGAGGTTTTGGTAATCGGAATTTTTTTGATTTAGGTATAGTTGTACTCACATTGCCGAGAGCAGCTGACAGACAATCCTGATGCAGGGTTCACTAGCAGAAATTTGATGTTGAACCCGAAACGAGCGCTATGTCGGTCAGTCGATTTGGCGGCAATGGCAATTTTTCTTCAGAGCTAAGTGCTTTTTATAAAATTACTATTATTAAAAAGGAGAAATCACGGCGGTGCTCTGTTTTAAGTACATAGCACTGGGAAGATAATATCCGACAAAAATTATTTTCTAACGTAGGGTGAGGTTTTGGTAATCGGAATTTTTTTGATTTAGGTATAGTTATACTTCCGATAGGGTTTGGATTTTTACTTTAGAGTGTTATATGTTCCCAGAGATCACCTGTTACAGGTAAGTAACTGTGCTTTCATGACCTATTCCTGGCTTTCCTGTCCTTTGAGTGAATTCTGTTTATCACTACCTTCTGTCATCTGTCAGTCAACCAAATCTAGGCCAGTTCACGATCCATATACAGAGTAAGAAGCTATCTCTTAAATTAAGTGAATGAGTACTCAGTCTCTGACTACTTTACATTGGATGAAAATCTGTTCATCCACAATGTGAAGGAAATATTGACCATTCCCATTAGTTATAGAAAAGCATTTACATTTATCATGTACTATCAACCTGCTGTAGTTTTGATATTGGTATAAAACTATCACGTCCATTAATTAACAACTTATACTAACCCCAAATCATTAGTGAAATTATGATAGCTAAATGATATATGGTTTAAGTTTTTCTTATACACCTTTCAGTAATCAGTAAACTGGTTTACAATGCTTATAATAAAATATAAAATTACCCCTGTAATTTCTGTTATCTAAGGAGGTGCCAACTTTAATTGTGAAAGTAGGTTCCTAAGTGGGGCTATTTTAGTCATTTATGTGTACAGTATGTGGGCAAAACAAGCGTAAATGGCCTCATAAAATAGCACCCATGGCTTGCCATATTTTCCTTGCGTTTTTGGTTTTGCCTTTTTTATTTTCCTTTTTGTGTTACTTTTTGTATTTTGGGCTAGAGAAGGGGCAAGTATTTTTGGTTATATTCCTATTGCAGTTTCCTTTGGTTCTTGGGTTCAGAGTTTACCTGTTCCCCTTATTTCCTTGCAAGTTTTATTATGCTTGTAATTGAATTCATAAATAAAAAAGTTAAATTAAATAGCACCCAGCATAAATGTAGATGCATTGATTTGATGGCACACATACTTTGCCAGTGAGTGTGCACATGGGCAGAGTTTGGGCAGAGCATGCAAGTACATGTATAAAATTACTATAATTTACATGCAAAATACAGGTGTGTTAAGTGTAATCGAGTTGATGTCGACTCATGGCATCCCTATGGATAGTTGTCCTAAACTGTATTCGGCCTTCAGTCAGGAGGCTAATTGTTGATAGTTGCATCCACAGCTGCTGCTGTTATATTGATCCATCACATTGCTTGCCTTTCTCTTTTGCACCGACCTTTAACTTTGCTAAGCATGATGTCTATCTTTAATGATCTGTCTCTTCTCATGGTATGTCCAAAGTATGAAAATTGAAGTCTTGTCATTTTGAGCTAAGAAAGCTTAGGTTTGATCTCCTTTAGTATTGACTGATTTGTTCTTCGGTCAGTCCATGGTTCAAACAGTATTCTTCGCCAGCATCATAATTCAAAGGCATCAATTTTCTTTCTGTTTTTCTTCTTCATTTTCCAACTTTCACTTCTATATGACATTATTAAAAATGCCATGGCTTGGACAAGTCAAATCTTTGTATGCAGAGATACATCTCTGCAATGGAGAATTTAGTCTAGGTCCTTCATAGCCGTTCTGCCAATAGCAATGCATAATCAAATTTTTTGACTGCTTGTCATTTCTTTATTGATTGATTCAAGCAGGCTACAGTTGTCTACTGTTTCTATTTCTTCTCCATTAAGGATGAAATGATTGATTTTTGCTAATGGTCAGAATCTTTGACTTCTTCATGTAAAGGTGCAAGCCTATTTTAAGATCATTCCTTAATCTTGATAAGCAGATGTTTCAGATAGTTTTCACTTTCAGCCAGCATAGCGAAGGTTGTTGATGAATCTTCCACCAATCTTCACACCTTGGTTGTCTTCATACAGTCCTGTTTCTCGGCAGCTTTTGATCTTATCAACCATCTGTCAGATATTGGCATTTCAGACTCTGTGCTCAACTCGTTTTCATCATTTCTCCAAGAGCGTACTTTGAGTACAATCTGGTCACGATTCCTTATCGGCAGTAACCAGTCTGCCACTGGGGGTGCCACAAGGATCAGTTCTTTTCCTGACCCTCTGAACATATTCTTTGACCTTGATCCAGGGACATGGTATCGGCTCCTTTTATTATGCAGACAACATACTTTTGGTACACTATTCCACTTGGTCTGACTCTCCTGACCTGTCCTCAGTAAATGAGTTTTTAGATTCTGTAGCAACTTGGTTAGCCTTGAACCCATTTTCAATTGAACCCAGCTAAATCCCAGGCCCTATGTATCACTAAGAGTTGTTCTCTGCTGTGAGTACAATGATCAAAAGTTTCTCTGTTTCCCTCGTCATCCTGAGGCACTTGGGTGTAATTTTTGATACGTAGCTCTCCTCTTAGATCAACAAGTGGCTTCAACAGTTTGATCCTCATTTCTCTCACTAAGCAAAATTTGCTCTGTCCGATCTCTGCTTCTACAGATGCTTTGCACTCACTCATTCAGGCCTTTGTCATATCTCACATCAATTATTGTAACGCCCATCTACTGTGGTATTCGTTCCACAAACCTAAAAAAGCTACAACATGTACAGAATACAGCAGTCTATTTACTGGCAAATGCTTTACAGTATGACCATGTCGCCTCATTGTTTATGTGTTACCATTGGCTTCCCCTTCCCTTTAAATTTAATTTTAAATCCTCATATCTCATAAGGCCTTTTACATGGGCTTTCCTCTCTACCTCTCCACATTGACGACCCCATACTGCCCGTCATGAGTGCTTTGATCTCAGAACGCAAACAGTCTCGTTATTCTTTCCGTCTTTGCTGCTGGTATGGAAACATTGAGACATATAGCTTTCTATTTTTTGGCCCCATCTCTTTGGAATTCTCTTCCTCCCTGCATATGCACCGAGTCCTCTCCAGAACAAATTTAGGTACTTCTGAAAACCCATTCTTTTCAGAAAGCTTTCGGGGACTGCTCAGCCTAGAGTGGGAGGTTACTTCTACTGGCACCTATGCTGATCTTCTTTCCTGTTTAAAAATTGGCGTTCTTTTTCTATATTATGTATTTTAATTATTGTACAACACTTGGATGCTACCCGGCCAGAGCGGTATAGTAAGCTTTAATAAAAATAATTATTTGCTCTGCATATAAATTTCAACAGATATAGGGAAAGTATGCAGCCTTGTTTGTACACCTTTGCTGATTTTAAATCATTCTGTTTCTCCTTGTTCTGTTCAAAATGTTGCTTCTTGATCAATATAAAGATCATATCTCCAGGAACAAGCAGGAATGTAGTCTTCACATATGGGTGACATCGGATAATGACGGAGTGCATGTGGGAAGCTCCCCAGCTACCAATAGGAAAGCCTTTGGGGGCACTCCACTGCACCTGCATCTCTGCCTTCCCACTCTCCCAAATCCCTCTCTTCAGTTCTTTTCTGTGGGGCCAACAGGTGAAAACCCTGTCACCGGAAAAAAGAACCTAAATTTTTTTCTTCAGAAAGCACTTCTGCCTCACTGCACCGATATCGCTCGATTCTGATATAATTTTCTTTTTTGTTTTTCTCCTAAAATTCATTTATCTTTTTCTTTTTGTTTTTTTCCAAAACCTTTCCCTTGGGGCCTTGTGCCCACTGGGTCTTTTCCACCATCTTCATGATGGAAAAAACATTGAATAGGTTCAAAAAATGCCCCAAGTGCTCCAGCACCATTTCAGTAACAGATAAACAAGATTGGTGTCTGAAATGCCTTGGTCCTGACCATGTTCCCCAAAACTGCTCCCTTTGTAAACAAATGATTAAGAGAAGCCTAGGGAAGCGGGCCAAAAGGTTTGGGGAACTCTTTCCATCGCACTCTGTCATTGGCCTCAGCTTCCTCCAGAGCATCCTCAAGCTCTGTGCTCCAAGCTTTCTAAAGACTCAAAACACTTGGAGAAAAAGACCAAAAGACTCACGTCTCCCTTGATGTCTCCCAAGGAAAAGCAAAAGCCTTGTGAATTCTCAGAAGTTGAAGGACTTGAAGGAGATGTCCAAGGATTCCTCAAGCAGGTCTCGGGAATCGAGGGAAAGATCCTGCTCTAAACACCGGGAGTCTTCCAGGACCTCTTCTGACTCTAGCTATTGGCCCAGGCATTGCCAGCAGGAGGACATCTCCTCCAAAGCCTTGGTGGGGAATCTGGCGGCACCCAAGGCCTCAACCTCTGGCCTTACTCTGGTACAGTGGTGGCAAGCCCTGTTCTTGCATTTGACCAGACACAGGGAACTTTCTTGGATCAGAACATGCTATCCTTGGAGAGGACTTCAGCGTGCCCTCCTCACAACATTGGTGTCTCTTGCACCGACAGCCGGGGGGCTGCATACTGGTGCATCGACATCAGTAACCCCATTGATGCCAATCCAAGCATTGACATCGATACCACCATCAGCACTTATTCAGTCTGCCTCGAGACCCGATGCCTCGGTACCGACATCGGTATCAGCCACCGAGATCCCATTGATGTGAATCACAGTTCTAGACCCCGATGGTATTGAGGGGCATCGACACTGTTCATTTATTTTATTTATTTATTTAGCTGCATTTATATCCCGCTTTTTCACCGGGTCAAAGCGGTTCATACAAGCATTGACATCGATACTCACCTGTATCAGACTCAGATATGTCCGATTCTGACCACTGCTCCTTCAATTCCATGGACCTCAAGACATTTTCTCTGAGCCCTCACCTCCAACCACAAGCACTCACAGAAAATCATCACCATTTTTCCAAGAATTTATCCGAGACATGGCAGCAGGGTTATTGATTCCTGCTTCATTGGAACCGGAACAGAGGGTGGAGGAGCTAGAAAATTCTCCAGTACCCTTCAGCCCCGAAGGAAGCCACGCTCCTCCTGGTGCATCATATCCTCCACAACTTGATGCTCCGTATGTGGGAGACCCCTCTCAAGGTATTGCCCATTAGCTGTTGGCTTGATACTATGTACAGGGTACTGGAGTGTCCTGGTTTTCAAAAACCACAACTTCCACACCACTCTGTGGTAGTTGAATCGGCAATGCGTCACATCAAGAGTGGCAAAAACCACTTCCATATCTCCAGGAAGAGAATCCAGGAATTTCGATGCCTTTGCTCACCAATCCTTTCAAGCTTCGATGCTAGCCAGCAGAATCATTCTTACATTCTCTATATGGAAATGCTCCTCAAAGAACTTAATAAGAACTGGGAAGGTTTCCTTCCTGAGGAAAAGAGACCTGCTTTTCAAGCTGTGCTTGCACACAGCTAAAATGTGTCAAAATTTGTAAACCGGGCAGCATTCAATGTTTTCGAATCCACTAGTAGAGCCTTATCTATTGCCATAGGTGCACACCAGTTAGAATGACTCCAAGGATCAGAGCTGGAACAATGGGTCCAGGACAAGATTGGTAATATCCCCTGTAAAGGAGAGAACCTCTTCAGTAAAAACTGGAAGGAGAAGGCCGGAGAGCTGGAAATAAAGATGACAACACTTAAAAGGCTCTCCAAGAAGACTGCTGA
Organism: Ichthyophis bannanicus; assembly: GCA_033557465.1. Lineage (NCBI taxonomy): Eukaryota > Metazoa > Chordata > Amphibia > Gymnophiona > Ichthyophiidae > Ichthyophis > Ichthyophis bannanicus. The sequence goes on from CM066031.1 coordinate 1,768,953,751, forward strand.
CAAACAAATAAGAAGGCAGCAGCTAAAAGGATCCTTCTGCCGAAAGAAGAGGAGGTTCTACCCCTCCTATTCTCAGTCTGTTTATCAGCCCCAGCAAAAACAGCAGGGTCCTAAGCAAGCAAAAAAGCACATGATAGTTAAACCACAGCCAGCCACCCAGGCGCCGGCAGCACCCAGTTTTTGACTCCCATCTAGGGAGCATAGCCAGGCCGTCCCTGCACATTAATGGAGACGCTGCCATTTTTTTACATCGATGGCACTCCATCACCACAGAACAGTGCACCGTGTCCATAGTTCAGAAGGGGTTACCAGTTAAATTTTCAGAAACTTCCTCCTTATCACTTCAGGGGAAATTTCCCCACCCAACCTCCCCTCGACACCCTGTTCAAGCAGGAGGTCAACAATCTCCTTTCTTAAGGAGACCTAGAAGCAGTTCCTCAAAACCAACTGTTAAAAGGCTTCTACTCCCCATACTTCCTCATACCAAAGAAATCAGGGGGCTACAGACCCATTCTTGACCTCAGAGAGCTAAACAAATTCCTTGTCGAGGAGAAATTCAGAATGTTCTCTCTGGAAGCTCTCCTTCCCTACCTACAGGAACATGACTGGCTCTGTTCCCTAGACCTCAAAGAGGCCTACACTCATATTCTGATTCACCCAGACTACAGGCAGTATCTTCACTTCACCTGTCAGGTCACCCATTATCAGTAGAGTGTCCTTCCCTTCGGCCTTGCATCTGCACCGAGTCTTCAAAAGTGCATGGCCATAGTGGCAGCATATCTTCGAAACAATAAAGTCTTCATCTTCCCTTACTTGGTCGACTGGCTAATAAAGGCAGACTCTCCTGGAAAACTGTTCATCTCCAACAAACTCTTGCGCTGTTGCAACATCTGGGATTTGTAATAAACTTCCCAAAGTCCTAGCTCATTCCATCCCAAAGATTAGAGTTCATAGGTGCCGTACTGGGCACTCAACAATCCAGAGCCTTCCTTCCTCTGGACTACATGAACAGATTAGTGGACCTAGCCACCCACATGTGCCAACAGCTGACTGCAATGGCTTGAACCTTCCTTTGCATCTTAGGCCACATGGCATCCACAGTGCATGTAGTACCTTATGTGAGTCTGCAAATGTGACAGTCCCTCATTCCAGTGGACCCCAGCCACAGGGAATCTATGGGATATCATTCAAGTAATATGCCCTCTGGCCGAATCACTCCTCTGGTGCATCCCAACAAATCTTCTCACAGGGTCACCTTTTTGGATGCCCCAGCCTCAACATACCCCGACTATAGATGCATCCAAGCTCGGTTGGGGAGCCCATCTAGATTCCATCTCCACACAAAGACTGTGGACGGCCCAGGAATCAACTCAAAAAATCAACCTCTTCGAGCAAACATGAATGCCCTCCGAGCTTTCCAGCATCACCTTTCCAACAGCCAGATCCTCGTCAGGACAGACAATCATGTGGCAATGTTTTACGTAAACAAACAAGGAGGGGCGGGCTCTCTTCCTCTCTGTCAGAAAACCTGCCACCTATGAAACTTCATTGTTCTCCACTACATGCACCTCCTTGCAGTTTATATTCCAGGAGAGATCAGTCACTTGGCAGACAAACTGAGTCTGATCTTACATCCACACGAGTGCATCCTAGATCTGGAGACATTGGCACCAATCTTCCAAGCCTGGGGAACCCCAGTCATAGATCTCTTTGCCAATTCTCAGAACTCTCAACTTCCGCAGTTCTGCTCCAGGAGACCATCCAAATTCAGTCTGGCATCAGATGCCTTCATGCTTCACTGAGGTCGGGGACTGCTTTATGCATTTACCCCTGCTCCCGAAGACTCTCCTCAAACTCCAAACAGACAAGGGATCTATGATCTTCATAGCCCATTGTTGGCCCTGTCAGCCTTAGTTTCCCCTCCTGCTTCAGCAGACACAGACTTCTCTGATTCATTGGGATCTAAGCCAGGTCTTCTGTCCCAGGACAACGGAACAGTCCTTTATCCAACTGACAGCCTGGATACTAAGAGCATGATGTTTCAACATCTACCACTATCAACAGCCATGAAAGATGTCCTCCTTTCTTCCAGAAAACCCTCCACCAGGAGCACATACTCTTTCAAATGGCATAAATACCTTTCATGGTGCTCTCAAATTAACCACAATCCCTTTGAAGCATCAGTACCCATGCTTCTTCAATACCTTTTGCATTTGTCCTCTCTAGGACACAAAACAACTTCAGTACTATTTCAGCTTTTCATAAACCTGTTGATGGTCGACCATTTCCACAATTCCTCTAGTGGCACATTTCATGAGGAGCTGCCTCCTCACCATACCACCCCTTCGACTACCCCCCAGTAGCGTGGGATCTTAATGTGGTATTGACTCAACTCCTGAAGCCTCTGAGCCCTTAGCAACTATACACCTACAATACTTATCTTGGAAAGTTTTTATTCCTCATTGCCCTGACCTCAGCCAGGCACATCAGTGAGCTGCAAGCCTACCGTATACCAGATTCCATCATGACAGTCATCCTTCGGACACATCCCCACTGTTTGCCAAAGGTGGTGTCACCTTTCCACATCAATCAATCCATAATCCTTCTAGTCTTCTTCCCGAGACCTTGCACATCTCGCGCAGAAGCAATCCTGCACACACATGACTGCAAAAGGGCTCTAGCCTTCTATCGCCAAAGGACACAGGATATCAGAAAATCCTCTGTTATTTGTGTCCTTTGACCCTAACCTGCCTGGGTCTCCCTATAATGAAACGCATGCTCTCCAGATGGATAGCAGACTGCATATCACTGGCATATGACAAAGCAGGACTTACTCTCACTGGGCACGTTATTGCTTATGTCCGAGCCATGGCAGCAGTGATGGTGAACCTACGTTCAGTAACCATCAATGCGATCTGCCAGGCTGCAACATGGTCTTCCATCCACACTTTTGCCACCCAATACTGCTTGAGAAGGACTCCTGCTGGGATGCGGCTTTTGGCCAGTCGGTCCTTCAATATCTCTTTGGAACATAAAGGCAACTCCTACTCCCCCCCCCCCCCCCTCGCCCAACATTCCTACAAGATCTCCATGGCAGTGAAGTCTAGGCTACTTAACCTTGTCCGACTTTCTGACCTGGTCTAACTCTTCAGAGATCTGGGAACTATGGCATCCCATATGTGAAGACTACATTCCTGCTTATTCCTAGAGATTGCATAGTTACTTACTTGTAACAAGTGATCTCTGGAAACAGCAGGAATTTAGTCTTCACAACCCACCCTTCTCCCCTTGGAGTTGTAGGGTTCTATTTTTTTTTTTTTTTTTTACTCTTTTCAGCTACAAAGTCAATTGAAGAGAGGGAGTTAGGAGAGTGGGAAGGCAGTGGTGCAGGTGCTGTGGAATGCTCTCAAAGGCTTTCCTATTGGTAGCTGGGGAGCTTTGTCAGTACCCGATGTCACCCATATGTGAAGACTAAATTCCTGCTGTTTCTGGAGATCACCTGCTACAGGTGAGTACCTACAGTGCCTTGTGAAAGTATTCATCCCCTTGGTTTTTGTCCTGTTTTGTCGTATTAAGTACAACCTGGAATGAAAATGGAGGTTCATTTGGATGTTAAGTAATGGACCTAACAATATAGTCCAAATTGGTGAAGTGGAATGACAATAAAATACCTTGTATATATAAAAAGAAAAAGTACAAACTGAAAAGTTGAGTGCATATGTATTCATCCCTTTTGCTATGAAATCCCTAAATAAGATCTGGTCCAACCAATTAATCTCAGAAGTCGCATAATTAGTTGGTTAGGGTCCACCTCTGTGCAATCAGTGTCACATGACCTGTGTTTGTTATTAACCTGTTCACTGTAAACTGTTCCATGTAAACCGTTTTGCCTTGTAGAAAAACAGTATTTCAAAACCAGTTAAATAAATAAAATAAACATAATGCACGAATAAATATACCTGTTCTAAAAGGCCCCTAACTCTGCAATATCACTAAGCAAGCAACATGAAGACCAAGGAGCACTCCAAACAGGTCAGAGACAAAGTTGTGGAGAAGTATAGATCAGGGTTGCATTATAAAAAAAAAAAAATATCCTAAATTCTGAATATCTCACGGAGCACCATTAAATCCATTATAACAAAACAGAATATGGCATCACTACAAACCTGACAAGGGAAGGCCGTCCACCAAAACTCAGACTGAGCAAGGAGGGCATTAATCAGAGAAGCTAAAAAGACACCAAGGATAACACTGAAGGAGCTGTAAAGATCCACAGAGGAAATGGGAGTATCTGTCCATAGGACCGCTTTAAGCCACACACTCCACAGAATGGGGCTTTATGGAAGAGTGGCCAGAAAAAAGCCATTGCTTAAAAAAAGAAATAAGAAAACATGTTTGGAGTTTGCCACATGCTGCTGTGCAGACCCCCCAAACACATGGAAGAAGGTTCTCTGGTCAGGTGAGACAAAAATTGAACTTTTTGGCCATCATAGGAAATGCAATGTGTGGCGCAAACCCAACACTTCCCATCATCCCGAGAACACAATTCCCACAGTGAAACATGGTGGTGGCAGCATCATGCTATGGCGATGTTTTTCATTGGCAGAGACAGGAAAACTGGTCAGGATTGAAGGAACAATAGATGGTGTGGAGTGGAGTAGCCTAGTGGTTGGGGCAAGGTACTTCAGGCCGGAAGGTCGGGGGTTCAAATACCATTAGAGGGCAGCAACCTTGGGCCAGAAGAACTGGGGTTTCTAGTCCCACAGGTGCTCCTTGTGGTCTTGGGCAAGCCACTTAACCCTCCATAGCCCATGTTCCCTGTAAAATAGTTATCTCCAAGTTATAATGCCCTGTTCAATGTAATTTCAGTTTGTTCAATGTAAACCGCACTGATGCAGAATAGCACGGTATATAAGAAAATGTAAATAAATAAATAAATGGTACTAAATACAGGGCAACTCTTGAGGAAAACCTGTTTTTCTGACAGATTTCAGACTGGGACGAAGGTTCACCTTCCAGCAGGACAATGATCCTAAACATGCTGCTAAAGCTGGTTTAAAGGGAAACATTTAAAGGTCTTAGAGTGGCCTAGTCAAAGCCCAGACCTCAATCCAATTGAGAATCTGTGGCATTACTTGACGATTGCTGTACACCAACGCAGCCCATCTAATTTGAAGGAATTGGAGCAGTTTTGCCTTGAGGAATGGGTGAAAATCCCAGTGGCTAGATGTGCTAAGCTAATAGAGACATACCCCAAGAGACTTGCAGCTGTAATTGCAGCAAAAGGTGGCTCTACAATGTATTGACGTTGGGGGGTGAATACACATGCACATTCCTGCTTTCAGTTTTTTTTTTGTCTTAATGTTTGTGTCACAATAAAGGATATTTTGCACCTTCAAAGTCATAGCCATGTTGTGTATATCACATGGTGCTAACCCCCAAAACGCCATTTTATTTCCAGATTGTAATGCGACAAAACAGGACAAACACAGAGGGGATGAGTACTTTTGCAATGCACTGTACGCTGCATGAGAACTATCAGGTGTACTGGTATACCCATGTGGCCCAGAGTTTTTCATGATTGCACAAAGACTTTGCTATAGTCAATAAAATATATATAGGTATTCTTTTGTCTTATAAGTGAGCCATCTCACATCTACAATGATGTCTCTTGTTAATCACCCTTTCCTGAACCCTGCTTGCATTTCAGTCAGTTCTCATTCCAGGTATGGTTTTAGTCTCTGTTGAATGATCTTGAGTAGAATCTTTCTGTCTTGTGGGATCAAAGCGACTGTATATTTCTAAAGTCGGTTAAATCACTTTTCTTCAGTATTGGTATGAATACAGATCTTTTCCCATTAGTTGGCCATGATGTCTTTCAGATTTCCTGGCAGGACCTTGTAAGTATTAACAGTGGCATCTTATTGTTGTAATACCTCAGTAGGAATTCCATCAATGCCTGGTATTTTGTTCTTTGATAATGCCTTAAATGCTGCTTCGATTTCTTCATCACCAATGGTTCCTGATCATGAGGTACAAGTTGAAATGGCTCTATGCTGGTCTAACTATTCATTCCTTAAGGCACTATTTCTGCCACTTACTCTAGTCTTATATAAAGAGAAGTAGGCACCTATTCAGAGAAACATAGAAACATGACGGCAGAAAAAGTCCATATGGCCTATCTAGTCTGCTCTTCCATATCAACTACTATAGTCCCTTTTTTTTCCTTTAGAGATCTTCTGTGTTGGTCCCATGCTTTCTTGACTTCATTTACTGTCCTTGTTTCTACTACCTCCACTGGGAGACTATTCCATGCATCTACCACTTTTTTTGAAGAGAAATATTTCCACATATTACTCCTGAGTCTATCCCCTTTCATCTTCATCCTATGCCCCCTTGTTTCAGAGCTTTCTTTGAATTGAAAGAGGCTGTTCTCCTGGTCATTTATGCCACGGAGGTATTTAAATGTGTCTATCATGTCTCCTCTATCCCTTCTTTCCTCTAAAGTATACATATTGAGTTCTTTAAGTATGTCCCCATATGATTTATTACTAAGACCACTGACCATTTTATTTGCCACCCTCTGCACTGACTCCACTCTGTTTATTTCCTTTTGAAGGTGTGGTCTTCAGAACTGTATACAATATTCCAAATGAAGTCTCACCAAAGACTTATACAGAGGCACTATCATCTCCTTTTTTCTGCTGGACATTCCTCTCCCTATGCACCCAAGCATTCTTCTGGCTTTTGCCGTCGCCTTTTCTGCCTGTTTAGCCACTTTACGATCATCGGAAACATTCACGCCCAGGTCCCGCTCTTCTTTCGTGGACAGAAGTACTTCACCTCTTACGAGGTATACTATACTCGTATACTGTACCGCTCTCTTGGATTTTTGCAGCCCAAATGCACAATTCTGCATATTTTAGCGTTTAAATCTCAGTTGACAAATTCTTGACCTTTCGTCAAGCTTAGCTCCTCATGTTATCTACTTTTTCTTGGGTATCTACTGTATCGTAGATTTCCAGGCCAATGTAAAAAAATAATGCTGAAGTTATATGCTATCAATTTTACGCCAATTTGCAGCGCACCGATAATTTGCGACTTCAGCGCCGGCATGCAGAAAGTGGCTCATGTACAAATTAGCCATGAGTTAAACTGTGCACAAATGGCAGCGTTAAACTGGGAGAGCAAGCCAAACCTGTGTATATGGATGTCTGTGCTAGTTTGGTATTCTCTCCCAGAAAATAAGAGCACCATTTGCATATGAGTCCCAGCAGTATTTTGATGGCATCGAGTGCTTTCTCTGATGCCTAAATCATTTGAGGGGAAATGTCAAGCTCCCCTCAGATTATCAAGGTATTGGGGAAAGCCTCCATGCCATCAAAATACTGTTGGGGTCTGGTGCCCCCAACTGAAAGTGAATCCCTGGTGGCCCAGCAGCCCCGATTTCCCTCCCCCCCCCCCCCCACCTCTTTCCAAACTAAAAATAAACCTTGTGGCCTAGCGGCCCCTCACCCAACTAAAAAATATACCTGGTCGCCCAGCAGCCCCAAAATCCCCTCCTGGTTCCTTTATAAACGAATGAGAGCTCTGCCCATGTACTCCTGCTCTTGCCCCACCATCTTATTTTATTTATTTATTTATTTAACCGGTTTTATATACCATTTTTCTGCAAGGCAAAACGGTTTACATTGAACAAGAAGGAGCATTTACATGGAACAGTTGGAACTTGAAAAATAGCAGCACCTGGCCCCGGACAGTGCATCCTGGGATGCACCGGGCAGAGTCTGACTGCCATATAAGGCATATTCTACTTTATATGGTAGTCTGACCTCACCTGGTACATCCTAGGATGCACTGCACGGGGCCAGGTGCTGCCATTTTTCAAGATAACGATGCAAGAGCGGGAGCACATGGGCAGCACTCCCTCTTGGTTGCAAAGGTACTGGGTGAGGGGTGGGGATTTGGGGCCACTGGGCCACCAGTATATTTTTAGTTGGGGGGTGGGGGGATCGGGGCCACTGGGCTACCAGGGATTCACTTTTTGCTGGGGGCACTGGCCTCCGACAGTGTTTTGATAACATCAGGGTTTTTCTCCAATGCCTAGATCGTCTTTGAAAGTTTTCCTCAGATGATCCAGGCATCGGGGAAAGCACCTGATGCCATCAAAATACTGTCAGGGGCATGTGCTAGATGTTTAAACCATTTCAGACCCAGGCGTAGAGATATTGGCACTAAGGCTGGTTGAAAAATCCTCTATGCATTTCTCTGCATCCAGTACAGCCAGTATTAGCTTACCATCTTATGTGCAGCTCATTTGCCTATAATTTAAATACATTTAGATTTCCTTATCGTTCCTCCAGTTCAGTCCTCTACCTCTGGGTTGTCAATCTCTTCCTGCAGCTAGGAGACTGGTATGTCAGAATGATGACATCACTGGATATAGCCTGCTGCACTCCCACTTGCATCCCAGTGTAACCAGTCTCCTTGCAGCAGGAGGTCTTGACGAGCCTTAGGGAGAGGCTCTCTGGAGGAATGGATAAGGAGCCAGGAGGTTTTTAGGATAGTTTTTTTTTTCAAAACTTTATTTTATTCATTACATACAAACTTACAAAATTGAACAACACTCCATCTCCGGGGAAGTGAACTCTTATCCCCACCCGGAGAGCAACTTCATGCAATGAATACAGTTTTTTATAATATTTCCCCTCCTACCTCCCCCCCCCACACCCACCTCCCCCCCCCCCCGCACACCCTCCCACCTCATCAGCACGATCCATCTGTCGCATTGCCCGCACGCCCCCTGCGCTCCATCTCCTAATGGCCAATATGTAGGAGCTCGTTCCGACACCTGGCTCCCAGGGTCTCAATATAAGTGCCCCATATCTGAATGAAGGTAGTCCAACGCTTGACACTGCCCCGTGCATGCCACCGCTCCATCAGCATTACCTGGTGAAAACAGTTATGCCATTCCACAAACATGGGAGGGCGTTGCTCGCGCCACCGGCGCAAAATAGGGCCTTTCCCCACCAGACAAGCCTTCCGCATTAATAACCTATCGATACGCCGGGTCGGGCAGGGGGGATCTAGCCTGTCCAGTACCAAGGCACCCGTAACTGCAACAATTCACTAATATAGGCTCGTATCCGAGCCCAATACGGTTGAATATGGGGGCAAGCCCACCACATGTGTAGCAGATTAGCTAAAGGCGCTGAACAGCGTGGGCACCGGCCATCCTCCGTCAGGCAACTACGTAGGGCTCGACGTGGTGAAAAATAGGCTCTTGTGAGGCACTTGAATTGCATCTCGCGCCACTTCGCCCCCACCGCCAGAGCAGCGATCCGGCATAAAGCTGCCCTAATCGTGCCCGGGGGAACCTCCCTCCCCAGCTCTGCTCCCCAAACCGCCTCCACGCCCCGGTAGTCAACGGGGGTACGAAGGCTATCCAGGCGGGCTCTCAGGCCCGCTATCGTGGGAGGGGTTGCCTCCCCCAGTGCAAAAAACCCCAACAACTGTTCGGAGCGCTCCGACGCCAGCACTTCCCGAGGTAAGGAAGAGACGACGTGAGAGGCCTGTAGGAACGCAAAGGTATGCTTGGATGTCAAGTCATATTCCTGACTGAGGGCCTGAAAAGATTTATAGTGGCCACTGGCCTCAACCAGGTGTCCTACAAGGCGAATGCCCTTCCGTCTCCAGTCCCGAAACCCCCAGGACCCCGAACCGGGAGCAAACTGGACATTACCTTGCAAAGGCAACCAGCTGGACGCCATCCAGGGCGTCCCCCAGCGGGTGTTGAGGTACCGCCAGGTCCGCTGTGCTGAACCAAATAAAACACTGTTCACCAGACGGCTGGGTAGATTTTTGGGCCACGTATGTAAAGCCCCTAACAGCGAGAGGGGTGCTACCAGCGCCTCATCCATGGGTGTAGGTGTGTATGTTCCCGTTTGCCCAAGCCAATCTCCAAGGTGGCGTGCCTGACAGGCCAGTGCATAGATACCCAGGTCTGGAAGCCCCATCCCTCCCTCATGCCACTTCCCCACCAGCCGTATCAGAGGAATACGAGCCCGCGCACCGCGCCACAGAAATGTCCGGATCAACTGTTCCACCTGCCGCAGATCTCTCCGATAGAGCCAGACCGGCAAGGTTTGCAGCCAATACAGCAACCGCGGCAAAATCACCATCTTGACCGCCCGTTTTTAGGATAGTTAAGTGGGTTGGAATTAGTTCTAGGCAGTGCCTCTTTAAAAAAACAAAACAAAAAAAAAAAACCAGGAAGAAAGGCTTTCTTGATCCCTGCCTGCGCCGGTGCTGGGGTTTTCTTCCTGGGGGGGTTCTGACTCAGGCCTTCGAGTTTTCCCCCCACCCTGCTTGGCAAAGAAGTCTTACCTCCCTGAATTTATGGGGGTGAGCCCTTCTTTGACGGTGTGCATCGCGGAGTTGCAGTTCCTGTGCTCCGCGTGTGATCCGGTGGCTGTTCATCGCACGAGGTGCTTTAAGGGCCCCGGGTTCCAGGCGCTGACAGCGACGCTTTTGGGGAGCGTGGCAGACCGGACCAGTAAGTGCTTCACCGGCGTCCGGCTGCTCTTTTTGTCCAGGCCGCGCTGATACGGGTGAGCAAGGACGCCGCGGTGATTTTGGCGCCCTTTTTCCTTTGCAGTTTGCACTCGTGGTGGCCATTTTCTGAGCCGCGATGCAGCCGCGTGGCAGCTAATCATCTCCCGTTTTCGGGTCTGAGCACTGCTGCGTGTTCTTTTCTTTTGTTTTCTTTTGTTTTCTTTGATTTCTTTAGCTTTGGTTTGATTTCTTTCTGGTGGGTCTTATTTCTTTCCTGTGTGGCTTCAGCCTCTTCAGGCAGCCCTTCGTGTTCAGGGGGTGGGGGCTGCAGGGGGTTCAAATTTTTTTTTTTTTGGGAGCTGTTCGTTAAAAAAAATCAAAAACCAATACTAAATAAAATAGAATAATACAGATAGCATATGGCCCAGCAGGGCCTTCCCAGTCAAAAGGGTCAGACGTTAGCGTCAGCCCCGGGGGACGTTTTGGTTCTCTCCTTATGGCTGCCCGGCCTCAGTGTCTCGTGTGTGGCACTAGGAGGGGCACGGTCGCTGACACCGGAGTGTGCAGGGGCTGTGCTGCCCTATCTTCGGCGGTGGAACTTCAAATGGAGGCCCACGAGTCCCCGGAGGCGCAGGTTGCGCCAGCGGGGGTGACAGCTGCTTCCCCGCGGATCTCGGCCCTAGAGCCCGATTTGGAGGTGCTGGCGGGGCCCTCTGGTGAACCCTTGCCAACTCCGGTGTCCGGTCTCAGCGGCTTCAGTCCTGAGTTTGTTCTCCTTATGCATCAGGCTTTTTGCCTGCGGCAGCAGGGCAAAGGGCTGCTCTCGGCGTCTCTGGCGTCCCAGCCTCCGCAGTTAGTGGCGGAAGGCGTGGCGGGCGCGGATTCGCCGGCACCGAAGCGAGCGAAACTTGCAGACCAGGTGGAGGGCACCTGGCTCGAAACCCCAGATCCGGATTGGGATCCTGAGGAGGGCTCGCAGGACCTGGAGGAAGGTGAGATCCTGGAGCCCAAGGATCAAGCGAAGATCATTCGGGTGTTCCGCAGAGAGGAGTTGGCTGCTTTGATCTCAGAGACATTGCAGATGTTGAACTTTGCTCCGCCAGCGGCGGTGGAGGACGACATGGAGGATCCTGTCATCCAAGCGGTTCGACAGACACAGGTGGTGTTTCCGGTGCACCGGGTGGTCGAGAAGATGATTCAAGACGAATGGGATAAGCCGGAAGCGGGGCTTCGGGGCATTCAAACTCTGACTAGGTTATATCCTTTGGCGGATTCAGCTAAATACAGATTCCGAACTCCGCGGATAGACGCGGTGGTGTCCGCTGTTACGAAAAAGACCACCATTCCCGTTGAAGGAAGTGCGGCTTTGAAGGATGCCCAGGACCGTAAAGTTGACGGTCTACTTAAGCAGGCTTTTGAAGCGGATTCTCTTTCGCTGCAGGCCTCCATCTGCGGAGCCTGGGTCGCCAGAGGGTGTTTGTGCTGGGCCCAGCGGCTGCGCCAATCCTCGCACGTCGATCTCGAGGAGGTGAAAGAGCTGGATCGCTTGGAGTCCGGAGCGGCCTACCTGGCAGATGTGCATTACGACTTAATTAGGGCGCTGACCAACAGCACGGGGTCGATGGTGGCTGCTCGTCGCTCCTTGTGGCTGCGCAATTGGGCCGCGGACGGCCCTTCTAAATCCCGTCTCAGCAATCTTCCCTTTAAGGGAGGTTTGCTATTTGGGGAAGATTTGGATAAGTTGGTGAAGGACCTGGGTGAGTCTAAGGCGGGTCGGCTGCCCGAGGACAAACCGTAACAGGCCAAGTCTGGCCAGGGCGTTCGGGGTCAGTTTCGGGATTTCAGAAGATTCTGTTCGACGCGGCCCGGTGCCTTCCAGAGAGGCAGTTTCCCTCTAGAGGTCAGGGGCTTTCAGGGGTTTCGGGGAGCGAGTAGAGGCTTCTCTTCCAACCCGGCGTCCACTTCCCGTAAGACCCAATGAGGCGAGGCGGGTCCCGGCGGAGGAGCCTCCCATAGGCGGTCGGCTTCGGGGGTTTCTTTCTGCCTGAGCTGGCCCGGCCCGTGCGGGACTCCTTTGTCATGTCTCCTTGCCGGGGTCCCGCGAAGACTCACAACTGGGGCCACTATCAGTTTCAGGCATTGCCGTTCGGCCTGGCGCCGCGGACCTTCACCAAAATTATGGTGGTGGTAGCAGCGGCATTGCGCAAGGAAGGTATTCTGGTCCACCCTTACCTAGACGATTGGTTGATTCGAGCCAAGTCTGCAGAGGAAAGTCTCCGGGTGACGGGCAGGGTGGTGCAGTTTTTGCAAGAGCTGGGTTGGGTGGTCAACCCGGCCAAGAGCCGTTTGCAGCCCACTCAGGACCTCGAATACTTGGGAGTCCGGTTTGATACCTACAAGGGGCAAGTGTTCCTGCCGAGCAAACGGGTCGAGGGTTTGCGGACTGTGGTGCGGCAGTTCCTGTCGGCGTCGGCACCATTGGCGTGGGATTATCTTCGGGTGCTGGGCACCATGGCGGCAACGTTGGAGGCGGTGCCTTGGGCCAGGTTTCATATGCGGCCTCTCCAGAGAGCGCTGCTCCGCCGTTGGTCGCATCAGAACTATTCGTTGAGCACGCGTCTCCCTTACCTGTGCAAAGTTTGGCAGTCCCTTCGTTGGTGGCTTCGCCCCTTGTCGCTGGTGGGCGGTTTGCCGCTGGAGCAGCCGGAATGGTTGCCATTGCTGACGGATGCCAGTCTGGTGGGCTGGGGAGCCCTCTGCGGGAGTCAGTTTGCGCAGGGGCTTTGGTCTCCCCTGGAGGCCTCGTGGGCGATCAATCGCTTGGAGCTTGGAGCAGTGTTCCGGGCCTTTCAGGCGTTCGAGAGCTTGGTGCGCGGTCAGTCAGTGCGAGTTCTCTCTGACAACTCGGCGACGGTGGCGTACATCAACCGCCAGGGCGGCACCAGGAGTGCTGCGATGGAGGCAGAGGCCGACGAGTTATTCGGGTGGGTAGAGCTTCGCTTGTCTTTGATCTCGGCAGCGCACATTGCCGGGAAAGACAATGTCACCGCGGACTTTCTCAGCAGAGTGCACGTGGATGCAGGGGAGTGGGAGTTGCATCCCGCGGTTTTCCGCCAGATAATCTGGCGCTGGGGGACTCCGGTCATGGATCTCATGGCGACCTTTCAGTCTGCCAAAGTCGGCCGTTTCTTCAGCAGACGGCGGGAAAGGATGTCGGAGGGCATCGACGCCTTGCTTCGTCGGTGGCCGTCGGACGGCCTCCTCTGTCTTTCCACCCTGGGCGCTGATAGGCCGGGTGGTTCAGAAGATCAGGGCGCATGCGGGGAGAGTGCTGTTGGTGGCACCCGATTGGCCGAGGCGTCCCTGGTACGCGGACCTGATACGTCTCTTGGACGGAGAGCCTTGGCGGCTGCTGGCGAGGTTGGATCTGTTGCTCCAAGGGCCCCTCCTCATGCCTCAAGTGGATCGGTTCTCGCTTATGGTATGGCCCTTGAGAGGGCTAAACTCATGAAGAAAGGCTACTCGTTGGCGGTTATGGCAACTTTACTTTGGGCGCGTAAGCATTCGACGACTTTGGCGTATGTGCGTGTCTGGCGTGTCTTTGAGGATTGGTGTTTGCGGCGTCAGGTTAGGGCAGGCTCGGCTTCGATCCCGTTGGTCTTGGAATTTCTGCAGAACGGCTTTGACAAAGGTCTTGCTGCCAGTTCCTTGCGCGTCCAGTTGGCAGCCTTTTCCTGTTATCCGGGGCAAGATCAATGGCGTGCCTTTGGGGGCTCATCCTGACATCGGTCGTTTTCTGAAGGCAGTCGCTTGGGTATGCCCAGCGCGCAGGGTGTGCGTTCCCCCGTGGGACCTGAATCTCGTTCTCACGGCCCTCGCCGAGCCCCCCTTTGAGCCCTTGCGTCATGCGTCCGTGAAAGATTTGACGCTCAAGACTGTATTCCTGGTGGCAATTTGTTCCGCGCGGAGAGTTTCGGAACTGCAGGCGTTGTCGTGCCGGGAACCCTTCTTATTTATTTATTTAACATTTTTATATACCGCACTATTCATCATCAGCGCGGTTTACATAGAACTACCTTTTTCTAGGGAAAAGGTGGTCTTGCATCCGGTCCCGTCCTTTCTGCCTAAGGTGGTATCTCCCTTTCATGTGAACCAGGCAGTGTGTTTGCCCGTTCTGGGGTCTTTGGGGGGCGGTGACTCGGATAGCAGTCTTCGGCGTCTCGACGTGAAGAGAGCCTTGCGTCAGTATTTGAGGGTCACGGAGGCCTTCCGCAGGTCAGACCGTTTGTTTGTTCTGTACGGCGGAGTTCGCAAGGGTGAGGCGGCGGCTAAGGCGTCCATCGCCCGCTGGCTTAAAGAAGCGATTGTGTCTGCTTATTTGCTTCAGGGTCGTGTTGTGCCTATGGGGCTGAGAGCGCATTCCACCAGGGCGCAGGCGTCATCTTGGGCAGAGCATAGCTTGGTCCCCCCGGGGGACATTTGTAGGGCGGCGACTTGGTCGTCTCTGCATACGTTCAGCAAACATTACCGACTGGATGTTGCTGCGGCTTCGGATGCTCGTTTCGGCTCAGCTGTCTTATCTGCCGGCTGGAAGGGTCCCTCCCATTGATTACTGCTCTGGTACATCCCAGAGGTAGAGGACTGAACTGGAGGAACGATAAGGAAATGATAATTATACTTACCTGGTAATTGTAGTTCCTTGAGTGACGACAGTTCAGTCCTCCTTCCCGCCCGGAGGTGTCGAGGGGGGTTCCCGATTGGTGGCAGGCGGCAGATGGTTACAGGTGAGTCTGGATTCCTTCCATTCCTTTGTTTGTTCCCTTCTCGATGGCAAGGCAGGCGGTAAGAAAGCCTTGTCGGAAGGGGTGGATTACTTAAAGTGCATATGTTATTGTTTAGCTACTTATTTGTTGCTCCTTTGAGTCTGCTTTGTTATAGTTCACACTGGGATGCAAGTGGGAGTGCAGCAGGCTATATCCAGTGATGTCATCATTCTGACAAACCAGTCTCCTAGCTGCAGGAGGAGATTGACAACCCAGAGGTAGAGGACTGAACTGTCGTCACTCAAGGAACTACAATTACCAGGTAAGTGTAATTATCATATTCTTGACGTTAATTGTGCACTAATTTTTTCTTTGCTGTATACATGCATGTCTTTTCTGCATTTGGCAGTAGCAGTAAGTGTGCTTAAAAGTAGTATTATCTGTGCTTAAAGGCCACGCTAGTTTTCTGCATCAGCCAGTTGGTATCATCCGCAAAGAAGCAAACCTTACCCAGCAGCCCTTCCACAATATCACTAACAAAAATGTTAAAAAGAATTGGACCAAGGACAGATTCCTGTGGCTCACCACTGGTAACCTTCTCCTCAGAGTGAGCTTCATTTACCTGTACTCTTTGTCGTCTCCCACTCGACCAATTTCTAACCCAGTCAGTCACTTTAGGGTCCATTCCTAGGGTGCTCAAATTATTTACAAGTCGCCTGTGTGGAACATTGTCAAAGGCTTTAGTGAAATCTAAGTACACCACTCTCACTTGGTTTGCAGCTTGTCGTGCTGTGAGGGCTTGCGTGCATCAGTGATGCTGAGAGCTAAACTATCGGTAGTTTAACTACTGGCAGGGTCTCCCAAGATGGACAAATCTCAGCTGAGGTGCCAGACCAAGACAAACCACCCATCTGGGCAGCAGCAGAATGGGACAGTGTTGACGCGGAGGATCACATTTTTGTGACAACGGCAACAACACCAAACTTAAACTGCGTGGAAGAAAGGCCCGGCAATCTACTTCTGTATCTTGCCATGAAAACCCAATGGATAGTTACAACAAAACAAATTGTGCTATGGTGCTGGAAGATGAGAACCCCAGGTCAGAAGGCACTCTACTAGCTACTGGGGAAGAGCTGAAGACTTTTCAGAGTAAAGCCAGCATTATATGATGTGGTTGGATCAAAGCCCTCGGGAAGTCTGACTGCTGATGTAGCTGCGCATGAAATGAGAGTCAGAAGCTGTAAAGATGTCTTACGCATTGGAACATGGAACGTACGAAGCATGAACCAAGGGAAGTTGGAGGTGGTCAAGAATGAAATGGAACGTGTACAACTTGATCTGTTGGGTGTCAGCGAACTGAAATGGACTGGCATGGGGCACTTTGCATCAGATGATCACATGATCTACTATGCTGGAAATGAAAGACAAAGAAGAAATGGTGTTGCATTTATAATAAAGAAGAAATTTGCAAGAACTGTAATGAAATACAATGCAGTCAGCGAACGCTTAATCTCTATTCGTCTACGAGGATTGCCTATCAACACAACTATAATTCAAGTATATGCCCCAACAACAGCTGCAGAAGAGAATGAAATTGAAGAGTTCTATGAACAAGTACAAGCTGAAATTGACAGAACATGCAAACAGGATATCCTGATAGTCATGGGTGACTGGAACGCAAAAGTTGGCAACAAAGAAGCAGGCAAAGTAGTTGGAAAATATGGACTTGGCAACAGAAATGAAGCTGGAGAAAGACTGATAGAATTCTGCAAGACCAATGATCTATTCATCTCAAACACCTTCTTCCAGCAACACAAGCGGCGACTGTACACATGGACTTCACCCAATGGATTGTATAAAAATCAAATTGACTACATCTGTGGAAGTTAACGATGGAAAAGCTCTGTAACGTCAACAAAGACAAAACCTGGAGCTGACTGTGGTACAGATCATCAACTACTAGTATGCAAACTCAAGCTAAAGTTGAAAAAGAGCAAACCACTCATGAAAGGATAATCCTACCCCAGGTAATACACAATTCAACAAAAGAATGAAGTGCTGTAACCTAAAACAAAGTGATTAAGAAAAAATAAAAAACAGAACTATGTATATAGTTTATGTATATAGTTTAATTGTGTTCAATTGTACATAGTTCACTAATTGTTAATTGTTATCTGTTAACCGTAATAACCAAGCTGCAAATTGTTATATGTAAAAACAGTTCACTCTGTTTATTGTTGTTATATGGAAACCGCACCTGATCAATGGAAGGAGCGGTATATAAATAATCTGTTAATTAATTAATTAATTAATGAATGCAGCAAAATATGACCTTGAGAATATACCACTGGAATTTAAAGACTGCCTGCAAAATCGATTTGCTGCTTTAGATACAAATGACAGAGCTCCGGAAGAGTTATGGAATGACATCAAGAAAGTTGTGTTGGAAGAAAGCGCGAGAAGTCTCTACAAAAGGTGAAAAAGCAAAAACAGCCAAAATGGATGACAGAAGAAACTCTGAAAATTGCCCAGAAACGCAGAGAAGCTAAAGCAAGAGGAGAAAGAAAGACAATCGCAGAACTCAACAGAGATTTCCAACGTGCAGCAAGACAGGACAAGGAAAAGTACTACAATGACAACTTGCAAGGAAATAGAAGCAGAAACTATTAGAGGGAGAACAAGATCGGCTTTCCTAAAGCTAAGAGAGTTAAAGAAAAAGTTCCAGCCTCGAATTGGAATTTTACAAGATGCTCAAGGTTCTATGCTGAATGATGCTGAGAAGATCAAGAAAAGGTGGAAGGAATATACAGAGTTTTTATATGATAAAGATCAAGTGGACCAACAGCCGTTTCAACCTGTACCTTATGATCGGGAACCATTGGTGATGAAAAAGAAGTTGAAGCAGCATTGAAAGCCTTATCAAAGAACAAAGCACCAGGCATTGATAGCATGCCCATAGAAGTATTGCAGCAATCTGATGCAGCTGTTACCGTACTCACAAGGCTCTGCCAAGAAATATGGAAGACAACATCATGGCCAACTGACTGGAAAAGATCTGTGTTTATACCAATACTAAAGAAAGGTGATCCAACTGACTGTGGAAATTATCGCACAATCGCTCTGATCCCACATGCCAGCAAGATTCTACTGAAGATTATTCAAAAGAGACTACAACCATACCTGGAACAAGAACTACCTGAAGTGCAAGCAGAGTTCAGGAAAGGGCGAGGAACGAGAGACCTCATTGCAGATGTGAGATGGATCCTTGAAAAGACTAAAGAATACCAAAAGGATATCTATTTGTGCTTTATCGACTATAGCAAGGCTTTTGACTGTGTAAACCATGAGAAACTCTGGACCACATTAAGAAGCATGGGTATGCCAGAACACCTGATCGTTCTCTTGCGCAATCTGTACATTGATCAAGAAGCAACAGTTCGAATGGAACAAGGAGAAACAGAATGGTTTAAAATAAGCAAAGGTGTAAGACAAGGCTGCATACTTTCCCCCTACCTGTTTAATTTATATGCAGAACAAATCATCAGAGAAGCAGGATTATATGAAGACAAGAGAGGTGTGAAGATTGGTGGAAGACTCATCAACAACCTGATGATACCACATTACTGGCTGAAAGTGAAGATGATCTGAAACTTTTGCTTCTCACAATCAAAGAACATAGTCTCAAAATGGGCCTGCACTTTAATGTAAAGAAGACAAAGATCATGACAACTGGCATAATCAACAGGTTCATCGTTGAAGGAGAAGAAATTGAAATTGTGAACAACTTTAACCTACTTGGATCAACTATCAATAAAGAAGCAACAAGCAGTCAAGAAATCAGACGACGCATTGCTTTTGGCAGAATGGCTATGAAAGACCTAGATAAGATTCTCAAGAGCAGAGATGTCTCTCTCCATACAAAGATTCGACTTGTTTAAGCCATGGTATTTTCAATAACATCATATGGATGTGAAAGCTAGACAGTGAAAAAGACAGATAGGAAGAAAATTGATGCCTTTGAATTATGGTGTTGGCAGCAAATACAGTGTATACCATGGACTGCCCGAAGAACAAACCAGTCGGTACTAGAGGAGATCAAACCTAAGCTTTCCTTAGAAGCTCAGGTGACAAGACTTCGACTTTCATACTTTGGACACATCATGCGAAGAGAGAAATCATTAGAGAAAGACATTATGCTTGGCAAGATAGAAGGTCAACGCAAAAGAGGAAGGCCAGCAATGAGATGGATCGATACAATAACAGCAGCTACGAGTACCAGTCTGTCAACAATGAGCCGCCTGACTGAAGACCGAACACAATTTAGGATAGCTATCCCGAGGGTCGACATGAGTCGACTCTGACTCGACGGCACTTAACAACAAGTACACCGCATCTAGGGTTCTTCCCCTAACTCTCTGGTCACCCAGTCAAATCAATCCGATTTGTCTGACAAGACCTGCCTCTGCTAAACCCATGATGCCTCAGATCCTGCAATCCATTGGACTCCAGAAATCTCACTAGTGTCTGTTTTAGCAGCGTTTTCCATTAATTTATTCACCACAGAGTTCAGACTAGCCAGCCTGTAGTTCTCGACCTCATCCTTACTTACGCCTTGTATAAAGGGACCACATGCGCTTTTCTCTAGTCCACTCGGACCACTCCTGATCTAAAGAAGCATTGGAAAGGTCACACAGTGGAGCTGCTAGAACAGCGGTTCCAAAACTGTGGGTCGCGACCCTAAATGCAAAATCCTCATTTGAGGTCTCAATTGCATATAGGGAAATCGCCCCTCCCCGAGCACAATCGTGCATTTAAGCAGGGCAGAGGCAGCACAAAGACAATTGCTCTCAACTTCGGTGGCCATCTCACTTCCATGCCAGCTGTCAACCTTGCTGCTGCTGGCGGAAATCAAAGATAGCACAGGCATGGGTCCTTTTTACTATAGACATAGACTAAGACCCTGCCGGCTTTCCCTGTCCCGCCTCCTCTGATGTGATAAGGATGTGTCAAAGGTGGCAAGACAGGGAGGGCTGGTAAGGCCTTAGAGATATGCATGTGCCTGTATTGGAAAGGCCCCGCACCTGCGCTCTCTTTGATTTCTGCTAGTGGCAGCGAGGTCGAGGGCTGGATTTGAACATAAATGTCAGGTATACATGTTGGATGGTTGGTAGATCAGTGCAAGACCAGGAGAAGAAAAAGAAACCTTCAATATGGAAATGGAGGGAGATTGAGAAGATGATATGGGGGGGGGGGGGGGAGACATTGAGAGTGGAGCCAGACTGGGAAGATGCTGGTGGGGGGGGACATTGAGTGACAGATAGTGATGCTGGTTGGGGGGTGGGAGACATTGGGTGATGCTAGACACAGGTGGAGAATATAAGGAGACAGAGGGATAATGCTGGACATCAGGAGAGACAGAGGACTGATGCCAGATGTGGGAGGAAGGTCAAAGTAGAGATGCTGAGGCTAGGGAGATGCTAGATATGGGGGAATAGGGAGAGAGAGAGAAGGGGAAAGATGGGCAGGGAAGGAAAAAGAGGGAGGAGGACGTTGGGCAAAAGTTAGGAAAGACTGGGAAATAAGAGGCCGAGGAAAGAGTAATGGAGAATGGCAAGATAGGATAAGGGTTGGAGAGCTATGACAGATTCAGTAAAAAGCGAGGGATTAGGGACTGGAGGGTAAGGAGGAAGAAAATTGAAATCTGAGTGGACAGAGTGAGAAATTATAAATGGAAGAAAGCTGAAGGAAAAGATCAGTTTCCAGAGATGGATGTAGGAGAGCAAGTGAAGAAGACAGGAGTGGAAAGAAGTGGCAGATGCACTGCAGACACTGGAAAAGAGTTAAGACAGAGGACGTAGAAACCGGACACTGGGACCAAGGCAATTTGAAAAATTAAAATAGCTAGCCACAAATGTAAAGAACCTCTTTTCAGTTTAATGACTGGAATGTATCTTAAAGAGTAATAATGAACAAACTAACCTCTTCCAAAGATGGGGAAGCTGTAAAACTAGAGGGCAGTTCATGAAGCTGCAAGGGGGTAAACTGAAAGGCAATGTCAGGAAATACTTTTTCACTGAAAGGGTGGTGAATGCTTGGAATGCCCTCCCAATGGAAGTGGTGGGGACAAATACAGTGACAGAATTCAAAATGGCATAGGCCAGACACAGTGGATCCCTTTATAGCAACAGGATAAAATCAAAACAAACATAACTATCTTTTATTTCTCAGTAAATAGGGGTGACCTACACAGAGCGGTGGGTACACCCTTAAACAAAGGCATGGGGAGGGGTGACCTGCACAGAGTGGCAGGTGCACCTATTCTTGCCGTCTTGCTGTGCAGACTAGATAGACCATACTGGTCTTTATTTGCTGTCATATACTATGTTACTATGTATGTTACTATGTATCAGTTTTTGGATTTGATATGTGCCATCTTTATATTTTGCATAGTACAAGGGGAACTGTATTAGTTTATTTCTCTGGTGTTGCACTGCATGCTTAGCTTGACTTCTTGTGGTTTCAATTTAATTTTTGTCTACAAGATGGTGTAGGTCTGGGGAAAGATGTTAGACCAGCAAAGGGGGAAGGAGGTTTGGCTGCTAGACCACCAGGTAGTGGAACTAGGGAGGATGCTTGACATGATGTGCGATAGAATAGGTTGTATGACAGGGAGATACCTGACATGGTGGTGGTGCAGGGCAGGGAGACAGATGATATGCTGGACTTGGAGGGGAGAGCAAGGGAGACAGAGGATATGCTGGACTGGGGAGGGACGGAGGGAGATAGACAGGAGTTGCTTGACATGTGGGGGTACAGGGCAGGGAGACGGGGGTTGCTTGGCATGGGTGGAAAGATGACTGGTAAGACAGGAAATGAAGGCCTTTGGGGGGCAGCTAGGGAAATGAGATGAGTCATGGGAGGAAACTATGGAAACAGGAAATGCTGGCATGGGAAAGAGAAGACAGACAGGAGACGTTTGACATTGGGGGTTACTGGGGAGGTAAGAAAGGAGATGCTAGATGTGGAGGTGCAATGCTGGTGAGACTGGAAATTAAGGGTGGGCTAGGGAGACAGACAGAGAATATACTGGGCATGAGAAGGAGGAAGACAGACAGAAGAGATACTGGGAATGGGGGGGGGGGGAGGACTAGGGAGACAAGATGCTGAACATGAGGGCAGGGCTAGGGAGACAGAAGAGTTGCTGGGACACGTGTTGGAGGGACTAGAGAGACAGAAAGGAATTCCTAAACATGGGATAGAGAGGAGAGTGACCTGGATGAGGAAGGTGAGAGAGGATAACGTGAAGATACAGCAGAGAGGGGAAAGTTAGTGAATGACTGCGCAATAAGAGACTTGGGGAGGAGAGAGAGATGGGAATGGTAGGGCTGGATGAGGGAAAGTGATGGAAAGCTGTAGGTAAATGCAGTAAACAGCAGGAGACTGACAACAAAATAGTGAAAGAAGAAAGAGAAAACATAAAAGAAGTGATCACATCATTACCTACATCAATCTGTAATACTGAAGACAAAAGAAATTGCAAATAGACAGATGACCCTCGAAACAAAAGTAAAAATAAAAATGAAGGCAAGCAGAAATCAGAGCTACACAACAAGAAAAATAAAATTAGACAGAAAACCAGGTAGAAAAAAGTATATTTTCTATTTAGTGATTGGAATATATGTGCTTTTGGAATGTACATCTGTCAGGACTAATGATAGATATCACTGGCGGGCCAGCTCAGGGCATACCCCTGGGAGGGGACCTTAAAGCCCACTAGCTTTCATCAGTTTCAGACATACACATGCTGCCTCTGGTCACTTATTACTCATATTTGCACAGATACGCTGCTCTCAGGTACTCGGCCCCCACACACTGCCCCCCAGATGCTTAGCCCCCACATTGCCAATGTTCAAGGAGCTGTGCCATTACTTTGACGCCCATATGTTTCAGGCATGTTCAGTACATAGGATAATTACTTTTAAAGGTAGAGATTTACATATTTCTATGTTTATATTTATGTTGTTTCAGTGATAATTTATTAGTATCTGGGGTCACGTGAATTTTCCTCAGCTAAAATTGGGTCACACCAATAAAACGTTTGGGAAGCAGTGTGCTAGAACTTCCCAAAGTTCCTTCAATACTCTCAGATGTATCCCATCTGGCCCTATCGCTTTGTCTACTTTTAGTTTAGCTAGTTCCTCACAAACACAATCTTTTGAAAATTGTTCAAGAGCCCCTTCACTTCTATTCCTATTTGTTTGTCTTTTCTGAGGTCCTATTCCAGGTCCTACATCTATGAACACAGAACAAAAATATTTGTTCAGCAGTTCCGCTTTATCTTCATCAGCTTCTACATATTCCTCCACTTCACCTTGAATCTGACAATACCACTTTTGCACTTCCTCCTCTCATTAATGTATCTTAAAAATGTCTTGTCCCCCTATTTTATTGCATTGGCCATTTCTTCTTTTTGTATTGTTGGTTTCCTGACTACTTTCCCAACTTCTCTAAGTTTTTGCAAATATTGATGCTTGTCTTCTTTCTGTGATCTTTTTCTTCACCTTTTCAGCTACTTCTTTTGAGAACCATAGTGCCCTCCTTTTCCTTTAATATCTATTTACTTTTATAACAAAAAGGTTTGTTCTTAAAATATCCCCATCCCTCTATTGCCTCCGTAAGTTATTGTCCCATTTTGGCAAAGTTGGTTTTCCTAAAATCTAAGACCCTCACTTTTGAATGGACTTTATCTGCTTTAATCCTAATACTGAACTACATCTGGTGATCACTGAATGCAAGGTGATCTCCCACTTATAACATCAGAAACACTCTCCCCATTGGTGAGCACCAGGTCCAGTATGGCCTCTTTACGTGTGGGTTCTGTTACCAGTTACCGGAATAGTTCTCCCTGTACAGAATCCAGAATCTCCTGACTTCTAGATGATACTGCAGCAGGGATATGCCAATCAACTCCCGGCATATTGTTGTCACCTATCAGTAGCACTTCTTTCATGGCAATACTGTGTATGTCTTCTGTTAAATCTCTGTCCACGTCTTCTCCTTGTGAAGGAGATCTGTGTATCACACCAATCCAAATGGATTTCCCATTCCCTCTTTCTAATTTAACCCACAGTGCCTTCTCGCTCTCTTTTAAGCCCCATAATTCTATAGTTTTAGTATTATTTTTTACATATAGTGCCACTCCTCCTCCCTTTTTCCTACCCTATCCTTCATGAATAAAGCAGCCTGGTATAATTACATCTCAGTCATGGTTGTTCGTGAACCATGTCTCTGTAACCACCGCTAAATCCATGTCGGTCTCTTCCATTAAAGCCTCAACATCTGGGAATTTATTTCCCGTACAATGGGCATTTATGCATACTGTTTTCTACAGAAGTATTTAATGTTATGCTTACCTTGAGGGCTTTCTTTGCCATCCCCAACAAATCTAGTTTAAAACTTTCTTCAATAGGTTAGCAACTCTGCTGCGGAAGACACTTTGACCCTTCTTGGAGATGCATTATAAAGTAACACCTAAATAGTTTTCTACTGTCATTCTTAAAGTAGGTGCCTTTTTAAAAATTTCCTTCTAAATGTAAATCAGTTTATATAAAGTAGTGAGAGCCCAATCTTAATAAGTAATGAGTTCCTTATTAGACATTATATTAGGTTTGTTTAGTTGTGAGCAGCCAAAAACATTCCATTGGATCATGTGTGTGTCTAACTTAAAATCTAACCTCTCTTAATTTAATTAGAGTTAATTTTCATCTTACTACATATTTTAAAACAGGACATAACTAGCTGTTAAGAATGTAGTTCCTCTCCATAACTTTTATTCTTTTCTCCCCAGAAACCTCTTTTATTCCTGCCATTTCAGCCACTATAGCTGGGAATAGGGTGACCAATCATTAGAGGCATCCCGAGGGAACCCTAGGCGGGACGCTATTTGTCCAGATTTATCAGCGCGCAGAGAAAATGTAGTCACGAGCCAATGACGAGGACTGCTATCCCCACTGCATAAACCCCATTATGCTAAGGAACATTTGGAAGCTAAAACAGACCCCATTTTATTTTTTTTCAAAGAACCCAGACATTAAAGAAGATTAGCTCACCGATCTGCAGCCCTGGGGCGTCATCCCGAGCTCCTTCTGTCTCAGAGCTCCAGGAAACGCTGTGCCAGTAATAAAGCTTGTCAAAAGAGCTGCTGCTCTCTGCCGTGGCTGTAGCGCTACCAAAGCAGCGACTCTTTTTGACAAGAAGCTTGTCGTTGGCTCGGGGCTACATTTTCTCTTCCTCAGTGGGCTGCCTTTCCAAACACAGCTCTAACTGTGGAGAGACTTTTTGATTGCACTCTATATATCACAAGCTATTTTATAATGTGATGTACCAATGAAAAAAAAATCCAGTTTTTTTTTGGTTGTGTCCCGATTTTTTTTTTTTTTTTTTTTTTTTGAGGTCGATATCCAGAAATTGGCTGATCAAGAGTTGGTCACCCTACCTGGGAAGCTTGGGGCCCTCGTTCACCTGTGAGCTAAAGGGACATATCTTTCAAGGCACACCCTTAAACAGCTGTAGTTGGCCTGCAATGGCCACCATAGTAACAGCTGTTGCCATCTTTTCTTCCTCCCTCAAACTTGAGTACACATCCTCTTTAGTGCATTGAGGCCTAACTGACCCTGATCTACCCTGGATCTCCTACAGAGCCAGCCTTTTAGTTCTCTTTTTAGCAGTCAGTCATTATAGTTCATGATGGTATGATGATCACATTTTCTTCCTACTGTGTTTTACAGGTGATGAAGTGGACATTGACAGCATGGAAAAGGTGATGTTGGAATATGCTGCAATGGACAGAGAATTAAACCAGTATATACAGGCTGTTGAAGAAACAGTACATCAGGTAAGTAGCAAATGATCTATTGGTGATTATGCATATCCCTAAATGTAAAGAGACGCTTTTGGAAACACTTGCTGTAATATGAAGGGTGGTCCTGATGCAAATACCTAAAATGATCTGCCTGTATAAAGATGGGTTAAGATAAACCTAATTTGCTGGGGGAAAATTGCTGCATGATTTAAGTTTCTGCACAAGTTTTATTTGTTTGAGATTTGTAAGAGTTTTGGCCTTCATGGGAGCAGAACAAAGAAATACAATACTACTGCTTCCGGTGACGTCACCGACAGAGATGGAGGCATACGATTCGGGCTCCGCTAACTCTCTCTATGCATTCTTAAATATAAGTATCTCTAGGGAAACTGAGCAATCAAATGTCTAGTGATAAATACCTCACTCTTTGAAGGAGAAATGACCAGCAAAAAGAAAACAGTAGATCTCACAGATTTTGGTACCTTCTGGGCGGTCAAGTGCACAAAAGACCCTCTAACATGGTATTGGCTACGTACAGCAGCGCTAAACGGGAGGCAAAATAACTGAAGGCAATGGAGGTGAGAAGCAAATCCCCATTAACATACAGGCAGGCAAACTATGATAATGAATGGCAGAGATGAAAACGGAGATGCAGCTTTTGAGGGGAGATATGGCCACGATGGCATCAGACCTGAGATCGGAAATGTCCGAATTTGACTGGTGCATAGAGGATGTTGAGCAGCAGATGGAGGTCTAAGAGAGAATAATGTAACGCCTCAAAAAAACAACTGAAGGCTCTGACACAAGCACAAGAGTTGATGGCAGACAAAATGGAAGATACAGAAAATAGGAATAGGCGAAACAACCTCCTTTTCAGAGGTATACTGGAAGAGCAAGTGTACCTGGATTGCCATAAAGTAGTTCAAGAGGTGATCGCTACTATATGGGGGAAATGGAGCAGCCCACAATTAATCTGGACAGAGCTCACAGATCACTGGGATCTATACGGGCCAACCTCTCAAGAGATGATATAGTGTATTTCCATAACTGTACACACAAGGAGCAAATTCTTAGGAAGGGCAAGCAAACAAAGTATTATCAGTTGGACCTCTCATATTGTAGAGAGATACGAAGATCTTTCACTGATCACACTTTGCAGAAGGGAGTTGAGAGAAATAATGCAAAAACTAAGAAATGCAGGGATAAAATATAAATGGCTGTTTCCATTTGCGATGACTATTACTAAGAATGGATGCACAATGAGGATCAAAACAAGGGTGGAGGCATTTGCGGTTCTGCAGGAACTTTGGATCGAAGGAGCAGAGAATATACAGGGAGCACTTGCCACGCCACTGCACAAAGAGACCGCATGGCAGAGTGTTGAAAGAGGCAGGAGATTGAAGCAGCAGAACGGGCAACCTGCTAAAACCCCAGAATCAAATGGTCTGGGCTGAATGGTGCTATTGGGACATAATGGTTGACTGAAATGAATAAGAGACGCTCCTAACAGACTGAGAGGTTTGGACATTTTGAGAGGCACCGGGGAAAGGGGAAGTATAAAAGAGGTAACGGGCGAAAGGGATAAGGGAAAGGATGAATTGAATGAGTAGATAAAGGGGAGAATGATGGCTGGAAGGTAGGGGGGTCAAAATAATAAGTAATAAGAGTGTGTGGAGGGGAGGATGAGTGGGAGGGGGAATGCGTGAATAACAGCAAACACCAATGGAAAGGGGTGAGATGTAGAGGGGAATGGGAGGTAACATAATTGGGGGAGGGGAGTAAAACGCATTCCCAGAGGGATTGGGGGGAAAAAAAGAGGAAAAATGTGGGGTAGCCAGGCAAGTGATGTCAGTGAGAGCTATCAGCAGAGCTACTTGAAATATAAGAGTAACAATTGGGGAAAGGGGGGGATGGGGTGGGAGGAGAGGGGTGAAGGGGGTTGGGGACACAGCACAGAGAAGAAAAAAGGGGGGGGGGCAATGGAAATTTGTTATAAATGGGCAGCTTAACGATAAGTTCCATCAATGCAAAGGGGTTGAATATGCCTTGAAAATGCCAATTGCTATCTTTTTATTTATTTTATTTATCAGGTTTTTTATGCCACTTTATCATTTCAGTCAAAGCAGTTTATATTGAAACTTTAAACTTGGTAATGTACATAAAACAGGGACATTGATAACTTGGATTTTTCTGAGGCAATGGAGGGTTAAGTGACTTGCCCAAGGCCACAGGGAGTGCTAGTGGGAATCAAATTCTGGTCGCTTAGGTCCTAAGCCAGTGCTCTAACCATTGCTTATTGGTAATTTGTGTACAGGAAACACCTTTAAAGATAACACACCCAAAGATCACTATTCCATAAACATTTTCAGCAAAAATACTGTTCCTCCCCTGGCGGACAGGGGAAAAAGGGGAGTTTAGCTAATTTATTGAGAAATACAATCCCTTGGGAAGAGGTGGATGTTATGGCAGATAAAGGGGGAAGGTTTATAGCTATAAAGGGGAGAGTCCTGGGGAGATTGATAACACTGATTTGTACATATACACCAAATCAGGAGCAGGGCCAATTCTTTACACAAATGCAAATGGAGCTTTCAGGATTCCTAAAAGGCCCAGTAATTCTTGTGAGATACTTTAATACAATAATTAATCCAGAATTAGATCACTCCAAGGGAAGGGGATGGGGAGGAAAGACACATAAGAAACGCCTGATAGAGCTGATGAGAACATGGCAATTACTTGATGGATGGAGAGAGAAAAATCTGAAGAGCAGAGTGTACTCCTTTTACTCAACACTGCATGATATATATACTCTGATATGATATTGATGAGTGCTCAGTTAGTGCAGACTATGACTGAAGGAGAGTACAAACCCATCACTTGGACAGATCATGGGTTTGCATGGGTGGAGATTTGGGGGTGTGGCTCTCAGCCGGGGATTAAATAATGGAGAATGAACGATACATTTTTGAAAGACCACAAACAGATCAAAGTGCTTTGCACAGATGTTCACTAATTTTTTGACAAGAATTCAAATGGGGAAACAGAGCTCACAGTGATATGCGGATGCCTTTAAGGCATACCTTAGAAAGTGATTTATAGGCTGGGGGTTGTTCCAAAAGAAACAGAGGAAACCGGAACTAGAGAGGGCTTGTACTTTTTTAAAAGAACTGGAAGTGGCCCATGGATGTAGAGGAGATAGTGTCTAAACAGACCTTTGGCATAGCAAGGGTAAAGGTATGGGAGATGCAGTTAAGTTTTCTGGCCTTCCAGCGAGTGAAACAGCAGTTTTATGAACATGGAAATAAGCCAGGGAAATGTCTTGTTAGGAGCCTTAAGGCACAACAAGTGATCTCTGCAGTCTCAAAAGTTAGATCAAACAAAGGAGAGTGAGTTTCGGGAGACAAAAACATGAGGTCAGAATTTGGAAAGTTTTATAGAGAACTATATTGTAATGAAGCAGTGGGGAAGCAGAAGCGAGATTACTTAGCGCGAGTTGAACTGCCCAAGCTTTCAGAGAAGGTCCAAGAGAGGCTGGATCAGCCCATAACAGCTGAAGAGATGGATACTGCAACCAGGTCTCTAGCGAATGAGAAAGCACTAGGGCTAGATGGGATGACAGCACAGGGTGTACAAGACCTTTAGAATGGAACTGATACCTTGATTGGTGTAGATCTTTAATGGCGTAAGAGAGGGAGTCAGCTTGCCAAGTACAATGGGGCAGGCAGGTATAACTGTCCTTCCTAAACCGGGAAAGGATGCAACTTTGTGTTCCTCCTACCGGCTAATTTCATTGATCAACCTAGATGTTAAAGTATTGGCAAAATTATTGGCAGCCTGATTGGGAAGCTATACACCGGGGTTGATTAACCCAGACCAAACGGGATTTATACAAGGCCACCAAGCAGGTGACAACGTAAAGAGAGTAGTGAACTTAATACAAAAGATCCAGCAAACACAGGAATCAGCTATAATTCTGGCAGTCGACGCCAAAAAGGCTTTCGACCGATTAAAGTGGGAATTTCTACGGGCAAGCATGGCAAAGTTGGGCATAGGGGACTAAGTACACTAGATGGGTTAAGGCACTATACACTTGCCCAGTGGCCACAGTAAAGCTTAATGGGGGGTACTCAGAATTTTTTCTATTGCATAGAGGCACCAGACAGGGCTGCCCTTTATCACCTTTGTTATTTGCCATCATCTTAGAGCCATCTGCAGAATGTATTAGACAAAATATAGGGTTATTAGGGATAAGAGTGAGCGGAAAACCCTATAAGATCTCACTTTTTGCAGACTATATCCTACTCACCCTCACAAAACCAGAAATATCATTGCAAGCGATACAAAAAGAATTGAGAATATATCAATCAGTATTGGTCTTTAAGGCCAATCTAGATAAAACAGAAGTGCTGAATATTATAGTATCAGGAACCGAGGAATAAAGATTGAGGAATACATTCCCATTTAAGTGGGCAAAGGGGTCTGGGGGGTATAGTTGAGCACAAACAATTCTCAATTGTACTGGCTTAACTATGGCCCTTTGTGGAGAAAGGTATCATCACAAAAGACCACAATTTCACCCCGCCACCCCATGTAAGAGTGAAAGATGCAGAACTTCAAACAAAACCTACAATTCGATACCTGGGGGTTACGTTGGATCAGGGCCTTGATATGAAGGCTCACATATGTAACATAGTAAGAGCAGTCTATTTCAAGATCCGATCTCTCAGGCATCTGCACTCCTTACTAGATCCAGAAGACTTCAGGACAGTATACCAGGCATTAATTCTACCGCATTTTGACTATGCCAACGCCATCCTACAAGGCCTCCCACAGTCTACCATTAACCCCCTACAACTCGCCATGAATGCTGCAGCGAGGGTCCTTCAGGGAGCCTCCAAAAACGAGCACGTGACCCCCATCCTTAAGCAGCTCCACTGGCTCCCCATTCATGCAAGACTTGTTTTCAAGACCTTACTGCTTACCTTCAAGGCTATCAATGGTCTCTCATCCTCCTCACTAACGGAGCTCATTCACGTCACTCCACCTAACAGATCCAGAAGACCGACAGCAACAAACACACTAATAATCCCGAAAGCGTTAACAAAATGCACCCAGACAACGGCAAACAGGGCATTTAGATTTTGCGCCCCGAGATGCTGGTACGCACTCCCATCAGACATACGCACAATTACTGACCTAACCCAGTTCAGGAAAGCACTCAAATATCACCTGTTCCTCAAATACTATCCACCCAGCAATACACCAAGCCAAATCCCACCAACAAAGTAGCTACACCATAATTATCAGTCAATCTTATCAACTTTCTCAGTGTGATATCATGATCAGTGTCCATTGTCATTACCATAACGACTGTATGTAAATAATTTTTGTATATAGTTCCCCATGTTACCCAAGTTTGTATACCTGTTCTCTGTAAAATCAGAATAGTTTGTTCTGGTTATTTTGTTCCATGTAAACCGCGCTGATACCAAATAGCGCGGTATATAAAAGATTGTGATAAATAATAAAATAAATAAATAAGGAACTGGAGAGTTGGTCAAAATATTCACTGTCATGTTGGGAAGAGTGGCAGCCATAAAGATGGTCATCTTGCCTAAAGTTCTATATCTATTTCAAACATTTCCAGTAGTAATACTGCGGAAAGATATTTGCATAATACAACGCAAGGTGTTCCACTGTATCTGGAACTGCCAACCACCCCAGGTGGCGAGAGCAGTTATGTATAAGCATAGGATTGTAGGGGATCTGGCGGTCCCTAATATTTGGTGGTACTATCTGGCATCTCAGTTGGCAAGCATAGTAGCGTCCACGCAATAATACTCATTTGCTCAAAATACAACTAAAGAGTCCAGATGTACTTGAAGTGACTTCAGTGGTCAGACTTTCACCCATCTCGATCAACTAATCCCTTAAAAAACAGTTTTGGGGAAGGTCTCAGACTCTATGGCACTAATTCAGACGTTAAATAAGTCTAATGGAAGTGCCCATTCGCATCAATGACCATTCCCAGTGAAATTTATAATAGCTAGGACATGTATTAGAGGAGATGACGTTTAAAGTTATTTCAGTGGGTTTTTGTATTCCTTTATAGATTTTTGTGTTATAAAAAGTCCCTGATGAAACTTGTATAAAGTGAAACGCGGATGAGGTACCGAAGGACGGCATTGGAAGTAAGCATATCTCCAACTACAGTTCGAAGTATCATGAGAGATAACCTTATAACATAATTCACATTACAAGAAATAAGTTAGGCATATCTCCGACATCAGCTTGAAGTATTGTGAGAGATAACTTTATAACACAATTCATATTACAAGAAATGTTTCACTGGGAATGGTCATTGATGCGAATGGGCACTTCCATTAGACTTATTTAACATCTGAATTAGTGCCATTGAGTCTGAGACCTTCCCCAATACTGTTTTAAGGGATTAGTTGATCGAGACGGGTGAAAGTCTGACCACTGAAGTCACTTCAAGTACATCTGGACTCTTTAGTTGTATTTTGAGCAAATGAGTATTATTGTGTGATAAAGTGATCGTTCAAAGAATAGACCATTTAGAGTTGTTTTACGACAAGCATAGTAGTGTTGCAGGATAGCACTGATCGCAGAAGCAGAGGTAAAGGGTACACCATTGAAATTCCAGCCATGGATGACCAACACTAAGGGAGACATAGGGAACCCTTTTGTAAAGCAGGTGGATATGCTGTGGCGGAGGGGGAAAGAGTGCAATGTTTGCGGAGGGCTAGGTCACTGTTATAACCGATTAGCACAGATCCAGATTTCCCCCCCACCCCGGCCTTTCAGATCTAATGTTTCAAGGGTGAAAAAGCAAAGGTTTACAGAGATTGTCAACTATGTAAAGAGGGCTGTGTTTCCCCATTTGAAGATATAGCGGAAAATTATGGGATCCAAAGACATAACTTTTTTGGGTACATACAGGTCTGACATTGGCTGACATCAGAGCCTTGGCGGAAAACTATACAACAGGGACTATCAGAATTTTAGACCTTGTGCTTGGAAAAGGGGATAAAGTAGAGACCTCTATTGTTCATATATTAACTACTAGCAGAGACACATACAGCGGGGAAATCTAAATATCAGCTACAATGGGAAAAGGACCTAGGAGAGGAACTAGACCCCCAAACATGGAAAGGCTATATTTAGGGAAGCCTAACATCAGCCAACCATATTGAAAACACATACAAAGTGGCTTTTAGGTGGTATCTCACTCCGGTATGTTTGCACCAAATGAAAGGAACTGGCGACACTAATTGCAGGAGGGGATGCTTGGAGCAGGGCACTTACAGTCACATGTGGTGGGCCTGCCAATATGTGGCCGACTTTTGGACGTCGGACAACGAGACACCCAGTGGAATGGGGCATGTGCTACTGGTAGTTAAGGGAACCGGATGGGGCAAATTAATATGGTTGTGTGTAGTAGCTGCGAGATATGAGATTGCTTTGGGGTGGAAGAATGCATGAATCCTAACAGTAGATACCTGGAAAGCTTGCATGCAGAATATTTATGTGATGGAACAATTAATAGCACTTCAGAGAGACAAGGTATCCCAGTTTAAAGCAGTATGGGAATTGTTTGTACAAAAATATTTGACAGTGTGCTGAGAGGAGGGAGGGGGAGAAGAGAAGGGACAAGTGAAAATCATTCAGGACATGATGCAAATAAGTTTGGAAAACTTAACAAAGATTTAAAATAAAAAAAAAAAAAGGCCACATTCACTCCCTGTTCCATTTTCACAGTGGTGAAGATGAGAGCTGCCTGAGACCATCAGTAAAGCTATTATCAAACTTCAAAGGGGTACAAGGACATTTCCGAAGACCTTGGGGTTCCTGCGTCTACAGTTTGCAATGTTTGTTTCTGCTCATGGAACTGTCAAGAACCTCCCAGAACATGATGGAAAGAGGAAGATTAATCCAAGAAGTCTTTGAAGGTTAGTGCAAACTGTTGGAAAAACACCATGTACAACATCTAAATAGCTTAAGGCTGTCCTGGAGCAATCTGAAGTAGTGGTTTCAACCCACCCCATATGCCACGCACTAAACAAAGAAGGACTCATGGGCAAAGGCCAAGGAGAGGACCCCATTGCTCAAAGACAGACAAAAAGGCAGACCTGATCTTTGTTCAAACGCACCTTGAGAAAACATAATCCTTCTGGGAAAATGTTCTATGGACAGATGAAACCAAACTTGAGCTCTTTGGTACTGCAGACCAGCGAGATATTTACAACTAAAGAAATGAAGCTTACAAGGATAAAAACACCTTTCCTGTTAAATATGGTGGAGGTTCCTTGATATTGTGGGGCTGTTTTGCTGCCTCGGGGACTGGAGGTCTGGAACATTTAAAGGAATCGTGAAGTCAGAGGACTACCAAGGTATTTTGGAGTGAAATGTACTACCTAGTGTTGGAAAGCTAGGTCTGGGTCAAAGCTCATGGGTCCTCCAGCAGGACAGTGACCCAAAGCATACATCCAAAAATAGAAAAGAATGGTTAAAAAGGAATAAATGGACTTCTTTAAACTGGCCAGTAATGAGTCCTGATCTCAATCTAATCGAGAACCTTTGGAAAGAGCTAAAATCTGCCATTGGTAAAAGGAATGCTGGAAACATTTATGAGCTAGAACAAATTACAGTTGAAGAGTGGGAGAAACTACCAGCAGACAGATGTAAGAAACTTAGATGGCTACAAGAAATGCTTGGAGGCTATTATCACTATCAAGGGTTGTGCAACCAAATATTAGTGAAAGGGTGCCATTAATCCTCTCCAGGTCCCATTTTTTTTCTCAGAAATTACTACGCCTACGTTACACAGACGTCTTTTTTTTGTTGTATACCTTTGAACATACTATTAAAATATTATGACTTAAAAAAATACAATACTACTTGGATCAATACAGAAATATGACATAGAATGTAATAGTATTTAGAACCTATATCAAACGTGATGAATGCAGGGGTCCCAAACGCCCCCAGATGCCCAAAGTCTAAGAACCATGCTGTATCCTTAACAAACTGGAATCATTTATATAATCACTCATTATTTTGCTCCTATTTTAAATCAGATTTTCTGTGAAAGTGTGCTGAGTATTTTAGGTACATTGCTGAGAGATTAGGAGTGAGAACAACAAGGACACTGAGATTGATATGGCAGTGCAAGTGGTAACAGAACTCACTCAGACTCTCACAGCAGCAATAGAGGACAAGCTCTCCAGAATTTCAGATGTCAATAAGTTGAAAGAATTTTGGAGATGTGTAACTTATGGCTGCAGCATGTGGAAGAGAGAATAGCACAGCAGGAGGACAGAGTGGAGACCTCAAATGCCCAAATCAGAGCTCTTGAGATCACTAATAAACAACTGGTAGAAAGAATTGAAGATCGAGAGAATAGAGTGCCCTGAAAAAATGTGCACATTACTGGAGTGCCCAAGAGTATGAAAGACTGAATTATGGACATTGATGAAACATGGATACGGAAGACCAAGTTTGAAATTGCATGTCTACTGATAAAGGTGGAATGGATGCACTAGAAGAGGGTCTACAGAGAAGGTGATGATAAACTGCACTGGTCATTGCTCATAGTCAATTATGCTGACAAAGCAAAAATTATGCAGCAATATCTGAGTATTGGGCCCTTTCGATAGTCAGGCCTGCCATCTGGTCCCAAAATTTAAATTCCAGCAACAACCATGTTTCCAGAAACCCTTTAAGCTCCTCATCTGTTCAAGATTCAGGTAGACCAACGATCCTCAAATTATTTCTACGAGAGTGGCTGTCTTGTTTATCAAGCTTCTCTTTTTAAATTGTGACTGCTATTTTCAATACTTCTACCTCAGTATACAGTGCTTGGGCTTCATCTTCCATTCCAGAGATGCAGCATTCTGCCTCTGCCAGGCATGAGCTAAAAGCTTCCAAAGAAACGGCCAACTGATCAAGCTTAGCCGATATCTCCTGGGATTTGCTTTCCAATGCACTCACTACTACTCAGGTCACCTCTGCAGCTAGGGCTTCAGCTTCCTTTTACTGGGGAGCGCAGCTCAGCCTGTGCATCTGCCATCTTTGATTCAACTAGCCGCCTCTTTTCCTTTTTATTCTTTTGAAATTTGGAGAACACATTGCTTACCCCAAAAATAGATATCGGTGATCGGAGAGGAGTATCACAAAAGTTTAAGGGGCAATCTGGGAAAGTTTTGACCAAAGGATTCTTGCAGATGGAGGGGTGAGTGTTGGAGTTCAAGAAATTACATCCTCTTGTGCTCTTTGCGTCACATGATCTCCCTCTCCCATGCTTTCTTAAAAGGCCACAGGAACTGTCTGATGACAGTGTGTCTGCCAATGCCTTCCATTAGATCTGCTTTATCTTTTATCTTTATCGTTATTTGCTTATTTGATATACCACCCAGGCCGTTACATCAGGGGGGTTTACAATAATAAAACCATGCTGCAAAGTCAGAAAGTAGAAAGGAATGCCATATATCCATAGGACAGAGAAGAGACAGTTAAGGCAGTAAACAGAAGAGTCGCAGAAAAGAGATGCAAGTAGCTAATATGGAGTTAGCATGGACTGGTGTATGAAATGTCGAAGGCCAGATGAAACGGATGAGTCTTTAGGTGGGTTTTGAACTTCTGATAGGATGATTTTAGGAGGACTGCAGCAGGCATGGAGTTGCGGAGCGCAGGGCCAAGAAAAAAGAAAGCAGAGTGGCGGGTGAGTTCTGGGTGAGCTTGTGAAAGGGAAGGTGGAGTTAAACGATTTCCATGAAGGGACCAGAGCTGACAGTGAGGTGTGTATGAATGAAGATCGTCCAGATATAGAGGGGTAGAAGTATGGAGGACCTTATGAGTCATAATCAGGAATTTATTTATTTTATTTATTTACATTCTCTTATATACTGCGCTATTCTGCATCAGTGCAGTTTACATTGAACAAACTGAAATTACACTGAACAGGGCATTATAACTTGGAGATATCTATTTTACAGGGAACTTGTAATGAATTCTATAGCAGAGAGGGAGCCAATGAAAAAAAACAAAAAAACACCATAAGGGTGGCTCCATCCATTTAATAGAGGTGCTGGAGCAAACTGCACCTATCTATGTGCCTCGTGTATCCACCTCATTAGTGATGTTAAGTGCTGTCGAGTCGATGTCGACTCTTGGCGAGCCTCTGGATAGTTGTCCTAAATTGTGTTCAGTCTTTAGTCAGGTGGCTCATTATTGACAGACTAGTACCCATACCTGCTGTTATTGTATCACTCCATCTCATTGCTGGCCTTCCTCTTTTGCCTTGACCTTCTGTCTTGCCAAGTATGATGTCTATCTCCAGGAACAAGCAGGAATGAGTCTTCACATATGGGTACGTCGGTACCGACGGAGCCTGCGCGGGAACGCTCCCCAGCGTCCAATCAGAAAGCTTTTGGGAGCATCCCACAGCGCCTGCGTGCTGCCTTCCCGCCTTTCCCACTGACTCTCCTCAGTTTTCGTTTTTCCGCGGAGCCGGCAGGACGTCCTCCTGTCACCGCAGAAACTATTTTCTTTAATTCTTGTTTTCTTGTGGTCGCGGCTGTTTTTCCCGCCACCAGCGGTACTGCCGGTGGGTTTTTTCTTTCTTTTTCTCAGACTCGGGGAGTATTTTCCCTCAGTTTCTGTCTTAAAATTTTTTGGGCCTACAAGGCCTCTCCATCATGGAGCCTTCTTCTCTTAAGAAGTGCCTTAACTGTGGAAACACAGTTTTCTTTTTAGACTCCAATAACTGGTGTCTAACCTGTTTGGGTCCTGACCCTTTTTCCCCTGAACAATCAGGCTACAAAACTGTGAGAAGAGATTCCCTATTTCGAGTTTCCCTCGATACCGTTTTCCCTCCCTCGGTGAGGGCACCGGCCTTTTCTTCTCTACAGGATCAGGTAACCCACAAACAGTCTGTTAAGACTAGCCAATCCTTGAGTGGTAGGTCTCATGCCAAGCATGCTGACGGCCCCGGCCTTGCCCTCAAGACCCCATTGGCATTAAAACCCCGGCGGGAGTCTTCGGGCTCCAAAGCATTTCAGGGGTTTCAGGTTGTTCCTGGGGCTCACCCCTCACAGAACATACCTGAGCCATGCTCGGTGGTGGCATCCGCTTCGAGCGGTACCGATACCCTGGCATCGGCACCGGTGTTGAGTGATCCACTCTTCACCAGGGATCGTCATCTGACGTCCTCGGTACCTTCGGGACCGATCGATACCTCCCAGGTTGCCTTTCCAGTATCAACAACATCGCCGATACCACCACCGGCGTCGGTACCCTCTAGACATGCATCGATAGACTCGCTCCCTTTGATGCCGAGTCTGGAATCGATATCTAGTCTAGAGGACTGGGTACTGACGCGGCTCAGAACCGACCCTTATCGATTCCGGATACGCAGTACCGAGGATATTCACCAAGGGTTTCTGACTCCCTCGGTACCGCTTGAGCAGCCTCCGATGACTGCTTTGATGGCGTTATCGCCTCCGATTCCGGCACAGCTACTGGTGTCGGTATCGATGTCGGTTCCTGCAGTTACATCGAGATCAGCCACGTCCATGCTTTTTTCTCCATCGCTCCTTTCTATGCCCAGTTTGTAGTCTATTCCTGGCATGGATGATGCAGTACTGACCGTCTCAAACCGTGACTGCCAGTACCAGCATCCATCTAGTAGGGCTCTTTTTCTGCACCAGTCCAGAACATCCTCTGGTGCCCAGGCTGCTACTTCTACTTTACCCTATACAGGGATGGTTCCCATTGGAGATCCTTCTTTTCAGAAATTTCTCCTTAGGAATAGCAGCATTCCTTGCTATTCCTATCCTTGGCTGTGATCCTACTCGAGGCTCTCCTGCTGAAAAGGAAAATATAATGCTTCCTTTACATCATTCTTTGCAGGATCTTCTTTTAAGAATATGGGAAACACCTTTAAGGGTTTCCTCACCTTCTACAGCAACTGATGTTCTGTATCAGGTGCCCCCCTCTCCAGGGTTTCAAAAGACTCAACTTCCCCATCATTCCATTGTAGTGGAATCAGCAATGAGGAAGGTAAAGGGCAAGAAAAAGCATTCTTCTTATCCGCCAGGTCGTGCATCTAGAGCACTTGATGCTTTTGGACGTCAAACCTTCCAAACATCTATGCTGGCAACAAGGATTATCTCTTATATTTTCTATATGAGTCTATCTCTCCAGGAGGTCACAAAGAAATTATCTCTTTTGACTCCTTTTCTATCAGAGCCCAAGGCTGCAGACTATACCTTACTTATTAGTCATAGCCAGGATCTCTCTTGGTTTCTTTCTCGTGCTTCTCTAGACTCTTTTGAGTCTGTTAGCAGAACCTCTGCTATAGCCATAGGAGCACGACGTAGAGCCTGGCTCCAGGCTTCAGACTTGAGCAGATGGGCACAACACACACTGGGTAATTCTCCTTGTACTGGAGAAAATCTCTTCAATAGGGAGGCTTTACGTCAGGTTGCTCATTGCTCCACTGACTTCCCTGGTTCTGGGGACCACCCTAAGCCGCCTTCTTCCCCAGGAGGTAGGAAATGTCCTACCAAACCTTCTTTCCCTAAGAAAAGAAGGTTTCACTCTTCTCCTGCCCATCATCCAGATGTACCCAAGCAGGGGACACCTCGTCCTGCTCTGAAGAATCCAAACTCTAGCTAGACTCAGCAAACCCAGCAACCATAGGTTCCTGAAGGTTGCAACCTACAATTAACTTCTTCTTAGCAGAAGTTTGTTCACTGTTTTTTCTTAAAGCTCTACACATGATTTCCTTTCTTCAGGACATCTTTTTCCCTCCTAGATATGCTGAGCTGTCAGAATATTCATGTCTATCGGTTACAGATTTCTCCTCCTCTTCCTACCAAGAAGAGAAGTTAACTATCCCATGATAGTTTTCTGTCCCAACATGAACATTTTTTCCTTCAGCAGACTTACCATATGGTAAGTCACCCTTCAGCTCCTGTTTCTCTACCCTCTCATCCAGGGTTTCCCCTGAATGAGTGGTACCATACTGCAGAGCTTCTCTAGCCTTTCTTTCCAGTGTAGAGTTTTTTCCTTGAATAAATTCTCTGGACAGCTTATCAGACAGGGACAGGAATATTTCCTCTCCCTTTGTCTGTTTTCTCTGTTTTACACAGGAAGATTCTCTCTGCTGTCTCTTTCAGCTGCTGCTCATGCAGGAGTTCCAGTGATTGAACTACTGGTACTTTTCCACAAGTTTCCAGTCTGTCTTCCACTACTTTCTGTCTAGCCTTAGTAGAGATTCCAAGATAGTGCTTCATCTATCTTGGATAATCCTAATCACTTCAGGCTTCTCACATTATCTTCTTTTCTTGCCATCTCCATTTTCTTGGATTTGGCAGCACAGCTGACCTACAGTCAGTTTTATCTCCTAATTCTCCTGCATAATGCTCTCTGCAATTTCCAGAGAAGCTTTCCACTATGGGCCCTTGCTAGAGAGCATTGGACTTTGTCTCTGATGGCCATTCTATATGGTGGAAAAGGCTTATCAGTCATTTTCCATGTCTGTGAGGGTTCCCCACACCCTGTTGTCCCCTGTTATAATACAGGATATAAGCCTTTTCTGTGTGAATGTCCAAAGAGTTTTCCAATCCTGCAGGAATATGCTCTTTTTTCCTTACAGCTTGTCCTCATGCTATCCTACTCCTTTATGGACAGCACATATTCTACTAGTAACGCATGATACCCCTGTGTCCCTCCAGTGGGTCATCCTGGTATCTCCTCCTATGCGTTTTCTGTCCAATTACCATGTCAGGACTTGCTGTTTACAGACTGATATTATCCTCTGTTTTTTCACGCAACCATCCTGATTATTTCACTGGATAGCATTCCTGCACCTTCTTAGCCCTCTATATATCTTTTCAAGTAGGTTCCACCTTCTTGTTATTAGATGAAGCTTTCTCCTTCACATCTCTCATGTGAATGTTCTCATGGGGCTTGGTTGCAGACATGTATCTTCAGACATACATATTCATGTCTGTATATATATCTATATATTTCTATAGATACATATGTCTGTAAGCTGTGTGTGCATAGGTTATGCCCCTATATATATATATATATATATATATATATATATATATATATATATATATATATTTGTATTTGTCGAGATGCTTCTTATAAGTAGATATGTATTTACATACTATCTCCCTAACTGTCTATGCTATAAAGGTTTTTACCTTCTTAGAGGTTCCAGACAGTGGGCTTGCATATCTTCATACTGTCCCTCAGTATGTTGGGGGTGTTATGCACACAACCACTACTGTGGTACTGACAGCTTCCATTTTACTCTAGGTCTCGCTATCCCTGAAGCATCATGCTTCAATATCTTTCCTGTCTCTCACCAGCTAGGAAGGACAGTGTAGATCTTCAGTAGCTCTGAGGTTTTTAGCCTTTAGCCTTTCACACATCTGTCCTCCTTGGGAATACGGGCTTTTTTCCATACCCCTTCTTCCCTCCAGGACTGGGCTAGTTGTCCAAATTGGTCAGTCTTCCTCTTTTGCTCCTAAATGTTAATGACTCTGTAGCTAAAAGAGTTTTCAGCTTTTTCCTATAAAGCTTTCCACTGAAGACCTGCCGTTCTTATACTACCCCAGTTGACAATTGGGTCACCTGCCAAGTCCTGATTTGGACCTTCACCTTCACTGCCGTGAGGTCACCTTGAGGATTCCTCTACTGAATCTCCAGTAGACTCCCATCAGCCTCTCTACTTCCTGCAATCCAGTAGGTAAGATCCATATTGTGATTGCTCTTTCAATATTTTTAATAGTAATTATCATATATACCAAGGACTCCTCTCCTGTAGTCCTTAGGTTAGCTGTTTTTCCTACAGCTCCTCTCTTTTCAACTCCTACCCACCATCCCTCATGGGATGCCAGAGATCCATGTGTGGGAAGTGCAGTCCTGTTCCACGGACACGCATTTATGGGATCCCCCCTTGGCAACTATAGCTAGGGAGTCCCCATATGTGAAGACTCATTCCTGCTTGTTCCTGGAGATAGCACAGTTACTTACCTGTAACAGGTGATCTCTGGGAACAGCAGGAATAAGTTTTCACAACCCACCCACCTCCCCTAGGAGTTGTATCTCTCTGTCTATCTTCCTTTCCTCTTTCTCTCTCTCTTTGTCTCAGCTATGAAACTCAACTGAGGAGAGACAGTGGGAAAGGCGGGAAGGCAGCACGCAGGCGCTGTGGGATGCTCCCAAAAGCTTTCTGATTGGACGCTGGGAAGCGTTCCCACGCAGGCTCCGTCGGTACCGACGTACCCATATGTGAAGACTAATTCCTGCTGTTCCCAGAGATCACCTGTTACAGGTAAGTAACTGTGCTTTCTCTAATGATCTCTCTCTTCGCATGATGTGTCCAAAGTATGAAAGTTGAAGTCTTTTCATCTGAACTTCTAAAGAAAGCTTAGGTTTGATCTCCTCTACTACTGACTGGTTTGTTCTTCGGGCAGTATTCGCCGCCAGCACCATAATTCAGAGGTATCAAGTTTCCTGTCTTTTTCACTGTCCAGCTTTCACATCCATATGTTGTTGAAAATACCATGGCTTGAACAAGTCAAATCTTTGTATGGAGAGAGACATCTCTGCTCTTGAGAATCTTGTCTAGGTCTTCCATAGTCATTCTGCCAAGAGCAATGCGTCGTCTGATTTCTTGACTGCTTGTTGCTTCTGTATTTGATATTTGATCCAAGTAGGTTAAAGTTGTCCACAATTTCAATTTCTTCTCCTTCAGCGATGAACTTGTTGATTTTGCCAGTTGTCAGGATCTTTGTCTTCTTTATATTAAGGTGCAGGTCCATTTTAAGACTATGTTCCTTGATCTTGAGAAGCAAATGTTTCACATGGTCTTCACTTTCAGCCAGTAATGTGGTATCTTCAGCATAGCGAAGGTTGTTGAGTCTTCCACCAATCTTCACACCTCTGTTGTCCACATACAATCCTGCTTCTCTGATGATTTT
Organism: Ichthyophis bannanicus; assembly: GCA_033557465.1. Lineage (NCBI taxonomy): Eukaryota > Metazoa > Chordata > Amphibia > Gymnophiona > Ichthyophiidae > Ichthyophis > Ichthyophis bannanicus. Next base: position 1,768,996,956 of record CM066031.1, read on the forward strand.
TTTTCTGCAAATAAATTAAACAGGTAGGGGGAAACAATGCAGCCTTGTCTTACACCTTTGCTTATTTTAAACCATTCCGTTTCTCTTTGTTCCGTTCAAACTGTTGCTTCTTGATCAATGTACAGATTGTGCAAGAGAACGATCAGGTGTTCTGGTATACCCATGCTTCTTAATGTGGCCCAGTGTTTCTCATGGTTTACACAGTCAGTAGCCTTGCTATAGTCGATAAAGCACAAATAGATATCCTTTTGGTCTTCTCTAGTCTTTTCAAGTATCCATCTCACATCCGCAATGATGTCTTTCGTTCATCGCCCTTTCCTGAACCCTGCTTGCACTTCAGGTAGTTCTTGTTCCAGGTATGGTTGTAGTCTCTGTTGAATAATCTTCAATAGAATCTTGCTGGCATGTGGGATCAGAGCGATTGTGCATTAATTTCCACAGTCGATTGGATCACCTTTCTTTAGTATTGGTATAAACACAGAACATTTCCAGTCAGTTGGCCATGATGTTGTCTTCCAAATTTCTTGGCAGAGCCTTGTAAGTATGGTAACAGCTGCATCAGATTGTTGTAATACTTCTATGGGAATGCCATCAATGCCTAGTGCTTTGTTCTTTGATAAAGCTTTCAATGCTGCTTCAACTTCTTTTTTCATCAACAATGGTTCCGGATCATAAGGTACAGGTGTTATAGAGCTTTTCAATCGTTGACTTCCACAGATGTAGTCAATATGATTTTTGTACAATCCATTGGGTTAAGTCCATGTGTACGGTTGCCGCTTGTGTTGCTGGAAGGTGTTTGAGATGAATAGATCGTTGGTCTTGAAGAATTCTATCAGTCTTTCTCCAGCTTCATTTCTTTTGCCAAGTCCATATTTTCCAACCACTTTGCCACCGCCTTTGTTGCCAGCTTTTGCGTTCCAGTCACTCATGACTATCAGGATATCCTGTTTGCATGTTCTGTCAATTTCAGCTTGAACTTGTTCATAGAACTCATCAATTTCATCCTCTTCTGCAGCTGTTGTTGGGGCATATACTTGAATTATACTTGTGTTGATAGGCATTCCTCGTAGACGAACGGAGATTAAGCGTTCACTGACTGCATTGTATTTCATTACAGTTCTTGCAAGTTTCTTCTTTATTATAAATGCAACACTATTTCTTCTTTCTTTCATTTCCAGCATAGTAGACCATGTGATCATGATGATCATCTGATGCAAAGTGCCTGATGCCAGTCCATTTCAGTTTGCTGACATCCAACAGATCAAGTTGTACACGTTCCACTTCATTCTTGACCACCTCCAACTTCTCTTGGTTCATGCTTCATACATTCCATGTCCCAATATGTAAGACATCTTTACAGATTCTGACTCTCATTTCATGCGCAGCTACATCAGCAGTCAGATGTCCCAAGGGCTTTGATCCAACCACATCATAAATGCTGGCTTTACTCTGAAGAGTCTTCAACTCTTCCCCAGTAGCTAGTTGAGTGCCTTCTGACCTGGGGGGGTTTGATCTTCCAGCACTGCAGTGCAATTTGTTTTGTTGTGACTATCCGTTGGGTTTTCATGGCAAGATAAGAAGTAGATTGCCGGGCCTTTCCTACGCGCAGTTTAAGTTTAGTGTTGTTGCCATTGTCACAGAAATGTGATCCTTCACAGTCAACACTGTCCCATTCTGCTGCTGCCCAGATGAATGGTTTGTCTTGGTCTGACACCTCAGCTGAGAGCTGTCCATCTTGGGAGACCCTGCCAGTAGTTAAACTACCAATTGCTTAGCCCTCAGCATCATTGATGCACACAAGCCCTCGCAGCATGACAAGCTACAAACCAAGTGAGGGCTCATTAGTGTAGCAGCATTATATCTAGGAGACCTACCCCTCTACTCTCCCTTCCCAGCTTGAGCTTAACATAGCTAATCATGGCAGCCTTCTCTCTCCATAAAATCGCTCTGAGCATCTCCTTATAACATAGTAACATAGTAAATGACAGTCCCTACTTATAAGCTTAATAGGCATTATCTGCCATGGGTGTAGCAGCTTAGGGAGAAGCACCATTTTTGCTAGCACCACCCTTCCAAACAGTGTGAGAGGCAAATCCTTTTCCTCAATTGCTCCATCTTATCCCTTATGTTCATAGTATACATCTTCAGTGGGTCTTAAGCAGTATATCAAGAATCTCTCCTGCCAGAGGAAAATTGTCTAGCTGTTTATATCTATACCTCTTTGATACAGGCATGGCCTCTGATTTGTTCTGATTGCTTTTTAACCCCAATAAAGAACCAAACCTGGTAATTACCTTCATTACCTTGCCATTGTTCGTGCTATCATTACCTATAAAAAGCAGAATGTCCTCTGCAAAGCATTTTTTTTGTATACCTGTGCCCCTACTTGAATTCCTCCCCACTCTACACTGTGCCTAACCTTAATTGCCAAGGGCTCTAGGGATAGTAAAAGCAGTAGCTGGGACAAAAGGTATTCCTGTCTGGTTCCTTTTTTAGGTGGAAAGGCTTCCGATAGGGTCCCATTTACCATCATCCATACTGTTGGCTGATCATACAACCCTTTTAAACCGTTCCGAAAACCACCCTGAAACTCAAAATAGGTACTGCCAAGATACATTGTTGAATGCCTTCCCAACAATCCAAGCTCGCTATGATATCATCTCCCTCCTTTTCTTTATCCTACTCATAGAGGACCATGATGGCGAAGCAGCCAGAGACTAATCCCACGTGATCCTCATGAACCGACTGATCTTGATCTCTTGGCTGGGATAGCCATAATGATTTTTATATCTTGATTGAGCAGTGAAATGGGCACGTAAGACCTCAGCTGCTGGTTCTTATCCTAGTTTGGGTAAGACTATAATGTGGCCATGGTTTTATTATTTAATTTATTTACTTGAAGGACTTATATACCACATTTTCAATGATCAAGGCAGTTTGCAATTAAAATATTTTCTATAATGTTAAGTTACGTTAACGTATGGCATATTACCAACCTAACATCGCAACACAGCTATTAATGAAATGACAGGGATAAGGCGTGACATTTCCCCCCCATCCCCCTCCTTCTCCTTTTGGGCCTCTTCACACATAGTCAAAAAACAGTTTCACTAGACTTTCTCTGAGGATCTTGTAAAAAAAAACAAAAAAACAGGCCCCAGACTGTCTGGCCCTGGAGATTTGGCCAACTTTAGATCTTTAACCATGCAAATCGCCTCATTCCGGCTAAAAGGGGCATTAAGTCAGACGAAATTTAATGTGGACAAGTGCAAAGTTATGCACCTAGGGAAGAACAACTCAAACTATGGTTACACGATGCAAGGTTCCACATTAGGAACCACCACCCAGGAAAAGGATTTAGGCGTCATTGTGGATAACATGTTAAAACTCTCGGCACAGTGTGCAGCGGTGGCCAAGAAAGCAAATAGAATGCTAGGTATAATAAGGAAAGGAATGGAAAATAAAACAAAGGATATTATAATGCCTCTATATCGTTCCATGGTGAGACCGCACCTTGAATATTGTGTGCAATTCTGGTCACCGTATCTTAAAAAGGATATAGCGTTATTAGAAAAGGTTCAGAGAAGAGCCACCAAAATGGTAAAGGGGATGGAAGGATACCCCTCTGAAGAAAGTCTAAAAAGGTTAGGGCTCTTTAACCTGGAAAAGAGATGGCTGAGGGGAGATATGATAGAAGTCTATAAATTAATGAACGTAGATTGATTGTTTACGTTATTAGAATATAGAAAGACTAGGGGACATGCAATGAAGCTACTGGGTATTGTAAACGGGGGTGCTGGTCGTGAAAGTCCACAGTCTTGGCAAAGGCAAACTATTATTATGACTTGCAAAGGATTGTGGGGAATGTAGTTTATTCATACCAGAATCAGCCGTTCACAAAATGAGTTGTGATGCTCGAGTGTAAGCAAAGAAAAACAGATTTTATTCATGGGGTTAATTCTCCCACACAGATTTACTTGGTAACACAAAAGGACACTTGCTTCAAGTATTGTACTCAGGAAAAACAAAACATGTTATAAGGTAACTGAATTTCTTAAGCAATAAATCAATAAAAACCTTGATGGGAAACAGAAAAGGTCTTTTTGATGGCTCCTGCTAATGACCTTCTTAGCAGTGCTTCAAAAGGCAAAAAAAACAAACCCAAAACTAACAAAAAACTGTTCTTTATCAAGGATAACTTTCTTCTATTCACACACACAAGGAAGAAGTTTCCTTCTAGAGCTCACGTGCACTTGTGCCTGGCTCAATTACAAATAATTAGCCAGCTGCAAACCCCTTTGCTGGTTCACTCTCTCTACGTGGCTCAATCCTACCCTAAAGCTTTCTTGCAGAGACTTTTCTGGGTAGATAAAAGAACAAGTTACAGTTCCTTTTGGTGGTTGTTGTATTAGTGAGAAACTACTTTAAAACAGCAGCCTAGACAGAGAGCAATCCATGTATTCCAATTGATCATTTGATATATCTCCTTCTTCCTCAAATATCATGAAATCAATATCATGGTCTGGCTCAGAGGAATTCCTTAATTGATCACTCTCAGGATAATATTTGTTTCCCTGCTGCCTTCCTGGTGAAGAGCTAGGGCATAGATCAAAGTTCATACCTGAGCTTCCTTTGCTGTTAGGTTTCCTCTCCAGGTAACCTGGCCAGTAAGTAGTCCAGCTTTTATGTCCAGCCTTCCAATCAAGATCCCTGGACACTGGGTCTCTCTTCACATACCTTCTTGCACCGGTCTTAGGGCCCCTTCCAAATGCAGCCGTCTCCTTCAAAGGTGTGCCGTCTGGGAATTCCTGGCTCTATAACCCCACTCCTCTGGCTTCCTCCAGTCCAATGGAGTATGCTTGCCTCTGGAATCACTCCTAACACACGTACTGCTGTGGACTCCTTCTTTAGACCTCCAAGATGTCTTTCTCTTCTTCCTTCTGCGTTGCCTCTGCTGTTGTAGTCCTCTCTCTTCTTTCTCCAATGGCTTCTGTGAGATCCGGTTCTCACGGTTCTTGTTCTCGATCTGTCTCTGTGTAGAATATCTTTTACTTTTAAAGTGCTTAGGGGGACACTCCACCCTAGCACAGCCCAGGTGTGCTGAATCAAGCCCTGCCCTTGGAGATGAGTGATTGGGGATTACCTCATAGCTCTCCTGATTGAACACACGTTTCCCCACTTCAGCTCTTCTAGAGGCTGTTTGAAACCTGATGCATTCTGGGACTGGTAGTCTTTTATGAAAACATTCTGTTTTAGTATTTCTACCAGCAAAGACAGGTTGCTTGTTCAGAGCCAATTCACCTCTTTTATAGCTCCCTCCTGAACTATGATAAGCTTCCTTATCACAGTATTTAAGACTAATAAAAGAAAATATTTTTTCACTCAACATATAATCAAACTCTGGAATTTATTACCGGAGGATATAGTAAAGGCTGTTAGTGTAGCTGGGTTTGAAAAAGGTTTGGACAAGTTCCTGGAGGAAAGGTCCGTAAACCATTATTAAGAAGGGACCCAGGATATCAATGATTGACCCAATACAAGCATTGTGGAACCTGTGTCTTTTGGGGAAACTTCTAGGTACGTTTGACCTAGATTGGCCACTGTTGGAGACAGGATACTGGGCTTGATGGACCTTAGTCTGACCCAGTATGGCATATCTTATGTTCTTATGTTCTAAGGCGCACCACAGGTACTTCTCTCCTACACTAGACATTAACAAATGTCAAAGTTCATGCTGTCGTTGTTCATCCTTTGGGCCCATATCATATAGAGCCCTATTATAACTTTCAAGTTGTTGCGTAATCTCCCTCTCCTTATCAAAGACATTCCTCTGAAGATTCCTGACTTTTTTTTAGAATATTTAATTTTTTTTTGGGTGGACTTACCAGATTAGATATGTTTCCCACATTGATTACCCCAATAGTGCAGCAGGTATTTGTACGGTTTAATGTTTACTTGGGCTCTTTAGGCCCATAGACCTGTCCCTCTCCTTTCCACTCATACTGCCTATTTGCCTTTGCCAATAGTGTTTGAGATTTTTGGAGACATATAGGGCTGGTACCCCTGTGGCTGCAGATCCTCCGGTCTGCTGAGATGCTGATGCCTGAACGAAAACTGATCAAACAATATGGTTTCCTGCTACATGAAACCTTTGCTGTGCTTCCAGTCTCAAACCTGACCTTTAAGCAACTTCTTGCCAAGAGAGATTATACCTGTGCATACAAAAGACTATTGCTTCTGGCCAATTAGTTTCACAGGCCAGTTAATTGTCCACATGCAAGAACATCTACTTCTCCGGTTTTCATCATCCATTAACAATGCTACTGGCCTTGATGTCTGAAACTGCATACTGTTACCATCTTTCATTGTGTTTGCAGGATGAATACCTGTTCCCTACCTTCTGATTCGCTGAGAACACTTCAGACTGTCTTGTGCCAACCAATCACCGGACCTATAACGGAGACGTCACAAAGAATAATTACAGTATGCAACAGAACCTTCGCACCTTTTGTGCTCTTGTGCCCTCTTGTGTACTTTCTGCCTACCTTGCCTGTCTGCAAAGACCAGATACATACTGCATGTGTGCAAGGCTGTTCTCCTAAGACTCTCATAGATACACGGCTTGCCTCCAAAAGGGCTGAGGCCTGCATTATTTTGCTTAGTCACGTTTTTGGACCCCCATGCTGCTCCAGAGACTGTCTCTGATCCCAGCTCAGCCATCTGGCCAAGCTAAGGTACAGTCTTATTTCTTTTCCTCCAGGAGAGTGATAGAAGAATTATGGCAACTAGCTTCTGACTAAGTGCAGAGCGAATTGGTGACCTTTGGTTACTAATCAGGGATTTATTACTTTGTATAACTGTAATCATTGCACTGCTATAACTTGCTACCTTGTATTTCTAATAATACATCTATAACTGTATAAGTCTGTATATTTTTCTACCTTGTTACCCATAATAGACATAAAATAAATAAATAAATTAAAAAAATATATATATATACATATACATATACACACACACTGAGACTAGGCTCTTTTTGTGGCTCATTGTCAGCAGTCTCACTGAATCCTGGGGAGGGAATTAGCAGCCAATTTCCTCTGGACATAATGGAGCATAACTTATTTCTGTTTGCTGCTAATAATCCCCATAGAAATCCAAGAGTGCTTAGTCTCTCCTCTTCCTTGTATGCTACTATCTCTCTCCTCATGGTGGCCTTTGCTGCTTCCCCAGAGGTGTGTGTGAATTTATCTCTCCTATATTTTCTTTCCAATAACGCTGACACACCCACTGTAGGTACTTGTGGAATTCTTTGTTCCTTAGCGTCCCTCCAGTCTAGTCCCGAACCTTAGAAGTTGAGTACGTCCTCCCGCAGCTTGGAGAGTGAACATGTCACCATTTTGATGACACCAGTATAAGTACAGCAGGGACCGCCTTCATGAACCAGTTTTTCAGTCTCCAAGCAGCGGAAGGAGGCGTGAGTTCTAAGGCTCGGGACTCACTGGAGGAATCATTAAGGATAGAGTAGATTAGGTTTGGTAGTGATTATTGGAAATAAAAAACAAAACAAAAAAAAAACAAAAACAAGAGTGTCTTAATTTGGATTTGGGGACTGCGATTCCTTTAAATCAGCGAAGTTTTACAGTGCAGCTTTAAATGTAAGATTGTGTGATCTGATCCCCCCGTCTCCCCCCTTCTCTGTAATACTCGGGAGCAGCAGAGAAGAGAGCGGGAGGCGAGAGAAGAGGCTCCGGCTTTCCTCTCTTCTAAAGCGAGAAGAGCCATTGAGCGCTGCCGCTTGTGTGATTGAGCGCACAGCCGGTCTTGCTTCAGTGTGGGAGCGGCGAAACGGTCCATGTCGGCCCGAAGGAGGCCTCGGTGTCCCTGGAGCGGTGAGTGACCTGGTGGGTTCAGGCATCGCGACTCCGAGGTGCGCAGGGTCCGGCGGTGTGTGGAGCGAGTTAATTGTTTAGTTTTTTGAATATGAGATGCTTTAGGGCTCCGGTGGCCATTTTCCCGCCGCGTGGAGTTTCGGCGGGAAGGTGGGTCTGCTTAGTTTGCCGGTTTACAGGAGGAGCTGGATTAAGGGATAATTAGTGTGAAAAAAAAAAAAAGGAATAATAATCGTACTAAGAGCAATCAGAGGAGTTGAGGATGGGACAGATTTGAAGACACAAGTTCAGACTTATGCCTTCAATACCTCGTTGCCTCCTCTGTGGGATCAAGAAAGGGTCCCTCTCAGAGGCAGGTGTCTGTGGTGCTTGTGCCCACGAGGCTTTAAGGTCAAGTATGGAGGAAAACAATGCACCGGAGCTGCCCAGGGAGCGCGGGGGGGAGGAAAGGCTCCTCGAGTCTCCTGGGTTTTCTCAGGAGCCGGTGCCGGATCCGTCTTCGGTGCCGGATGTTTCTTTATCCCAAACCCCTTTACAGGGGGGGTTTGGGTGCCATCTTTTCTCAGCAGTTTATGCTTTTGCTGCAGCAGGTGCTCGGGGGGTCGGGGAACGACTTGAAGGGGCCCTCGATGGACGTGGCACCCGGTTCCAAGAGGCAGGAGCCTTCCCTGGAAGGGGAGAAGAGAGGGGTCCCTGAGAAATGGTCCAAACTGGTGAGGGACAGGCTGGACAGGGAAATAGCGCTGGAAGGGCAGTCGGAGGATTTTGAGGACTCTGACCTGGATCAGGAACTGGAGGAAGGCGAATTGCCGGAGCCGGAGGTCCAGGCTAGAGTGGTTAGTGTTCCGCACCCTTTTCTTTTGTTCCAGCATGCCCTCCCACTGACCAATGACAATCCACACAGCAGAATGATTCAACAAGTCTGCGTTTCCTAGAGCAGCTTTCTTCAACCTCCCAAACAAGTTTCAGAGATGGAGATAGCCCAGTCGGCCATAACTTTCGTGTGCATTGGAGTAAAACATGAAGTCCACCTCTCCAGGATGTAGGGTTCTCTACGTATCAATAAAATTCAATAGCTGTGGTACCTTCATCCTAAGAATAATCATCTGGAGCATTAGAGCTTGCCCTACATATCTCAAGCTATCTGCTATACATAAAGAATTGACTCTTATTAAGTAAAGAACTGGCTGCAATGAAATGCATCTTCCTTAGGGTAGAAATTGAACACAATCAACCACCGCTCCCACAAAGTCAAACATCTCAGGAACAAATGGATCACAGTGGACTATGGTAGGTTGTAACCTGTAATACAGAGACATCCTCTCCATCGAGAGAGATCCCTACATAATGCCTTCTCTGCCTTGGAAAACAAGAGTGCCCAAGTAGTGGAAAATGAAGTGGCCTTAAATGAGAAGGTTAACACCCAATCTACTGATAATGTCCCAAGATGAATACAAAAATCACAAAATAGGAATCAGAGGGATTAACTTGGGAACACAGTCCTAAGGCCAGAAGATGGTCAAATGAATCCCAGGTTCCTCAGCCAGCAGGAATACAAACCAAACTTTTGGCATGGTCAGTGCAGAAAGTAAGCATTCCAAAATTGATGTTATCCACTTGGGTACAAATGACCTGGCTAGAAACAGTACCTCTTTAGTACACATGGATTTCCAGATTCTGGGAGAGAAACGAAACCCATTGTCATTATTATAGCGTTCTCAGAAGTTATTCCTGTTCATGTTAAGGGGGGAAGAAAGGGTGCATCACATAACCAACTTTAATATGTGGTTCCAAACCTGTTGTAAACAAGGATTTAGATATATAGGCAACAGGGGCAACAGATGGAACAACAAGAGGCTATACAGTACTGATGGATTGCATCTATCTGCGGCAGGAAAAAGGGTCCTAAGTGAAAAATTCAGGCAATATGTGGTCAAGCATTTAAACTAGGGAAAGGGGGTGACGGATGGTAAGGAACATGTTTAGGATGTCACTCCCAACAAAAACATAATAGCATTGGAATAGTTAACATATTAACCTACACATCAATGATGAGGAAAGAGGAGTCTGGAATAAAGTCAATGCAAAATGCAAGGAAGTCCACCAACAATTGCTGGAAGGCAATGAGCACAAATGCTCAAAGTAGCCAACAAAGTTCCTGATCTGGAAGCCCTAATAATGGAAATGGACTTGGACATTGTGGCCATTACAGAAACATGGTTTAATGAGTGGCATTAAAGTGATATAGCCACTCATAGAAGAGAGAGAGAAGGCAGAAAAGGAGGAGGAGTAGCTCTATATGCCAAAAGCAGTATTAAAGCTGCTAAAATGCAGGGGACATGGGGAAAAGAAGAAGCGATGTGGATTGTTTTAGAAAGAGGAGATGGCACTATCATCCATACTGATGTGGTTTACAGGTCTCCAACTAAAACAGAAGAAATGGATAGAGACTTGATCATTGATGTTGGAAAGGTAGGCATGAAGGGAGAAGTGATCATAATGGATGACTTTAATCTACCAGATGTGGACTGGAGTATTCCTTCTGCAAATCTGAAAAGAAGTAAAAAGATTGTGGATGCCTTCCAAGAAGCATTGCTCTAACAAATGGTAATAGAACCAACCAGGGAACGTTCAATGCTGGATCTAGTACTCGCCAATGGAAATAGCGTGTCAAATGTCCGGTGGATGGCCACGTAAGCAGCAGCGATCATCACATGGTGCAGTTTGAGGTAAAATCCAAGGCAAAGTCCAATCACAGCAAACTTAGTCCTAGACGTCAAAAAAGCTAACTTCAGTAAAATGGGAAAATACCTGAAGGAGGAGTTGGCAGTGTGGGAGGAGATAAGGGAAGAGGAATTGCAATGGGCTAAACTAAAGGAGGCAGTAAAAGAGGCAACAGATATATATGTAAGGAAAGTAAATAAAAACAAGAGGAAAAGGAAACCTAGATGATTCTCCAAAGAAGTGGCTGCACAAAAAAAGACAAAAAACACAGCTTTCACAAAATTCAGAAGATCCAAGCAGAGAAACACATAAAAGAATACAGGATAAAGCTAAAATAGAGAGGAATAAGGATAGTAAAAGCAAAGGCAGAAGAACAAATGGCTAAACATGTGAAGCATAGAGACAAAACTATTTTCAGGAAGAAGAGTAAGATCAGAGGTGGAATTGCTAGACTCAAAACTGCCTAGAACACAGATTCGTGGAAAGTGACATTGAAAAGCAAACATGCTAAATAAATACTTCTCTTCTGTATTCACTCAAGAAAATCTTGGAGAAGGACCACATATGATTGACAAATATACAAATGGGAATGGAGTAGATACTGCGCTATTTACAGAAGATGATGTTATCTCCAAGAACAAGCAGGAATGCAGTCTTCACGTATGGGTGATGTCAGCATCAATGGGGCCTGGTACGGGATGACTCCCTAGCATCCAATAAGAATGCTTTTAGGAGCATCATTCTATGCATGCGTGTCTGCCTTCCTACCTTCCCAGTAATTCTCCTCAGTCATCTTTTTTTCTGTGAAGCATCAGGGCCTTGTCCTAGTCCTCGCCGTGAAGAGACTTCTTCAAACTTTTTCGGTACCTTCTTGGTGCTTGCTGTTTGCCATCTCGTCATCTGGAGCGGTCCAGCATCGTTTCGGTACCCTTTTCTTTTTTTCTTTTTCTATTTTTCTTTACTTGTTCATGTTTTTCATGTTGGGCCACCATTGCCCAATTTGATTTGGCCTCCATCATTTTTTCAAAGATGGAAAACCCCCACAGTGGGTTCAAAAAGTGTACTAAGTGCCCTAGTACCATCTTGGCCACCGACCTGCACGACTAGTGTTTAAAATGTTTAGGCCCCAACCACGACATTTCTTCGTATGCCCATTGCAAACACATGACAGCACGGGGGCTTAAGAACCGAGAACAGCAGCAGATTAAGCTGTTTCGGACAGACTCGGTCTCTTTGGCACACTTCTCGGGGGCCTCCACACCATCAGTTGTTGCATGCTTCACATTCATCTTCCACTTTTAAACATAGCAAGAAGCATCGTTCAGAGTCTCCGGCAGATAAGATATCGAAGGCTTTGGCATTGAAGGGTTCCTGATCCTCTGCATCAGCCTTGGACTCCGATGCTCGACATCGGCACGAACACTCATCTGCGGATTCAGACTTTGGCTGACTGGCCAAACAGCTCCATTGGGAGGATACCCCCTCCAAAGCCACAGAGGAGCTCAGGGATGCTCCTAGGACCATGTCCTTGTTGGAGCCCCTGATACCTTGCTTGAGGACAGTAGCTCAGGCCTCTGGGCCTGAACTTACCTGTTCCTCTCCTGTCACCCTCGGTAAGTGTGTGCAAGTCATCGAGCAGAGTCTGGCCACCTCCAAGCTCACTGCTCCAGTACCATCACTTGATGTTGATGTGCCCGGTGCTTCTGGAGGGCTGCTCAATGCAACTGTCCTGTCACGCTTGGAACCTCCACCAACCCCATTCATTCAGGAGCATCGTGCAGCACGCCTTCCGGTTCTGATGCTGCACGCCATGGGCATCGACCTTCGATGTCGGGGATGGAGCATCATTGGTACCAGGATACCAACAGGCATTACTTCGATTTTCTTCCTGAATGGGATTTGGTTTCCTCCAATTCCGAACCAGAACCTATCCAGTCTGAGCCCCTCAGACATTCCATCAGATCCATCTCTGCCACATGAGAGGCATCTGTCTCCACCCGAAGACATGTTCTTTCAGGATTTCATCAAGGACACTGTGACAGCCTTCTCAACCTCTGTGATAACAGAGGTGGAACAGAGAGCGGAGGAGTTAGACGTTCCTCGGCACCGAAGGAAACTGCTATCCTTCCCATCAACAACATTCTGAAAACCTGATGATTCAGATGTGGGAAGCACCACTCTCAACTACTGCCATAAGCAAGAGATTGGATACGCTGTATCAGGTTTCTCCTTGCCCAGGCTTCCAAAAACCACAACTATCACACTACTCTATGGTAGTTGAATCGGCCATGAGGAGGATTAAAAGTACCAAGAACCATTCATCAGTTCCTCCAGGCAAGGATGCTAGAACCCTTGATGCTTTTGTCAGGAAAGCATTCCAAGCTGTCATGTTGGGGTCCAGAATCAATTTCTACATGCATGGGCATGTTTTTAAGGGATGTCTCCAGAGACTTATCTGAATTCAACTCTCTTCACCCAGCAGATAATCAGACCGCTCATGAGGCTCTTATTGCGCATGCACAAAACACCTCCAAGTTTCTTACTAGGGCAGCTTTCGATGCCTTTGAGGTTATCAACATGACAGCAGCAGCTTGTATAGGAGTATGGCTACAGGCTTCTGATCTTGAGCAGTGGGTGCAAGATAAGCTTATCAACATCCCTTGCAATGGAGAAAATCTCTTTGGGAAGAGCTGGCGTGAAAGGCAGGTGAGATTGAAACAGACGATCTCACCATGAAGCACTTGTCCAGAAAGACAGCTGATCAGACCAAAAAGAAGGCTTCTGCAAAGAAGCCCTTCTACCCCAAGAAGAGGTGGTATTATCCATCTTATCCATCCTATTCTTCCTATTGCCATCAGCAATCACAGCAAAAGCATCAGGGTACTCGTAAGCCCAGGAGCCTAAAGCTCCTAAGGCCCAGTCAACTCCACAAACTCATCTTCAAGAGAGATTTTAACTCCTCCTTGGAGGGCATTGCCATGTGGCCTCTCAAACTTCCCTTCCCCTCCCATTCTAGGAAGATTGACTCTTTGCCCACAGAGGGACCCTCATAACTTCAGAACCCTGGAGCTTGCAGCTGATCAGTGTGGGCTATCAACTCAATTTCAAGGCTCTCCCCTCCCTCCACCCCCAATTTCTTTGTGGGCAAGGCCCATATGGATCTCCAACGCTCCTCTCTATGATAGCAGGAGATCATGAATCTTGCATCTCAAGGAGTTGTCCAGAAAATCCCTCCACCTCAGCAAGGCCTAAGTTTCTATTCATGTTACTTCCTCATTCTGAAAAAGAACAGGAGGATTCAGGCCTATCCTCTACCTGAAAAATCTCAACAAATTCCTAGTGAGGGAAAAGTTCAAAATGATTTCACTTGGCATGCTTCTCCCCTTCCTTCAAGAAAAGGACTGGCTCTGCTCTCTGTATCTCAAGGATGCTTACACACACATCCTGATCCATCCCCTGTACAGAAAATATCTGATTTGTCTTCCAAGGGCACCACTATCAATATTGTGTTCTCCCCTTCAGACTGGCCTCTGCTCCAAGGATCTTCACAAAGTGTCTGGCAGTCATAGCAGCCTACCTGTGCACCTTGGGAATCTTTGTCTTCCCTTACTTAGACGACTGGCTTATCAAGAGCGATACCTCTCAAGTAGTCACCACATCAGTTCATCATACCATTGTGGTTCTGCAACATCTGGGGTTTGTTGTAAATTATCCAAAATCACACTTAACTCAAACTCTGGAGTTCATAGGAGCTCATCTAGACACGACAAGAGCTTGGGCCTACTTGCCGGAAAACGCCTTCATCATTTCATCTCCCTTGCAACCCACTGTCAACAGCAAACAACCCTCACTGCTTGAGACAAGCTACGTTTCCTTGGCCACATGGCCTCCACAGTCCATGTTCCATATGCTTGTCTCAACATGCGCACGGGACAATGGACCCTCTCAGCACTGGAGCAGTCTACAGGTCATCTCTCCGACAGGATCACCATCTCATCTCAACTGGTGAACTCCCTCTAGTGGTGGTGCACAGCCCAAAACCTTCTCATCGGGTTACCTTTTCAGAGGTCTATATTGCAGTGTACCCTGACTACTGATGCATCCAAGCATGGTGGGGGTGCACATCCGTGACCTCACCACACAGGGCAAATGGACCGCTCAAGGGGCCTCTCATCACAAACGTTTCTTGGAACTCAAGACAGTTGCAAATTCACTCTGAGCCTTCTGTCCCCACCTATCAGGACAAACTGTGCTAATTCAAACTGACAAGTTGCCATGTTCTATGTCAACAAACAAGGCGGTACGGGTTCTTGCCTCCTCTGCAATGAGTCGGTCCATCTTTGGGGTTTGGCAGTAGCACATCACATTCATCTTCAAGCTGTTTATCTCCTGGGAGAGGAGAATCAGCTAGCTGACAAGCTCAGTCGGGTCCTTCATCTGCACGAGTGGATGCTCCATCACCAGAAGACACAACGCTGCTTATACTTATGGGGGACACCCATAATTGACCTTTTTGCTGCTCCGGTGAATGCCCAGCTGCCTCGGTTCTGTTCAAGGACACACTCTCAAAGCAGCGAGAGCTTGGATGCTTTCCTCCTTCATTGGGACCAGGGTCTGCTATATGCACTCCTGCCAATTCCTCTCATTCCGAAAACCCCCTTCAAGTTATAATTGCATAGGGGACAAATGATTCTTATCGCCCCATTCTGGCCCCGTCAACCATGGTTTCCTCTACTTCTTCATCTGACTGACTCAGGGTCAACCTTGGCTCTGGCAACCAGAGTCTATACTGATCTCCTACCCGATGTCCCAACATCAGCAGGCAGGACAAGGGTCTCCAGGATAGGCTGGAAGGAGTGCCGTAATGATGCATTCCACAAGGCTTCCATCGCTGCCAAGTGAGCTTCTAATCAAAGCATGAAGAACACCATAACCCCCATAGACAACACCAATCTAATTTTTGTCGGGCATAAACCGCAGGAGGAAGAGAGAAATTTCACTTTCTCCCACGCAGTACATGCCCCTTTTATTCGTTTTTATTCAAAATGGTTTTTCGTTCCTTATTCACAGGAGTATAAAATCCACACTTATCTTGATCAATCACACACACGACGTGCACGTTTCGAAGCGAAAGCTTCTGTATCAAGTGCCCATGATATGAAGAAGTGCGTCCATCCTTGCCTTGTAACTGACAAAAAACGCCAAAGTGAATGGCCAGTGACGTCAGGGGTATCCTTTCAAAAGGAGGCCAAATATAGGAACGCCCATAATGAGAGGACCAATAGCGTAGGAAAGCCCCACAAAACACGGGATCCCCTACGTCTATGGTAAAGGAACAAATATTAAAAGTTGGGAGTACCACATGGGCAGTTCGTATTCGTTTGGGTGAACATGCTTCACGTATTCGCCAATTAATTTTGACTGCTCCTCTGGTACAACATTGTCAGGGCTTTCATCATGATTTTGATCAATTACGCTGGACTGTGATAGATCATGTTCCGTTTGATCCTCGGGGTGGAGATCGTCAATTACACCTTCGTCGACTAGAACATCGCTGGATTTACAAATTACAGAATGTTTCTCCTGATGGATTAAATCGTGAAATTGAATGGCTGGACTTTTAATATTTGTTCCTTTACCATAGACGTAGGGGATCCCGTGTTTTGTGGGGCTTCCCTACGCTATTGGTCCTCTCATTATGGGCGTTCCTATATTTGGCCTCCTTTTGAAAGGATACCCCTGACGTCACTGGCCATTCACTTTGGCATTTTTTGTCAGTTACAAGGCAAGGATGGACGCACTTCTTCATATCATGGGCACTTGATACAGAAGCTTTCGCTTCGAAACGTGCACGTCGTGTGTGTGATTGATCAAGATAAGTGTGGATTTTATACTCCTGTGAATAAGGAACGAAAAACCATTTTGAATAAAAACGAATAAAAGGGGCATGTACTGCGTGGGAGAAAGTGAAATTTCTCTTCCTCCTGCGGTTTATGCCTGACAAAAATTAGATTGGTGTTGTCTATGGGGATTATGGTGTTCTTCATGCTTTGATTCTAATCTGTTGGAATACCGGTTAGCTGGGTTTTGTATTTTGAAGTGAGCTTCTAAGGCTCGAAAGTGTTCCACCTGTGAGGAGGCTAATGCTGCAGCAGCAGACATATGAAATTGAGGCAGAATGACTGCATCGGACCTCACATCTGACCCGTCACCTCCCCCCAAGCGCAAGTCGTCCCCAGAGGACATGTCCTTCCAGGACTTCGTTAGGGACATGGCCAAGGCCATCCCCTTTTTGCTGGAATCGGAGGAGGAACCGAGAGCAGAGGAACTTGAGCTCCTGCAGTACCCCTCGGCCCCCAGGGGGTGATGACTGTTCCCATCCACCATATCCTGCAGCGGCTGCTGCTGCAGCTGTGGTGGGGGGAGGGGCACAGCTCATGCCAGCCGTCAGCCACCATCTCTATTCCCTATACCGGGTCCAGAAGACCATGGGGTTTGAAAAGCCTCAATTGTCGCACAGTTCCAATGTAGTGAAGTCAGCTAGAGTGCTAAAACGCACTCTTCTGTCTCACTGAGTTGCAGGGCTAGGACTCTGGACTCCTCTGGGAGGAAGTGCTTCCAGGTTTCCATGCTGATCGCCAGGATGCTGGCTTTCCAGACGGACTTGAGCATGTTCCTCAAGGATGTCATATTGGACCTGGAGGACTGCCACCATGGTTCCCGAGGACTGTCGAGAGTCATTTCAGGGTCTCGTGGTGCACGGCAAGGTTTACTTGAAGTTCATAGTGTGAGGCATCTACAACACCTTTGAATCTGCTGGCAGAGTGGCAGCTGTGGGCATTACCACCCGCCAGGTTGCATGACTACAGTCTTTGGACCTAGAGCAGAGGGTCCGGGACAAGATCGCTAATGTCCCTGCTGGGGCGAGAACCTCTTAGGCAAACCCATGGAGGAGAAAGCCGAGGAGCTGGAGATGGAGCCTCTCACCAGGCTCTCCAGAAAGACCGTGGACCCAGCGCGGAAGAAACATCACACAAAGAAGACCTTCTATCTATGCCCATACTGGTATTTCCCGGCCCAGCCACAGGTGCAGCCTCCCTGGCTGCAGTGGCAGGAGAAGACCCCCGAAGGTGTAACCTACCCCTTAGCCCAAGCTGGGTGTGGGGTCCTCAGGAGCATAGCCAGTTGACTGTTGCCCATTGAGGTACCCCTGCAAATCAGGGGGCAGCTCGTCCGCTTTGCCCACCTGTGGCCCTTTGTCACCTCGGACACCTGGATGCTGCAGATTGCTCAAAGCGGTTATCGACTGCACTTCACCCATCTGCCACCTTCATATGACCCTCGGTGAGTACACCATGACCCCCCATGCACTGGAGCTTGCTTTAGACTGAGGTCAAGGATCTGCTGTCCAACCTCACCATAAAATTGGTCCCCCTGACTCAGATCGGGCAGGGCTTCTACTCCATGTACTTCGTGCTTCCCAAAAAGACCAGCGGGTTCCATCCAATTCTGGACCCGTGAAACCTCAAATGGTTCCTGGTGCGTGAACAGTTCAAAATGGTCTCATTAGTGATGCTGCCCCCGTACCTCATACAGGACGATTGGCTATGCTTCTTGGATCTGAAAGATGTATATATGTATATTCCAATCCACCCGCATCGCAGGCAATACTTTTGCTTCGTGCTGGGTGACTGGCACTACCAGTACCATGTGCTTCCCTTCAGGCCTGCCACAGCCCCCAGGTCTTCACGAAGTGTCTGGTGTTTGTGGCCATCTTCCTCCGGACCTGGGGAGTCTGTCTTCCCATACCTAGACAACTGACTAATCAAGGCTCCCATGCCAGCCTGTGTTCGGCAATCCGCTGCGCTTACAATTCAGGTGCTTGAGGGCCTTGGCTTCATGGTCAACTACCCGAAGTCTCACCTCCATCCAACACAGCAGCTGGAGTTCATCAGGGCCCTCCTCGATACCACTTGGGCATGGGCCTTTCTGGTGGCGGACCGCCTGCAACGCCTTGTCGAGGCCGTGGGCATGTTGCAGCGCCAGCATCACACCACAGCCCGTGGGCTATTGAAAGCCCTCATACATGGCTGCCACGGTATATGTCACTCCACAGACCCGCTTCTCCATGCGACAGGCCCAGTGGGCCTTGTGCAAGCAGTGGATGCAGGAGTCGGGCCAGCTGTGAGGCAGGATAGTGGTCACCGTACCACTGATGCAGTCCTTGACATTTTATTTATTTATTTATTTGCATTCTCTTATATACCACACTATTCTGCATCAGTGTGGTTTACATTGAACAAGCTGAAATTACATTGAACAGGGCATTATAACTTGGAGATAACTATTTTACAGGGAACATGGGCTATGGAGGGTTAAGTGGCTTGCCCAAGACCACAAGGAGCACCTGTGGGACTAGAAACCCCAGTCCTTCTGGCCCAAGGTTGTTGTCCTCTAGTGGGATTTGAACCCCTGACCATCCGGCCGGAAGTACCTTGCCCCAACCACTAGGCCACTCCTCCACTCCACATGGTGGCTCGAGCCAGACAATCTGCTACAGGGCCTACCATTCTAGCTGGCAACCCCCCGCAAGAAGCTCATGACAGGCACATCATAGCTCGGCTGGAGTGTGCACCTGGACAGTCTCAGCACCTAGGGGCTGTGGTCCAAGCAGGAGAGTCTCCATCAAATCAACTTCCTCAAGCTTCAGGCCATAGTGAATGCCCTCCATGCCTTTCGTGTACAGCTGGAAAATCAGGTGGTTCTGATTCAGACAGACAACCTGGTGGCATTGTTCTATGTGAATAGGCAGGGGAGCACGGGATTGTACCTCCTGTGTTGGAAGGCTCTTTGCCTTTGGAAGTTCACCCTGCTTCACAGCATGGATCTCAGGGTGACATATGTGCCTGATGAGCTCAATGGCATGGCAGATCGCATCAGCCAGATGCTTCAGCCTCATGAGTGGACCCTCAAGAGGGAGGTGGTGGACTGAATCTTCCACAAGTATGGCACCCCAGTGGTGGATCTCTTCGCCATAGAGCAAAATGCCCTAGTAGACCAGTTCTGCTTCCAGAGGCCAACCAGCAGTCGCCTGGCCTCGGATGCCTTCCTTCTCCATTGAGGAGAGGGCCTGCTGTATGCCTACCCCCTATACCATGTGGCGCAAACTCTCCTGAAACGCCAGGCCGAGAGCAATTCCATGATTCTCATCGCCCTGTACTGGCCTCGGAATTGTGGTGCCCTCTGCTGCTGCAGCTCTTGTTGAGGAAGATTCTTCGGTTTGCCATCTGGTCCACAGATAGGGTGCCGGGCCCTTTCTCCTGCCCCATGAACTGGCTGCTAGAGAGTATCTCTTGCACCTCTCCTACTCCAGGCTGAAGTCTAACTCAAGCAAGCTACAATCCGCCCCATTCCGAAGAGTACAACATCAAACAGCCTGGACCCATCAACCTACAGACCAATTTCCAGCCTCCCATTCCTTTCCAAAATCATTGAGAAAGTCGTTCAAATTCAACTCCAAGACCACAATGATACACACGCCCCTCTGGATCCCCATCAGCATGGCTTCTGCCCTAATCATAGTGTTGAATCCCTTTTCACTCGCCTATTTAACAACCTGCTCAGAGGAACAGATGACATAAGGAAAGGATTTCTGCTTGTCTTTATAGACATCTCCTCTGCCTTTGATACAGTATCGCACAACACCCTTCTGAAATGACTAAAAAAGATTGTTTTTCAAAGCAACACACTAAAATGGTTCCAGTCCTATCTCAGCGACAGAAAGTAGAGTGTCAAAGTTGGTTCCCTCACCTCAGACACTTTCCACATAGCACAAGGAGTTCCTCAAGGATCCTCGCTGTTCGCCCTCCTCTTCAACATATATATGCAACCTATATGCAACATATTCAAAACGTTTGATACAATATGCCATATATGCAGACGATATCATGACATACACTCCAATCCAGTTGGATTCCCCGGACTTATCAACAATGTCAGAATGTCTTCAAAAAGTCATAAAAAATCATAAACTGGTTGACAAACAACAACCTCAACATAAACGTCAATAAAACTGAAGCAATTATCACACGAGAGACTTCATTCACCCCACCGACCTCGGTTAACATTGCTGACAACCCAATACTGATTAAAAATGAAGTACGATACCTTGGGGTTATCCTTGACAACCACCTGAACCTCCAAGCCCATATCAACAAGACAGCAAGTCAGCCTTCCAAAAGCTCGCTACTGTTAGGAGACTCAAACCTCTCCTCAACCAAGATCACTTCCGGACAGTATGTCAGGTCATCATAACACCCACTCTGGACTACTGTAATGTCCTTTTCCAAGGTCTCCCCAAGCAAACCATCTGTCCCCCGCAGCTAGTTCAAAATACAGCTGCCCGAATCATCACTGGATCATTCCAACACGACCACATAACCCCCCTCTTGAATCAGCTCCACTGGCTTCCAATTACTTCCTGTGCCAAATATAAATTCGCTCTCACCATCTTTAAAATTAAAAACACCTTATCAGCTGATATTTTACAAAGCCTGATATGTACCAAGCCCATTAAGAGACCAACTAGACATAGCACCATAAATACCATACCTTCACCCAGTTAATTCACCAAGGTCCACAACTC
The DNA here is from genome assembly GCA_033557465.1 of Ichthyophis bannanicus. Taxonomy (NCBI): domain Eukaryota; kingdom Metazoa; phylum Chordata; class Amphibia; order Gymnophiona; family Ichthyophiidae; genus Ichthyophis; species Ichthyophis bannanicus. The sequence continues at coordinate 1,769,018,214 of CM066031.1, forward strand.
AACGTCAAAAAGGGCTCCTTCACTTGCTGTCCCAGTTATTTGGAACTCCCTTCCAGAAGGTCTGAGAACTACCTCAGACATTAAAGACTTCAGGAAGCAGCTAAAGACATTCCTCTTCATTGAATACTTTGGTGATGATACAAAACCTCTCCAGTAATTTTCGGACTCATGTATTCACTTCTCATGTAGTTTCAATCATCTGTTCCACTTTATATATGTTGTACTATTCCGCACCTCCCGCTTGTTCACCCTCCCCTTGTTCTCCTTAGAAAGTTCCCTGTAATGGTTTGAATCATGCTGTTTCATATGCAAGTTCTATGTAACAGTTCTTTTGAACATAAGAACTGCCATACTGGGTCAGACCAAGGTCCATCAAGCCCAGTATCCTGTTTCCAACAGTGGCCAATCTAGGTTGTACGTACCTAGCAGTTTCCCCAAAAGAGACAGGTTCCGCAATGCTTGTACTGGGTCAAGCATTGATATCCTGGGTCCCTTCTGAATAATGGTTTATGGACCTTTCCTCCAGGAACTTGTCCAAACCTTTTTTAAACCCAGCTACACTAACAGCCTCAACTACATCCTCCGGTAACAAATTCCAGAGTTTGATTACACGTTGAGTGAAAAAATATTTTCTTTTATTAGTCTTAAATAGTTTACCCTGTAGCTTCATTGCATGTCCCCTAGTCTTTCTATATTCTGATAACGTAAACAATCGATCTACGTTTACCCGTTCCATTCCGTTCATTAATTTATAGACTTCTATCATATCTCCCCTCAGCCATCTCTTTTCCAGGTTAAAGAGCCCTAACCTTTTTAGCCTTTCTTCATAAGAGTATCCTTCCATCCCCTTTACCATTTTGGTGACTCTTCTCTGAACCTTTTCTAATAACGCTATATCCTTTTTAAGATACGGCGACCAGAACTGCACACAATATTCAAGGTGCGGTCTCACCATGGAACGGTATAGAGGCATTATAATATCTTTTGTTTTATTTTCCATTCCTTTCCTTATGATACCTAGCATTCTATTTGCTCTCTTGGCTGCCGCTGCACACTGGGCCGAGGGTTTTAACATGTTATCCACAATGACGCCTAAATATTTTTCCTGGGTGGTGGTTCCTAATGTGGAACCTTGCATTGTGTAACCATAGTTTGGGTTGTTCTTCCCTAGGTGCATAACTTTGCACTTGTCCACATTAAATTTCATCTGCCATTTTGATGCCCAGTCTTCCAATTTATCAAGATCCTCTTGCAATTTTCCACAATCCTCTTGGGTTTTAACAACTTTAAATAGTTTTGTGTCATCTGCAAATTTGATAACCTCACTCGTTATTCCACTTTCCAGGTCATTTATGAATATGTCAAAAAGCAGCGGACCCAGCACAGATCCCTGGGGTACACCACTATTCACCTTTCTCCATTGGGAAAATTGGCCATTTAGCCCAAGCCTCTGCTTTCTATCTTTTAACCAGTTCTTGATCCACAGTAGTACACTACCTCCTATCCCATGACTCTTTAGTTTTGCCAAAGGTCTCTGATGAGGGACTTTGTCAAAGGCTTTCTGAAAGTCCAGATACACTATATCAACCGACTCACCTTTTGTCCCACCTGTTTATTCACACTTTCAAAAAAACATAACAGATTAGTAAGACAAGTTCTTCCTTGTCTAAAGCCATGTTGGCTGTCTCCCATTAGGCCATGACTATCTACATGCTGAGTAATTTTATTCTTTATGATGGTTTCTACCATTTTTCCCGGTACTGACCTGAGGCTCACTGGTCTGTAGTTTCCCGGATCACCCCTGGAACCCTTTTTAAAAATTGGTGTTACATTGGCGATCCTCCAATCTTCAGGTATTAGAGATGATTTTAATGATAGTTCACAGATTACTAATAACAGGTCTGCAATCTCATATTTCAGTTCTTTCAATACCCTTGGATATATACATTGAGTTTCAATGTAAACCGCCTTTATTAAATGATAAGGCGGTATAGAAAAAAAAATTGTTAAATAAATAAATAACTCTGCAAGTTCACCTCAGCGCGATTTGGGATTACCATCGTGGCTGTGGAGTGAAGCCTGTTTCGACCCTGCCTCTGGTGGCCCGGTTCATGAGGGGCCTGTTCCTCTCAAAGCTGCTGCTCAAGCCCCCTTCGTTCACTTGGGACCTCAATGTGGTCATCGGCCAGCTGATGCGGGCTCCCTTTGAGCCACTGGATTCGTGCTTGCTGAAATTCTTGACCTGGAAGGTCCTCTTCCTGGTTGCTGTCACGTTGGCCCGACCTGTCAGTGAGCTCCAAGCTCTGGTCACTCGCCCTCTGTATACCAGGTTTCACCAGAACTGGGTGGTGCTCCACACACACCCCTATTTTCTGACGAAGGTGGTCTCTGCGTTCCACCTCAGCTAGTCCATTGTCCTAATGTTCTTTCCCTGGCTGCATTCGAACTGCGGTGAGGTGGCCTTGCACATGCTAGACTGTAAGTGTGCATTGGCCATCTCTCTGGAGTGCACAAAGGTCCACCAGTCCACCCAACTGTACATCTCCTTTGACTCCAATAGGCTGAGTGCCTTTGTCTCTAAATGTACGCTATGCCTCTGGATAGCAGATTGCGTCGCTCATGCGTATTCTCTGGTTGGGTTGAGCCTTGAGGGTCATGTCATGGCTCATAATGTCTGTGCACTGGTTACTTCGGTGGCCAACCGCCATTCTGTATCAACAGAAGAAATCTGCAGGGCTATGACATGCTCTTCTGTCCATACCTTTGCGGTACACTACTGTCTGGATGGTGATTCCCAACGGGACAGCAGTTTTAGCCAGGTCATACTCCGGCATCTCGTTGGATCTTAGAGTCAACTCCTACCCACTGACCCTTCAGTCTGTCCAGGCTATCTAGTCAAAATCCCCTCAGGACGATATCTGCTGAGGATACTGAATCAGATGAGTCCCTCGATGGGACTACCTCTCTGGTTTTCCTGACTTCTCCAGTTCTTGTTGCCTGGTTTGGCTGCTCTCTCCTCAGATTCCGGTAGCCTGTAGCTTGGGAGTCCCATATGTGAGGACTTATTTCCTGCTTGTTCATGGAGAAAGCATAGTTATTCACCTTTAGCAAGTGTTTGCCATGAACAGCAAGAATAAGTCCTCACAACCCTCTCACCTCCCTGGGGAGTTACCTTTTGGCTCCTGCTATATTATCGTACTGGAGAATATGGTGGTGCCGTGGCAGTTGGGAGGGCAAGGTGAACTTGTGCGGTGTACCTCCCAAAAGCTTCCTTTGGAAGCCGGGCAGCATTCCATGTGGAGCTGCATTGGTGATGTCACCCATACATGAGGATTTATTCCTGCTATTCACAGAGAACGCCTGCTACAGGTGAGTAACTATGCTTTTGAACAGCTTGAAAAATGGAAAATGGACAAGGCCATGGGACTGGATGGGATACATCCCAGGATACTGAAAGAGTTCACAGAGATTCTGGCAGGGCCTTTAAAGGATGTTTTTTGTAGATCTTTGGAGGCGGGAGAGTAGTGGTAATAGGGAAGAGATGACAAACTATAGACTGGTAAGCCTTACCACAGTGGCACGAAAAATAATGAAGGCGCTCCTGAATGGAAAAAATAGTGGACTTTCTACAAACAAATGGGTTGTATGATTCAAGGCAACATGGTTTTACCGAAGGACGATCATGGCAAACGAGTTTGATTGAGTTTTATGACTGGGTGACCAGAGAACTATATCAGGGGCATGCGATGGATGTGATCTATCTGGATTTCAGCAAAGCCTTTGATACTGTTCCTCATAGGAGGCTTATCAGTAAACTGAGCAGCCTGGGGATGGGTCCCAAGGTGGTATACTGGATCATAAATTGGTTGGCTGACAGATGACACAAGGTGATGGTAAACAGAGCTCACTCAGAAGAAAAGAAAGTGAGTAGTGGTGTGCTCCAGGGATCGGTCCTGGGACCGGTATGTTCAATGTATTTGTAAGTGATATTGCTGAAGGATTGAAGGGAAAAGTCTGCCCTTTTTGCAGATGACATGACACGAAAATTTGCAACAGAGTGGACTCCTCTGAGGGAGTAGGCAAGATGAGGTAAGATCTACAAAAACTGGAAGAATGGTCTAATGCAGAGGTTCCCAACTCCAGTCCTGGAGGGCCAAACACCATTCAGGTTTTCAGGCTGTGTCCCTAAGGAATATGCATGAGATGCATTTGCATGCACTGCCCCCATTGTATTCAAATGTATCTCATGCATATTCATTAGGGACAGGCCTGAAAACCTGAATGGTGTTTGGCCCTCCAGGACTGGAGTTGGGAACCTCTGGTCTAATGCTTGGCAGTTAAGATGTAATGCGAAGAAGTGCAGAGTCATGCACTTCGCCTGCAGAAATCCAAAGGAATCATATGTAATAGGGGGGCAAGAGTTTGGTATGCACGGACCAGGAGAAAGACCTCTGAGTGATAGTGTTTGAGGATCTCAAAGTGAAGGAACAATGTGATAAGGTGGTAGCCAAAGTCAGAAGGATGCTGGGTTTCATAAAGAGAGGAATAACCAGCAAAAGGAAGAGGTATTAATGCCACTGGGAGCCTAGTAGTTAGAGCACTGGCTAGTAACCCAGAGATCAGGGTTTGATTTCCACTAGCACCCCTTGTGGCCTTGGGCAAATCACCCATTGAAGACATGATTAAGTAGATTTTAGATAAATTGAGACCGAAAGACGAAGGAGAATTGTAAATAAAGTAAGAGAACCTGATTCTCACTCATTCAGGAATGTAGATAAGTTGTACTCATATTGAATATACGAGGGGGTACCCAAAAAAACCAGGAATAACAATACCGTGGGCGGAGCTTGTGTAGTACGCACTTCTGCCGCTAGGCGTGTATAGTGCAACTCATTGTCAGTTCAGTGCCACCTGTGTTGTCGACCTGGCTTGTTCTGTTCATCTGCAGTGATTGTTTTTGCTAGTGCTGTTTTGTTCTTGTTTCTTTTTTTATGATGACAAGTTTAAGTGAACAACGTGCAGCTGTGAAATTTTGTTTTCTACTCAGTAAAAATGCTGCTGAAACTGTTTTAATGTTAAAAACAGCTTATCAAGATGACGCTATGGCAAAAAGTCAAGTGTACCAGTGGTTTGCTCGGTTTAAAAATGGCGACATGTCGATTGATGACAAACCTCGTTCTGGGCGTCCATCAACTGCCCGAATCAACGAAAATATTGAAAAAATTAGAGAGCTTGTGCTCACAGACCGTCGACAGACAATTGATCAACTGTCAGAGATTAGTGGGTTATCTTGTAGCTCGGATCAGCAAATTTTAACGGAAGATTTGGGAATGAAAAGGGTTGCTGCCAAGTTTGTTCCTCGGGTTCTGACTGACAATCAGAAGGAACATCGAGTTGAAACATGTTGTGTTTTGAAACAGCTTGAAACTGATCCAGATTTTCTGTCAAAGGTCATTACAGGTGATAAGTCATGGTGCTATGGTTACGACCCAGAAACAAAGCAACAGTCAAGCCAATGGAAGACATCATCGTCACCCCGTCCAAAAAAATGTCGTCAAATCAAACATCAAAACAATGCTGATTTGCTTTTTTGATGCCAAAGGGGTAGTTCATTCAGAGTTTGTTCCCCCAGGTCAGACCGTCAATCAAACCTTTTATTTGGAAGTTTTAAGAAGATTGCGCAACAGTGTTCGTCAAAAAAGACCCGATTTGTGGCAGACAGGAGACTGGTTCTTCCACCACGACAACGCACCTGCACACACAGCCATCTCTTTTAGACAGTTTTTGGCTAAAAATGGCATGTTTCCGCTGCCCCACGCACCTTACTTACTCGCCTGACCTGGCTCCGTGCGACTTTTTCTTATTTCCACGCATGAAAAGGGGCATGAAAGGACACCGATTTGACAACATTGAAGAAGTCAAGAAAAAAACGAGGGAGGAGCTGTCAGCCGTTTCTAAAGATGACTACAAAAAATGTTTCGAACAGTGGAAGCACCGGTGGGACAAATGTATCAGTTGTAATGGAGAGTATTTTGAAGGGGATAAGGTTGTTTTGTAAAGAATTTGAAATAAATAGCTTTTAAAAAATAATTCCTGTTTTTTTTGGGTACCCCCTCGTATAATCTCTTGTAAATATGTTATGACCTGTTTGATGTAACTCTTATTGTTCATTGTAAACCGCTTTGACCCAGTGAAAAGCGGTATATAAGCACAGCTAAATAAATAAATAAATGTAACCCTCCATTGCCTCAGAAGAAAGGCCTGGCAATCTACTTCCAGTCGCACTGCCAAGAATACCCAGGAGCTGCTGGGTCGCCAGGAGTCAGCATTGACGCGAAAGCACAAATTATAATTGCTAACTATTAAGAACCTTAAAAGCAATATTTAGCACTTTAAATTGTACCTGCTAATTGACTGGTAATCAGAACACCCCTTTGAGGACTGGTGTTATACGTTTCCTCTTTGTGGCCCCTGTCAGAAGAGATCTGCTTTATGAAGTAATGGCATTTTATGCATTGCTGACTTTAATGAGTTAAAATGCTATAAAGCTTATTACAGCAATCTAATCAAGACATAATATATGCATCAATAATAGCACAGAACTTCTGATGATTTATGTTGCAGCGCTTGGGACACAGCTAAGTACTACTTGCTAAAATATTTTTCAGCATTTTAAAAGGTTTTCTGCACTTTGATTAAAAAGGATGTGAACCGCCAGTTAAGGATTCCTTGCCTGGGGTTATATGTCAGACAAAAATACAAAAACACTTCATTTGAGGAGGTCGGTTGTTATATGGAACCTCTTTTTGAATAGTATTTACAATTTGGGCTTTCAGTGTTTCCGTTGCCCTAGGGACTTTTTGATTTAGATTCCTCGATAATAGCACAGGCATGTCTTGTTTAAAGAATGGAAGTATCTGATGTAGGAACTTTAATTGTGCAAAAATACTTTTGGAGACTGATTCAATTTGGAGGTCCATTGTTAACTCAGAGTATAACACTATAACAGTACAGTGAACACAGATTATTTAATTGACTTTGTCTAATTCATGTTATAATACAATCTGGTCCTGGACCCTTATCGTAATCATCAGGAAGACCCAGTTTGTACCTGTTCTCTGTGTTTGATATTTGTGTGTAGCTTTATTGGTATGTGGTCTTGATACTAGTCATACAGCTTGTAAATTGTCATGTATTTACCAGTATTGTTATATTCCTTATCGTGTCTCTGGGCCAGTCCAGACAAATGGGTAGTCAATCCCCCTACTCTAGCAGCTGAGGACTGTAACTGAGTCTTGTTGCCAGGTTACCGAGCCCCCCCCTCACGGAGGCAGCCAGGCAGTCTTATTGTCCTCAGCAGCTGGACTGGACGTGTGGAGATTGACTCCTCACTGAGTGCCTGAGAGTTTTACTTTCTGTACCTTTATTTTTAAGGAAGAGTGACACAGTAAGCTTAGTGCTTAACCTAGCGGGGTTTTTAGCACTACTGGCTGTTTGCAGACTCAGTATTTTCTACAGCTTGAGGGGCTGATTTCCAGTCTGCATGTTGAAGAGCATGCGGCAGAGCCTGCCTCCTCTGCTCTCTTAGGGCCGCTTGTGGGACCAAACCTGGGGGCCCAGTTGCTGGTGTCATAATCGCGGTCTTTCTGGCCCTTCTCCCCACTGGCAGCGCTTGTCGGGTTCTCCGAAGCGGTTCGTCACCGGCAGTGTGCAGGTATTTGTTTCAACATTTCTTTTTGTCGGGCGTCCTTTCTTCTTCCGCGGGGTTTTCAGCGGGCTTTGTGTGGGGAGTTCGGGGTCGCATTTTCGCCGAGAAGCGAGCTCGGGGCAATGCAGGATCCGGGGGGAGAAAGCAGAGACCGCGCTTCCTCAGTCCCGTCCTCCGAGAAAAGCGCGGGAACGGCGGCCATCTTGGGTGCTGCGGCCGTTTCTTCAGCTCCTTCAGTTAAGCCCGCGAAGCGCAAATCTAAAACAAAGCATGCCACCGAAGCTCCGATCGCTGCCGGGGCTGCGGCTATGGCTCCACTTCCTGATTCTTTTCTCTCTCCCGAGTTCATTCTGGCGTTTCATAAAGCTTATTTGCTCCAGAAAGAGCAGTCTTCTGTTCCCGTTGTGTCAGATTCCCTCCTGGCTTCCCAGGCTCATGTGGCCGGTAAATCGGAGGTGGCAGAGGGGGTCTCTGTGGGGCCTGTTGGTGATCTAGCGTTTGACGCTCATTCTATAGGAGCAGAGCTTCTGGGTCCGGAGGAGGGGGAGCTCCGGCCGGACCCTGAAGGAGATTCCTGGCCAGCTGACTTGGAAGATGGGGAGTTAGGGCCAGGGGAAGATCCTAATGTTTTTAGGGTCTTCAGAAGGGATGAGTTGTCTGCCTTGATTGCGCAGTCCCTGTCTGCTCTCAGTCTTCTTCCGCCAGTGTCCCAACAGGAGCCTTTAGAGGATCCTTTATTGCAGGGGAGGCGATCTGAGCCGAAGTGTTTTCCCTTTCACAGGGTCATAAAGCAGATGATCGATTCAGAATGGGAATGCCCGGAGGCTTCCTTGCGTGGAGCTCGGACGATGTCTAGGTTGTACCCTGTTCCTGCGGAGGAACGCGAGCTTCTCCGTCTGCCTAGGGTGGATGCTCTGGTGTCTGCGGTCACCAAGAAAACCACGATCCCTGTGGAGGGGGCTACGGCTCTTAAGGACGTGCAGGATCGTCGGTTGGAAGCACTTCTAAAGCAAACCTTTGAGGCCAGCGCCTTGGCGCTGCAGGCCTCTGTGTGTGGAGCGTACGTCTCTCGAGCTTCCATTCGGTGGAGTCAGCAGACTTCGTCGCCCGAGGGCGATTTGTCTCCGTCCCTTCAAGGGGCTCAATTGGAGTCGGCGGCGGCATATCTCGCGGATGCCTTTTATGATTTAATTCGTATTTCCGCTAAAGCTATGGCTTCGGCGGTGGCAGCTCGCCGTTTTCTTTGGCTGCTTAGTTGGGCAGCGGATGCGTCTTCCAAGGCAAGACTCAGTAAGCTGCCGTTTAAGGGTAAATTGCTCTTTGGAGAAGCATTGGAAAAGATTGTTAAGGATTTAGGGGACTCTAAGGGCGGTCGCCTTCCTGAGGACCGTCCTCGACAGAGTAAGCAGTCCTCTTTTTCGCGTGGTCAGGGGCGTGACTTTCGCCGATTTCGGGGAGCGCGCTTTGCTCCTTATCCGCGGGGTCGCTTTCAGTCTCGAGGATAGTCCTTTCGAGGCGCTCGGGGTTCCGGAAGAGGTTACTTCGGAGCCGCGTCCCCTGCTCTTAAGAAGCCACAATGATGCGAGGCGGATCCAGGCGGAGGTTCCCGTAGGGGGTCGATTGCAGGGGTTTCTCTCCGCTTGGATCGCCATTACCACCGACAAATGGGTGCTGCAAGTTGTCAGCGAGGGTTATTCCCTCGAGTTCGCTTGTCCGCTAGCGGACGCTTTCGTTTTTTCTCCCTGCGGTCCGCAGGGCAAGCGGTGCAAGAAACGTTGCTGCGCTTGTTGTTTCTCCAGGCGGTCGTACCCGTGCCGCTGGACCAGTACGGCTTCGGTCGATACTCGATCTATTTCGTGGTTCCCAAACCGGGAGATGCATTTCGTCCCATTTTGGATCTAAAGCATGTCAATCGCTGTCTGCGAGTTTCTCATTTTCGGATGGAGACTTTGCGGTCGGTGATTCACTCGGTGCGTCCGGGGGAGTTTCTCACTTCCATCGATTTGACAGAGGCCTACCTTCACATTCCCATCAGGGAAGAGCATCAGCGTTTCCTTCGGTTTGCGCTGCCTATGGGTCATTTCCAATTTCGCGCCTTGCCGTTCGGCCTAGCAACAGCACCCCGCACCTTCACCAAGGTGATGGTGGTTGTGGCGGCGGCGCTGCGCAGAGAAGGTATCCAGGTTCATCCCTATTTGGACGACTGGTTAATTCGAGCGTCATCGAGGACGGAGTCCCTCTCAGCGACAGCTCGGGTGGTCTCTTGTCTCGAGAATCTCGGCTGGGTGATAAATCAGGCCAAAAGTCATCTGCAGCCGGCTCAGCGGCTTCTGTACCTCGGTGCGTTGTTCGTCACCGACAGCGGGCTCGTCCGCTTGCCTATGGAACGGGTTCGGAAACTTCTCGAACACGTGTCGGCATTTTTGCGTCTTCAGGCGCCGACGGCGTGGAGGTACTTGCAGTTGCTGGGGCTGATGGCGGCAGCGTTGGATTTGGTGCCTTGGGCTCGGGCGCACATGCGGCCGCTTCAGCATGCGCTACTCTCTCGGTGGTCTCCGCAGCGTCATCCCCTCTCCCGGCGCCTGAGTTGTCCCGATTCCGTCAGGCTCAGTCTTCGGTGGTGGACGGATCCGGCCCATCTTCTGGCGGGCGTGCCTCTCTCCACTCCGGAGTGGATCTTAGTCACTACCGATGCCAGTCTGATGGGGTGGGGTGCGCATTGTTTAGCGCAGATAGCGCAGGGGGTTTGGTCGCCAGCGGAGGCGCTGTGGTCCATCAATCGGCTGGAGCTCCGGACAGTGTACCTGGCTCTGTTAGCCTTTGCCGAGCTCCTGGAAGGAAGGCCGGTTCGCGTCTTCTCCGACAATCTCGTCACAGTCTCCTACATCAATCGCCAAGGCGGCACAGGGAATGCTCCTCTCCTCGAAGAGAGTCAGCGCTTGTTCCAGTGGGCGGAATTGCACCTCACGGCGCTATCCGCGTCTCATGTGGCAGGAAAGTGCAATGTTCAAACCGATTATCTCAGTCGCCATCTACTGGATCCGGGAGAGTGGGAGCTCCATGCGGAGGTGTTTCACGAGATCACCTTGCGGTGGGGTCTTCCTGTCATCGATTTGATGGCCACTCTTCGCAATGCAAAGACAGGGCGGTTTTACAGCCGGCACAGAGAGCATATGTCGGAGGGGCTCGACGGGCTCGTTCAGCCCTGGCCGTCTACTCAGCTTCTTTATGTGTTTCCGCCGTGGCCGTTGATTGGTCCGGTGGTGCAGCGGGCAGCCTCTCACGACGATCTGCTGATCTTGATTGCTCCGGATTGGCCCCGGCGTCCTTGGTACGCGGACTTGATGCGGCTGCTGGTGGCTCCGCCCTGGCGTCTCCCTGCTCGCCGGACTTGCTCCATCAAGGTCCCGTGCCGATGCCTCAGGCGGATCAATTTTCGCTTACGGCATGGCTCTTGAGAGGGAAAGGTTGCGCAGGAAAGGTTATTCGGCATCGGTGATCTCTACCTTGTTACAGTCGCGCAGGAGGTCCACATCTTTGGCTTATATCCGCGTATGGCGTGTCTTCGAAGCCTGGTGTGCGGATCGGTCCTTGCGAGCCCGGGCGGCTACTATTCCCGATATTCTGGCCTTTCTACAGCGCGGGCTGGAAAAGGGTCTTGCTCTCAGTACCCTGAAGGTGCAGTTGTCGCGTTAACGGTATTTCGAGGTTCGATCCACGGTTCCCGTCTCTCGCTCCATCCGGATGTTCTTCGTTTTCTTCGAGCGGCTCGGCAGATTCGGCCTCCTCTTCGTCCGGTGGTCCCTCCTTGGGACTTGAATCTCGTTCTCGAGGCCCTCGCGGGTGTCTTTTTGAGCCTCATTCTTCCGGTTCTCTCCGGGTGTTGTCCTGGAAGACAGCCTTTTTGGTGGCTCTATGTTCGGCTCGTCGCATTTCTGATTTGCAGGCGCTTTCGTGTCGCCCGCCCTTTCTGCAGTTCTCCGAGGAGAAGGTGGTTCTGCGTCCGGTTCCATCCTTTCTGCCTAAGGTGGTGTCTGTTTTCCATGTCAATCAAGCCGTTGCTCTTCCCACCTTTGTGGCATCGGGGACAGACGCGTCTTTGGATCGTTCTCTGAAGAGTCTGGATATGGGGCGGGTGCTCTGTCGGTATCTGAGGGAGACGGCCTCGTTTCGGCGGTCCGATCGCTTGTTCGTGCTTTATGGGGGTCCGTCCAAGGGTAAGGCGGCCTCAAAGGCATCCATAGCACGTTGGGTGAAGCAGGCCATTCGCTTCGCGTATGAGTCCAGCGGTAAACCGGTGCCGATCGGTCTTCGGGCCCATTCTACCAGGGGTCAGGCGACGTCGTGGGCGGAGTCGGCGTTGGTGCCTCCCGTGGACATTTGTCGCGCGGCGACATGGTCTTCCCTGCATTCTTTTTCGCGTCATTATCGTCTGGATGTGCTAGCGCGTCAGGATGCGTCCGTGGGGGCTTCTGCCGTCATCGCGGGGCTCACAGGTCCCTCCCAGGGTTAGTTACTGCTTTGGTACTACCCATTTGTCTGGACTGGCCCGGAGACACGATAAGGAAGAAGAAATTAGACCTTACCTGCTAATTGTCTTTCCTTGAGTTGTCTCCGGGCCAGTCCAGACCCCGCCCTAAGAGGGTCTTTGCCCATCTTCTCAGTACAGTTGCTTTCGAGATTCTTTCGGGATTTCGGAATGGGGGTTGAAACTTCAGATAATAAAAAAAAAAAAAAAAAAAAAGAACACAAAGAAAAACAGAAAATAGCACATAAGGCAGCGTTTACTGACAGTACCTAATGGGTGCTTGCTGCCGCCGGTACTTGGTTTTCGCCTTGTTCCCGGTCTTGTTTTCATCGCCAGTTGCGTGGTCAATAGTCTTCTGTGTACCTCTTCCACAGTTTTCGGATCTTCGATTTATTTGTTTTGTCCTGCTTGCTTGCTACGTAAAGACTGCCTGGCTGCCTCCGTGAGGGGGGGCTCGGTAACCTGGCAACAAGACTCAGTTACAGTCCTCAGCTGCTAGAGGAGGGGGATTGACTACCCATTTGTCTGGACTGGCCCGGAGACAACTCAAGGAAAGACAATTAGCAGGTAAGGTCTAATTTCTTCTTTCTTAAAGGGTTGAAAAACAAATGCTATAGAAAAACAATTGCACAGATGAAAAAATATTGCAATAGCACTGGAGGGCTTTTATTTAAATGAGACCCTTGAAATTAATAACTCTCATACTCTAATACAAGGCTTCTCAACCCAGTCTTTGGGACACACCAAGCCAGTCAGATTTTCAGGATAACCACAATGAATATGGATGAGAGAGACTTGCACGCACTTCCTCCATTGTATACAGTTCTCTCTCATGCATATTCATTATGATTATCCTGAAAACCTGACTGGCTAGGTTTGTTTCAAAGACTGGATTAAGAACCTCTGCTCTAATAGCTTCAAATTTCTTATGTCTATGAATTAAGTTCATTAGCTTCACAGAGATGAGATTCACCTGATGTGCCTCATAAAATGCCAGCCCTGCTGTTGCCATTCTGATCCATAGTCTGTGTGCCTGCTTTAGCCATGAAATCTCACATAATCACTGCAGCACGTGTTTTGGCAAGATTCATGGCTTCATGCAGCTGCTGTTCATGTTATTTTCCCCCATTTCATCATCCATGGCTGTTGTAATAGGTATGGACGAATAAATGGTGATCAGGCTATTGGAACTGTTGTGGGATGGATTATACAGTAAGCTGGCATTGGCAAAATTATTCCTTAGTGAAGATGGTTTTGCTTTTATTACAGCAAGGTAATGCCACTCCTTTCCTGACTGTTGTTTGTCCCATATGTGATGAAAACCATTTAGAAGGTTCCTGCTGTTACATAATTTGGCTCATTACCACTGGAAGATAAAGTGTTACGGTACAAATTGTGCTGACTTAATGGTGTCTGCTGAATCAACAGAAAACCATAATGATCACTTCTAGATCAGTGTACATGATAAAGAATTATTTTGTTAATGGTGTAGCTTCTATTCTCCAGGACCAAGCAAGAAGTCAGTCCTCACTTATGGGTGACATCGACGTCGATGGAGCCCCCCGTGCGGAGCAATTCCCCAGCTTTCTAAGAAAGCCTTAGGGAATACTGCACGCATGCGCGGTCCCCTTACCGCCTAAAGGTGCCATCTTGCTCAGTCTTTCTTTTTCCGTGGAGCCCACCGGACGTCTGTCCATGTCACCCGGAAAAATTTACATTTTTTCTTGCGATTTCATTGTGTTTTTTCTCCGGTTCGATGCCGGTTCCCCTTCCCGCCGGGTTCAGTACACCGGTATCGAACCCGTCTTCTATTTTTTGTTTTTTGTCCTTTGTGGCTGGCGTTCGCGCCCTTTTTGTTTTTCCCTGGAAGGCCGGTCCTTTGACCTCGCGGGGGCCCTTTTTTCCCCGAGGGCTTCCAGTGATGATCAGTGCAAGAAACTAATGTCTCTCACCGACACACACGACTGCTGCCTTCGATGCCTCGGATTGGATCATGATCCTAAGGTCTGTGTCCCGTGTGGCAAAATGTCCACTAAGGCATTATGAAGCCGCCAGCATCAGAAAGAACAGATTTTTTCTGATTCCGCCTCTGGCCGGGCCTGGACCTCGTCCGAGGCCTCGACGTCTCGGGAGTCTGACCCCGAGCATCGCCGGGGTTCCTCGGATAGGGGGGTCCCCTGATCGGGAACGCAAGAGGAAGAAACGGCTCGTGAGAACATAAGAACATAAGATATGCCATACTGGGTCAGACCAAGGTCCATCAAGTCCAGTATCCTGTTTCCAACAGTGGCCAATCTAGGTCATACGTACCTAGCAGTTTCCCCAAAAGAGACAGGTTCTGCAATGCTTGTACTAGGTCAAGCATTGATATCCTGAGTCCCTTCTTAATAATGGTTTATGGACCTTTCCTCCAGGAACTTGTCCAAACCTTTTTGAAACCCAGCTACACTAACAGCCGTTACTAAATCCTCCGGTAACAAATTCCAGAGTTTGATTACACGTTGAGTGAAAAAAAAAATTCTTTTATTAGTCTTAAATAGTTTACCCTGTAGCTTCATTGCATGTCCCCTAGTCTTCCTATATTCTGATAACGTAAACAGTCGATCTACGTTTACCCGTTCTACTCCATTCATTAATTTATAGACTTCTATCATATCTCCCCTCAGCCGTCTCTTTTCCAGGTTAAAGAGCCCTAACCTTTTTAGCCTTTCTTCATAGGAGTATCCTTCCATCCCCTTTACCATTTTGGTGGCTCTTCTCTGAACCTTTTCTAATAACTCTATATCCTTTTTAAGATACGGCGACCAGAATTGCACACAATATTCAAGGTGTGGCTCACCATGGAACGGTATAGAGGCATTATAATATCTTTTGTTTTATTTTCCATTCCTTTCCTTATGATACCTAGCATTCTATTTGCTCTCTTGGCTGCCGCTGCACACTGGGCCGAGGGTTTTAACATGTTATCCACAATGACGCCTAAATCTTTTTCCTCGGTGGTGGTTCCTAATGTGGAACCTTGCATCGTGTAACCATAGTTTGGGTTGTTCTTCCCTAGGTGCACATTAAATTTCCCTAGGTGCACTTGTCCACATTAAATTTCATCTGCCATTTTGATGCCCAGTCTTCCAATTTATCAAGATCCTCTTGCAATTTTCCACAATCCTCTTGGGTTTTAACAACTTTAAATAGTTTTGTGTCACTCGTTATTCCACTTTCCAGGTCATTTATGAATATGTCAAAAAGCAGTGGACCCAGCACAGATCCCTGGGGTACACCACTATTCACCTTTCTCCATTGGGAAAATTTGCCATTTAGCCCAACACTCTGCTTTCTATCTTTTAACCAGTTCCTGATCCACAGTAGTACACTGCCTCCTATCCCATGACTCTTTAGTTTTGTCAAAAGTCTCTGATGAGGGACCTTGTCAAAGGCTTTTTGAAAGTCCAGATACACTATATCAACTGACTCACCTTTGTCCGCCTGTTTATTCACACTTTCAAAAAAACATAACAGATTAGTAAGACAAGTTCTTCCTTGTCTAAAGCCATGTTGGCTGTCTCCCATTAGGCCATGACTATCTACATGCTGAGTAATTTTATTCTTTATGATGGTTTCTACCATTTTGCCCAGTACTGACGTGAGGCTCACCGGTCTGTAGTTTCCCGGATCACCCCTCGAACCACATAAGTCCTGTTGTCCTCGTGGACTCTCCTCCTAGGGAGCCGACGTCGGGCCCGGCGCCGCTGGGGCCCGAGTCGGTGGCTGCTGAGTCTCCTGAGCTTGGACTCAAGCTGTGACAGCCTTGGAGTGCAGATTGTCTGCCTTCATGGATCAGCAGCGGGTACTGATGGGCAGCCTCGCTGGTGCATCTGCCCCGACCACCGGGACATCGACATTTAAGTCGACCCCGGAGACCGAGCCGATACTCGAGACCATGAAGGTTCGAGGTCGTCCTCTGTCATGGTTTCCCTCGACCTCCCGCTCAGAACCGAGGGCATCGACGCCGGTGCCTTCGGCGTTGGGGCGTGTGCCACCGAGGCCCGCGCGGTCGGAGCCCCCCGACTCCTCTTCAGATGAGTCTGCGTGGGAGACGGAGGACGAGGAGTCCCCCGATACTTTTCGGACTTGGTGCGTCTCTTCGGACTCACCGCAGTCCAAGCCCCAGAGTAGGTCCCCTCCGGAGAACACCAGATTCTCGGAGTTCGTCAGGGACATGGCGAAGGCTTTGGCGATTCCCGCAGACCCCGAGTAGGAGCCTCGAGCCGAAGAGCTCGAGGCTCTCCAGTATGACTCTTCTCCGAAGGAGTCCTTTACTGTGCCTGTTCCTCCGATGCTGGAACGGCTCCTCTTCCGGATGTGGGAGGCACCGGCCTCGGTGCCGGTTTTGAGCAAGTGGGTCGATTCCATTTATTGACTCTGTAAGAGCCCTGGTTTCCAGAAGGTGCAGCTGCCGCACCATTCCATGGTGGTGGAATCGGCCATGCATCGTCTGAAAAGCCAGAAGATGCACTCTGCGGTGCCTCCCGGCAGGGAGGCCCGGAACCTGGATGCTTTCGGCAGAAAGTGCTTCCAGGGCTCGATGCTTGCTTGCCATGTCCATTCTTACCAGCTGTACATGGGCATGTACCTACGGGACCTGGCGAAGGAACTTGCTGGGTTCTCTGCTGGCCTCTCCGGGGAATCCTTGCAGAGGTTCAAGTCCTTGTCCTCGGGGATGCGGGAATGCTCAAAGTTCATGTCCCAAGCAGCCTGCGATGGCTTTGAGGCTTTGGCCCGTGTAGCGGCGGCCGGCATCGGGGCCCGACGCCAGGCATGGTTGCAGTCATCGGACCTTGAGCCCTGGGTGCAGGACAAGTTGGTCGATGTCCCTTGCTGAGGTGAAAACCTTTTTGGCAAGCCCATGGCCGAGAAGGCGGCTGAGCTCGAAACCGAGCACCTGACTAGGACAAGGCTGTCCATAAAAACCTCTGCCCCTTCTCAGAGGAAGAAGGGCTCGGGTAAGAAGTCCTTTTACCCGAGGAAGGCGGCTGCCTACAAACCTTTCCCTCAGTATCAGGCCTCCCCCAACTCCCCAGCAGGGTCAACAGGCTAAGGGGCAGGGACATGGGCCTCATAGGCAGAAGACCCCCAAGCCTCCGGCTCCTGTTTCCACTCAGCAGGAAGAGGTTTTTTGACTCCCACAGCATAGCCTTTCCACCTCTGATGTACCATCTCTGCATAGGAGGTCGTCTAGTCCTGTTTGCCCACAGGTGGCCACCCATTACAGGAGATGCTTGGGTATTGAGCATTGTCCACAGGGGCTATATGCTCCATTTCCAGCAGTTGCCTCCGACCTACTTCCCCGGAGAGCCTCCAAGACCTCTGCACACAGACCTCCTCCTTCAAGAACTTCAAGGTCTGCTTCTAGACCGGGCGGTGGAGCCGGTGCCTCCCCACCTGCAAGGTCACGGGTTCTACTCCAGGTACTTCCTTGTATTTATTTATTTATTTATTTTCTTCTATACCGCCCCTTCCAGCGATCAAGGGCGGTTTACATGAAACTTAACAATTGTACACAGTTGTATACATTTACATTAAACAATCGGAGTCAACTATTTACATTGAACGGTTAGGTACAACTATTTACATTGAACAATAAACTTCAACTTTATGAGGTGTTGATAATACAAACAACTATTAATTATTTACATTGGAAATTTACAGTGGTTGAGTGTTGTGTGTAGGGCATGTGTGTTGTGTGTAGGGCATGTGTCGTTAGGTGTTGGAATTTATTTCCTTTTATGTCATAAGTTGGGGTGTGTGTGGGGGCAGGCAGGAGGGGAGGGAGAGTTATTTAGTTTTGAGTATGGGGGTTTTAGTGAGTGTAGGGGCATGGTTGTTATGGAGGCCCCCGGTTATGTTATGTTATGGAGGTTGTTATGGAGGCCCCCGGTTCTCTTTTTACCAAAGAGAACCGGGGGCCTCAGGCCTATTCTCGACCTCAGGAATCTCAAGTTCTTGGAGAAAGAAAGGTTCAAGATGCTTACTCTTGGAACACTTTTGCCCTACCTCCAGCAGGGAGATTGGCTATGCTCCTTAGACCTAAAGGATGCGTACACTCACATCCTCATTCATCCAGACCACAAAAAGTACCTCAGGTTCATTGTGGGAAGAAACCATTACCAGTACAGAGTACTACCCTTTGGCCTGACCTCCGCCCCAAGGATCTTTACCAAGTGTCTGGCGGTGGTGGCAGCCTACTTAAGGAATCAGGGTTTTTTTGTCTTTCCCTACCTGGACGACTGGCTCATCAGGGGTCAGACTTCCCAGGAGGCCCGGCAAGCCACCCTTAGAACGGTCTCCCTCCTTCAGCACCTAGGCTTTGTCATAAACTTCGCAAAGTCTACTTTGCTCCCCTCCCCCAGATCCTCGAGTTCACAGGAGCAAGGTTGGACTCCCTGCAAGCAAAGGCTTACTTGCCAAAAGACAGGGCTCAAAGACTCATAAACTTGGCAAGCCAGTTTCTGAGCAGGCCACAAGTCTCTGCCAGACTTTCTGCAGCTCCTGGGCCACATGACATCGACGGTGCATGTGACCCCCAATGCTCGCCTCCATATGAGACCTGCACAATGGTGTCTCCGAACTCAGTGGCAACAAGCCACAGGAAGCCTTGCAGACAAAGTGCGGATGTCCAAACCATTCCTGGACTCCCTACAGTGGTGGCTACAACCTCACAATTTGTTACAGGGGGTGCCTTTTCAGGTACCTGTTTCCACGGTGGTGCTGACCACGGATGCCTCCTTGCAGGGCTGGGGTGCACATTGCTTAGACAGATGCACCTAGGGCCTGTGGTCTCCATGGGAGGCCACGCAGCAAATCAACCTCCTGGAACGCCGGGCTGTTCGCTTAGCCCTCAAAACCTTCTCTCACACCTTGGCTCACCAGTCTGTTCTAGTGCAGACGGACAATCAAGTGGCCATGTTCTATGTGAACAAGCAGGGAGGCACGGGGTCCAGGCTCCTGTGTCGAGAGGCACAGGCCCTGTGCTCTTTTGCTCTCAAACACAACATGTTCTCAAGGCTGTTTATCTCCCTGGCCAGGAAAACTTCCTGGCGGACAGGTTGAGCAGGATTCTGCAACCCCACAAATGGCAACTGCACCCCTTGGTGGTTCAAAACATTTTTCTGAGATGGGGACTTCCATCCATAGATATCTTTGCCAGTCCCCTGAACCAGCAGCTGCCCAGGTTCTGTTCCAGGCAACCGCATCCCCTGAGGATAGCAGCAGATGCCTTCCTGATTTCTTGGTCCCAGGGCCTCCTGTATGCGTTTCCTCTCATGCCTCTGGTGGCCTGAACCTTGTTCAAGATTCTAAGGGACAAGGCCTCAGTACTTCTGATAGCTCCCAGGTGGCCGAGGCAGCCCTGGTTTCCACTTCTGCTCCAGCTAGCCGTGGACACACCACTACCTCTGGGGTTGCAACCCGATCTTCTCTCTCAGGCTCAGGGTTCCCTTCTGCACCCCAATCTCAAATCTCTCAATTTGATGACCTGGAGGCTGCAAGGGTAGTGTTGGCTCCCTGGGGCCTACCCCGAGAAGTGGAGGAGATGGTCTTGGCCTCTAGAAAGCAGTCCACCAGAAAAACCTATGCCCTGAAGTGGAGAAGGTTCTCCATGTGGTGTCAGCAGCGCAAGGAGGATCCTTTCGCCTGCACTGTACCGGTAGTGCTTCAGTATCTGCTGCACTTGTCCAATCAAGGCATTAAGTCCAATTCGGTTCGGGTCCACCTCTCTGCTCTAGCAGCTCACCACTCACTGGTGGAGGGACACTCTGTCTGTTCACCCCTTGGTGTCCAGGTTTCTCAGAGGCTTGCTTTTGCTCAAACCTCCTCTCCGTCCACCGGCCTCTGAGTGGGAATTGAATGTGGTCTTGCAGCAACTGACTCACCCACCCTTTGAACCGATGGCTACATGTCCTCTCCGCTTCCTTTCTTGGAAGGCTTTATTCCGTGTGGCCCTGACCTCGGCCAGGAGGGTGAGTGAGCTTCAAGCCCTGGTCTTTGACATGCCTTACACTCGCTTCTGTAGGAACAGGGTAGTCCTTAGAACTCATCCTAAGTTCCTCCCTAAGGTTGTCTTCTCTTTCCATCTCAACCAGGAGGTGGTTCTTCCAACGTTCTTCCCTAGGCCCCATGCCAGCCGGGCTGAGACAGTCCTGCATACCCTGTACTGTAGGAGGTCCTTATCCTTCTACCTTGAGTGTACGCAGGGGCATTGGAGGGCTACTCAGCTCTTCGTATCTTTTGACCCTAATAACTTGGGGTTTCCTGTCTCCAAACGTACCTTGTCCCTCTGGGTGGCTGACTGTATCACCTGGGCTTACCGGGCAGCTGACCTTCCCTTGCAGGGTATGGTCACGGCCCACCGTGTCAGGGCAATGGCTGCCTCAGTAGCTTATCTCCGCTCTGTACCATTGGCAGACATCTGCAGGGCTGCCACTTGGTCCTCATGCCAGACTTTTGCAGCCCATTACTGCCTAGAGCGAGAGTCCCGTAGGGACAGTGCTTTCGGTCAGGCAGTGCTCCGGAATCTCTTTGAGGTTTAAGCAACTCCTACCCTCCAGCCCTCTGTTTGGGCTACCGGTGGAGGTGTGTTTCAGTGAAATCCTTTCTCTGCTGCTGTGGCTAGAGGGAGCTCATTTTTTCAGCTCTGGGTCCCCGGTAGCCTGAAGCTGGGGAGTCCCATAAGTGAGGACTGACTTCCTGCTTGGTTCTGGAGAAAGAGTAGTTACTCACACAGGTGTTCTCCAGGAGCAGCAGGAATCAGTCCTCACAACCCTCCCTCCTCCCCCGGGAGTTGCAGTTGTACATAGTTTATTTTTACATTTTTGTGTGCTGTTTTTTAGCTATGTCATTGGACTGAGCAAGATGGCAACTTTAGGCGGGAAGGGGACCGCGCATGCGTGCGGTATTCCCAAAGGCTTTCTTAGAAAGCTGGGGAATTGCTCCCACGAGGGCTCCATCAACGTCGATGTCACCCATAAGTGAGGACTGATTCCTGCTGCTCCTGGAGAACACCTGTTACAGGTGAGTAACTGCTCTGCATTGCTCGCCCCCCCCCCCCTTTTTTGTTTTTTTAAAGAAGCATTCAGAATTTGGTGTTTTATAAATGGCTTGTGTTCATTTTTTATTCTGTTTTCTCTGCCAGTCTGTGCCATGTCAAGTACCAGCACTATCTGCTTGCTTAGCAGACCATTGCTAGTCTTCTTAGGTAGAGTTCAGATGATGCTTTCTGAATCTGTCCTAGAATTTCTTCTGCTTCTGCTCCTCTCTTGTTTTTATGTAGGTCTGCTCTGGTACAGTAGCAGGTCCTTGTATTGCAGGCCCTATTCTTCATGTCAGTGGTGATTCTTGTAGTGCCATGTGAGAGCCTTAGTGAAATGCAATGAATCTGAGAGAGGGGCTGAATAGGGGCTACAATATTACATCTGCAACCCTAATTTTGACTGAAGTTACCTTCATCCTGGCATCTCCAACAGTTGAGATTGCATGGGAGGGCTGTGAGCTAAGACTCTTGATCTAAAAGAACAGGTGGTGGTTAGTTGGGTCATTCCATGTAATATAAAAGGCTGTCTTGAGGCACGAAGAAGTTTGTATCCTTTGCATAGGTATCCTTTACCAACCTTAAGCTGAGCTCAGGAATCAATACGTACCATCATCCAAGTGCTGGAGTTGCTAGGTTTCATAATAAATTGCCCCAAATTCAAACTGAGCCCATCACATCAATTAGAATTCATAAGAGTTCTGCTAGACACAAATCTGTGAAAGCCTTCCTTGTGTGCAGAACATCTGTTGCAGGTAAGTAACTTTGGGCCCTGTTTACTGAAGGTCTTCTCCCATTTTTTGCCTATGGGGAAAAAGGCTTAGTAAACAGGGCTGTTTGTTTTACATGTGCCTATTATAAAATTGCATAGGGGTATATATGTATAAAATGTAGTTTTTGTTTGTTCAATTTCTTGATATACCTCCCAGGCTAAAGGGCACCAGAGCAGTTTACAAGCAGGTACTGGTTACATTCCCTCGTCCCCAAAGGGCTCACAATCGCTCTGAATGATAGTGCTTACTCGTATATGTGATCTTGTCGGCATTCCTGGGGGTGTAATTTGGGCAGAAGAGGAATGATGTTTCAGTGAACACACATAAATTCACACTCAGAGGAAGTATAAATTTGTATGAGAGCAATTGTGGGCTATTGATGATAGTTTTGAGAACCTGTTTTTAAAGGCACATAGATATAGCGGAATTAGAAAAGGTACGGAGAAGAGCCACCAAAATGGTAAAGGGGATGGAAGGATATCCCTATGAGGATAGGCTTAAAAGGTTAGGGCTCCTCAACTTGGAAAAGAGTCGGCTAAGGGGAGATATGATAGAGGTCTATAATTGAATGGAGTAGAATGGGTAAACGTAGATAGGTTGTTTACTCCATCAAAAAGTAGAAAGACTAAGGGACACGCATTAAAGCTATAATGTAACCCATTTAAGAGTTAAAGAATATTTTTTCACTCAACGTGTAATCAAACTCTAGAATTCATTATCGGAGGATGTAGTAAAAGCTGTTAGTATAGTTGGGTTTAAAAAGGTTTTGGACAAATTCCTGGAGGAAGGGTCCATAAACCATTATTAAAGAGGATCTCAGACAAGCATTGGGAACCTGCCAGGTGCTTGTGACCTGGATTGGCCACTGTTGGAAACGGGATACAGGGCTTGATGGACTTGGTCTGACCCAGTATGCAGTTTCATATGTTCTTATGCCTGTTATCTTTAGGTACTTCATTTTTTTTAAAATTTAGTAACCCTTTTATGAAATTTCTCCTTGATATCTGTAACTGCAGCAAAAAAAAAAAAATAATGCAAACAGTAAAAACAGAATAAAACAAAATCTCTTCCCTTTTGCTGTCTGAGTTGATGTCAAGAATTTTTTTTCCCCAAATTTGAGCCTTTTTCTGCTGTTCTTAAATTTTGTCTATAGGATTCTGTTGGACTGTATTTGGCTGTTTGTCTGCATACAACAACTTCAAAAAGAAGCATAGGTCAGGCCTATTTAGGCAGTGGGGCCTCTCAGCCTGTGTAGGCATTCAGGAAAGACCAGATCAGATTTCCCCAGCTGGCCTGACGAGCAGGGACTCCTGATCCAGGATCCCCTTTTCACCATGCAACAGTGTCTTTACCGCAATTGCAGTTTTTCATGGCCTGCACTTTTTGTGACTGTTTTTGCAGAAGTTGGGGTTTGCTATCTTATTTTTTTTTCTTTTTTACACATAGAGCAGGGAAAGCATATCACATGCCTGCAATGTGCTGCTTATGGCACCTGCAGGGTCAGCTTCGTGTCAGGCATCTTTTCCTCCCAATGTTATAGGGATGTAAGGGTCCAGGGTTTTTAACATCGTCAGGACTCCCCCATGGGTCTCAAGGTCCATTGCCAATTCTGTAGCCTCTTCCTCATCCCATTCAATCCCTGTATCGACTAGGGAAGGGGCAGCTTTTGCTGAAGACCTCTGAAGTGCCTCGCAGAGGGCTGAGGTACACTGGGCTCCTCAGGGCCACAGGAGAACTTCTTGTCTGACAGAATAGCAGATGCTGAAACAGCGTCTCAGTTGTTTTCAGCCTTTTTTGGCTGCATGACAACCCCCTTTTTTAGGGGTCTGAGACCCCAACTTCCCTGATGGGGAATCCAGGTCCTTGAGTGGTGCTACCATGGCTGTTTCAGGGGTTAAATGCCTCCAATTTGTCCATTTGCTTAGGTACTCCTCTGTGAGCCCAGCCTGGCTGGGATGTGGAGGAAGATTCCTTTTTGTCGGGAAGAAAGGGAAATTCTCCTTGTCAATAAATCTTATCTCCAGGAACAAGCAGGAATGTAGTCTTCACATATGGATGATGTTGGCACCAGCGGAGCTTGCGCAGGAACATGCACCAGCGTCCTATAGGAAAGCTTTTGGGAGCATCCCACTGTACCTGCGCTGCTGCCTTCCCGCCTCTCCATCCTCAGTTTTTCATTTTCCCCAGAGCCGACAGGGAGCAATCTTGTCACTGCAGAAAATGTAATTCTTTTGTGGTCGCATCTGCCTTCCCATCGACGCTAGCACCGGTATCATATCGTCTGTGTCTCTCTTCTTTCTTCTATTTAAAAAAAAAAAAAAAAAGTTTTTCTTTGAGGGTCTCTGCCCTCCAGGTGCTTAGGGGCACCATTTGGGCCTTAGGCCCCTTTGTTCCTCAAAATGGAGAAACCAACTAGTGGTTTCAAAAAGTGTTCCAGATGTAGCAATACCATTTCTGCTATCAACACCCATGACTGGTGTCTTAAATGTTTGGGACCAGACCATTCGCCATTGGAATGTCGCCTCTGCAGGAAGATGACAAAGAGGGGCCTGCAGAATAAAGCTGCGAAACTCGGCACCCTCTTTGTCATGGATACAATGTCCATTGCATGGACGTCGTCCAGGGCTTCATCTCGCTCCCATGGATCTCAGATAACGAAACCCAAGTCTTCTTCGAAGACTGGTCAGTCCTCAAAGGGTAGATCTCCTCCTAAGCTCGAGATGCTTTAAGCGTTGCCCTAGAGGAGAATACACCGGCTAAACAGCCCCAGCGGGAAGTCCTTGCCTCCAAAGCATTAACGGGGTCCCAAGATGTTCCTGAGGCGTCCACCTCCGGAGAGCTCTTGGTGCCATGTTCTGGGGTCGTGGCCTGCTGTTCGGGTACTGATACCCAGGCATCGGCTGGCTCCATGGATCAGCGGATCCTGGCCATTGAGTGGAGTCTTGTGGCCTTACTGGCAGCTTTTGTACCGCTAAAGCCTCTGCAATCGGTTCCGCAGTCATCAGTACCGGCGCCGGTATCAAATGTATCTGCATCAACCATTGTGCCGCTCTCCACACTAGCACCCATGCCGGCCCTGGAGTCGGTGTCCAGCATCGAGGGTCCGGTACCGAGGCATTCCAATGCCGATTTTGATCAGTACCATCAACGGGCTGGGCAGGAGCACCCAGCCCATCGATACTTTGAGGATTCCGATTCTTCCGATGAATTGATCGGTATCGGAGACTCTCTTCCAGAAGATCCTTCTCCTTCCCCATAACGCCGTATGTCTCCTCCAGAAGACATGTCTTTTCAAGACTTTATATGGGATGTGGCTCGGGGCCTCTCCATTACAGTGACCTCCGAGAAGGAACCGAGAGCTGAAGAACTTGAAATTCTTCAGTATCCAGCAGCCCCTAAGGAGGCCGCTACCTTACCCATTCATCAGATATTTCATGACCTCATGCTTAGGATGTGGGAAACACCTTTAATGGTGTCTCCACATTCTCTGAGACTCGATACCATGTACTGGGTACCGCAGTGTCCCGGTTTCCATCAGACACAGTTACTACACCATTCCATGGTTGTGGAATCTGCAATGCGTCGAATCAAAAGTGCTAAGACACATTCATGTAATCCTCCGGGCCGTGAGGCAAGAACTCTCGATGCCTTCGGCCGTCGATGTTTTCAGGCCTCCATGTTTTCGGCCACAATAAGTTCATAAATACTGTACATGGGTATAGTGACTAAAGATTTAGAACTAATGGCTCCTCTTCTCCTGGATGACAAGAGGGCTGATTACCTGACACTTGTAAAACATGCCTAGAATGTTTCCAAGTTCATGAACAGGGCAACCTTTGATTGTTTTGAGTGTATTAACAGAACCTTTGCTATTTCCATCGGTGCACGTCGGATTGCTTGGTTGCGAGCATCTAGTCTAGAATAGTGGGTGCAAGTTAAGCTGGGGAATATTCCTTGCACGGGATAAAACCTCTTTGGCAAGGATTGGCAGGACAATGCTGTTCAGCTGAAGTCCGAGAATACTACCCTAAACAGGCTTTCTAGGACCACTGCCAACCCTGCTAAGAAAAAGACTGTAAAGAAACCGTTTTTCAGCAAGAAAAAGAAGTTTTACCATTCTTACACCAATGCCGTGCACTGTCCGGTCCATGCTTCCCAATGGGACAACAACAACCGAAGCAACAAAGGAAGGCTCAGGCCCCCAGAGCTCAACCAGCTCAACAGACCCAGTCCCCACAAGGTCTTTGACTCCTTGCTAGAGGACTTAGCTGTCCTATCTCTGCAAATTCCAGAGCCAGTCAACGGTCCAGGCAGACTGTGTTACTTTGTCCAAAGGTGGCACCAGATAACATCAGAACATTGAACTCTCTCTCCGTAGTGGCAGAGGGGTACAAACTTCATTTGCAAAGTATATCCCCTCCCTCCACTCCAAGAGAGTTCAGTTCTCGGCCCCCCTCTTAGCATTCTCTTGTGCTAGGAGGTTACCACCCTTCTCACTCGGTGCAATAGAGGAAGTGCCACGTTCTCAACAAGGCCTGGGCTTCTACTACCCCTACTTCCTTATACCAAAGAAAACAGGAGGATACAGGCCCATCCTGGACCTCGGAGAATTAAACAAGTATCTGCTCCGAGAGAAATTCAAGATCTCTTTCGGAACATTTCTCCCTTACATCCAGAGTCAGGATTGGCTATGTTCTCTAGATCTAAAGGATGCATATACACATATCCTTATTCATGCAGACCACAGGAGGTTTCTTTGATTCCTCTTTCAGGGAAGACATTACCAATACAGGGTTCTACCCTTCGGCCTGGCTTCTGCCTCAAGAGTCTTTACAAAATGCATGGCAGTAGTAGCAGCATTCCTAAGAACTCTAGGGATATTTGTCTTCCCCTACTTTAGACAACTGGCTCATCTGAGCATCGTCAGCTCCAGAGGCCAACTCTGCTCTCTCCTGCACAATGCAGGTTCTTCAACATTTGGGATTTGTAATAAATCTTCCAAAATCCTAACTCACCCCTTCTCAAACCTTAGAGTTCATAGGGGCTCTCCTAGACATGCAGCAGTCAAGGGCTTTTCTACCACAGATCCACTGCGCTCGAATAGTTCAACTAGCTTCTCAAACAGGTATGAAGACTTTCCTAACTGCTCGAGAAATACTTCAGTTGCTCGGTCATATGGCTTCCACTGTACATGTGGTTCCCTATGCTCGTCTGCACATGCGTGCAGCTCAATGGACCCTAGCTTCGCAGTGGACTCAGGCATCAGGTCATCTGGGGGACAAAATCATCTCTGCAGGTCTGATTTCGTCCCTCCAATGGTGGCAATCACCAGAAAACCTACTCATAGGGTCACCTTTTCAGAGGCCACCACACCAGTCTACCCTGACGACGGATGCGTCCATATTGGGTTGAGGAGCTCATTTGGACAATCTCTCCACTCAGAGTCTTTGGACTCCGCAGGAGGCTCGGCTTCACATAAACCTGCTAGAACTCAGAGCCATCTTCAATGCCCTCAGAGTGTTCCAGGACCACCTGCGTTCCAAAACCATTTTAGTCCAGATGGAAAATCAGGTAGCCATGTTCTATGTGAACAAGCAAGGTGGAACAGGTTCTCAGGTGTTGTGCAATGAAGCCCTACACCTATGGTCGTTTGCCATACACCATCAGATCCACATACTAGAGGTGTATCTCCCTGGCAAACAAAGTCTCCTGGCAGACAAACTCAGTTGAGTACTACTGCCTCATGAGTGGTCTCTCCATTTGGATCAGACTGCTTGAATCTTTCAGATCTGGGGAACTCCAGATATAGAGCTGTTTGCCAAGTTCTCAGAATGCCGAACTTCCCCACTTCTGTTCCAGAATACCTGCTCAGAACAGTCAGGCAATGGATGCTTTCCACCTCCACTGGGGTCAGGACTTCCTATATGCCTACCCACCCATTCCTCTCATTCCCAAGACTCTGTTCAAGCTTCAGAGAGACAGGGACTACATGATCCTCATAGCCCCGCGCTGGCCACGTCAGACGTGGTATCCACTGTATCTGTCTCTCTCAAGCCAAACCTCTGGAGTTCGGATGTGCTCCAGATCTTCTATCCCAGGAGAACAGGACGCTTCTGCACCCGAACCCTCAGTCCTTACACCTTATGGCATGGCTGTTGAGAGCTTAGAACTCCAGGATATCAACCTCTCTCAACAGGTTAAAGATATTCTTTTGGCCTCAAGGAAACCTTCCACAAGGGGTACTTACGCTTTTAAGTGGAGAAGGTTTTCAATCTGGTGTTCAAAGAAGGATCTTAATCTTCCCGTGGAGACATTACTTGAGTATCGCCTCCATCTTTCATCCTCTGGACGCAAAACTAATTCGGTAAGAGTCCATCTCGGTGCCATTGCGGCTTTCCGCATGCCCTTTGATGGACAACCTGTCTCTTATCAGCCGCTTGTAGTGTGCTTTATGAGGGGTCTCCTCTTAACTAAGTCTCCCATTAAGCCACCACCTGTGGCATAGGATCTCAATCTTGTCCTTGGACAGCTGATGAAACCACCCTTCAAACCCCTAGCCACTACACCTCTAAAGTTTCTTTCTTGGAAAGTCATCTTTCTAATTGCCCTCACTTCTGCAAGATGCATCAGTGAGCTCCAGGCTTTAGTGGCTGACCCTCCTTATACACGGGTCCACCATGATAAAGTAGTCCTTAGGACTCATCCTCACTTTATGCCAAAGGTGGTTTCACCTTTTCATTTGAACCAGTCTGTTTACCTTCCTGTTTTCTTCCCTAGGCCTCATGCCTCTAGTGCAGAAAGAACATAAGATATGCCATACTGGGTCAGACCAAAGTCCATCAAGCCCAGTATCCTGTTTCCAACCGTGGCCAATCTAGGTCATACGTACCTAGCAGTTTCCCCAAAAGACACAGGTTCCACAATGCTTGTACTGGGTCAAGCATTGATATCCTGGGTCCCTTCTTAATAACGGTTTATGGACCTTTCCTCCAGGAACTTGTCCAACCCTTTTTTAAACCCAGCTACACTAACAGCCTTTACTACATCTTCTGATAACAAATTCCAGAGTTTGATTACACGTTGAGTGAAAAAATATTTTCTTTTATTAGTCTTAAATAGTTTACCCTGTAGCTTCATTGCATGTCCCCATGTCTTTCTATATTCTGATAACGTAAACAATCGATCTACGTTTACCCGTTTCACTCCGTTCATTAATTTATAGACTTCTATCTTATCTCCCCTCAGCCGTCTCTTTTCCAGGTTAAAGAGCCCTAACCTTTTTAGCCTTTCTTCATAGGAATCTACATACTCTGGATTGCAAGAGTGCTTTGGCCTTTTATCTTCAGAGAACTAGGCAGCACAGAAAGGCTTCACAGCTTTTTGTTGGGTTTGATTCCAGTCACTTGGGTCTACCAGTTTCCAAAAGAACACTCTCCAAGTGGATTGCAGACTGTATATCTTTTAAAACCTATGAGAGCAATGGCTGCCTCCATGGCAAACCTACGCTCGGTGGTGATTTCTACATATTTGGAAATTTGCAAAGCGGCAACCTGGTCCTCTGTCCACACCTTTGCGGCTCATCATTGCTTGGACAAGGACTCCCGTTGGGATGCCTCGTTTGGCCAAGCTGTTGTCCAGTAGCTCTTTCAGACTTAGAACAACTCCTACCCCGTCCCGGGTTTCGATACCAGAGATCCTTGGGAGGTTACATGATCCACTTAAGCCTGTGTTTCACTGCTCTCTCTGGGGTCATATCCGTGGCATCTCCAAGCTAGGGAGTCCCATATGTGAAGACTGCATTCCTGCTTGGTCCTGGAGATAGCGTAGTTACTCACCTGTAACAGGTGATCTCTGGGAACAGCAGGAATTGAGTCTTCACAACCTACCCTCCTCCCCTAGGAGTTGTATCTCTCTGTCTCTCTCTCTCTCTTTCTCCTTTATTTATTTTATTGAACATTTTTATACCGTGTTTTCCAAAGGATAAAGCGCGGTTTACAATATAACAACCGTTTGAATAGTACAGATAAAACAGGTACATATTCAGATTACATTGAACTTTGAAGAACTATATACAAAGAAGTGGTAATATTAAACAGTAAACATAGAACAGTAAAAACTATGTTCAGGCGTGGAGCGAGTCAAGGCTTATGCTATCAAGGCAGAAAGCTTCTCTCCTTTTATCTCAGCTACAAACCCAACTGAGGAGGGAGAGTTGGAAAGGCGGGAAGGCAGCAGCACAGGCACAGTGGGATTCTCCCACAAGCTTTCCTATAGGACGCTGGGGAGCGTTCACGCATGGGATCCGTCGGTGCCGATGTCGCCCATATGTGAAAACTCAATTCCTGTTGTTCCCGGAGATCACCTGTTACAGGTGAGTAACTATGCTTTTTGCCGGGAGGAGTTCCCATTGCTAATCCAGGACATTATTAAGACTCTATTCTGTTCTATGTAATTATCTCTTGTATATAGTTTACCCCGGTTCTCCAAGTTTGTACTCCTGTTCGATGTAAACCAAACAGCTTGTTGTTATGGTCTTTATGTTATAATGTAAACCGCGCTGATGCCGAATAGTGCGGTATATAAGAACTTGTAATAAATAAATAAATAAATTATGTTGGCCTTGAGGTCTGAAGAGCCTGCCAGCCACCTGGCTGTCTGGCAGTATTAGACGCCTACCTGACTTCTTCCTGTTGCCAGAGTCCTTGGAGCAACTTCTGGTTTCCCAGTGGGAGAATCTGGAGTTGGTGCTCAAGGAGCCAAAGGCTCTGGCTCGGTTATCTTCTGCCTCAGGGCAAGCGGGATAAACTCTTTGGGCTTCCTTGGTCAGAAGCCTTGGTCAGGACAGTGAAGAATCATATGACTATTCCAGTGGAAGATGGAAAATTTCCTCAGATATCTGGAAGAGATCAGGGTTTTTTTCAATGTTCAGACCATCTTTTTGTTCTCTTCAGTGGTCCGAGGAAAGGACAGGCAACAGCCAAGTTCTCCAGTCCACAGTGGATCAAAAGCACACCTGGCCAGGAAACAAGTACTGGAAGGAGTCAAAGTTTACTCCACTAAGTCTGAGGCCTCCTCTTGGACCGATTCAGCCCTGGTGTCTCTAGAAGACATCTGTAAGGCAGCTACCTGGTCCTATTTGAGTACCTTTATGAACCCCCCCCCACTACAGATTGCATGTGGGAGCATGTGCTGATGGTGCCTTTGGCAAAGCTGTTTTGGCCAGTGTCATCTTCCTCTCACCCTATGTCCTGACTGCTGGGGTACATCCCACTCATCTAGACTGGTCTAGCAGGATGAAAAGGAAGGAGAAATGTTAATCATACTTGATCATTTCCTTTCTCGAATCCTACCAGGTTAGTCCAGAACCTGTCCTGGAAGACTTTACTGCAGGTTAGGAGTCCTACTGCCTTTGATTTATAGAACCTGATCGACTTTACCTTATGGTAAGACAGCCAAATATTGTTCCAATTGTTCTGTTGGTTGCCTGTTATTTTTGTTAATTGTTCAGTTTATCTCAGGGTGTTTTTCAGTCTTGCTTATTGCTTAAGTGTCTTACTGGTTTCTCTCAATGCTGCACCAGTGGTTATTATCTGATGACATTACTGAAAGATGCTGAAGTCTGCCTTCACCTGCTGGCAAGGGAGCATAACCCACTTGTCTGGACTGATCTAGCAAGATTCAAGGAAAGGAAATTATTTTTCTCCTTGGGCCCTAAGGGCAGCAGTAGTAGAAGCATAGAAGCAGCCTGACCATTGTTGCACTATGCAAAAACATAGCATCTTTTAAGAATATTCAGAACTTCTCTTTTAGTCTTCTAAAGTTCTATTACTGATTTTAAAAATTTCTATAAATATATATAAAGTATTTAATATTTAGGAAAAATGTCTACATACTTGGAGGATGACTTTGTAGCAGGGCACCTAGCAATAAAGCAGATCTTGGCAAATTTTCTTTATCTAGGAACCAGCCTAACAATCTGTGAGCTGGCCACCAAAGCCTAGATCGCAGTGTATCCCCCCACCCCCCTAAACGGTGTATTGCAGTTATTTTTTTAGGTTTTAGGGCTGCTTTCCAAAGACTGCTTTCCCATTTTCTATGGGAAAAAGCTTAATAAATCTTAATCAGCCACTGCACAGTGCCAACAGAAGGTGGTGGCCCCACTCCTCCTCTCCCACTGTCTCCGCTGATCCTTTAAGCTATACTTGTGTGCTTGTGTGTGTGGTGCAGAGGTAGGGTTCCTGTGCATGTGTGTCTGTGCGGCACGAAGATGAGGGTTTATCTCTGTGTGGTGCAGAGGTTTGGGGTTTGTGTGTGTGTGTGTGCGTGCGTATAGTGAGGAGGTGAGATTCCTGTGTTTGTGTGGTGGGAGAGGGGTGTGCCTTTTTCCACATACACATTGTGCCCTTCACTTCCCATGCATTCATTTCTTTACCTTCCAGCCTCTCTTGCACTCTCCCTCCCCCCCGCTAATCCAACCCCTCTACTGCTGTCCCTCCTCCACCCCAACTCTCCCCATTCCCCTGTCATTTATTTACTGCTCTGTAACACTCTTTTTAATATCTGTTTGAGTCCCGTGGGGGCTATTTGTAGGAGTCATGGGTTTGTAGGCTTCTACATGCAGATGATACAGTTTCTTATTGAGATAGATAAGGATGAAGCTGTAGTGCTTCAACACGCTAATTGCTGTTTGGTAGATATCGTGGTATGACTGCAGTCTCATCGCTTGGTGCTT
Organism: Ichthyophis bannanicus; assembly: GCA_033557465.1. NCBI lineage: Eukaryota > Metazoa > Chordata > Amphibia > Gymnophiona > Ichthyophiidae > Ichthyophis > Ichthyophis bannanicus. Next base: position 1,769,051,037 of record CM066031.1, read on the forward strand.
AATGTTACCAAATCTAAAATACTGCTTTGTGGGATGTTGACCTAAGACAGCTTGAGGACAGGGCTGTCTATAGAGGGAACGTGTTTATCCTGGCAGAGCAAGAGTAGGATTTGGGGGTCATTTTAGGCCTTATTTAGATCAGGAGGCCTTGCATTTGGTAGTTCAGGAGTTGGCATTATCCCACCTGGATTATTGTTATGCTCTATATGTTGGGCTGCCAGGTTACCTGCTAATGACTGCAAGTGGTTCAAAACTCAGCCACCTGTGTCATCTGGGATCTTCAGAGGCGAGATCCAGTGGCTGGAGTTTTACAGCCAGTTACATTGGCTCCCAGTCAAACAAAGGTGTGAATTTAAACCGCTAGTTTTAGCATTTAAAGTACTGTGTGTCCCTGGGCCTTGGTACTTGCGAGAGCTTGTACAATGATACCTACGGGCCTTGCAGTCTGTGGTGGAACAGTTGTTAGTGATACCTGGACACACTCACATTCGTTTACAACGCTGGTGTGCGCGAGTATTCTCTGTGATGGTTCCAACTCTGTGGAATGCTTTGCCAGTGGTGCTTTGTATGGAAACTAATTAGTTGTCCTTCCGTTAAGTGTTAAAAACCTTTTTTCCCAGAGCTCCTTGAGTGGGTGCTGATGGCCAGATAGTGATAGAGAGATGCCGTAATAGTTGACAGCAACTGGGGTGGTTAGGGGGTGGGTTGGGAGGGTATTGCGGGGTGGGACCATATGGTGGTTGTTTTTGGATTGATTGTACACTGCCTTCAATGCTTTGGCAAACTATGGTATAATAAATGTATTAAATAAATATTAAAAACTATTATCCTTTTAAATTTCTTCAGCTGTCTGTTGCCCCTCCCTTGTCTCTTACCTTATTTTTTTTTTTTTTAAGGCTTGGCAAACAGCTGGTCTTGGCTGAAATTGTGGCCTTCTGCAGCACTGCTACCTGCAGGGATCCCATCTCCTGTGGGCAGACACTGCCAGTCCTGACAGAATCTCGGCCTACAGCTCTTCTGGCCATTGGAGATGGGGATCTCCAAGGGCAGATATTGCTGGTCCATGCTATGACCTCCAGGTACCAGGTCTGGGTTTTTTATAGTCACCATAGCAACCTGGCACCTGGGTTTTGTCAAGCTTTGCAGTACAGGCACATAGGCATCCATTTTATACAGGCAACTTATAGCCCTTTATGCCTTTATACAACTTCCTTTGTGAAAAATGTAACACAAAGTGCTAGTCCTGCTCTCGCTTCACCCCCAGGAGCACCTACAGATATTTCCCAGTATCTACTTTTATGTATGTGTACCATACCCAAGGACAAATTCATAAGCACCAACTTGAGTGCATAAAGTGATACTCTACATGCCAATGTCACTTATAAAATTCTTCCCATATTGGACACACAGCAAAAGACACAAAGGAAGAAGTAATTTCATAAAGTCATTCTTGTGCATATGTGGGCACATATATGTGTAAATAACCTTTTTATAAAATAACTGGCATGAAAATACACACCTAGCATGAAGGCACATAATTTGCTGGTAGATGTAACTAGGAGTGTAGTATGTCAATTATAATAATGTGTATTCACTCAATGTATATCTTAAGAGTATGGATGTTCTCAGAACATTTCTGGTGGCTAAACTCCTATACGTTTCAATTAACAGATTCCTTCGTGTCCCAATGAGGAAGGTCTCAGACTCTTCGGTACTGATTTTAGACTTCAAATGTGTCTAACATTGGTGCCTGCTCGCATCAATGACCTTCCCCAATAAATATTTATTCAGATTTTATGTTGTACTTGAAATATTTTATAATGTGGAGGAGTGGCCTAGTGGTTGGGGCAAGGTACTTGAGGCCGGAAGGTCAGGGGTTCAAATCCCACTAGAGGACAGCAACCTTGGACCGGAAGGACTGGAGTTTCTAGTCCCACAGGTGCTCCTTGTGGTCTTGGGCAAGCCACTTAACCCTCCATTGCCCATGTTCCCTGTAAGTATTAGTGTATGTGTCTCATATCCCCTCGTGTTAAATATATCCCCCAATTGTGTTGTGACCACTTTGATTGAAGGATAAGGTGGTATACAAAACTGTCTAAAATAAATAAATAAATAAATGTTATCTCTCAAAATGAATTCAACTTGTTTCAAAGTATGCTTAACTTATTTCCCAACGCCATTCCTCGGTACCTCTTCCGCATTTCACTTTTTCAAGTTTCCTCAAGGGCTTTCATAGCACAAAGCTCTATAAGTACGAAAAGAATATAAAGAACCACTAAAATAACTTAAGTCACCATCTCCATACTAATGTTATATCTAATGTGACTATATTAAAAGAATCACCTACCAAAATATGATTGATGCTGCATACGTCCTACTTTCCACAAAAACTCGTCTCTCTCAAGCTGCATATCTTGCAAAGACGCCGTGCATGTGGATTACTTGCCACATCTCTCTTTTAACCCCGTTTGCTCATTAGCCAATCGATGTCGTATATCTGACGTATGTTACTTACTTATTTGGTTGCGTTGCTCACCTCAAATTGAGTGTAGTATGAGTAGAGCATGGGCAGAGATCACACACAGATTATAAAATGCTTTAATCTATACACATGTATGTGTAAAGTATGCATGGACGTTTACATCTGCTTGTGCATATGTTCATGGTGTATTCTTTGCCACATTTATAAATGCCACATTTTAGTATTTTATAAAGGCAAGTAGGTGTTTGTCTTTATAAAATGACACCTACCTGTGACACCTGTTGTGCTAATTCAACACCTTTTTGAGTATAATTTCATAAGTTCTAAAGAGTTAACAATAATGCTAATTGATAGAGCCTTTTTGTTTGATACTTCATTAGATATGAATCAAGAGCCTGATTTTTGAAGATATTTACATGGGTAACTGCTCTAGTTACCCATGAAAATGCCTTAACAGGGAATTTTTGAAGGCACCTACACAGGTAGTTCCTTTGAAAATTCCCTGGTTTGCCCCTTACATGGAGGCGGACCATGGCACTACCCGTGTAGCACCAATTTTCACCGAGGCTAACCGTGTAGCATTGAAAATTGGTGCTACATGGGTAGCTCCTGCGGACTCCTAGCTGTGCGACGATACCCTGATTTTTGATGCCATGGCCGCATATGACCCTGGCATGGAAAATCCAGATTAGGCGGGAGGGGGCGGGCTATGCGCCAGTGTGGTACATAGCACCACCCAGATCAAAAACGGGCCCTAAAAGTAAAATTTTTCCTGACCTGTTTTATTGTCAAAAAATGTTTTTTTTTTCTTCCGGGGCTGTGGGGAGAATGCAGTTTTCCCACTTTAAAGAGGTAATTTTGTAAAATACTTTTTATACGTATATGGCAGTATATCCTTGTAAAAAGCCTCATAAAAATAGGTCACATATAAAAGTACGTGCAGTACAATTAGGCATATACTTTCACGCCCTTAGCCCCTTACAGACAGTATGGAGGGGTGTGCTTGTCATAGGAGAGATTCACCATTTAGCCTTTACCTGACTGGCTGCCTTGTAATGCCTCATGGGAAAGGTAGTCCAGTCAGAAGATACTTGGCTTCAGTTAAAAAAAAAAAAAAAAAACAACACATTTGGCTTTGAGTGGTAAGGCTTTTGACAGAAATTTATTGATGGGGTAAACGCTAGGCTCACAAATTAACACCTTTGGATTGTTTCTCCAGGATTCTTTCAAAAATACATCAGGATATAACTGAACTCAAACAAAACAGCTTATAATGTTCTTCAGCACAAAGAAAAGTCCTTTCAATAGCCAATGCTATCAGATATGGCTAGCAGTACTATTTTAAAACAAACAGCTTTTCCTAAAGCAGGCTTCTTTTCTCTCAGTCCAGAACACTTCCCAGCTGTTTGTCTCCTTAAGCACAGGAAAACTTTCAACAAGAAGTTAAACTCTTCATAGGCAAGCAATTCTCTATGCAAGGTTTTTAGGAATAGTGAAAACACAATCAAAGCTTTCCTTACTTTCACCGTCATCACGGCTTCAGGCTGTGCACTGCAGTGGCTAGCAGCTGTTTAACAATTTAATTAAATGGCTTCAGCTTGCTCAGCAAAGGTATTTCTCCTTTAACACAGGACTTTCACAAGTTATCTACAGGCTCTCAGGGTTACCGGACTCTGGAGGTTTTCCTTACAGTTGACTCCCTTCCAAACCCTCTGCATTTGAAGATTGGCATAAAGAGCAATCCATGTATGAGTCTTCTTCTACAGCTAGGTCCTGTTCACCCAGTTGCATAGGCTCTACCTTCAGTTCTAGCTCAGAGGTCTTGGCTGACTGCCTTCCGTTAGGGCAAAAGCTGTCTCTTGCAACTCTGTAGTGCTCCAAATTAGACAAGCTTCTAATGCTCATACCTGGGTCAAGGCTTGTATCAGCTTCTCCTCGCTCATGCTCTGGCCACCATTCACCTGAGCTTCCTCGTCCTGTCCTCCAACTTGTTTTTCTTGTTCCTGCTGTTCTTACTGTTCCAGCTCCATTCCTCTTCCAGTAAGCATTCCTACTCCTCTCTCTCTCTGGATAATCTGACCTAGACTTAAACCTCTCAGGCTCCCGCTCCACCCCTTCTCCTCTTAGGTGTTGGAGATCAAACTGCCTCGTGGCAGCTGAGTAATTGGGGAATTCAGTGACGTAAGGGTTCCTTACCCTGAGCCTGCATTCCCTCTCCTTTTCTCCACTAGGGGCATTCTGCAACCTATTGCAACTAGGAATTACCTGCTTTCTAGGCGTAAATGGAGTTTTATGTCTCTGACCTTGTAAAATAGGTCCTTTGATAAGGGTGAATTCCTTCTCTTTATCCCTGTCTCCTAGGTCCTGATAAGCTTTCTTATCACAACTTGCATGTAACTTTAGAGTAGGCATGTTCAGGTGAGGAGTTTAGGCAGAGCGTGAGTGGAGTTGTAATTTACACACACATTTTATAAAATAAGCATGTACTTTGAGTGCTAACGTACCGGTTCCCAAGCCAGATGTAAATGTCCACAGCTTCAATATAGATGCATTCTCTGTGAACAAGCAGGAAATAAGCCCTCACATATGGGTGACATCTCCTAACGGAGCGCCTCACGGGAACGATCCCCAGCTTCCAATCAGAAGCTTTTGGGAGCCTCCATTGTGCATGCACGCCTGCCTTCCCACCTGTCGTGGCACCATCTAATTCTCAGTTCACTTTTTCTGTGGATCCCAACAGACGTGTTCCTTGCGCAATTGGGAAAAGCTGTTCTTTCAGCCCTTCAGGGTTGTATTTTTCTTGTTTTTCTTCAATTCTTTCTCTGCCGTTTTTCTGTCTGCCGTCAGGGTGCCAGATTTGCTGATGCCAGCCATTGTGTGGTATCCTTTTTTTCTTGTTCTGTTTTGCCTGGGCGGATCACTTCTTTTTCCTGAGCTTTTGAAACCTTTCACTGGCATTGAGCCCTTCGACCTTGTGGAGGCCGTTTTCCTGACGATGTTGAAGCACGCCAGTGGTTTTAAAAAGTGCACCTGCTGTGCATGTACCATCTCTGACAGACTGTCACAACTGCTGCATTCAGTGCCTCGATTCTGACCATGAGCCCGCCACATGCTCGTTTTGCCTCCAAATGACCAAAAAGGGCCTCAAGGGTTGAGGGCAGTCCGTCCCTTTTCAGACCATCAGACTCGGTGTCCTCTGCACTGGCACCGGTATCAATATCAGCATCGATGCCCTTGAAGGGATCCGCCGAGGGGCCATGGCAGCATGGATCAGAGGCTCTTCATCAACACTCGGTCGGAGCCTTGGAAGAACTCAGCCTCATCAGCATTGAAGGGGGTGGCCAGAGACCGGGCCAAGCATGGGCACTGGCACTGGAGCCCCTCTCAGTGCAATGCCGAGAGTGACGACTGGGAGCGACCTGCAAAGGTGTCATGGCAGGAGGAATAAACTCCCAAAGCTATCCCTCCAATGACTTGGCCATTGTGGAGTCTCCGGAACGGGTGCCGGAGTTGGAGACCTGCACTCAAGTTTAACTCCATGCGAGTGCACCTGAATGTGATTGGGGCCTACCACCTGGGCTTGAAGGGGAAGCCCATCTCCACTCAGCCACTGGTGGCCTACTTCATGTGGGACTTGCTTCTGTCAAGGCCTCCAATCAAGCCCCCGCCAGTCACATGGGATCTCAACATGGTCTTGGGATAATTGTTGTCAGCACCCTTCGAGCTGCTCACTACCTGTTCACTGAAATTCCTGACCTAGAAGGCCATCTTTCTGGTGGTGCTCACCTTGGCTTGCAGAGTTGGTGAGCTTCAGGCTCTAGTGACTTACCCGCTGTACACTAGGTTCCACCATAACCGGGTGGTGCTACGCACCCGCGTGTGCTTCTTGCCTATGGTGGTTTCAACCTTCCATCTCAACCAGCTGTTGGTACTGCCCACCTTCTTTCCTAGGCCTCACACCAACAGGATGGAGGCCCAGCTGCACATATTGAATTTGAGCGTTGGCCTTCTATTTTGAGAAGACCAGCCCTCTCCATTGCTCTATGCAGCTGTTTTGACTCCTGTGCTGGGTGTAGCAGTCTCCAAACACACGCTGTCCAATTGGGTGGCAGACTGCACATCCTTTGCCTATGCTTGGGCAGGACTGAGCCTAGAGGGTCATGTTACAGCCCACATTGTCCGGGCCATGGCTACATCCATGGCTAGTCTGCGCTTGCTCTACACAGAGAAGATTTGTAGGGCTTCCACATGGTCCTCTGTCCTCATCTTCACAGCTCACTACTGCCTGGATGGGGATTACTGGTGTGACAATAACGTTGGCCAAACTGTACTCAAGCATCTGTTTTGGACTTAGGTTCAACTCCTTCCCATTGGTCCTTCTGTCTGTCCAGGCTACCGAAAGAGTTATCCTGATGTTGATGCCTGTTGTGGACATTGAATTGGTTGAGTCCCAAAGGAGGACTAAATCTGTTGTTTCCCTTGATCCTTATTGCCCCCTTTGGGCTAGTTCCTCGTGTTTGGTAGCCTGTAGCTTGGGAGTCCCATATGTGAGGACTTATTTCCTGCTTGTTCACGGAGAAAGCGTAGTTACTCACCTGTAGCAGGTGTTCTCCATGAACAGCAGGAATAAATCCTCAAAACATTCTCATCTCCACATGAAGTTGTTTTGGCTACTAGCTTTTGTATCTTACTCAAGAGAAGATGGCACCATGGCAGGCAGGAAAGCAGACATGCATGCGCGATGGAGGCTTCCTAAAACTGCTTTTTGGAAGCTGGGGAGCATTCCCGGATGGGGCTCTGTTGGGGGACGTGACCCATACGTGAAGACCTGTTCCTGCTGTTCATGGAGAACACCTGCTACAGGTGAGTAACTATGCTATTTTGGCAAAGCCTTTAATACTGTTCCTCATAGGAGGCTTGTGAATAAAGTGAACAGCCTGAGCTTGGATCCCAAGGTGGTGAACTGGATCAATAACTTGGTTGACTGACAGACTTCAATGGTTAGTGATGAATGGAACTCGTGCTGAAGAAAGGAAGGTAAGTAGTGGAGTTACCTCAGGGATCGATCCTGGGACCGCTACTGTTCAATGTCTTTGTGGTGATATTGCCAAAGGGTTAAAGAAGTTTGCCTTTTTTTTTTTTGCAAACGATATGAAGATTTGCAACAGAGTGGACGCTTTGGAGGGAGAAGACAACATGAGAGAAGATCTACAAAAATTAGAAGAATGGTTGAATGCTTAGCAATTGAGATTTAATGCCAGGAAGTGCAGACTGATGCACTTGGGATGCAGAAACCCAAAAGAAATGTTTGCAGTAGGGGGATGAGATGCTGATATGGACCAAGAGAGAGAGACCTCAGGGTATAGTATCTGAGGATCTCAAGATGGTGAAGCAATGTGACAAGGCGGTGGCCAAAGTCAGAAGGAGGTTAGGTTGTATACAAGGAGGAATAACCAGCAGGAAGGAGGTATTCGTGCCCCTGTATAGGTCTTTGATGAGGCCTCACTTGGTATATTGTGTTCAGTTTTGGAGACCATACCTTATAAAGGATATAAAATGAAATGGTTAAGAGGAAGGTGACCAAAATGATTTAGGACCTGTGCAGGAAGAAATATGAGAAAAGACTTGACGAGCAGAGGAGAGACAAAGGGGATATGATGCAGACATTTAAATATTAAAGGCTGTTAATGAACAAACAAACCTTTTTTCAAAGATGGGGAAGCTGTAGAACTAGAGGACATGAACTGAAGCTGCAAGGAAGTAAACGCTAAGCAATATCAGGAAATACTTTTTTTTACAGAAATAGTGGTAGATGCCTGGAATGCCTCCCAAAAAGAGGTGATGGGAGCAAAATCCATATGATGGAATTCATAAAGTCATCAGACAGACACAGAGCATTACCACATAGCCAGAGGATGGAATCAAAACAAATTTCTAAATAGAGAAGGGGCAGCCTGCCTGGAGCGGCACATAAACTCTACAGTTCTGGCACCTTACTGGGCAGACTAGATGGACCATGCTGGTCTTGATCTGCCATCATTTATTATGTTACTATGGAGGGAATGTACACCCACTGAAGATGGTGGGAACAAAAACTGTAAGGGAATTCAAAAAGGTATGCAGTAAATAAACACAGAGAATCCCTATCTAGCGAGAGGAACATTCCTGCTCAAAGCAAAACTTAAAAGCCTTCCACACTTCAAAAGCGCACAAAACGGGGTTAACTGCATGGAGCAACATTTTCAATCCAAATTGAAAACAAACAGTGGGAATAAACTGCATGAAGTGGCAGTTTCAACTCTAACCATCTTACTGGGCAGAGTAGGTAGGTCATGCTGGTCTTTATCTGCCATCATTTGCTATGTTACAATGTTATCCCTAATAGTCAAGATGGAGGAAAGACTTGAAGTATACTAATCCAAGGTGATTGTAACAGCTTAATGTTCAAATAGGCTATGGTCTCTGTACCTCTTGGAAATGTTGGTTGCAGAACTTTTCAGACTATCTCAAGAAACGTTTAATTAACCAATCCTTTGACTGCACATGTCCAGAATCATGATTTTTGATGGCTTGGAAGTTGACAGATTTTCTCTATTTTAAAAAAAAAAAAAAAAGCCCGTTCAATCAAAGTAACGGAAAGTTTGGTAAAGTCAAGAAATGCTTATCCCACTAAAAGTGCTTTGACGTCTGTTTTGTATTTTTTTTTTAATTTCACGGTCTTGATAAAGATATAAAATAGCCACTGTGAGGTGGTAATCAATAACTCTGTTGGAAATGCAAAGTCCACCTGAAGGAAGAGACAGTTATCTTCCGTCCCAGATGATATAAGATTTTTGAGGTCATTTAATAATGGACTAATAAAAGGATTACACACTGTAAGTTGGAGTTTAGTGCCTGTAAAGCCAGATTCATTGAGGCCATTTATTGAACCACTGGCCAAAGTTTCCTTTTATCTCGTGAATAAAGTAGTGCGGTTGCCATGTTATTCCATGTGGATATGTAGAAATAAAGGTTGTTGTAAGGGGAACCTCTTTATTGATCTAATATAATTCATTTCTCACTATCTTGTGAGAGCCATACTCCCTTCGTCAATCTCTAACTTTGAAAACAGATATTTTAGAGGAAAGAAAATACTTTTGAAGGACATATTTGGTTTTCTTTTTAATGGATGTAAGTTTGCTCCTTTCGTTAGGAAATTCTTTTTGAAAAACAAAGCTGCTTTCCTGCTGGCAATCTGTTTGAGCTGCAGGCTCTGTCTTGTATTTTATTTATTTATTTATTTATTTGCAACATTTTTATATACCGCCACTTCCTAAGATCAGTGGCGGTTTACATTGAACATAAGTCGAAATACAGAGAACAAATGTGAAATACAAAGAAACAGTAGGTAACTATCAACAAACTATATACAGCTTTAAGCAACTTTGTATAGCTTATAACAGATAAAACTATTTACAGGTTAAAATATAGTTTACATATTTACAGGTTGTAGATATCAGTTCAGGTAGGTATGCGGGTAGGTGTAAATTTAGTAGAAGTAATGAAAATACAGATTGAATTATGGAGGATAGGAAGTCGTATTAGTATGTATTAGTATTAGTATTAGTATGTATGGTTTTCTTTTTTCTTTCTTTCAATTCTTTTATTTATTTATTTATTTATTTCAATTTTTTATATACCGCACTATTTATAATCAGCGCGGTTTACAGAGAACACAAAGACCAGAACAACAGGCTGTTCGGTATTACATATAACAGGAGTATAAACTTGGATAACATGGGAGAACTATATACATAGAATATATAATCTGTTAATTCGATAACATGAAAGAACTATTTAATGCTAAAGTAATTTTAAGGATGGTTTCTAACTTCATTTCTAAGGTGAATTTGATGTTTTATATGAATCGGGAGATGGTAGGCCTATAATGCCTATCTTATGCTTGGAATCTACTACTACTACTGATCATTTATATAGCACTACAAGGCATATGAAGCGCTGTACAGACATATAAAAGATGGTCCCTGCTCATCAGAGCTTACACTCTAATCAAGACAAGACAGTACAATAGATGAGAACAAGGGTACAGTAGGGAAGGGTAATGAGACAGAAGGAGAACAAAGGATTAAGATCCAAAAATGGCCTGAAAGAGGTGAGACTTTAGTATGGATTTGAAAAGGGGGAGAGGTGAAACCTGACTTTTAAAGATACAGGTAGTTTCTTCCAGAGAGAAGCAAGCCAGAGGAAGAGTGGAGTTCACAAGGAGGGGTGTAGGGATAGAGAAGAGAGGAAAGGTAGTGAGGAGCAATATAATGAATGCACTTATAAGTCAGAAGGAGAAGTTTGTATTGGATATGGAAGGGAAGCCAATGAAGTGATTTGAGAAGAGAGGTTATATAAGTATATTGTGGCTGATGGAAGATTAGCTGCGCAGCAGAGTTTTGAACAGATTGAAGGGGAGAAAGATGACTCAGAGGGAGACCAGCAAGGAGGAGGTTGCAATAGTCAAGGCGAGAAGTGACTAAAGAGTAGATAAGTGTTTTAGTAGAGTGTTCAGAAAGGAAGGAGTGAGTTTTGTTAATGTTGTAAAGAAACAAGAAGTTTTTGCTATCTGTTGGAGAGGGAGAAGTTGAAGATTGTGATAAGGAAGCTTATCATAGCTCAGGTAGGAGCTATAGAAAAGATGATGTGACTCTGAACAAGCAACCTGTCAGTTCTGGTAGGAGTGAGAAAACAGAGTTTTCACATAAAAGACTACCAGTCCCAGAATGCACCAGGTTTCCAGCAGCCATGAGAGGGGCTGAAGTGAGGAAATGTGTGTGCAATCAAGAGAGCTATGAGGTAATCCCTAAGCACTCATCTCAAAGGGCAGGGCCTGATTCAAGACAGCTGCGCTGTGTTAGGAAGCAGCACACATTAGGAAAGAATAAGAATAGAGATTATTCTTCAGATAACAGCTTCAGGGAGAGTTCCAGCTACAGAGGGAGGAAGAGATACAGAGACAGCAACGGCTACAAGCACCAGTATCACCTGGAGAAACAGAAGCCAAGCCAAGCAGATAGAGAGAGAAGGAAACTCTCTGGAAGGAAAGAGAAGAAAGGCCATTGGAAGGTCTGGGAGATTCCAAGGCAGTACTCATACTGGGAGGTATTCCAAAAGCCAGCAGAGTCCATTGGACTGGATTCAGCCAGAGGAATGGAGTGGCAGAGATAGGAATCACCAGTGGCTACCTGGAAGAGAGAAGACTGCATGTGGAAGGGACTTTCAGACCAAGGCCAGAAGGTATGTGAGAGAAGATCCAGTGTCCAGGGATCAAGATTGGAAGGCTGGACATCAGAATTGGATTACATATTGGCCAGGCTATACAGAGAGGAATAATGATAGCAGGAGAGGCTCAGGTATGAACACTGATCCAGACCCTATCTATAATAGAGAATGGCAGCAAGGGAATAAGCATTCTCATGATAGTGCCTTAATGAAAGACTCATCTGTGCCAATGTATGATATTGACCCTATGATTGTTGATGCAGGGGGAAATACAGCAGATGAAACTATTTACATGGACTGTTCTTTATCTAAATGCTATTGCTAGTTTTCTATGAGCAAACACATCAGCCATCACAAAGAAACCTAACTTTGTTCTTTATTTCCACTGCAAACAGCTCTTAAAGCAGGATTTGGGCTCACACAGTAGCAGCCAGCCAGCTAAAGGCTTTCAGCTGGTCCATTGATAGTAATTAGGGCTGCACCTGATTGTGTGTGTGAGCAAGGGAGAATCACTGCTGAGATCGGCGTGGAAAATAAGCAGAAGTTAACCTAACCAGCAAAGTTTATTCTTTACTTTGTGCCTTTGTATTTGGTAATTACTTGCTAAGAAAACATTAGCTAATTGCCTGACAAGCTGAAGGTTGTTTTCTGGTTTACTTTGTGACTTTTTGTTATCCATTTTAAACACTGCAAGCAAGTAACCTCATTTATAGTGCTATCAAGCATACATGTGCTGGGTGAATTAAACCCCATCAATAAAAGAAGTATTTTATTGATCTTACCACTTGGTTTCACAACTCAAATTATTGTCATCAGCTGTGTTTGGGAGTGAATGAACTACAATACCTTGCAAGAATCATATGAATATATGCATCGTCAAGATTGTGTAAGTTCTCACCCTAGGCAGCCGTCTGACAAATGGCGTAGCTGGCAGGATTGCTCTTGCACCAAGAGGATTTACTTGTTGTGGATTACAAATAAAAGTCAAGTTTAAAGCTGTAAGAAGATTTTTTCCCTCGTCTGCACTTTGGAGGAAAAGTGGTTGTTCCAGGAAGCTGTCCCAGAGGAAAAGACCCTGTGCAAAGCTGGATTCATCACTGAGACAAGGTAATATGTACCTGGGCATGTCTAGTGGTGGATATGTGTAAGCACAGGGGGTAATTGAAAAAAAAAAAAAAAAGTTGAAAAAAAAAACCAAACCACACCTGGTTGGAAGGTGCTGCTCTTTGGGTTTTTTTTTTTCTCTCTTTTCTTGCAGGGGTCAAGATGGATCCGACGGAGATGGCTCAGTGGATGGCAGCCCAATTTAGCAAGCAGCAGGAGCTATCACAGCAGGCCCAGGACACTGCTATGAAGGCCTTAATGGAACAGCAGAAACCAGTGCTTGATCTGGTGCAAGCTCTAGTTCAGCTGCAGAGCCAAAGTGGAACAGATGCAAGACCAGCAGTTAGTACTGGTGCACCACATGTGGACAATGTGGGACTCAATCAAGGGATTGGGGCATTTAATTTTGGGAAATTAACTCCAGAAGATAATGTTGATGATTTTCTAGAGTCTTTTGAAAGAGTGGCACAGGCTTTAGCATGGCCAGAGACCCAGTGGGCAGTAAGGCTGGCAGCCTCATTAACTGGTGAGGCACTAGCAGCTTACAGAGCAATGCCAGCAGCCCAGGCTTTGATTTATAAGGATGTAAAGGCAGCTATTAGAGATCGCCTAGGGTTGTCTATTTCAGAGTATAGGCGAATGTTTAGAGCTGTTACATTGAAAGTGGGTGAGACACCCAGGGCTCTGAGTCAGAGAATTAGAAGTCTAGCTGTAAAATGGTTGGAGCCTGAGCAAAAGACAGTAGAAATGTTATTAGATATTATAATGCTGGAACAATTTATGCTTGGGGTACCTAAAGATTTGAATGTTTTTCTTATACAGCAAAATTGCCAAAATCTTGGAGAGGCAACCATGCTAGCAGAGAGATTCTTGGAAGCCACGCAGGCTTGCCATAGAATGGGTGGCCCTCTAAAGATGGATGCTGAGGCTAGATGTGCTGTATCAGAAAAAGGAATAATTAAGAATGTTTCTGAAAATGAATGTACTGTATCAAACCAGATGACACAGTGGAATAGAAAGAAATGTTTCAAGTGTGGAAAAGTGGGACACTTAGAGAAGAGATGCCAGACACACACTAGTTTAATGGGTCTGGATTTAAAACAGCCCAAGGAAGGATTTCTTTTGATGGTTGATGTGCAAGGAATTACCACAAATGCATTATTAGACTCTGGGGCAGACCAGAGTATGATGTCAAAAAGGGCTTTGGAAGAGGATAGAGGCCCAAGAAAGATTTGTGCCTAGAACCCCTGAAAGCCAAGTTCACATCAGATGCATTCATGGTGCTGCATCATCATATCCCACCTATAGGCTAAAGGTTAAGTGCCTAGGGAAACAAGAGGAAGTCCTATTAGCAGTGGTGCCTAGGCTACCCTTTGATTTGGTTCTAGGAAGAGACTGGCCAAGATTTAAGCAGGGTCTAGTGGAAGGACTAGGAAAGAAGGAGGGAGAAGGTTTAATGGTAGTAGCTCCCGGGCCTTTATTTGGAAGTCCTCAGACCCCAGCTAAAAAGATGGTTAAGCGTCCAGAAGACCAAGCTACCCCAAAGCAGATATTCGTCCTAAAGTACCATAAGGTCTCTGAGAAGGCCCAAGCTCCTAAGCGGGCAACCCCTCAGTCTGCTGGGTTTGACCTATGCAGCATAGAAAATGTGACTGTACCTAGCCAAGGGAGAGCCCTGGTTGACACCGGTCTCCAAGTGGAAATACCAATTGGATGTTATGGGAGAGTAGCCCCAAGGTCCGGATTAGCCCTTAAATATTTCATCGATGTGGGTGCGGGAGTAATTGATCCCGATTACAGGGGCAATATTAAAGTTCTGTTGTTTAACTTTGGACAGAATGAGTATCATGTGAAGACAGGAGACAAAATTGCCCAATTGATCTGTGAGAGGCTGGGTTTTCCACCTGTGGAGGAGGTCACATCCCTAGAGAATTCTGAACGTGGAGCCAAAGGTTTTGGTTCTACTGATGTCAAAGGGGTTAAAAGCTTAGCTGCCACCTGTGCCCAAGAGAGGGAGGTGAGTGAAGAGGAAGATTTGGGACCCCAGGTATCTGATTGTAAAGAAAGATCAGAACCCCAAATAGGTGAGGACCTGACAATGGTACAACAGGAAGAAATTAGGAAGTTGCTTAAGGAATTCCCAGATGTGTTGACACCCATACCTGGGGAGACCCATTTGGTGGCCCATGAAATAATAACTCCACCTGGGAAATTGGTTCGTCAAAGGCCATACCGCTTGCCTGAAGCCAAAAGACAGGAGGTAGTGGCACAAGTCCAGGAGATGTTGGATATGGGGGTAATAGAGGAGTCAAAGAGTCCCTGGAATAGCCCCATAGTCCTGGTGCCGAAGCCTGATGGATCCTTAAGATTTTGTATTGACTTCCGGCAGGTAAACGCCATATCAGTTTTTGATGCATATCCAATGCCAAGAATTGAGGAGCTGCTAGACCAGCTGGGACAGGCTCAATACTTAACCACCCTTGATATGACAAAAGGATATTGGCAAATCCCGCTCACCAGGGAGTCGAAGCCGAAAACTGCGTTCAGCACCCCCGTTGGCCTTTTCCAGTTCAAGAGGATGCCTTTCGGACTGCATGGAGCAGCGGCTACCTGCCAAAGGTTAGTGGATCAGGTACTTCGACCCCACCAAAGTTATGCTTTTGCATACATGGATGATGTCATAATCCATAGTAACACCTGGGCGGAGCATTTGGAGAGCATCAGGGCAGTCTTGTGCTCTATGAAGCAAGCGGGAATCACTTTAAACCCGAAGAAGTGTGCCTTTGCAAATAGGGAGGTAAAATACCTAGGCCACCTAGTGGGAAGAGGAAAAATTAAACCTCTATTAAGCAAAATAGATAGCATCAGGAATTTTCCTCCTCCAACAACCAAGAAACAACTAAGAAGTTTCTTAGGACTTATTGGATACTACCGCCGGTTTATACCGCAATTCGCAGAGAAAAGTGTCATTTTCACGGATATGCTGCGAAAGAATTGTCCAAACCAGATAAAGTGGACACCAGAAGCTGAAAAAGCGTTTTCAGTATTAAAAGAAAAATTGTGTACAGGACCGGTACTGAAAGGAGTAGACTTCAAGAAACCCTTTCTGGTTCAAACCGATGCATCGGATGTAGGGCTAGGAGCAGTCCTATCCCAGTGCCATGATGGGGAGGAGCATCCTGTGATGTACCTGAGCAGGAAGTTGTCACTGGCTGAACAAAAGTATTCCACGATAGAAAAAGAGTGTTTGGCTATCAAGTGGTCAGTGGAGGCGTTAAGGTTTTACCTTACAGGGAGAAAGTTCCAGTTGGTCACGGACCATGCCCCACTTAAGTGGTTGCAGCAAATGAAGAACCACAATGCCAGGTTGACACGCTGGTACATGGCCTTACAGGCGTTTGATTTTCAGGTTGAACATCGTGCCGGGAAGTTACACAAGAATGCGGATGCACTTTCCCGTATTACGGACTGTAGAGAAGAAGTTTCACCAGTAAAACCAGTCCGTAATAACTTAAACAGGGGAGTATGTGATAAGGAAGCTTATCATAGCTCAGGTAGGAGCTATAGAAAAGATGATGTGACTCTGAACAAGCAACCTGTCAGTTCTGGTAGGAGTGAGAAAACAGAGTTTTCACATAAAAGACTACCAGTCCCAGAATGCACCAGGTTTCCAGCAGCCATGAGAGGGGCTGAAGTGAGGAAATGTGTGTGCAATCAAGAGAGCTATGAGGTAATCCCTAAGCACTCATTTCAAAGGGCAGGGCCTGATTCAAGACAGCTGCGCTGTGTTAGGGAGCAGCACACATTAGGAAAGAATAAGAATAGAGATTATTCTTCAGATAACAGCTTCAGGGAGAGTTCCAGCTACAGAGGGAGGAAGAGATACAGAGACAGCAACGGCTACAAGCACCAGTATCACCTGGAGAAACAGAAGCCAAGCCAAGCAGATAGAGAGAGAAGGAAACTCTCTGGAAGGAAGAGAAGAAAGGCCATTGGAAGGTCTGGGAGATTCCAAGGCAGTACTCATACTGGGAGGTATTCCAAAAGCCAGTAGAGTCCATTGGACTGGATTCAGCCAGAGGAATGGAGTGGCAGAGATAGGAATCACCAGTGGCTACCTGGAAGAGAGAAGACTGCATGTGGAAGGGACTTTCAGACCAAGGCCAGAAGGTATGTGAGAGAAGATCCAGTGTCCAGGGATCAAGATTGGAAGGCTGGACATCAGAATTGGATTACATATTGGCCAGGCTATACAGAGAGGAATAATGATAGCAGGAGAGGCTCAGGTATGAACACTGATCCAGACCCTATCTATAATAGAGAATGGCAGCAAGGGAATAAGCATTCTCATGATAGTGCCTTAATGAAAGACTCATCTGTGCCAATGTATGATATTGACCCTATGATTGTTGATGCAGGGGGAAATACAGCAGATGAAACTATTTACATGGACT
This sequence comes from Ichthyophis bannanicus, assembly GCA_033557465.1. Lineage (NCBI taxonomy): Eukaryota > Metazoa > Chordata > Amphibia > Gymnophiona > Ichthyophiidae > Ichthyophis > Ichthyophis bannanicus. The sequence goes on from CM066031.1 coordinate 1,769,068,344, forward strand.
GTTCTTTATCTAAATGCTATTGCTAGTTTTCTATGAGCAAACACATCAGCCATCACAAAGAAACCTAACTTTGTTCTTTATTTCCACTGCAAACAGCTCTTAAAGCAGGATTTGGGCTCACACAGTAGCAGCCAGCCAGCTAAAGGCTTTCAGCTGGTCCATTGATAGTAATTAGGGCTGCACCTGATTGTGTGTGTGAGCAAGGGAGAATCACTGCTGAGATCGGCGTGGAAAATAAGCAGAAGTTAACCTAACCAGCAAAGTTTATTCTTTACTTTGTGCCTTTGTATTTGGTAATTACTTGCTAAGAAAACATTAGCTAATTGCCTGACAAGCTGAAGGTTGTTTTCTGGTTTACTTTGTGACTTTTTGTTATCCATTTTAAACACTGCAAGCAAGTAACCTCATTTATAGTGCTATCAAGCATACATGTGCTGGGTGAATTAAACCCCATCAATAAAAGAAGTATTTTATTGATCTTACCACTTGGTTTCACAACTCAAATTATTGTCATCAGCTGTGTTTGGGAGTGAATGAACTACAATACCCACAATACCTTGCAAGAATCATATGAATATATGCATCGTCAAGATTGTGTAAGTTCTCACCCTAGGCAGCCGTCTGACAAGATGACTCCACAGTTGTGCGCTGAGGAAACAGTAATCAGAAGATAGAGAAGATAGACAGAGATAGAGAAGGGAGGAAGGGGGAAAGAGTTTAGGGGGAAAAATAAGAAGTTTGGTTTTGACCATGTTCAATTTCAAATGGCTGTGAGACATCCAGGCAGCAATGACAGATAGGCAGGCAGATATACAGACTTGGAGTGTAAGAAAAATATTAGGTGTAGATAGATAGATCTGAGAGTTATCAGCATAAAAGTGATACTGAAAACCATGGGACGAGATGAGAACATCAAGGGACTGGGTATAAAGAGGAAAGGACAGGGTCTAGAACAGATGCTTGGGATACACCATCTGAGAGAGGGATAGCAGTTGAGGAACCGCCAGAACAGACACTGAGGAGAGCAATGGGAGAGATAAGAAGGAGAACCAGGAAAGTCCAGAGCCCCTAAAACCAAGTGAGGACAATATATCAAGGAGAAGGTGGTGGTCAACATTTGTCAAAAGCAGAAGAAAGGTCAAGAAGAATGACTGAGTAAAGGCCTTTAGATTTAGCCAGGAACAAGTCACTGGAGACTTTAGCAAGGCCCATTTCAGTAGAGTGTAAGGGACGAAAATCATATTGAAATGCATCGAGGAGGGCTTGAGGGGAGAGAAAATCAAGGCAACGGCTGAGAACTGCATGTTCAAGAATTTTGGAAATGAAGGGAAGAAGGGAAATGGGTTGATAATTTGAAGGACAAGTAGGGTCAAGTGAAGGTTTCTTGGGGAGAGGTGTGCCCAGAGCATGCTTGAAAGCTGCAGGGAAAGTTGTAGTAGAGAATGATAGAGAATGATAGATTGAGAATGTGTGTGTAATGGAAGGGATGACAGAGGAGGAGGTGGACTTTAGGAGATAGGATCAGAGGAACAGATAATAAGTTTAGAGGAGGAAAGAAGATGAGTTTTTCTCTTTAGAGGTCTTAGAAAAAGAAGAAAGAATAACAGAGATTGAGGGAAAAAGTTGGTATTGGGGGGATGAAGCTGATCATGAGGAGAACTGGAGTATAATCTTACGGACTTTGTTATAAAAATAGTAAGGGTTTGGACAGAAAGAGAAGGGGGGGAGGTCAGAGGCGGAGGTGCCTTGAGGAGAGAGTTCAGAGTAGAGAAGAGATGACGAGGGTCAGAGGCAAAAGAGCGTTAGATGGACACAGTAGTTTTGCTTGGCGTGTGCTATGGCAGATTGGAAGGACGTAAGCATAAATTTGAAGTGAAGAAAGTCAGAAAGGTAGTGGGATTTGAGCCAAATACTCTCAGCTGAAGAGGCCAGGAGTGAAGGTAGTGGGTAGTTGAAGACTGTCAGGGCTGAGGGATAGTGTGCCTCACAGGACATAGGATAGGGGGGGGCAAGAGTATCCAGAGAAGTAATAGAGAGAGCTAATAGATCGATAGCATGAAGATTCCTAAAAAGATAGGAGACTGGGTGAGATTGAGGTGGGGAGAGATGAAGAGTGAAGCCAACCAGGTGATGGTCAGATAAGGGAAGAACCGAGATACGGAAATGAGAGGGTAAACAATTAGAGAAGAAAACAAGGTCAAGGCAGTGGCCATGCTAATGAGTGGGGGCAGAAGAGCAAAGCTGAAGACTAAATGAGGAGGTAAAGGAAAGGAGTTTGGAAGCATAGGGATCAGAAGGTTTATCAACATGAATGTTAGTCACCAAGAATAAGGGGAAGGGAAGAAAAATCGAGAAATAAGGAAAGTCATGCGTCAAAGTCAGAGAGAAAGGTAGAGGTGGACTTGTCAGGTGGTCTATATCTTTATCGTTATTGCAAATCTTGATATCTATGTACATATGTCAGAGCGTTTACAAAGGATCAAAAATGCTGCTAGAAAAAGGAAAAGAACACCATCAAATTGACAGGAAAGAGAGAATAAGACAGAACATAAGAGAAGGGGAGAGTAGGGAATGGAGCAGCGTGCCTCAGCAGGGGGAGGGAGAGGTGGGGAGATTGAAGGCTGAGCAGAAGAGGTGGATTTTCAGCATTGACTTAAATTTGGAGAAGGAGAGTTCCAGTCGGAGGTCTGAGGGGAGGGAATTCCATAATTTGGGACCGAGAAAGAAGAAAGCACACCTGGAATTCACCCGTAATTCTGCTAACAAGGGGGAGGGGAGAGACATGAGGTTGGTATGAATTTGCTGGAGGGAATGTTGAGGAGTGTGGAGATGGACCAGGTCAGAGAGGTATTGGAGCAAACCGGTATGGATAGCTTTATGAATGAGAATTTAGACCTTAAACTGGATTCTGAAAGCAATGGGGAGCCAGTGGAGATGGATGAGTAGTGGCATGACGTGGTCTGTGCAGGAAGCATGGGTGATGATGCGAACTGCAGTATTTTATAGAAGCTGGTATTGTGGAGACCGGCAAGAGCAAATGTTACAGTAGTCTATCCTGGTCATTACAAGGGAAAGTAGAAGTGTAGCTAAGGAGGGAGTGGTAAGAAAGGAGCGAACAGAGCGGATCTGACGTAAAGAGCAAAAGGAGCGTGGATTAAGGAAGACAGGTGGTCATGGAAGGATAAAATGGAATCTAGAGTGACACCGAGATAGCGTATTGTGTGGACCAAGGGAAGGAAGGAAGAGAATGTGGGAGCTAGGGAGGGGACAGGGCTGCCAAAGGTGAACCAAATGGCCTGTTTTTTGTCAGACTGAGATAAAGAAAATTTGAGGCCAACCAGGAGTTGATGCAGGAGAGGCAATTATTGAGAGGAGTGATGTCGGGGGTGGTAGGATTGGTATGATGTAGGAGAATGATGTCGTCCATGTAGTAGTACGCAGAAACACTGTGCTGTTGAATCAGAACAGTGAAGGGGGCCAAAAAGACGTTAAAAAGGAGGGGGGCGAGGATGGAGCCCTGGGGGACACCGCAAGGCAAGAGGGTGAGTGGTGAAGAGGAGGAACTGGATGAGATAGAGAAGGACCTAAAAGCAAGGAAGGAACAAAACCAGTGGAGAACTGAGCCACCAATCCTGGCTTCACAAAGACGAGTGAGGAGTGTAGCATGATCATCGAGGTCAAAGGCAGAAGACAGATCCAAGGAGACAGCGATAGACAGGAGCCCACGGTCGTGAGAGGAGTGAAGTTTGTTGAGGAAGATGAGGATGGTTTCTGTGCTGTGCCCAGAATGAAGACAAGAGGAAGATGATAGAGAGATTCAAAGACCTCAGCGTTATTAACACACCATAAGTAAATATTTTTTCTGAGGAAAGAAAGCTGCACAATCTTAAGTTCCAAGAGGGTAGATTCATGAGCGACATTAAAATATATATCTGCATGGAATGACCTCCCTATGGAGGTGATGGAAACAAAAAGCATTGAATCGGCTGGGAGGATGAGAAAGGAAAGGCAGAGATCAACCATGCTCTGTGGCATTGCATCAGCAATGAATCTGAGCAGGCTCAATGGACCTTTTCCTCCTGAGTTGTCATATTTGTTGTTTCATTGTCACACAGATAAGGAAATTGTATTTTCAATGCTTGCAGGACAAGCAACTTTCCAGCACTAAGCTTTGTGAGATCTCTGTCAAAACTGGCAACTTTACAGGAAGAGAAAGTGGATGTCTCTACAACAAATATTTGTAAGATTGCTTCGTGGAAGTCAGTATGCACCCTTTATGTATCATCATATTGAAAATTAGGCTGCACTGGATCCAACATTTAGAAGCATTTTGCAGGCTGTTTTTAACCCATATGAACAGAACACTGCGACTAGCAGAGATATAAGAAGAGAGGAATTTCTCTTGCCTACCAATTCCCTTTCGGAATCAAACCCGCCCATGTAAAAGGAACCGTGCAAAAGGGTGTGCACTAGGTATGATTGTAATTAGGTTTCTACCTTCTCTCAGTTTGTTGTTTTCTTGGTATTCTTATTTTGACAGTATTGCTGGAAAAGTGCATGGCCTGAGGGAGTATGAGTAACAGAAAAAGAAAAAGATTCTAAGAGGAAGACGACTTGGCAACTCTTCCTAAAAAGATTGGTTATTGGTCTACTTAGCCAACAGGTGGCAGTGTACCCTTCATGATCCAAAATTGCACGAGGTTATCAGAAAGAAAATAAGCAGTTGAGAATTGCTCTTTTTGTCTGTTCTCATCCATGTTTTCTATAAATGAGTCTTGCCTTTTGTTTTTCCTTTCTTATATTCTCTAAAATTTTATTCCACAATCAGACCACTGAAGCCATTTTCTTTTGATGCTATTTTTATGCTACTTTATAGCTGACCACTAAATAATGCTCTAAAATCCTTCTTATGTATATATTTCCCTGTGGCTTTAATCTCATAGCCACTATATATAGATTTTTCATTCATTTTAGCCTTTCTTTAATGTTCTTTGTAAAGTCATTTATTGGCTATTTGTTGTTTTTTGTAAACCACTTTGACTTTTAGATTTAGCGGTATATAAGCACAGCTAAATAAATAAGTTAACCCTCCCTTTGCAGAGATGCCAAGTCTGCCTAGTTTAAGGCAGGACAGTTGAGGCTAGTCATGGATTTTTGAAAGTTCCATGCTGATAGCAAATGTTTAATGCTGAGACTATATACACCACAAGTACACTGAGGTACTTGTTCAAAAAAATTGGCACTGGGGAGAAGTCTCTTCCTTGAACTGGGTCATTTGGGAGTTTTATTCTGGAAGTGTGTGTCATTTCAGCAGTAGTTTCAACTTGTCCTTTGAGTACATTGCAATTTTATCTTATTGCTTCTATCATTTTGTTTTTTCACTTTTTATTTTAATTGCATTGGGGAAAATTTTTATAATAGACTGGATAGGTACAGAGTCTGCAGGTATTTTTTGCCTACTGATTTGCACTAAGTTTCAAAATGAAAGTACATACACACTTTTACTAGGAAAATTTTCTAAAAGAAAAAAACCTGCACATAGTTACACCTGCTGATTTGTGCAGGTAGTTTCTCAGAGAAATAAAAAGCATCCATAATTTGAAAATTCAAAGTATATGCCTATTTCTTAACCATACTCCCAGGAACATCCCTTTCTACTGTGTGCAAATACTTTTACTTTAATATAGGGCGGGAGATTTTCTAAATTTTGTAAAATACCATTTATACAGGTAAAGCATCATGCTACCCTTGGAAATGGCTTTTAAAATTATCCTCTTTGGGTCTGATTACCCCTCTGCTGCTTCTATGTTTTGTTATAAGTGTAAGATGTTAATTTCTGGAGATTGTGAATCAAAACTTATTTTGTTTTTGTTTATGAACTGTAAATGTTTATGTACCTTTGATGCAGGCATATTGTAGAAGCATTACCTTGTTTGGGTTTTTAAAATTTTATTGTATATTTTTATTTTATATATTTGCCTCTATTGGATGTTGAATAAATGCTACTGATTATGTTTGTTTATTATAAATTTGATATACCGCTCAGGCCAAAAGGCATTAGAGCGGTTTACAATACTATATCATTTGAGGAAATAGGAAAAGAACGCCATTTATGAGATAGGACAGAATAGAGGACAGAAACAGTCAAATAGATAAGAGGAAGAGAAGAACAAGGAACAGCAAGTTACCACGATATATAAGCATGACAAACCAGTCCATGTCATCAGTGTAAACTCCAGAAACAGACGCCACGGTCCAACGCCTAAGGGCCACTTTTGTTTGGTTACCTGATCCTGTGAAAAAGAAGATATTCTGGCTGGAAAAAGGAGATATTCTGGCCCTCAGGCGCGGGCGCGCCCCTGAAGCGGCAGTTCTTAAGCTGTTGGTAATGGCTGCTGATTGGCAGGCTGGAGGAGGAAGGGGGAGCTCCTGCTCTCACCCCCGTCGGGATCACTGCTCTCCTGTGAGCCCCTGAAGCGGCGGTTCTTAAGCCGTTGGTAATGGCTGCTGATTGGCAGGCTGGAGGAGGAAGGGGGAGCTCCTGCTCTCACCCCCGTCGGGATCACTGCTCTCCTGTGAGCCCCTGAAGCGGCGGTTCTTAAGCCGTTGGTAATGGCTGCTGATTGGCAGGCTGGAGGAGGAAGGAGGAGCTCCTGCTCTCACCCCCGTTGGGATAGCACAGTTACTTACTTGTAACAGGTGATCTCTGGGAACAGCAGGAATAAGTCTTCACATATGGGTATCGTCGGTACCGACGGAGTCTGCGCGGGAACGCTCCCCAGCGTCCAAAAGGAAAGCTTTTGGGAGCATCCCACATTGCCTGCGCGCTGCCTTCCCGCCTTTCCTAACTGCCTCTCTCCAGTTCGAGTTTTAAAGCTGAGAGAGAGAGAGAGGAAAGGAAAGATAGAGAGATACAACTCCTAGGGGAGGTGGGTGGGTTGTGAAGACTTATTCCTGCTGTTCCCAGAGATCACCTGTTACAGGTAAGTAACTGTGCTTTCTCCAGGAACAAGCAGGAATGAGTCTTCACATATGGGGACTCCCCAGCTAGATCACCCAGGTTGTGAGTCCCTGGAAAGGGCTCTACCTCCACCCATGAATCTCAGGCATCCAGTCAGGGATGGAGGGTAGGAGTTGATTAGGTATGGAACAGGTGTTTGAGAACAGACTGACCAAACAAGGCATCCTGGTGGGAGTCCTTGTCCAAGCAGTAATGGGCTGTAAAGGTATGAACCGAGGCCCAGGTGGCCGCTCGACAGATTTGGTCGATGGACACAGAGTTTAGATGAGCCATAGAGACTGCCATGGCTCTCACATTGTGAGCTGTGACATGGCCCTCCAGAGAAAGGATCTTACTCTGGTAGGCGAAAGAAATACACTGAGCAATCCAATTGGACAGAGTTCTCTTAGAGACTGGAAGTCCTAAATGAGAGGGATCAAAAGCAACAAAAAGTTAAGAGGACTTTCTATGTTGCTGTGTCCTTTGTAAGTAGAAAGCAAGTGCTCTTTTACAATCCAGGGTATGAAGATTCCTTTCTGCACTTGATGCGTGAGGTCCTGGAAAAAAGACAGGTAAATACACCTCCTGATTCAGATGAAAAGGTGAGACCACTTTAGGCATAAAGTGTGGATTAGTTCTGAGGACTACCTTGTCATGATGGAACCTTGTATAAGGTGGATCAGCCACTAAGGCTTGCAATTCACTGATACGGCGAGCTGAGGTGATTGCAATGAGAAAAATAACCTTCCAAGAAAGGAATTTCAAGGAGGTGGTGGCTAAAGGTTCAAAGGGTGGCTTCATAAGCTGGCCAAGAACCAGGTTTAAGTCCCATGCCACTGGAGGTGGTCTAATGGGAGGTTTAGTTAAAAGAAGGCCTCTCATGAATCTTGCAATAAGAGGATGAGAGGAAATAGGCTGTCCATTGAGAGGCTTAAGGGATGCTGCAATAGCACTCAAATGGACTCTGATTGAATTCGTCTTAAGGCCTGCATGGGATAAATGCAGCAAATACTCCAGTAAAGGTATTGCAAGAGGGTTAAGTCCCTTCTCTGCACACCAAATGGTAAACCTTTTCCATTTAAAAGCATAGGAACGTCTGGTGGAAGGCTTTCTGGAAGCATGAAGGATATCCTTCACCTGCTGAGGTAAATCTTGAAGGTCTAGGCCTTCAGCAACCAGGCCCTGAGATGAAGAGACTGGGGATTTGGGTGCCACAACGTTCCTTCCTCCTGGGAGAGGAGATCTGGAGCAGACCCCAAGTCCAGGGAGGGAGCTTGAGAGAGATGCAGAAGTAGAGGGTACCACACTTGGCGTGGCCAACGTGGTGCTATGAGGATCATAGACCCCTTGTCTCTCTGAAGCTTGAATAGTGTCTTGGGAATGAGGGGAATAGGAGGAAAGGCATAGAGGAAATCTTGCCCCCAATGAAGGAGGAATGCATCCCTGGCCTGAACTCCCTGACACGGAATCCTGGAACAGAACCGGGGAAGTTTGGCATTCCACGGACTTGCAAACAGGTCTGTCTGGGGTTCCCCAAATTCGAAAGATCCTGGCTATCTGGTCCCCATGGAGGGACCATTCGTGTGGAAGCAGAACTCGACTGAGTCTGTCTGCCCAAGAGTTTTGAACTCCTGGAAGATACACTGCCATGAGATGGATTTGATGCTCTCTGGCAAAGGCCCACAATCTCAGAACTTCGTTGCAAAGCGACAGAGAGCCAGTCCCCCCCTGCTTGTTCACGTAGAATATGGCTACTTGGTTGTCCGTGTGGATGAGGACTGTCTTGTAGCTGAGCAGGGTGTGGAAGACTCTGAGAGCCAGAAAGATTGCTCTGAGCTCTAAGAGGTTGATATGTAGAGATGTCTCCTGTGGAGACCAGATGTCTTGGGTGGAGAGATCTTGTAGATGAACTCCCCAACCCCTTGGAGAGGCATCTGTGGTAAGGGTTGCTTGGGGTAACACCTGTTGAAAGGGGGACCCCAGCAACAGATTTTGAGTGGACTTCCACCAATGGAGCGAGGAAAAGAGGTGACTGGAGGTCACTATCTTGTCTGACAGGCACCCTGATGCCTGGGTCCATTGGGTGGACAAAGTCCATTGAGCTGCTCTCATGTGAAGGCGAGCATAAGGAACCACATGCATGGTGGATGCCATGTGGCCTAAGAGTTGTAACATCTCTCGAGCAGTTAAATGGGATTTTAACTGAATCTGTGAGGCTAACTGCACCAAGCGTAGGCAACGGGCCTGGGGGGAGATAGTCCCTTGCAGTTGTGGTATCCAGCAAGGCCCCTATAAACTCTAGAGATTGAGTAGGGGTGAGATGGGATTTTGGAATGTTTATTACCAGTCCCAGATACTGAAGAACACGCCTTGTGCAGGCCAGGGAAGCATGGGCCTCTGACTGGGATGGAGCTCGGATGAGCCAGTCGTCCAGATATGGGAATACGAATATCCCTAGAGTGTGTAGAAATGCAGCCACTATTGCCATGCATTTGGCGAACACTCTCTTGGTGCAGAGGCCAGACCGAAAGGAAGCACTTTGTATTGGTAGTGCTTTCCTTGGTAAAGGAACCGAAGGAACCTTCTGTGTGTTGGATGGATGAGGACATGGGTGTACGCATCCTTGAGATCTAGAGAACAAAGCCAGTCCTGACTCTGAAGGTATGGAAGGAGAGTTCCAAGAGAAGTCATCTTGAATTTCTCCTTGCATAGAAACTTGTTCAATTCTCTGAGATCTAAAATGGGTCTGTAGCCCCCTGTTTTCTTTGGAATGAGAAAATAGGGGGAGTAGAAACCTGAGCCCTGTTGAAGAAGGGGTACTTCTTCTATTGCCCCTTGGGCAAGAAGGGTGGCAATCTCTTGACCTAGAAGGTTGAGGAGAGATGTTGGAGAATTGAACTGTTTCACCATAGTGTGAGGAGGAAGGTTTAAGAAGTGAAGCTTGTACCCGTCTCTTATGACAGAGAGGGTCCATTGCTCTGCTGTGATTTGTTCCCATCTGGGAGCAAAATGAGCTAATCTTCCTGGGATGGTGAGAGGCTCTGGATGTTCTAGAGCCAGAAAGGCTAAGTTCTCTAGTGGTAAGTCAAAGGCCCTGAGGAGGCTGAGGCTGTTGGGCCGTAGCAGTCCTCGCAGCCTTAGGCTTGGCCTGTTTTGGTTGTTGTTGCCTCTTTGTAGCAAAACGACCTGCAGAAGAGGCCTGACCATAAACAGAAGAATATTTCCCTTTTTTTGGGAAAAATCCTTTTTTGAACAATCTCTTTTTAAAAGGAGCAGAAGTAGACTTTGAAAGTCTATCTAAAGCAGAATTTTCAGCATCCATCTGGTTGGCCTTTGCTTGCCAATCTTTGCCAAACAGGTTTTCACCTGTACAAGGAAGGTTACCTAGTCCATCTTGAACCCAGGATTCCAAATCAGAGGCTTGTAACCAAGCAACTCTGCGTGCACCTATGGCAATAGCCGAGGCTCTGCTGGCACCTTCAAAGAGTCAAAGGCTGCACGGTTGGAAAACTTGGAAATATCCTGGGCATGTTTAAGCCAGGTGAGAAACTCTTCCCTTTTATTTTCTGACATAAAAGGAGATAAGGTTTGCAGATGATCTGTAACTTCCTTTAGAAACATCCCCATATAGAGACTATAGGAGTTGATTCTGGCTACAAGCATACTGGCCTGGAAAATTCTCCTGCCAAAGGCATCTAAGGTTCTGCATTCTCTTCCTGGAGGAGTAGAAGAGTGCCTTTTTGTACTCTTGATCTTTTTCATAGCAGACTCCACCACAATGGAGTGGTGAGGAAGCTGAGTCTTATGAAAACCAGGACAAGGAGGAACACGATACATGGTGTCCAACCTACGAGAATGAGGGGAAGTGGTAAGAGGAGTCTCCCATATGCCCAACATGTGATCATAGAGAATCTCATGTATTGGCAAAGTGGCTGCCTCTTTGGGAGCCTTAGGATATTGTAAGATATCTAATTTCTTTTGCTCTAGGCTCTGTCTTAGAGGCCACTGAGATGGAAAGGCCCCTGGCCACCTCCCTGATAAAGTCTTGAAAAGACAAGTCCTCTAGAGGAGACATTCTCCTTTTTGGAGAAGAGGGTTCCTGAGGAAGGATCCCCGATGCTTCGATAGAGGCCTCTGATTCATCAGAGTCCTCAGAGGAATCGAAGTATCGCCTGTCTGGATGCTCTCGCAGAGCCCGATACGCATACTGGGGGGTATCGACATCGGGAGTACTCGGTACCGGATCGGTACCAATGGGCATCACAGGATAGTGTACCGCTGTCGTCAATGTCGATGCAATCGGTACCGGCAGCGGAACCGGTATCGGGTCCGGTATCAGAATCGGTACCGACAACGGAGTTTGTTGCGGTACCGAAGGTGTCGCAGCTTGTATGAATGCCGTGATGGCACGCTGCATGGTCAGAATATTCTGATCCATCGATGCCACCAATGTCTGGATGTCGGTACCGGTGTGAACCGCCGGTACCCCAGAACATTGTAACAGGTGATCAGTCGAGGCCGAGCCATCGATGTCAACCTGTGACCCCATAGATAAAGCTTTGGAAGCCGGAGCCTCCTGCCGGGGTAATTTTGCCGGTGTGGATTCCTCGAGAGCAAGCCCGGGGGCATCTCGATACTTAGAGGGAGATGTACTCTTCGAGGACCGGCCAGATTTAAGTTTGGTTACCTGAGATCCATGGGAGGAAGAAGAAGCCCCGGAAGACGTCGATGCCACAGAGGGAAATAGGGTACAGAGCTTGTCTGCTCGATTCTGTAAACCTCTTTTAGACATCATAGAACAGGACTCACAGTCCGCGATGGAATGGTCAGGACCTAAACATTTAAGACACCAGTCGTGGGTGTCGGTGACAGAAATAGTGCTACTGCACTTCGTGTACTTTTTGAACCCGGAGGCGGGCTTTTCCATGAGGAAAAATTTTCTGTAGGCCTAAGGCCACAGAAAGAAAAAATGCACTGAAGTAGAAAAGAGTAGGTTTTTTTTTTTTTTCTTAGAAAGAAAGAAAAAACCGGCGGTACCGGTCCGGAGTCGAGAAGGCAGACACGCGACTAAAGAAATAAAAAAAAAAATAAGAAAATCTTCAGCGGTGACAGGAAACACGACCTGCTGGCTCCGCGGAAAAAGAAGAACTGGAGAGAGGCAGTTAGGAAAGGCGGGAAGGCAGCGCGCAGGCGCTGTGGGATGCTCCCAAAAGCTTTCCTTTTGGATGCTGGGGAGCGTTCCCGCGCAGGCTCCGTCTGTACTGACGATACCCATATGTGAAGACTCATTCCTGCTTGTTCCTGGAGATCACTGCTCTCCTGTGATATTTTATTTAGTCTAATAACCCTTTTGCTGTTTTTCTGCTTAGGCTTGTTTCCAGGGGTTGCACTTCTCTGTTTGTTTGTTTTTTTTGGGGGGGGGGGGGTTGTGTGTAATAAAGCTACTTGAACAACCTTAACTAACTAAAGTAGTAATCTGCTGGGAATGGAGCCCAGACCTCCTGCAAAGAGTGCAGTGTTCTGGGATCCTGCCAGGCACTTGTGACCTGATTTGGCCACTGTTGGAAACAGGATGCTTGACTTGATGGACTTTTGATCTAACCCAGCATGGCAATTCTTATATTCTTTTGTACCTATTGAGTTACATGAATGACTAAAAAAATATTTGTTTTTTTGACCTGGCAGTTTCCTCCTGATCCCTTTTGCTTTCAGTTTATTCAAAACTAGCTTCTAGTTGGCTACAATACTATGAGCCTTCATTCAAACCTATCTAGTCTCCATTTCTCCCCTCTCCTTCCCCATTTAATATCCCCCTCTTAACCCACTTAACTCAATCATTGAAGCAATAGCCTTAACCAAGGTTCACACACCAGATCTCAGTCCAGAACCCTGAAAGCCTGGGCCTAAATCCAACCTCTAAATGCTGTCATCATACAATGACTAGGAGTCCCCCTGCCTTGGCTGGCCAGAGTAGCAGAAGACCTAACCCAGGAATCAAAGTCTGGTCTTTTCATTGAGCTTCCAGGGTGGCCCCTCCCAAATTGTTTTTATATTTTGAATGATAACTCTTTTGGAGGTCATTCATTGATAAATGCAGATTAAATTGTTGCTGTTTAGGAAATCACTCTAAATGATGGCTCACCTTGTGTTTTTATTTTGTATTATCTTGGATTATATAGTATAGGCTGCTTCCAAAATAAAATTGTCATCTCCAGGAACAAGCAGGAATGCGTCTTCACATATGGGTACATCAGAACCGACGGAGCCTGCGTGAGAACGCTCCCCAGCATCCAAAAAGAAAGCTTTTGGGAGCATCCCACACGCATGCGTGCTGCCTTCCCGCCCATTCACTTCCCTCTCATCAGTTTTCCGTTTTCCGCGGAGCCGGCAGGACGTATTCCTGTCACCGCAGAAAATTCTTCTTTTTTATTTCTGTTTTTTGTGGTCGCGTCTGCCTTCCCTCGACGCCACCGGTACCGCCGGTGCTTTTCTTTCTTTTTACTAAAAATTTCTTCTTTTTTCTAAGGAATTTTTTCCTGTTTAGTGCCTGACGGTTTCTAGGCCTCTAGGCCTCTACCCTTTCCATTATGGAAAAGCCAGCCACTATCCTTAAATGGCCCAAAGTGTGGCAGTACAGATATATTTTTAGACACTCATTCTTGGTGCCTAAAATGTTTAGGTCCTGACTATTGCCCACTGGAGTGTCTTTCCTGCTGGAGCTCAAACAGAAGAAGTCTTCAGGATCGAGCACAACTCGATACCCGGTTCACATCGAACTCGATGTCACCAGCCAGAATATCTTCTTTTTCACAGGATCAGGTAACCAAACAAAAGTCTGTAAAGACTAGCCAGTCCTCGAGTGGTAGATCTCCTTCTAAGCATCGAGATGCCTCTGGCATTGCCTTCGAGGACATTTTGGCAATAAAGCCCTGGCAGGAGTCTTCGGGCTCCAAAGCATTAACGGGACTTCAGGTTGTTCCCGGGGTTCTTACCTCGATGTACATACCTGGGCCATGCTCTGTGGTTGTGGCCGCTTCAAGAGGTACCGACACCCTGGCATCGGCTATGGTGATGGATGAAATACTCCTCACCGATGAACGTAGTCTACCGCTCTCAGCTACTTCAGTACCGCTAGAGTTGCTGTAGACCGTTCCTCGAGTATCGGTATCGGCTTCAGTACCGGTATCGACATCGGCACCGGTGTCGGTACCGTCCATGCTTGCTTCGACAGACTCGCTTCCTTCGATGCCGAGCCTGGAATCCCTCTCTAGCATGGAGGATTCGGTACCGACTCGTCTCGGCCGGTACCAAAGACATCGCTTTAAAGAAAATCCAGTGCTTCATCCTTTCAAGTCTTCTGATCTCGGTGACTGGGATGAATCCATCGGTACCAAGGCTGAATTCTCAACAATTCTAGCCTTTACCCCTCATTTTAGGGGGTCCTCCTCAGGGGAGATTTCTTTTCAAGCTTTTCTGCTTGATATGGCAAAGTTACTTGCCATTTCTATACCTGGTGAAAAATCTATACCAGGAGATTCAGAGACTCTGCAATCCCCCTGGATTCCAAAGGAGGGAATCATGCTTCCTTTGCATCAGATCTTACAGGATCTACTATTAAGAATGTGGGAAACTCCTTTAACGGTATCCCCACATTCTAAGACACTTGACACTATGTACAAGGTGCCACCTTCTCCAGGTTTTCAAAAGACTCAACTTCCTCATCATTCTATTGTTGTAGAATCAGCAATGAGGTGTATTAAGAGTGCAAAGAAGCACTCCTCTTATCCGCCAGGTCGTGAGTCTAGCGTTTTAGATGCCTTTGAACGTCGATGCTTCCAGGCATCCATGCTTTCAGCAAGAATTATCTCATATATTTTCTATATGGGATTATCTCTTGAAGAGGTCACAAAGAACTTAAAGCTTTTGAACCCTTTTCTTCAAGAACATAAAAGAGAAGACTATTTCTTATTAGTCAGTCATGCTCAAAATGTCTCTAAGTTCCTTAATCATGCTTCCCTGGACTGTTTTGAGTCTATTAGCAGAACTTCTGCTATAGCCATAGGGGCACGACGCATGGCCTGGCTCCAAGCTTCAGACTTGGACAAATGGGTACAAGACAGGCTGGGAAATACTCCTTGTACTGGTGAAAAACTCTTTAACAAGGATGCTTTATTCCAAGCTAATCAGTTAAACACTGATATTGTTGCTTTCAGAGGATTGTCAAAACTTTCCTCTATCCCAGCTACTAAAAAATCTCCTAACAAACTTTATCCCCCTAAGGGAAAAAGTTTTATCTATCTTCTACCCATCATGCAGATGTTTCCAAAGAAGGGCAACATCAAACCAGGCTAAGAAAATCAAAACCTCAACAGGCTCAGCAAACCCAGCAGTCGCAGGGTTTCTGATATTTTATTCATTAAATCTCTTTTTCCTGTTTGAGGTTTAGAACCAGTAACCTACTTCTTATCAAAAGAAGCATCTACAGTTCATCTCATCCTTACTGAGATCAGTGATACACTGACTCAATCCTCGACTCTAGGCATGAATCTCTTGCCACAAGAGAAATCCATTCTTTTAGCTCCAAGAGCTACTGGCCACAATCATGCCCTACAGGTAACAGGGTTCTCCTCTCCTTTTTGAAGAAAAAAGAGGAGTAACAACTAACAAGCTAGACTATGTCCTTCACCTTGATAGTTTTCCTGTACGAGGATATCTCTTAGTTTTGGACTGCAAGAGGGCTTCATCTTTTCAGGGACTTACCAAATTGTAAGTCTTCTCAACTCTGTATTACTTCTATCCCTCTTAGTCGGGACATCTAGTCTCTAAGAGTGATACTATTCAACTGGAGGGCTTACTTTTTGAGCCCATAGGTTTTCTTCAATACCTACTCCAGTAACTAGTTTCCATACAGAGTTTTCTTCCCCTTTACAATCTTCTCAAATATTTCTTTTAAGACAGCTTATCAGACAGTAATTGAGTTTTACCACTCCTAATTATGTCTCTTGGTCCTTTTCCAATCTATAGGACCTAACTTTTTCTGCTGCCTTAATAACAGATAATTCCAAGAGAGGTTCCACAACCCACTTGGACAATTTATCTTTGCAGGCAACTGGCCTGTCTACAATTCTTAGCCATCTTCAATTCTTTTTGGCTCCAACAGAATAGATTAGGTTGCACACTGGCAATTAAACAGCCAGATCTCACCTAAGCAACCTACAACATGCTCTCTGCAATTATACAAAAAAGCTGTGCAACTATGGGCCTTTGCCAGAGAGCGTCAGAGCCATTCCTAGTAGGTAGCTTCTAGATGGTTAAAAAGGCTTTGCCCAGTCATGCTCCTACATGACTGGTTTTTTCCTACTCTTACCAAACTTCCTTAAAATTTCCTTTTAAGGAAAAGGAACCAGGGCTTAGACCACGTGAAAACAAAGAATTGCTCAATTCCCTGGGTTGTTCCACATCTCCAGTGGATCTCTTACAACAGGGATGCATTCTTTTTCACTGCAGTCGGTCCTTGTCTACTGTTTTCCTTCTAATTCCCAAAACTTCATTGAAGCTTATGCTGAACAAAGAACGCATGATACTCATATTGCCCTCATAGAGGGGCAAACATGGGTATCCCCTTATATTGCGTCTTCTTCTCCAGCTACTACACTGAAGTTATAGAAGGATTCAGACTTGCTGTCTTAAGACTAAGGATCTCCTCTGCACCCCTTCACGTAAGTCTCCATTCCTGGTTATTCAAAGGCTAGAATTAAAAAAAAAAATAAAAAAATCTAGACCTCTCCTTATAAGTAAGAGCATTCCACTGGTTTCCATGAAACCTTCTCCATGGCTCTCCACTTATAACCAGAAAGAGATTCTCTATCCATATTCTCAAGCAGGTCTTACCCCTTCTTGTTATTAAGTGTCTCTCTCTCTATCTCTCTCTCTATATCTCTCTATCTCTATATTTCTATATATGACTTTGAAAGATTTGTGACTGTCCATATTGATGCTATTCCAGCATACCATACAAATTTAAATGGACAACCAATTTCTATGGTAATTAGAAAATACCTTCTTTTACTGTAACCTCTCCGGTTACGTTACATCTGAAGCTCTCCATGTAAAGTCATTATCCTAAGTGACATCACTTAGGGAAGACATTACTGATCTTCAAGAAATTGGAGGCTACACCGCCTACTAGAAATGTTTTTTTCTTTCGTTTGGATAAAGGGGTCTTAAAGACCCATCCTTTTTCTGCAAGGAGTATTTCTACCTTTTCGTCCAAACCAGCAGTTTTATCTCCTCTCTTTCCTAGAGCCTTATTTTGCTCCAAGGACAAAGAGCTTTAAACTTTGGCCTGCAGAAACTTCAGCTTTTCCTCCAAAGTCCAACCTCTTTAAACTCCCCCAGTTTTTCTTCTGGGATTAGTTCTAGCCATTAAGGTTTCTGACCTCTGCCTGTATTGCAAAATTTATTTTCCTCTACTTCACAGTGAGGTAATTTCTTTGAGGATAATCTACTGGCTCTTAGCAGCAGACCCATATTAGCCTCAATAAACGCTTTCACAATATTTCTGAGTAAGCTCTACATTAGAAAATTGGAATTCAATATTTGCTAACAATTATGGTCTACACAAGGACTCCCCTCTAGATGCCTTGTTTAGTCAAGCTGTTCCACAGCACACCCTTTTTTATTCAACTCCTACTCTCCATCCCTTGGATGCCTGAGGTTCTGGGAAATAGCATGGCCCATCCATTAGATTTGCAACATGCTGGGACCTCCTCTAGGCATCTCTAGCTTGGGAGTCCCATATGTGAAGACTCATTCCTGCTTGTTCCTGGAGATAGCACAGTTACTTACCTGTAACAGGTGATCTCTGGGAACAGCAGGAATAAGTCTTCACAACCCACCCACCTCCCCTAGGAGTTGTTCTCTCTCTCTCTGATTTGTCTACTTCCCTCCTTCGGACTCAGCTACAAACCCAACTGATGAGAGAAGTGAATGGGCGGGAAGGCAGCGCGCATGCGTGTGGGATGCTCCCAAAAGCTTTCTTTTTGGACGCTGGGGAGCGTTCCCGCTCAGGCTCAGTCGGTACCGACGTACCCATATGTGAAGACTTATTCCAGCTGTTCCCAGAGATCACCTGTTACAGGTAAGTAACTGTGCTTTATTCTCTAATAGCAAGTGCATATGTTGTATTCTGTTTAACATAATGACCATGTTACACATACACTCAATCACATAAAACAAGGCTGTTTACTGTGAAGCTTTCTATTTGCAATTCTGTTCTTTGTCCGCAGACAAGCAGGGGGATGCAGGCACACTCCATAGGTGTCTTCCCCCAACTGTGCCTGTGTGCCAGGCTCTCCTCTAGCTCAGAGAAGTCTTTTGGACTTATCTGAGCATGCACGCTCCATTCACCCAAAAACTCCTCATCTCTGTCTTTTTCCTGACAATGAAGCAGACTGTCACAGCTTTCTCCTCCTTTGTCGGGTTCTCAGTTTTGCCATTTTTTTTCTGTCACCTTCTCTGGAGTTTTTCTGCTCCTTCACTTTAATTGCTTTCATTTTACTTTTAATTTGTCTTCATTTCCTCCATTCCATTGGGCGGTTGTGCCAGGGCCCCTCCCACCAATGCTCTCAGCGACCAAAAAAAAAAAAAAAGACAACAAAATAATCAGAGGAAAAGTACCGACCACCAGAACGTTCATCTCCCTCAGCTACTGTTGAGCACGGCAACACTTCTCCGATGCTTTGGAGCACTTGGCGGGCACTGCAGCACAGGGACACTTCTGCATGGCCTTCAGCATGCTGCACTTTGGCACACCAACGAGCCCTGCCCCATCAGGCACAGACCAGGCACAATCGGGGCTAAATAGGGCAGCCATGCATCTGGAAGCAGACTCCCTACCGGCACCAGCTTAGTCAGTATTGGCCCAGAGCCTGCATGCTCAGGCTGGTGGCTCCATCCCTCCCCACCCCCCACCCTCATAACTGACTCAAGCGGTGCTGGAACTCAAATCTACTAGGGGCAAAGCAAATAGTAAGTCAAACCACACAGCATCCGGTAAGGATAGTGCTGCCAGAAAACCTTAAAACGCCCTCACCTGCAGGAGTCCCCAGCAGCTGAGGAACCCTAGGAGATGGCATAGGCAGGATATTCATTCTGTGTCACCCCTGTCACCTCAAAGGACCCCCCAGGGATCAACAAAAGCTCTCAGCTCAAACTCATCTCTCTTCTTTCTGCTAAGGAGGTTTGTGCAGGACAGCGTTGCCATACTTAATTCTACCCCTGTGGCTGCGACTCCCTCACACAGCACCCCAGTTGAGACTCCCGCAGACCTGTGGTGCTATGAATATCCTTGATCACATCCACTAGTGCAGTGGAGATCTCCACAACCATTGGAGGATGATGCCTGCTCCCTGCACAGTATACCTTACTTCCGTGCTGACTTGGCAGGCTTCAATGCTCACAAGGATCTTTAGAGGCCTCTACCAGAGCTGAGACCCTCGGACAAACCTCCAGAAGACTTATTGTATAGAAAGTTTCTATAGAAAATATCACAAGCCCTCGCTCTAAGGTACTCGCAGACTCCCACAAACAAACGTGACTTTCAATCCATCTTAAATTATGCAGCACTCCCAAAGAGATACTAGCCTTGCTGGTCCATCAAATCCTCCAAGACCTTCAAGCTTTTCTATGGAAAAATCCAACCTCTGTGCATGCTACATCCCGGTGCTTTGATCTTAAATACAAAGTACTTCCTGCTCTAGGATTCAACCATCAGCAGCTGCCTCATCAATCTGTGGTATCTGAGGCTGTTTTAAAGAAATTAAAAAGTTCAAAATCCGTTTTCCAGACACAAATGGACACTCGACATTGCAAGAGAATCCTACCAAAGTAGCACTCTTGCCATGTGCATCTTAGGTTCTGAAGGATCTGGAGTTGATGTGCTATCATGATCTGTTCCTTCAACTGGACAAACCCACCACCTTGATGGCAGAGGATCATAATCTGCTTCTAACTAACCTTCACAAGTCTGTCTATCATATCATTTGTACAACCTATGACACGTTTGACTCTGATACTTGCCGCTGCCACGGCCATTCCAGCCAGGCATACTGCTTTTCTCCAGGACCAAGCAGGAAGTCAGTCCTCACTTATGGGTGACGTCGGCGCCGACGGAGCCCTCGCGGAGCAATTTTCCCCAGCTTTCAAAGAAAGCCTTTGGGAATTGCAGCGCGCATGCGCGGTCCTCTTCCCGCCCAAGGGTGCCATCTTAGCCAGTCTTCTTTTTTCCGCGGAGCCCTACAGACGTACCCGTCGTGTCCCCGCGAAAAAGTTGATTTTTATTCATTATTTACTCACTTTTCCTTCGGTTCGACGCCGGTCTTTTTCCCGCCCGGACTCGCGACGTCGGTCACGAGTCCTCTTCTTCTTTTCGGTTTTTCTGACTTAGTCAGTTTCGTTTTCGTTTTTTCCCTGGCAGCCCGGTCCTTTGACCTCGCCGGGGCCCTTTTTCCCCCGATGGCTGCCAGTGGTTTCAAGCGGTGTGGTCAGTGTGACCGAAATATGTCACTAACTGACACACACGACAATTGCCTCCGCTGCCTGGGCCCGGATCATGAAGAAATGATCTGTGGGCCCTGCGGAAAAATGTCCTCCAAAGCGTTGAGAAGTCGGCGGCATCAGCGGGATAGGATCTTCGCTGACCCCAGCCGTACCCGGACCTCGTCGGAGGCCTCCGCGTCCAGGGGTTCCAGCTCGGACCGTCGCCGGAGTTCCTCCGATAGGGGTTCTCCCTCCGGGGACCATCGTTGGAAGGTGAAACCCGCGAGGGCGGCGTCGGTGGACGCTCCTGGCTCCGCGAGGGCCAGGTCGCATAGCCCCGATAGCCGTCCCGGGTCCTTGGAGAAGGAGCAGCTCTCGAAGCGACCTCGCCTGGAGTCGGAGCTGCCTGCTCGGGTAAGTCCTGTGGTCCTCCTGGACTCGCCTCCGAGACCGCCGACGTCGGGCCCGACGCCGTCGGGGCCCGAGTCGGGGACTGCTGGGTCACCTGAGCTCGGACTCAGGTTGACGGCCTTGGAGAGCAGACTGTCTGCCTTCATGGACCAGCAGCGGGCACTGCTCGCCGGCCTCGCTGGCGCCGCTGCCCCGACCGCCGGGACGTCGACGTCTAAGTCGACCCCGGAGACCGAGCCGATCCTCGAGTCCATGCGAACTCGAGTCGATCCTCGGTCGAGGTCACCCTCGGCCTCCCGTTCAGGACCGAGGTCGCCGACGCCGACTCCCTCGGCGTCGGGGCGGCAGGCGCCGTGCCCTGCCCGGGCCGACCCCACCGAGTCCTCGTCGGAGTCGGTCTGGGAGTCTGAAGAGGAAGAGTCGCCTGATTCTTTTCGGACTCGCTGTGTCCCCTCGGACTCACCTGAGTCCGAACCTCGGAAGCAGTCCCCCCCGGAGGATGCCCGGTTCTCGGACTTCGTCAGGGATATGGCCAAGGCTTTGGCCTTCCCTGCGGATCCCGAGGAGGAGCCTCGAGCCGAAGAGCTCGACGCCCTCCAGTATGACTCTCCCGCCAGGGAACACTTTACTGTACCGGTTCCTCCCATGCTGGAACGACTACTCTTCCGCATGTGGGAGAGTCCGGCCTCCTCGCCGGTCCTGAGCAAGCGGGTCGATTCTATCTATCGAGTCCGCAAGAGCCCTGGCTTCCAAAAGGCACAGCTACCACACCATTCCATGGTAGTGGAATCGGCCATGCATCGTCTTAAGAGCCAGAAGATGCACTCCTCGGTGCCTCCTGGCAGGGAGGCCCGTAACCTGGATGGCCTTGGTAAGAAGTGTTTCCAGGGCTCTATGCTTGCGTGTCGTGTCCAGACCTACCAGCTATACATGGGCATGTATCTCCGAGACCTGGCTAAAGAGCTAGCCGGATTCTCCGCTGGTTTGTCCGAGGAACCCTTGCGGAGGTTCCTGGCCTTGTCCTCTGGCATTCGGGAATGCTCAAAATTCATATCCCGAGCAGCCTATGATGGCTTTGAAGCATCGGCTCGAGTGGCCGCAGCCGGCATCGGTGCCCGCCGACAGGCTTGGCTTCAGTCGTCTGACCTTGAGCCCTGGGTGCAGGACAAGTTGGTCGATGTCCCCTGCCGAGGCGAGAACCTCTTTGGCAAGCCCATGGCTGATAAGGCTGCACAGATCGAGACGGAGACTCTCACCAGGACTAGGCTTTCTAGGAAGACCTCCGCCCCTTCCCAGAAAAAGAAGGGCTCGGGAAAGAAGTCCTTTTACCCGAGAAAGGCGGCTGCCTACAAACAATACCCCCACTATCAGGCCCCTGCAGCTCCCCAACAGGGCCAGCAGGCCAAGGGACGGGGTAACGGGTCCCGTAGGCAGCAAGCCCCCAAGCCTGCACCACCAGCCCCTGCTCAGCAGGGTGGGGCTTTTGACTCCTTAAGCATAGCATCTCCCCCTCCGCTGGTTCCTCCCAGCACCGGAGGCCGGCTGGTTCACTTCGCCCACAGGTGGTCCAGCATCACCTCAGATGCCTGGGTGCTTCAAGTCGTGAGAGAAGGCTATCTTCTCCACTTCCACCAGGTCCCTCCCTCCTATTTTCCGGGAGAACCTCCACGACCCCCTCTGCACAGGGAATTACTCCTTCAGGAGTTAGCAGGTCTTCTACAGGAACAGGCGGTGGAACCGGTGCCCCACCACCTGAGAGGTCAAGGCTTTTATTCCAGGTACTTTCTAGTACCCAAACGGACAGGAGGCCTCAGACCCATCCTGGACTTGCGCAACCTCAACAAGTTCCTCATGCGGGAGAAGTTCAAGATGCTTACCCTTGGAATCCTTCTGCCCTACCTCCAGCAGGGAGATTGGCTATGCTCCTTGGATCTAAAGGATGCCTACACGCACATCCTCATCCACCCAAGCCACCGCCAATACCTAAGGTTTGTGGTGGCCGGAAATCATTACCAGTACCGAGTACTACCCTTTGGCCTGTCCTCCGCACCGCGAGTCTTCACAAAATGTCTCGCGGTGGTGGCGGCCCATCTCCGGCTTCACGGCCTCTATGTCTTCCCGTACCTCGACGACTGGCTCATCAGAGCAGCGTCCGCTCCGGAGGTCACCAACGCCACACGTCGCACGGTGACTCTTCTGAAAGTCCACTTTGCTCCCCTCACAGGATCTCGAGTTCATCGGCGCAAGGCTGCACACTCCTCAGGCCCGAGCGTTCCTACCGCTCGACAGGGCTCAACGGCTCATGGACCTAGCCGACCGTTTTCGCAGCCAGCCCCTGGTCTCCGCCAGGCGCTTCCTGAGACTACTCGGCCATATGGCTTCCACCGTCCATGTGACCCCCAATGCCCGCCTGAATATGCGGCCTGCTCAATGGTGTCTCCGCAAGCAGTGGCGACAAGCCACAGGCGGCCTAGCAGACCTAGTGCGCGTCTCCGAGCCGCTGTTCTCGTCTCTCCAGTGGTGGCTTCATCGGCCGAACCTGGTACTCGGCATGCCTTTCCAGTCACCTCAGCCGGCCCGGGTGCTGACGACAGATGCATCCCTCCTGGGCTGGGGAGCACATTGCCAAGGGGCACGTACTCAGGGCCTCTGGGCCACGTGGGAGTCTGCTCAGCAGATCAACTTCCTGGAGCTCAGAGCGATCCGCCTGGCTCTCAAGGCCTTCTCCCACCTGACCTCTCACCAGTCCGTCCTTGTCCAGACGGACAATCAAGTTGCCATGTTCTACGTGAACAAGCAGGGGGGCACGGGCTCCTTCCTTCTCTGTCGGGAAGCGCAGAAGCTCTGCTCTTGGGCCGTCAATCACGGCGTTCTTCTCAAGGCAGTTTATCTCCCAGGCCAAGAAAATTGCCTGGCGGACAAACTCAGCAGGATCCTCCAGCTGCACGAGTGGCGCCTGGATCCCTTGGTAGTCCAGAAGCTCTTTCTGAAGTGGGGCCTCCCCACGATGGATCTCTTTGCCAGCCCTCTCAACCGGCAACTTCCTCGCTTCTGCTCTCGTCAGCCACACCCCCTTCGAGTTGCGGCGGACGCTTTTCTACTCTCATGGTCGGGGAGCCTTCTGTACGCTTTCCCTCCCATCCCGCTAGTCTCTCGGACTCTTTTCAAGGTTCTCCGAGACAAAGCCTTCATGATCCTGGTGGCCCCTCGCTGGCCCAGACAGCCGTGGTTTCCACTCCTGCTGCAATTAGCGGTAGAGGATCCATTCCCTCTGGGGTTACAACCGGATCTCCTCACTCAGGATCAGGGGTCTCTGCTACACCCCAACCTCAGGTCTCTCAACCTAATGGCCTGGCTGCTGAGAGGGTAGTCCTTGCTCCCCTTCTCCTGCCGGCAGAGGTGGAGGAGGTCATAAGAACATAAGAAATGCCATACTGGGTCAGACCGAGGTCCATCAAGCCCAGTATCCTGTTTCCAACAGTGGCCAATCTAGGTCATACGTACCTAGCAGTTTCCCCAAAGACACAGGTTCTGCAGTGCTTGTACTAGGCCAAGCATTGATATCCTGGGTCCCTTTTTAATAGTGGTTTATGGACCTTTCCTCCAGGAACTTGTCCAAACCTTTTTTAAACCCAGCTATACTAACAGCCCTTACTACATCCTCCGGTAACAGATTCCAGAGTTTGATTACACGTTGAGAGAAGAAATATTTTCTCCTATTTGTCTTAAATAGTTTACCCTGTAGCTTCATTACATGCCCCCTAGTCCTTCTATATTCTGATAGCGTAAACAATTTATCCACGTTTATCCGTTCCACTCCATTCATTAATTTATACACCTCTATCATATCTCCCCTCAGCCGCCTCTTTTCTAGGTTAAAGAGCCCTAACCTTTTTAGCCTCTCTTCATAGGAGTAGCCTTCCATCCCCTTCACCAATTTGGTGGCTCTTCTCTGTACTTTTTCTAATAACTCTATGTCCTTTTTAAGATACGGTGACCAGAATTGCACACAATATTCAAGGTGCGGTCGTACCATGGAGCGATACAGAGGCATTATAATATCCTTTGTTTTATTCTCCATCCCTTTCCTTATGATACCTAGCATTCTATTTGCTTTCTTGGCCGCCGCTGCACACTGGTCGGAGGGTTTTAACATGTTATCCACGATGACTCCTAAATCTTTTTCCTGGGTGGTGGTCGCGACGACCTTCTACCCGCAAATGCTACGCCCTTAAATGGCGTCGTTTTTCCGTTTGGTGTACCCAACAGTCTCAGGATCCCTTCTCCTGCCCGGTGTCGGTGATCTTGCAGTACTTGCTATACCTCTCTAATCTGGGACTTAAGTCCAACTCCGTCAAAGTTCACCTCAGTGCTCTTTCAGCACATCATGTGCCGGTGGACGGCAGACCTCTCTCCAACGACCCTCTCGTAGCGAGGTTTCTCCGAGGTCTCCTTCTACTTAAACCACCTCTGCGCCCGCCAGCACCTGACTGGGACCTGAATGTGGTTTTACAGCAGATCACCTGTCCGCCTTTTGAACCTATGGCTACCTGTTCTCTCCGTTTTCTTTCTTGGAAAACATTGTTCTTGATAGCCCTCACTTCCGCTAGACGCGTAAGTGAATTGCAGGCCCTCGTGTCTGATCCCCCTTACACTCGGTTCTACAAAAATAGGGTAGTCCTACGGACTCACCCAAAATTTCTTCCAAAAGTGGTCTCCCCTTTTCACATCAATCAGGAGGTGGTACTTCCAACCTTCTTTCCCAGACCACACTCCAGCCGAGCTGAAACGGTCCTCCATACCCTGGACTGTAGAAGGGCATTGAACTTCTACCTTGACAGTACGCGGGAGCACCGTAAAGCTGCTCAGCTTTTTGTGTCTTTTGACCCCAATAAATTGGGGCTCCCGGTCTCCAAGCGTACTCTGTCCATCTGGGTTGCGGACTATCTCTTGGGCTTATGGGGCAGCCGGACTCTCCTTGGAAGGTCGAGTCACGGCTCATTGCGTTCGGGCAAAGGCTACGTCAGTGGCTTACCTCCGCTCTGTTCCGCTGGCAGACATCTGCCGGGCCGCTACTTGGTCTTCGAGCCAGACTTTTGCGGTCCATTACTGTCTCGAGAGGGAGTCCCGCAGGGACAGTGCTTTCAGACAGGCAGTCCTCCGTAATCTCTTTGAGGTCTGAGCAACTCCTACCCTCCATCCCGGATGTGGGCTACCGGTGGGTAATAATTCAGCGAAGATTCTTTCCTTCTGTGCTGCTGCTGAGCTAGAGGGAGCTCATTTTTGTGCTTAGGGTCTCCGGTAGCCTTAAGCTTGGGAGTCCCATAAGTGAGGACTGACTTCCTGCTTGGTCCTGGAGAAAGCGTAGTTACTCACCTGTAACAGGTGTTCTCCAGGAGCAGCAGGAATCAGTCCTCACAACCCTCCCTCCTCCTCTTGGAGTTGCAATCATCTGCTTTAGTTTTTTGCAAATTTTTATGCTGTCTTTTTTAGCTATGTCATCTGACTGGCTAAGATGGCACCCTTGGGCGGGAAGAGGACCGCGCATGCGCACTGCAATTCCCAAAGGCTTTCTTTGAAAGCTGGGGAAAATTGCTCCGCGAGGGCTCCGTCGGCGCCGACGTCACCCATAAGTGAGGACTGATTCCTGCTGCTCCTGGAGAACACCTGTTACAGGTGAGTAACTACGCTAGCTCTTGGTTTTGGGTCTTTGAGAGGAACTCTGACTGCTTGGCAGATGCACCTTGCCAAGGTGACAGCCTGTTCAGCTCTAAGGTCCAGGAAGAAGTCTCAGAGGTCAAGGATCACTCTTCCACTGTCTGAGAGTTAACAGCCTAACCAGCAGAACAGACAACCCAATCTCAACTAACGCAATTACTTCATTATCGCAGAGTGTACCCTTACCAATTTTTTTCAACAGTTCTACCCACATCGGTGATACCATCCATACTCCAGACCGGCATCGCAACATCCAGCTCCTTAGCCATATATTCAGTGTTCACAGCCAAGGGAACGGAAACAATCTTCTAATACCACCTCTGCCCTGAAACCCAACCCTGGTTTTTAGCTTACCTACAAGTGGCTGGCAGAATTCAGTATTTCAGAGAGGCCTGACAATCCATAACCATGGATCACTGGATACTCAATATTGTTCATTACAGATTCTGAATTATTTTTACCAAGCTTCCACCTCTTCATTCACGATGCCAGGTTTTTGACACAACACTTTCTCATACTGTGTCAGGAAGTTTCCGAAATTCTTTGTAATCAGACCATCCTGGCCGAGCAACGAACATGGATTTCTATTTGAGATTCTTCCTGATTCCAAAGAAAACAGGGGGATAAGGCCCATCCTGGACCTATGCAACATCAACCGCTACATAAAACGGGAACAATTCAAAATGAATTCCCTCAGTACCATATGTCAACTACTGAGCCACAACGATTGGCTGGCCACTCTGGACCTGAAAGATGCCTACACCCATATACCCATTCACCCCCAGCACTGGAAGTACCTTTCTCTTCAAATTCAAGGACAAACATTACCAGTACAAGGTTCTGCCCTTTGGCCTGTCAGCAGTGCCCCGCATCTTTAGAAAGTGCCTAGCAGTAATCGCAGCCCATCTATTGAGACAGGGACACTGCATATATCCCTACCTCGACAACTGGCACATTTTGGCATCCTCCGAAGGATAAGCCGACCGGACAGTTTAGGCCATCATTTCCCTTCTACAAGCCACAGGATTTGTAATAAACATGCAAAAGTCCGAATTCAAACCCCGTCAGAATCTCTACTTCATCGGAGCCAGCATAGTCACTCTGTCGGGCAGAGCCTTCCTCCCGCTCGACAGGTTCCAGACTCTTCAAAGCCTCAGCAGCAAACTTCTTTACTCAGTCCATAACAACCCATTTTCTCCTTCAGCTGCTGGGCCACATGTCTGCCTCTGTTCATGTTGTTCCATTCACAAAACTCCACATGCGCCCACTTCAATAGCATCTTCACTTACACTGGAATCAACACACACAGTCCCGCCAACACAAAACTCCTTTGTCCATGGAAAACAGATGAAGACTTCACAAAATCCTCTATTGGTGGACCGTCCCATCCCATCTATCAATGAGCTGTCCATTGCAATAGCCACCACATCAGCTTACCCTAACAACTGATGTTTCCCTATGGATGGGGAGCACACCTTGACCTGTCCACGCAAGGATTATGGTCACCATGTGAGGGATGCTTCACATCAACATCCTGGAACTGCGAGCAGTACTCTATCTTTATCTTTATTACAAAACTTGATATACCGCTACTTCATGACACCAAGGCAGTTTACAATCAAAAATAAACAGAAATGGCCAAAGCCGGGAAAGAAGACGAAATACAATGGCAGACAGGCGAGAAGGACAATCACTCAGGACACAAAAAGAAGTGATCAAAGGGAATAGCAGAGATAGATGGTTGTCAAGGATCAGAGGGAGAGAAGTAAAAAGCAAAGCGGAAAAAGTGGGTTTTGAGGAGTGCCTTGGAACTTGGAAATGAGCATTCCCAATGGAGGTTAGGGGGGAAGAGAGTTCCAGGGGGAGGGTCTCAGGAAGAAGGTGATAGAGTGATGGGTTAGTTTTAGATGTGTTTGTGATGGGGAGGGAAGGTGCAAGTGGTTAACATGAGCAGAGCGGAAACTACGGGGTGCAACATGGAGCTGTAAAGAGTTTCCTAGTATTGTGGCGTATGTGTGTGGATAACCCTATGAATCAAAGTAAAAAATTTTGTAACAGAAGCGTTAATTGATAGGGAGCCAGTGCAAGTAAATAAGGAGGGGGATGATGTGATCGTAGCGTGGTGCTTCCATTGTTGGGTATGCAACAAAATCCTCTTAGTACAAACTGACAATAGTCATTCTCATTGCCCCTCAGTGGCCCAGGCAAGTTTGGTATTCTCATCTCCTCGCCATGACGCAACAAGACCCATGACATCTGGGTACGAACTCCTTTCTTTGTGCCCCGAACCAGAGACCTCTGCTGTTCCCCAGCCTTGCTTTAGCAGCCTGGAGGGTGCAAGTTCCCTAGAAGATACCGCCTTCTCTGAGGAAGTACTTGACATCATCAGGGCTTTCAGGAAACTCGCTGCTCGATTCTCCTACCGCCGTAAGTGGTCCTGATTTGTATACTGGACAAAACAGCACCTAGAGGATCCCGTCTCCTGATCTCTCGGAAAGGTCTTTGCATACTTATTCTCCCTAATGCAGTCTGGTTTGCAAACCACGTCAGTTAGATATCACCTTGCCATCATTGCAGATGCACATGCTCCAGTGGATGGCAAGCCATTCTCAGTGCATCCACTTGTAATGTGGTTCTTGAGGGACCTTATGACTACTAGACCATCTATTAGAACACCTCTCTCAGAATGGGACCTTAATGTTTTAGCAAAACTTAGGCCTCCCTTTGAACCTCTCAGTGCAGCCTCCCTTAAGCGCATCACTTGGAAAACAGTTTTCCTCATTGCCATAACTTCAGCGAGAAGAATTAGCGAACTGCAGGCTTTGGTTTTTTATTTTATTTATTTAATAGGTTTTTTTTATACCGCTTTGATTTCAGTCAACATTGTAACTTAAACTTGGTAATGTACATTGAACAGGGATATTGATAACTTGAATTTTTTTGAGGTAATGGAAACATAGAAACATGACGGCAGAAAAAGACCACATGGCCTATCTAGTCTGCCCTTCCATATCACATGGAGGGTTAAGTGACTTTCCCAAGGCCACAAGGAGTGCTAGTGGGAATCGAACCTTGGTCTCTTGGTTCACAAGCCCCCATATACACAGTTCTTCCATAATAAAATATTCCTCAGGACACATCCAAAGTTTCTTTCCAAAGTTGTCTTGGACTTTCATTTAAATCAGTCCATTGTTCTCCCAGCTTTTTTCCCCAGTCCCAAAATGGATTCCCCAGAAAAGACTCTGCATCTGCTGGACTGTAAATGAGCACTTTTGTACTACCTACATGCCACCAAAGGCTTGCGCACAATGTCACAGCTCTTTGTCACTTTTAATCCAAACAATTCAGGATATCCAGCCTCAAAGAAAACTCCCTCCTCCTGGATTGCAGACTGCATTTCTTTGTTATGTGCAGGCTCAATTGCCACCTCCATGTCACATTGGACCCCCTCAGCTGCGTGCAACGGCTACCTCAGTCAGTTTCTGCCCAAGAGATTTGTAAGGTGGCTAAATGGTCTTCTGTCCATAAATGCACACACCATTGCAACCTTGACCACTCTTCAGCACAGGACCTTGCCTTTGGACAGGCTATTCTCCAAAATCTCTTCACTCTCTAAGCATCCAACCACCTTATGCAGACAATGCCCAGGCCGCAATACTTTAAACCTGCCAGGGCGACCCTCAGCTCTGGACTCTCCTATGGAGTGTGCCTGCATCCCCGTTTGTCCGCAGAGAAAGCAAAATTGCTTACCTGTAATGGGGTACTCTGTAGATAGCAGGGGTATGCAGCCACACTCACCTGCCTGCCTCCCCTCAAAAAAAGCAAACAAAAAAAAAAAAAGTGGATGTCCCTCTACAGTCACTTCCTGTGATTATACAGTTCCACAGCTCTGCACTGAACTGAGAGGTGGGGGGAGGGTTCAGGTGGGAATGGAGCACACATGCTCAGAAGGCAAAAAGACTTCCCTGAGCTAAGGGAGAGCCTGGCATACTGGTGCCATTGGGGATGACACCTATGGAGTGTGGCTGCATACTCCTGCTTTCTACGGAGAACCTCCATTACAGGTAAGCAAATATACTTTTTTGTCTATCCTGTAGCATCATAGCACCTCATTCACAAACTCAGGAATTTCCCAGATTTTCCTGACTGAGCATGATCTAAAGCAGTGTTTTCCATCCCAGTCCTCGGGTACCCTAGGCTAGTCAGGTTTTCAGGATATCCACAAGGAATATGCATGAGACAGATCTGCATGCACTGCTTCTCTTGGAACATTGCTGCCCTACCTCCAGCAGGGAGATTGGCTATGCTCCTTAGACCTCAAGGATGCCTATACCCACATCCTCATCCACCCCAACCACAGGCAGTACCTGCGGTTCATAGTGGGGAGCGGGCATTATCAGTACAGGGTGCTCCCCTTCGGTCTGGCTTCTGCCCCGAGGGTCTTCACAAAATGCCTGGCAGTTGTGACTGCCTTCTTCTGTCTTCAGGGGGTCTTTGTTTTTCCCTACCTAGACGACTGGCTCATAAAGGGAGGCATGGTCTCAGGTGCAGCAGGCCACTGCACACACAATCTAGCTTCTGCAACACTTGGGCTTTGTCAAACTACCCCAAGTCTCACCTCCCGATTCAGTGTCTGGAGTTCATCAGGGCAAATTTGGACACCCTCCAGTCAAAGGGTGGGCAGGACTCTGGCACGGGACATACAGCATTGTCCCTCGGTGCCCACTCGGCTTCTCCTGCGCCTTCTCGGGCACATGGCCTCGACGGTCCATGTCACCCCAGATGCTTGCCTCCACATGAGACTGGCGCAGTGGTGTCTCTGAGACCAGTGGACCCAAGCCACAGGGCTTCTCCGAGACACAATCTTGGTAACCCGCCAACTGGCGGACTCTCTGGTCTGGTGGCAGTCTCTCCAGTATCTCGAGGCAGGCATGCCTTTTCAGGCCCCGAGACCCTCCAAGGTCCTCACCATCAATGCTTCCCTGTTTGGCTGGGGAGCCCATTGCGAGGAGCTTCCCATTCAGGGCAGCTGGTCACCGGATGAGAGCACCCATGAGATCAACCTCCTGGAGCTGCGGGCGATATACTTATCACTGCAAGCTTTTTGCCACCGCCTGCGTCACCAGCTGGTGCTGGTTCAAACAAACAACCAGATGGCGATGTTTTATATGAACAAACAGGGGAGCACAGGGTCTCATGCCCTCTGTCAGGAGGCAGTGGTCCTCTGCTCATACGCAATCCAATAGGTATCCTCCCGCGGGCAGTATACCTACCAAGCCAGAGCAACCTGCTTGCTGACAGGCTGAGTAGAATCCTCCAGCTGCACGAGTGGCAGCGGGACCACAGGGTGGCCGATCGGCTCTTCCAGATCTGGGGGAAGTTCTTGATGGACTTGTTCACCAGTCCGAACAACTTCCAGTTGCCCCCTTTCTGTTCCCGGCAGACCTACCCCTCCAGGGTGGCAGCGGATGGGTTCCTTGTATCATAGTTGGAAGGCCTCATGTACGCTTTCCCTCCCACACTGCTGATTGACAAAACTTTGTTCAGGCCCCTCCACGACAGGGCCTCGCTCATCCTGATAGCCCTTCGGTGACCCAGGCAACCGTGGCTCCCGCTGCTCCTCCACTTAACGGTGGAAACCCCCATTCCATAGGGGACTTCTGTGAGACGCCTGTCTCAGGAAGAGGGCTCTCTCCTACACCCCAACCCGGGGTCCTTATTGCTGACAGCATGGCTGCTGAAAGAGGTGACCCTAGCCCCTTTCAACTTCTCAGGTGAGGTAGAGCAGATTTTGCTGGCCTCTCGCGAGGCCTCTACTAAGCCTCTACTAAGAAAACTTACACTCTCAGTTGGCGCAGGTTTTTGTCCTGGTGTGCCGAACACGAGGCTGACCCATTCTCCTGCCCGGTTGGGTTGGTGTTACAGTACCTTCTCCATCTCTTGCAATCCAGCCTAGAGTAACTCCGTCCAGGTGCACCTCAGTGCCCTGGCGGCACACCACCATCCGGTGGATGGCAAGCACCTCTCGGTCCAACCATTGGTGGCCTGTTTTCTTAGGGGCTGCTCTTATCGAAGCCACCAGTTAGCCCTTTGGTAACCAAATGGGACCTCAATGTGGTGTTGGGGCAGCTCACTCGCCTACCCTTTGAGCCTATGGCTACTTGCCACCTACGTTACCTCTCTTGGAAGGTGGCGTTCCTGGTTGCACTCACCTCCACTTGCAGAGTTAGCGAGCTTCAGGCCCTAGTGGCGGAGGCGCCTTATACCAGGTTCTACAAGAACAGAGTGGTGCTTCGCACGAACCCTAGATTCCTACCGAAGGTAGTATCGTCCTTCCATCTCAACCAGGAAGTAATACCCCCTGCCTTCTTTCTGAGACCTCATTCCAGTAGGACAGACAGTCCTTCACACCTTGGACTGTAAGAAGGCTTTGTCCTTCTATATCCAACACACTCGGGGTCACCGCAAAACTACTCAACTTTTCGTCTCCTATGACCTCAGTAGGCTGGGGGAGGCAGTGACCAAGCGTATGCTGTCCACCTCGGTGGTAGATTATATCGCCCTCATCTATGAGCAAGCGGGGTTCCCGCTGGAAGGCCGTGTCATGGCCACGACAAGCTTGGTGGCAAACCTGAGTTCTGTCCCGATTGTGGACATCTACTGGGCTGCCACCTGGTCTTCAGTCCATAGCTTCACAGCCCATTACTTCCTGGAAAGAGTCCTGTCGGGACAGTGCCTTCGGCCAGGCTGTGCTCCGTAACCTTTTCGGGGTTTAGGCAACTCCTACCCTCCGACCCTTCTGTGTTCAGGCTACTTGGAGTGTTGGTTTCATCGGACACAGGTGTCCTACTGTGGATATGGACTTAATTGCTGCTGCTCGCAGCTCCCCATGAGGGAGTCTGTTTTTGCTACGGGTTTTCAGTAGCCTGTAGCTGGGGAATCCTATATGAGGACTGACTTCCTGCTTGTTCCCGGAGAAAGCGTAGTTACTCACCTGTAACAGGAGTACTCCGGGAACAGCAGGAATCAGTCCTCACAACCCTCTCTCCTCCCCTTGGAGTTGCTCTTTTGCCATCTTTATTTTTGCCATCTTTTAGCTATGTCATCTGACTGAGCAAGATGGCACCCTTGGGTGAAAAGGGGACCACGCATGCGTGGTGGCATCTCCCAAAGCCTTCTTTGAAAACTGGGGGGATGCTTCTATGAGGGGCTCCGTCAGTGCCAACGCCAACCATATGTGAGGACTGATTCCTGCTGTCCCCGGAGAACACTTGTTAGAGATGAGTAACTATGCTATATTCTATAATCTATGTGCGACTTGAACACTCTGCCCATGCTCCAACCAAACTTTGCCCACAGTAAAACAAGATACATAATTTACACTAGTTGATATCCAATAAGAGGTACAACAGAGTGGCAGAGGAACAATAAGAATTTGCAGGTCTGCAAACTGCCTAAATGGCTTTGAATATCCCCCCTAGGATTTTATTCCATCAAATCTTGACTACCATCATGTGTTGAGGCATGTTATGACAGATATTTGTTGCTTCCATTACGAACATACTTATTTGCAGAATATATGTCAGACTATTTTTGACATACTTGATAAGGAATGATGAGCACCTGGTAAAAGGTACTATGCCGAGGTACATGTTGAAAGTAAATACTGAAAAACTATTTATACATAAGGAAGTTATTTCCAACCAAAGACTGAACAGAATTTTTTATAGTTAAGAGCCATATGTCTCAAGCACTTTTTCAGGTTTAATTTTCTTGTTTAGTATTTATTACTACTGCTATTTATCATTTGTATAGCGCTGTACCGAGACATGTAAGTGACAGTCTAATCGAGACAGACAACAGAACAACTGGGGACTAGGATATATCTAGAGCAGGCATGTCCAACTTCGAACAGGTCATGTACTTTTTCAGGCCAAAAGTGCTGGTGATCTACCACCATGAAAATTAAGTTTCAAATTAAATTTTAACCCAATAAAGTTAGAGGATTCCTCCCCCCACCCCCATTTTTAATGAACCTTCTGTCATTTACTTAGATATGATCAGCTGTTAAGCAAATTAAGCAAAAACAAAACAGAGAGACGAAGATCCAGTAAGAACTGCGAGGGGAAATGGAAAGTACATTTTTTCTTAAAGTTTTATTGAGTAATAACTTTAACTGTCTTAATAACTTTCTTTAACTTTAATTGAGTAATTTGTGTTAAATTTAGGTCGAGTATTGATCCAGGCTGATCTTGCGCAATCTTTAATATTTTGCTCTTGCTCAGTAGTGAGACGTCTGAGCCTGCATTTCATCCACCAGCTTTTTGAAGTTGGGTGAATATTGCGTGAGGGCCAGTCTCAGGGAATCCTGGAAATGTTCATTTGTCATGTTGGAACGTTGTGTACTCTGTCATTTTCAGATGGGAAAACGCAGATTCACACAAATAAGTTAAACCGAAACAGGAGTGTACAGCTTCACTGCATCTTCTCAAGTTGGGAAATTTGTCTCTAGGAACTAGCTTCCAAAACGATTCTTGCTCAGCACGGGTTTTGAGAAAAATGTCATTTTTAAGTTTTAATATTTTGTTTTCAAGAGATGACTTGTTCAATGAGTAATTTTTACTGATAGCAGCTGCAGTTTCTTTAATGTCCACATCTACTTTGAATGGGTATGACAAGTACTCCACAATTGTTCCAATTTTTTGGAAGTCACAATCTGTTTTCGAATTCCTGGATAACAGAACAGATTTCTGTCACATACTTCTCATTCTGAAATACAAAATTTGGATATTGTCCCAGATGGTCCGTATTAGGAAAATGATCAAAAGTGTTGTTTGCAAGGTCAGTCATTAGCTCAAATTTGCTCTTGTAGGATGAAACTGTACTCATCTTGCCAATGCATTTGTTTTTTACCTTGTAGTTCAAGGTTCATATCACTTAGTTCACCTGTAAAGTAGCGAGAAATGCCAGATCACATAATCACTCCTCATCTTCCAACTCTGCTTGGTCATCTCCCCTCTCCTTCAAAAAACGTCTTATTTCATTCAGCAAATCATGAATTCTTTGCAGAAATTTGTGCATACTTAGCCATCTTACATCTGTGTGCAAAATGATTTCCGCTTCCCCTTCATCAAGAGTAAGATTGAAAACCCGTCTTTGAAGTGATCTTCCACGAACTGAATTTACAATTTTGAAAGTGATGTCCATGACAGTCTTTGTATTGAGTCTCTTGCTTGCCAAAACTTGCTGGTGAATGATGCCGTGGTAAGAAAGGAAATCTGGGAAGTCGGCATGCTGTCTACAGAGGGCTATGAAATCGTTAACCTCACCTGTCATTGCTCTTGCTCCATCAGTAATGATGGAAACAAGTCTATGCAATGGAAGATTACACTTTGTCACAAAAGAATGGAAAGAACTGAATATTTCCTGACCAGTAGTTCTCCCTTTTAAATAAATCATTCCAAGTAGTTCTTTTTTAACACTGAAGTCTTCAAAAACATCTGAATAAAGACTAGTAACTGGGCTATATCTCTTATGTCTGTAGATTCATCCATTTGGAGTGAGAAAGCAACACAATTTGAAACATCCTCCAACAATTGTTCAGTTGTGTCTCCACACATCTTTTCTATTCGCTGCACGACGGTGTTTCTTGACAATTGTACATCTTGAATAGCAGCTATGATCTTTCTTATTTTTAAATCCTTCAAAAAGATTGTCAGCTGCTTCAAGAAAACAATCTTTTATAAATTCCCCTTCAGTGAAAGGTTTGCATTGCTTTGCGATCAGGTTGCTGACCTTGAAGGATGCTATGGTTGCATTGACCGAATGTGACCTTGGCTTCGCCATCAACTGTTGCTGAGTAGCCAATTTCGATTTAAGTTCTTTGAGCTTCAGTTTACGAATTTCACTTTTGAGTGGAAAATCAGCATCAAACTTATTGCTATGCAGAGTCTTATAATGACGTTCCAGATTACCCTTTTTGGGCAAGGATACTGGGGTGTTACAAATTAGACAACACTTGTCTTTCACCATTATGAAGAAGTAGTCCATTTC
This sequence comes from Ichthyophis bannanicus, assembly GCA_033557465.1. Lineage (NCBI taxonomy): Eukaryota > Metazoa > Chordata > Amphibia > Gymnophiona > Ichthyophiidae > Ichthyophis > Ichthyophis bannanicus. The sequence goes on from CM066031.1 coordinate 1,769,105,065, forward strand.
GCATTCATCTTGAAAGTGGTAGGTTTTGCTCTTCTTTGGAATACTCATCTTCGTTATATTGGGGTGGCTGGATGTAAGAAGGCCAAATCTGCTAAGTTAGTATAAACACTGGCTGAATCTGGTCCAGAACTGTCACTGTCCCAAAGTATTAAAGATCAACAGGAACTGAAGACCTCTGGATGATGTGCAATACAAGGACTGGACATGCCAAAACCACACATGCAGTTCTAAAAGTAAAAAGAAGAATTCATCATACTGGCACCAATAATCAAATACCACCAAACAATCATCAAAAAATCTCAAACACCTGTCCAGCAAACCAGATAAAATCAAATGCCGCCAAACAAGTTCAAATACCACCACACACGATTTAAAAAATTCTGCACACAGTGTAGAATCAACGCAAAGGCAAGGCAAAATAAAATTGCAGAGACAAGCAAAAGTCACAGTGGTTTGAACCAATGCGAAGGCAAGGCATAGGCAAGTTAGAACAAAATTGGAAAAGCCTGCCAAAATCACCAAATTCTTGACACTTTGTCGTGTCTGCCCGAAAACGTTTAATGAAAGTTTAATAAACGTTTAATAAAGCGACCAACGACCAGCACACGACACAACTAATACGGTAATTGTATTCAGGAAAAGCCCGGGTGAATGGATATCGCCTGGTATATAACACACTTCTAAGGGGTGTTGGGGCAAGGGCAGGAATGGGTGATTCTGAGAGGCAGGAGACCAGGTATGATGCCGGGCCTGTGGCTTCTCGTCGCGGCCCCCTGGGGTACCCACAAACTATTGGCACGAAAACAACAAGCGCCCCCAATACACCCGCAGGCAACATTCCCGCAGGCAGGGAAAAAAGACAGGCAAAGGATCATCAGCAGCAGCAAGCCCTCGGCAGGCGACCTGCTGGCACGAGCTCTTTCCTAGCAACGGGGTGAGCTGCTGGAGAGATGGAGCCAAGTGGGGCTGGCGATCTACCTCTGACCTCTCCGCGATCTACAGATAGATCGCGATCTACCTGTTGAACATGCCTGATCTAGAGGAATGGTAAGGAAACATATAAGAGGTGAACAGGAAACTAAGTGGATCAGGATCCAAAAGCAGCCTCAAAGAGGTGAGTTTATAGCCTGGATTTGAGCAGGGCCACAGATGGAGCCTGATGTACCAACTCAGGTAGTTTGTTCCAAGCATGAGGAGCAGCAAGATAGAATGATTGAAGACTGGAGTTGGCAGTGGAAGGGAAGGGCACAGATATAGGGGATCTGCCAGAAGACCTGAGTTCCCGAGAGGGGTGTTTCTCTGGAAAGGAGTTGGAAAAGGATTCTTCAAGCCTCACACATCTTTAATGCCCCCACCCTGTTAATGGCAGGATGATGTCATAAAAAGCCTCAGAGAAACATTCCTGTCTTCTCTGCGGGCCTCTTGAATGTTTGTCTTCACTGTGGAGACAGAGAAACATTCCAAAGGCATCTTATGACATCATCCTGCCATTAACAGTACCCCTAGGGGCATACTTCCGTATTTCTCTGTCTCCAGCAAATAGTGCATGCAAGATTTACAGCTCGGATGAAATCTGGGGAAACTCTCAAAAGACATATTTTTGTTCATGAGCAACCACCCTTGGAGTGACTTTCTTACTAGAACGCAATGCTGGGTACTCCACTAGTCACCCTTAAAACTGGTGCTCTTTTGGGTATTGCCATATATAGGAAGGGAACTGGTTCAGCTTCTCATCCTTATCTTGCTAAGGGCCAGTTGAGCAGCCAAAATCTTTGGAAAGGAGTTGGAAAAGGATTCTTCAAGCCTCACACAACCTCAGTATCCCCTCCCTTCTTCCCCATGGCTCTCCCCAAAGATTAGAAGGAGGCTTCTCAGAAATATGTGCCTGAAGGTCCTGGCAGTAGAGAATTAGCTCTGAGCTCAGCATAGTTTGCCTGTCTTGTGCTCCCAGGGGGGTGGGTACCAAAACTAAGTCTGTCTTGTCTGATTTGTTTTGTGGGGGCTATCTGACCTAGTCTACCTTGTAGTGTGTCTGTTGGATTTGGAGCATCTGTTGTGGCGCCAATTATCCCTCTGTTTTTCCCACCTCGCTGGACTGCCTCTGTACTTTAGCTACGCTTTGCGTGTTTTTCTACATGCCTTGCTACGATAAGCATTAGGTACACACCTTTTACTCTGTGTGGCCGTAGCAAATGGTATTAGTGCCCATGGGGCTGTAGCGCACTGTTAGTGTCCATGTGGCCCTAGCACGTGCTTCAGCATGCTTTATCAGTATGCCCTAAGTCTGTGAAGCTGGGCTGTTAGTGGAGTCTGAGATTCAAGTTGTTGGCACAGACACATGCCTGCTTTTAAGAAACTCTTTCTGGTCTGCGGAAAGTTAAATCGCTGGATTCTGGTTTCTGCAATTCTTGCATGGAAGCTTCAGATGTACCCAAGGGGGTCCATCTCCCTTCTTGCAGTGAAGGGACACAGGTGCCTTAGCCTTCTCATCTTTGCTGCAATAGGCAGCAGACATGGGAGTGAAAAAGGATGATCTCCAGGCCTTTGACTCTAGTGTGTGTGCTTTACTGGTTGCCCCCCTTCTTTCCCCGTAGCATGGGCACTCTATTCCTGTCAGTGAGCTCCTAGTTTCTGGGTTGCCCTCCCCAGAATTGTTCTCCTCTAGGCAGAAAACTTGGTTCTTTGGGAACAAGCAGGAAGTGAGTTCTCACATATGGGCGATGTCGATACCGACTGAGCCTATGCGGATCCAATCCCCAGCTTTCAAAGAAAGCCTTTGGGATCTACACCACGCATGTGCAGTCACCTTCCCACACAAAGGTGCCATCTTACTTCAGTTTTCTTTTTTCCGTAGAGCCCTGCAGACATGCTGTTTGTGCACCCTGTTTAAAGTGGATTTCTTCACCATTTTCTTCATAACTTTTCTTCTTTTTTGGTATCGATCACCTTTCGACACCCAAGTCCAAAGCCTCAGCATTGTGCTTTTCGCTTGGGTATTTCTTTTTCTTTTCTTTTTTGGCCTGTGGGTTTTTTTGCTCGCAGCCTAGCTGGTTGAGACGTCTGAATTTAACCTTGCGGGACTTGTTTTTCTGGCTATGTTTTCAACCTGCAGATTTAAGTAGTGTGGCAAGTGCAACCGTACTATGTCCTGCACAGACCGCCACAGAACCTTCATAAAATGCCTCAAGACAGACCATGACGTGTCTTCTTGCCCGCTTTGCCTTTTGATGTCAGCTAAGACCGTAAGGAGTACGAAAAGCAGCAGGGGGAGCTGTTTGGTAAGTCTGCCTCAGGATTGGCATTGGGGGCGGAATCTCTGCCTTCGGCGGCCCGCTCCTGGGCTCCATCAGAGCCGTCCTCTGAGAACCCTTCCCCAGGTGTCAGAGACTGCATCAAAGCCAAAGTCTAGGTCCGACCCTCGCCCAGGGGTAAGACCTCAAGGACTCTGGTGCAGACCCCTCGACTCAACATTGGAGTTGAGAGCCGGGAACGCCTCCCCCCAACAAGCAACCCTGGAAGGAGGCATTGTTGACGGCGTCAAGGGATCGAGTTGGTTCCCCTGATGCCATCACCATCCAGGACTCCCCTACCAGGGACCAGACACCGGCCTTGGCATCCTCCAAGACAGTGCTTGACTTGGCGGCACCATCAGGCATCAAGGCCAAGATGCTAGCCCTGGAGCGCAGCTTCGCAGTGTTCGAGGCTCAGTGGGGCCTGACTTCGATCACTCTGGGTTGTCGGCATCTGACAGGACCTCCCTAGAGGGATTTCCCTTCCATCCTTGAGAGGCTGGTCCACTCAGTGTTGACTCTGTTGGCATCCGAGTCGAGGACTGGCACGTCATCAGGTATAGCTGTGCCGGAGCCCCAATGCTGGGTGTTGTCGATGCCATGTCAATCCGACGACCAATGAGCGCTAGCTGACTCCTCCGGATCAGAGTCAGCCTGGGAGATGGATGAGGAGTCTGACACCATCCTCCACCGGGACATCACCTCCAACCCGTCTCCGCCACACCATCGGCGGCAGTCACCTCCAGAGGACCTAGCTTTCCTAGAGTTTGTCAGGGAGATGTCTCAGGCACTCGCCTTCATGGCAGTTCTGGAGGATGAGCTGCATACTGAGGATCTCGAGATCCTCCAGTATGAGGTTTCTCCTCGGCAGGCACTGATTGGTGCCCATGCCCCCCTTCCCCCGTCCTTGAACGGCTGCTGTTCAGGATGTGGGAGACTCTGTTGATGGTGCCAATTGTGAACAGTAGACTCAATTCACAGTATCGAGTTGACTGGAGTCCTGGCTTCCAGAAAACAGAATTGCCACATAACTCCATGATTGTGGAGTCAGCTATGCATCACAATAAGAGCCAAAAGATGCATTCCTCGGTACCTCCCAGCAGGGAGGCACGTATCATGGATGCTTTCAGCCAGAAGTGTTTCCAGGGCTCCATGCTCACAGCCCGGATCCAGGCATACCAGCTGTACATGGGTATGTGCCTCAAAGACCTGGCAAAGGAGCTCACCGGGTTCTCGGCTGGGTTAGCAGGCAAACCTCTTGAGCGCTTCAGGGCCTTGGTGTCATTGGTCAAGGAGTGCTCCAAGTTTTGAACTCTGGTAGCCTTCGGCTTCGAGTCGGTGGCTCAGGTAGCTGCGGTGGGCATTAGTGCCAGACGCCTTGCCTGGGTACAGTCCGCCACCTTGGAGCAGTGGGTTCAGGACAAGTTAGCCATTGTCCCTTGCTGAGTGGGAGAATCTCTTTGACAAGCCCATGATGGAGAAGGCAGACGAGCTGGGTAAGGCATTCATGACCAGAGCCAGGCTGTCCAAGAAAGTGTCTGAACCTCCCACAGGAAGACTTCAGGGGAGAAAGCCCTTCCACCCGAAAACCAAGAAGACTTACGGAAACTTCCCCAATTTTCAGGCCTATCACGCTCCCCCACAGAGGCAGCAGGCCAAGGGCCAGGGGCATGGCTCTCGTAAGCCAAAGACCCCCCAAACCCCAAACAGTGCCGCAGCTGCAGCCTGGGGAGAGCTTTTGACTCCTTGTACCACTTTGCGCACCAGTGACCAAGCATCACCACAGACGCCTGGGTGTTGCAGGTGGTCAGGGAAGGTTATCTCCACTTTGCCCAGCTGCCTCCTCCCTTCTTCCCTGGGGAATTACACATGGACTCTTTGCACAGGGAGCTTCTGAAAAAGAGCTTGAGGTTTTGCTCGAGGATCAAGGATAGAGCCTGTTCCCTAACCTCATCTAGGCAGGGGATTCTACTTTCGTTACTTCCTTGTCCCCAAGAAGACCGGGGCTTCCAGCCCGTCCTGGTCAAGGACAAGTTCAAAATGGTATCCCTTGGAACCTTGTTGCCTTACCTCCTGCAGGGAGATTGGCTATGCTCCTTGGATCTCAAAGATGCCTACACCCACATCCTGATCCATCCAAGGCACTCAGTACCTCCAATTCATCATCGGCAGATGGCATTATCAGTACAGGGTACTCCCCTTCAACCTTGCCTTGGCTCCCAGGGTATTCACTAAATGCCTGGTAGTCGTGGCCACTCGCCTCAGACTCCAGGGGTGTTCATTTTCCCTGACTGGCTTATACAAGCCAGGGGAGGTGTGCAACATAGCGCAGTGCACCATAGGACTGCTCCAGCGCCTGGGCGCTTTGGTGAACTTTCTGAAGTCTCACGTACAGCCCACCCAGCGCTTGGAGTTCAACACCCTACTGGATTCCACTCAAGCAAGGGTCTTTCTTTCTCTCGGGTGCAGCGCCTTTCCGCCCTGGCCCAAGCTGTATAAGGTGGCTGAGCGGTGATGGCCGAACAGATGCTACACCTCTTATAGCACATGCCATCCATCATCCATGTCACCTCATTTGCCTGCCTCTGCATGAGGCAGGCCCAGTGGACACAAGCTTCCGGCTGTCTAGAGGACCGCATCCTGGTCACGCCAGCCCTGGCGACATTCCTCGCCTGATGGCAGGACCGCTCAGCGTTAGAGCCTGTCTGCCCTTCCATGCACCCCCAATGTGCTGCATCCTCACAACGGACATGTCCAAGTTGGGCTGGGGGGGCCCAGTGCGGGCATCTGCAGTTGGAGGGGCCCATGGTCACCAGAGGAGCGTGCCTCGCAGATCAAACTACCAGAACTCCGAGCAGTTTATCATGCCCTGTGGGTCTTCCAGAATCATCTGGAAGGGCAGGTGGTTCGGGTCCAGACTGGCAACCAGGTGGCAATGTACTACATCAACAAGCAGGAGGGCACGGGTTTGTACCACCTGCTTCTGTGGTATCTTAAGGTTACTAAGCATCTGTCGTCAGCACCGCATCGTGCTGCGTGGCCTGAAAGGGCAATCCCCGCATCGTGCTGCGTGGCCTGAAAGGGCAATCCCCGCAGAAGGTTGTGGGGATTTTGCCACCAGCTCAGGGACATGTGGAGGTCGGGAAGAACCCTGAAGGGGTCCCTGAGGTGTCCAAGGGACTGGCTCCATTGGGCACTGAGACACCACTGAGTCATCTGCATGTGCAGGCAGGCGTGGGGAACCACATGTACAGTCGAGGCCATGTGGCCCAGGAGACGTAGCATGGTCTGAGCGGTGACCTGGGGAGCGCTTTGGACGCGAGCCGCCAGAGCTCAGAGGTGGGAGGAGCGATCCACCGGCAAGAAGGTGGGTCGTCAGCTGAGTATCGAGGCGCGCCGCAATAAACTTGAAAGCCTGCACTGGCTCAAGGCGAGACTTCGGGAAGTTGACCAAGAACCCCAAGCTCTACAAGAGGACAGCGCGTGACATTGCTCGTTGAGCTTCCTTGACCAAGGAGCACGTAACGAGCTAGTCATCGAGGTAGGGGAAGACTGGCACACCCTGATGCCGAAGGTAAGCAGCGACCACAACAAGGCACTTTGTGAAGACTCATGGGGCAGATGCAAGGCCTAAGGGGAGCACCCTGTACTGAAAGTGCTCTCCCTGCACCCTGAAATGCAGATACTGCCTGTGTTGGGGGTAGATTAAGATATGGGCGTAAGCATCCTTTAGATCCAAGGAGCATAGCCAGTCGCCCTGCCAGAGGAAGGGCAGCAGAACACCAAGAGAACATCTTGAATTTCTCCCACACCAGGAACTTGTTTAGCCTGCGGAGGTCAAGGATGGGCCACAGACCCCCCCCCCCCGTCTTTTTCGGGACGAGGAAGTACCGGGAATAGAAGCTCCGACCTCAAAGGTGGGGAGGGACCTTCTTGACTGCCCGTTGGGTGAGGAGAGAGTGTAATTTCTGCTGCAGCAGAAGCTGGTGTGCGGTCAGTCGAGGCTCCACCGGGGAGAAAGGAGGTGGAAGCCTGTCAAAGTGAAGGCAATAGCAATCTTGGACGACTTGGAGGACCCAAGTGTCCGAGGTGATGGAAGCCCATGATGGGGCGAAGCGGGACAGGCGTCCCCCCACTGGCTGCTGTGTCGCTGGAGGGCGAGGGGCTATGCCGATGGCGTCAAAACCCCTGAGTGGGTTGTGGAGGAGCCGGCGTTTGGGCCTTCAGTCCCTTTAGCTTACGATGCCGTTGGCCAGATTTTCCCTGCACTGGAGTGGTCGGCATGGGGGTAGCTCGATATGGTGGATAGCCCCGATACTGGAGACCCTTTCTAGGGAAGAAGGACTTCTTGGTCAGCTGCTTCTTCCGAGGCAGGGTGGAAGTTTTGCGGGAGAGACGGGTTCTGGTGACAAATTCAGTTTCAATTTCCACGGCCTTCTCCTCCATCGGCTTTCAGGCCACGCAGCACGATGCGGTGCCGATGACAGATGCTTCCCTGTTAGGGTGGGGAGCCCACTGCGGACCACTCTGCACGCAGGGGCAATGGTCACCCGAGGAGTCTCAGCAGCAAATAAACCTGCTTGAACTCTAGGCATTTCGGTGGGCCCTGAGGGCCTTCGAGGAAAAACCTCAGCAAGAGGTTGGTTCTAGTGCAGACCGACAACCGTGTAGTGATGTTCTACATCGACAAGGAGGGAGGCACGGGATCCCGCTCCCTCTGCCAGGAAGTGGTCCTCATCTGTTTCTTTGCTGTCCGACGGAGGATGTCCCTCAAGGCGACGTACCTCCCGGGTCAGGAGAATAGCCTGGCGGACAGACTCGGCAGAATCCTTCGCCCCCACGAATGGTGGCTGGATCCCAGAGTAGCAGACTGGCTTTTTCTCCATTGGGGGACGCCGGCGATAGACCTCTTCACCAGTCCCCAGAACACGCAGCTCCCCTGCTTTTGCGGACTGGTACCGCAACCGAGTAAGGAAGGCCCCAATGCATTTCTCCTGGACTGGTCCTCTAGCCTTCTCTATGCATTCCCTCCTTTCCCCCTCATTGCGAGGGCTTTCAGGGCTCAGCGAGATGGGGCATCGTTGATTCTCATAGCCCCCTCTTGGCCTCGGCAGCCTTGGTTCCCGCTCCTGCTATCGACGGAGCCTTCGGTTCCCCTGGGCTCTGCTCGGGGTCTGCTGACACAGGAGGAGGGTTGGGTGCTATACACGAACCTAACCTCCCTATCCCTCACGGCCTGGCGGCTGAATGGGTCTCCCTAGCCTCTCTGGCCCTTCCGGAGGATGTCAAGGAAGTCATCCTCGCCTCGAGGAAGGACTCCACTAGGTGAGCCTATGCCTTTAAGTGGAAACGCTTCTCTGTCTGGTGCTCGGAGCACCAGATCGACCCCTTCTCGTGCCCCATTTGCTGGGTTCTCCAGTACCTCCTCCATCTCTCGAAAGAAGGGCTGAAGTCTAACTCTGTCGGGGTTCATTTGAGCGCTATCTCAGCTAATCACCTCCCCATCAAGGGAAAACCCCTCTTGGGGCAACCGTTAGTCTACTGCTTCATGCAGGGTCTTCTGCTTTCCAAGCCGCCCATCCGTCATCCTCCGGCGGAATGGGAGCTGAATGTGGTACTCACGCATTTCACCCGTCCACCTTTCGAGCCAATGGCGACGTGTTTGCTCTGGCACCTGTCCTGGAAGGTGGCCTTCCTGATGACGGTAACCTTGGCCCGCCGAGTCAGTGAGCTCCAGGCTCTCATGGTTGGCGCCCCCTCGTACCAGATTTTATCGGAACAGGGTGGTTCTTCGAATCCATGCTAAATTCCTGCCTAAAGTCGTTTCGGACTTCCACCTCAACCAAGAGAGAGACCTGCCGAATTGCTTCCCGAAGCCCCACACTGACCAGGCGTCGACTGTTCCTCGACTGCAAAAGGACCCTCACCTTTTATTTGCAGCGTACCCAGACTCATTGAAAGTCTGGTCGGCTTTTCGTGAACTACGATCCCAATAGACCAGGGCAGGCAGTCACCAAGTGCACCCTTTAGGTTTGGGTGGGGGACTGCATCGTTTTCACCCATGCTAAGGCGGGTATCCCACTAGATTGTCGAGTCACTGCACACAGGGTCCGGGCCAAAGCGGCCTTGGTGGCCTTGCTGCGCTCTGTGCCCCTGAAGGACATCTGCCGGGCGGCAACCTGGTCTTCCGCAAATAGTGCGGTATATAAGAGATGTAAATAAATAAATAAAATACTTTCGCTGCCCACTACTGCCTGGAGAGGGAGTCCCGCCGGGACAGTTCCTTCGGCCAGGCTGTACTCCTTAACCTGTTCGGTGTATAAGCAACTCCTGCCCTCCCCATGCCAAGCTTTGAGTCTATCTCAGGTATCAAGGGACAGGAACCGAGACACTCCGGTACCGACTTCGAGCGGTACCAGTACAGGGCGTTACAGGAGCACCCGGTACAGAGTGACTTTGAGTCTTCCGATTCCGATGACTACCGGTACTAAAGCGATCCTACCGGAGAATCCAACTCCTCCTCCTCAATGCAGAATGTCTCATCCAGAAGACATGTCCTTCCAGAATTTCATACGTGATTTAGCCAAAGGTCTTTCAATCACGGTGATTCCAGAAAAGGAACCTAGGGCGGAAGAATGAAGAATTCTTCAATATCCTATGGCTCCTAAGGAAGCAGCTAAGGATGTGGGAAACTCCTTTAACCGGTATCTCCACATTCCCGATACCTCAATACCATGTACTGAGTGCCAAGCAGTCCTGGCTTTCAAAAGACTCAATTACCACACCATTCAATGGTAGTGGAATTGGCCTTGCGTAGAATTAAGAGTGCTAAAACGCATTCTTCTACTCCAGGCCGTGAATCGAGGACACTCGATGCCTTTGGGCGTCGATGCTTCCAATCCTCCATGTTATCAGCCAAGATCAGCTCCTGCATTCTTTATATGGGAATGTTCCTGGAAGAAGTTGCACGGGACTTAGAGCTCATGAGCCCTAATCTTCTTGAGGACAAAAGGGGAGATTTTCTTGCCCTAGTCAAGCACGCCCAGAATGTCTCTAAATTCATGAACCGTGCAACCTTTGATTGCTTTGAATGCATAAGCAGAACCTCTGCTATCTCCATAGGTGTACATCATATTGCCTGGCTTCAGGTATCGGACTTAGAGCAGTGGGTGCAAGACAAGCTGGGAAACATTCCTTGTACAGGAGAAAATCTTTTTGGCAAGGACTGGCAGGACAAGGCTAATCAGCTTGAATCTGAAAATACTACCTTGAACAGACTATTAGTCTACTGCCAACCCAGCAAAGAAAAAGTCATTCAAGAAACCCTTTTTCAACAAGAAAGAGGTTTTACCAATCATACCCCCATCTGGGCCACTGTCCAGTTCATGTTCCCCAAAAGAGACAACAACAGAACAGACAGCAAAGAAAGCCGCAAGCTCAAAGAGCTCAACCGGCCCAACAGACTCAGCCTCCTCAGGGTCTTTGACTTTTACCTAGAGAACTTAGTCTTTCTGCCCCTAAAAGGTCCAGAACCCTTAACCATTCCAGGCAGGTTATGCCATTTTGCCAAGAGATGGTAACAAATTACATCAGAAAACTGGACTCTGCCAATTGTACGACTGGGTACAAGCTTCACTTTCTCAGCATGCCCCTGCCTACAATAATCACACAGTTCAATTCTCAGGTCCCTGCCACCGATTTCTTGTGGCAGGAGGTCACATCACTTCTTGCTCAGGGAGCAATAGAAGAGATACCCATATCCCAACAGGGTACAGGGTTTTACTCCCCCTATTTTCTTATTCCAAAGAAAATAGGGGGACACAGACCTATACTGGACCTCAGAGAATTAAACAAATATCTGTTCCTAGAAAAGTTCAAAATGATCTCCCTTGGAACACTTTTACCATACCTTCAGAGTCAGGACTGGCTATGTTCTCTAGATCTAAGAGATGCGTATACGCATATTCTTATCCACACAAATCACAGGAAGTTCCTTTGATTTCTGGTCCAGGGAAGACACTTCCAGTACAGAGTTCTTCCCTTCGGTCTGGCTTCTGCCCCAAGAGTCTTCACAAAATGCATGGCAGTGGTAACAGCATTTCTGAGAACTCGAGGAATATTCGTCTTCCCTTATTTAGACGATTGGCTCATTCGAGCATCAACAGCTCCAGAGGCCAGCTTTACTCTTTCTTGAACAATCAGAATCCTTCAATACTTGGGACTGGTCATAAACCTCCCAAAATCTCATCTCACCCCTCTCAATCTTTCGAGTTCATAGGGACTCGTCTAGACACACGGCAGTCAAAAGCTTTCCTGCCACAGCCGTGCTGTCTGCGTATAATACAGCTGGCATCCCAAGCAGCTATGAAGGTCTTCCTGGCTGCTCGGGACATACTTCTGCTTCTGGGGCATATGGCATCCACTGTCCATGTGGTTCCCTATGCTCGCCTTCATATGCGAGCAGCCCAGTGGACCCTATTCTCTCAGTGAACACAGGTCTCGGGTCGGCTAACGGACAAAATAAGAAATTCCACACGTCTAATTTCGGCCCTGCAATGGTGGGAATCACTGGAAAACCTCCTCGTAGTCTCTCCTTTCCAGCGGCCTCTATGCCAAGCCACCCTAACAGATGCGTCCAAGTTGAGTTGGGGGGCCCACTTGCATGATCTGTCTACTCAGGGTCTCTGGACCCCACAGGAGGCTTCTCTTCACATAAGCCTCCTAGAGCTGAGAGCCATTTTCAATGCTATTCAAGTATTTCAGGCACATCTCAGCCACAAGACAGTTCTGTTCCAGATCGACAATCAGGTAGCCATGTTCTATATGAACAAGCAAGGCGGAACAGGCTTTCTGTCGCTATGCAACGAAGCTTTGCGACTATGGACCCTCGCCAGAGAGCTTCAAATCCACCTTCTTGCGGTATACCTTCCAGGCATTCAAAATTCATGAGCAGACAAACTCAGTCGAATACTGCTGCCACACGAGTGGTCTCTCCACTCAGACCAGCTTGCTTGAGTGTTTCAAATCTGGGGAACACCAGATATAGACCTCTTTGCAAGTCCACAGAATGCCAAACTTCCCCAATTCTGTTCCAGAATCCTGGCTCACAACTGTCAGGCAAAGGATGCCTTCCTCTTCCACTGGGGTCAGGACTTCCTCTATGCCTTCCCATCCATTCCCCTCATTCCCAAAACTTTATTCAAACTTCAGAGAGACAGAGGTCATATGATACTCATAGCTCCACGCTGGTCACAGCAAACGTGGTATCCTGCTTCTACGCCTCTCTCAAGCCACACATCTGGAGTTAGGATATGCTCCAGATCTTCTTTCCCAAGAGAACAGAACTCTACTGCACCTGAATCCCCAGTCCCTGCACCTCAGGCCCTGGTTGCTGAAAGCCTAGGATTCCTGGATATCAACCTTTCCCAACAGGTAAAGGATATCCTTGTGGCTTCCAGAAAGCCCTCCACAAGGTGATCCTACGCTTTCAAGTGGAAAAGGTTCTCTTTATGGTGTTCTCAAAGGGGACTTACCCCCCTTTCGGTGCCTGTGGAATCACTACTGGAGTATCTCCTCCATTTATCAAATTCTGGTCTTAAAACCAATTCAGTAAGTGTCCATCTTAGTGCCATTGCAGCTTCTTGCAAGCCTTTGGATGGACAACCTATTTCCTCTCATCCACTCGTAGCAAGATTTATGAGAGGTCTACTCTTAACAAAACCTCCCAGTAAGCCACCGCCAGTGGCATGGGATCTAAATCTTGTTCTCGGGCAGCTCATGAAACTGACCTTTGAGCCTTTAGCCACTACAGCTCTAAAGTTTCTCTCCTGGAAGGTCATCTTCCTAGTTGCTCTCAATTCTGCGAGACGCATCAGTGCATTACAGGCTTTAGTGGCAGATCCTCCTTATACAAGATTTCACCATGATAAGGTAGTTCTTAGGACTCATCCCCACTTTATGGCAAAAGTGGTTTCGCCTTTTTATTTAAACCAAGCGGTTTACCTTCCTGTATTTTTTCCTAGGCCTCATGCCTCTAATGCAGAAAGGAATCTTCATACTTTAGATTGTAAAAGAGCCCTGGCTTTTTACATTCAAAGAACTAAGCAACACATAAAATCTTCTCAGCTTTTTGTTGCTTTTGATTCTAGTCATTTGGGACTTCCAGTTTCCAAAAGAACTCTCTCGAGGTGGATTGCAAACTGCATATTCTTTGCTTACGAGAGTAAGGGACTTTCTCTCGAAGGCCATGTCACAGCTCACAATGTGAGAGCCATGGCATCCTCTATGGCTAATCTTCATTCTTTGTCCATTAAAGACATCTGTAGAGCAGCCACTTGGGCTTCGGTACACACCTTCACAGCCCATTACTGTTTAGACAAGGATTCCCGTAGCGATGCCTCATTTGGCCAAGCTGTTCTCCAGGATCTCTTTCAGACTTAGTATAACTCCTACTTGCCGTCCCGGGTTTGAATGCCAGAGATCCATGGGAAGAAGCATGACCCATCTCTCTATGGGTTGGCAGCTTCCTGGAGCCAGCTTCCTGGAGCCATCCCCCTGGCATCTTTTATCTGGGGAGTCCCCATATGTGAAGACTACATTCCTGCTTGTTCCTGGAGATAGCGCAGTTACTCACCTGTAACAGGTGATCTCTGGGAACAGCAGGAATTAAGTCTTCACAACCAACCCACCGCCCCTAGGAGTTGCCTCTCTCTCTCTCCTTTTGTCTCAGCTATAAACTCAACTGACGAAGGAGAGTTGGAAAGGTGGGAAGGCAACACACAGGTGCTGTGGGATGCTCCCAAAAGCTTTCTTATTGGACTCTGGGGAGTGTTCCCGCGCAGGCTCCATTGGTACCGACGATACCCATATGTGAAGACTTAATTCCTGCTGTTCCCGGGGATCACCTGTTTCAGGTGAGTACGCTTTATCATAGTTCCTATTTAGTAAATGTGAATATTTCCACTATTCAGCCTCTATAGGTCAAAACAGTTTTGGGTGAATCGAGCCCTGCTCTCTTAGCTCTCTCCTAGCATGATATTTTGTTTTACAGCAGCAAAAACTAGATGTGGAGGCAGAATGACAATGCACATGCTGTCTCTCACAGGGAGTGCTTTATCTGTGACGAAGTAACAGATGGCTGATTTTGGCACTACCTCTGTAATTCCACCTGTTGATACTGTATTACCAGTATGTTTAAAAGAAAACAAAATTCTGAATTGCACACATGGTCCAACCATCTTTTTTCATTATTTGATAGATTTGTTGAACAGTATCAGAGTGATTGATTGCTTTTATTTAACAGAAAACAGAAAATTGTCAGAGGAAAATCCCCCTTTCCTTGTATGGAATCTCTCATATGGGTCAGCATAGGTTTCTGCTGATAATTATCATACAGTATTCCAGAATTCATAGGCTATGGGCAGTGCTTATTCTTCACACCCTTGTGCATTTTTCACGTTCTGCTTTTCAAAATACATTAAAGTAGTGGTCCTCAACCCAGTCTTGATGTACCCTCTAGCCAGTCAGATTTTCCAGGATATCCACGATGAAAATACATGAGACAGATCTGCATGCACTGCCTCTATTTCATGTAAATCTTACACCCTCCAGGACAGGGTTGAGAACCACTGCATTAAAGTAAGTGTGTGCTTCACTGATCTGCACTATGTAGTCTAGGTGTTCCTTATCGTCCCTCCAGTCCAGTCCCGAACCTCTGGGGTTTAGCACCTCCTCTAGCAGCTTGGAGACTGAGCAATGTTATCCTTTTGATGACACTGGTACAAATACCCGAAGGACCGCCTCCTCGCTCCAGTTATCTCAGTCTCCAAGCAGCTGGAAGTTGTGTGAGCCCAGAGATTCGGGACTCACTTGAGGGACAATTAAGCAGTTCAGAGTGTGTTAAGTTTTAAATTTAGTTTTAAATTAATTAAGTTTCAGTTTGCTTTATAAATTTTTTTTTTAAGTTTAGGGCAAAGTTTAAGGAGTTAGCTGTGCTGAAGTGCGCTCCCCTCCTCCCCCCCCCCCCCTTGATTTCAGTAGTGGAGAGGAGGTGAAAGCTTGACCAGGGGCAGTGCTCCGGCTCCCGAACCCACCTTTATGGGTGAGGAGCCGGCGGTGTGAGTATCCGAGTGCGCTGTGAGGCTCTACTGCAAATCGCGCAGCGGGCCCGGCAATCGCTGAGTCAGCTGCTCATAAAGGTCTGTTCTCTCGCCTGACACTGACACCACGGTTTCGGCCGAGCGCGGGGAGAGAAGGACGTGTTAACGGCAGGCAGTCCAGTTGAGGTAAGAGGGGGGGGGCCTGAAACGAGCTGTAGGAGTGGGGGGAGACAGCGGCAATTTCCGAGGGCTCGCGGCGTGCAGGCCGGACCGCATGGTAGATGCGCGGGAAAAAGCATTTCTATTTGTGTGAGTCTCGGGAGTTACAGAAGGCTCAGATTTCCTGTGGGACCTTTATTTTGTTTTTTGGCCCTCTGATTTAGGTTGGGGTAGAGAAGCTAGGCTCCATAGAACCTATAACTTTAATTATTGAAAAAAAAGAGGTACATACATGTATTTGCCACAGCAGAGACTAGCATAGCTGCAATCAGGAGGCTGCAGCTGGTTGAGTACTCTAGCCATAAGTTAAGAGGCAGAGGGGCAACAGAGAATAACCGCTTAGACGGAATGCCTTCTAGGCCGCAGTGCTTGGTCTGTGGCACTAGAAGAGGAGCGGTGTCAGATACAGGGGTGTGTAGAGGGTGCGTCCAGGAGGCAGCCTCTATGGAGCAAGCCTTGGAAATAGGTATAGAGAGTCAG
Organism: Ichthyophis bannanicus; assembly: GCA_033557465.1. Taxonomy (NCBI): domain Eukaryota; kingdom Metazoa; phylum Chordata; class Amphibia; order Gymnophiona; family Ichthyophiidae; genus Ichthyophis; species Ichthyophis bannanicus. Next base: position 1,769,121,152 of record CM066031.1, read on the forward strand.
AAAGGGGCATCCCTAACTCTGCCAGAACCTGTTTCCCCCTCTTTACCATCTTTAGAGCCGGTGGTAGGCTTTCCTCCACTCCGGATCTTCCTCCTTTGCAGGCAGTTTTGCCGGGGGGATTGGCGGTGGTGTTTTCTCCAGAGTTCGTGACTCTGCTTCAGCAGGCCTTCGGTGGCAGTCAGAAAGGGCTAGGGGCCCGTCCCGTTGAGGGGGAACCGGGTGGGAAACAAATCGGGATCCCCTGGGGTTAGGAGCTAGCGGAGTCCCTTCAAAGAAGCCTAGGACCATAAAAGAGCAGCAGGAGCAGTCGGTGACCTCAGAGGAGATCCACTAAGAAGATTTGGATCTAGAAGACAAGTTAGAGGAAGGAGAGCTCACAGAGCCGGAGGACCAAGCTAGAGTGGTTTGCATTTTCCGGCGCGACGAGTTGCCGGCGCTTATTGCTGAGACGCTTAAGTCACTTAATATGCCGTCCACGGGGCCGGCAGAGGATTCCACCTTAGAGGACCCATTGTTGCAGGCCATTCGGAAAATGCAAAGAGCCTTTCCGGTGCACAGAGTAGTGTGGGAAATGATTCAGGAAGAATGGGATATGCCAGAGGCAGGGCTTAAAGGGTCCAGGATTATGGCCCACCTTTACCCATTGGTTGACCAGGATCGGGAGTTGTTTAGGTCTCCGAAGGTGGATGCAGTGGTCTCGGTGGTTACCAAGAAGACCACAGTTCTGGTGGAAGGTAGTGCCGCTCTCAAGGATGCCCAAGACAGGAAGCTGGACACCTTGTTGAAACAAGTTTTTGATGTCAATGCTTTATCCATTCAAGCTTCTATTTGTGGAGCATGAGTGGCCAGAGCCTGTTTTCGCTGGTCTCAGCAGATTCAGGGAGAGCAGATGGAGGCGTCCAGGTTGGAATTCGGGGCTGCTTATTTGGCTGATATTCGTTATGACCTTATTCGAGGCTTGTCGAAAAGTATGGCATCTGTAATAGCAGCAAGGCGGTATCTGTGGCTGCGCAATTGGGCGGCAGATGATTCCTCCAAGGCAAGGCTGGGTAAGCTCCTTTTTGGTGAAGATTTAGATAAGCTGGTAAAGGATCTAGGGGAGTTTAAGGGCGGAAGACTGCCTGAGGACAAGCAGAAGCAGGGGCGTCTGGCTCCGACGACCAAGGGTCAGCAGAGGGAGTTTCACCGTTTCTGTTCTCCACAGTTCGGGCAATTTCAGAGAGGACGTTTCCCCTATAGAAACCAGGGGTTTCGGGGATTTCGAGGTGCAGGCAGGGGATTTGCGGCCTCCTCTTCCTCGAACCTTAGGAAGTCACAATGAAGCCAGGAAGACCCAGGCAGGACAGGTGCCCGTGGGAGGTCGTCCATGGGATTTTTATCCGGCCTGGGTCCAAATCACATCAGATCAGTGGGTGTTGGAGGTCATTCGAGAAGGATATGCTCTAGAGTTTCAATGCCCGGTGGTCGATTCTTACGTTCAATCTCCTTGCAAGGCGTGCGACAAGTGCAAAGCAGTGCGAGAGACCTTGCAAAGACTACTGAACCTCAATGCAGTGGTGCTGGTACCTCCAGACCATTGCAGCTGTGGTCGGTACTCCATATACTTTGTGGTACCAAAAAAGGAAGGCTCCTATCGGCCAATTATGGATCTCAAGAGCGTAAATCACTGTCTCCGTGTAACTCATTTTCATATGGAAACTCTGAGGTCTGTCATCGTAGCTGTAAGAAAAGGGGAATTTCTTACTTCTCTGGACTTGTCGGAAGCTTCCCTGCACATTCCGATTCGCCTAGAACATCAGAGGTTTCTCAGATTTGCAGTTCCTATGGGACATTTTCAATTCCGGGCGTTACCGTTTGGCTTAGTATCGGCTCCATGAACTTTCACCAAGGTGATGGTGGTAGTAGCGGCTGCGTTGCAAAAGGAGGGAGTGTTAGTTCACCCTTATCTGGACGATTGGTTGATTCGGCGAAGTCCAGGAGAGAGAGCGAGTTGGCTACAGCCAGAGTGGTAGAGTTACTACAGAGTCTCGGTTAGGTGGTCAGTGTGGCGAAAAGCAGGTTGAGCCCATCGCAGAGCCTAGAATACCTGGGGGCTCGCTTCGATACAAGAGTAGGAAAGTTTTTTTGCCTCAACTGCGGGCGCAAGGGTTAAGAAAGCTAGTCTGAAGGTTTCTGGGGAGGACGAATCCCACTGCATGGCATTATCTACAGTTGCTCGGTACGATGGTGGCGACACTTGAGCTAGTTCCATGGGCAAGGGTCCACTTGCATCCGTTGCAGAGAGCATTGCTCAGAAGGTGGTCACACCAAGAGGACCCGCTATCTCAGAAGCCGCCCTGTCCGCCGGAGACGCATCAGGCTCTCCAGTGGTGGTTGTGTCCAGGGGGGCTGACAGAGGGAATGCCCTTGGAATCACCCTCCTGGATACTTCTAATGGCGGATGCCAGCCTCTTAGGCTGGGGAGCTCACTTCGAAGGACGTTTCGCTCAAGGACAGTGGACCGAGCTGGAGAAGGTTTGGTCAATCAACAGATTGGGGTTGAGGGTGGTAACGTTAGCACTTCGAGCTTTTCGACATTGTCTGCAGGGAAAAGCGATTCGGGTTCTTTCCGACAACGCGACCGCAGTGGCCTACATCAATCGCCAAGGGGGCTCCAGCTGTGTATCACTATTAGCCGAAGCTGAACAGTTCTACGATTGGGCCAAATTGAATTTGGTGGCTTTGTCGGCGTCACATGTAGCAGGGGTAGACAATGTGGAGGCTGATTTTTTTGAGTTGGGTCAAGGTGGACCCAGGAGAGTGGGTTCTGCATCCGGAAGTGTTCGTGATGGTAGTGCGCCGCTGGGGGACGCCAGTAATGGATCTGATGGCAACTTTTGAGTCGGCAAAGGCCAACCGATTCTTCAGCAGAAGGCGAGAGAGAATGTCGGAAGGTAGATGCTCTCATACAGAAGTGGCCAGAAGAACAGCTCCTGTAAGTGTTTCCACCTTGGGTGTTGATAGGTTGTGATCTACAGCGAATAGAAGTGCACAGAGGACAGGTAATATTGATCGCGCTGGATTGGACAAGGCGGCCATGGTATGCGGATCTGATAAGGCTCTTAGTGGAGCGGCCATGGCACCTACCGATTTGGAGGGACCTGTTATTACAGGGTCCGCTGCACATGCCTCAAGTGGATTGATTCTCGCTTACGGCTTGGCTCTTGAGAAGGCGAGGCTGAGAGCGAGATGATACTCCTCGGCAGTGATTTCCACCTTGTTGAGGGTAAGGCGGAGATCTACCTCCTTGGCGTATGTTCGTATCTGGCGTGTTTTTGAAGCGTGGTGTGCAGACAAGAGTGTTGAAGCATTGAGAGCTTCAGTCTCACAAATTCTGTCTTTCTTGCAGGATGGTTTTGAAAAAGGCTTAGCAGCAGCATCGTTGAGAGTACAGTTGGTGGCACTCTCCTGTTATAGAGGAAAGATAAAAGGGGAAGTGCTGGGAGTGCTTCCAGATATTAAGCGTTTTTTGAGAGCGGTGTCTCTTTTGAGGCCGCCATGTAGGCCAGCAGTTCCGACGTGGGATCTACATTTGGTGCTGGAGGCGTTGGTACGCGAGCCGTCCGAGCCCCTGGCTAAGGCGTCAATAAAAGACCTTACTCTCAAAGTGGTTTTTCTAGTGGCCATGTGTTCTACTCAGAGGATTTCAGAGTTACAGGCTTTGTCTTGCCGAAAACCTTTTCTGTCCTTTTATGATAGGAAAGTGGTGTTGAGACCAGTCCCATCCTTTTTGCCCAAAGTGGTATCGGTTTTTCATGTGAATCAGGTGGCTTCTTTGCCAGTTTTTGAGGACGGTAGCAAGGATGCAGATTCCGGGACGCTGCATCTCCTAGATATGCGTAGGGCGTTGAAAACGTATATGCAGAGAACAGCGGGGTTCCACAATACGGATAGGCTGTTTGTCCTGTTTGGAGGGGCAAGAAAAGGAGAAGCAGATTCAAAAGCTTCTCTTGCCAGATGGATCAAAAAGGCTATAGCGTTGGCGTACATTTTGAAGGGCAAGACAGTACCACCAGAAGGGCTTAGAGCTCATTCGACTAGGGCGCAGCTGGCGTCGTGGGAGGAATACAGTTTAGTTCCGGCTGTTGAGATTTGTAAGGCAGCTACTTGGTCGTCTTTAAATGCTTTTGTCAAAATTACTGTCTAGATGTTCAGGCGGAAAGGGATACCTGTTTTGGATCTGCGGTGCTTCAGGCTGGTCTAGCAGGTCCCTCCCGCTGAAGATTATCACTGCTCTGTTACATCCCCAGAGGTTCGGGACTGGACTGGAGGGACGATAAGGAAGGTGAAATTAGACTTACCTGCTAATTGTTGTTCCTTGAGGAACTCGGCGTCCAGTCCCGCATCCCTCCCTGATGATCTTTCTTTTGGACTATAGCCTGAAGCGAAGAGGTATGGCATTTTACATGGTAAGCTGCAGAAGCAGCTGTAAGGGTTACGGTCAATAAGGGGAGGGGAAGAGAAGGGGGATTCTGATGGGGTTATGATCCTCCGTAATGGGAGAAGAGGGACCTAGGCAGTGCAAAACAAAATAAGTACATTGTTTCTGGAAAATTAAAGAAAGGGCAAATTTCCCATTTCTTAGTTAATAGTTACCTTTCGTTAAAGTTTGATAGTAATGTTTGCTACTTAATTGTTGCTCCGGTGAGTCTGCTTTGTCAATAGGTTACTGCCTCCTCACTCCAGTAACCTGTGTCATCAAAAGGATGACGTTGCTCGGTCTCCAAGCTGCTAGAGGAGGTGCTAAACCCCAGAGGTTCGGGACTGGACTGGAGTTCCTCAAGGAACAAAAATTAGCAAGAAAGTCTAATTTCACCTTCAACAGGAAAGACAGTTGTTGAAATATTCAAAAAGTAAGAATAAGAAATCAGAGTCTTGATTCCGTAAGGCTTAACTCCTCTTGATTCAGTACTGGTTGGTAGCTCTTTCTGCAGCAATAACAATCATGAGTTGTATAGAATACGTGCTATCTCCAGGAACAAGCAGGAATGTAGTCTTCACATATGGGTATCGTCGGTACCGACGGAGCCTGCGCGGGAACGCTCCCCAACATCCAATAGGAAAGCTTTTGGGAGCATCCCACAGTGCCTGCGTGCTGCCTTCCCGCCTTTCCCAACTGTCCCTCTCCAGTTTTTCATTTTCCGAGGAGCCGACAGGTCGCGCATCCTGTCACCGCAGAAAAAATCCCTTCTATTCCTCTTTTTTGTGGTCACGTCTGCCTTCCCTCGACGCTACACTGGTACCGCCGATTCTTCTTCTCTTTTCTTTTAAAAAACAAAACAAAACCAAAACCCCCTTTCTTCTGGAGTCTTTCCAGTAATTTTCTCTCAGGTGCCACGCGCCATTTTGGGCACTAGACCCAACTTTTCCTTCAGAATGGAAAAACCCGCTTCAGGTTTTAAAAAGTGTTCTAAGTGTGGCAGTACCATCTCCATCACAGACACCCATGAGTGGTGCCTCAAATGTTTAGGTCCTGACCACTCTATTTCAGAGTGTGTTGCCTGTGGGATGATGTCGAAAAGGGGCTGGCAGAACCGAGCTGCTAAGCTTAGCACCCTTTTTCCCTCCGATGCAGCCTTCGTGGCATCGATGTCGTCCAGGGATTCGTCTTCCTCCCATGGATCTCAGGTAACTAAACATAAATCTAGCCAGTTCTCAAAGGGTAGATCTCCTTCCAGACAGCGAGATGCCTCTGGCGTTGCCCTTGAGGGACTTTCACCGGCAAAATTGCCCCGGCGGGTGCCTTCGGCTTCCAAAGTAGTAACGGGGCTCCAGGATGTTCTCGAGGCTTCAACCTCGGCAGAACTACTGGTGCCATGCTCTGGGGTACCGGCCACTTCTTCCGGTACCGATACCCAAGCATCGGCAGCGTCGATAGACCAGAGATTCTTGGCTATTGAACGCAGTCTGGCGGCTCTTCTCACAGCTTCGATGCCCTTGAAACCGCTTCAGACAATTCAACCAGTACTGGCACCGACTGCATTGACATCAGCAGGTATTCTACCGGGACTGAGTCATGCGTATCCATCCGGTATCGATAGGTCGGTACCGGACCACTCCGATGCCGACTTCGATCAGTACCGGTACCGTGCCTTGCACGATCACCCGGATCGGAGATACTTCAAATCCTCGGATGAGTCTGAAGACTCTGAAAGCTCTGCCGATACCAGAGTACTATTTCCTGAGGATTCCTCTTCTCCTCAGCATAGGATGTCTCCACCAGAGGATATGTCCTTTCAGGATTTTATCCAAGATGTGGCTCTAGGTCTTTCCGTCACAGTGGCTCCTGAAAAAGAGCCCAGGGCAAAGGAATTAGAAATCCTGCAGTACCCTAAAGCTTCCAAAGAGGCAGCTACCTTACCTATTCATGACATCTTGCATGATCTCATGTTAAGGATGTGGGAAACACCTCTAACCACATCTCCTCACTCTCAAAGACTCAACACCATGTATCGAGTTCCTCCCTGTCCTGGGTTTCAGAAGACTCAATTACCACACCATTCCATGGTGGTGGAGTCAGCAATGAGAAGGATAAAGGGTGCAAAAAGGCATGCATCTAATCCTCCAGGATGTGAGTGTAGGACTCTTGACGCCTTTGGATGTCAAACCTTCCAGTCTTCCATGCTTTCTGCTAGGATCAGTTCCTATATGTTATATATGGGAATGTTCCTTAAGGAGGTCACAGGAGATTTAGAGCTTATGAGCCCTCTCCTTCCTGATGATAAGAGGCAAGACTATCTCGCCCTTGTCAAACATGCTCAGGATGTTTCCAAGTTTGTGAATCGTGCAGCTTTTGACTGCTTTGAGTGCATAAGCAGAACCTCTGCCATTGCCATAGGTGCACATAGAATTTCCTGGCTCCAGGCATCTCATTTGGAAATTTGGGTACAGGATAAACTAGGGAATATTCCTTGCACAGGAGAGAATCTCTTTGGCAAGAATTGGCAGGAAAAAGCTAATGAGAGAGATGCTGACAATATCACTTTGGATAGATTGTCCAAATCTACTGCTGATCCTGCGAGGAAAAAATCCTCTAAGAAACCATTCTTCAGTAAGATGTTTTATTCCTCCTATACCCAACAGGGGCATCGTTTAGGTCAGTCTGCCCAAAAGGGACTGAAAGTAAGCTTGTCTGTACAGGGCTGTATACATGGTTAGGGTACTTAATGACATTATATTACCAACAGCCCTAGGAAAGAGTTAATATTATTCCAGAGCTGCTTATTCAGCAACAACCTTGAAGGACTCTTCTAAAATAATTAGGCTGAAGGTTTCTAACAACATAAGACACTAGTCTTGTTATAATAAAGATAAGTAAAGGGAGAAGTTGCTTCCCTGTCTCACAGTCTCCATTCAGAGATATCAAACTGCAAGTGTTAGAATTAAATGTCTAAAAAGTTATATCTGGGAATACATGTATGTCTCCTCATGATGACCTATGCTAATGAGAATTGAACTATGATGTTATGACTATACATGATGCTTGACGTAGAACAATAAGGTGGAAATCATGCTGTGTAATGGAATATTTACCTATAAATAAAGTGGCTGAAAGCTAATATGGCAGAGTAAACAAGGTGGTAACTTGGTTTGCTCTCCCAAAGCTTTGGTTGTTTTCTTAAATAATATAAGCGTGTTGTATATTATTTACTGATTTACAGATTCCCTTCTCATTGCTTTGTGTGTGGATTTCCGTTACCCAAGAGCCCTGGTGTGTTACCGGTGGAGGGGGGGGGGGGGGTGCAGAGTACACTTTCAGGGACAACAACAACAATATAGACAAAGAAAGTCAAAAGCAGCTAAGCCTCAACCGGCTCAGCAGACTCAGCCTCCACAGGGGCTTTGACTCCTATCTAGAGAACTTTGCCTTCCTGGCCCTGAACAGCCCAGAACCCTCCACAATCCCAGGAAGGTTATGTCATTTTGCCCCCAGATGGGGTCAGATAACAGCAGAAAATTGGACTCTGTCTATTGTAAGAGAGGGGTACAAGCTTCATTTCCTCAGCATGCCCCCTCCTTACAATGGTAAGACAGTTCAATTCTCCGGTCTCTCTCAACAACCTGTTAGGTCAAGAGGTCACTGTGCTTCTTACCCAAGGGGCAATAGAAGAGGTACCCATTCCCCAACGGGGTACAGGGTTTTACTCCCCCTATTTCCTTATCCCAAAGAAAACAAGGGGACACAGACCCAGACCCATTTTAGACCTCAGAGAATTGAACAAATTCCTCTTCAAAGAGAAGTTCAAAATGATTTCTCTGGGAGCTCTGCTGCCATACCTTCAGAGTCAGGATTGGCTTTGTTCTCTAGATCTCAAGGATGCGTACACTCATGTTCTCATCCATCCAACTCATCGAAAGTTCCTTTGCTTTATGTTTCAAGGGAAGCACTACCAATACAGGGTTCTTCCTTTTGGCCTGGCCTCTGCACTAAGGGTGTTCACAAAATGCATGGCTGTGGTGGCAGCATTTCTTCGCACCCTAGCAATATTCGTCTTCCTTTACTTAGACGACTGGCTCATTCGAGCCTCTTCAGAGCCAGAGGCCAGGGTTGCTCTCTCTCGCACAATGCGCATCCTTCAGTATTTGGGTCTTGTCATAAACTTCCCAAAATCCAATCTTGCTCCCGCTCAGTCCCTGGAGTTTATAGGAGCTCTGCTGGATACCAGACAGACAAGGGCCTTCCTTCCACAGCCCCGCTACCTTCGCATTGTGCAGTTAGCTTCCCAAGGAGTGCTAAAATCTCACCTCACTGCTTGGGAAATGTTACAGTTGCTAGGTCACATGGCATCCACCGTGCTTGTGGTTCCTTATGCTCGCCTCCATATGAGGGCAGCCCAGTGGACTTTATCCACTCAGTGGACTCAGGCGTCAGGTTGCTTGTCAGACAAAATAGCAACCTCAGATCATCTTATTTTGTCTCTCCAATGATGGCAGTCACCCCAGAATCTGTTGGTGGGGTCCCATTTTCAGCAACCCCCACCTCAGATAACTCTAACAACAGATGCCTCACAGGTGGGTTGGGGAGCCCATTTGCGAGGCCTCTCTACCCAAGGTACCTGGACTTCACAGGAGACCGATCTACACATCAATCTCCTAGAGCTCAGAGCAATCTTCCTTGCTCTTCGAGTATTCCACACCCAGCTCATCTACAAGACAGTCCTAGTTCAAACGGACAATCAAGTAGCCATGTTCTTTGTGAAGAAGCAGGGCGGAACAGGCTCTCTGTCGCTATGCAGCAAAGCTTTGCGACTATGGGCCCTCGCCAGAGAGCATCAGATTCATCTCTTTGCAGTGTATCTTCCAGGCATCCAAAACTCTTCGGCAGACACTCAGTCGAGTTCTGCTTCCACACGAATGGTCTCTCCATGCAGACCAGGTGGCCAAACGTTTCCTAATTTGGGGAACCCTGGACATAGACCTCTTTGCAAGTCCGCTGAATGCCAAACTTCCCTGGTTCTGTTCCAGAATCCCAACTCAGGGTTGTCAGGCCAGGGATGCTTTCCTCCTCCATTGGGGCCATGACTTCCTGTATGCCTTCCCACCCATTCCCCTAATTCCCAAAACCCTGTTCAAGCTTCAGAGAGACAGAGGTCATATGATTCTCATAGCTCCACATTGGCCATGGCAAATGTGGTACCCTCTGCTTCTACATCTCTCTCAAGCTCCGCCTCTGGAGTTAGGATCTGCTCCATATCTCCTTTCTCAGGAGGACGGGATGCTGTGGCATCCCATTCCCCAGTCTCTGCATCTCAGGGCCTGGTTGCTGAAAACCTAGAACTTCACGGTCTTAACCTTTCTCAGCAGGTAAAGGATATCATTTATGCTTCCAGGAAGCCTTCCACAAGACGCTCTTATGCACTCAAGTGGAAAAGGTTTACCATGTGGTGCTCGCAGAAAGGTCTTAACCCTCTTGCGATACCTCTGGAATCATTACTGGAGTATCTCCTTCATTTATCTAATGCAGGGCTTAAGACCAATTCAGTGAGAGTTCATATGAGTGCTATTGCAGCTTCTTTCAAGCCTCTAAATGGACAACCTATTTCCTCTCATCCTCTCATAGCGAGATTTATAAGAGGCCTTCTTTTAACTAAGCCTCCCATTAAGCCACCACCGGTGGCATGGGACTTAAATCAGGTTCTTGGGCAGCTCATGAAACCGCCTTTTGAGCCATTAGCTACTACCTCTTTGAAATTCCTTTCCTGGAAGGTCATCTTTCTTATTGCAATCACATCAGCAAGTCGCATCAGTGAATTGCAAGCATTGGTGGCTGATCCTCCTATATAAGGTTTCATCATAAGGTAGTCCTTAGGACTCATCCACACTTTATGCCAAAGGTGGTGTCACCTTTTCATTTAAAGGTGGTGTCACCTTTTCATTCTTCCCAAGGCCTCACGCCTCAAATGCAGAAAGGAATCTTCATACTTTGGACTGTAAAAGGGCTTTGGCCTTTTACTTGCAAAGGACACAGCAACATAGAAAGTCCTCTCAACTCTTTGTTGCTTTTGATCCTAGTCATTTGGGACTTCCAGTCTCCAAAAGAGCACTGTCCAACTGGATTGCACAGTGTATATCTTTTTGCCTATGAGAGTAAGAACCTTCCTCTTGAAGGCCATGTCACAGCTCACAATGTGAGAGCCATGGCAGCCTCTATGGCTCATCTTCACTCTGTGTCTATTGACGATATCTGTCGAGCAGCTACTTGGGCTTCGGTTCATACCTTCACAGCCCATTACTGCTTAGACAAGGACTCCCGCCGGGATGCCTTGTTTGGTCAGGCTGTTCAACACCTTTTCCATACTTAATCAACTCCTACCCACCATCCCTGGTAGGATGCTAGAGATCCATGGGGGGAAGTGGAGCCCTTTTATAGGGGCACACAACTTCTGTGGCCTTCTCCGTGGCATCTGCAGCTAGGGAGTCACCATATGTGAAGACTACATTCCTGCTTGTTCCTGGAGATAGCATAGTTACTCACCTGTAACAGGTGATCTCCGGAAACAGCAGGAATTGATTCTTCACAACCCACCCACCTCCCCTAGGAGTTGTATCTCTCTCTCTTTCTCTCTCTCTTTGTCTCAGCTTTAAACTGAACTGGAGAGGGACAGTTGGGAAAGGCGGGAAGGCAGCACGCAGGCACTGTAGGATGCTCCCAAAAGCTTTCCTATTGGAAGCTAGGGAGCGTTCCCGCGCAGGCTCCGTCGGTAGCGACGATAGCCATATGTGAAGACTAAATTCCTGCTGTTTCCGGAGATCACCTGTTACAGGTGAGTAACTATGCTGTATCTGCTAACATTGCATACCTGGACAGTGCAATTTTTTCCCTATTCTTCTGGTAGAATAGTTCAGGCTTTTTCAAATTGGCTGGGAGATTGTCGGCAGACTGGCGTTTTTAGGTGCTGCTACAAATTTATTTTGGATTCAGATCTTGGCTTTGAGAGGATCACTCAAGGACATTCATTTTCTTCTTGCTGAGCCACACCATCATTGCTTTTGCTTTGTGTAGGATCATTTTCCTGTTGAAAGGCAAATCTTTCCCCATTGCTAGGTCTCTGACATACTGGAACAGGTTTTCCTCCAGGATGTGGCTGTACTTTGCACTAGCCATCGATTCCTTGATCTTCTGTCCCTGCTGCTACAAAACATTCCCAGAAGATGATGCTGCTACCACCTTACTTTACTATAGAGATGATGTGAGCAAGGTGATGCGCTGTTTGTTTTATGACACAAATGTCATTTAGCATTGAGAAAAAAGGCTCCACTTCCTTTTCATCCTGCTAGACCAGTTCAGACAAATGGGTTGTGCTCCCCAAATAGCAGATGAAGACAAAGAAGGTGGACTTTGAGACATCACTGTTAGTATAAGTATTGATGCAGCACTGAATTTAACAGATATTCTCTTGCTACAGCAGGTAGTTGTAGATGGTGCAGCAGATTTAAGGCCTGTCTCTTAATTGTTCAAATTTGTCTGTAATAGTCTAATTGAGTGACTGGTCTGGCTGTTAAGGATTGGCGCACAGGCTTTTACCCTGATTGAACATGGGGGCAGTGGCTGGTCCAGGATTGAACCTGAAGGGTTTAATCCTGTGAAGCCAGGAAGAAGGCAAGTTCTGTTTGTCTCTTTCATAAGAACATAAGAGATTCCATACTGGGTCAGACCAAGGTCCATCAAGCCCAGTATCCTGTTTCCAACAGTGGCCAATCTAGGTCACAAGTACCTAGCAGTTTCCCCAGAAGACACAGGTTCCACAATTTATTTATTTATTTATTTATTTACATTCTCTTATATACCGCACTATTCTGCATCAGTGCGGTTTACATTGAACAAACTGAAATTACATTGAACAGGGCATTATAACTTGGAGATAACTATTTTACAGGGAACATGGGCTATGGAGGGTTAAGTGGCTTGCCCAAGACCACAAGGAGCACCTGTGGGACTAGAAACCCCAGTCCTTCTGGCCTAAGGTTGCTGTCCTCTAGTGGGATTTGAACCCCCGACCTTCCGGCCTGAAGTACCTTGCCCCAACCACTAGGCCACTCCTCCACTCCACAATGCTTATATTGGGACAAGCAGTGGATTTCATGGGTTCCCTTTAATAATGGTTTATGGACCTTTCCTCCAGGAACTTGTCCAAACATTTTTTAAACCCATCTACGCTAGCAGCTTTTACTACATCCTCGGTAACGAATTCCAGAGTTTGATTATGTGTTGAGTGAAAAAATATTTTCTCTTATTAGTCTTATGAGTTATATTAGCTTCACTGCATGTCCCCTAGTTTTTCTACATTTTGCTGGTGTAAACAATTGATCTAAGTTTACCCATTCCATTCTATTCATTAATTTATAAAACTCTATCATATCTCCCCTCAGCCATCTCTTTTCCAGGTTGAAGAGCCCCAGCCTTTTTAGCCTCTCCTCATAGGGTATCCTTCCATTCCCTTTATCACTTTGGTGGCTCTTCTCTGTACCTTTTCTAATTCTGCAATATCCTTTTTAAGATACAGTGATCAGAATTGCACATGATATTTGAGGTGCGGTCACCCCGTGGAACGATACATAGTGTAAAAGGGGGTGCTTGTTATGAAGGTACCACCATCTTGGCAAGTATGCAAATTAACTGTCTTGCGAAGGATTGTGGTTATTGAAGTCCATTCACACAAAGCTTGCCTTTTTAAGATAATGAAAACTCTTGTAGTTGGTCGAGTGTAGACAAAATTAGAGTTTATTTATGGGGTGATTATCCCACATACAGATATGCTTGGTAACACCATCCAGATAACTTCTCCAGGGTTTTATTCAACACAAAATAAGGCAACTGAAATATCTTATGCAAATAAGAATCAAAGTCCTTTATAGAACAGAAAGGCTTCTTTCAGCCACTGCTAATAAACTCCTTAGTGCTGGGGAAAAACAAATCAAAGAGGGAAACTTCTTTATACAAAAACAATGCTCACTTTCTCCATAAAGAAAATAACTTTTTAAACCTACTTGTGCACGTCTTGTGCTGTGCTCTCCTCTACCAGCAGGTGACAATTAACTGCAATCAGTAGCTTGGTTTCAGCACACGTACAAAACCTTCCCAAAAGCTTTTTCATTCAACAAAACTTTATGGGAAGCTAATATTTAGAATGTTTCCTTTTGATGTTTGCTCTGATATTTAGGATTTTCCTAAAATAACAACTTACTCAAAGAACAGTCCATATAATTATCCTCTGTATCAGATACTGAACCTTGCTCTTGAAATTGCATAGATTCTGTTTCTCCATCTGACTCAGAGGGCTTTAGGAACTGACCTCTACACGGAGAGAAACTATTTCCCTGCTGTTTGCACTGCTCAAAGCTAGAGAAATGTTCACAGTTCCTACCTGAATTCAGGCAAGGGTCAAGCTGCTTCTTCTGGTATTCTGGCCAGTATTCAATAGAGCTTCTGTGTCCTGTCCTGCAATTGGTATCTCTGGACCTCAGGATCTTTTCTCCAGACGTCCTCCAAGAGGTATTTGGGCTCCTTTCTTCCTTAGCTGCAACAGTCCTCTTCCTAGGCATTGCTTGAGGGTCCCTGGCTGTGGATCTACAGACCTCTGGCTTTTTCCAGTCCTCTGAAGATTCTTCTTTCCCCCGGGTATCTCTCCAGGCATAGGTACTTCTCTGAGCTCCTCTCTTGTACCGTCTGCTTCCTTGTCCTTATTCCTTCAGGTTCCGGTTGTTCTTCCTTCTGTTCTCATTCTCCTTCTGATTCCCCTTCTTCTGTCTTCCTGAAGATTCCCCTCTAACTTTAAAGGGCTTAGATTGCAACTCCACCCTTGCATTCTTCAGGTGTTATGGATTAAGCATTCTTCTAGGGCAGGGGTCTCAAACACGCGGCCCGCGGGCCGCATGCGGCCCGCGAAAGACCTTTGTGCGGCCCGCGATGCCGAAGAAACAAAAACCTCCCCCCGGCTTCTGCTGCCGACATATTACCGACACCTGCAACAGCCGTTAGAACAGAGGTGGGTGGGAGGAAGTGAAGTGACGTCACCCACCGCGATGGTGGCTTAAGTGGAGAGCTCCAGGGCCAGCCTGCAGCAAAACAGCAACAAAACTCTGCAGAGGGGTTTTGTGGCATCTCCTAGTTCAGGAAAGCAGACAGAGAGGGACCGGAGAATGGCAACCCGGAAAAAAAGCCACGGACATCTGCGACTATGCGTGCGCCGGCCTGAATGTAGCTGCGGGGGAAAGGAGAATGGCGCAGATGGACAACGTGCAGGCAGAACACGTGGAGAAAGAGGGGAGAGCGAGTGGAGGCCCGGAGGAGGAGCGGAATGGAGCAGCAGGGGCAACGGTGACCAGAGAGCTGCGAGAGTGGATAGAGGAGCTGAAGGCTGAGGTACACTCTTCAAAAAACCGAGCTGGGTAGATGCTGGCTGGAATAAAGGAGGAGGTGGCAGAGCTGACATTCCGCATGGGGGACCACGAGAACCTGCTGGAGGTATGGCAAGAAGAGAGGGAAATGAAAAGGAAGGAAAAGGAGTGGTTTGAGTAAGTGCAGTTGAAGCTGGAGGACTTAGAAAACAGATCCAGTACTATCCCCCCATCCCCGGGTGATGGGGGGATAGTACTGAAAATGGGGTGTGGGGTTAGGACTGGTAATGGACAGATGGGGGTTAGGACTGGAGGTGGTCTGATTGGGGGGCTACGACTGAAAATGGGGTTATGGGGGGGGCTAAGAATGAAGATGGGGTGATGGAAGGGTTAGGACTGGAAGTGGGCTGTTGGGGGGGCTTAGGACTGATAATGGGCTATGGGGGGGGGGCTAGAACTGGTAATGGACTGGGGGGGGGGGTGCTAGGACTGGAAATGGGCCGAGTAGAAGGGGGAGCTTGAACTGCAAATAGCTGATGGGAACAGGGTCTTGGAATGGAAATGGGCTGAGTGGAAGGGGGCTTGGAATGGAAATGGGCTGATGGGGAGGGGGGCTTGGAAAGGAAATGGGCTGATGAGGGGGGGGGGGCTATGACTGGAAATGGGCCGAGTAGAAGGGGGAGCTTGAACTGCAAATAGCTGATGGGGACAGGGTCTTGGAATGGAAATGGGCTGAGTGGAAGGGGGCTTGGAATGGAAATGGGCTGATGGGGAAGGGGGGCTTGGAAAGGAAATGGGCTGTGAGGGGAGGGAGCTAGGACTGGAAATGGGCTGATGATGCCGGGACTAGAAGGGAACGGATGCTGGGTGGGGCAGGAGCTAAAAGGGAGTTGATGTTGGGGGACGATTAGAATGGGATGGGGCTGGGAGAGTGAAATGGAGAGGGGAAATATATTTTGTGTGGGAGGGAAGAAAAATCTACAATTGGCCGGGTATTGGGAGAGTAAGTGGGGATTGAGGATGGAGGGGTAAAATTTGAGTGGATGAAATAGGAATGAGGAAAGAGCAAAAGGAGAATGATTAGTATGTTAAAGCAGATGTAGAAAGAATGGAAAAAAACTAGGAAAGAAGAAAAGACAAATGGACAGCAGACAATGGAGCGTTAGCAGAAGACACGAAGAAACCAGAAGAAAGTGGCTGGAACAATTGCAACTGAAAAAAAAATGCACAAAAGGTAGAAAAATCTCTCTTTATTTTGAATTTATTAACTGAAATATGTCAGCTCTTGGAAATGTGCATCTTTAACGTCTGCACTTTATTTAATACAAGAGGAAATCAATTTATAGTTTTATTTCTACAGAGTTGTACATTCTAAGTTTGGCTTTTGGGGTTCCCAGTTTAATTGTCTTCCTGTTTCTAAATTGTGATTCCTTGTTTGGTGATGGTGTATGTTCTGCATGTGTAACTGAGCTGAGGTATTCTGTTTATGTAATTCCTATTTGACATTGCCACTTGTTCTCTTTCCCGAGTAGGTCATGTATTGTTATTCTCTGAAATGTCTTGATTTAATATTTGCAGTGTTGCCTTTTGATAGTTAGGGTATGGTGCTTTTGTGAGTCCTGGTAGTGCTGTTAGGACATGGCAGGTTTGCTATGGGTTCTAAATGGGCAGTGTTTCTAGTAGTTCCTAATGTGCCTGGCGGTTGGCACTGGTTTATAGTAATGTAGAAATCTTTTAGTCTTTCTTTATCCATACACTCATTAAGAGGCATGTTTACTAAAAGTTAGTGTATGGTAACATTATGCAAATATTTATGCAAATGATGCCCTTATGCAAATGAGGCCTGCGTCTTGTGCGGCCCCCGGGTTACTCTACAAGTCCTCATTTGGCCCTCAAAGCAATTTGAGTTTGAGACCCCTGTTCTAGGGGCTGTTTGATTAGGGATGACATAATGCTTTCTCTGATTAGACACATGCTTTTCCACTCTAGCTCCCCTAGGGACTTTCTGCATACATTCTGGATCATGTAGTCTTTTAGGGAAACAAGCTGTCTTAGTTCTATAACCTGCCAGCACAGGTCCCTTAATCAGAGTAATTTCTCCTCTTTTGTCATTACTCCCTGAGCTTTGATAAGCTTCCTTATCACAACAGCCTATGTCCATTCACTTCCATGTATATGCTTATGTGTATGTATATGTGTATATATACATATGTATGTATGTGTGTATAAATGCGTGTATGTGTATATATATATATATATACATATATATAAAACTGTATATAGTTTAATCTGTTCTATATTATCTCAAATTGTTAAGACTGTATATGCTATATATAATATGATGTTCCTTGTAAATATGTTCTGTTATAATATGACGTTCCCTGTAAAACAAACTTGCTTTGTTAATTGTTGTTCACTGTAAACCGCAACTGAACTTTGGAAGATGCGGTATATAAATGTATGTATAAAATAAAAATAAAATAAATAAATATCCTTTATTTTATTCTCCATTCCTTTCCATTCTATTTGCTTTCTTGGCAGCCACTGCACATTGGGCAGACTGTTTCAACGTGTTATCCATGATGATGTCTAAATCTTTTTCCTGGGTGGTGGTTCCTAATGTGGAACCTTGCATCGTGTAACCATAGTTTGGGTTTTTCTTTCCTAGGTGCATAACTTTGCACTTGTCCATCTTAAATGTTATCTGCCATTTGAACTCTAGTCTTCCAATTTATTAAAGTCCTCTTAACAATTTTTCACAATCCTCATGGGATCTAACACTTTGAATAATTTTGTGTCATCTGCAAATTTGATTACCTCACTCGTTATTCCCATTTCCAGGACATTTATAAATATGTTCAAAAGCAACGGACTCAGTACAGATCCCTGGGGTACTCCACTATTCACCTTTCTCCGTTGGGGAAAATTGGCCATTTAGCCCTGCCCTCTGCTTTCTATCATTTAAACCGTTCCTGATCCACAATAGTACACTGCCTCCTATCCCATGACTTTCTAATTTCGCCAAGAGTCTTTCATGAGGGACCTTGTCAAAGACTTTCTGAAAACTCAGATACACGACATCGACTGACCCACCTTTATCTACCTGCTTTTTTACACCTTCAAAAAAATATAACAGATTAGTAAGACAAGACCTTCCCTAGCTAAAGCCATGTTGGCTCTCTCCCATTAAACCATGACTACATGTTCAGAAAATTTTTTTTAATAACTGTTTCTACCATTTTTCCCGGTACTGATGTCAAGCTCACCGGTCTGTAGTTTCCTGGATCACCCCTGGAACACTTTTTAAAAATTGGCATTACATTGGCTATCCTCCAACCTTCGGGTATTACTGAAAATTTTAATGGATAGTTCACAGATTAGTAATAGTAGGTCTGCAATCTCATATTTCAGTTCTTTCAACACCAGTGGATGTACACTATTTTGTCCAGGTGATTTGCTACTCTTCAGTTTACCAAATAGTTGTAAGACATCTTCCTGGTTTATCGATTATTTCTTGAAATTCTTCTGCTGCATTAGCTTTAAATGCGATTTCAGGCATGGGTAACTTCCCTACATCTTCAGTAAAGACCAAAGCAAAGAATTCATTCAGTCTCTCCTCCATGGCCTTGTCCCTTCTTAGTGCCCCTTTTACCTCTCTATCATCCAGTGGTCCAACAGACTCTCTCACAGGTATTTTGCTATGAATGTATTTGAAAAAGTTTTTATTATGTGTGTTTGATTTCACAACAAGCTTTTTTTCAAATTTTCTCTTTGCCTGCCTTATCAATGCCCTGCATGTAACTTGCCAGTGCTTATGTTTCCATTTTTCATCATTTTGACTGCTTTTTCCATTTTCTGAAAGATGTTTTTTTAGCTACAACAGCCTCTCAGACCTCATCTTTAAACCATGCTGGCAATTTTTTGGACTTCCTTCCACTTTTCTTAAAGCATGGAATACAGCTGTTCTTGGCTTCCAAGATAGTATTTTTAAACACCCAAGCTTGATGTATATAACCTTTGCAGCTGCTCCTTTCAGTTTTTTCTTAACTGTTTTCCTCATTTTATCATAGTCTTCCTTTTGAAAATGAAAAGGTAGTATTGTGGATTTCCTTACCATCCTTCTTCCATTTATTAAATCAAATGGCAATCATGCTATGATCACTGTTGCCAAGTGGCCCCAATACCTTTTGCACCAGGTTTTATGTTCCACCAAGGACTAGGTCCAAGGTGGCTTCCCCTCTTGTCAGTTTATGAACCAGCTGCTTCAAGAAGCAGACATTTATGCAGGTGTCCTTTTCTCTGTCTGTGCTTCCCCCAATCTTCCATGCTGTCTGTGCACCCTCTCCAATCACTTGGGACTTTAAGTTAAAAAAGAAAAAGGAGTTTTTACTTTTCTGTGGCACATTGAATGTGAATGGCGCTGCGAGGGCTGTTTGCTGGTGTGACAGTGCCGTGGAGGGGGAAGGGGCGGCTAGTGTGCTTCAAGCCTTGCATTCATGCAGGCAGTGCCAAGGCAGGTTCTTTAGTTGATCTTTGAGGGGAGAACAATCATTCTGTGTAACCGAGCCGCAGCATTTGCACTTGTACTGCATCAGTTCTTCTGCAGGAGCATTGTGTCTCATTTGTGTTGGGGAGCAGGCAGAGCCCACAGGCAGCTCGGGATGGGTTGAGGAAAGGCAGGCTGAGCATGAGGACTCTGCCACAGAGGTCAGTGAGAATGGTAGCCATATAGTTGTGGGTCGTGTATTTCCTGGATGGACTGGGTCTTTGGAGCATATTTCAGTCGAACAGGTGGATCTGGCAACTAAATCTCCTGAGCTTTTAGGCTTCATCAGTTTAGGCCAGCAATTTTTTAAGAAGCTCATGGTTTGTCTACAGCAAGCACTGGCAGGGCTGCAGTTCTGTTTTTGGATGAGAGCTCAGGCCACTGTAGTTGAGGGAGCTACTTCTGCAGCTGAAGGAGAGCACAAAGGGCTCAAGTGCTTCAGGTCTGACGCAGATACACCTCCAGAACAAAAGGTTGCAAGTGCGCTTTCAGGTTTTGAAACTTGGGACATGGAGAATAAGGAGAGAGAATTGTTGCTTTTAGGCAGCTTATCTCCTGATGAAAGGGAGATTTTCTTAGTGGAGGGGGAATGATTCTGAATTTATTCATTTGTTTCCTAGAGAAGAACTGTCTTCTCTAATTGCTCAAATAACGTTGACACTCCATATGGCTGAACCAGCAGTAAAAAGAGATGATGCTGGTTGACCCCATCTTGGAGGGCTTCCATAAACCCTCTAGAGTTTTCCCTTTGTATCAGGCATTGCACAAGATGGTAACCACAGAACGGGAAGCTCCTGAGATGGTTTTGACGGGTTTTGGTATTTTGGGTAAATTTTACCCTTTGCCAGTGAATGATGTGGAACAGTTGTTGTTTTTTCCAAGGGTGGATGCCTTTGGCAATGGCGGTGACGAAAAAGACCACTATTCCAGAAGAAGGTGGTTTAACCTTGAAGGATTTGCAGGACAGGAAGGTAGAAATTCTTTTAAAGCAGGCTTTTTTGCTGCCTTTGCCTTGGGTGCACAGACAACGATTTGTGGCATGGGCTCTTTTCCACTGGACACAGCAGCTTTTGGAGTCCTAGAAGTAAGCTTGGTTAAAGACAGATGCAGCCTTCTTGTCTGAAGCCCTCTGTGATCTTATTTGCATCACTTCCAAGTTGGTGCCATTGATAGTAGTGGCTTTGGCTCCACCATTGGTTTGTGGATTCCACTTCCAAAGTGCACCTCTGTAGTTTGAGAAGGGTTTTTGTTGGGAGAAGCTGGTGAAAGACTTGTGTGAATCCAAGCCTCAACATCTAGCATCACTTCCAACTCGGTGGCATCGATAGTAGTGGCTTGGAAGTGGCTGTAGCTCTAGCATTGTTTTGCGGATTCCATTTCTGAAGTGCATCTCTGTAGGTTGCCTTTCGAGAGAGGCTTTTGTTTGGAGAAGCCAGCAAAAGACTTGGGTAAATCAAAGCCTCAACATCTAGCAGAAGATTGTCTGTGTACTTGAGTGAAGTGTTCATCTGGGCATTTCCAGTCTAGAGACTGGGGTTATTGTCATACCGCTTCGACATCGGCAGCATCTTCCTCTTCCTATGGGGGCAGTAAGTTTAGGAAAAGTCAGCCCTTTTGAGGAACATATAGTAAGGGTTGTGATAGTGGTGGAACCACTGCCGGAAGTTCCAAGAGCTTGCAATGAATCACAGCTGACCTACTCCAAGATGGTGCGTATTGGAGGTCCACTTTATCACTATTACTTGAAATGGGTCTGAATCACTTCAGATCAGCAAGTTCTCAAGGTAATTCGGCAAGGATATGAGCATGAATTTGCAGAACCCCCTTCAGATACCTTTTTGGAATCCCAACAAGGGACTAAGTCCATTCAACTGTGAATGTCGATATCTCTCTGCTTAACAATTGTCTTTCTCACATTGCTTCTTGGCTATCCTCTAATTATCTTCACTTGAACCCGTCCAAATCCACAGCCATGTGGGTCTCTCTGAGTACTCCCTGTCCAGTCATCGCCCCTCAAATCAACTCCAGTTTCCCTCACTTCATCCTTCCATTATTTAGGTGTAACACTAGACTCGTTTCACAACCATGTGTCTTCTATCTCCTGTAGCTCCTTCTATGTACTACGACAAATTAGAGCAGTGCGTTCCATACTGTCTCCTTCACTCATCACTCTATTGCTGGCTTTGGTGATGAGCAAATTAGACTATTGCAATGTGGTCCTAGCAAACTTACCATCCTATCAGCTTCAGCGCTTACAATTATTACAAAACACGGCAGCACGTCTCATTACACATGCTCAGCGGTCTGATCATGTCACTCCTCTCCTTCACCACCTCCACTGGTTACCCCTCCGATGGATGTAGGTTTCAATACAAGTTTCTTATTCTGACACATAGGGCACTCCATACATCAAATCCACTTTATCTGGCGAATCTCATCTCTCTTCATACCCCTTATCGACAACTTCAGTCATTACATGCTAACCGGCTTTCCTTACCTTCTCCCTCCCAGGCCCATATGGAACAAACTTGTCACGCTGCCTTCTTCTTTCTCGGTCCCTCACTCTGGAACGCTCTACCTTCTTCCCTCCGTCTGGAACCTTCCTACCCAAAATTTAAAAGTTTACTAAAAACCCATCTATTCGAACAGGCTTTTGAGCTTCCCTGTGGATAGCCCTACCTAGTTATTGTTTATCTACTTTTGATGACTTTACTATTCCCCTCTACTTCTCTCCTATAATTTAATGGCGTTCCTTTCCTTTTTCTATGGCGTAGACATGTTTATTGTAAACTGCTCTAATGTCTCGACTAGGGCGGTATCTCAAATGTCTAGATAAAGATAAAAGGACAACTGTGTTAGAAACCTTAACTCGTCTTCAGCAGTTGGGGACTGTAATCCCGGTACCCATTTGGGACTGGGAGAGAGGTCTATATTCCATCTACTTCATGGTACCCAAGAAAGGAAAGTATGTTCTAGCCCATCTTAGACTTCTGAAGAGTCATCTAGGCCCTCTGTGTGCCATGGCTTTGCAGGGAGACCTTGTAGTCGTTTCAGGCAACGGTTTGGAAGAATGAGTTTCTGACCTCCATGAATCTCTCCGATGCCTATCTTTACATTCCCATTCTGCTTCAGTCTCGGAATTTTTTGCATTTTTACATTCTGGGTTGTCATCTTTCAGTTTCAAGCCCTTTCTGTTGGGCTCACAATGACCTCACAAACCATTTCCAAGGTCATGGTGCTGGTGGCTGCCTTTTTGTGTAAAGGAGATCAGAGTTCATTTCTACTTGAACAACTACATAGTTGATTCAGATGAATTTAGAAGAGGTCTCTCAAAAGGCCCCCATGACGGTTATCTAGCTCCTAGAGAGATATGATTGGGTAGTAAATTATCCAAAGAATCAGTCTGTTCCATTTCAGTCTAATAAGAGAAAATATTTTTTTACTCAATGCGTTATCAGACTCTGGAATTTGTTACCAGAGGGTGTCATAAAAGCCGTTACTGTATCTAGGTTTAAATAAGGTTTGGACAAGTTCCTGGGGGAATGGGCCATAAACCATTATTAAAAAGGGTCTGGGAAATCCACTGCTTACCCCAGGACGAGCATTGTGGAATCTGTATGCCTTTTTGGGAACCTGCCAGGTACTTGCGACTTGGATTGGCCATTGTTGGAAATAGGATACTGAGGTAGATGGACCTTGGTCTGACCCAGTATGGCTTCTCTTATGTTCTCATGTCTCTGGAATATCTTGGGGCTCACTTCAGTACCCAGCTGGGCAGGGCAGGCCTACTGCAGGAGAGAGTAAAGAAGTTGCACACACAGCTTTCCAGATTTTCTGCCCAAGACATCCCTAGGATGTGGGACTATCTTGAGTTGTTGGGGACCATGGCAGTAGTCCTGGATCTGGTTCCTTGGACAAGATCACATGCATCCCCAGAAAGAAACTTCTGTTCAAATGGGTACCCCAAACTCAGAATTACAAAGTATGACTTTCCCTGTCCTGCAGGCTGAAGAGGGAGCTCCAGTGGTGGAAGTCTCCCGAGCACCTATTGAGGAGGATACTTTTGGAGTCTCCTGCCTGAATCATCATGATCACAGACACCAGTCTGTCAAGTTGGGGAGCTCATTGCCAGGGCAGGGTGGTCCAGATTATTTGGTCTCGACAGAAGGCATCCTGGTCCATCAACAAGTTGGAAGCTGAAGAGATTTGGTTGGAACTGGTCAATTTCTGGGACTGTCTTCAAAGACTATGTAAACAAACAGGGTGACACCTGAAGAATGGCAGTGGCAGAAGAGGTGAGGATGCTCTGTTTCTGAGCAGAGTCATCTTCTGATCCTGTCGATGTTCCACATTGCCAGTGTAGACAATGTTCAGGTGGCTTTCCTAAGAAAGTCAACCCAACCAATAGGCAAACCAGGCAGTCGCCTAGGGCAGCATTTTTTTGGGGGCAGCCTCTGAAACTTCCTCTCATGCTGGACCTGCTCTGGCAAAGGCTGATATCCATGAACAACCCAGCTCCCTTCTTGATTACAGTGTGGCCCTTGAAAAGAAAACTTTGGAACATAACTTGGCAATGATTAATACACTTTCAAGGGCTTGTAAGTCTCTGTGTCTCTAGTTTATTTTTGAGTTTGGCAGCTCTTTGATACTTGGTGTTCAGGGTGCAAGGTTTTAGTGAGAAAGACGAGCATTCCAGACATTTTGGCCTACATATAAGGTAGTCTTGATAAAGGGCTCACTCCCATTTCTCAGATCAGATTGCAACCTTAACCTGTTATATAGGGCAGGTTGAGGGCTTCTCTCTAGCAGCTCACCCAGATTTGTACGAGTTTCTCAAGGGCATTTAAAGAATTTGGCCTCTATATGTCCTCTGGTGCTGTCCTGTGTGCTGAAGCACATGGCCTGCTGCAGTAACAAAGCGGTGGCACAAAACCACTGCTTTTAAAATACTGCTGCCGCCGCCCAACTCACCCTCAAGAATGAATCGACAGCAGCGGGGGGTGGTGGCACGACTGGTGTTTCTGCCTAAGGTGACAGAAACCCTTGGGCTGGCCCTGGACTAGGCTCGGGCATCCTCCTAGCCTCAGGTACAAATAGTGCCACCAGGTGAGATTTGCAGAGCGGCAGCCGAGTTGTCCTTGCCTTCTTTTGTTGAAGCATTACTGCTTAGATGTACAAGCTAGAGAGCATACTGCCTTTTGTAGAGCAGTACTAGAAAACACCTTGTCTTCCTCCCATCTAGAGTTGTAAGCTTGGATCCATTCCATTTGTTGGATGGTCTAGCAGGATGAAAAGGAAAGATAAATTTGTTCTTACCTGATTATTTTATTTCTTGAATCCTGCTAGACCAGTCCAGAACCCACCTCCAAAGACGTTTCCTTAGTTAGTGTCCACATTCATTCCTTCTTGTTTAGAAGGATTCTGTTACCACGCAGAGTGTTGTACATTCTTATATTTCTGACTATTGCTTGTTTCTTAGTGTTTTCTCTTAGCTTGAGCAGTAGTATACTGTTAAAGTTAGTGCTGCAGCAATCCTTATACTGCTGATTACATTATTAAAAATCTATGTTCTCTGTTTCCCATCCACTGGTTGGGGAGCACAACCCATTTGTCTTGACTAGTCTAGCAGAATTCAAGGAAAGAAAATTATCAGGTAAGAACAAATTTATCCTTTGGTGTCATCAGACTACAAAATCTTTTCCCACATGCATACAGTGTTCTCTAACTGTTAGCAAATGCTATGTGGCATATCATATGGCATTTTTTCTGCAGTGGCTTCCTTCGTGCCAAACTCCCATGCAGGCCATTTATGTGCAATAAAGTTGAAATTGTTGAACAGTCAATAGTTTTTCCTAATTTCAGGCAGTGACATCTGTAGTTTGTTTATTTTTTTAACGTAATCCTAGGGCTGATAGTGACCTTCATCAGCAGTTTCCTCAGCACATGGTTACTTATTTTGGAGGGACAGCCCAACCAAGGCAGTACCTTGATGACAAACTGTTTTCTTATTACAGTGATGGGCATGACAGAGCCCTGAGAGATGCTCAAACACATGGACATTTTTTATAGCATTCCATCAATCTGTGCCTTTGGACGTTATCCTGGGATCCTTTTGGCAGCTTCCTGTTCGAGCAGAAAAAGCTTGCTGCTTCTTCCAGGAGTATTCAGATATGCTTAACTGACAAGAGTTCCATTAAACTTCTCATGGGCCTTGTTAAGGCAGTGTTTGGAAACAAGTTAATTTAGCTTTGCTATAACAAAGGTATGAAGACTTATGCAGTTAAGATGTTTTGGTTCTTCATTCTTAGCTGTTTGAATATTTCTACAGTTTTCACATTGAAATTAAAGAGTATGTTGTATAGATCAGTGAAAAAAACCTCCAGTTTTAAGATATTTTAATTTTTTAGATAGCAAAGTGTGAAAGAGTAGAGAACTAGCCTAGTGGTTAGAGTAACAGCCTAGCACCCAGGAGATCATCAGCTACTAGTATGCAAACTCAAGCTAAAGTTGAAAAAGAACAAACCACTCATGAATGCAACAAAAAATGACCTCGAATATACCACTGGAATTTAAAGATTGCCTACAAAATCTATTTGCTGCTTTAGATACAAATTACAGAGCTCCAGAAGAATTATGGAAGGACATCAAGAAGGTTGTGTTAGAAGAAAGCGAGAAGTCTCTGCAAAAGGTGAAAAAGCAAAAACGGCCAAATGGATGACTGAAGAAACTCTGAAAATTGTCCAGAAACACAGAGGAGCTAAAGCCAAAGGAGAAGGAAAGACAATCGCAGAACACTCAACAGAGATTTCCTAAGTGCAGCAAGACGGGACAAGGAAAAGTACTACAATGATACATGCAAGAAATTAGAAGCAGAAACTATTAGAGGAAGAACAAGATCAGCTTTCCTAAAGCTACGAGAGTTAAAGAAAAAATTCCAGCCTTGAATTGGAATGTTACAAGATGCTCAAGGTTCTATGTTGAATGATAATGAGAAGATCAAGAAAAAGATGGAAAGAGTATACAGAGTTTTATATGATAAATATCAAGTGGACCAATAGCCGTTTCAACCTGTAACTTATGATCCAGAACCATTGGTGATGAAAGAAGACGTTGAAGCAGCATTGAAAGCCTTATCAAAGAACAAAGCACCAGGCATTGATGGCATTCCCATAGACGTATTGCAGCAATCGGATGCAGCTTTTACCATACTTACAAGGCTCTGCCAAGAAATTTGGAGGACACAATGGCCAACTGACTGGAAAAGATCTGTGTTTATACCAATACTAAAGAAAGGTGATCCAACTGACCGTGGAAATTATCGCACAATCGCTCTGATCCCACATGCCAGCAAGGTTCTACTGAAGATTATTCAACAGAGACTACAACCATACCTGGAACAAGAACTACCTGAAGTACAAGCAGGGTTCAGGAAAGGGCGAGGAAAAAAAGACATCGTCGCGGATGTGAGATGCATTCTTGAAAAGACTAAAGAATGCCAAAAGGATATCTATTTGTGCTTTATCGACTATAGCAAGGCTTTTGACTGTGTAAACCATGAGACACTCAGGGCCACATTAAGAAACAGTAGGTATACCAGAACACCTGATCGTTCTCTTGTACAATCTGTACATTGATCAAGAAGCAACAGTTCGAATGGAACAAGGAGAAACAAAATGGTTTAAAATATGCAGCCTTGTCTTACACCTTTGCTTACTTTTTCCCTACCTGTTTAATTTCCTTGCAAATCATCAGAGAAGCAGGATTGTATGAAGACAACAGAGGTGTGAAGATTGGTGGAAGGCTCATCAACAACCTTCGCTATGGTGATGATACCACATTACTGGCTGAAAGTGAAGATGATCTGAAACATTTGCTTCTCACGATCAAAGAACATAGTCTTAAAACTGGCCTGCACCTTAATGTAAAGAAGACAAAGATCATGTCAACTGGCAAAATCAACAAGTTCATTGTTGAAGGAGAAGAAATTGAAATCGTGGACAACTTTATCCTACTTGGATCAACTATCAATAAAGAAGCAACAAGCAGTCAAGAAATCCGACGATGCATTTCTCTTGGCAGAATGGCTATGAAAGACCTAGACAAGATTCTCAAGAGCAGAGATGTCTCTCTCCATACAAAGATTCGACTCGTTCAAGCTATGGTATCTTCAATAACATCATATGGATGTGAAAGCTGGACATTGAAAAAGATAGACAGGAAGCAAATTGATATCTTTGAATTATGGTGCTGGCGGCGAATACTACGTATACCATGGACTGCCCGAAGAACAAATCAGTCAGTACTAGAGGAGATCAAACCTAAGCTTTCTTTAGAAGCTCAGATGACAAGACTTCGACTTTCATACTTTGGACACATCATGCGAAGAGAGAGATCATTGGCAGGATAGAAGGTGAATGCAAAAGAGGAAGGCCAGCAATGAGATGGATCGATACAATAACAGCAGCTACGGGTGCCAGTCTGTCAACAATGAGCTGCTTAACTGAAGACCGAACCCAATTTAGGACAACTATCCAGAGGGTCGTTATGAGTCGACCCTGACTCGACGGCAGTTAACAACAACAACAACCCAGGAGATCTGGGTTTGTTTCTCACTGGCACTCCTTGTGACCTTGGGCAAATCACTTTACCCTCTATTGCCTCGGAAGAAAAGACCTGGTAATCTGCTCTGGTCATAGCTTGCCAAGAAATCCCAGGGGCTGCTGGGTTACCAGGAGTCAGCATTGACTTGACGACACTTAAAAAAAATGTACAAAGGTGTGAAGATGTTTGCAAAACGCTATGCATATGTCCCCCAAAAAAACCCTCTAGCATATTGCAATCTTTTATAATGAGTAAGTTTGTTTGGAAAACCTCTTATAGTCTGACGTTTCAGGTACAGGATTTTTAAAATTGATGTAAGCAGTATGTTTGACAGCATAAGGAGGAAGCCATGCATTTTTATTGACTCCAAAATGAATGTGTAAATGTTTTTTTGTTGAATGCATTTTCAGAAAGTGAAATTAGATAACACATTTTTTGATGAGATTTCTATAGATGTATAAGTAAAAATGCAGACTGATTTTGTGAATCACTAATTTATAAAATAAAAGGAATAGTTGAATTTCCCTAGCATGTGAGGCAGGTTGTATTACACTGGGCGACACTGCAAAACATGAAAAGCTTAGGGTGTATCAGTAACAGGAAATGATTGCTCAGGAGCCCTCCACCCATGACAAGTAATCAGCAGACTATGAAAGAGAGCACAAAGAAAATATTCAAGTGGCAGGCCCTAACTAAAGGCTGATAAACTGACAATGGAGATTTTCGAGCTGAGACAATTAGAAGCCCTGTACTTGTTGGCTCTGGCTACAAAATATTGCAGATTGAACAGAAAACAAAGGATGAGAGTTAACAGATTGATGCTTGCTCATTTGATTCTAATAAACGCTATAACATGGAACTAATTTTCCTTACAGCCTTGACAGCAAAGCAGGAAACATTTGTTTCCTTTTCTATGGAATCAATTTAGGCACATTCTATGTTTGAATGTCACTGTTAAAATTATCCGTTTGCTCAAAAGCTTGCCATCACTATGGGTCAGCTTGGAATCATGAGTGTATTGGAGACTAGGCTGTGTTCTTTATTGTGATATAGTGATTGCTGTCAGCACTCATTTCAGTTTCAGTTGAATTAGGTTTGTTTCTAAAATCTAATTTAGGATGAATGATCAGTTTACCTACAGTTTGATTGCATGATTACAACCATGCAAATTCAGATTTTAACTGCATGAATATCCTCTCTACACTCTGCAGGCAACCAAAAGCCGTGCTTCATAAGAAGTGACTCAGTATTAAAGATTTAAATTTAAAACAAATAGCTATTATCCATGTACTGTTTTGGCTGAATTGCAACACTGGAGCCTGATTGAGTTGCAGTAATGATTCATTGGCAATGGGTTCTCACGAGTCGGAAAGTCTGCAGGAGTTACTCAACAGTGATGTGCTTGACTCTTATGATTTCTCCTCCCTGTGAAAAGAAGCATTCCAAAATAAATACTGGAAGAGGAGAAACCGATTTGGTTTGTGGTAGAATAACTCTGTCAGTGTCTTTTGGCTGGCTTGTTTTTACCTAATTTTGGGCTAGAGAAAGCGGTATATTATTTACATTTTGTTCATTTTGGTGTATTACAGTATTTTCTGTATGTTTTCTTACATGTATATTTTTTAAACTTTTTTTAAAATAGAAATTCAGTAAACATAACAAGGAAGGAAGCAAATGGCTTACTTTATGCATGGATTGTTTTTAATGCTTTTCCGTTTTGACCCTATTGCAAATGACCTTGCCATAAAAAGATTGCGTTAATGTTCAATAATACATTAACCTGATACCTACCCTGTCATCCCATTTCCCATATGCCCCCAAATTTAAACATAATATGTGAACTTTCACTGACGTTATTGTGCTTTGGCTGGACAAATGGATGGTTGAATCAGTCCCTGCCATCTTTATTTGTATGAATTCCAACATAGTAAAAAAGGAAGGAAATCTGAAGATTATTTCCTAGCTGGAGAATGATGTCACCTGTTAAATGTGAAGTGATTAATGTATCTGTATCTGCAGGATGTTGTGATGTAGTCTCTCTGGAGCTGTTTGCTCTCTGCTCAGTATGGAGAATATTGGCATCTGTGTGCATAAGTGTCATGGGAAATCTGATAGTTTGGAGAGAAAGCATGCTGAAAAATTAAGTGGTATTATACATTCATCTTCCACTACCAGAACAGGTAGAATTCAGTGGATTTGCAATAATGTAGTAAACACATTGTGAAAAATTCCATAGATGGAGAGGGCAAATGAGGGCATGTTCATGCAGATAAGGAAGGCGCCTGGAATAAGCCAGAAGAGAGATTGTAATGATTCTAATATTGGCTTGCATAACTCTTGTGAAATTTTGCAAAGGAACAGAGCATGCACCTCTGGGTGGAACAAAACTGTTTCCTTAGTTCAGTAATCAACCGGAAAACATGATGCAGTTTCAGGACATGCCAGAGAGTGGAGGAGTCATGAGAAATGTGCTAAAGTTGTTCAGCAGCTTTTAGTTGCATAGAGCCATTAGTTTTTCAATATTCCTGAAATCAACGTGGAAGAAATTGTCTAAAGGGCGGGAGTTTAGCTAACTTGTTAAAGCAAATGCACTACCAACATATTGTTTAGATAATCGGTTGTTTAAAAAATTCATTGAAATCCTATCTCTGTTCTGATTTCTAGTGAATTACTAATAAGATAGTGATGTTGGAAGGTTTTTTTTGGAAACAACTCCTTTATGCATTTATGAACACATGAAATTGAGAACTGCTGTACTTTTTTGTTGTCAGAATGCTATAGTCCTCTGACACACAAAATCTGGCTATAGCATGAATCTCTGGGGCAGAAATCTGGTCAAAGATATTGAAACTGTGGGAATGAAAGGAGGAGGGAGTGTTCTTGAAAGACTTTTAACCTATTGGATGTGAACTGGGGTATTCCATCTGCAGAATCAGAATGAAGAAAGACAAATGGTGATACAGTAGAACCCATCAGGGGAAGGGGCAAAGCTGGATCTAGTACTCACAAATGGAAACAGTGCGTCTAATGCCAGGTGGGTGCCTTGCTAAGCACCAGTAATCATCGGAAGGTATGGTTTGATATAAAACCTAAGGCAAAGATTTCAAAGTAGGAAAAAAACTGGTAAAGAGGGGGGAGATGAACAAAGTGGAAAAACAATGGCCTAACCTAAAAAACTATAATGTTGGCATGCCATCTTTATGTAAGGAAAGTAAATAAAAGCAAGGGTAAAAGCAAATTGATATGGTTCTCTAAGGAAATGGCTGCAGAAATGAAGGCAAGAAAGATGGTGTTTGCAACATAAAAAGGAGCTGAAAAAAAGATGAACACAGAAAAGAATACCAGCTACACCTGAAAGAGACTAAGATAGAAATGAACACAGCTAAAGTGAAGACAGAAGGTAAAGATGGCTAACAACGTAAAATGAGCTGTTGAGGAGAGGAGGAAGGTCAGAAATGGAACTGTTCAATGTTCATGGAAGAAAATAATGGAGAGGAACAGCAGATGGCCTACAAACGGGAGGTTTTTATGGGAGTGGAATAAATACCTTACTGTTGAGAAAGAATGTGTTCATGAACAATTTGCAAAACTGAAAGTGGACAAAGCCATGGAGCTGGATGCGATACATCCCAAGATATTTAAGGAGGCAGAGAGATACCCTGGCAGAACTGTTGAAGGATATGTTTAATAGAACTTAGTTGGAGAAAGATGACACTGGTTCCTCTTGACAAACAGAAAAGAGGAGGGAACTAGAGTAAGTAAGCCTTACCTCCGTAGTGGAAGAAGTAATAGAGATGCTACTAAAGGAAAGGATAATGAGCTATCTATAAAAAACAAAATTGCTGAACATATAAATAGTCATGGTTTAATGAAGGAGTTGCCTAATGATTAGAGCACTGACTTGGGAACCAAGAGACCAGGGTTTGAATCCCACTAATACTCTTTGTGGCCTTGGGCAAGTTATTAACCCTCCATTGCCTCAGAAAAATCCAAGTTATCAATGTACCTATTTAATGTACATTACCAAGTTTAAGTTACAATGTAAATTGCTTTGACTGAAACGATAAAGCGGTACAAAAAACTGTTAAATAAATATGAATTTAGTCAAAGGAAGTCATACCTTGCCAAGTTTCTGCATAACCTTTTGAAGACACAAATTTGTGGATAGGGGTGAGCCAGTTAATATAATATATTTAGATTGTCAGAAAACATTTCACAAAGAACCCCATGAGAGATTCTTAAGGAAATTAAAATGTCATGAGATAGGAGGCAATGCCCTATTGAGTAAGAGTCAAAGTATTTATTTATTTTATTTAACAGGTTTTATATACCGCTTTATCGTTTCAATCAAAGCGGTTTACATTGTAACTTAAACTTGGTAATGTACATTAAACAGGGATATTGATAACTTGGCTTTTTCTGAGCAATGGAAGGTTAAGTGACTTGCCCAAGGCCACAAGGACTGCTAGTGAGAATTGAATCCTAGTCTCTGGGTTCCCAAGCCAGTGCTCTAACCATTAGGCTACTCCTCAATTCAAATAGGGCCAGCATAACAATTAGGCAAAACTAGGCAGTCACCTAGGGTGGCAGCTTCTTGGGCCTGGGGGAGGGGCAGCAAAGAGCATCAGCGTTCAAAGAAAAGCAATATGTTATGCCAACTACACAAAGTCAGAGCCCTCAGCACATTCATTTACCTGCAGGGAAAGCAGGCACACATGTACATACAAAGCAAAGTTTAATATTTAAAAGCGTGATGTAAAGTTATGCATTGGTTTAGGATTGTTATTGAAAAGGTGATGTACAGATGATCATAATCTTTGTTTAATTACACAGGTACACTACCAAAAAACTGCCTCCAGTTTTGCAACTGATTCCTATAGATTTTGGGGTGCTGAATCCAGGAAAAATAGCCAAAATGTTCCATCACGTCACATTTTCTTGCAAAATTAGATTTCTTACCCATATAAGGAATGTTCACATAATTTCTTTTTAGCCGACTGCAGTTTATTTTCTTGGCCCAAAATAGAGGTTGTAATGGTTAACATAACGGAGACCCAGACGACCTAGCGACCATAATAAATCTGGCATCCTTCACCCAGGGTCCAAATAAACCTAATTGGATCGTAGGAGATATCAACCTACCATCAGTACAGGACACTCAAGCAACAGCATTCCTAGACGCCCTAGATAGCCTAGGATACACGCAAATGGTGCAAGAACCCACTCATGAGAAAGGCAATATCCTCGACCTCATATTCGCACCGCAACTAATTTTGGATCAACCACAAAGCATCGTGCTATCAATAACTGCAGTCCCTTGGACCGACCACAAACTCATCACCTTTCAGATGCCTACCACTAACTGTTCGCACAAGACAAAAACGGATAAAAGCAGGCCCGCTAACTCAGCGACCAGAAGTTTCCACCCATTTAACAGAGAACGCATCCTCACTGAAATGGACACACTCTTTGATGACACCTCACTAAGCCTAGAAGAGTTGATCTCTTTCTGGAACAGAAAACTCAGCTCAATCGCTGTCCGCCCTCCAACGAACAAGAACCCAAAGAAGCGATCTACAGCCCCATGGTTCACAGCCGAATTAAAAGACTCACTAACCATTTTAAGAAGGCTAGAAAAACGATGGAGAAAGTCACGCACCAGCAGTGACCAATCAGCTTACATCCAACACCTGGCGGGGCATCGTAAAGCCATCACAGATAAAATCAGACAACACCACACAGACACCCTGAAACGGTCATTGAATAAACCTCATGACCTGTTTAACTTAGTTAAAACGCTTGCCAAAGAACCAACCCCGGAGCACCACAGCATGATCCACCCACAGGACTATGCAATTTACATGCAATCTAAAATGTGCAAGACTAATAAAATATTAATACCAGACCCTCTTGATGAACAAGACTACCCAGTATCACTGACATCCTTCTTCACTCCCTCGAAGAGAACTATCGAAGATACCATTCTAGCTCTAAACACAACCACTGCACACACAGACCCTTGCCCTGCACACTGGATAAAGGACCTGCGATGTGACATATCTCCAATTATAGCAAAAATCTTAAACCATTCCTTCACCACTGGCTCTTTCCCAACCACGCTCAAGCAGACCTCTGTAAGACCGCTGTTAAAGAACACCAAACTGGATCCTCAAAAGGTTGAATCTTATAGGCCCATATCTAGCATACCTATGCTAGCAAAAATCATCGAGAAAATAGTGCACAGGCAATTACAGGATCATATAGACACCTCAGCTCCACTGGATCCGGCTCAACATGGTTTCAGAGAGTCACATGGAGTAGAAACGCTACTCACAACTCTCCTCAACAACATAATCTCAGGTGTGGATAACATACGCCAGGGTTTCGCTCTTGTCTTTCTAGACATAGCAGCGGCTTTTGACTCGGTATGCCACGAAATTCTCATCTGCCGGCTAAGGGAAAAAGGCATCTGTGGAACAGCACTCGAATGGTGCAAATCTTACCTGTCCGATAGATGGCAGCATGTCAGAGTCGACGGGGATACATCTGAACCTTTCCAACAAAGTCAAGGTGTACCTCAAGGATCCTCTTTATCTGCATTGATGTTTAATATATACATTCAACCCATCTGCGACATCATCAAATCCTTTAATGTCAGTTACATGATATATGCAGACGACGTGCTACTATATATGCCAATATCATTGGATTGCCTAGACCTTACCCCGCTGACTAACTGCTTTGACACCATATCAGAGTGGCTCCTATCACAAAACCTGAGAATACAACACAAAAAGACAGAAGTCCTGTTCGTCTCGAGGAACACCAACTTCACCCCTCCTAGTTGTATTAACGTAAAGGATGCCCAACTCCAAGTTAAACCGTCGATACGCTACCTGGGAGTAACGCTGGACCAAAACCTTGACATGAAGAACCACATAGCCAACACAGTCAAGGCAATCTACTTTAAAATCAGATCCCTCAGACACCTACGCATGCTACTTGAACCGGATGATTTCCGTACCATTTATCAAGCCCTTATACTCCCCCATTTTGACTTCTCAAACTCCATACTACAAGGACTCCCCCGGTCCACCCTGAACCCCCTGCAATTAGCCATGAATAGTGCAGCGAGAGTACTCCTCGGGGCATCCAGGAGAGATCACTTAACACCCCTTCTAAAACAGCTACACTGGCTCCCCATTCAAGCAAGGATCAGTTTCAAGACCTTACTGCTAACATTCAAAGCGGCTAAGGGGCTCACCTCTTCCTCTCTCTCCAACCTCATACAACCACTTGCACCAAACAGGCCACGAAGAACAGCAGAATTAAACACACTAGTTATCCCAAATGACACCACAAGATGCACTAGATCAACAGCCAACAGAGCCTTCCGACTCTGCGCCCCGACTTTATGGAACAACTTACCAGCACAAATCAGAGCAGTACCCAACTTGAGTCAGTTCAGAAAGGCACTAAAACATTTCCTCTTCCTTAAATATCTCAATGACAGCTCCGAACATAACCCCCAGGCGAATAGCTTGAGTGGTCAAACAAACAGACCCTCATAACAGGCCAACTTCTCAATGAAATAACAAGCAGTTCCAAGTACTATTGTACCACCTTTGTATATAGTTAACCATGATATCCCTTATCAGATAACCCTCCATTGTATTTAGTTTCCCCTATTTCGCCAAGTTATACTTCCTGTTAAATGTAACTGACCAGACATATGTAAACTGTCGGATGTTTTCTGTTCAATGTAAACCGCGCTGATGTCTAATAGTGCGGTATATAAGAATTGTTAATAAATAAAATAAATAAATAAAATAAAATAAACTAACTAGAAACACTCCCTCATGATATTTTAGAGTGTTTTGTATTCATTTTATACATTAACAGGACAATTGGGAGGCGGGGGGCTAAATCCAGTACTCGCGCTGGCGCATGTTCTTTCCTGTTCACCTCGCCTCGTTCGCTCGCTCAAACACGGTGGTTGCAACATGAACGTTCCTGTCAAATTTCAGTTTCTTGCAAGTTCATTATTACCTTTTGTTTGCTCAGTCGTAATCCAGCTTTATTCCGAAGTGGTTCACTACAGTTGTAGTTTGCAGTGCTGTGTATTTGTGATGGCTCACAGAGCCAGAGGTTGCGTCAACTCTCCGGACAGTTTTTGTTTTATTTGTGGGGAATATACCGTGAAAAAGCGGCAGAGGAACATTTCTGCATTTATTAAAAAAGTATATTTCGCCTATTTCGGTTTGAAGTTAGGCGATCAAGACAAACCGTGGGCTCCTCACAAAGTGTGCAAGACATGTGAGGAAGACCTACGCTTATGGATGAAAGGTAAAAAACAAGCATTTCGTTTCGGAATACCTATGATGTGGCGTGAACAAAGAGACCACAGCAGTGACTGCTATTTTTGCTCTTGCATTGTGAAGGGATACAACTTAAAAAATAAGAACGTAATAAGTTACCCCAACCTTCCCTCAGCAATTAGGCCTATGCCTCATAGCAACGAAGTACCTGTGCCTGAACCACCAAAATCTTTGTATCATATTTGTGTGGACGGTTCTGATCATGATGAGACTCATCAGATGGCTTTTCCCGATGAGTCCAGTACTTCCGAGTTTGAAACTGAACCAGATCCGAAACCTGAACTTTTATTTATTTATTTATTTATTTATCTATTTCTTCTATACCGCCCCTTCCAGAGATCAGGGGCGGTTTACATGGAACAATTGCATACATTTGCATAACATTACATAGAACAAGAACTTCTTAACTTTTTACATATAACAGAACAGTAAATTGTCAGAACTATTTACAGGGTGTATACTTTTGTATACTGCTGAATTTACAGGGGAATGTCAGCAAGCTGGCATTGCTATTTATAGAAATTATTTACAAGAATACATGATTCGCTATTCAGGTGTGTGTGTGTGTGTGTGTATGTGTGAGTGTGTGTGTGTATAAGTGTGCGTGTGTTTGTGTGTGTATGTGAGTGGGTTTGTGTGTGATGGAATTTATTTCCATTTTTTCGTGGGTTGTTTGGGGTGTCTTTGGGGGCTGTTAGAAGAGGAGTTGTGTGTTCAGTTAATTGTGTTTCTGCGGTTTTTTTTTGTTTGTGTGTCTGTGGACGCTGTGTGTCTGGACTTGGAGGGTAGGGGATTCCGAAGTGCTCAGAGAATAGGTATGTCTTGAGTTCTTTCCTGAATTGGGAGAGGTCCTTTATGATTCGGATGTCTATTGGGAGGTCATTCCAAAGTGTGGGAGTGGTGAATGAGAAGGCTCTGGCACTGGTGGAGTTTTTGGTCCTCGTGAATGTTTTTGGCAGCTCTAGTGAGAGGGTTGCATTTAGTCTGCGGGCTCTTAATTCATTTGGGACGTGAAGGAGTGTGGATAGATGTGAGGGGGCAATATCGTTTAGTAGTTTGAAGGTTGTTAGTAGTATTTTGTATTTGATTCGATAATTTATGGGGAGCCAGTGTAGATCTAGCAGTATAGGGGTTACATGGTCTGTTAGGTGGGCTTTAGTGACTACTTTTGCACAAATGTTCTGTGCTCTTTGTAATAAGTAGATATTCTTTTGTGGGAGGCCGGTTAGGAGACTATTACAATAGTCAAAGTGAGGGGTTATGAGGGCACTAACGACTGATCTAAAGTCATGCGTGTCAAGGAGGAGCCTTAAGTGTTGATTAGTTTTGAGTTTGTAGAATATAGTTTTTACCGTCTGCTTTATGTGAGGTAGCATGGTGAGGGTGTGATCGATTATAACGCCTAGGTATTTTACCTCTTTTTTAACAGGTATCGTGTTATTGATGGAGATTGTTGTTGGGTAGGTATCTTCAGCCACAGGTGATCTTGATACAAACATTGCCTCAGTTTTTTTGAGATTGATGCTGAGGAAGTTGGTTCCCATCCAGGATGAGGTTTCCGCCATGCATTCGGATAGAGTGTTATAATTAGGGTTTTTCGTGGTTATGGGGAGGGCGAGCATGATGTCGTCGGCATAGATAAAGTGATTGATTTTGTGTTTTTTAAATATTTTTGTGATGGGTTGCAGGTACAGGTTGAAAAGGAGAGCAGAAAGGGCTGATCCTTGTGGTATTCCTTGTCCTTGTCCTTTTCTCTCAAGCTGAATTGAATGATTTAGTCTGGGATTTAGGACTCCCAAAAGATGCTGCCCAACTGCTAGGTTCTCGGCTTAAACAGAAAAATCTATTGTCACCAGGAACAACTTTTTATTGGTACCGCAACCGCGAGACACAATTTTTGAAGTATTTCAGCAAAGAGGAAGATCTGGTATTTTGCAACGATATATACGGAGTGATGGAAAAGTTTAAACTCAAGTATGATCCTGCTGAATGGCGGCTGTTCATTGATTCGTCAAAAGACAGCATAAAAGGTGTTCTTCTTCATAATGGCAACACATTTGCTTCAGTTCCTATTGCTCACTCTGTTGTTCTTCAAGAAAAATACGAGAATTTGGCCCTGATTCTTCAGAAGATTCGTCATGATGAGCATAAGTGGATGATTTGTGGAGACTTTAAAATTCTATCCATGCTATTAGGGCAGCAATCCGGTTTCACCAAATATCCCTGCTTCCTTTGCTTGTGGGATAGCCGGGCCCGCGACCTACACTGGGGGAAAAAAGACTGGCCAATTCGGGAGTATTTGAGACCCGGTGAGAAAAATGTTCTTCATGAGAGCTTGGTACCTCGTGATAAAATTCTATTACCACCTCTCCACATTAAGTTGGGTCTCATTAAGCAATTCATCAAGTCCCTTCCAAAAGATGGTGAGTGCTTTCGGTACCTTTGCTCAAAGTTCCCCCGACTTTCTGAAAAAGGAAACTCATTTCAGGTGGAGCATTCGCTGAAACGATGTCTGAGAAGGAAAAAGAAGCCTGGGATTCCTTCAAGGATGTTGTTCTCAAATTCTTGGGGAACAGGCGGGATGAGAACTATAAGGATATTGTTGCCAGGATGCTCAGTGCCTTCAAAGAACAAGGCTGTAACATGAGCCTGAAAGTCCATTTCTTGCACTCCCATGTGAACTACTTTCCCGAAAACTTGGGGGCGTACAGTGAAGAACAAGGTGAAAGGTTTCACCAGGACATCAAGGACGCAGAGAGAAGGTACCAAGGAAGATGGAACACCACTATGATGGCTGATTTCTGCTGGTTGCTGCTGCGGGAAACCCCAGATGAAAAATACGCCAAGCAGCGCACCAAGAGAAGCATTCGGGGGAAGAAGAAACGGGCCCACCAGGAGATTGATTGACCCAAGAATGACTTTAAAATCTAAACTGTGTTGACAAATATCGTGTTTTTACTAAACTTTGAAATAAAAATTTGCTAGTTATTACCACAGTGTCGGATCTCATTTATTAGAATTTTATTTTCACACCATCGGGTGTTTGTCTTCATGTATTGCAATGGTGCGGTTTGCGTTTTCTATTCTTACATACATACCTGTACAACATTTTTTGCACATTTCTTTGCTTTGCTTTGTGTCTAACCTCGCTCTTATATGCTCAATGTTTGTGCACATGTATGTGGCTGTTTTAAGTGCAGACAATTTTGCTACCATCACAGTGTGTTTTGTTGACATTACTCTATTCTTATGTGCTGCCTTGTTACAATTTTCTTTATTCTTATTTGAATAACTACTAAACAATTAGTATAAAGAATTCATCCAAGAAACTTTTATCTCGATCGCACTCAATCTGAAACGTTCACCTCAAACTGCTAACCCAATGTAGCAAAAAATCTGTACGTGATGGAGCAAATTGGTTACCAGATTTGGATTCAGCGCACCAAAAAACGTAAAAATCAATCGAAACATTAGAGGCAGTTTAAAAAAAAATTTTTTTTAGTGTACCTGTGATATTAGCTGGCAGTACATATAGCAACCAATAAGAAAGCAGTATAATTCAGTCAGTAGCTTTCACAGTAGAAATAACAGCAGATAAAATGAAATGACTGGACTGTCTGGTAGGCCCAACAACAAGTCTACTTACCAGCCCCAGCTTTCTCCTAGCAACTAGCTACACTTAGATGTAAAAATCTCCCAAATTAGAGAGCAGTCTGGCCATCTTGGAAATATTGTATACCTCTGGGAGCAGCAAAGTATTGAGGGAATATGCTGCTGAACTCCCTGAAACAGTGCCTAAGATTGTCAATTAGAATCTAAAACTTGAGAAAGCACTAGAGAGGGAATACAAAGTGTACAGATGTGAAGCTGAACCTGGGTTCCCAGAGTCTGACTACAGCACCTACTGATGCTGTTCCTTGCAATTCAAGGTAAGTATTTGGTCCTTTTATTCCTTATGTTGTAAAGCAGAAGTGAAGCTAGTATTTTTGTTCCTGTTATCTGTTATTTTGAAGATGCTTTCTGCTGCTGTCCAAAAGCTGCATAAACAAATCCCCTCCCCTGGCCTGGTCATATTTCATTACAATATCATTTTTGTTCTGCCTTGGTTTCTTTACCCTTAAATCACACTATTAGGTCATCTGCTGTACAGCAGTTTGTTCCGCTTTCTAGGATTGAGGTTTCGTGGTTGAGTTGTGTTATTACTAGCTTTAAAATTAAAATATGATTTCTCAATTGTATGAGTGTTGAACATATAAAAAGATATTTTGAGGGAAAATAGCATAGGAGGATGTGGAAAAGAGGAAATAAAAATTGTAAGAATGTAAACCTACAGATGCTTATGCAAAAAGTGTTGCAAAACATTCAGTACAGCTAACTACATTTCATTGTTATAGCTTATACAATGCTTTGTAAAAGTCTTCACAGCATCCTACATTTTTCAAATTCTGCTATGGGAATTTGTTCTATTAATCTACTCATCATATTCTAGCTTTTAACATGAGCGAACAAGTACAGAAATGTTAAAAAAGGTAATTAAGAATAAGAAAAGAAAAAGTCTTGTTTGCTTAAGTCTTCACATCCCTTAACAAGATCCTTGGTAGAGGCCCATTTTGCAGGCATAACAGCCATGAATCGTTTAGGGTGTCTACCAACTTTGCTCAGCAGTATGGTACAGTTCTTGCCTAATCGTCTTAGAAGACTAGCTCAAATTCTTTTGAGTTTATTTATTTATTTAGCTTTATTTATATACCATCTTTCTCCGGGTCAAAGCGGTTTACAAGGAACTATTTCAGATATATTGTAACAGTGGCATGTAAACTATATACAGCATGCAAACAGGACTCCAGGGGGGTCTACACTATCTACCGATTATAACATTGATATGAGACAACCTGTGATAAACCACTAAGATCTCCAGGGGGGAATTTAACTATCTACATTTCAGGCTATGTACAGATTAATGCTGTCTGTCGTGTTTGAGTCTTGTGAAGGGTGGGGGTTTATGCTGTTGTGTTGAAGTGTTCCAGGAATAGATGTGTCTTTAGGTGTTTTCGGAAATTCTTGAGGTCGGCAATGAGTCTGAGGTTGTCCGGTAATCTGTTCCATGTGAATGGTACTTATAACTGGAATGCCCTTTCACGTGCTTGCTAGTTTGATTTGGTCCTGGTGTGAGGAATGGTCAGGGTGTTTAATGTGGATGTTCATCTGTTTCTTTGTGTTTGGAAGGGTTGTAAGAGCGAGCTGAGGTACGTGGGGGGGGGGGGGGGTCGGGTCAGGTCCTCGTGGATAGCTTTATGGGTTAACAGTATTGCTTTGTACCTTATGCGGCTCAGCAGTGGGAGCCAGTGTAGCTGTTTGAGTATTGGGAGTTATATGATCTTGCCTTGTAGCTTCCTGAAGGGTACTTGCTACTGAATGGAGCACTGTTTAGAGTGGAAGAAGTTTGATTGTGGTAGTCCTTGGTAAATGGCATTGCAGTAGTCTAGGTAAGGTATTACTGTTGCTTGTAGTACCATCCGGAAGTCTTCTGGCTTGAGGAGTGGTCGGAATCATTGTAGGGTCTTTGCTTTGTGATACATTGTTTTGGTGATTTTATTTATTTATTTATACAGTTTTGTATACCACCTTATCCTTCAATCAAAGTGGTCACAACACAATTGGGGGATACATTTAACACGAGGGGATATGAGACACATACACTAATACTTACAGGGAACATGGGCAATGGAGGGTTAAGTGGCTTGCCCAAGACCACAAGGAGCACCTGTGGGACTAGAAACCCCAGTCCTTCCAGCCCAAGGTTGCTGTCAACTAGTGGGATTTGAACCCCTGACCTTCTGGCCTAAGGTAACTTGTCCCAACCACTAGGCCACTCCTCCCATTTTTGCTTATGTGGGCTTTGAATGTTAGATGTTGGTCTAGGGTAACTACGAGATATTTGACTTCTGACTTCGTTTTGATCATGGTATCATTCAGTGTTATCGTGGGTGGGAGTACAAATGTGTTGTCTCTTGTTATGTAGAGGCTTCTGTCTTATTGAAGTTAATTTACAGGTTATTGTCTCAAAGCCAGTCAGCAACATCCATGAAACAGTCTTGGTAGGCAGGGGGGATGGGTAGATTTGTGTTGATTTGACCATACATCATAATATCGTCTGCATGAATGTGGATGTGAAGACTGTGTGATCTTATGATTGTGCAGAGTGGTTGAAGCTAGAGGTTAAAGAGAATGATGGAGAGGATGGATCCTTGGGGGACTCCCTGCGTTTGCTTGTATGGGATGGAGGTGGGGTTTTTTTTTGTGTTCTGTTTATTGTGGAACTGGGGTGGGGGGATTCCCACATTTATATTATCATTTTACATCATTTTTCTTGCTAGTAAATATGGGTGCTACTATTACAACTGTTGACATTACTATACATAACCATGCTACAAGCCAAAACATTTTCATGATGTACTGGGGAGGGCGGTCCTTGTTTGCCCCCCCCCCCCCCATGTGCCACCCCCTGGCTCTCTCTCTCCTCCTTTTCTACTGGCATGTGTTATCCCCTCAGCTCCTTTTTCTTTTTATCTTTCTTCCCTTTCCCCTTCAATGCCTCCCCCCCCCCCCCCCCCCCCGCACTCAGCCTGGTTTTCTTCTCCATTCCTCACACTCTGGCATTGAATTTATCCCTTTATTTCTGCCTATTCGCGGAGTCTGTGGGCTCTACCATCATTGTTTCCTATTCCCTGAGTTCCTTCATAGCACTGAGCCAATGTTTTCCTGCTGGGGTATCTGTCACTATCCAGTGATTGAGGATCGTTTTCGGGGCTACCATTAAGGCCACTCTAACAAATCTTTGTTCTTCAGCCCTTAGTCCACTAATTTGCAAAAGATGTTCCATCCCCCAGCAATAGTGTTGTATATGTTCATTCTACCTGTACCCCCACCACTTGTCTAATATATATCAGCATCATTTACAAGAATTCTTGCAGGTAGTCGCACTCTAAAAAGGTATGCGTCATGGTTCCTTTATGGATCTTGCATCTCAAGCACTCTGGACCATCCCATAGTTCCATCTTTGTCCCTTGTTCCATGGTTATATATGCCCTATGTATAATTTTATATTGCGTTTCTTGTAGTGTGGCACTAGGTGTTACAATGAACGCTTTGTGCAGGCAGTCTAATAGTAGTGGGGAGTCCACCTGCTCTCCCAGTTCCTTTTCCCACGCTGCCGCCGTCTTCTCACCCCATTCTGTTTGCCGTTGTTCTCTTCCTAACTTATACCAATAGACAAGGAGGTTCTGCTTGTTTGTTATGCCCAGAAACTGCCTATCTAACTCAGTAAACCCCTCTCGGTCCCCCCCTCCTCTAAACACAGTATTTACATAGTGGCGACATTGCAGATATGCCCAGAAGTGTTTGTTTGGGATCCCCCATTTCTCTTTTAGCTGTAAGAAAGTTGGAAATCCTTGTGTCTCCATCTCCAAGAGTTGTCCTCATACTTGCATCCCCTGTCTGCCCTTTGGTCGAAGGGTCACCTATGTAGTAAGAGCTGTTAGTGTAGCTGGGTTTAAAAAAGGTTGGACAAGTTCCTGGAGGAAAGGTCCATAAACCATTATTAAAAGGGACCCGGGATATCACTGCTTGACCCAATACAAGCATTGAGGAACCTGTGTCTTTTGGGGAAACTGCTAGGTACTTATGACCTATATTGGCCACTGTTGGAAACAGGATACTGGGCTTGAATGGACCTTGGTCTGATCCAGTATGGCATATCTTATGTTCTTATCTAGCCCTGGGGTGAACTCCGGGTTCCCTACCAGTGGAGTGAAGAGTGACCTTTCTCTGCCCCTCCCAGCATTCTCCTCCATCACCTCCATGCTTTCCTCAAGGGCTGCAGGAGTCATCGCCTACCGCCTGCCGCACCCTCTTGCTGTCCTCCAGTGATGGGTTCCAAAGAATGCATGTGAGAGGCAGTTAGCATTCATAAAGCCCCATGGGGAGTATCTCTCATTCCCTGTGTGTAGTTCATGTATCCAACGCATTATCGTGGCAACACTTTATAGGCTTAGGTGCGGCAGGCCCACCCCCCTCGTGGTACGTTCCCCCACTAAGTTTATCATAGCTGATCTTGGCTCCCTTCCCCTGCCACAGAAAGGATTTCACAAATCCTTTGTATTCTCTCTCTTCCTGGCCCCGTATCCAAAAAGGCAGCATTTGCAGTGGGTATAGGAGACAAGGGAGAACAACCATTTTAAGCAGGGCCACCCTACCTAAGAGGATTAAAGGGAGTCCCTTCCAGTGCTCACATAATTCCTTCATGCCCCTCATCCTGTCATTCACATTTTTATTATATATACCTTGCCTGGATCTGTGCATAGGTATAATCCCAGATATTTAAGGCCTCAAGGAGTGGAGGAGTGGCCTAGTGGTTGGGGCAAGGTACTTCAG
This sequence comes from Ichthyophis bannanicus, assembly GCA_033557465.1. NCBI lineage: Eukaryota > Metazoa > Chordata > Amphibia > Gymnophiona > Ichthyophiidae > Ichthyophis > Ichthyophis bannanicus. Next base: position 1,769,165,987 of record CM066031.1, read on the forward strand.
GCCGGAAGGTCAGGGGTTCAAATCCCACTAGAGGACAGCAACCTTGGGCCGGAAGGACTGGGGTTTCTAGTCCCACAGGTGCTCCTTGTGGTCTTGGGCAAGCCACTTAAACCTCCATAGCCCATGTTCCCTGTAAAATAGTTATCTCCAAGTTATAATGCCCTGTTCAATGTAAACTGCACTGATGCAGAATAGCGCGGTATATAAGAGAATGTAAATAAAAAATAAAATAAGTCAGGAGGAAGTTTGCTTGCTCCTGACTTTTGCAGTTTTTCAAGGCCGCCATGGCCTCTGATTTTCCCCAATTAATTTTTAGGCCAGTGAACACCCCAAACTCTGCTATAGTTTGTATCACACCTCCAATACTCTCTCTGCCCTTGCTGATGAATAGGAGCATGTCATCTGCAAATAGGTTAATTTTGTACTGTTCCTTCACGTTCTTTATTCCATCCCATTTCTGGGATTGACAGATTTTGCAGGCTAGGGGTTCTAGTGTTAGGATGAAGAGCATGGGGGATAGGGGGCATCCCTGCCTGGTGCCCTTATAGCAGCATAGTAAATGACGGCAGACAAAGACCAGCATGGTCCATCCAGTCTGCCCATTAGATAGTTACGTTTATTTTGATTTTATCCTGTTGCTGTAAAGGGATCCACTGTGTCTGTCCCATGCCATTTTGAATTCCGTCACTGCACTTGCCCCCACCCCCTCCATCAGGAGGGCGTTCCAAGCATCCACCACCCCCCACCTCCCAACATCGCCCCTCAATCTACCCCTCTGCAGCCCCATGTCATGCCCTCTAGTTTCACAGCTTCCCCGTCCCTGGAAGAGGTTTGTTGGTTCATTTTCTCTCCCTAAGTATCTAAAGGTCTGAACCACATCTCCCCTATCCCTCCTCTCCTCCAGAGTGCACACACCTAGGTCTTCAAGTCTCTTCCCATAAGGCCCCTGACGCAGGCTCCAAATCACCTCTGTCACCCTCCTCTGAACAGTTTCCAGTCTCCCCACATCCCCTACAAGACACGGCCTCCAAAACTGAATACAGTATTCCAAGTGAGACCTCACCAATGACCTATACAGTGGCATCAGTACCCTCTCACCTCTGCTGGCAATTCCTCTCTGTATGCAACCCAACATCCTCCCGGCTTCTGCCACTGCCTTGTCGCACTGTTTTGCCACCTTGAGATCCCCAGAAACAATCACACCAAGGTCCTTCTCCTGGTCTGTGCACACCAACCTCTCGCCCCCTATCGCGTACATTTCCCTTGGATTTCTGCTTCCCAAGTGCATGACACTGCACTTCTTTGCATTAAATCTTAACTGCCAAGCATTAGACCATTCTTCCAGCTTTTGTAGATCTTTCCTCATGTTACCTACTCCCTCAGGGGAGTCCATTCTGTTGCAAATTTTTGTGTCATCTGCAAAAAGACATACTTTCCATTCAGCCACCCAGCAACATCACTCACAAACACATTGAACAGTGCTGGGCCCAGGACTGAACCCTGGGGCACCCCACCAATCACCCTCCTTTCATCCGAGTGACCTCCATCTACCGTCACCTTCTGTTGTCTGTCAGTCAACCAATTTCTGATCCAGTTCACCACCTTGGGACTCATCCCCAAACTACTGAGTCCATTGATAAGCCCCCTATGAGGAACAGTATCAAAGACTTTCCTGAAATCCAGGTAGATGACATCCATCGCATGCCCCTGATCTAGTTCTCTGGTCACCCAGTCAAAGAATCAATCAGATTTGTTTGGCAAGATCGTCCTTCGGCAAAACCATGTTGCCTCAGATCATGCAACCTGTTGGTTTTTCGAAAGTCCACTATTCGCTCTTTCAGGAGTGTCTCCATTACTTTTCCTGCCACCGAGGCAAGGCTCACAGGCCTGTAGTTTGTCGCTTCTTCCCTGTCACCACTTTTGTGAAGAGGTACCACATCAGCCATTCTCCAGTCCTGAGGAACTTCTCCTGTTTCCTAGGATCTGTTGAAAGCATCCTTTAACGACCCTGCAAAAACCTCTCTGAGCTCCATCAGCATCCTGGGATGCATCCCCAGGATTCTTCCCAGTAAAAACAGAGCAGAAGTATTTGTTTAGTAATCTCGCTTTTTCAATGTCACTTTCCACGAGTCCGTTCCCAGCACTTCTGAGTCCTGCAATTCCACCTCTGATTCTCCTCCTCTCCCGAATATACCCGAAGAAAGTTTTGTCGCCACACTTCACATCCTCAGCCATCTCTTCCTCTGCCTTTGATTTTGCTTTCCTTACTTCTCTTTTTGTCTCTTTTAGTTTGACCCTGTATTCCTTTCTGTGTTCCTCTGTTTGCAAGCTTTTGAATTTTGTGAAAGCTGTGGTTTTTGCCTTTATTTGTACAGCCACTTCTTTGGAGAACCAAATAGGTTTCCTTCTCATCTTGTTCTTATTTACTCTCCCTACATATTTATCTGTTGCCCCTTTTATTGCCACCCTTAGTTTAGCCCATTGCAACTCCACTTCCCTTATCCCCTCTTACCCCGCCAACTCCTCCCTCAGGTACTTGGCCATTTTACTGAAGTCAGTGTTTTTGAAATTTAGGACTTTCAGCTTGCTATGATTGGACTGCACCTTGGCTTTTATCTCAAACCACACCGTGTGATGATTGCTGCTGCTCACAGGGGCACCCACCCAGACATCTGATACGCTATCACTGTTGGTGAGCACTAAATCCAGCATTGAGCTTTCCCTGGTTGGTTCCATCACCTTTTGTCTAAGTAACACATCCTTGGAAAGCATCCACAATTTTTTTTGCTTCTTTCCAGATTTGCAGAAGGAGTAATCCAATCCACTTTGGGTAGATTAAAGTCACCCAATATGATCACTTCCCCCTTTGTGGCTATCTTAGATAATGAATTGATTATAGATATTGCTATTTCTTCGATTTGAGTCGGAGGTCTGTAGACTACAGCAGTATGGATGACAGTGCCATCTCCCCTTTCCAACACAATTCAGAGCGCCTCCTCTTTTTCCCCATGCCCCCTGCATTTCAGTAGCTTTAATATTGCTTTTGACATAGAAGGCGGCTACTCCTCCTCCTCCTCCTCCTCTTCCACTTTCTCTGTCTCTTCTGAATAGATTATAGCCAGCTATGGCTATATCCCAATCATGCGATTCATTAAACCATGTTTCTGTAATGGCCACAATGTCCAATGTTAAAGGGGTCTGTGAGCTCTCCATTGACCAATATCTGTGCCATGGGGTTCTGATAAAGCATTTTAACCCAATCCAAGAAGGCTCCCCACATTCTGAACTTCTCCAGTACCCAAAAATGTATTCCCACGAGACATTGTCAGACGCCTTCTTGGCATCTAAGCTTGCTATGATTTTGTTTCCTTCTTTGTGCCATCCCTTGTACAGTACTGCTGTGGCCCTAAGAAGATTCGTGGAGGTGAAATGCCCTAGCACGAAGCCCACCTGGTCAGGGTGCACCAGGCCGGCAATGATCCCCCGTCTCCCAATCTGCGGGCCAAGATAGCCACGATTAATTTGATGTCTTGGTTCAAAAGTGAAACCGGTCTGTAAGATCCCACCCGGGTGGCATCTTTTCCAGGCTTGGATAGTACTACTACTTTCGCCCTATCCTGGTAAGATCCTAAGTCCCCTGCTCCTCTGCTCCCACTTCACTCTAAGCCAAGAATGGGTGTGTCGGATCCTCATTTAATATTTTATAGAATTCCGGGCCCAACCCATCTGCTCCTGGCACCTTTGCTAGCTTTAATGCCTTCACTACTCTTTGGACCTTGGCCGGTGTGAACGGTTCGTTCAATATCCCTAGTTGTTCTTCTGTTACCTGAGGGCGTTGTAGGATTCTAAAGAATTCTTCCCTTTTTACATCGTCACTGGGGCCAGTATCATACAATGCTCTATAATACTATAAAAATTGTTGTTGGATTTCCTCCTTGCCTGTTAGAGGGTTCCCCCCGGCCCTTTGATGAGAGCTATGGAATGTTTAATTTTCTTAGGACTTACTAAGTGTGTCAGTAAGCGCCCCTCCTTTGTTCCCCCATCGATATAACTGGTATTTGTAGAGCTTTATGTCCCTGGCCGCTCGTTGGGTGAGGAGAGATTCCAGTGCTTGCCTCATGATCTGCCATTGTTTTATCACTCCCTTGCATAGTGTGATTGTGTCTCAGTCTCTGGTCATGCAACTGCCTTGATAGCTGTGAGATTTCCCCATCTATCCTCCTATTGGGTGCAGGTTGTGTATTCCATAATAACTCCCCGCATGGTGGCTTTTGCTGCTGGCCATAGAATGCGCGCATCATTCACTGTGCCTTCATTTTCCTTCCTCTGAACTATATCCCACATTAAGATCCTAACCACTATAAGAGAGAGATCAGTTGAAAAAAGAAAATTTTTTTGTCAGAACTACTGCCATGAAAACTTAACGTCCTCTCGAAGCAGATTGTTCCTGTTTACTATTTTATAAAATAATGATCTCACCCTAAAACGATACCCAAAAGGGTACGAAAACCCATAGGGCATAACCAGTGTTAGTATGAAAAGTAAATCAATAGCAGACTGTCAAAAGAACTCCCACAGCAGGGTTTTCAAAAACTTCATCAAAATTACATCGTTAGCCAGCAACAGAATAACAGGCATACCAGCCTCAGATACAAAAATATATATAGTACTTAGCTGTCGCTGGTAACATAAAGGATCCAATCCTCAGGGTAATAGGAAGTCCCAATCGGGGGAGTCAACCATCACAGTCAAACAATTATCCCGCAACTGTAGACTTGTATGTTTGTATGTTGACCCAACGTTGCGTTTCGGGCTTATGGTATTCCTAGCCCTTTATCAAAACTCTGTTGCTGACATGAAAGGCAAAAACCTCTCTCATTCATTTAAAGCTTCTACCCAAACACATGACTAACCGATCAACCAATGGAATAGGCCGCTGAAATTTAAAGGGCCTGACGTTCATAAGATGCTCCACCAATCCAAAGAAGAGTTAAGACCTACAGGCGACAAAGAATTTACAAGAAAGATCCAGTATTGTTCATGATAAAGAAGGCAGGATTCTCTATCCCCGCCCCGAACCTTGTCCGGAATAAAGTCAAGAATACACCATCGTAAATCCGTAAAAGAGTGATGGTAGTCTACACAGTGTTGGACTATGGGAGCAGATACAACTTTTGTAGTAATCCTAGAACGATGTTCCTGTAAGCGTTTCTTTATTGGCCGAATGGTCTTCCCAATGTATAGCTTATCACATGGACACAGCAACATATAAACCACAAAAGAGGATAAATAAGTAGTATAAAATTTACTATAGTAAGAGCGATGACTAATGGAGTGTATCCAGCAAGGACCTTCCAATGTTGTAATACAAAAGTCGCAGCTCTGACATCGATAATGACCCTTAGTTTGTGGCAAAGGTATATTAGCTGTAGTGTGCACAATCCAATCCGCTAGGTTTCTGCCTCTTCTAAATGCCAACATTAAAGGCAGATCAAAACAGGGGTGTAAAGAAAGTACAGACCAATGTTTTCGAAGAATAGAAACAATTTCTTTTGATTGAGGCATATATGGTAGAACTCCTACAAACGAAGGGCTTTCCAACTGTTCTTCTCCCAATATATCTCTTTCATTCTGCCACCATTCAGGATAGTTATAACGTGCTCTACGGTAAGCTTTGTTGATAATCGAGGCTGGATAGCCCCTTTGACTGAGTCGAAGCTTAAAGTCAAAAGCTTGTTTCTGAAATTCATCCAGAGCAGAGCCTGCGTAGCCGAATAAATTGTCCAACTGGTAATCCCCTACGTAGCGGACCAGGGCGATAGCTACGAAAATGCAAGAGAGTATTCCGTTGGACCGATTTTCGAAATAGTGTAGATTTCATAGAAGTATGATCTTTAAATAATTTTAAATCCAGAAACTCAATGGACCAGTAATCATACTTCGGAGTAAACTTTAAATCCTCTGAAATAGAGTTTATCCAGTCAAAAAAAAATTAGTAGCTGGTCTTCAGTATATGTCCAAAAGAAAAAGATGTCATCAAGATATCTCAGCCACATATGAATATGCTGGTACCATACCGATGGATATATATATTGAGTCTCAAATTGATGCATGTAAAAGGTAGCTATCGATGGAGCCACGGTAGCTCCCATCGCAATTCCGTATATTTGTTGATAATAGGTACTACCAAACCTAAAGAAATTTTTAGTAAGTACCAAAGATAGCAACTCCAAAAAAAATTATTTTGGTAAACGATCTGGTAGCACTATCGGAATGGATGTAGCCATATTTAAAGCAGCTGTCTGATTAATGTTAGTATATAGCGCTTGCACATCAAGCGTAACAAAATACCAAGCAGACATATCAGATTCTTGTAAGTGCAGGATTGACAAGAAATTAAGAGTCTTTAATGTAAGAAGGAAGTGTAGGCAGTAATGGACGCAGGAACATGTCACAAAACTGTGACAAAGGTTCTAAGACTGAATCCCGACAAGACACAATCAGGCGGCCAGGCGGATCATTCAAACTTTTATGTATCTTCGGTAACATATATAAAATTGGCATCACAGGATGACGTTTATTCAAAAATTTAAATTCCTTATTCGTGATCCAGTTATGGTGTACAGCAGATGTAGTACAAGAATTAATCAAATATTGGAATTCCGGCGTCGGGTCCTTATCTAGAATTTTATAATATTTCCTATCATTTAGATGCATTCCCCCCATAGAATTATAATAGACCCTATCCTGAACAACAATAGCACCCCCCTTATCCGCTCTATGGATAAAAAGATCCCACTGCTCACTTAGGGATTTAAGTGCTATATATTGTGGTTTTGTTAAGTTAGAAAACTTTCTTCTAGGGCTAACTTCCTCCATAAGCTCTAGATCGCGTAAAACCAGTTTTTGATAGGTATCAGTAGACGGATCAACCTGCCCTGGTGGAAGCCATCTAGAAGAAACTTTGATAGCAAAATTATCCCCACCTCCCACCGAATGATCAGCATTACGATAAAAAATGGGTGACTTGAAGTTTTCTAAAAAAACGATACAAAGCCACTCGCATTCGAAATGGGTCGTATCGGGGAGATGGAACAAAAGAAAGCACCAAACTTAATATTTGTCTCATCCACCGTTAGATTCATATTAGATAGATTAATTACTGTTGTCTCATGTGAGACCTGGTGGTAGGTCCCCTCCGACCTTCCTCCACATGATACGGCCGGTGTATTGAAGGGCTGCCCCGATGAAAAGATTGCTGATAATTTGTACAATTCTGACCAGTATTTCCCGAATTAGAGTCTGAAGTGTCACTGCTAATATCTGTAGTATCCTTAAAAGTAACTTGTTTTTTAGGCCACTTATTAGACTTACGTTGGTGTTGCTTCCATGTATACACCTGGTCTTTATCATAATCAGCTGTATCACGCTTAAATTTGCTAATTTTCACTTGTCGCACTGAATCTTTAAATTTCTGTAGACAGTCCTCAAAACTTTTCCAATCATCCTGAAATTTATCTTCCGTCATAGATTCTCTTAATTGCTCCACCAAAACATCTAATTGTTCCTTAACTTTTGTCTCTTCAACAGTTAATCGTTCGATCAAGAGAGCAATCAAGTCCAGGCCACATTTATTAAGAATACTATTCCAAGTATGATGAAATTGTTTATCCTCCACAAACATATGTGGCGGCGTAAGTGTACGTAATCCTCTTGGAATCATTTCGCATCTGAGGCTGGTATGCCTGTTGTTCTGTCGCTGGCTAACAATGTAATTTTTATGAAGTTTTTGAAAACCCTGCTGTGGGAGTTCTTTTGACAGTCTACTATTGATTTACCTTTCATACTAACACTGGTTATGCTCTATGGGTTTTCGTACCCTTTTGGGTATAGTTTTAGGGCGAGATCCCTATTTTATAAAATAGTAAACAGGAACAATCTGCTTCGAGAGAATGTTAAGTTTTCATGGCAGTAGTTCCGACAAAAAAATTGTCTTTTTTCAACTGATATAACTCTTATAGTGGTTAGGTTCATTTTCCTTCCAGCATGTTAATCATGCTTACTTAATATGGTCACAGAATGTTTTGTCTTTGTACAAGGTGGGCTTCATGTGCCATTTCCTTGCCCCTTGGTTCTCTTTTATTTCCCCCATCCTTAACTCCACCCACCCGGGGGCATGGTCCGATATGCCAATATCCCCTATGTGTGCTTTTTCTAGCCTGGGGAGCAATCCCTCTGATATTAAAAGATGATCCAGGCATGAGTAGCTACCCTGGGGGTCTGAAATAAAGGTGAAGTCCATCTTCTGTGGGTGTAATATGTGCCATGTGTCTACCAATCCCAATTCCGCTATCAGAAAGTTTGCTTCTTTTTTTGCTACCTGTCCTATTACTGGTCTTGAGGGCTTACAGTTTACTATGGGATCCCTGGAGAGATTGAAATCTCCCCCCACCACCCACCGGTAGCCTCCAAATCTGACCATCTTGTCCAGTAGGGCAGTAAAAAAGCTGTGTTGGTATATGGTTGAGGCACAAATTTGCAGAAAGCTATCCTATGGCCTCGTGGTTCTCCTCCCATCAAGTAGTACCTGCCCTCAGTGTCCGCCATTCTCTTATGCACTGCGAAAGGGATTTTCCTATGTATTTGTGTGGCTACCCTCCTGTGGCGACCATTGTAAGAGATAGCCCCCACTTCACCCAACCATCCCCTCAACAATTTACAGTGCTCGGGCATTGTGAGATGTGTCTCTTATAGGAATGCAACATCTGCCTCCTCCTTCCTTATGAAGTTCAGGAGCTTGGTTTGTTTAATTGGGGAGTGTACTCCATCTACATTTAGTGTGCATATTTTTATTCTATCCATTTCCTGCTTGGGGCTCTGCTTTAGGTCTCTTTGGGTTTCTGGTCTCAATCCAGGGTGCCAGGCCTCCCAGCTGAGCATTGCACCCCTTTCCTATGCCTCTACTAGTGTTTGCCTTGGCTGAGTGCAGTTCTGCCCCTTCCTTCCCCCCTCTCCCTCTCCCCCTCTCTCTCCCTCTCTCTCTCTCTCTCTCTCACCCCTTCCCTCTCCCTTCCCTTTCCCAGTTCCCCCACTTGTGGTTCCCCCTCTGCCCTAGTGTCCATTCTCCTTCTGTCTTTATCAAGTCCTGCTCCCCCTGCTGCTCCTCATTTCTCCCCCTACCCGATCCAACTGTTCCCGATTCATCCTGTATTCATCTCTTCATATTATCATATATCTTCCATCCCTCTTCCTCCCCCCCTGTGAGTCTCTGTCCATTCTTATCTGTGGGCTGCATCCTGGTGGTCTGTGTGCTCACTCACTCTTCCACCGGTTGGGCAGCCAATTCTTCTCAGCTTGATTTACAGTCTTTTGATTTCTCTCACCAGCGCCAATGGGGTTGTAACACTGTTTTCTCCATTTTTGGCTGCTTTGCTCTTCCTTGCCCCCTGCAGTCCCTATGTCAGTCCTTGTCCATCGGTGGCCACGTCTGTGTCAGCGTCTGGGCTGCATTTAAAGTCTTTGCTTCCTTTGGTGGACTGTCGTTCCTTGCGCTGACGTTTCCTTATATGTTGAACTCTCCCTTCACTGCTATGGTGTATTTTCAACTTTGAAACTCTTGCCAACTGGGCATCAGCTTGGATTAATGTTTACAACAGTGTCTCTGTATTTGCTCTATAAAGGTTTTCACGGCCTGTGGGGTCTCCAGCTGCTGTGTGTGGTTGTCATACGCGACCTTTACCTTTGCAGGAAATTGCAGTGCAAATTTGATTCCCCTCTGCGCCAGCTCGGAGCAATAGGGAGCCATAGCCTGTGGCTTTCTGCTACCCTGGCCGAGTAATCATTGAAGAGCAGGAGTTTCTGCCCCTTATATTCCAGGTTGAGTTTATTGCGATACAGGCCCATCAAGCGGTCTTTTTCAGCGAAGTTGAGCTTCCTGGTGATGACTGGTCTCGGGTGGCCTCCCTCCTCTCTGCGGGGGCTGAGTCTGTGCACCCTCTCCACCGCCATGTGCTCTCCCTTGTGTATCAGGCCTAGTTGCTGCAGCAGCCATTGTTCCACGATGTCCCCAGTTCAGACTCTTTGATGTGCTCTGCTACCGCTACCAGTCTAATGTTTTCAGTGGCTGCAGTTCTCTTGATCGTCCAGCTTTTCTATAAGGGCCAGGTTGCTTCTTTCCAGTGCCGCTATGGGTGCCTCTGCATTTGTGGAGCGTTCCTCCTATTATTCCAGCCTTGTCTCTACTCCATTGATTTGGGTGAGCTGGCTCTCCAAGGCTCTCCATATATCATCGACGGATGTTTGGAGGCGGCTCAATTTTTCGTCACGCACCGTTCTTTGGTGAGCTCCCTAAATGCTTCCTCGAGGAACGATATTGATCGTGCCCTCTGTTCAGCCACCATTTTGTTCTCTCTCCTTTTCTCTGGGGGTTTGGGCCACTTTCGGTGACATTGTGTCCTCGCACCTAGAGTAGGTTTATCTAATGTGTTGCTGTTTGTTACCAGGTTTCTTGGGGATCCATTTGGAGCAGCTCCTGTTTGCCAATGTGATGGTTTCAGGTTGTTTTTCGGCGAGGGAGACGGAGCTCGACCCAAGGGCGTCCATTTAGGCTGCCTTCATCACATGATCAGAGATGGTGTTTTCTATCTTCATCTGTTGGCGCCTGTCAGTGAGGTATGATGTGAACCACTTGAGTACGGTATCCTGAATTCCATTCTCGCAGAGACATTGTAGTAGGTAGTGGTGGCTCACAGTGTCGAACGCTGATATGTCCAGGAAGATAAGTAGAAATCCTTGATGAGTACGTTGCATCCTTTGTGTTAAGGTGTTTATCAGTATGGTTAGTAGGGTTTCTACCCCATGGTGTGGGTGGATCCCATGTTGCTGTGAGTCAAGTCAATTTTGTTTTTCAATATGGTCTTGCAGTTGGGGCTGTACTGTTTTCCCAACGATCTTGGTCAGGAAGGGAAGGCTTGTGATTGGTCTGTATGATGATGGATCGGAGGGGTCCAGGGTGGGTTTTTTTTTAAAGTTGGCCAAATGGAGAAGTCTTTCAGGTTTGAGGACATGATGCCGTGTTGCAGTATTGATTGTGTAATTTTGGCAATTACAGTACCAAGTTCCTTCTTGGTGGCTTTAATCCCCAGTGCTGGGCAGGGATCCATGGGAGAAGCTGTTGTGTTCAGTGCTGTAATGGTATCTTCAATTTGTGTCTTCAGTGATTCTGGTGAAGGATATCCAAGGGTCTGGGTGGGTGGTTTCCGTGTTTGGTGGTATGTAGATATCGGATTTTGGATGAAATTGTTTGTGATATAGCGCTAGCTGTTGGGGGGTGATTGGGATTTCTTGGAGATTTGGTCAGTTGATAGCTGTTTTTAGTAAATTTGAGTGGTGGTCACATTTGACTTCATCTGTTGAAGTATGGTTGTCTTTCATCAATTGTAAATATATCTGTTTGTCCTCAGCGTTTTTTGTTTGCAACATTTAATTTCATATTTGCACAGTTGTCATTTGAGGTTGCGGAGGGCCGGCATGTACCAGTTGGTTTTAGGTTGCTTCCTGTAATTGGAGGAGTTTATGTTGGTGTTGACAGCGGCCATCCTAATATGTTATTCCAGCAGTCTGTGAGAGAGTCAGGGTCGGCGATGTCCTCAGGTATGTGAGCAAGAGTGTCTTGAATGACGTCGTCCTTGTGGAATGATTTGAATCTTCTGTTTGATATGCCTTGGTTGTGGTTGTCTCTGGCAATCTGTGGTAAAGAGAATTTTATGAATTTATGATCAGAACATGGGACTGGTTGGGCTTGTATTGATTGGGTGAGATTTGAATGTGTGTTGTGGTCATTGAAGAATATCAGATTGAAAGAGTTTCCTTTCATATGTATGGGAAAGTCAGTAAGTTGCTCTAGTTCCATTGCTGCCATGGCTTGTATGAAGGAGTGAGCGTGGTTTTGTTTTAGTGATGGGAGGTTGAAGACTCCTAGAAGCAGGATGTATTTTCCTGTTTTTGAGATTGATATTATGTCCAAGACTGATGAAAGGTCATTAGGATTGGAGGTTGGTGTTCTATACATGAGGTAGATCATGGTTGCTTTGTTTGTGATAGTGATGAAGTCGGACTCATTGGTGCTGTTGCTTGAGTGATCCCTGAAATTGAGGTGGTGTTTGGCTAGGATCATCACTCCACCCCCTCTGCGTTGAGCTCTTGGGCATTAGTATAGGGTGTATCCAGTCGGCGTGAGTTGATTCAGGAGTATGTTGTCTGTGTCAGTGATTCATGTTTCTGTTATGTAGAATGTCTGTTTTGGGGTAGTATCAGGTCTCTGATCGTTTGTATCTTGTTCCTGATAGAGCGGGAGTTAAATTAAGGCACAGTGTATTGCGATGCTTCCGCTTGGACCCAAGAGCTTACAAGCAGGAAACAGCCTTATGTTGTCCACTTTTTGAATAAAGCTTCCCTTGTTGTCACCAGATGTATTCTGGGACTTGTAGTTAGTTTATTCTTTAAGGACAAATTGTAGTTGTGAGTCGATGGTTCAAGGCAGCAAGAAATTTTATTTTGTGGGGATTTCCAGGGCATTTAAGCTCAATACACAAACAAGGCAAAAAGGCTGCTTCTCCAACATAAAGGATAAATCAGGTAACAGAATGACGTAACAAAAACCTCCTTTCACTGTTCAGCTGTTCTTATTCCCACAAGCTTGCACCGAGGACTGCCTCGTGTGGTCATTCAACAGAAATACAGATAAACTTGCAACAGCTGTGATTTTCTTTTCTCAAAGCAAACTTCTTCTAAGCACTGCTTCTTAGCTTTAGAATGCAATTAAGCTTAGTAAAACACAGTATTAGCTTTCCTTAATTCTAAGCAGGTACTGCACTTATTCTCTATATTGTTTCTCAGTCTCTCAGCTCAGTTCAATAGTGCAGACTGTCCTTTTAAACACAATGAGCAATCCATTGGTACAGGTTCACACTCAGATCTTGGCAAACAGGAATCTATTTGCATTCTTTCTATGGCAACAGGATATATGGTATCTCTATCCAAGTTACAAACTCTCCCAGACTTTCTCTCCTTTAGAAATTCCTGGAACTGATTCCACAGCAATTCAGCTTGTAAAGGCACAGTTGTATTAGGGGAGTGAACTTTTCCCTCAGCAAACAACTCTCTCAGTGCTTCTAGCTTTGAAGACTCAGCTGTTCTGCTTTTATCAGGGCTATGACTTTCCCCATACGTAAAACTTTCCACCCACCTCTTAGCAGTAGACGGTGAGGGCTCTGCTTCCTGGACCTTAGCAATAGCAAACTGTTTCTCTGTTGATTTCTCAGCTCTGAAACTGCTGGCTTTACCTGGGGAAGGGTTCCTCAGACAAGCGCTGATTTCTTTCTTCCTGGGATCCTCCAGGCTCTGAAATTCAGCCTCCTTATGTCCTTCTCCAGTCCCTCTTAGGTAGCTGCTTTCCTGGGAGTTTTCTTCTTTCTTTCTCCTCCAGCTAAGCTCAGCCTTGCTCTTTCTGTTGTCCTTTGTCTTCCTCCTTCCTCCCTCTTTCTGCTCTGCTTGTGGTTTTAAGAACCGTTGGCTGCTAGGCACTCCCTGTTCTCTGCACCTGTGTGACCAATCATCAGGCAAGCTTGTCTCCACCCCTGAGCTAGGGCGTGGCCTGACCTTAGCAGGGAGCTGGGGTTTTCTCTGATCTGACTTGCAAGTCTTATGCACAAGTGAACTGTCATTCATTTCAAAGGGGAAACTAGGATTTTCTTCCACTTCCATGTCTTCCTGGGAGCTTTCATCACTACAGTATAAGCTGTATGTGTAGAGGTTTGGGCCAGGTCTGGGTAGAGTGTGGGATGTTGTTCATTATGCGTATTAGATGTCGTGAAGTTCTATATGGGTGGCATGTTGTTGATATGGGTGTACCATTGTTAGGTGGGCCAAGGCCAAGGAGGGGTGTTGAGTCTGTGCGGGATTTTTGTGCCTTGGTAAGTAACAGGAAAAACAGCAGCAGGTAGAGGAGAGTGTAGGCTGATAACATGGTGCTTGATAGGTCGAGAGGGTTCTGAGAACAGGGGTTTGTGATATGTGGTAGGTTTACCTTCCTGTTTTTTATTGCATCTGTTCTTGTTACAGCTGTGTCTAACGCTGTGTAGTTTTATCGCGTGTTGGTAATCGGCTCGCTGTGTTGCGTTGCTCTTCTCGTTTGGTCCTCACCTAAGGGTTTCACCAAAAGGCCCTGTGGTGAGGCCCTCAGGTGCAGGCCTGCCAGGCACAGGCGCGCCTGATGGTGCTTCCTTTTGTGCTGATTTGCTGCTTTCTGTGTCCTTGGCCTGATTGACCTTGGTAGGAGGAGCAGGAGGATTCAGCATTCCCACTTCCTCTCCCGATGCCGATCGGGTGTTGAAGGGGCATTGATTGCTTTGCTGATGGCGCCTTCTTTTGTGCTGATTTGCTGCTTTCTGTGACACTGGCCTGATTGGCCTTGGCGGGGGGAGCAGGAGGGCTCAGCGTTCCCGCTTCCTCCCCCGATACCTGGGGATCATTTGTAGACTGCAGTCTTCAAGTCTTGCTGTAGATTTTCTGTTGGGATTTATATCTGGACTTTGACTGGGCCACTTGAACATAAGAGATGCCATACTGGGTCAGACCATGGGTCCATTAAGCCCAGTTTCCTGTTTCCAACAGTGGCCAAACCAGCTCAGAAGTACTTGTCAGGTTCTCAAAAGGTATACACATTTCATGCTGCTTCTCCCAGTGCATTTTCCCAGTCCACTTTTCCTCCAGGAACTCATCCAAAACTTGTCAAAGGCTTTCTGAAAATCCAATAAACTATATCAACTGGCTCACCTTTATCTACCTGTTTATTCAGACCTTCAAAAAAAATAGCATATTAGCGAGACAAAACTTTCCTTGACAAAATCCATGCTGGCTTTCTGCCATTAAGCCAGGACTATTTACATGTTCAGTAATTTATTTCTTTATAATTGTTTCTACCATTTTGCTCTGAACTGACGTTAGGCTCACCTGTTTGTAGTTTCCCGAATCACCCCTGGAACCGTTTTTGAAAGTTGACGTTACACTGGCCACTCTCAAATCTTCAGGTAATGCAGATGATTTTGATAATAGCTCACAGATTACTAAAAATAGGTCTGCAATCTCATATTTCAATTCTTTCAGCATCCTGGGATGAATGCCATCCAGTTCAGCTGATTTGCTACTCTTTAGTTTATCAAATAACTGTATTACATAATCAAGATTTGTTTCAATTCCTCTGATCTATCATCTATAAATAACATTTCTGGCAAGTTTCCTACATCTTCTTCAGTAAAGGCTGAAGCAAAGACTTCATTCAGTCTCTCCACTATGGCCTTGTCCTCTGTTAATGCCTTTTTTGCCCCTCTATCATCTAATGGTCCAACTGGCTCTCTCACAGATGTTTTGCTACAAATGTACCTGAAAAAGTTTTTATTATGCACCTTTGCTTCCACGGCAAGCTTCTTTTCAAATTTTCTCTTTGCCTTCCTTATCAATGCCTGCATTTAACCTGCCAGTATTTGTTTCTCCTCATGTCGGTTCTTGAACCAATTGCTCCATGAAGCAGTCATTTCTTTCATCTAGAAAGTATATCTCCCTAGCATGTCCTCATGTGACATTGACCCAGTCAATACAGAGATAATTGAAATCTCCCATTATTGCTCTGTTGTAAACTTTGCCAGCTTCCCTAATTTCTGTTAGCATTTCATCATCTGTCTGCTCATTCTGGCCAGGATAGCACACTTCCACTACCATTCCCTTCTTTTTACATGGAATTTCTATCCATAGTTACTTCTACAGTGTATTTTGTTTCCTGTACATCCTTTATCCTGTTTGACTCAATGTCCTCTTTAGCATATAGTGCCACCCCTCCACCAGTGTGTGATCTACCCTATCATTGCCATATAGTTAGTAGCCTGGGATCAGTGTCAGATTAGTTATCCTCCTTCCATCAGGTATCTGAGATTACCATTACTACTACTTATCATTTTTATAGCACTACAGGGCGTATCAAAGTCTGGAGTTGGCAGAGGAAGAGCAGGGCACAGATAGAAGGGATCTGCCAGAAGAGCGGGGTCCCCGAGGAGGGATGTAGGGAGAGATAAGAGAGAAAAGGTAGTGAGGAGTAGCTGAATGAAGGCACTTATAGGTCATTAGTAGAAGTTTGAACTGGATGTGGAAATGGATAGGGAGTCAATAAAGTGACTTGAGAAGAGGGATGGCATGATCATAGCGACACTGGCGGAAGGTTAGCTGTGCAGCTGAGTTTTTAATAGATTGAAGTGAGGAGAGATGATTCAGAGGAAGACCAGCAAAGAGGAGTTTGCAGTAGTCTAGACGGGAGGTAACTAGAGAATGGATAAGGGTTTTAGTAGTGTGTTCAGAAAGGAAGGGACAAAGTTTGCCAGTGTTATAGATGCCAATTATATCTAACTTTTCATTCAGTGTTTATTTATTTTAAAAACTTTAAAATACTGCCATATGCAAACTGCATTCAAGTTGATGTGCAATATATAACAGTATGTCAGCATATTAACAACCAAATGCTGTGCCCAAACTCTCCCCCTGCTGCCCAACTGACCTGGCCCTATCCACAAGAATGTATTATATATTCTAAGTCTCACATCTTATTTTTTTAAACTTCTGGCATTTGCATACAGGTATTTCAAAGTTTTGTTTTTTGAGAGAGGAACATCCAAAAGTGAGGTGGCAACCCCCCCCCCCCCCCACACACACACACAATGGAGGATGTAAATTAAGACCTTTATTGAAGTTCAGATGTTCCTACCCTACACAACTGTGTTTTGGCAACAGTCTTTGTCAGGGATGTAGGAACCTCAAATCAAATATAGTACAGAAATACTTAAAACCCCATTTTTTAAGTGCCGTTGAGCAAATGATGACTATTGGCGACCCCAGGAGTCCTGACCTCCCATTCCGCTCATGGCAAAGACCTTGCTAAAACTGCAGACCGACAGGAGCACAATGATTTTCATTGCCCATACTGGCCCTGGCAGCTATGGTTCCCCCTGCTGCTTCAGCTCTTTGAGGGAGTCTCTGTGGCTGGGTTCTGCTCTGGACCCCATTTCTCAGGAGGACAGATGGGACCTTGCTGCATCCCTGTGTCTGTTCCCTGGCCCTCACGGCATGGATGTTGAGAGGTACTCCTTTTGGAGCTCATTCCGCAGCCTGGTATTCAAACAAAATAAGGGAAGCAAAGAAGACTCTAAGGGAGATCAAAAGAAAATGGAGATGCAAGAAGACAGACAACATCCTTCAACAATACAGAAATAAACAGAACGAATGCAATGACTGAATTAACCAATACAAAAAAGATGATCACACAAACCTCATCCTGAAATCTATGAACAGACCAAGGGAGCTGTTCGACACAGTTCGTACACTCACCAAGGAATCTACACATACAAAAAGAAAGTGATATACATTCACAACAGATGGCAGATTTCTTAATATCAATGCTTGACCCAGTACAAGCATTGTGGAACCTGTGGTCTTTTGGGGATATTGCTAGGTGCGTAGGACCTAGATTGGCCACTGTTGGAAACAGGATACTGGGCTTGATGGACCTCGGTCTGACCCAGTATGGCATGTCTTATGTTCTTATTTATTTATTTTTATTTATTTACATTTTCTTATATACCGCGCTATTCACCATCAGTGCGGTTTACATTGAACAGGTTTTACGGTGTGGGAACTACATCGTAATTAATAGCAAGAACACACTCCCCATTACCTGACTGCAAGCACTTACATGCACAATAAATGCCAAATCCAGCGATACAACGGGCGAATTTCACATTCCTACCGTTGAACAAATAAACATAACATATCTCCCAACTAAACACTACCACATCGTCAACAGACCCATGCCCTGTGTCATGGATCAAAGCAGTCACAGATCAATTCAGTCCAATCATAACATAGGATCACGCAAGTATCCCTCACTCAAGGATATATGCCTCTTGATTCTTGAACAGGCATCCATAAAATCAATCCTTAAAAATGTCTCACTTGATCATAACATTCCAATCTCCAGTTTACCTTTCATTGCCAAAATTATAGAGAAAGCAGTTCAGCAACAGCTACAGAACTATGTAGACTCGCATGCCCCACTGGACCCTTACCACATGACTTTAAACCTAACCACGGCATAGAAACCCTACTTATATCACTCCTCGATGGCATTATCAAGGGCATAGTCAACATAAAGGCTTCATACTCATCTTTTTAGACATATCCTCAGCCTTCAACACTATTTCCCACCACATCCTGCTGCAACAGCTAAAAGAAATAGGCCTCCACACCACCATACTAAACTGGTTCAAATCCTACCTCGACAACCGACAGCAACAAGTCAAACATGGAAAGAACAAATCTATCCCATTCTCAATGCACCAGGGCATCCCACAAGGCTCTTCCATATCCTCGCCACTCTTCAGCTTATACATACAACCCATCTGCAACATTATATTAAAACACAACATCCAGTACCAACTGTATGCTAACAACATCATGATATATACCTTGATCAACATAGATAAACCTGACTATTCAAACTTCACCAATTGCTTAGAAGCAGTGACTTCATGGCTCATTGACAACAACCTGAAAATAAATCATAAAAAGACAGAAGCTCTCCACATCACAAGAAACACAGCATTTGTCCCCCCCCCCCCCCCCCTACAATACAACTAGCACACGGAAATCTAACAGTAAACAAGGAAGTAAGATATTTGGGTGTCACACTAGATCAAAGTCTCAGCCTACAAGCACTCATAAATAAGACCACAAAGACTGCATATTACAAGATGAAGATCATACGAAAGCTGGCCATCATAACACCAATCCTAGATTATTGCAATTCGATATACCAAGGCTTTCCGAAGCAAACTAATCACCCATTACCTTTCTGTACAATTCAATGTTTTGTTTAATGTAAACCGCATTTCAACATTGGAAAATGCAGTATAAAATTTTTAAATTAAAAAAAAAAATTACAGATGGCACAAAACAACGCAGCCTGTATCATCACTGGATCAGCAAGACACAACCATATAACTGCCCTTCTGAACCACCTGCACTGTCTCCCCAATATACTCACATACCAGATTCAAGATTACACTCACTATACTTAAAATTCTACAGAACACGACAGCAGACAGCCTATAAGCCCTGATCACAAGAGACCCAGACAGTCGACCTAGAAGAACCAATAACAGTGGAGGAGTAGCCTAGTATTTAGAGCAACTGCCTAGTACCCAGAAGATCAAGGGTTCAATCCCCACTGGCACTCCTTGTGACCTTAGGCAAGTCACTTTACTCTCCATTGCCTCGGAAGAAAAGGCCTGGCAATCTGCTTCCAGTGATACATTGCCAAGAAAACCCAGAGGTAGCTGGGTCGCTATGAGTCAATACTGACTTGATGGCACTAAAAAAAAAAAACACTCATAGAAAGGCCAAATAGATTACCAACAAAAGAGCTTTCTCCCTTGTGGCGCCAGCACTGTGGAACTCACTACCAGAAGACATTAGGACCACCAAGGACAGCAAAGACTTTAGGAAAAAATTGAAAACCTTCCTATACATAGAGCTCTTGGGACCATCAAATAGTGCAACACCATCTGTCCATTTCCACCTAACATTCTTCCCCCATCTGCTTCCGCACCAAGCTATATTAATACCTAGCTAAACCGCCCTCCCTTCCCCTTACTTTACCATGTTCTTAATTCACCATCTATATATAAGTTTAAGTTGCTATTTTCTAATGTTCTCCTGTACCAGCTCTTACCCCTCTTTGTTTTTGTAAACTGTTACTGAGTTTTAATGTAAACCACTTTGACCGAAGGATAAAGCAGTATAAAAACACCTTAAATAAAATAACCTCCCTGAGAATGTTCAGGAGGTTCTTCTGATCTCCCGCAAGACTTCTACCCAAAGGTTTTATATCAGAGTGGTGGAGGTTCTCCTCCTGGTGTGAGGACCAGGCTCTTCATCTCTTCTGTGCTGTGGACAAGTAGCTGGAGTGCCTTCTATACCTCTGACTGGCCTTGAGTCCAATTCGGTCAGGGTCCACCTGAGCATGATTGGGGCCTACCATCGTGGTTCGGAATGGAAGCCCATCTTATTTCAGCCTCTGGTGACTCGCTTCATGTGGGATTTGCTCCTTTTTAACCTCTGGTCAAACCCCCACCAATGGCGTAGGACCTTAATGTGATTCTGGTGCAGCTCTTGTCGGCTCCCTTTGAACTGCTTATTTCCTGCCCTCTCAAGTTCCTGATCTGGAAGGTCTTGTTCCTAGTGGCAGTCACTTTGACATGTTGTGTCAGTAAGCTTCAGGCCTTTGTTGCTCACCCGCCATACACCAGGTTCCTCCATAATAGGGTGGTCTTGCGCACGCATCCACGTTTCCTGACAAAGATGGTTTCTGTTTTCTACCTCAGTCAGTCATATTGCCGACTTTCTTCCCCAGGCCTTACACCAATAGGGGAGAGGCAGTGCTGTAAATGTTGACTGCAAACATGCCCTGGCATTCTACCTTGAGCAGATGAAGGCACACCGTAAATCCACCTATGTCTTTGACTCTAGCAAGCTGGAGACTGCCATCTCCTAATGCACTCTGTCAATTTGGCTAGCAGACTGCGTCTCTTTCGCATATGCCCAGACAGGTCTGAGCCTTAATGATCAAGTCATGACTCAGTGTCAGAGCTATAGCTGCGTCGGTGGCCAACTTGCGCTCGATCTCCATGGAGGAGATCTGCAGGGCTGCAACAATGGTCTTCAGTCCACACATTCACAGCTCATTACTGTCTGGATGGAGATTTCCAACACGACAGTAACCGGCCAAGCTGTCCTCTGGCATCTCTTTGGGAATCAGTTTCCAACTCCTTCCCACTGGTCCTCTGTCCATCCAGGCTTCCAAAAAGAGTATACCTCAGTGAATGCTGTTTGCTGAAGATGCTGAATCAGTCGAGTCCCCTAGAGGGACTACCCATGCTGTTTCTGTTTTCCAGTTCTGTTGCCCCTGTTGGACTTTTTGGCTTCCTCTGTTTTTGGTAGCTTGTAGCTTGGGAGTCCCATACGTGAGGACTTACTTCCTGCTTGTTCACGGAGAAAGCATAGTTACTCACCTGTAGCAGATTCTCTCCGTGGACAGCAGGAATAAATCCTCACAGCCCTCCCACCTCCCTGAGGAGTTGTTTTTTGGGTTACAGCCTTTGTATTCTACTGGAGAAGATGGTACCGCGGCAGGCGGGAAGGCAGATGAGCATGCACGATGGAGCCTCCTAAAAGCTTCTAGTAGAAGATGGGGAACATTTCCGCATGGGGCTTTGTCGGTGACATCACCCATACATGAGGACTTATTCCTGCTGTCCATGGAGAACACCTGATACAGGTAAGTAACTACACTTTCCACATTTCTACCTAAGGCAAGGAGGGCTAAGTGACTTGTCAAAGGTCACAAGGAGCATCATGTTAATATGTATGCTGTTGTGAATGGCAACATGGGTTTAGGAGTGCATACAGCGCTGATCATATATTTTTATTGAAATTTAGATACAAAATATAACAAAATAACAACTAGTAAACCCAAACTTTTGGCCATATGTGTTTCACAGGGTTGGAGTTATGATACTGAGAGACAGTACAGTCTATTGGTATAGTCTTATACTGATTACACACCTTTTCTCAAAGGCCACAGTTGTAAACTTCTTATAAAGGTACAGAGGATATTCCAACACTGGATAAATGTCACAGTAGCCGCATCCTTCCAGCTATTAATGCTAAGCTTTAAAGCAATTTTTAACATAAAATCTAGCAGCAGAGATTTTATGGACTAGAAAGGGGGACTGTTACTTCTGGAGACTGCTTCTTGGAGCAGCTGGTTCATGAACCGACCAGAGGGGAAGCCATATTAGACCTAGTCCTTAGTGGAACACTAGATCTAGTGCAAGAGATAAGGGTGTTGGGGCCACTTGGCAATAGTGATCATAGCATGATCGCCTTTGATTTAATTAGTGGAGGAGGGATAGTAAGGAAATCCACAGTACTACCTTTTAACTTTCGAAAGGGAGACTATGATAAAATGAGGAAAACAGTTAAGAAAAAACTAAAAGGAGCAGTTGCGAAGGTTAAAGACGTACATCAAGCTTGGGTGTTGTTGAAAAATACTATCTTGGAAGCCCAGACCAGCTGTATTCCACGCTTTAAGAAAAGTGGAAGGAAGTCCAAAAAACTGCCAGCATGGTTTAAAGGCAAGGTCAGAGAGGCTGTTGTTGCCAAAAAAGCATCTTTCAGGAAATGGAAAAAAGAGCCAAACGACGAAACCTGGAAACAGCACAAGCACTGGCAAGTCAAATGCAAGGCATTGATAAGGCAGGCAAAGAGAGAATTTGAGAAGAAGCTTGCTGCGGAAGCAAAAACGCAAAATAAAGACCTTTTCAAGTACATTCGTAGCAAAAAACCTGTGAGAGTCAGTTGGTCCATTAGATCAGTGTTTTTCAACCTTTTTTGTGCAAAGGCACACTTTTTTCATGAAAAAAATCATGAGGCACACCACCATTAGAAAATGTTAAAAAAATTTACCTCTGTGCCTATATTGACTATATATAAAGTAATTCTCTTGAATAGGCATCAAACACTCACACCAACCCCCCTCCCCTGCTGGTTCACACCAACCCCCCTCCCCTGCTGGTTCACTCACACCACCCCCCCCCCCTCCACTGCTGGTTCACTCACCCACCCCCCTGTCACTTACTCACCCCTCCTGCTGGGTCACTCACTCACTTAACCCCCCACCCCTTCTGGTTCACTCACACCATCGCCCCCCCCCCCCTTGCTGGTTCACTCACACTCCCCCCCCCCCCTTGCTGGTTCACTCACACACACACACACCCTCTGCCCAAGCCGCTGCTTCTGCTTTGTACAGAGCAGCGGCTGCACTACACTTACATTGAAAAGTAAAGAGAAACTGTGTCAGGAGCCCTCCGGTCATCGCAGAGCCCGAGGAAGTGATGTCATGGGGGCGGGCTCCTCACAGGCTGTCTTTCCTTTTCAAATTAACTTTATTGCAGCTAAAGTTAATTTGAAAAGGAAAGACAGCCTGTGAGGAGCCCGCCCCCATGACATCACTTCCTCGGGCTCTGCATGATCGGAGGGCTCCTGACACAGTTTCTCTTTACTTTTCAATGTAAGTGTAGTGCAGCCGCTGCTCTGTACAAAGCAGAACCAGCGGCTGCACTGCTATAGGGAATCGCGATCGCGTTCGCACCGTGGACTTCGGCACAAAAGCCGGTTTTTTGCTCTGGCCGCTCCCGATCTTGCGGCCAGAGCAAAAAACCAGCTTTTCAATGGCTGGTTTTACAACTGTGCCGGCAGCCGGCCTGGCCATGGAAAAACCGGCCAGGCTGGCTGAAAACCGGCCGGTTGGCAATCCTAATTTGTGAGCCGAGGCCACATGTTACGGATGAAATTGGAATTTTTCCCACGGCACACCAGACAATATCTCACGGCACACTAGTGTGCTGCGGCACAGTGGTTGAAAAACGCTGCATTAGATGATAAAGGGGTTAAAGGAGCACTAAGAGGCGACAAGGCGATAGCGGAGAGACTGAATGAATTCTTTGCTTCGGTCTTTACTGAGGAAGATGTAGGAATGTTACCCATGACTGAAGTGGTATTTAAAGGTGTGGAAGAATTGAAGGAAATATCGATACATCGGGAAGATGTCTTACAACTATTAGATAAACTGAAGAGTAGCAAATCACCTGGGCCGGATGGTATACATCCAAGGGTGTTGAAAGAACTGAAATATGAGATTGTAGACCTGCTATCAGTAATCTGTGAACTATCATTAAAATCATCTCTAATACCTGAAGATTGGAGGATCGCCAATGTAACACCAATTTTTAAAAAGGGTTCCAGGGGTGATCTGGGAAACTACAGACCGGTGAGCCTGACGTCAGTACCGGGAAAAATGGTAGAAACCATCATAAAGAATAAAATTACTCAGCATGTAGATAGTCACAACCTAATGGGAGACAGCCAACATGGCTTTAGACAAGGAAGATCTTGTTTTACTAATCTGTTATGTTTTTTTGAAGGAGTGAATAAACAGGTGGACAAAGGTGAGTCGGTTGATATTGTGTATCTGGACTTTCAGAAAGCCTTTGACAAGGTCCCTCATCAGAGACTTTTGGCAAAACTAAAGAGTCATGGGATAGGAGGCAATGTACTATTGTGGATCAGGAACTGGTTAAAAGATAGAAAGCAGAGGGTAGGGCTAAATGGCCAATTTTCCCAATGGACAAAGGTGAATAGTGGTGTACCCCAGGGATCTGTGCTGGGTCTGCTGCTTTTTGACATATTCATAAATGACCTGGAAAGTGGAATAACGAGTGAGGTTATCAAATTTGCAGATGACACAAAACTATTTAAAGTTGTTAAAACCCAAGAGGATTGTGAAAAATTGCAAGAGGATCTTGATAAATTGGAAGACTGGGCATCAAAATGGCAGATGAAATTGAATGTGGACAAGTGCAAGGTTATGCACCTAGGGAAGAACAACCCAAACTATGGTTACACGATGCAAGGTTCCACATTAGGAACCACCACCCAGGAAAAAGATTTAGGCGTCATTGTGGATACCATGTTAAAACCCTCGGCCCAGTGTGCAGCGGCGGCCAAGAGAGCAAATAGAATGCTAGCTATGATAAGGAAAGGAATGGAAAATAAAACAAAAGATATTATAATGCCTCTATATCGTTCCATGGTGAGACTGCACCTTGAATATTGTGTGCAATTCTGGTCGCCGTATCTTAAAAAGGATATAGCGATTTTAGAAAAGGTACAGAGAAGAGCCACCAAAATGGTAAAGGGGATGGAAGGATACTCCTATGAAGAGAGGCTAAAAAGGTTAGGGCTCTTTAACCTGGAAAAGAGACGGCTGAGGGGAGATATGATAGAAGTCTATAAATTAATGAACGGAGTGGAACGGGTAAACGTAGATCGATTGTTTGTTATCAGAATATAGGAAGACTAGGGGACATGCAATGAAGCTACAGGGTAAACTATTTAAGACTAATAAAAGAAAATATTTTTTCACTCAACGTGTGATCAAACTCTGGAATTTGTTACCGGAGGATGTAGTAAAGGCTGTTAGTGTAGCTGGGTTTAAAAAAGGTTTGGACAAGTTCCTGGAGGAAAGGTCCATAAACCATTATTAAGAAGTGACCGAAGATATCAATGCTTGACCCAGTACAAGCATTGTGGAACTTGTGTCTCTTGGGGAAACTGCTAGGTACATATGACCTAGATTGGCCACTGTTGGAAACAGAATACTGGGCTTGATGGACCTTGGTCTGACCCAGTATGGCATATCTTATGTTCTTATCTTATGTTCTTATTATTGGACAGTTGCTGAGCTAAATCCACAGATTTCAAGATTACAACTTTAAAAGAGAGAGGTAGATTCTGTTAGACTAAGAATCTTAGAGATATTCCACCATACCTGTTGCCAAAAGACTTGTATACCCCCATAATAAACTATTATGTGACAATCTCACGATTTCCATTTTACAGGAACAACATTTACCACCCCCCACCAAAAATTAGACGACTTCAAAGGTCTAGTAGGCTTTATGCATAAGAGAGTAAACTGACTAACAAAGTAAGGCAGATAAGGACATCTGTACCTATATTCCAGACCTTAGCCCATTCTATCTCCAGGAACAAGCAGGAATGAGTCTTCACATATGGGTACATCGGTACCGACGGAGCCCGCACGGGAACGCTCCCCAGCATCCAATCAGAAAGCTTTTTGGAGCATCCCACAGCGCCTGCGTGCTGCCTTCCCGCCTTTCCAACTGTCTCTCCTCAGTTGTTCTTTTTCCGCGGAGCCAGCAGGTCGTGTTCCTGTCACCGCAGAAGAATTTCCTTATTTTTTTTCTTATTTCTTTTCTGTCGCGTCTGCCTTCCTCGACGCTATACCGGTACCGCTGGTTCTTATTCTTTTCCTAAAAAATAAAAAAAAAAGACCTTCTATTTTTTCTTCAGGTGTACTTCAGTTTTGGGCCTTAGGCCCAAAACCTTTTTCCTCAAATATGGAAAAACCTGCCTCAGGTTTTAAGAAGTGCACAAAATGTGGCGGTACTATATCCGTCACCGACACCCATTACTGGTGTCTCAAATGTTTAGGCCCTGACCATTCCATCAAAGATTGTATGTCCTGTTCCATGATGTCTAAGAGAGGTCGACAGAACCGAGCTGCCAAGCTCAGTACCCTGTTTCCCTCTGATGCAGCTTCGGTGGCATCGACGTCTTCCAGGGCTGCTGCTTCTTCACATGAATCTCAGGTAACTAAACATAAATCCAACCGGTCCTCGAAGGGCAAATCTCCTTCTAAGCATCGAGATGCCTCTGGCCTTGCCCTCGAGGATTCTGCACCGGCAAAATTACCCCGGCGGGAGGCTTCGGCTTCTAAAGCATCATCATCGGGGTTCCAGCACGATCTAGATGGCGTGGCCTCAACCGATCTCCTGGTGCCATGCTCTGGGGTACCGGTGGCCTCCACCGGTACCGACTTCCAGGCATTGGCAGCGTCCATGGATCAGAGGATTCTGTCCATGGAACGCAGTCTGGCGTCTTTCCTTGTGGCATCGACGCCCGTGGTACCGCATCAGACTACTCCACAGGTACCGGTTCCGGTATCGCCATCGGTACCGATCCCGGTACCGGTGGCATCGGCATCGGTGTCAGCCATGCCACTACCCTGCCCTCTGCAGCCTTCCGGTACCGATAATTCCCGATACCGACCCCGGTCAGTACGGGTATCGGGCTTTGCAAGAGCATCCCGACAGACGATACTTCGATTCCTCTTACTCTGAGGATTCTGAACAGTCTGTCGATGCAGCGATGCTTCTTCCACAGGAAGTCCTCCTCTCCTAAACGAAGGATGTCTCCTCCAGAGGACTTGTCTTTTAAAGACTTTATCAGAGAGGTGGCTCGGGGTCTCTCTATTACAGTAGCCCCAGAGTCTCAGAGCCTAGAGCTAAGGAGTTAGATATTTTGCAATATCCTAAAACTCCTAAAGAGGCAGCTACCTTGCCTATTCATGAGATTTTGTATGATCTCATGTCTAAGGATGTGGGAAGCACCTCTAACCACCTCTCCTCATTCTCGCAGGTTGGACACCATGTATGATGTCCCTCCTTGTCCTGGTTTCCATAAGACTCAGCTTCCTCACCACTCTATTGTGGTTGAGTCTGCAATGAAAAAGATTAGAAGTGCCAAGAGACATGCCTCTAATCCTCCAGGACGTGAATGTAGAATCCTGGATGCTTTTGGTAGAAGAATCTTCCAAGCTTCCATGCTTGCTGCAAGAATTAATTCTTATAGTCTCTACATGGGCATGTTCTTAAAAGAGGTCACTGACCATTTGCAGACTTTAAGTCCTTTTATGTCTGACAATAAAAGGCAAGAATTTCTCTCTGCGCTCAAACATGCCCAGGATGTCTCCAAACTCTCCAACCGTGCAGCTTTCGATTCTTTTGAATGCGTAAGCAGAGCCTCAGCTATAGCTATAGCAGCACGTAGGGTTGCTTGGCTTCAAGCATCTGATTTGGAGACCTGGGTCCAAGATGAATTGGGAAATATCCCTTGTACGGGTGAAAATCTGTTTGGTAAAGATTGGCAAGCAAAAGCCAATCAGATGGATGCTGAAAATTCTGCTTTGGATAGACTATCCAAATCTACAGCTGCTCCTGCTAAGAAAAGGTTGTTCAAGAAAACACCTTTTTCAAAGAAGGGAAGATCCTATCCTGCTTATAGTCAGAGAGCATCTTCTGCAGCTCAGTTCCCTTCCAAACGTCAGCAATCCTCCAAACAGACCAAGGCGAAGGCTGCGAGGCCTGCTCCAGCCCAGCAGTCTCAGCCACCTCAGGGCCTTTGACTTTCTGCTAGAGAACTTAGCCTTTCTGGCTCTAGAAGGACCAGAGCCCTCCACCATTCCAGGAAGGCTATGTCACTTTGCTCCCAGATGGGGGCAAATCACAGCAGAGCAGTGGACACACTCCATCATAAGAGAGGATTACAAACTTGATTTTTCCAGCTTGCCCCCTCTCCCAAGAGTGCACCAGTTCAATTCTCCAACCTCCCTCCTCAGCCTATTAGAGCAGGAGGTTGCCACTCTTCTAGCCCAGGGGGCAGTAGAGGAAGTGCCCCCTCATCAACAGGGCACAGGGTTCTACTCCCCCTATTTTCTTATTCCAAAGAAAACAGGGGGCTTCAGACCCATTTTAGATCTCAGAGAATTGAACAGATTCCTAGTCAAAGAAAAATTCAAGATGGTTTCTCTAGGAACTCTGCTGCCATACCTTCAAAGTCAGGATTGGCTTTGTTCTCTAGATCTCAAGGATGCGTACACTCATGTTCTCATCCATCCAACTCACAGAAGGTTCCTTCGGTTCCTTTTCCAGGAGAAGCACTATCGATACAGAGTGTTCCCCTTTGGCCTGGCCTCTGCACCAAGGGTGTTCACGAAATGCATGGCAGTGGTTGCTGCTTTTCTGCGCACCCTGGGAATATTTGTCTTGCCCTACCTGGACGACTGGCTCATTCGAGCTCCCACTCAATCAGAGGCCAGGACTGCTCTAACCTGCACAATGCGTATCCTTCAATACTTAGGGCTGGTAATAAACATCCCAAAATCCAATTTGACCCCTACTCAGTCCCTGGAGTTCATAGAGGCACTGTTGGATACCACAAAGGCAAGGACCTTTCTTCCCCAGGCCCGTTGCCTTCGCTTGATGCAGTTAGCTTCTCAAGCAGAGTTGAAACCCCTACTCACTGCTCGAGAGATGTTACAGTTGCTAGGCCACATGGCTTCCACCGTTCATGTGGTACCATATGCTCGCCTTCACATGAGAGCAGCTCAGTGGACTTTATCCTCCCAATGGACCCAGGCATTAGGCTGCCTGTCAAACAAAATAGCAAACAAAAGTTGCCTCATTTTGTCCCTCCAGTGGTGGAAGTCCCCTCAGAACCTCTTGCTGGGTTGTCCTTTTCAACAGCCTCTTCCCCAGACAACTCTTACAACAGATGCTTCTCCAATGGGCTGGGGAGCTCATCTTCAGGACCTCTCCACCCAGGGCATCTGGTCCCCACAGGAGACTTGTCTCCACATCAATCTCTTGGAACTCAGAGCAATCTTCCTTGCTCTACGAGTTTTCCACACCCTGCTCAGCCACAAGACAGTCCTTGTCCACACGGACAATCAGGTGGCCATGTTCTACATAAACAAGCAGGAAGGAACTGGCTCTCTGTCACTTTGCAACGAAGCTCTGCGACTGTGGGCCCTCGCCAGAGAGCATTACATTCATCTTCTGGCAGTCTATCTTCCAGGGGTTCAAAACTCTTGGGCAGACAGACTCAGTCGAGTTCTGCTTCCACACGAGTGGTCCCTACATATGGACCAGGTGTCCAAAATTTTTCAAATTTGGGGAACCCTGGACATAGACCTCTTTGCAAGTCCGTGGCATGCCAAACTTCCCCAGTTCTGTTCCAGAACTCTGGCTCAGGGGACTCAGGCAAGGGATGCTTTCCTCCTTCACTGGGGTCAAGACTTCCTGTATGCCTTTCCACCCATTCCCCTAATTCCCAAAACCCTGTTCAAGCTTCAGAGAGACAGAGGCCACATGATTCTCATAGCTCCACATTGGCCACGGCAAGTGTGGTACCCTCTGCTTCTACATCTCTCTCAAGCTCCCTCCCTAGAGTTAGGGTCTGCTCTAGACCTCCTCTCTCAGGAGGACGGAAAGTTGTGGCATCCCAATCCCCAGTCTCTGTATCTCAGGACTTGGTTGCTGAAGGCCTAGATCTCCAGGATCTTCCTCTTTCTCAGCAAGTGAAAGATGTTCTTCAAGCTTCCAGAAAACCTTCCACTAGACGTTCTTATGCCTTCAAGTGGAAAAGATTTACCATCTGGTGTTCTGAAAAGGGTCTTAACCCCCATGCCATACCTCTGGAATCGTTGCTGGAGTATCTCCTGCATCTGTCTAATGCAGGCCTTAAGACAAAGTCAGTAAGAGTCCATCTGAGTGCTATTGCAGCTTCACTCAAGCCTCTAAATGGACAACCTGTTTCCTCTCATCCCCTTGTAGCAAGGTTCATGAGAGGCCTCCTTTTAACAAAGCCTCCCATTAGACCACCTCCGGTGGCATGGGACTTAAATTTGGTTCTTGGTCAGCTTATGAAGCCGCCTTTTGAACCTTTAGCTACTACCTCCTTGAAATACCTTTCTTGGAAGGTTATCTTTCTCATTGCAATCACATCAGCACGCCGCATCAGTGAATTGCAAGCACTAGTAGCTAATGCACCTTATACAAGATTCCATCATGACAAGGTGGTCCTTAGGACTAATCCACATTTTATGCCTAAGGTGGTCTCGCCTTTTCACCTCAACCAAGAGGTCTACCTGCCTGTCTTTTTTCCAGGGCCTCATGCATCACCTGCAGAGAGGAATCTTCATACCCTGGACTGTAAAAGAGCTCTGGCTTTTTACTTACAGAGGACACAGCAACATAGAAAGTCTTCCCAACTCTTTGTTGCTTTTGATCCTTCTCATTTGGGACAACCAGTCTCCAAGAGAACTCTTTCCAACTGGATTGCCCAATGTATTTCTTTCGCCTATCAGAGCAAGAACATTTCTCTGGAGGGCCATGTCACAGCTCACAATGTGAGAGCCATGGCAACCTCAATGGCTCATCTGAACTCTGTGTCTATCGATGACATCTGTCGAGCAGCCACTTGGGCCTCGGTTCATACCTTCACAGGAGTTGCCTAGTGGTTGGGGCAAGGTACTTCAGGCCGGAAGGTCGGGGGTTTAAATCCCACCAGAGGACTGCAACCTTGGGCCGGAAGGACTGGGGTTTCTAGTCCCACAGGTGCTCCTTGTGGTCTTGGGCAAGCCACTTAACCCTCCATAGCCCATGTTCCCTGTAAAATAGTTATCTCCAAGTTATAATGCCCTGTTCAATGTAATTTTAGTTTGTTCAATGTAAACCGCACTGATGCAGAATAGCGCGGTATATAAGAGAATGTAAATAAATAAAATAAATAGACAAGGACTCCCGCCGGGATGCCTTGTTTGGTCAGGCTGTTCTCAAACACCTGTTCCATACCTAATCAACTCCTACCCACCATCCCTCAGGGGATGCCAGAGATCCAGGTGAGGAAGTGCAGCCCTGTCCCAGGGTCACACAACCTCTGGGCGCTCTCCCTGGCATCAAAAGCTAGGGAGTCTCCATATGTGAAGACTCATTCCTGCTTGTTCCTGGAGATAGCACAGTTACTTACCTGTAACAGCTGATCTCTGGGAACAGCAGGAATAAATCTTCACAACCCACCTCCCCTAGGAGTTGTCTCTCTCTCTCTATCTCTCTCCTTTCCCTCTCTCTCTCCCTCTTTGTCTCAGCTATAAAACTCAACTGAGGAGAGACAGTTGGAAAGGTGGGAAGGCAGCACGCAGGCGCTGTGGGATGCTCCCAAAAGCTTTCTGATTGGACGCTGGGGAGCGTTCCCGCGCGGGCTCCGTCGGTACCGACGTACCCATATGTGAAGACTTATTCCTGCTGTTCCCAGAGATCACCTGTTACAGGTAAGTAACTGTGCTCTCTCAGCTAGCAGGATAGCTAACTCTTGCTCCAAACCCTTCTTGACCCCAACTGGGGGCCTCAGCATACCATTCTTTAAAACCAGACCCAGCCCACTGGAGAAACACAATACCTCTGTGCCACCATCCTATCCATGGTATCTGAGAATGACAATATATCCAGTCCACTGTGTCAAATGGCATGCAGCAAATGCATCCACCACAAATGTTGTGTAAGAGGTAGGCCACAGAGCCTGGTGCATAGCAAAAGACTTAAATATTCCCTGATCAACCAACTGCCCAAGGGTCTAGAGCAGCGATGGCGAACCTATGGCACGCGTGCCAGCTGTGGCACGCGAAGGCCTTGCAGCTGGCACGCGGGAAGGTCGCAAATTGAGATATGCCGGCTCATGGCAATTTAAAAAAAAAAAAAAAGCTGGCCGCAGCGGCATGGAGTGTCCCGCGGGGCTCCCTCTGCCCGGCGGGACTCTCCCGGCGCGACTCAGCCCCTCTCTGCAGGCTTGCAGATACGCGAAGGGAGACATCTGCCCCTGCGGGCTTAACAGAGACGCGAGGGAGACTCTCTCCCTTCGCGTATCCCTCCCTAGCGTATCTGCAAGCCGGCAGAGAGGGGCTGAGTCGCGCCGGGAGAGTCCCGCCGGGCAGAGGGAGCCCCGTGGGACACTCCATGCCGCCGCCGCGGCAGCGGCCAGTTTTTTTTTTTAAATTGCCATGAGCCGAGGGGGGGCGGGTAGGACTGGCAAAGGGCTAGGGAGGGAGGGGGGTTAAGACTGGCAAAGGGCTAGGGAGGGAGGGGGGTTAAGACTGGCAATGGGCTAGGGGGGTTAAGACTGGCAGTGGGCTGGGGAGGGGGGTTAAGACGCAGTGGGCTATGGGGGGGGTTAAAACTAGCAATGGGCTGTGGGCTGATGAGGGCTGGCAATGGGCTATGGGGGGGGTTAAGACTGGTAGTGGGCTGATGGGGGGGTAGGACTGATAATGGGTTATGGGGGGGCTAGAACAGGAAATGGGCTGATGGGGAGGGGTTAGGACTTGAGGTGGGCTGATGTGGTTAGGACTGGTAATGGGCTGTGGGCTGATGGGGGGGGGTTAGGACTGGCAATGGGCTATGGGGGGCTGACTGGAAATGGGCTGATGGGGGGTTAGGACTGGTAATGGGTTATAGGGGGGGCTTAAACTGAAAATGGGGCGATGGGGGTTAGGACTGGAAGTTGATTGACGGGGGGCTAGGACTGGTAATGGGTTGGGGTGTTGCTAGGACTGGAAATGGGCTGAGTGGAAGGGGAGGCTTGAACTGCAAATAGCTGATGGGGAGGGGGCTTGGAATGGAAATGGGCTGTGAGGGAAGGGAGCTAGGACTGAAAATGGGCTGATGGAGCAGCTAGGATAGGACTGGAACTGGGCGGTTGGGGGGAGCTAAGTTTGTCACGGGGCTGGGGTGGGGGCTTGAATTGAAATGGACTCATGGAGGGGCTAGAACTGGAAGTAGGCTCATGGGGGGGCTTGGACTGGAATTGGGCTGAGTGCAGGGGAGCTATGATTTGACATGGGCTGATGGTGGGGCTAGGAAATGACTAGAAATGGGCTGATGGGGGGCTAGGATTGAAAATGAGCTGATGAAGGGACTTGGACTGGAAATGGATGGGGGAGCTAGGACTGGAAATGGGCTGATGGGGGGCTAGGACTGGAAATGGGCTGATGCAGGGACTAGAAGGGGATGGATGCTGGGTGAGACTGGAACTAGAAGGGAGCTGATGTTGGGGGAGGATTAGAATGGGATGGGGCTGGGAGAGTAAAATGGAGAGGGGAAAAATATTTTGTGTGGGAGGGATGAAAAATCTACAATTGGCCAGGTATTGGGAGAGTAATTGGGGATTGAGGATGGAGGGGTAAAATTTGTGTGGATGAAATAGGAATGAGGAAAGAGCAAAAGGAGAAAGATTAGTATGTTAAAG
This sequence comes from Ichthyophis bannanicus, assembly GCA_033557465.1. Taxonomy (NCBI): domain Eukaryota; kingdom Metazoa; phylum Chordata; class Amphibia; order Gymnophiona; family Ichthyophiidae; genus Ichthyophis; species Ichthyophis bannanicus. The sequence goes on from CM066031.1 coordinate 1,769,199,650, forward strand.
CAGATGTAGAGAGAGAGAGAATGGAAAAAAAAACTAGAAGAGAGAAGAAAGGACAAATGGACAGCAGACGATGGAGAGTTAGCAGAAAACATGAAGAAACCAGAAGAAAGTGGCTGGACCAATTGCAACTGAAAAACAAATGCACAAAAGGTAGAAAGATGTTTCTTTATTTTGAATTTATTAACTGGAATATGTCAGCTCTGGGAAATGTGCATCATTAACATCTGCGCTTTGTTTGGTACAAGAGGAAATTCCTATTTGACGTTGCCACTTGTTCTCTTTCCCCAGTATTCTCTGAAATGTATTGGTTTAATATTTGCAGTGTTGCCTTTTGATAGGTAGGGTATGGTGCTTTGTGAGTCCTGGTAATGCTGTCAGGATACGGCGGGTTTGCTATGGGTTCTAAATGGGCAGCTTTTGTAGTAGTTCCTAATGTGCCTGGCGGTTGGCACTGGATTATAGTAATGTAGAAATCTTTTAGTCTTTCTTTATCCATACACTCATTAAGAGACATGTTTACTAAAAGTTAGTGTATGGTAACATTATGCAAATATTTATGCAAATAAGACCACTTATGCAAATGACGTGCTGGCACTTTGAGGAAATTCTTTGGTTTTGTGCGGCAGTTTGGGCACTCGGGCTCAAAAAGGTTAGCCATCACTGGTCTAGAGTCTGCAGTGTTGCCAGATCCTCCAACTGACAGGTTTCTTAATCACTGCAATAGCCTCTGCAGCTCCTCATTACCTCACCTCACTTATATCTCCCTACAACCTTCCTTGGGAACTCAGCTCATCAGACCAATCCCTCTTATCTTTGCCTTTTACTTCTTTTGCCAACTGAAGGCTCTTCTCATTCCTCCTTGCTGCACAGTATGCCTAGAATACACTACCTGAGTTAGTACATCAGGCTTCATCTCTGGTCTTATTAAAATCCATGCTGAAAACCTTTCTCTTCAAGGCTGCTTTTGGTTGCTGACACTCTTTATCTGTTTACCACCCATATCTGAAATTAATCATTACCCTCTTAAACAACCCTATCCCCTTGATTAGACTGTAAGCTCTGTGGAGCAGGGACTCTCTTGTATGTGTTTGTATACAGCATTTTATATGCTTTGTAGCTCTATACAAATGATTAGCAGCAGTTATAGTAATTATACCAAACAGTCATTTCTAGAGAACAAAACACTGAACCCAGTTTTGAAAAGCACAATTGGTAGCCATTATGGCTAAGTACCCAGTTAGTGTCTCTGGCAGATCACTTCTATCTGTGCCCTTCTCTTCCACTGCCAGCTCTGGACTTCAATTCTTCCACCTTGCTGCTCCTTATGCCTGGAACAAACTATCTGAGTCAGGTGTGGTGCCCCAAGAGCTCTTATGTTGGAATCAGCAATTGCCAAAAAGCCCAGAGGTAGCGAGATTGGCGTCTGGAGCATTGTTTATGGTGAATGCCTGTACAACTAGGTCAGGATCGCTTCTAAGTCCAAGGCAATGACTGTGATGACCCAAAGGTGGCTTTTGCTCTGAAATTGGTCTGCAGCTGAGCAAGCTCATTTTTAAGGGCAGTTTGCTGTTTGTGGAGGACCTAGAAAAGCTGGTGAAAGTCTTTGGAGATTCTTGTCCACAGAGTGTTCCAAAAGATAGACCTAGTTGTTCCAGTGTTTCCTCTCATAGGGATCAGTGGGGAGTGTGGGGCTGGAAAGAGTCTAGCCATGGCCTTACTCCTCTCTTGAATCAAAATCTAAGAGTCAGTCCTTTCAGCTATCCCAGAGATCTCGAGACTCAAGAGGTGCTTCCTTGGGAGCTAGTAAGCTCTGGCAATGAGATTCAGTGGGTTCTTTCTGAAATACAGGCAGTCGGGGAGCATTTCTGGCTATTTTACTTTGCACCCATATCATGTCAGACCAATGGGTCCTTGAGGTTATCAAAAAGAGTTGCACATGCCCTCTGCAGTAGAAGGTCGGGGTGGTATTCCATTTACTTTCTGATGTCCAGCAAAGGTGGATTCTTCCAATCCATTTTGGACCTGAAGGTTTTCAATTTCAAGCTACGAGTGCCCCACTTCACATGGAAATCTCAGGTCAGTCATTGTGTCAGTCCAGCAAGGACAGTTTTTAGCCTTCTTGGACTTTTCTGAAGCATACTTCCATATTTCTGTCCGGAAGCAACATCAGAGGTTCTTCCGCTTCTGCCTCTTGGGCTGCCATTTTCAGTTTCATGCTCTGCCTTTGGCCTGGCCATCGCGCCATGCACCTTCTCAAAAGGTGATGCTGATGCAGCAGCCTTCCTGTGCAAGCAAGGAATTTGGATTCACCCATACCTGCTAACTGGGCAGGGTGTTTCTCAACCCAGAAAGGCTGGACCAGCTTCAGCTCAAGGATTTTTGCTTTCAGGCAGCCACTAGGGCCTGAGATTTCCTATAACTCCTGGGGTCAATGGCATCAACCCTGGAACCAGTACTCTGGGCCAGGGCGCACATGCATCCCCTGCAGGGATACTTTCTGACTCACTGGTCTCCCTACTCCCTGTTATTCGAACAGCACCTAATTTTCCCAGGTTCAAGGGGAATTAGTCTGGTGGGTACAAACACACCCTCTGATGGATGGGATGTCTCTGGAGGCACTGGATTTGGTGGTAGTCATCACAGATGCCAATCTGCTGGGCTAGGGGGCATATTATCTGGGTCAGTTTGTTTATGGGTACAGGTCTTATAAAAAACTCAACTCTTCAATGCTGCTTTTGGATCCTGATCCGCTTAGTCTCCTGATCACGTCTTATATTTATCCTTACCATTCCCCTAGATATACCTTGGTCCCCAGTTATGTTGTCTGTCTTGACTAGACTGTAAGCTCTGATGAGCAGAAACTCTTTTACATATCTCTTTACAGCACTGAATTTGCCTTGTAATGCTATACAAATGATTAATAGTAGTAGTAGTAGGAAGCCTCCTAGTCAATCAACAGACTAGAGGCCAAATAGATGACGAAATGTGGAGAAATTTCAGTTATTCCTGGAGGGTAAAGCGGTTAAAGTGTTCTCAGACAATGCCAAGCATTGAAGTGTATTAAGAAGAAGGGCGGCACTCACAACACCACGATGGTCATAGAGGTGGCAGAGCTCTGTCATTGGAAAGAGGCACATCTGATGTTTCTGTTGGCCCACATAGCAGGCTTCAACATACAGGCCAACTTCTTGAGCAAGAATACCATGGATTCCATTGAGTGGGAATTAAGCCCTCATGTGTTTGATCTCATCGTGCAGAGATGGGGCCTGCCAGTGTTCGATCTGATGACCACCCTGGGGAATGCCAAGATAAAATATTTTTTCAGCCTCAGAAAGGCTTGAATGTCCTCCTTCAGGAATGGCCCCAGAAGGGACTCCTATATGTCTTTTCCCAGTGGCCCATAGTGAGCTTATTTCTGTGCAGAATTTGGTCTGACCTGAGTCTGGTCTTTCTAGTGACATCAGACTAGCCGTGCAGGTTATTGTATGCAGATCTGATAAACTTGTTGGTGGGCTCTCCTCTGTTGCTACCTTGAGAGGATTCTTCTGCAGCAGGGTTTCCTGGTCATGGAGGATCCCATTCCCTTGTCACTAACAGCCTGTCTCTTGAGAGGCATAAGCTATCTAAGAAAAAAATACTCTGGAGCAGTAGTTGGCATCCTTCTGAAAATCTAGAGGCACTCTGAATCCTTGGCCTATGTGCAAGTCCAGAGGGTCTTTAAGGGGTGGCATTATTCTCAGGCCTTGGATGCAAGGAACATAAAATATGCCATACTTGGTCAGACCAAGGTCCATCAAACCCAGTATCCTGTTTCCAACAGTGGCCAATCTAGGTCATAAGTACCTAGCAGTTTCCCCAGAAGACACAGATTCCACAATGCTTGTATTGGGTCAAGCAGTGATATCCCGGGCCCCTTTTAATAATGGTTTATGGATATTTCCTCCAGGAACTTGTCCAACCCTTTTTTAAACCCAGCTTCACTAATAGCTTTTACTACATCCTCCGGTAACAAATTCCAGAATTTGATTACTCGTTGAGTGAAAAAATATTTTCTCTTATTAGTCTTAAATAGGCTACCCTGTAGCTTCATTTCATGTCCCCTAGTCTTTCTATATTCTGATGACATAAACAATTGATCTACGTTTATCTCTCCCACTCCAATCATTAATTTATAGACCTCTATCATATCTCCCCTCAGCCATCTCTTTTCCAGGTTGAAGAGCCCTAACCTTTTTAGCCTCTCTTCATTGCGGTATCCTTCCAGCCCCTTTACCATTTTGGTGGCTGTTCTCTGTACCTTTTCTAATAACGCTATATCCTTTTTAAGATATGGCAACCAGAATTGCACACAATATTCAAGGTGCGGTCGCACTATGGAACAATACAGAGGCATTATAATATCCTTTGTTTTATTTTCCATTCCTTTCCTTATGATACCTAGCATTCTATTTGCTCTCTTGGCCGCTGCTGCACACTGGGCAGAGGGTTTTAACATGTTATCCACGATGACGCCTAAATCTTTTTCCTGGGAGGTGGTTCCTAATGTGGATCCTTGCATCGTGTAACCATAGTTTGGGTTATTCTTTCCTAGGTCCATAACTTTGCACTTGCCCACATTAAATTTCATCTGCCATTTGGATGCCCAGTCTTCCAATTTATCAAGATCCTTTTGCAATTTTCCATAATCCTCATGGGTTTTAACAACTTTAAATAGTTTTGTGTCATCTGTAAATTTGATAACCTCACTCGTTATTCCCATTTCCAGGTCATTTGTGAATATGTTAAAAAAACAACAGACCCAGCACAGATCCCTGGGGTACTCCACTATTCACCTCTCTCCATTGGGAAAATTGGCCATCCAGCCATTTCCCTCTGCTTTCTATCTTTTAACCATTTCCTGATCCACAATAGTACACTGTCTCCTATCCCATGACTTTTTAGTTTTGCCAAAGGTCTCTGATGAGGGACCCTGTCAAAGGCTTTCTGAAAGTCCAGATACACTATATCAACCGACTCACCTTTGCCTACCTGTTTATTCACACCTTCAAAAAAACATAACAGATTAGTAAGACCAGATCTTCCTTGTCTAAAGCCATGTTGGCTGTCTCCCATTAAGCCATGGCTATCTACATATTCAGTAATTTTGATCTTTATGATGGTTTCTACCACTTTTCTCGGTACTGACGTCAGGCTCATCAGTCTGTAGTTTCCCGGATCACCCCTGGAACCCCTTTTAAAAATTGGTGTTACATTGGCCATCCTACAATCTTCAGGTATTACAGATGATTTTAATGATAGTTCACAGATTACTAATAGCAGGTCTGCAGTCTCATATTTAAATTCTTTCAATACCCTTGGATGTATACCATTCGGTCAAAGTGATTTGCTACTCTTCAGTTTATCAAATAGTTGTAATACATCTTCCCGGTGTATCAATATTCCTTTCAATTCTTCCGCAGTATCATCTTTAAATGCCTCTTCAGTCATGGGTAACATCCCTACATCTTCCTCAGTAAAGGCCGAAGCAAAGAATTCATTCAGTCTCTCCATTATAGCCTTGTCCCCTCTTAGTGCCCCTTTTACCCCTCTATCATCTAATGGTCCAACTGACTCTGACAGGTTTTTTTTGCTATGAATGTACTTGAAAAAGTCTTACGTGTTTTTGCTTCCACTGCAAGCTTCTTCTCAAATTCTCCCTTTGCCTGCCTTATCGATGCCTTGCATCTAATTTGCCAGTGCTTGTGCTGTTTCCAGTTTTCGTCATTTGGAAGGCGGACATAGTTGCCATTTTATCCTTACAGTTTGGGTTGGACCAGTGTTTAACTCTGAACTCTCTCAAGGTTCAGGTGGCAGCCCTTGCATGCTTACTAGGTGGATGTTCAGGGAGTGTCCTCAGCATTGTACCCTGATGTGTTTCACTTCTTCAAGGGGTGAAAAACGACCCCCTGTTATTGTTTGTATAGTGCTACAAGTCGTATTCAGCACTACACATATAGATGTAAGACACAGCCCTTGCTCATCATAGCTTGCAATCTAATTAAAATAAAGATCATCACAAAACTGGGGTCTACAATGTGGTAAGATACACAAGTAGTGAACAAGAGAGTGAGGAGAATCAGGATTCAAAAGCCTTGAAGAGATGAGCTTTTAGCCTGGATTTGAATAGGACTAGAGAAGGAGCCCGATGTAATAACTCAGGTAGCTTGTTCCAGGCATATGGAGCAGCAAGGTGGAATGAAGTAAGTCTGGAGTGGCAGCGAAGAGCACATATAAAAGGGATCTGCTAGAGCAGCAGAGCTCCTGAGGAGGGGTGTAGAGTGAGATAAGAGAGGAAAAGTCCATCCACCTTGCATCCAGTTGTACCACAGTGGAATCGTTCTCTGGTGCTAAAGGCACTTGAAAGGCCTCTCAGGGCAGTTTCTCCAAATTAGTTTCGCGCATGCCATGATCTTTACTTCTAAGCCAGGTTATGTGAAGTATGATGTTGGTCTCAAATTTACTGCTAATGCTTGGCATAGTACTTGCATTGTGTCTTCAAGAGCCTCCTTCTGGCGTGCATAAGATATATCATGTATAGGTAATTTACCAAGGTGTGCTTGGAAATTCTTCTTAATCAAGCCTGTGGCACCCAACTCGATGGGAAATAGCTTGGTATCTTTCTGCCACATTTTCTTGGTCTCCGACTGCATTTCTTTGTACTTGAAAATTTCTTTTTCAACATGATTCACAGAATAGATACTTGGGACTGACATCTCTATAATCAATGCCGATCTGGTTGTTCTTCTCCTTTACCCTGTGTCTGGCTTTTTTGCATCCAGCTTTTTATCGGTCAGAATGGGAGTATCCCAATTGATCATAATGTCTTCATTCTCTGTAATTCTCTTGCCTAATCCCAGTGCTTTTCAGGCACAGTGATGTAGTGTTTACAGAATTTCCAATGGATGAGGTGTGCTACTTTGTTATGCCCTTCTGTATAGAAATGTTCTGCCATCAGGACCACCTCCCCCCCCCCCCCCCTTTGAGCCCTGTTGAATGGCCTTTCTCAAGGATTTAACCATGAAGGTGGTATTCCTGTTGGCTGTTGTGTCTGTCAGGCAGATGTCAGAGCTACAGTCTTTATTCTGTAGAGAGCCTTTTCTGGTCTTCTCGACAGCGCCTATCTTTCTGAGGATGATACTGTCTTTTCTCTTGAAGGTGCTGTCTTTATTTCATTTTAATCAGATGGTGATCCTGCTCCCTTCCTTAGAAGAGGACCTTCAGGTGAACTCTTCACTGTGTCTCTTGTATATGAGGAGGATGTTGGTGAAATATCTGAAGATTACTAATTCCTTCTGTCTGTCAGATTATCTCTTTGTCTTAATCAATTGCCGAAGGAAAGGACAGACAGAGGGCAAGTCCTCGATTGCTCATTGGATTAAGGAGGCTGTTAGTTCAACTTACCTTCTGTGTAGGAAATATTTGTCAGGGAGAGATAGAGCTCACTCCACTAGTGCAAAAGCCTTCTCCTGGTTAGAGTCCATTTTGTTGTCTCCGGAAGACATCTTTGAGCACCTTTGTGAAGCACTATAGGTTGCCCATGGGAGCTGAAGTGGATGGTGCCTTTGGCAGAGCAGCTATGTCTAGAGAGTTGTCTTCCTCCCACCCTGTGTCCCAATTGCTTGGGTGCATCCCATTTGTCTGGACTAGTCTAGTAGGGATGACAAGGAAAGAGAAATTTTCCATACCTCCTCATTTCCTTTCTTTGAATCTTGCTAGATCAGTCCAGGACCTACCATGGAAGACTATTCCTACAGGTTTGGGAACCCTGCTGCCTTTTAATTGCATTTCCAGTATCAGTGCCTGCTGCATAGTAAAGTATGGTAAGGGAACCAAAAGGCTGTACATAGTTATGTCATTGAGTAATAGTTTTTTCTGAGCTTTTCAGTTTTGCTATCTGCTTAGGAAGATAAAAGCTTCTCTCTGCACCAGCATATATACAAGTGATTACATCCACCTGCTGGCCAGGGAGCAAAGGCCACTCCTTTGGGCTGGTCTAGCAGGATTCAAGGAAAGGAAATTAACATGTATGGAAAATTCCTCCTTAAAGGCTAATTAAAAATATTGACTATTTCAATTGGCTTTAATATAGAATTATCTGGCTTTGTTTTATTTGACCTGTGTTTTAGACGACTTGGACTCAGAATTCATGTTTTATGGCTTTATGTGAGTTGGAAAGATTGAGTATTCTCCTTGTGTTTATGACGTTTACTTTTCTTATTGCTTTTTTATTTGTTCTTAAGGGTTATACAGGCTAACATTTATACATTATTATTACATACTCTATTTTCAAAATAAATATCACTAATACACTATTAACCATACCACACTCTCATTCACATGATGATTATAGATTTAAACTAACAATGTATATATGTTCTAATATGTTATACCTTTAATGTTACAACATTCCTTGTAAATTATAATTATCTGTTCTATGTAAACTGACTTGGTATATTACATACCAATTAACCTACTGTTCCATGTAAACCGCACTTGATACTAGGGAAAGAGCGGTATATAAATAACTGTTAAATAAATAAATAAATAAATTATCTCCAGGAACAAGCAGGAATGTAGTCTTCACATATGGGTATCGTCGGTACCGATGGAGCCTGCGCGGGAACACTCCCCAGCGTCCAATAGGAACGCTTTTGGGAGCATCCTCAGCACATGCGCGCTGCCTTCCTGCTTTTCCAACTGTCCCTCTTCAGTTCTTCGTTTTCCATGGAGCCGACAGGATCTATTCCCTGTCACCGCAGAAAATTCTGTCTTTAAATTTCTTTTCTTGTGGTCGTGTTTGCCTACCGCACGACGCCTACCGGTACCGCCGGTTCTTTTCTTTTCTTTCTTTAAAAAAAAAAATATCTTAGGCTTTAGACTGTTTCTTTTCAGAAACTTTTCTCTTTGGTGTTAGGCACCATTTTGGGCACTAGGCCCCATATTCCTAAAACATGGAAAAGCCAACTAGTGGTTTTAAAAAATGTACTAAGTGTGGCGGTACCATTTCCGTCACTGACACCCATGATTTGTGTCTGAAATGTTTAGGACCTGAACATTCTCCAACTGAATGTCTCTCCTGTATCGGGATGACTAAAAGAGGAAGACACAACCGGGCTGCAAAGCTCGGTACCCTCTTTTCTTCAGATGCCAGATCCATTGCATCGACGTTGTCAAGGGCCTCTTCTTCCTCCCATAGATCTCAGGTAACTAAATATAAAAGCCGGTCCTCAAAGGGTAGCTCTCCTGCTAAGCTTCGAGAGGCCATTGGCATTCCCCTTGAGGGAACCATACCGGCAAAACAACCCCGGTGGGAGGCTTCGGCTTCCAAAGCATCGATGGGATTTCAGGATGTTCTCGAGGCCTCAACCTCGCAAGAACTACCTGTGTCATGCTCAGGGGTTCCGGCCGTTCTTACCGGTACCGACACCCAAGTATCGGCAGTGTCGATAGACCAGAGGTTCTTTGCTATCGAGCGCAGCATCGCAGCTCTTCTTTCAGCTGCGGTACCGGTGGTCCCACGGGCACCGGTACCGACATCGACACCGATGCCGGTACAGACACCGGTACCGACGGTACCGGCCCCAGTGGGAACTCTTCCCATGCCATCTCTGGCTGGAATTGTCAAAGCGGTACCGGGTCAACTCAGTACCGACTTCGATCGGTACCGGGATGGTGCTTTGCAGGAGCATAGGGGTCAGGAGTACTTCGATTTCGAAGACTCTGACAATTCTGCTGGCACTAGAGGGTTTCTCCTAGAAGATCCCTCTTCTCCCCAACGCAGAATGTCACCTCCAGAGGACATGTCATTTCAGGAGTTCATCCGTGATATGGCCCCAAAGGTCTTTCAATAACAGTAGCTCCTGAGGAGGAACCTAGAGCAAAGGAATTGGAAATTCTCCAATATCGTAAAGCGCCTAAGGAGGCAGCCACTCTGCCTATCCATGAAATTCTGCATAGTTTGATGCTCAGAATGTGGGAGACACCTCTGACTACTTCTCCTCACTCTAGGAGGCTGGATACTATGTATCATGTTCCGCCATGTCCTGGATTTCAGAAAACTCAGCTGCCACACCATTCAATGGTAGTGGATTCAGCCATGCGTAGGATGAAAAGTGCAAAGAGGCATGCATCCAATCCTCCAGGTCGTGAATGCAGGACTCTGGATGCTTTTGGGCAGAGAACTTTTTAAGCTTTCAGCTAGGATCAGTTCATATATCCTATATATGTGAATGTTCCTCAAGGAGGTCACAGGAGATTTGGAACTTATGAGCCCATTTCTCCCAGATGACAAGAGACAAGATTTTCTTGCTCTAGTTAAGCATGCTCAAGATGTCTCCAAGTTTGTTAATCGTGCAGCCTTTGACTGCATCAGCAGAACCTCTGCTATTGCAATTGGCGCACAACGGATTTCCTGGCTACAGGCATCAGACTTGGAGACTTGGGTACAGGACAAGTTAGGCAACATCCCTTGCACAGGGGAGAATCTCTTTGGCAAGAACTGGCAGGAAAAGGCTAACGAGTTAGATGCTGACAATTCTACCTTAGATAGATTGTCAAAGTCTACAGCCACTCCAGCCAAAAGGAAGCCTTATAAAAAACCGTCTTTTAGCAAAAAGAGGAAGTTTTATCCTTCCTATACCCAGCAGAGTCCACGCCAAACGTGGTATTCCCTGCTTCTACATCTCTCTCAAGCGGCACCTCTGGAGTTAGAGCATGCTCCAGATCTCCTTTCCCAGGAGAACGGGACGCTATGGCACCCAAATCCCCAGTCCCTGCACCTCATGGCCTGGTTGCTGAAGGCTTAGACCTCCAGGATTTCAACCTGTCCCAACAGGTAAAAGATATCCTTCAGGCTTCTAGAAAACCTTCCACAAGAAGATCTTATGCCTTCAAGTGGAAACGTTTTACTATATGGTGCTCCAAGAAGGGATTAAACCCTCTGGTCATACCCTTAGAATCGATACTAGAGTATCTCCTTCACTTATCGAATTCTGGTTTAAAGACCAATTAGGTAAGAGTCCATCTTAGTGCAATTGCAGCTTCTTATAAGCCTCTAAATGGACAACCAATTTCCTCTTATCCACTCCTATCAAGATTTATTAGAGGCCTTTTATTAACTAAACCTCCCATCAAGCCACCACCAGTGGCATGGAATCTAAATCTAGTTCTCGGGCAGCTCATGAAGCCGCCTTTTGAACCTTTGGCCACTACAGCCCTTAAGATTTTGACCTGGAAGGTCATCTTCCTAATTGCAATCACCTCTGCCCATCGCATTGGTGAATTGCAAGCTTTAGTGGCTGATCCTTCTTATACTAGGTTTCATCATGATAAGGTTGTTCTTCGAACTCGCCCACACTTTATGCCAAAGGTGGTTTCGCCTTTTCATTTAAACCAATCAATTTATCTTCCTGTATTTTTTCTGAGGCCTCACGCCTCTAATGCAGAAAGAAACTTTCATACTTTGGATTGTAAAAGGGCCTTAGCCTTTTACATACAAAGAACACAGCAACATAGAAAGTCCTCACAACTTTTTATAGCTTTTGACCCTAGTCATTTGGAACTTCCAGTCTCCAAAAGAACTTTATCTAAATGGATTGCCCAATGCATATCCTTTGCTTATGAGAGTAAGGGTCTTCCTCTTCAGGACCATGTCACAGCTCATAATGTGAGAGCCATGGCAGCTTCTATGGCTAATCTCCACTCTGTGTCTATCGATGACATTTGTCGAGCAGCCACCAGGGCTTTGGTACACACCTTCACAGCCAACTACTGCCTAGATAAAGCCTCCCATCGGGATGCCTTCTTTGGCCAAGCTGTTCTTCAAAATCTCTTTCAGACCTAATTCAACTCCTACCCACCAACCCTGGTGGAATGCCAGAGATCCATGGGAGGAAGGATGCCTACCTTATTAGGGTGGCACCTTCCTGGGGCTATCTCCCTGGCATCTTCAGCTAGGGAGTCCCCATATGTGAAGACTACATTCCTGCTTGTTCCCGGAGATAGCGTAGTTACTCACCTGTAACAGGTGATCTCTGGGAACAGCAGGAATTTAGTTTTCACAACCCACCCACCTCCCCTAGGAGTTGTCTCTCTCTCTCTTTGTCTCTTTCCTCTCTCCCTCTATCCTTTCACTCAGCTACAAACTTAACTGAAGAGGGACAGTTGGAAAGGCGGGAAGGCAGCACGCATGTGCTGAGGGATGCTCCCAAAAGCTTTCCTATTGGGCGCTGGGGAGCGTTCCCGCGCAGGCTCCGTCGGTACCAACGATACCCATATGTGAAGACTAAATTCCTGTTGTTCCCGGAGATGACCTGTTACAGGTGAGTAACTATGCTTTACTGTCCGGGTAAAGTCACCTGAACAAGCCACTACTTTAACCAGTAGGCAGCTACTCCGTTCCACAAAACCATTAAGAACATATAGATAAAGCAATATGAAAAGTAAACTTCATCAAACCAAGGAGAATACCTCAATCTTTCCAACTCGCATAAAACTTTACTCTCCATTATCTTGAAAGAAAGTCCTGGCAATCTACTAGTTGCACCTTGCCAAGAAAACCCAGGAGCTGCTGGGTCACCAGGAGTGAGCATTGACTCAATGGCATACATTGCATTTTGCAATTGTTTTATATTGTTTGCTTTTATATTGTTGTAATAAATAAATGTAATTACTTTTAATTTGATGGAAACCGTCCTGAGTTTTATTTAAAATACAGGTAATAAATCTAAATAAACATCTTCTGTAGCTATGACTGTGCATACAGTACCTTGCAGATATCAGTAGGTAGAATGGATTTTGTATGATGTAAGTAGATATATGGAAATGAGATAGTTATGAATGTGTTTTATTTTCATATAGGTTAAACGTGATCAGCCTAAAGAGATACCAGATTTCAAAATACTAGTGAAGGAAAACTTTGATGCCCTGCAGAGCAGAAATATAAATGACGATTTGAAAAGAAATGAAAGATATGTCCAGTTCAAAAACCAGTTGAAAGAGATGAGGAAGCGAGGTATGTGTGCATGCTCTTATAGCTAACTTGCTGAACAGTTCTTAAATCTTAGGAGCCTTGTTTCCATAAACTGCCCCTTACTAGCACATTCAGAGCCCTCAGTTTTAAAGCTGAGGCTCTGTATTTCATGGTTGATCAGCTCTAATTTAATTAATTTATTAATAGACTGTAACTTATTTAAATAATCGCAATTATGTACTACAAAGGTTGTGTGGTGTTGGGGGAGGTGGATAGGAGGAGTAAAGTAGGAGGGTGGTACATATTGAAAAGGGGATACGTATCTGTAAATTTGTTGTTCCATGGGAAAACACTAATTTAGTCCTTGAAGTGTTCTTTGATTTGGAATGTCTTGCGTTCTTTGTGGAATTTTGTTGGGTCGTGTGTATATCCAGGAACAAGCAGAATTGTAGTCTTCACATATGGGTGACAGGTACCGGCAGAGCCTGCTTGGGAAGCTCCCCAGCTACTAGGAAAGCCTTATGAGTACTCCACCACACCTGCGCCACTGCCTTCCCGCTCTCCCAGCTCCCTCTTCTCAGTTCTTCTTTTTCCGTGGAGCCAGCAGGTCAAAATCCTGTCACTGGAGAAAGAACTTAAACTTTTTTCCAAAGCGCTTCTGCCCTACCGCCACCGGTATCGTCCTCGATTCTGGTACCATTTTTTCTTTTGATTTATTTTCTAAAAATATATTTTATTTTCTTTTTAAAAATTTTTCTTATTTTTTCCTCAGGGTCTTGCGCCTCCTCGGCCTTGGCCTACCATCTTTACGATGGATAAACCCTTGAGTGGATTCAAAAAATGTACCATGTGCTTCAGCATTATTTTGGTTACAGATAAACATGATTGGTATCTGAAATGCCTTGGCCCCAACCATATTCCTCAAGCCTGCTCCCTCTGTAAAAAGAAGATGAAGACAGGCCTAGGGAACCGGGCCAAAAGGTTTGGAGAACTATTCCCAGCGGACTCAATGTCACTAACCTTGACTTCCTCTGACATGTTCATCCTCCCAGGCTTCCAAACTCTCCAAGGGTTCCAGAAAAGAACAAATGATCCAGGTCTCCCTTGAGGTCTTCTAAAGACAAACAGAAATCTCAAGAATCCAGAGAGAGGTTGAAGGAATCTAGAGAGAAGTCCAAAGATTCCTCAGAAAAGTCACGGGAATCAAGAGAAAGATCCCACTCCGAGCATCTGGCCTCTTCCAGGACTTCTTCGTACTCTAGCCATCAGTCCAAGCATCCCCGGCGGGAGAACTTGTCCTCCAAAGCCTCGGTGGGGAATCGGGAGGCTCCCTGAGGCCTCGACCTCTGGAGAGCCCCCAATGCCATGCTCTGGTACAGTGGCGGCAAGCCCTGTTCTTGTAGTAGTGGACCAGACTCAGGCAACCTCCTTGGATCAGGGTATGCTGTCCTTGAAGCAAACTTTAGCAGCCCTCCTTGCAGCATTGGTTCCACTTACACCGAAAGCTGGAAGACCGCAGGCCTTGGCATAGATATTGATATCGGCACCGATTCAGCCTGCCTTGAGGCCCAGTGCCCCAGCACCGACATCGATCTCGGCAACGGGTGCTACCTACTGGACTTGACCCCGAAGGCATCGAAAAGCATCGACATTGTCAATACTCTCTCTAGTTAAATTCCAATACTTCCAATTCTGACCACCGCTCCTTCGATTCAATGGACTTCCATGATGTTGTCTCGGAGCCCTCACCCTCCAACCACTAATACTCGGAGGAAATGACCTCCAGAAGACATGTCCTTCCAGGAATTTATCCAGGACATGGTGGCGGACTTATCTATCCCTGCTTTAGCAGAACCAGAACCGAAGGCGGAGGAGTTGGAGATCCTCAAGTATCCTACAGCCCGAAAGAAGCAGCTTCTCCAGGACCAAGCAGGAAGTCAGTCCTCACATATGGGTGACATCGGCGCCGATGGAGCCCCCGTGCGGAGCATTTCCCCAGCTTTCAAAGAAAGCCTTTGGGAATGCAGCGCGCCTGCGCGGTCCCCTTCCCGTCCAAGGGTGCCATCTAGCTCAGTCTTTCTTTTTCCGCGGAGCCCAACGGACGTGAGTTCGTGTCACCCGGAAAAAAGTTGATTTTTTTTCTGCGATTTTGGCTTTGTCTTATCCGGTTCGACGCCAGTTCCCCTTCCTGTCTGGGCTCGGTACACCGGTATCGAGTCCGGAGTTTTGATTTTTTGTTTTTCTCCTTCGTGACTAGCATTCGCGCTCTTTTTGTGTTTTCAATGGCAGCCCGGTCTTTTGACCTTGCAGGGGCCCTTTTTCCCCCGATGGCTGCTAGCGGGTTCAAAGAGTGTGATTGCTGCAAGAAATTTATGTCTCTCACCGACACACATGATTGCTGCCTTGGGCCCGACCATGACCCGCTGGCCTGTGGCCCAGGCGGCAAGATGTCGTCTAAGGCGCTTCGGAGCCATCAGCATCAACGTGAGCGAATTTTCTCTGACTCCGGCATCCAGCCGGGCTCGGACTTCGGCAGAGGCCTCGACATCTTGGGAGTCTGAACCCGAGCGCCGTCGGGGTTCCTCTGAGAGGGAGTCTCCCACCCGGGAGCACAGAAGGAAGAAGAAGCTTGTGAGGGCGGCGTTGGTGGAGGCTCCTGGTTCCTCGAGGGCCAGGACGCGTAGCCCTGACCGCTGCCCCGGGCTCTCGGTGTCGGAGAGGCCGTCCAAGTTACCTCGTGTGGAGCCAGAGTCCCCGAGTAACCTAAGTGCAGTTGTCCTCATGGACTCTCCTCTGGGGGAGCCGACGTCGGGCCCGACGCTGTCGGGGCCCAAGTCGGGGGCTGCTGAGTCTTCTGAGCTTGGACTCAGATTGACGGCGTTGGAGAGCAGCTTGGCTGCCTTCATGGAACAGCAGTGGGTGCTGATCGCCGGTCTGACCGGTGCATCTGCCCCGACCACTGGGACCTCGAAGTCTAAGTCGACCCCAGAGACCGAGTCGATCCTCGAGTCAATGAGGTCTCGAGTCGATCCTCGGTCAAGGTCTCCCTTGACCTCCCGTGCGGGGCCGAGGTCGTCGACGCCGATACCCTCGGTGTCGGGGTGGGTGGCACCAAGGCCCTCACGGTCAGAGCCATTCGATTCCTCCTCGGAGGAGTCTGCGTGGGAGACGGAGGACGAGGAGTCCCCGGACACCTTCCGGACCCGGTGCGTCCCTTTGGACTCACCGGAGTCCTAGCCTTGGAGATGGTCCCCCCCCAGAGAATAACCCAGTTCTCGGACTTCTTAAGGGAATGGCCAAAGCCTTGGCCTTCCCTGCGGATGCTGAGGAGGAGCCTCGAGCCGAGGAGCTCGATGCCTTCCAGTATGACTTTCCTCCAAAGGAAGCCTTTATTGTACCGGTTCCTCCGATGCTGGAACGACTGCTCTTCCGTATGTGGGAGGCACCGGCCTCGATGCCGGTTCTTAGCAAATGGGTTGATTCCATTTATCGAGTCCGTAAGAGCCCTGGGTTCCAAACGACACAGCTACCGCACAACTCCATGGTTGTGGAATCGGCCATGCACCGTCTGAAGAGTCAGAAGATGCACTCCTTGGTGCCCCCCAGCCGGGAAACCCGGAACCTGGATGCCCTCGGTTGAAAGTGCTTCCAGGGCTCTGTGCTATCTTGCCGTGTCCAGACCTATCAGCTGTACATGGGCATGTACCTACGAGACTTGGCAAAGGAGATTGCCGGGTTCTCAGCTGGCCTCTCCAAGGAACCTCTGCAGAGGTTCAAGGCTTTGTCAACAGGGATTTGAGAGTGCTTGAAGTTTATCTCTTGAGCAGCCTATCATGGCTTCGAGGCTTCGGCCCGGGTAGCCACGGCCGGCATCGGTGCATGCCGTCAGGCCTGGCTACAGTCATCGGACCTGGAGTCATGGGTGCAGAACAAGTTGGTCGATGTCCCTTGGCGAGGTGAAAACCTTTTCGGTAAGCCCATGACTGAAAAGGCTGCAGAAATTGAGACTGAGACTCTCACCAAGACAGGGCTGTCCAGGAAGACTTCTGCCCTTTCTCAGAAAAAGAAGGGTTCGGGGAATAAGCCCTTTTTCCCGAGGAAGGGTGCTGCCTACAAATCCCATCCTCAATATCAGGCCTCTCCAGCTCCCCAACAGGGCCAGCAGGCCAAGGGGCAGGGGCATGGGCCCTGTAGGCAGAAGACCCCCAAGCCGCCAGCTCCAGCTCCTGCACAGCAGGGAGCGGGGTTTTGACTCCCACAGCATAGCCTCTTTTCCACAGCTGGCTTCACTCAGCACAGGAGGTCGGCTGACCCTGTACGCCTACAGATGGCCTGCCATCCAGGGGACCTGGGTACTGAGCATAGTCCAGAAGGACTACATGCTCCACTTCCACCAGCTACTCCCCTCCTACTTTCCAGGGGAGCCTCCAAGAATCCCTCTGCACAGTAACCTCCTCCTTCAGGAGTTGGCAAGTCATCTAAAGGAACAGGCGGTGGAACCGGTGCCTCACCACCTGAAAGGGCAAGGCTTCTACTCCAGGTACTTCCTGGTACCAAAAAGGACAGGAGGCCTCCGGCCTATCCTAGACTTGCAAAGCTTAAACAAGTTTCTGGAGAGGGAAAAGTTCAAAATGCTTACCCTTGGGATACTGCTGTCCTACCTCCAGCAGGGAGATTGGCTGTGCTCCTTAGACCTAAAGGATGCTTATACTCACATCCGCATCCATCCAGACCACAGACAATATCTCAGATTTGTGGTGGGAGGAAACCATTTTCAGTACAGAGTACTTCCCTGTGGCCTAACTTCCGCCCCCAGGGTTTTCACCAAATGCCTGGCGGTGGTGGCGGCCTATCTCAGAAATCAGGGAATTTTTGTCTTCCCATACCTGGATGACTGGCTCATCAGGATTCAGTCTCTCCAGGAGGCCAGACAAGCCACTCTTCGCACTGTCTCTCTTCTTCAGCATCTGGGCTTTATCATAAAATACGCAAAGTCCACTTTGCTCCCCTCACAGAACCTAGAGTTTATCGGGGCAAGATTAGACACCCTGCAGGCAAGAGCGTACTTGCCCGAGGACAGGGCCCACAGACTGATGGACTTGGCTAACCAGTTCCAAAGCAATTCTCAGGTCTCTGCCAGGCACTTCCTGCGGCTTCTGGGCCACATGGCATCCACGGTACATGTGACCCCGAATGCCCGTCTGCATATGCGGGCTGCTCAGTGGTGCCTCAGAGCTCAGTGGGCGCAGGCCACAGGCGACCTCTGAGACAGAGTAAAGGTGTCCAAACCACTCTTGGACTTCTTGCAGTGGTGGCTACATCTCCCAAACCTTCTCAGGGGGGTACCCTTTCAGGCCCCAGCACACACCAGGGTGCTGACGACCAATGCTTTCTTAAAGGGCTGGGGTGCACATTGCCAGGGCACGTGCACTCAAGGCCTCTGGTCTCCTTGGGAGGCCACACAGCAGTCAATCTTTTAGAGCTGCGAGCAATCCGCTTGGCTCTACAGACTTTTTCTCATGCCCTCTCTCACCAGTCTGTCTTAGTTCAGACGGACAATCAGGTAACAGTGTTCTATGTGAACAAGCAAGGGGGCACAGGGTCCAGACTCCTATGTCAGGAGGCGCAGGCCCTTTGCTCCTTTGCAGTCAAACAGGGCATGTTTCTCAAAGCAGTTTATCTACCTGGTCAAACTAAGCAGGATTCTCCAGCCTCTCGAATGGCGGTTGAATCTACTGGTGGTCCAGCAGATCTTTCTACGATGGGGACTTCCATTCATCGCTCTCTTTGCAAGTCCACTGAACCGTCAGCTGCCCAGGTTTTGCTCCAGACAGCCGCATCCCCTGAGAATGGCAGCAGATACTTTTCTGATCTCTTGGTCTACGGGCCTCCTGTATGCGTTTCCTCCCACGCCCCTGGTGGCTCGAACTCTGTTCAAGATTCTCCGGGACAAGGCCTTGGTGATTCTGGTAGCCCACAGATGGCCGAGGCAACCGTGGTTTCCAATTCTTCTGCAGTTGGCAGTGGAAACTCCAATCCCTCTGGGGTTGCAACCCGGTCTCCTGTCTCAGGATCAGGGTTCCCTTCTGTACCCCAATCTCAGATCCCTCAATCTGATGGCCTGGCTGCTGAAAGGATAGTGCTAGCTCCCTTACTTCTACCTAGGGAAGTTGAGGAGGTGGTCTTGGCCTCTAGGAGGCAATCCACCAGAAAGTCATATGCCCTCAAGTGGCATAGGTTCACAATATGGTGTGCTAAGCGCAATGAGAAGATCCTTTCCCCTGCCTTGTGCCAGTAGTACTACAGTACCTACTTCACCTGTCAGACCTAGGCCTTAAGTCCAACTCTGTTTGGGTCCACCTCAGTGCTCTATCAGCACACCACTCACCGGTGGAGGGACAGTCTCTGTCGGTTCACCCCTTGGTGTCCCGCTTCCTCAGAGGTCTGCTTCTGCTCAAGCCTCCGGTTCATCCACCAGCCACTGAGTGGGATTTGAACGTGGTCTTGCAACAACTTACTCGTCCACCATTTGAGCCGATGGCTACTTGCCATTTACGCTTCCTTTCTTGGAAGGCGCTCTTCCTGGTAGCTCTTACCTCGGCCAGACGTGTTAGTGAACTACAAGCTCTGGTTTCTGATAGACTGTACACACGGTTCTGTAGGAACAGGGTGGTCCTACAGACCCATCCGAAGTTCCTTCCAAAAGTTGTCTCCTCTTTACACCTCAACCAGGAGGTGGTTCTTCCGACATTCTTTCCCAGGCTGCATACCAGCCGGGCTGAAACAGTCTTGTATACCCTGGACTGTAAGAAGGCGTTGTCCTTTTACATAGAACGTATGCGGGGGCATTGAAGGGCTACTCAGCTCTTCGTCTCCTTTGACCCTAATAAACTGGGGTTACCTGTCTACACGCGTACATAGTCCACTTGGGTAGCAGATTGTATCGCCTGGGCGTACAAGGCAGCCGACCTCCCCTTGCAGGGTCGAGTCATGGCCCACCGTGTCAGGGCAAAAGCCGCGTCAGTAGCTCATTTCCGCTCTGTTCCGTTGGCAGGCATCTGCCGGGCCGCTACTTGGTTTTCAAGCCAGACATTTGCAGCCCACTACTGCCTCAAGAGAGAGTCCCGAAGGGCCAGTGCTTTTGGACAGGCGGTTCTCCACAATCTCTTTGAGGTTTAGGCAACTCCTACCCTCCGGCCCTTGTGTTGGGCTACCGTACGGGGGCGTTCTCAGAGGATATTCTTATCACTGATGCTGAGGCTCTTCAGAGGGAGCCATTTTTTCAGCTTTGGGTTTCCGGTAGCCTACAGCTGGGGAGTCCCATATGTGAGGACTGACTTCCTGCTTGGTCCTGGAGAAAGAGTAGTTACTCACCTGTAACAGGTGTTCTCCAAGAGCAGCAGGAATCGGTCCTCACGACCCTCCCTCCTCCCTTGGAGTTGCAATCATATACTTTATTTTGATTTTTTGCTGTCTTTTAGCTATGTCATCAGACTGAGCAAGATGGCACCCTTGGGCGGGAAGGGGACCGCGCAGGCACGCTGCATCCCCAAAGGCTTTCTTTGAAAGCTGGAGAAATGCTCCGCATGGGTGCTCCTTCGGCGCCAACATCACCCATATGTGAGGACTGATTCCTGCTGCTCCTGGAGAACACCTGTTACAGGTGAGTAACTAATTCTCCCGGTGCATCGCATCCTTCACAACTTGATGCTCCGGATGTGGGAGACCCCTCTCATGGTATCGCCCATTAGCTGGTGGCTCGATATCATAAACAGGGTACCGGATTGTCCTGGTTTTCAAAAACCACAATTACCACCCCATTCCATGGTGGTGGAATTGACAATGCTTCAGATCAAGAGTGGCAAAAACCACTCTTCGATACCCCCAGGGAGGGAATCCAGGAATCTCGATTCCTTTGCTTGCCGCTCCTTCCAGGCTTCCATGCTAGCCAGCAGGATCAATTCCTACATTCTCTATATGGGAATATTCCTTAAGGAAATTAAGGACCGTGAGGGATTTCTACCATTCCTCCCCAAGGAAAAGAGGCCTGCCCTTCTGGCTGTGCTTGCACACAGCCAAAATGTTTCAAAATTTGTAAACGGGGTAAGAACTGGAGGGAGAAACTGGAGATGATACAACTCTCAAAAGGCTCTCCAGGAAGACTGCTGACTCAACAAAAAAAAGAAGGCAGCAGTTAAGACTCTTCTACCCCAAGAAGAGAAGAGTTCTACCCCTCCTATTCTCAGCCTGCTTATCAGCCTCAACAAAAGCAGCAGGGACCCAAGCAGGCCAAGAAGGCTAGAATAGCCAAACCACAGCCAACCACTCAGGCACCAACAGCACTTAGCTTTTAACTCCCATCTAGGGAGCATTGCCAACCTGTCCCTGCATATCTAAGAACCTCCAAACATTCCAAGAAGACTCTGCCATTTCTCACACCAGTGGCATTCCATCACCACAGAGCAGTGGACTCTATCTATAGTCCAGGGAGGTTACCAATTACATTTTCAAGAACTCCCTCCCCATCATTTCAGGGGGGTTTTATCCCATCCAGCCTCCCCTCAATGCCCTGCTCGGGAAAGGTCACCAATCTTCTTTTCCAAGGAGCCATAGAAGCAGTTGTTCAAAATCAACTGCTAAAGGGCTTCTACTCCCCCTGCTTCCTCATTTCAAAGAAATCGGGGAGTTACAGACCCATTCTCGACCTCAGAACTCAACAAATTCTTTGTCAAGGAGAAGTTCAAAACGATCTCTCTGGGAACTCTGCTTCCCTGTCTGCACAAACACGACTGGTGTTTTTTTTCCTAGGCCTCAAAGCGGCCTACACTTGCATCCTGATACATCCAGAATACAGGAAGTATCTTCGCTTCACCTATCAGGGCACCCATTATCAGGGTCCTCCCCTTCGGCCTCGCATCTGCACCAAGAATCTTCACGAAGTGCATGGCAGTAGTGGCAGCATATCTTTGAAACAACAAAGTTTTCGTCTTCCCTTACTTAGACGACTGGCTGATAAAGGCAGACTCTCCTGGAGAACTCTGCTCATCTCTTCAGCAAACTCTTTCACTATTGCAACACCTGGGATTTGTCATAAACTTCCCAAAATCCCATCTCACCTCAACAATGGAGTTCATTGGCACTATCATAGATACTCAGCAATCCAGGGCCTTCCTTCCTCTAAACCACATGAACAGACTGGTGGAACTAGCCATCCACATGTGCCAGCAGAAGACTGCAACAGCTTGAGTCTGTCTGTGCCTTTTAGGCCACATGGCATCCACAGTGCATGTAATACCACATGCAATACTGCGTATACGACTAATGCAATGGACCCAGGCCACAGGAAATCTATGGGATGCCATTCAAATAACACGCCCTCTGGCCAAATCACTCCTCTGATGGTGTACCCCAACAAATCTTCTCGTAGGGTCACTTTTTCGGATGCCTCAACCTCAACACACCCTGACTACAGATACGTCCAAGCTCGGTTGGGGAGCCCATCTAGATTCCATTTCCACACAAGGACTGTGGACTGCCCAGGAATCAACTCAACAAATCAACCTCCTCAAGCTTCGAGCAATCACGAATGCCTTTCAAGTTTTCCAGCACCACCTTTCCAATAGCCAGATCCTGGTCAGGACAGACAGTCAGGTGGCAGTGTTCTACATAAACAAACAAGGGTGGACGGGCTCTTTACCCCTATGCGAGGAAGCCTGTCGCTTATGGAACTTTACCATTCTCCATCCATGCACCTCCGTGCAGTATATATTCCAGGAGCATACCCCCTACCTGCTGTAAAATAACACCCACAACTATGATACATGTGAATTATCAATAACAATAACCCCATATAATCATCCAAATTTAACACCCTTGTTCAATGTAAACTTTTTTATGTTGTTGTTGGTTCATGTTTAT
Organism: Ichthyophis bannanicus; assembly: GCA_033557465.1. Classification (NCBI taxonomy): domain Eukaryota; kingdom Metazoa; phylum Chordata; class Amphibia; order Gymnophiona; family Ichthyophiidae; genus Ichthyophis; species Ichthyophis bannanicus. The sequence continues at coordinate 1,769,222,577 of CM066031.1, forward strand.
TTATTTATTTATTATTTTATTTATTACAGTTGCTTATATACCGCACTATTCGGCATCAGCGCGGTTTACAGTATAACAAAATTGACCAAAACACACATTTTGTTTGGTTTTTACATCGAACAGGGGTATAGACTTGGATAACAGGGGTTGAACTATAAACATGAACTATTTACATGTTATGTTATATGTAGACAGCTCTGGATCCAATGATAGGACGGTATGGAAAAACTGTTAAATAAATAAATCTCAATCTCTTGGTGACAAACTGAGTCAGATCTTACATCCACATGAGTGGACCCTAAATCCAGGCACAGTGGCACAGATCTTCAAAATCTGTGGGACCCCAGTCATCATTCTATTTGCCACTCCACAGAACTCTTTCACAGTTCTGCTCCAGGATACCATTCAAACTCAGCTTGGCATCCGATGCTTTCCTGATGCACTGGGGTTGGGAACTGCTATATGCCTCCCCCCCCCCCACCCCTGATCTTGAAGAACCTCCTCAAACTCCAAGCAGACAAGGGAACTATAATCCTCATAGCCCCCCGCTGGCCCCGTCAGCCTTGGTTTCCCCTCCTCCTTCGGCTGACATAGACTCCTCCGATTCCATTGGGATCCTACCCGGGTCTTCTGGCCCAGGACAATGGAACAGTCCTACATCCCAATCTGCGGTCTCTCCGCTTGACTACATGGATGCTGAAAGGATGTTTCAACATCTACAACTTTCCGCGGCAGAGAAAGATGTCCTCCTTTCATCCAGAAAGACCTCTACCAGGCAAACGTACTATTTCAAGTGGCATAGGTACGCTTCATGGTGCTCTCAAATAACCACAATCCTTTTGAGGCATCAGTACCTACGCTTCTTCAATATCTTTTACATCTGTCCTCTTCGGGACTCAAAACAAATTCAGTACGTGTTCACCTTAGTGCTATTTCAGCTTTTCATAAACCTGTCGATGGTCAACCCATCTCCATAGTTCCTCTAGTGGCATGCACTATGAGAGACCTACTCCTCTCCAAGCCACCTCTTCAACCTCCCCCAGTAGCGTGGGATCTTAATGTGGTATTGGCTCAGCTTCTCAAACCTCCGATTGAGCCCTTAGCAACTACCCACCTACGATACTTGTCTTGGAAAGTTATATTCCTCATCGCCCTGACCTCAGCCAGGTGCATCAGTGAACTGCAAGCTTTAGTGGCCCATCCACCATATGCCAGATTCCATCATGACAAGGTCATCCTTTGGACACATCCCCACTTTCTATCAAAGGTGGTGTCACCTTTCCACATTAATCAGTCTGTAATCTTTCCAGTCTTTTTCCGAAGACCTCATGCCTCTTGTGCAGAGGTAACCCTGCACACACTTGACTGCAAAAGAGTTCTGGCCTTCTATCTCCAAAGGACTCAGGATCTCTGAAAATGCTCACAATTATTTGTGTCCTTTGATCCCAACCACTTGGGTCTTCCTGTAATGAAACACACGCTTTCTGGACGGATAGCAGACTGTGTATCATTTGTATATGCACGTTACTGTTCATAATGTCTGAACTACAGCAGCATCGCTAGCAAACCTATGTTCAGTAGCCATTGACGAAATCTGCCGGACTGCAACATGGCCCTCCATCCACACCTTTGCCTCCCACTACTGCTTGGACAAGGACTCCTGCTGGGATGAGGTCTTCGGCCAGGCGGTCCTTCAACATCTCTTTGAAACATAATGACAACTGCTACCTCTGCCCTTTTATTCTTACCAGATCTCCTTGGCGGGGAAGTCTGCTAACTTGACCTTGTCCTACTTTCTGACCCAGTCTAAGTCTCCTAGACGCTGGGGAGTCCCATAAGTGAAGACTACATTCCTGCTTGTTCCTGGAGATAGCGTAGTTACTCACCTGTAACAGGTGAACTCCAGGAATAGCAGGAATTTAGCCTTCACAGCCCACCCTCCTCCCCTTGGAGTTATAGGGTTGTTTTTGTTTTTTACTCCTTCTTTTCAGCTACAAACTCAACTGAGGAGAGGGGGTTGGGAGAGCAGGAAGGCAGCGGTGCAGTGGAGTGCTCCCAAAGGCTTTTCTATTGGTAGCTGGGGAGTTTCTCGCACGGGCTCCATCGGTATCCAATGTCACCCTTATGTAAAGACTAAATTCTTTCTGTTCCCAGAGATCACCTGTTACAGGTGAGTAAATACGCTTTCTCTGAGGTTGTTGGTGAGTGCATTCCATAGATCAGATGCATAAGTGAAGAAGGCTCTGTTGCGAATTTTTTGGTTTACCTGTGCTATTTCTGCTGGCAAGTCCAGTAAGTTCTGGTTACATCTGCACATTTTTACATAGAACAATAGTAAACAAAAACTCAAACTCATAACAAAATCAGAAACATATAAGATATAGCTGATTAATGCTCTACTTTTGACGTCCTTCCCACTGACCCTTGACAACTGTCTCTCTCTACTATTACTTTCGTTCTCTTCTTCTTCTCTTCTTTCTGTGTTCTGAGTGACTGTGTTTCTCTCCTATCTGCCATTGTAGTTCTTTTCCTTTCCTTTCCTGGCTTCAGCCATCTCTGTTTTTGATTAACTGCCCTGGTGTCATGAAGGCGCGATATATCATGTTCTGTAATAAAGATAAAGAGGGGCTTGATGGTGTATTTATGCGTGATCAGAAGTGCTTGAACATTCAGAAAGTAGTGAAAAGTTTACATTGCTGTATAATAAAGGGAGTTGAGAGGTTTCATAGGTCAGGTATTTGTTTGAGCACTTTGGGGGTCATCTCCATAATATTCCAAGAAAAGATGAGTTTTTAACATTTTCCGGAAATCTCCTGTGTGCTCAATGGCTCTCATGCTCGTGGGTAGTGAGTTCCAGATAGTTGGGGCATATAGGGAGAAGGCTCTGTTGCATGTGTATTGTTTGCTTTTGATTTTTTTGGCTGGTATTTCCAGTGTGTTGAGTGCATTTTGTCTTCTGAATCTACTGATTTTAGGTTTCCATAGTAGGGTTTGTAAATGTTTAAAGGATAAGTTGTGTATGGCCTTTTGGGTGTTGAGGATAACCTTGTTTTAATTCTTGAGGTGAAGGGTAGCCAATGTAGATGCTTAAAGATAGAGGTGATATGAGTCTGGCATGGTGCTCATAGTATCAGTCATGCTGCTGTATTCTGTGCCAGCTGTAAAGGGAGTAGTGCTTGCTTTGGTAATCCCTGATAAATGGAGTTGCTGTAGTCTAGGATGGGCATTATGATTGCCTGGCATACTGTTCAGAAGTTATCAGAATTGAGGAGAGGAGGAAGATTTCTTAGGGTTTTTATTTTGTAGTATACGGCTTTGGTGACATTTTTGATTTGAGCTTGTAGGTTTAGATCTTGATTGATAATGACTCCGAAGTATCTCACTTCTTGTTTGACTTCAGTTCTTTGTCGCCTACTTTGATGTGTGTTGGTGGAATGAAGTTTGTATCCCTTGTTACATGTAGTATTTTGGTTTGTCATAGTTGATGTTGAGATTGTTATTACGGAGTCATTTGGTCATTTCTTTGAAGCATTAGGTTACCTTGGTATAATCGGGAGTGGATGTGGTGAAAGGTGTGGTAATGTCATCTGCATAAAAAAGGTAGTTAATATTGAAATTGTGGATAATTTCACATAGTGGTTGTATGTATATATTGAATAATATAGCAGATAGGGAGGAGCCTTGCAGGATTTCTTTCAGAAGCGTTTATGGGAGACATTTTTGGATCCCATTTTCATTTGGCCGCGGTTTGAGCGATAGGAGTGAAACCATTTGAGAGTCATACTGGTTAGACTGATGTCATAAAGTCTGTTGAGGAGCAGTTGGTGGGACACAGAATTGAAAGCATCAGATACATCCAGGAATAGTAAGATGAATGTAATGCCTATTTTAGCCTAATTTCCTATTAAAAAAAAAACTGGCCTTATTAGATCATGTATCTGGCCCATTGGCTTTCTACTAATAAGTTTGGAACCGGTCAACCATTTTTATTTAAATTTTTGTAACAGATAACAGCACATGGGTGACCTCTTGCTCATTCTTTTCATATTTCCTTAATATCATTAACACTTTGAATCTCTTCTTTCCATTTCGTCTCTCCGGGCCAGTCCAGGCAAGTGAGGGTTGTCAACCTTCTCTAGCAGCTGAGGACTGTAAAACTAAAGTTTTGCTGAACAGGATATCTGGCTCCCTCTGCTGGCCGAACCTCAGTCTTACAGTCCTCAGCAGCTGAAGACGACGTCTCTTGTCTGGCTCCCGGTGAAGTTTCAAGTTTTGTTGTTTTATTTTCAATCCGGATTGGGTCTGGAGGGTTCAGGGTTCTAGCAGGGCTCTTACCTCCAGTCTCCTTCGTTTACTTTGCCTGTTTTTTGGGCATTTTGTTTTTTTCCCAGCGCTAGAGGCAGAGCCTGCCTCGTCCCCAGCGCCGTGCCCTGAGGGGAAGTGGTGTCAGGTTCTGGGAGCCCCAGAAACCGTCGATCAGCCTCCGGAGCCGCAGGCACGCCACCGCTAGCAGCGGGGGGTCAGCTGCCGGGTTGGAACACTTCTGTGTGCGGCGGATCCCTCGGGCGCAGGTTAGTCACTGCCGGGTGTCTTGGGCCAGCGGGCGGTTTTGAGCGCGCTTCGCGCGGCGCCATTTTCGCCGGCAGCGTTTTTGTTATTTTTCATTTCGGGGAGTTTTGTTTTTTTCGGGGCTGTTTAGTCGCGCGGCTTTCATTCCCTCCTTCGTCTAGCTTTGCGGCAAGCCCACATGGATCATCGGGCAGACGCGACGGAGCCTAGAGGGAGTATTTCTTCGGCTCCGGATTTGGCGGGAAAAGCGGACATGCCTTCAGCGTCGGTTCCCCCGGCTCACAAAAGCTGCTCCAAGCGGAAGGCTAAGTCTAAGAAGCCTATTAATGTGGAGGAAGCTCCTTCACCTTCCGTTCCTGCTAGTCAGGAATCCTTGGAGAACACTTTTTCTGCAGCTTTTATTTTGGCCATGCACAAGGCCTATTGTTTAAAATGGCATCAGGCTCAGGTTAAGGACGCGGCTCCACTCCTCACCCAAAATCTTAATGCAGCTTCTGCCCATCTGGACCCGGGGGAGGGCCCCTCCAGCGCGCTCCAGGGCACCCAGGGGACTTCCGATAGCGTCGGGTTATCAGTCCCTGAGATTCCCAGTGCTGAGGAGGGCGAATTTCTTTTAGACCCTGTCCTAGAGCAATGGGCTGATCTTGAAGAGGGTGAGTTGGGGTCCGCTGAGGATCCCAGCCTTTTCAGAGTGTTTCGTAAAGAAGAGTTGGGAGCATTAATCTCTCAAACCCTGGCCACCTTGAATATTGTCTTGCCTCCAGCTCCGGATCAGCCGTTGGAGGATCCTCTGCTCCAAGGTTTTAAAACGGAGCAGAAGTGTTTTCCAGTACACCGTGTCATGAAACAAATGGTGGAATCTGAGTGGGAATGCCCAGAAGCAACACTGCGGGGGGCGAGGGCTATTGCCCGCTTGTACCCATTGCCGCAGGAGGAGCTCGACTTGCTTCGGCTACCTAAAGTGGATGCCTTGGTGTCAGCAGTCACCAAGAAAACCACCATTCCCGTTGAGGGCGGTGCGGCCCTCAAAGACTTGCAGGATAGGAAGCTGGAGGCTCTGCTCAAGCAGACCTTTGAAACGTGCGCTCTGTCTCTACGGGCGGCTTTTTGTGGGGCATACGTGTCCCGGGCTTCCATTCGGTGGATTCAAGGGGCCCAGGGCAGGGATGGCGTGGAGGACAGCGCGAAGCTCGAATCCGCGGCGGCCTATCTCGCAGACACCTTTTATGACCTGGTTCGAGTGTCCGCGAAGTCTATGGCTTCGGTGATTGCGGCTCGGCGTTTCCTTTGGTTGCGCAATTGGTCGGCGGACGTTTCCTCGAAGGCCCGTCTCACTAAGCTGCCCTAGAGGGGCTCCCTGTTGTTTGGGGAGGCCCTAGAGAAGATTGTGAAGGATTTGGGTGACTCAAAAGGGGGTCGTCTCCCAGAGGACAAGCCTAAGAGTCAACGGCCTGCGGGGGCTCCAAATTGGTGGGGCGGGAGCCTCGCAGGTTCCGCGGTGCCCGCTTTGCCCCCTACCCGAGAGGCCGCTCGATGGCTCGGGGTCAGTCCTTTCGAGGGGCTCGGGGATTTGGCAGAGGTTATTTCCAATCCCAGCAGCCCTCCGGTAAAAAGCCCCAATGACGTGAGGTTGGCCCAGATGGAACTCCCAATTAGGGGGTCGTCTGCAACGGTTCCTTTCAGTCTGGGCCTCCATAACCACCGATCTCTGGGTTCTCGAAGTCATCCGGGATGGTTATGCCCTAGACTTCGTGCACCCCTTACGGGAGGCTTTCGTGGCGTCTCCCTGCGGTTCTGCGGAAAAGACGGCAGCGGTGTTCGAGACCCTTCAACGCTTATTACGCCTTCAGGCGGTCGTGCCGGTTCCATTCGACCAGTTAGGGTCCGGTCGATACTCCATTTATTTCGTGGTGCCAAAGAAGGGGGGGACTCTTCGTCCTATCCTAGATCTCAAACACGTAAACCGCTGCTTGCGAGTTCCGCACTTTCGCATGGAAACACTCCGTTCCGTGATCTGCTCCGTACAGCCCTCGGAGGTCCTTACCTCCATCGATCTGACCGAGGCCTACCTCCATATTCCAGTGCGGCAGGAGCACCAGCGGTTCCTGCGGTTTGCGGTTCCCATGGGTCACTTTCAGTTCCAGGCGTTGCCGTTTGGTCTGGCCACGGCGCCGCGGACCTTCACGAAGGTGATGGTGGTGGTGGCAGCGGCCTTGCGGCGAGAGGGGGTGCAAGTGCACCCTTATCTCGACGACTGGTTGATTCGGGCGCCGTCAGTTGCGGAGTCCGCCGTAGCCACTGCCCGAGTGGTGGCTCTGCTCGAGCAGTTGGGCTGGGTAATAAATCAGTCGAAAAGCCATCTACGACCGACTCAGCGACTCCTGTATCTAGGGGCTCTGTTCGACACGAGCGTAGGAGCAGTGTTCTTGCCCGAGCTTCGGGTGAAGAAGCTCTTGGGTCAGGTGCTAGCTTTTCGGCGTTTGAAGGCTCCGACGGCTTGGCGTTACTTGCAACTGCTCGGGTCCATGGCGGCGGCTCTGGACTTAGTGCCCTGGGCTCGGGCACATATGAGACCTTTGCAGAATGCTTTGCTCTCGAGGTGGTCTCCTCAGGATCACCCCCTGTCCCGCAGATTGCCGCTCGCTCCGTCCGTGAGCGACAGTCTGCTCTGGTGGTTGGAGCCCGCTCATCTCAGGGCAGGCATGCCCTTGCGGTCTCCGGAGTGGCTCCTTCTCACAACGGATGCCAGTCTCGCTGGCTGGGGAGCTCACTGCCAGTCCCACTTAGCTCAAGGGCTCTGGTCGCCGGAGGAGTCGACCTCATCCATCAATTTGTTGGAGCTGCGAGCGGTGCGGTTGGCGCTGCAGGAGTTTCGCATGCTCGTCGAGGGGAAGGCAGTGCGAGTCTTCTCCGACAATTCCGTGGCAGTGTCTTACATCAACAAACAGGGCGGTACCGGCAGCATTCTCCTGTTGGAAGAGAGTCTCCGTTTGTTGACCTGGGCGGAAACGCACCTGGTCGCCCTTTCCGCGGCCCATGTGGCGGGCCGCGACAATGTTCAAGCGGATTACCTCAGCAGGCATGCCGTGGATCCTGGGGAGTGGGAGTTGAATGCGGCGGTGTTCCACGATCTCGTTCTCCGATGGGGACAGCCGGCTATGGATCTGATGGCTACCTGCGACAATGCGAAGGCCAGCAGGTTCTTCAGCAGGCGGAGGGAGCATATGTCCGAGGGTCTCGACGCCCTGGCACAGCCGTGGCCTCCGGTCCGGCTCCTCTATGTCTTCCCTCCATGGCCCTTGATCGGGCGCGTTCTCAGGCGGATAGAGCGCCACAGGGGGCGGGTAATTCTGATCGCCCCGGACTGGCCGCGTCGGCCGTGGTACGCCGATCTGGTCCGTCTGCTAGTGGACCGTCCCTGGCGGCTTCCGGCGTGGGAGAATCTCTTAGCTCAGGGTCCGCTTCTCATGCCGGACGTGGACCGCTTCTCGCTTACGGCTTGGCTCTTGAGCGGGAGAGGTTGAGGCGTCGGGGTTATTCGCCTTCGGTTATCGACACTCTCCTTCGAGCCAGGCGTTCGTCTACTTCGCTGGCGTATGTTCGCGTGTGGCGGGTCTTTGAGCATTGGTGTGGAGACCGCGATATTCGGCCAGGTTGCTCTCTCATTCCTGACATCCTGTCTTTTCTGCAAAGCGGGTTTGAGAAGGGTTTGGCTCTTGCTACTCTCAGGGTTCAGGTCGCGGCGCTGGCTTGTTTCCGAGGTAAGATTCGGGGATGTCTTCTTTCTCGTCATCCTGATGTCGTGCGTTTCCTTCGCGCAGTCCAGAACTTGCGCCCCCCCTTTCGCGCGCTCGTACCCGCTTGGGATCTTAATCTGGTGTTAGAAGCCCTTGCGCGACCTCCCTTCGAGCCAGCTCGGGAGGTTTCCCTTAAAGAATTGTCCTGGAAGACTGCTTTCTTGGTGGCACTCTGTTCGGCTCGACGGGTCTCCGACCTACAGGCTCTTTCGTGTAGGGAGCCTTTCTTGCATTTCTCGCGTGAGAAGGTGGTCTTACGTCCCGTGCCTTCCTTTCTGCCGAAGGTCGTTTCCAGTTTCCATATAAACCAATCGATTTCTCTGCCGACCTTTCCGGTTGGCGAAGGGTCGCCTATGGATTCAGTTCTCCGGAAGTTGGATTTAGGTCGGGTGCTTAAACGGTATCTTCGTCGGACGCAACCCTTCCGTAAAACGGACAGGCTGTTCGTTTTGTTTGGGGGGCCTCGGAAGGGGGAAGCTGCCTCCAAGGCCTCCATTGCGCGTGGGGTTAAATGTGCGGTGTCGGCGGCTTATCGCGCAAGCGGCCGGTCGCCGCCGGAGTTTTTCAGGGCCCATTCCACTCGTAGTCAGGCGACGTCATGGGCGGAACTGGCTCTTGTTCCACCAGTGGATATCTGTCGAGCGGCGACTTGGTCGTCGTTGCACTCCTTTGCGAAGCATTATCGCTTAGACGTGCGAGCGGCGGATGACGCTAAGGTGGGAGCGTCCGCAGTTATTGCTGGTCTCGCCGGTCCCTCCCGGGGGTAGTTACTGCTTTGGTACTTCCCTCACTTGCCTGGACTGGCCCGGAGAGACGAAATGGAAGAAGAAATTAGACCTTACCTGCTAATTGTCTTTCCTTGAGTTCTCTCCGGGCCAGTCCAGGTCCCGCCCGTTCGACCTTGGCGAGACTCCGTTTTTGTTCTCCGAGGTTTTTCTTGGGGGAGTGCGTCGCATTACTGAAGAGTCCATCTTGGGCTTCCGCTCCCTTTCAAGGCTTACGGCGCTCTCTGGGGCTTCCTCCTTGGGGGGAGGGGCTCAGGAATTTTTTTTAGTCAGGGTACGTTCTCTACGTGCTCAGAGGGGTCGGGCAGACTTTGTTCGCTCTTTTGGCGGGGAAAAAGGCCTGGCTTATATTAAAAAAAAAAAAAAAAAAAGGAAAAGAATAAATTCCTGGTCCATCGGTTACGCTTGGCCTCTTGGGGGGCTAAGGGTTTGTTTTCTCGTTTCTGCTGCTTTGTAATTTTAGACTGAGGTTCGGCCAGCAGAGGGAGCCAGATATCCTGTTCAGCAAAACTTTAGTTTTACAGTCCTCAGCTGCTAGAGAAGGTTGACAACCCTCACTTGCCTGGACTGGCCCGGAGAGAACTCAAGGAAAGACAATTAGCAGGTAAGGTCTAATTTCTTCTTTTTCATTTCCTAAAGGAAAACAGTCCAGTTCAGTTAAATTGAAATGTCAGGAATGTTAGAGCACTTTGTGATGTCATTGAGCATTTTTAAAATTGTCTTGCTATTAGTTGAGAGAGCGCATTTTGAAAGCAGCCTTACCATTGGTTAGTGTTTCTGGTTGGTAGCCAACTCATTCCTTGCATAGTTTTCTATAGGGAAAAAGGTTTTCATGGTTAATGATGTACATTACTTAGAATTTCTTGTCTAAATTTCTGTACCAAAGAAATTCTTTATTCTTTATTTGCGAGATTTGATATACCACCCTTACCGGAGCGTCAGGGTGGTGTACAATAAAACAATATATTGGCTACAGGAAAATTGAAAGAAGAAAGGAACGCCAGCAGTAGATAGGAAAGAGAATGAAAAAGCATAGCAAAACGAGGTGGGGGGGGGGAGGTTTGACACGGGTATGAGGGCGGGAGAAAGGAGACGCTAATTGAATAGATGAGGGTATTACTAAATTACTGGTGTAGGAGGGCTCGGTGGGGGAGGGTCAGACGAGGGAGGGCCAGAGCCATCAGCGAGTGGAAGAAGATCATAAGCCTGACAGAACAGGTGCGTTTTAAGAAGTGCTTTGAAACGTGGAAAGGATAGTTTGATGCGAAGGGAGTGCGGGAGAGAGTTCCACAAAGCGGCACTGAGAAAAAAGAAGGCAGAGTGACGAGTGAGCTCGAGGTGAGCCTGGAAGGGAGAAGGGAGGAAAAGACGGTTGCCATGTGCAGATCGGAGGAGATGAGGGACTGGTTGGAGGTGAATGATATCAGACAGATATTGTGGAGTACTGGTATGTAGGACTTTATGGGTGATAGTAAGGAGTTTGTAGACGAATCTGACTTTAATTGGGAGCCAGTGAAGGGAAAAAAGAGAGGGAGTGGCATGGGCAGTAACAGGGGAATGGGTGATTAAGCGGGCGGCGGTATTTTGGACTAACTGGAGGCGACGTAATTGTTCATACATCAGCATTTTAGTTTTTTTTAGTTCCATTAGCACAATTCTGTGCATGTGAGCACTGAATCAAACCATTTTCTGTCTTCTTTTTTATATTTTCTTTGTTTTGTTAAAAATAGTTAAAATATTAAAAACATTGACTATTTCAATTAACTTTAATATAGAATTATCTGGCTTTGTTTTATTTGACCTGGGTTTTAGACTTCTTGGGATCAGAATTGTATCCCATCTGGTCCCATTGCTTTATCTACTTGTACTTCTGTTCCTATTTATGGGTGTTTTCTGAGGTCCTGCTCCTGGCCCTTCATATGTGAACACAGAACAGAAATATTTGTTAAGGAATTCCGCTTTATCTTCATCAGCCTCTACATATTCCTCCCCTTCACCTTTGAGTCTGACAATACCACTTTTGCCCTTTCTTCTCTCACTAACATATCTGAAAAATGTCTTATCCCCCCATTTTATTACATTGGCTATATCTTCTTCTTTTTGTATCTTTGCTTCCCTGACTACATTGCTAGCTTCTCTTTTCCAAATATAAATGCTTGTCTTCCTCTCTGCAATCTCTTGTATTTTGTGAAGGGCACCCTCTTTTTCTTCACCTTTTCAGCAACTACTTTTGAGAACTATAGTGGCCTCCTTTTCCTTTTAGATTTATTTACCTTTCTAACAAAAAGGTTTGCCCATTGCTTTTGTATATCCCCCAACTGTTCACATCCCACTAACGACTCCTTGAGGTATTGTCCCATCTTTGCAAAGTTAGCTTTCCTAAAGTCTAAGGCCCTCGCATTTGAATGGATTTTATCAGCCCTAGTCCTAATACTGAACCACACCATCTGGTGATCACTGGATGTGAGATTTCCTACTATGACATCAGAAACACTTTCCCCATTGGTACTACTACTACTACTCAGCATTTATATAGCGCTACCAGCCGTACACAGCACTGTACAGCACAGACATGTAAGAGACAGTCCCTGCTCATCAGAGCTTAAAATCTAGTCAAGACAAAACACGGAAGGTGTAGGCAGGGGTGGAACAAGGGAGGGAAAATGAGATCAGGTGAGTCAAGATCCAAAAGCAGCTGCAAAGAGATGAGCTTTCAACCTGGACTTGAAAAGGGTTAGAGAAGGTGCCTGGCGTACAGACACAAGTAGTTTGTTCCAGGCGTAGGGTGTAGCAAGGTGAAAGGAGCGAAGTCTGGAGTTAGCAGTAGGAGAGTGGGGCATAGATAGAAGCAGTTTGGTAGAAGAGTGGAGTTCCTGAGGGGGGTTATAAGGAGAGATAGATGAAAGGTACTGAGGAGCCGCAGAGTGAATGCATTTATAGGTCAGCAGGAGAAGTTTGAATTGGATGCAGAAGCAGATAGGGAGCCAATGAAGTGACCTGAGAAGAGGCGTAATATGGGTATGACGACGCTAGCGGAAGATTAGTTGCACAGCAGAGTGTTGAACAGATTGAAGGGGAGAGAGATGACTCAGAGGGAGACCAGCAAGGAGCAGGTTACAGTAGTCGAGACGGGAGGTGATTAGGGAGTGGATAAGCATTTTAGTAGTGTGTTCAGAGAGGAAGGGGCGGATTTTGCTAATGTTGTGGAGAAAGAAACGGCAGGTCTTGGCTACGAGCTTGGATGTGTGTGGAGAAAGAGAGAGAGGAGTCAAAGACTACCCCCAGATTGCGGGCCGAGGAGACAGGAAGGATTACAGAGTTATCCACAGAGATTGAGAAGGGAGGAAGAGGAGGGGAGGTTGTAGGGGGAAAGATAAGTTCAGTCTTGGCCATGTTCATCTTTAAGCGGCGGTGAGACATCCAGGCAGCGACGTCAGAAAGGCAGGTAGAGATCCGGGTCTGGATTGCCGGAGAGATTTCGGGCTTGGAGAGGTAGATCTGGGAGTCATCGGCATATAGATGGTACTGAAAGCCATGGGAACAGATAAGCGCACCAAGGGACTGGGTATAGAGAGAGAAAAGAAGCGGACCCAGAACAGATCCTTGGGGTACTGGGAGTGGGGTAGCAGAGGAGGAGGAGCCACCAGAACAGACACAGAAGGAGCAATGGGAGAGATAGGAGGAGAACCAGGATAGTACAGAGCCCGTGAAGCCAAGCAAGGATAGGGTAATGAGGAGAAGGGAGTGGTCGACAGTGTCAAAAGCAGCAGAGAGGTCAAGAATGATGAGGACGGAGTAAAGGCCCTTGGATTTTGACAGGAACAAGTCGCTGGAGACTTTGACAAGAGCCGTTTCAGTAGAGTGTAGAGGATGAAAGCCAGACTGTAAGGGATCCAGGAGGGCATGAGAGGAGAGGAAGTTGAGGCAGCGACGGTGAACCACACGTTTGAGTAGTTTAGAAGTGAAGGGAAGGAGAGAGATGGGTCGATAATTAGAAGGACATGTGGGATCCAGTGAGGGTTTCTTGAGGAGAAGTGTGACCACAGTATGTTTGAAGTCAGCAGGGACTGTTGCAGTGGAGAGTGATAGGTTGAGAATATGGGAGATGGAAGGGACAACGGTAGAGGAGATGGGGCTTAGGAGACGAGTGGGGATAGGATCAGAGGAGCAGGTGGTGAGTTTGGAGGAAGAAAGCAGGTGTGCAATTTCCTCATCAGAGATCACAGGAAAGGAAGAAAGGGTAGGAGAGGTAGGGGGGAGAGTTGGGAGTGAAGAGGGGGAGGTGGGGAAGTAGTTGATTTTGGAGGGTGATCTTGTGGATTTTATCATGGAAATAGTCGGCCAAGGTTTGGGCAGAAAGGGAGGGAGGGATTGGAGGTGGAGGCACTTTGAGGAGAGAGTTGAGAGTAGTAAAGAGATGGCGAGGATCCGAGGCAAGAGAATTAGTCAGATGGACAATAGTAGTCCTGCTTGGCAAGAGCTATGGCTGACTGGAAAGAGACAAGCATGAATTTGAAGTGTAGGAGGTCTGCACGGGAGCGGGATTTGAGCCAAGCACGCTCAGCAGAACGGGCACAGGAACGTAGATAGCGGGTAATGGATGAAAGCCAGGGCTGGGGTGTGGAACGTCTCACAGGATGAGGGATGGGGGGGGAGCAAGAGCATCCAGAGCCAAGGAGAGTGCGGCATTATAGGAAGCTACTGCCTCATCAACGGACGTAGATGACAAAGTGGAAGAAAGAGGTGAAGAAATGGCGGAAGAGAGAGCCAAGGGATCAATAGCATGAAGGTTTCTGAATAGGTTACAGGAGACAGGACGAGGCTGAGGCAGCAGGTGATGAGGATTAAAGCTTAAAAGGTGATGGTCAGATACAGGAAGAACTGAGTTACAGAAGTTCGAGGCTAAGCAGCTAGAGAAGAATATCAGGTCCAGGCAGTGGCCATGCTGGTGAGTGGGGGCAGTGGAACAAAGTTGGAGGTCAACCGAGGAGGCAAGGGAGAGGAGCTTTAAAGCATGAGGATCAGAGGGGTTATCGACATGAATGTTAAAGTCCCCAAGAATAAGAGTGGGGGAAGAGGAGTCCAGAAAGAAGGAAAGCCATGAGTCAGTCAGTGAGAAAGGTAGAAGCAGACTTGTCAGGAGGTCGATAAATAACAGCTAACTGGAGAGGAAGTGGAGTGAAGAGGCGGATGGAGTGGACTTCAAAAGAGGGGAAGGAGTGAGACGGGGGCAGGAGGAGGGGTTGGAATTGGCAGGAGGGAGAGAGTAGAAACCCAACACCACCACCACCACGGCCAGTGGGATGAGGTGTGTGGGAGAACTGATAGCCCCCATGGCAGAGAGCAGCAGTAGATGCGGTATCATCTGGGAGGAGCCAGGTCTCAGTCAGAGCAAGAAGATGTAGAGCATTAGAGATGAAGAGATCATGAGTAAAAGCAAGTTTATTAGAGACAGAGTGTGCGTTCCATAAGGCACATGAGAAAGGGAGAGCGGAAGGGGAAAGGGAGAGGGATGTGGATAAGATAAGACATGTTACGTGAAGACCTCTTTTTCAGAGCGAGACAGAAAGCTGGGGGGGCCAGGATTGGGGTTGATATCTCCGGATGAGAGAAGGAGTAGCAGAGTACGGGGTAGAGAGGAGACAGTACGGCGTAAACGAGGGTGAGGTTGCCTTAGGGAGAGAGGAGATGGTTGAATGAGAGGGAGAGAGTGATGAAGCTCAAGAGCTGATGATAGGATAGAAGACGGAATGGAGGGGGAAGTGAGGGTGGTAAAGGGTGGATGAGGAGTGAAGGAGTGACGGTGGGGTGGATGAGGAGTGAAGGAGTGACAGTGCTGGTAGGAGGGGAAACGGGGAGTATGAGGAAAAGGAAGACAATGTGATGTAGAGCCATAGAAGGAAGAGAGAGGGCTATGCAGCATATGTTATCTTACAAGCAGTGAGGTAGCAGAGAAGTCTACAGGCTATGCAGGGTATGTTGTTACAAGCAGCAATGAAGTCTACAGGCTGTGCAGCATGGGTTATTGCAGGCAATGAGGTAGCAAGTCTAGAGGCTATGCAGGGTATGTTACAAGCAGCAATGGAGTCTACAGGCTGTGCAGCATGAATTATTTCAGGCAATGGGGTAGTAAGGTTTCGCGCTGGTGTTGGGCCCTGATTGGCCGCCGGTTGGAGAGCAGGAGGGGTTGCAGCCCTCCGCTCCTCTCCCTGCCGCCGAACGGGGCTCAGAAGGTGGTGTGCTCTTCTTGTATGTATGCTGGTTTTTCTTAAGTGGGAATCACTTACTTCGGGTTTTGAAGGATGCTTCTGCCATTGTGCTGGGTGAGCGAGGCTGTTTGCTTGGTTGCGGCTGAACAGGAGAGGATGGGATCTTGTGTGCGTTGGTTCCCGCTATAGGGCTCCCGCCTAAGGGCCACTACAAAGGGCCCTCAGGCGCGGGCCCACCAGACGCGGGCACGCCTGGAAGCGCTGAAGCCTTTAACTGTTCCCGCTGGTGTTCCTCCTCGGCCCGATTGGCCTTGGTGAAGAGGAGCAGGGAGGAGCTTACCTTCCTGCTCTTTTCTCTGATGCCGATCAGGTCTGTGCGGGCGCGCCTGGAAGCGCTGAGGCCTTTAACTGTTCCCGCCGGTGTTCCTCCTCGGCCCGATTGGGTAAACACCAAGTCCAGTATGGCCCCTTCACATGTGGGTTCTGTTACTAGTTGCCAGAATAGTTCTCCCTGTAGAGAATCTAGGATCTCCTTATTAATAGATGACACCGCAGCAAGGATGTGCCAGTCAGTATCCTGCATATTGAAATCACCTATCAGTAGCACATCTCCTTTCATTGCAATGCTGCGTGTATCTTCTGTTAAATCCCTATCCACTTCTTCTCCCTGTGATGGAGATCTGTGTATCACACCAGTGCAAATGGATTTCCCTTTCCCTCTTTCTAGTTTAACCCACAGTGTCTCCTCGCTCCCTTTTAAGCCCTGTAATTCTATAGCTGTTAGACCAAAAATATCTAATCACCTTGGATCTAACCAAGGAATATTGGTAACAACCCTTATGTCTGCCTCCAAAGCTAAAATGGCTTTTAGCACCCCGAAGGGACTATATGAGTTAAGCTTTTTGGCTTACTTGGAGTGGCAGCCACTTGCCAGTGACTTGTCAATAGCATGTTGAGGGGACATGAGGCATACGCAGCTGCCTATATGGTTGATGATGTAATTTTTACGCCAGATTGGGCCAGCTATTTATGCAGGGTGGGAGAGTTCTTGAAAGTACTTAGGAGGGCGGGACTCACCATTAATCCAAAGAAGTGCTCCTTTGCTCATACTGAGGTCAAGTACCTTGGGTACCGGGTGGGTAATGGGAAAGAGCGGCCTGTGCTAGATATGGTGCAAAGTGTGAAGGAGCTTCTCCTGCTAAAAACTTGGTGGGCTATTACTGCCGGTTTATTCCTGAGTTTGCTACCAAGGCCCATCTCTTAACAGAGATGCTGAAGACAAATTACCCAAATCAGTTAGTCTGGGCATCTCAGGACCTTGAAGCTTTCCAGGAGCTTCAGGAGGCCCTCTGTTGGGAACCTGTTTTAAAGGGGGTTGATTTTAGTAGGGACTTTGTCCTGCAGATTTATTCCTCAGCAGGGAGACTAGGGGCCATGCTGTTTCAGGGGCATCAAGAGGAAGAACATCCAATCTTATATCTTAGTAGAAAATTGGTGCTCCATGAAACAAGGTACTCTACAGTGCAAAAGAAGTGCTTAGCCATAAAGTGAGCTGTGGAGGCTTTGAAGTACTATTTAACTGAGCCACAGTTTATTCTGGTGACAGACCATGCGCCCTTGAAGTGGATCGGACAAATGAAGACTGCCAAAACTTTGACTCAATAGTATTTGGCTCTTCAATTGTATAGGTTCCGAGTGGTTCATTGGGCAAGGAAGGAACACATAAATGCGGATATGCTGTCCTGGGTTAATGAAGAGGAAGAGGAAATGCCTAGGCCCAGAAAGGCTAGGAACTTAAGGGGGGGGGGGAGGTATGTGGCAGGGTTAGTCTGCCTCCGATTCCTTGGAGGAGGAAAGCCCCACAGTACTCAGCCCTAGGAATGCCCCATAGTCAGGGACATCTGTCCAGGGAGGAGAAGGAGTTCTGGGTGGATCAGAGGAGAAGGATCTGGGCTGGATCCTGACCGGGTGTTAAGAATCTTCCTGCATTAGGAAGAGATCTGGGTCAGAGGGGTGGAGCCAGGGATTGGGTGGTGTGGCATCCTAGAGACCTAAGGAAGAGAGTGGGGCTGATATTTCACCCTGGGAGGGAGAGGAGAGGAGAATGAAAGGCAGCTCCCACAGCTCCAAAAAGGTCCTCCTGCCTGGAATCTGCCTAAGGTTCCCAAGGTACCTAAGCCAATGGAGCTGGTAGAAACTACACGTTGGGGCAGCATCTTTGAAGATATGGAGTACCAGGAAGCTGGATCTACAAACCCGTGAACTTCCTGGATGATCACATTCTGTGTTGTGGATTGGGCCTGTGCCAGGGCCTGGGGGTGTCTAGAGGAAATGTGGACAGAAGTCTTCCCCAAACCTATTTCAGTCTATGAAAGGAGTAAGAGTTTGCCCAGGTTTTAAAAGCAGGAAATAACAGAATGGACTAAATTGTGGATGAACTGCCTTTTGAGGTTGCATACTGTGAATAGTCAAAAAGTGCGCTAGTGAGCAGCTGTTTGTCGGATAGAGCTGGTGTGGGTCTTGCAGCCCAGGTGCTACACAGGAGGAAGTAGCTGGATCATTTTGAGCAAGGAATTGTGAGGAAAACCCGGACTTGCTCACTTTCTTACTTTGTTTTTCCCAAAAGAATGCACATACATGCTACATGAGCTGTAAATAGTCCACATTCGAAATTTCCGTTTTGTACATAGTTACCCCTGTTACTTTCCAAGTTACTGATCCTGTTGTAATGTAAGCAAAAGATTGTTCTGATGCAAAATTTGTTATCTGTAAACCACACTGATACCAAAGAGCGCGGTATATAAGAACTGTAAATAAATAAATAAATAATAAATACAGCAATAGAGTTTTGCTTTCTTTCTTTTGTTTCCATTGACTGCTTTTGAAATGAGGACTACTGGAGAAGCATGGAGTGGAGCTGTGCCCCCGCCCTGCAGACCATGCTAAGCCAGCTGCTAGATAAAGGGCTGGATGCCTGCAGCCTTTTGGATTTTCTTTCTAAGCTGTGCAGCTGGAGCTGCAATGCCAGTGCTGTGCCCCAAGATGCCTTCCCCTCCACATTGCACACATTGGACCCTATCGTGTGACACAAGTCACAAAGGCTCTGACTGATTAAGAAAAAAAAGAGCTACTGTATAACAAAATAAACCTAAGAGAAATGCTCCTGCAGATTTAATGATAAATGCTCATAATCGCTACTCTACAAGAGAAAAAGAATCAAATTCCTACTTGAAGAAATGAGGTATAAGGAGGCCTCCGTGACAGGGCTTGTGGCTTGCTAGAGGCTGTGAGACACCAGCTAACGAAACACACATTAATTTCACATTTATTTTTCATTCATAGGCTTCCATGTTTGTTTAACAATTTTTAAATGCATTTAAAAGAATTGAAAACACTTAGATATAACACCCATAAACCTCCAATCTTCAGTGGAAACTGCGTTATAAAGACACTCAGTTGACTCAAGTTTCGCCTGTTAATTCTTAGGGCTGTGTCAGGACCTGTCAAACAGCTAAGGTGAATACACCTCAGGAATGAAAACCAACCTCACTAATGGTTATTTAAAGGAGGCGGCCAAAAACACGCAAGCAAACCTCTGCCAGTCAAATCAAGTTGCTCTCATCCAATCCAGAGTCTCATTCAAACTCATTAGTTACACGGTATTCAAGGTGAAAATCCATTTTTGTTTAAGTCATGCCAATCATTCAGCATTCCCACTACGATCATCCCTAATGCCGTCAATGACCAAACATTGTAGGTGTTGCCATTGCTGATCAAAGTCCAAACAGTGTTGTACAATAGGGGCTGTTGTAATACTATTTGATAGGCGTGATTAGTGCTCACTGAGATGCACCCGCACCTTACAACAAATTCTGCCCACACATACCTTCAAATAGGGGCATATTATCGCATAAATGACCCAGGTGGATTGAGAATCTGTAACTTGTTTAAGAGTATAACATTTATTCGTCTGTGGGTTGGTCCATTCCTTAACTTCTAAGGACGTCAGACACATCACGCAATGTTCGCATGGACAAGGCTGACCTGTTTGCTGGTCACAAAATCTTTGAGAAATAATCAGAGTGTACTAAAATATCCTTGCGGTTCTGTGCCTGAGTAAAAGCAATACACGGACCATTACGGAACACAGGATATTTCGACAAAATGTGCCAATGCTTAAAAATGCTATGAGCTATTTATTGTATTTTATCTGAATAACTTGTATTCTTGTACTGTTATAACAATATTCACCAGCATGGAATTCCCATATTGGATTTTGGTCTAATTCATAGATATCATCTTTTGCATTTGGTTGGATACAAAAGAATCCTTACAAGACTTGGCAAGTTGGCTAAACACACAAAAAGCATATATATGTAAACCGCTCTGATATACATAGTAAAGGGTGGTATATCAAGTGCCTTAACCATAACCAAGACCTGTGCCTTCAGTTTGCTATGCCAAGCTCCACCACCCATTTGCCTTTTTTAGATGTTATGATGACATTTAAAGAAGGCCAGTTGCATAACTCTTTATATAGGAAAATTGTAGACCGCAACAAGTTATTGCATTTTGATAGCCATCACCCTTACAAACTAAAGCAAGACCTGCCCATAGGTCAGCTTTTGCCGGGTGCGTCACATCTGCTCAGATGGTCATGATTTTCATTGTCAAGCTAAGACACTGATGAAGAGATTATTACAGTGAGGTTACCCTAAGAAAGTGATTCAAGGAACATACTTGAGAGCAAAGTTTGCCAATCGTTCCCTTTTGTTACAAAAACAGTGCCCAAGTGATGTGGACAACAAGTAGTCGTCTTATGTTCAGATAAAGCACAAGAAATAGCTCATAGCATTTTTATGCTTGGCACATTTTGTCACTATATCCTGTGTTCCGTAACTTTGAACACCAATGGAAACATCTATAATGGTTGGTCATTGACGGCATTAGGGATGTTCGTAGTGGGAATGCTGAACAACGATTGACACAGCTTAAACAAAAGTGAATTTTCACCTTGAATACTGTGCAACCAATGAGTTTGAATGAGACTCTGGATTGGATGACAACAATTTGGTTTGATTGGTAGAGGTTTGCTTGCGTGTTTTTGGCCCCCTTCTTTAAATTACCATTAGTGAGGTTGGTTTTCATTCCTGAGGTGTATTCACCTTGGCTGTTTGGCAGGTCTTGACGCAGCCCTAAGAATTAACAGGTGAAACGTGAGTCGACTGAGTGTCTTATTGCGCAGTTTCCCCTGAAGATTGGAGGTTTACAGCTGTTACAGCTAAGTGTTTTCAATTCTTTTTAATGCATTTAAAAAATGCTAAACAAACATGGAGGCTTATGAATGAAAAATAAGGGTGAAGTTAATGTGTGTTTTAGTAAGTTGGCGTCTCACAGCCACTAGCAAGCCACAAGCCCTGTTACGGAGGTCTCTTTATACCTCATTTTTTCAGGTAGGAATTTGATTCTTTTTCTTCTGCAGAGTAGCGAACATGAGCATTTATTGTTACATCTGCAGAAGCGTTTCCCTCAGGTTTAAATATTTTGTTACACAGTAGCTCTTTTTTTCTTAATCAATAGATATTGTGTGAGTTAAGTGGGGTGGTTTGATCATGCAAAGGCTCTGACTGACATGTTTACAGCAGTAGTGCTGCTGCAAGTATATGGGCTTTTCCTGTTTCATTTTGTATATCTTTTCTTTCCTGCTTTTGGAACATATCTGCAGTCTAATTACAGTGATTTTCAAATTACCATTTTACTTACCCTGACAAAATCACTTCAAATGTATCAGCAAAGGAAATTTAGTACTGTAATTATATTTTTTCTTTCCAACCTGATGGAATGTTGGAAAGAAATTATACATGAGGGGCCAAGAATTTCTATCCTTTGGTCTAGATGCAAAATAACTCCCTGAAAATTTAATAGAATGGGATCATTTCGCACGGGGAAAAAAGAAGGAAAAGAGACGGTTTGAGAATGGGCCAGATGGACAAGGGGTTGTAGAGACACAAAGTCCTCTTAAAATGGTCCAGTGATAGTGAATTGCTCCTTTCAAACTGCTCCTCCTCTCTTCTATCCTCTGCCAGTCACACACCCCCCCAACATAGATAGTACACACATCCACACACGTAGAAACACACAGATATGCACATGCAGATACACACCCAGATACTAATAAATACTCAGATACATCTACAGACCTGTTTATATATATATATATATACACACACACACACACACACCCCACTCAACGATACATATAGACACACACATAAACCCGCGCACAAAAAGTTTGGAAATTGTTCCATGGAACATGCTCTTCATGCTTTTACTACCATGCCGCTGCCATACCCCTATCCTTACAGGGCTGTCTTTTGTGATTCAGATATATTTTTTATTTTATTTGTTGTAAATTCTACTATGATATTATCTGACTGAATTGTATAGCTTTCTTACTGGTTGTATGGTGACATCTTATGACTGAACCATGTAGTTTATTACTGGTTACTATCGGAGTAATTTTACAAGAGTTGGACATCCAAAATGAGCGATATGGACGTGGAATGAAAGGGACATATAAATTGCAATTACAAAACCGGGCAGATTTGAATGTCCGTGTGGACAGAACATCCAAGTGCAGTACAAACACAAAAGATCTCTAAAGGAACAAAAGGGACTGTAGTACAGTAGTTGGTATGGAAGGGCAGACTGGATAGGCCATATGGTCTTTATCTGCTGTCATGTTTCTATGTTTCTAGGCATCCCAAAATGGGTGTGGATGAGGGTGTTCTGGGGCACAGCTGGGGCATAGCAAAGACACAGATGTGCAAAGCATATTTCATATAGTATTATGAATATGCCAGATTTGACAGCCAGGCGTCCTGGCCTAGACCTGCTATAAAGCATGAACAGGTAGAGTAACTTTGCTGTCCATGCTGACCATGAATGCGATTATGCTAGAAGGGGTGTGAAGTCAAGAGAGAGATGAGTCTGCCTGTCATCCTTGTCTGCTGCGTGATCCCCTGTATGCCAAACTTGCACTCTGTACATCCATTCCTGCTGATCCATCCTTGATAAGCAGTCCCACGATCCACCATCCCCCTTACTGGCCACAGGCCCCCCACCAACCCCCACTCGCCACTCCTGTCCCCAGACCCCCACTCCCTGCATCTCCACAACTTATCCTTGTCTGTGGTCTAGCAGTTGAAGTGGTAGTGTATACGTGTCTTTGTGTGAAGAAGTTCAGGAGGGTCCATGACTGTCTATGCCAGTACAGGTCCTGGTATCCGAGTGTCCATATCCGTCCGTGTCTGCGTGTCACACAGTACATAGCACCGCATGTTGGTGGTGGTAGCTCATGGATGCCAGTGGTGGCTGAAAGGGGTGGCCAGTGGTGGTCCCCTCGGGTGTTGGTGAAGGCTAGCAGTAGTGAAGTGGATGAACAGTTGGTTTGCCACAGTCATTGAGGAGGAGCTGGTCAGAGTGCACAAAGGACACCTATACCAGAGGGTATACCAGCTGAAGGTTTAGTACATGGGGCTCACTGATGAGCAATGCTTGATGCAGTTTTGATTTGATAAAGCTGCCATACATTGGCTGTGTCAGGAGCTAGAGCAAGACCTTGGTGCCAACGCACACAGAGGCTATCCCATTTCTGTGCACTTCAAGGTCCAGACAACCCTTGCATTCTTGGTGATTGGCAGCCTCCAGACCATTCTGGCTGCCATGACAGGCATCAGCCAGTCGGCTGTGTCACTGTGTCTCAAACAGTTTCTCACAGCATTCCTCTGCCGGATGGCATACTATATCAGCTTCCCCCAGCATGGTTCAGCAGCGAGAACAGACCATACTCAACTTCGATCAGGTCTTTCCTGCAGTGCTGGGTATAATAGACTGCACATGTGTGGACCTGTGCCCCCTGCAGGCGCCAAAAAGCAACATACAGGAATAGGAAGTCATACCACTCAATGAACATGCAGGTGATCTGCAGTAGTGAGGGAGAAATAATGGATGTGTTTCTCCATTTTCTAGGGTCTTGCCTTGATGCCTACATCCTGGCACAATCAGGCATTCACAAGTGGTTCCGCAGTGGGGAAATAACAGGTGACTGGCTCCTTGGTAAGTAGCACCCCCTCCTCCCCCCCACTTACTAGTGTGTGCCATCACCACTTAGGACAGTGCAGCCAAAGGCTGGATCACAGCATGGAGCACCAAATGCAAGCCACAAAGAAGGCACTGCTGCTAGAAATGGCTGGGTGGAGGCTTGAGTGATGGCCGGCCAGACTGTGAGGGCCGAAAGTACAAATCACACCCCTGGCCCTAGCAAGGATGTAAGGAGGAGCCGTACAGATGCTGGGAGCACTTTAGCTGAATAACAGAACCTGAAGTGCATTGTCTCCGTGCCAGGAATGGAGGATGCTCTGCAGATGGCATATCACAGAAGAGGGCCAGGGGATGGGATGTGCTCCATGGGGGCCATTGTCCTGCACACTGTTAGCAACTGGGAGATATGTACGCCACCCGCCAATGAAGGAAGGAGAATGGTGGATACGAGGAACCACTGGGCACTTCTCATAAAATGGTGCTGGTCTGAACCCTAGCAGGAGTGTTCTGGGTATGAGGGCACTATGGAATGATGGAATGAAAAGGCATGCACTAGTATACCGTAAGCATTGCAAGGCCCATGGAGCAAGAGTGGCAGATATGGCAATGTGTATGCGCTGTTGCAGGGACAGTGACAGCACAGTCTGTGACATGGGCTACTCAACATGATCCCCCACTCCCACCCACTCCTTATGTCCCCTTCTGCAGAAGACCATGGCTGCCCACTGAGGAGCTGGATGATGACCTCCATCATTGCCCCCCACAACGAGGCAGAGGAGTGCTATAGCTGGGCTCATAGAACCACTCGTTTAATTATAGAGAGAACATTCGGGCAGCTGAAAACCTGCTTTTGGTGTCTGGACAGGCCAGGGGACAAGCTTTTGTGTATTCTGCAGAAGGTCTGTGAAATGTCCATGGCATACAGTATGCTGCACAACCTGGCAAAGAGGAGGCACCTTCCCCTGCTCCCACCCCCAGAGAACACACCAGAGGAAATGTATGGCACAGAGGAGGGGACACAGTGCCGCAGATATCAACACACAGCCCTACTGACAGGGGGAGGAAGCAAGAAACAGACCAATTGAGACCCACTTTATTTAAAGTACGTGTTTATTAGCAACTGTCAAGTAAAGGGTACAGACATACCTGCTCCCCCACCTGCCCTCCTGCTTGCCCCTCAAGCCACTTGCCTAACCCCCACACAGCAAGCACCCAGTACCACACCACATCCTCCACCACCACCATGCCCTCCCCCCAGAACACCATTGCAATCCATTACTGGCCCTGTCCTACTGCCACCACCAGCCAATAACCCCTGTGGGAAGGATGCTCCCAACCCCCTCTAGACAACCAATCATACCTTATTACAAAATGTGCCACCCCCCTTCTGTAGCACCCATCGGCAGCCAGCACACATATTTATACTCAACCCAGGCCACATCCTTCCATGCAACTTCTGCCACACCTACATTGCCTGCTTCCCCCTGCCCTTACCCCTCCCCTTTGTCCAAATCCCCTCCCACCCTGTCCCTGTGGAATGGGTAGGAACTATGTAGAGATGGCAGATACCTCCTTACCACAGTCAGTGGACTCTGAGGAGCTCTCCTCATCCCCCATCCCTCACCACCCAGTCCCCTGGTATGTATTTATTTCTTTATTTGATTTTATTTATTTAAACTTATTTTTACACCACTTTTCTACCATTCAAAGTAATTTACATATAACAGCAACCATAACGGGGCCAGATGATGCACACTGTTGCATAAAGAACAAGAACATAGTAATAGGTAAGAAGGTAAAGGGAGTTACAACTATGTACATTTCTAGTACATTTATAAACATAATGATATTAATATTAATATTATCAGCTACCAAGAAGGCTGATAGCATGAAAGTCGTGAAACCTTAGGGGAGAGGCTATGCCCCGTGGTGATGCTCCCAGTATACTGCTGATTGATGGCTTATGGGTCTCACGATGTCGAGTCTTTGTGCTTCTGCCATCTGCATGGGTGGGTGCGGAAACAGAGGAAATAGAGGCAAAAGCACATTGCCAGGGGGCTCCCACAGTTGGGGTAAGTGGGATATTAGAAGACCCATATGCAAAACGAGTGTATCTGTGGTCAAGCTGATGTGATCCAGCCTTTGCAGGCTATGATTTTCTATATTCTTTCTCTCCCACAGGACCTACAGGATATTGTGAAAGACAATGGTTCACTCCCTTTCCATCGCCAGATAATCTTCATTTTGCTGTATGACTTTTTTCTGAGGATTGTAAACTGCCATGTTGGCTGTATAGACCGAATGGCGGTATATTAAATCTCTTCAAAAATAAAATAAATGAGATGGTCACCACAGCGGATCAGCTGTTGTCTGCAGCAGCTCACTAACAGCCTTTCCCTAGTGGATCCAGTGATATCTCCTCCCCAGGTGGATCACTTGCACCGTGGATGCTTGTGGTTCTTTGTGCAGCAATGTCTCAACAAACTGCTCATACCCACCTTCCTCTTTCAGGTCTTGGTGCATTTCCGCTTCTGCTGGCCTGTCCACTCAAGTGTTATGCTCCATCTGCCTCTAACTGTGCTCCATGTCTGTCTCAGATATGCCAGGATATGTCTCGTGGCTGTCCCTCTCCACTGTCTCTTCATCCTCATCCCTAGAAGGCTGCAGTCCATTATCAAGAAGTACCATCACCTGAAGGTGCGTGAAGAACATCCAGCTAGCTGCTCATATGATGGCCATACAGGTTGGGAAGCCGCTGACCCTTGTATGACCCTAGTGAGACTGGGCAAGGCTATGAATGATGACACCACCGTTGCAGTCTGTGAGGCAACCAGTGATCATCGGAGGCTAGGGGCTGCATGTGCAAAGGGGTGTGGGCAAAATGGGTCACATGGGGCACCGATTGGGAGTAGAGAGAGGAGAATACATGGGATGTGATCATGTCACTCCCACCCATCCTACAGTATGTCACCATAATTCCACTGTTGGGCCATAGCTCCTATCCCTCCCACATCCATTTTAGTGCTAGCTTGCCTACGGCACTGCTGCAGATGCTAGTCACCGTGGGATGGGCCCTGAGTATATGCAAGGTGGTGGCACCTGAGTATAAAACTATAACCATTCCCTCTCTCCCCCCTCCCCCAATGACAGCTGGATTTTGAGTTTGCATGCTAAGTTGTTTATCACCTCCCCTGATGCAGAGTCCCTCAACAGACATATATGTTTCATGTTGGTTGGCCGGGCCCACTTCCTATGACCGGGCCAGGACATGTCCTTGATATGCCTCTAAAGGGGTACACACAGCCCTGGTGGCTGCCTACACACATTTAGATGCAGTGACTGTGAGCCATACAGGTTATGTCGTAGAGCTGGGAAGTGGATGTCTGGCTCGTAATGCATATGCAAAGTGGATCGGTGCCATGGCCAATCAGGGATTTGTGCTACAAGACCTTGACTGCCAGTGCATGTGCTACAGGCTGCAAGGTGTCTCACCACACCTATAGCATTTCAGGAGAGCGCTACTCACCTGTTTCCTGCAAGGATTGTGACAAATCCAGATCTCTGACACCTATTAATGCATACTCATCTATCATGCCTAGAACTCTTTCCTCCAGCTCAGTAAGCACTGGTGGCTCCCATCATGATCATGTACAACTGCTTTAGCCTTCATCCTGCGCTTCATCACTCTACATTTACGCCTGCAATCCTCCACATCCCAGTTGCGGTTATAGATAGTGTTCAACTTGGTGCTGATGGCACTCTAGAAGTGCTCCTTCTAGTGCACACTATAATTTATTTCTACATTCTCAAAAAGGATATGATGCTTATTGAGGACTTCATGCAGTAGCAACTTCACTTCACCAGGACAGCCGTTCTCCTTCCTACTTGATAGGTCGCCCTTTGGTGCCATGTTTGTTTGTTTGTTTATTTATTTATTTATTTGAAATGTTTTTCAATACTGCACCTTCCAGAGATCAGAGGCGGTTTACATTGAAACAAAACGTTTACAAGGAACAAATTGTAAGAATTCGAACAATTACATGAAACTTGTAAATAGGTTGAAGTGACATTAATGACATTAAACCATTAAATATTAGCTATTTACATCAACTATATATGTTCCCATTAGGCTCAATGGTTGGTGGTTTTATGTGTTTAATATGGCTTGTATTGAGTGGGATTTCATGGGGCTAGTTTGTGTGGGCAGTTCTTGTATTTGAATATGTGATGGGAATAAGGGGTTGATCCTGTATGTTTGGGGTGAGGTTTATAATGGACTTTATCAGTCTTTAGGCGTATATGAGTTTAATTTAGTTGGGGGTGGGGGGGATATGTGTTGTGGATGGTAGTAGCGGGTGGGTTGTTTTCGGAGGGATGGTATTCAATGTAGAGGTATGTTTTTAGTTCTTTGCAAAAAGCCCTTGATAGTTCTTACAGACTCTGGGAGGGAGTTCCAAAGTGTGGGGGGGCTGTATATGTGAAGGCCCTGTTACTCGCGTTCTGTTTTGTCTTTCTGATTGTGGAAGGAACTGTGTGTTCTGGTTGATTCTTCACCTTATTCTATTATCTGAGTGGGGATGGACTAGGGTTGAGAGGTAAGAAGGGGCTATTTTGTTAATTATTTTGAAGGTGGTCATTATAACTTTGTATTTTACCCTGCTAACAATTGGGAGTCTATGGAGATCATAAAGAATGGGTGTGATATTTAACTATGATACTGGCTGTGACGTTTTGGGCCATTTGTAGAATAGCTAGATTCTTTTGGGGTATTCCAATAAGTCTGCTGTTGCAATAATCAAAAAGGGATGTGATTAGGGCTTGTACAATTGTTCTGAAGTCCGAGTGGTCGATGAGTGGTCTAATGTGTTAACTTAAAAAATATAGTTCTGGATATGTTTTAGGTGAGGAATCATGCTGAGTGTTTTGTCTAGAATGACAACTAGGTATCTTACCTCTTGTTTTATTGGGAAGGGTGTGTTATTTATATGAATTGTTTGTGGCAGGGTGAAGTTAGGATCCCTGGTTGTGAACAGGGCTTCTGTTTTTTATAGTTTATGCTCATGTTCATAGATTTTAGCCAGCTTTCTACTTCATTTAGGCAAAAAGCCAATTTGTCATAGGAGGGGTTTTGTGTGTCTACTGGGGAGTAGACCTTGATGATGTCTGCATATATGTGATATCTAGTAAAGTTTGTGTTTTTCGAATATGGAGCATATTGGTTGAATATATAAATTGAAGAGTAGGGCCGACAGGGCTGATCCTTGCGGGATTCCTTGCTGCTGGGGGAAGGTTGAGGAATAATTATGTTCTATTTTTACATATTGGGATCTGTTTGTGATATATGATGTGAACCATTTGAGGGTTTGTCCTTTTATGCCTATTAGGGTTACCAACTTTTTCACCGAGAAAAACCCGACACCTGTGGCTCGCCATGCTCCACCCATTCTCCACCCCTAGTCCTGCCCCCAGCCCCACCCACAAAAATTACCGAGGATACGTGTAGGCTAACTTCCTTGGTCAGATAATAATTAAACTGGGAACCCCAAAAGCCAAACATGAAATGTACAACACTGGAGAAATAAAACTATAAAGTAATTTCCTCTTGCACTAAACAAAAACGCAAAGATGTTAGTAATAGACACTTCCCAGACCAGACATATTCCAGTTAATAAATTCAAAATAAAAAGTATTTTTCTACCTTCTGTTTGGGCATTTTATTTTTCAGTTGCAATTGCTCCAGTCACTTTCTTCTGGTTTCTTTGTATCTTCTGCAAGCTATCCATTTGTCCTTTCTTCTCTTTTAGATGTTTTCCATTCTCTCTCTATTTCTGCTTGTTTCCCTTTTGCTCTTTCCCCCAATTCTTTCCTTATTCCTTTATCATCCATTTAAATTTCACCCTTCCATTCTCAAGCCCCTCTTACTCTCCCAATACCCGGCCCATCGTAGACTTTTCTTCCACACAAAATATCTTTTCCCCTCTCCATTCTCATTCCCCATCCATTCTAGTCCTCCCCAAAAATCAGTTCCCTTATAGTTCTAGACCCACCCAGCATCCACTCCCTTCTAATCCCATTCTCCCATGCCCCCCATCAGCCCATTTCTAGTCCTCTTCCAGCTCTTCATCAGCCCATTTCCAGTGCTAGCCCTCACATCACAGGCCATTAGAAGTCCTGGCCCCCCCACCATCACAGCCCATTTGCAGTCCTAGCCCCCCTAATCACAGCCTATTTCCAGTCCAAGTTCCCCCTCCCTCCACCATAGCCCATTTCCAGTCCAGGTTCCCCCCCTCATAGCCCATTTCCAGTCCAAATCCCCTCCCCATAGCCCTTTTCCAGTCCAGGTCCCCCCCTCCCCGCTTCATCACAGCCCATTTGCAGTCCTAGCCCCCCCACCATCACAGCCCATTTGCAGTCCTAGCCCCCCTAATCACAGCCTATTTCCAGTCCAAGTTCCCCCTCCCTCCATTATAGCCCATTTCCAGTCCAAGTCCCCCCCCCCCTAGCCCATTTCCAGTCCAAGTCACCCCCCCCCCAATAGCCATTTCCCAGTCCAGGGTCCCCCCCCTCATCACAGCCCATTTGTAGTCCTAGGCTAGGACTACAAATGGGCTTTGATGGGGGGTGGCTAGGACTCCTAGCCCCCCCCATCAAAGCCCATTTGTAGTCCTTGGCCTCCCCCCCCCCCCCGACCAGCACTGCGGCTTCACCACCCCCCCTTAGTGCAGCTTTGCCCCCCACTAGTGCAGCTTCACCCCCTGCCACTTAGTGTAGCTTTGCTCCCCTTAGTGCAGCTTCACCCCCTTAGTGCTGCTTCATTCCCCCCTTAGTGTTGCACCCCCCTTAATGCTGCATACACCCCTCCCCCCACTCCTCAGTGCTGCCTCTGCTTTGCCCCGTGCAGCTGCTGCTTCTGCTTTTTACAGAGCAGCAGCTGCAATAAACTTAATTTGAAAAGGAAGAGAAACCTGAGGAGCCCTCCGGTTGTCCTTCTGCAGCCCCTCAGGAAGTGATGTCAGAGGGAGGAGGGCTCCTCAGGTTTCTCTTCCTTTTCAAATTAACTTTATTGCAGCCGCTGCTCTGTGAAAAGCAGAAGCAGCGGCTGCACGGAGGATCGATTGCGCTCGCGCACTGTGGAGAAAAGTTGGTTTTTTTGCTCTGGGCGCTCCCGATCTCGCGGCCAGAGCAAAAAACCGGCTTTTCAAGGGCCGGTTCTATATCTGTGCCGGCAGCCGGCCTGGCCATGGAAAAACCGGCAAGGCCGGCTGAAAACCGGTCAGTTGGCAACCCTAATGCCTATGTGGTTGAATCTGGCAATTAGGGTGTTGTGGTTTACATTGTCAAAGGCAGCTGTGATATCTAGGAATATAAGGATAAATGTTTTCTTAGCATTATCCAACCCCCAGATGAGTGTATCAAATAGTGCTAATAGGAGCGTTTCCACCCCATGGAGGGGGCAGAATCCATACTGATGTCCATCTAACGGGGCAGCGGAGTCAATGAAATCTTGAAGCTATCGCTGTGCTGCTTTTTCAATGACT
Source organism: Ichthyophis bannanicus (assembly GCA_033557465.1). Taxonomy (NCBI): domain Eukaryota; kingdom Metazoa; phylum Chordata; class Amphibia; order Gymnophiona; family Ichthyophiidae; genus Ichthyophis; species Ichthyophis bannanicus. The sequence continues at coordinate 1,769,253,578 of CM066031.1, forward strand.
TTAGCTACAAATGGTATGCTGGCTATAGGCCTGTAGGAGGAGGGTTCCTCTTTGTTTAAGTTATTGTTCTTTAGTATAGGGCGTATTGTGGATAGTTTGAGTCAATTTGGCATTATGCCTTGTTGTAGAGATTAGTTGACTATGTTTAGAAGGGTGGGGGCTATTTCTGTTTTTGTTACTTTGATCCACTCTACTGGGCAGGGATCTAAGGGGGAAGTGGTAGTATTAATATTTGTGATTAAGTATATTTGTCTTTGGTCTAGACTATAGAAAGAGTGTCAGCTATTGCTCGTGGGTAAGGGTGTTGTCCGAGATAGCGGGCATAAGGGATCATTGTATTTTAGTTTGTTGGCAGCATAATCTGCTAGTACTTGGGGTTGAATCTTTATTTTGGTGGAGTCTTCTAGCGGTGATTTGGTTATTGACTTGACCAAATCGAAGAGTTCTCTTGGCCGGTTTATGGCTTTGTTGAGAGTTTTTGTATGATATGCTCTCTTTGCATTTTTTATTGCCTCTTTGTAGTTATTCATTGTTGACATATAGAGGGTTTTGTTTTCTATGATCTTTTTTGATCTCCATGTGTGTTCAGTTTTCCCAAAGTTTCTTTTCATTTTGTTTAGTTCCTCTGTGTACCATTTCTCTGAGTGTTTTTGTAGGGGATTTAGTGTTTTGGTTGTTGGTTTGCTGCTGTGGCAACTATCAAAATCCAACAGTTGTACAACAGCTTTCCTTATGTTATTTCTAGTGCAAGGCAATTTTATATAGATGTTATGCTACAGTTGGAGGATACCAGAGGTGCTGGAACATATAAATTCCATGATGAGTGATACTAAAATGACTTACGGTTTGGTGTTTACATGATATGGGAGAGTAGACTAGTTATGTCAGTGATTCAGTTTCTTCCCGCCTCTGTTCCCCGACTAAGGACCACACCAAAGGGCCCAAGGCATGGGCGTGCCCGATGACACTTTAAATTTAAATCAGTTCTCGGTCTCCTGATAGGCTCTTGGCCCAGTGAGCGGGGAGGGGCAAGGTTTCCCGCTTTCTCGGCCGATGCCGATCAGGGGGCTGAAGATGAGGTCGGCGGTGCAGCCTCCTTCCCGCACCCAATGGTGCTTTAAATTTAAAGCAGATCCTGGTCTCCTGATAGGCTCTTGGCCCGGTGAGCGGGAAGGGGCAAGGTTTCCCACTCTCTTGGCTGATGCCCATCAGGGGGCTGAAGATGAGGTCAGCAGTGCAGTCTCCTTCCCGTGCCCAATGGCGCTTTAAATTTAAAGCAGTTCCCAGTCTCCTGAGCAACCAATGGAATCAATCTCATTCTTGCATTGCAAAATCGCTCATATACACTGGATGGCCAAATGGCAGATGAAATGTGATGTGGCAAGTCAAAATTATGCACTTAGGGAAGATGAACCCATATTGTGGTTACACGATGCAGGGTTCCACATTAGGAACCACCACCCAGGAAAAAGATTTAGGCGTCATTGTGGAATTTATTTATTTATTTAGACAGTTTTGTATACCACCTTATCCTTCAATCAAAGTGGTCACAACACAATTGGGGGATACATTTAACACGAGTGGATATGAAACACATACACTAATACTTACAGGGAACATGGGCAATGGAGGGTTAAGTGGCTTGCCCAAGACCACAAGGAGCACCTGTGGGACTAGAAACCCCAGTCCTTCCGGCCCAAGGTTGCTGTCCTCTAGTGGGATTTGAACCCCTGACCTTTCAGCCTGAAGTACCTTGCCGCAACCACTAGGCCACTCCTCCACTATAATATGGTGAAACCCTCTGCCCAGTGTGCAGCAGCAGCCAAGAAAGCAAATAAAATGCTAGGAATCATAAGGAAAGGAATGAAGAATAAAACCAGGGATATTATAATGCCTCTGTATCATTCCATGATGCAACCACACCTTGAATATTGTGTGCAATTCTGGTTGCCATATCTTAAAAAGGATATAGCTTTTTTGCAGTTGCGATCGCAAGTGGTGTCCTTGGGAGCCTCGTTCCATCTTAGGTTTCCTTGTAAATGCCAGGTGATATATCAAGGTAATCGTTTTGTTTTTTCTGAGGTGGAGCACTTACAGAATTTTCTTAAAGATAAATAATGGAATTTATATTTCTGATTCTCCTGACAAAGTATATTGGGCTTAGGATTGTATTCCAGGTCCAGTCGGTTGTTTGTTAGTATTATTTCTTTTTTGAATAGTGTGCTCCTTAATGTGGACTAATTTGTTACTTTTGTTTTCCTTATAGTAATGGTATTGTTATACTGTTATGGTGATATTTCTTTGTAATGTTTTCAAATTTATAAATAAAGAATTAAAAAAAAAAAAAAAGGATATAGCAGAATTAGAAAAGATACAAAGAAAAGTCACCAAAATGGTAAAGGGGACAGAAGGATTCCCCTATAAGGAAAGGCTTTAGAGCTTTTCAACTTTGAAGAGAGACAGCTGAGGGGAGATATGATAGAAGTCTATAAATTAATGAATGGAATGGGGCGAGTAAACGTAGATCGATTGTTTATGCCATCAAAAAATAGAAAGACTAGGGGATACACAATGAAGCTACAATTTAAACCCATTTTTTTATTTTGTGTTTATTCAATTTAAAAAAAAATACTTACAAAGCAAGCATATAAGCAACCCTTAGTTAACATAATATTGAATAACATAAAAAAACCAAGAGGAAACTAAAAAAAAAAAACCACTATCACACAGCCCACTAAATGGGGAGATATAACAAAGAAGCAATATATATACACAGGAAAAACAAGAGCCAAATGGCTCTAAAAATAAACACAGCCTTAAATTATGTCCTCCAATCTCCTCTCAGATTATCTGTCCTGTCCCTCCTTACCATCTAAAAAGACCACCAATTGTGAAGAATCCAAAAAAACATATCGAGATCCCTGAAACGTAACTAAAGACTTACAGGGATACCGAAGAAAAAAAGGAGCCCCCAGGGCCAACACTCTAGGTTTCAGAGCCAAAAAGGCCTGTCTCCTAAACTTTGTAGCCCTGTTGACATCTCTGGAGATAATTGAACTTTAGCGCCACAGAACATTGCTACCATATTTTTAAAGTAACTCTTAAATACAGCAATCTTATCCTGTTCAGAAACAAAAGATCTCCAGGAACAAGCAGGAATGTAGTCTTCACATATGGGTATCGTCGGTACCGATGGAGCCTGCGTGGGAACGCTCCCCAGCGTCCAATTAGAAAGCTTTTGGGAGCATCCCACAGCGCCTGCGTGCTGCCTTCCCGCCTTTCCTAACTGCCTCTCTCCAGTTCTTCGTTTTCCGCGGAGCCAGCAGGTTGTCGTTCCTATCACCGCAGAAAATGTTTTCCTTGTTCTTTATTTTTTGTGGTCGCGTCTGCCTTCCTCGACGCTATACCAGTACCGCCGGTTCTCTTTCCTTTCGTTCTTTCGTTTAAAAAAAAAAAAAAAATTCTATATTTTTTCCAAACTTTTCTTCCCAGGTGCACGCGCCATTTTGGGCCTTGGGCCCAAAATTTCCTCCATTATGGAAAAACCCGCTTCGGGTTTCAAAACGTGCACCAAGTGTGGCTGTACCATCTCCGTCATCGACACCCATGAGTGGTGTCTTAAATGTTTAGGTCCTGACCACTCCATCGCCAAGTGTATGGCTTGTGCCATGATGTCCATGAGGGGTCGACAAAACCAAGCTGCTAAGCTCAGCGCCCTTTTTCCCTCCGATGCAGCTTCTGTGGCATCGACGTCTTCCAGGGCTTCGTCTTCCTCCCATGGATCTCAGGTAACTAAACATAAGTCTAGCCGGTCCTCAAAGGGTAGATCTCCTTCCAAGCATCGAGATGCCTCTGGCGTTGCCCTTGAGGGTTCGGTACCGGCAAAATTGCCCCAGCGGGAGGCTTCGGCTTCCAAAGCATTATCGGGGCTCCAGGATGTTCTCAAGGCCTCGACCTTGGCAGAAATACTGGTGCCATGCTCTGGGGTACCGGCTGCTTCCGGTACCAATACCCAGGCATCGGCAGCGTCGATAAACCAGAGGTTCCTGGCTATTGAACGTAGTTTTGTGTCTCTCCTTGCGGCATAGACACCCTCGGAACCATGTCAGACAGTTCAACCGGTACCGGTACCGATAGCATCATCATCGACATCGGTGTCGGCTTTGCTGGCACCCTGTCATACGATGCCTTCCGGTGCCGATACACCGGTACCGATTCCCCTCGGTACCGACTTCGGTCGGTAGGATATCGGGCTCTTCAAGAGCATCCGGACAGATGGTACTTTGAATCCTCAGAGGACTCCGAGGATTCTGACAGCTCTGCCGGTACCGGTATACTTCTCCCGGAGGAGCCTTCCTCTCCTAAACATAGGATGTCTCCTCCAGAAGATATCTCCTTTCAGGATTTCATCAGGGAGGTGGCTCGAGGTCTGTCCATCACTGTGGCTCCTGAAACAGAGCCCAGGGCTAAGGAGTTCAAGATTTTGCAATATCCCAAAGCTCCTAAGGAGGCAGCTACTCTGCCTATCCATGAGATTTTACATGATCTCATGTTGAGAATGTGGGAGACACCTCTTACCACCTCTCCTCACTCTCGCAGACTGGATACCATGTATCGAGTCCCTCCTTGTCCTGGTTTCCAGAAAACTCAGCTTCCTCACCACTCTATTGTAGTGGAATCAGCTATGAGAAGGATCAGGAGTGCAAAGAGGCATGCCTCTAATCCTCCAGGGCATGAGTGTAGAACTTTGGATGCCTTTGGATGTCGTACTTTCCAGGCTTCCATGCTCTCTGCCAGGATCAGTTCCTATATTTTATATATGGGAATGTTCCTTAAAGAAGTCACAGGAGACTTGGAGATTTTAAGCCCTCTCCTTCCTGAGGACAAGAGGCAAGATTTTCTCACACTAGTTAAACATGCCCAGGATGTTTCTAAGTTTGTCAATCGTGCAGCTTTTGACTGTTTCAAGTGCATAAGCAGAACCTCTGCCACTGCCATAGGTGCACGTAGAATTGCCTGGCTCCAGGCATCCGATTTGGAGCTCTGGGTGCAGGACAAACTGGGAAATATCCCTTGTACAAGGGAGAACCTATTCGGCAAAAATTGGCAAGAAAAAGCCAATGAGTTGGATGCTGACAACTCCACTTTGGATAGGTTATCCAAAGCCACAGCTGATCCTGCAAGAAAGAAATCTTTCAAGAAACCTTTCTTCTCAAAAAGAAGAGGTTTTATCCCTCTTATTCCCAGCAGGGATGTTCTGCAGGTCAGCCTGTCCGGAAAGGTCAGCAACCACCTAAACAAAGGAAAGCAAAGACTGCCAAGCCTCAACCGTCTCAGTAGTCTCAGCCTCCACAAGGCCTTTTACTTTCATCTAGAGAACTTAGCCTTCCTGGCCCTCAATGGTCCAGAGCCTTCCACCATTCCAGGAAGGTTGTGTCACTTTGCCCCCAGATGGGGGCAGATAACAGCAGAACATTGGACACTCTCCATTATAAAGAGGGGTACAAGCTTCACTTTCTGTGCATGCCCCCTCCCACAATGGTAAGACAGTTCAATTCTCAGACCTCTCTCATCAACCTGTTAGATCAAGAGGTCACTATGCTTCTTGCCCAAGGGGCAATAGAAGAAGTACTCATTCATCAACAGGGTACAGGGTTTTACTCCCCCTATTTCCTTATTCCAAAGAAAACAGGAGGACACAGACCTATTTTAGACCTCAGAGAATTGAACAAATTCCTGTTCAAAGAGAAATTCAAGATGATTTCTCTGGGAACTCTGCTGCCATACCTTCAGAGTCAGGATTGGCTTTGTTCTCTAGATCTCAAGGATGCGTACACTCATATTCTCATCCATCCAACTCACAGAAAGTTCCTTTGGTTCCTTTTTCAAGGAAAGCACTACCAATACAGGGTGCTTCCTTTTGGCCTGGCCTCAGCACCAAGAGTTTTCACGAAATGCATGGCTGTGGTAGCAGCATTTCTCCAGGACCAAGCAGGAAGTCAGTCCTCACATATGGGTGACGTCGGCGTCGACAGAGCCCCCATGCAGAGCATTTCCCCAGCTTTCAAGAAAGCCTTTGGGAATGCAGGAACGCATGCGCGGTCCCCTTCCCGCCCAAAGGTGCCATCTTGCTCAGTCTTCTTTTTTCCGCGGAGCCCTACGGACGCCTGTCCTTGTCACCCGTGAAAAAAATTGATTTTTCTGCGTTGGGTCGAGTTTTTTCTTCGGTTCGACGTCGGTTCCTTTCCCGCCTGGACTTGGTACACCGGTGCCGAGCCCGGATCTCTTTTTTCGGTTTTTGTCCTTAGAGACTGCATTCGCGCCTTTTTTCTTTTCCCTGGCAGCCCAATTTTTTGATCTTGCAGAGGCCCTTTTTCCCCCGATGGCTGCCAGTGGCTTTAAGAAGTGTGATCGGTGCAAGAAACTGATGTCTCTCACCGACACACACGACTGTTGCCTCCGGTGCCTGGGGCCAGACCATGATTCTACGGTCTGTAGTCCCTGTGGCAAAATGTCTTCCAAGGCATTACGGAGCCATCAGCACCAGCGTGAGAGGATCTTCTCCGAATCTGCCTCTGGACGGGTCCGGACTTCGTCAGAGGCCTCAACGTCTCAGGAGTCTGACCCCGAGCATCGTCGGGGCTCCTCTGAAAGGGAGTCCCCCTCGAGGGAGCACCGAAGGAAGAAGAAACTCGCGAGGGCGGCATCGGTGGACGCTCTTGGCTCCTCGAGGGCCAGGTCGCATTGCCCCGATCGCCGTTCCGGGTCTTCAGAGTCGGAGAGGCCTGCAAAGCATCCTCGTGTGGAGTCAGAGGCCCCGAGTCACGTGAGTACTGTAGTCCTCGTGGACTCTCGTCCGGGGGAGCCAACGTCGGGCCCGACGCCTTCGGGGCCCGAGTCGGAGGCTGCTGGGTCTCCTGAGCTCGGACTCAGGTTGACGGCCTTGGAGAGCAGATTGTCTGCCTTCATGGAACAGCAGCCGGTGCTGATCGCCGGTCTCACCAACGCATCTGCCCCGACCACTGGGACATCGACGTTCAAGTCGACCCCGGAGGCCGAACCGATCCTCGAGATCATGCGAACTCGAGTCGATCCTCGGCTGAGGTCACCCTCGGCCTCCCGTTCAGGACCGAGGTCGTCGACGCCGATTCCCTCGGCATCGGGGCAGATGGCGTCGGTGCCTGCCCCCTCGGAGCCGTTAGACTCCTCCTTGGAGGAATCGGCATGGGAAACGGAGGAGGAGGAGTTCCCTGACACCTTCCGGACTCAGTGCGTCCTTTCGGACTCACCGGGTTCTGAGCCTCGGACAAGGTCGTTCCCCCCCCCCCCCCCGGAGGATACCAGGTTCTCGGATTTCGTAAGGGACATGGCCAAGGCACTGGCCTTCCCTGCGGACCCCGAGGAGGAGCCTCGAGCCGAGGAGCTCGAGGCTCTGCAGTATGACTCTCCTCCCAAGGAGGCCTTTACTGTCCCGGTTCCTCCGATGCTGGAGCGGTTGCTCTTCCGCATGTCGGAGGCGCCGGCCTCTATGCCGGTTCTAAGCAAGCGGGTCGATTCCATCTATCGAGTCCGCAAGAGCCCCGGGTTTCAAAAGGCACAGCTACCGCACCACTCCATGGTTATGGAATCTGCCATGCATCGCCTGAAGAGTCAGAAGATGCACTTCTCGGTGCCTCCCGGCAGGGAAGCCCTCGGTAGAAAGTGCTTCCAGGGCTCTATGCTTGCTTGCCATGTCAAGACCTACCAGCTGTACATGGGCATGTACCTACAAGACCTGGCAAAGGAGATTGCCGGGTTCTCAGCTGGCCTCTCCAAGGAACCTTTGCAGAGGTTCAAGGCTTTGTCAACAGGGATTCGAGCGTGCTCGAAGTTTATCTCTCGAGCAGCCTATGATGGATTTGAAGCTTCGGCCCGAGTAGCAGGGGCCGGCATCGGTGCATGCCGCCAGGCCTGGCTACACTCCTCGGACCTCGAGCCATGAGTACAGGACAAGTTGGTCGATATCCCTTGCCGAGGTGAAAACCTCTTTGGCAAGCCCATGGCCGAAAAGGCTGCAGAACTCGAGACCGAGACTCTTACCCGGACAAGGCTGTCTAGGAAAACCTCTCCCCCTTCTCAGAAGAAGAAGGGCTCGGGGGGAAAAAGACCTTATACCCGAGGAAGACCGCTGCCTACAAAACCTACCCTCACTACCAGGCCTCTGCAGCTCCCCAACAGGGCCAGCAGGCCAAGGGGCAGGGTCATGGGCCCCGTAGGCAGAAGGCCCCCAAGCCTCCTACTCCGGCTCCTGCTCAGAAGGGAGGGGTTTTTTGACTATGCCAGCATAGCCTCTCCTCCTCTCCAGGGCACAGGAGGTCGGCTGACCCTGTACGCAGACAGGTGGCCAGTCATCACAGGGGATACTTGGGTGTTACGCATCATCAAAAGGGGCTATCTGCTCCACTTCACCCAGATACCCCCCTCCTACTTTCCAGGGGAGCCTCCAAGACCCCCCTCTGCACAGAAACTTACTCCTTCAGGAGATGGAAGGTCTACTAAGGGACCAGGCGGTGGAATCGGTGCCTCACCACCTGGAAGGGCAAGGCTTCTACTCGAGGTACTTCCTGGTACCAAAAAGAACAGGAGGCCTCAGACCCATCCTCGACCTGAGAAATCTGAACAAGTTTCTGGAGAGGAAAAAGTTCAAGATGCTTACCCTTGGAATCTTACTGCCCTACCTCCAGCAGGGAGATTGGCTATGCTCCTTAGACCTGAAGGATGCTTATATTCACATCCTCATCCATCCAAGTCACAGACAATTCCTCAGATTTGTAGTTGGAGGAAAGCACTTCCAGTACAGAGTGCTTCTTTTTGGCCTCACCTCCGCCCCCAGGGTTTTTACAAAATGCCTGGCGGTGGTTGCGTCCTACCTCAGGAACCGGAGGATCTTTGTGTTCCCTTACCTGGATGACTGGCTAATCAGGGGCCAGTCTCCACAAGAGGCCAGGCAGGCCACCTGCAGAACCATATCCCTGCTTCAGCACCTGGGGTTCGATATCAACTTCCCTAAGTTTACTTTGGTCCCCTCACAGGACGTGGAGTTCATAGAGGCAAGGTTGGATACCATCCATGCAAAGACCTATTTGCCTGTGGACAGAGCTCACAGGCTGATAGTTGACCGGCCAGTTTCGGGCGAACTCTCTGGTCTCGGCCAGACACTTCCTCCGGCTCTTAGGTCACATGGCTTCCACAGTGCTTGTCACCCCACATGCCCGGCTGCACATGAGGCCTGCACAGTGGCTGCAGGCCACAGGGAAATTGTCAGACAGAATAAAGGTGTCCAAACTCTTGGTGGACTCCTTACGCTGGTGGAGGCATCTCCCAAATCTGGTCAGGGGTGTTCCTTTTCAGGCCTCCCCACACACTCAGATACTGACAACCGATGCTTCCCTGCAGGGCTGGGGGGCACACTGCCAGGGGGCCTGCACCCAAGGCCTGTGGTCTCCGTGGGAGGCCGCCCAGCAGATCAACCTGTTAGAATTGAGGGCCATTCGACTAGCCTTGCGTACTTTCTCTCAGATCCTGTCTCACCAGTCTGTCCTAGTTCATACGGACAACCAGGTGGCTATGTTCTACGTCAACAAGCAGGGAGGCACAGGATCCAGACTTCTGTGCCTGGAAGCACAAGCTCTCTGCTCCTGGGCTGTCAATCAGGGCATGACCCTCAGGGCGGTCTACCTCCCAGGCCAGGAAAACTACCTGGCGGACAGGCTAAGCAGACTCCTGCAGCCTCACGAGTGGCAATTGGATCCTCTGGTAGTTCAACAGATCTTTCTGAAGTGAGGTCTGCCGACCATGGATCTTTTTGCCAGTCCGCTGAACAGGCAACTACCCAGGTTCTGTTCCAGGCAACTGCATCCTTTGAGAACAACGCCAGATGCATTCCTGATCCCCTGATCAGAGACCCTGCTGTATGCCTTCCCTCCCACACCTCTGGTGGCCCGGACTCTATTCAAAATCCAGCAGGACCGAGCCACAGTGATCCTGATAGCCCCCAGGTGGCCCAGGCAGCCGTGGTTCCCTCCTCTTCTGCAGTTGGCAGTGGATACTCCACTTCCTCTGGGGTTGCAACCCGACCTTCTGACTCAGGATCAGGGGTCCCTCTTCCATCCCAACCTCAAATCCCTCAATTTGATGGCCTGGCTGCTGAAAGGCTAGTCCTTGCTCCCTTGCTCCTATCAAGGGAGGTTGAAGAGGTGGTGTTGGCCTCCAGGAAGCATTCCACTAGGAAGGCCTATGCTCTGAAGTGGCGTAGGTTCTCTACTTGGTGTTCTCAACAGCAAGAGGACCCCTTCTCCTGCTCTGTCCAGGTGGTGCTACAATACATGCTCCACCTTTCCAACCTAGGACTTCAGTGCAACTCTGTCTGGGTTCACCTCAGTGCCCTCTCAGCTCACCACTCGCCGATGGATAGACAGTCTCTCTCAGGCCACCCTCTGGTGTCTCGCTTTCTCAGAGGTCTGCTTCTGCTTAAGCCTCCTATTCGTCCACCGGCCTCTGAGTGGGATCTCAATGTGGTCTTGCAGCAACTGACTTGCCCACCTTTTGAGCCGATGGCAACCTGCCATTTACGTTTCCTCTCTTGGAAGGTGGTGTTCCTTGTGGCACTCACCTCGGCTAGGCGGGTGAGTGAGCTTCAGGCCCTGGTCTCGGATAGGCCATATACCAGGTTCTATAGGAACAAGGTAGTCTTGCGGACTCATCCTAAGTTCCTTCCAAAGGTAGTGTCCTCATTCCACCTCAACCAGGAGGTGGTCCTTCCAACGTTCTTTCCCAGGCCGCACGCCAGTAGGGCCGAAACTGTCTTGCATACCCAGGATTGTAGAAGGGCGCTGTCCTTTTACCTAGAACATAAGCAGGGGCATAGAATGGCTTCTCAGCTCTTCATTTCCTTTGACCCTAATAAATTGGGGTTGCCCGTCACTAAGCGTACGTTGTCCATCTGGGTGGCAGACTGTATCGCCTGGGCGTACAGGGCAGCCGGCCTCTCCCTGGAGGGTCGAGTCACGGCCCACCGGGTCAGGGCGAAGGCCGCATCAGTAGCTCACTTCCGTTCTGTTCCGTTGGCAGACATCTGCCGGGCCGCTATTTGGTCTTCAAGCCAGACTTTTGTGGACCACTACTGCCTCGAGAGGGAGTCCCTTAGGGACAGTGCTTTCGGGCAAGCGGTACTTTGTAATCTCTTTGAGGTTTAGGCAACTTCTATCCTCTGGCCCTGGTGTTGGGCTACCGTTCAGGTGTGGTCTCGGAGAAGGTTGTCTCACTGTTGCTGAGGCTCTAGAGGGAGCTCTATTTTTCAGCCTGGGTTTCTGGTAGCCCAGAGCTAGGGAGTCACCCATATGTGAGGACCGACTTCCTGCTTGGTCCTGGAGAAAGTGTAGTTACTCACCTGTAATAGGTGTTCTCCAGGAGCAGTAGGAATCAGTCCTCATGACCCTCCCTCCTCCCCTTGGAGTTGCAGTTGTATATAGTTCATTTTCTTTTTGTGCTGTCTTTTAGCTATGTCATTGGACTGAGCAAGATGGCACCTTTGGGGGGGGAAGGGGACCGCGCATGCGTGCCTGTATTCCCAAAGGCTTTCTTGAAAGCTGGGGAAATGCTCCGCATGGGGGCTCCGTCGACGCTGACGTCACCCATATGTGAGGACTGATTCCTGCTGCTTCTGGAGAACACCTGTTACAGGTGAGTAACTACTCTTTCTCCGTTCTCTAGGGATATTCGTCTTCCCCTACTTAGACGACTGGCTCATTCGAGCCCCATCAGAGTCAGAGGCCAGAACTTCCCTATCTTGCACAATGCGTATCCTTCAGTATTTGGGTCTGGTCATAAACATCCCAAAATCCAGTCTAACTCCTACTCAGTCTCTAGAGTTCATAGGAGCTTTGCTGGATACCAGAAAAGCGAGGGCTTATCTTCCCCAGGCCCGTTGTCTTCGCATGGTGCAGTTAGCTTCTCAAGCAGTGCTAAAACCTCATCTCACTGCCCGAGAAATGTTACAACTACTAGGCCACATGGCATCTACAGTGCATGTGGTCCCTTATGCTTGCCTCCATATGAGAGCAGTCCAGTGGACCTTATCCACTCAATGGACCCAGGCATCAGGGTGCCTGTCAGACAAAATAGCAAACACAAATCGTCTTATTTTATCTCTCCAATGGTGGCAGTCAACTCAGAACCTGTTGCTGGGGTCCCCATTTCAACAGCCTTTACCCCAGACAACTCTCACAACAGATGCTTCACAATGGGTTGGGGAGCTTATCTGCAAGACCTCTCCACCCAAGGCACTTGGACTCCACAGGAGACTCATCTACATATCAGTCTCTTAGAGCTCAGAGCAATCTTCCTTGCTCTTCGAGTGTTCCACACCCTGCTCAGCTACAAGACAGTCCTCATTCATACAGACAATCAAGTAGCCATGTTCTATGTGAACAAGCAGGGAGGAACAGGCTCTTTGTCGCTTTGCAACGAAGCTTTGCGACTATGGGCCCTCGCCAGAGAGCATCAGATTCATCTCCTGGCAGTGTATCTTCCAGGCATACAAAACTCTTGGGCAGACAGACTCAGTCGAGTTCTGCTTCCACACGAATGGTCTCCACATGCAGACCAGGTGGCCAAGATTTTTCAAATTTGGGGAACCCCGGATATAGATCTCTTTGCAAGTCCGTTGAATGCCAAACTTCCCTGGTTCTGTTCCAGAATTCCGGCTCAGGGTTCTCAGGCCAGGGATGCCTTCCTCCTTCACTGGGGTCAAGACTTCCTTTATGCCTTTCCACCCATTCCCCTAATTCCCAAAACCCTGTTCAAGCTTCAGAGAGACAGAGGGCGTATGATTCTCATAGCTCCACTTTGGCCACGGCCAGTGTGGTACCCTCTGCTTCTACATCTCTCTCAAGCCCCCTCCCTGGAGTTAGGATCTGCTCCAGATCTCCTGTCACAGGAGGACGGAATGTTATGGCATCCCAATCCCCAGTCTCTGCATCTCAGAGCTTGGTTGCTGAAGGCTTAGATCTTCATGATCTTAACCTCCCTCAGCAAGTAAAGGATGTCCTTTATGCTTCCAGGAAGCCTTCCACAAGACGCTCTTATGTTTTTAAGTGGAATTGGTTTACCATATGGTGTTCGCAGAAGGGTCTTAACCCCCTTGCGATACCTCTGGAATCATTACTGGAGTGTATCTCCTTCATTTATCCAATGCAGGACTTAAGACCAACTCAGTAAGAGTCCATTTGAGTGCTATTGCAGCTTCTTTCAAGCCTCTAAATGGACAACTTATTTCCTCCCATCCTCTTATAGCAAGATTTATGGGAGAGGCCTTCTTCTAACTAAGCCTCCCATTAGGCCACCACCAGTGGCATGGGACTTAAACCTGGTTCTTGGTCAGCTCATGAAGCCACCTTTTGAACCCTTAGCTGCTACCTCATTGAAATTCCTTTCTTGGAAAGTTATCTTTCTCATTGCAATCACGTCAGCACGTCACATTAGTGAGTTGCAGGCACTAGTGGCTGATCCACCTTATACAAGGTTTCATCATGACAAGGTAGTCCTTAGGACTCATCCACACTTTATGCCAAAGGTGGTCTTGCCTTTTCATCTTAACCAAGCGGTCTACCTGCCTGTGTTCTTTCCAAGACCTCATGCATCAAATGCAGAAAGGAATCTTCATACTTTGGACTGTAAAAGAGCTTTAGCCTTTTACTTGCAAAGAACACAGCAACATATAAAGTCCTCTCAACTCTTTGTTGTTTTTGATCCTTCTCATTTGGGACTTCCAGTCTCCAAGAGAACACTGTCCAACTGGATTGCACAGTGTATTTCCTTTGCCTATCAGAGTAAGAACCTTCCTCTGGAGGGCCATGTCACAGCTCACAATGTGAGAGCCATGGCAGCTTCAATGGCTCATCTGCACTCTGTGTCTATCGACGACATCTGTCGAGCAGCCACCTGGGCCTGGGTTCATACCTTCACAGCCCATTACTGCTTGGACAAGGACTCCCGCCGGGATGCCTTGTTTGGTCAGGCTGTTCTCCAACACCTGTTCCATACCTAATCAACTCCTACCCGCCATCCCTGGTTGGATGCCAGAGATCCATGGGGGGAAGTGGAGCCCTTTCACAGGGACACACCACTTCTGGGATCTCTCCCTGGCATCTAAAGCTAGGGAGTCCCCCCATATGTGAAGACTACATTCCTGCTTGTTCCTGGAGATAGCATAGTTACTCACCTGTAACAGGTGATCTCCGGGAACAGCAGGAATTTAGTCTTCACAACCCACCCACCTCCCCTAGGAGTTGTATCTCTCTATCTATCTCTTTCTCTTTCCCTCTCTCTCTCTCTTTGTCTCAGCTTTAAACTCAACTGGAGAGAGGCAGTTTGGAAAGGCGGGAAGGCAGCACGCAGGCGCTGTGGGATGCTCCCAAAAGCTTTCTAATTGGACGCTGGGGAGCGTTCTCACGCAGGCTCCGTCGGTACTGATGATACCCATATGTGAAGACTAAATTCCTGCTGTTCCTGGAGATCACCTGTTACAGGTGAGCAACTATGCTTTACAACAAGAGTAGCTCGGGACGTTATAGTATCCTATGAATCCTCTAGGAATTTGGTCAAGTCAAGGTCAGGACGACCCTGAAGTAAGTCAAACTCACTAGGGGACCCACTAGAGACTCTCCGTCCTGTTAAATAATACAGTTTAGAGATAAGAATGGAGTCAGCAGAAGCCAACCCCAAAACTTCTCTAAAATACTTCTGTAGCAAAATCTCAGGCGAAAGCAAATGGCAAACAGGAAAATTTAACAAACAAATATTTTTAACACGAAACATATTTTCATATAATTCCATCTTATGATGCATAATTAAACTATCTTTAATACTAGAAGAATTGACAGCTTGAAGAGATAGACACTGACTTTCACATTTAGAAACCTGATTAAGCAAACCCCCCACCTTATCTTCAACTAAACTCAGCCTTGTAGTAATCTCCGAAGAGAAGGTGCAAAGCTGAGAAACTGGGGGCATTAATGTATTCTCTATCCGTATCACTACCCTCTAGATATCCGCCAAGGTGACCTGATCGTCAGGTACTTCCTTGGCAACACATGGGGTAGAAGTCCAAGAAACAGGTTTCAGCTTTCCATCCGGGTCTAGTGGCGTACTTTGCTGAAGCTGAACCCCCATAGCGTCAGGAATACATGGAGAAGAACAAAAAGGAGGAGAGGATGGATAACGGTCCGGAGAACTTAGGGATGCCCCAGGGGGACTGAAGAACCAGAAAGTCAGAGTCTAGAGGCAAATTACATCCAGCTGTTACCTTAAAATGTTGATCCATAGGGCCAACAACTGTTTCAACAGGAGCTGTAGAAACCACTTTCTTCTTCCTCTTACCCATGGGGTTACCCTGATGCACTGCAGATTCCTGCTCCTGCGGTACTCAAAGGGGCTCCCAAGGTGCCAGAAACGCCCCTTGTATCTTGCCCCTTAGATCGCGCCCCCTAGAAGCGCCTACGGCTGCGCCTAACCGAAGCAACCTTTAAGGAGGCCCCCGATGACGTCGGGACTGCCCGAACAGGAGCCTACCGCCTCCGGTCTCCTCTGCTGTGCACTCACGGCTCTCCCCCAATGTAACCCATTTAAGACTAATAAGAGAAAATATTTTTTCATTCAACACGTAATCAAACTCTGGAATTCGTTGCTAGAGGATGTAGTAAAAGCTGTTAGTGTAGCTGAGTTTAAAAAAGTTTTGGACAGGTTCCTGGAGGAAAAGTCCATAAACCGTTATTAAAGAGGATCCAGGAAATCCACTGCTTGCCCTGGGAAAAGCATTGTGGAACCCGTGTGCCTTCTTAGGAACCTGCTAGGTACTTGTGTTCTGGATTGGCCACTGTTGGAAACAGGATACTGGGCTTGATGGACCTTGGTCTGACCCAGTATGGCAGTTCTTATGTACGGTGGTACTATTATACATGTCTTTACATGGTGACAACGGAACTGTGCTGTTGGTCTGGATTAGTGGCCTCTGGACACCTTTGGGGGGATACATAATCTGCGTGCCATTTCATCTTCCGTTCCAGGCATCCATGACATACATCTGTTTGGTGGCTGATAGAATATGTTGGCGATGGTCTTGTGCAGTACAATGCATGACTCTACATTGCCCCTTGCACGGTTCTGGCTGCTGTGGATAGTGCAAGTGCATCTTCACCGTGTATACCAGAGACACGCTATAGAAGCTGGTGTGTTGGTGACTGTCCCTCATGGACAAGATGCAACTACCAGCGGTGGAGCATATTTATGGATTTGGGACCACAGCGCTTAGATGTGCTGGTGCAGCATTGAGACCGCTGTATTGTGGCATGAACAGCAGTAACATAGCACTGTTGCTGTATAGAGATGTTGACAATGCAGCATTTCACGGAGTGACGGGGCTGTTATACAGCCAAGAGCAGAGGAACCCTGTCTGGCAGCCATTTGTGGAGGGTGACAGAGGATGGGCCAGACTGTCCCATACATCTTTTGCCCGGATCCATAACCTGCAGTTCTGACATGGGTTCCATACACAAGGGTTCTGTTGGCACATACAGCCAAGTAACGCTGTCGCTATCGCCATTATCCCACTTTGCTCGCAAAATCAGGCCTATATGTGATGGTAACTAAAATGTACTTCACCCATGTGTTGTGTAATCTATAGATTTATTCAGTCATTCAATCATGGCCTTGATGTGGTCTCAGATAAATGGCAAGTTTTTTCGCATTTGTCAGCCACTTGCTACCACACTTCTTCTTGGGTCAATAGCTTACACCCAAAACTAGTGCCCGTTTAACATCAATGACCACGGCCTATTTTCTTATCTTATCACTCAATATTGCTCATAGTATGGATTTTTTTGTATAATTTTCTCAGCGGGTAAATACCCTATTAAATTAAAACAATATGGCGTATGTTGGTCTACTTAGCTTGTGTAGAACCTTTGTAGCCAATGTCCCTTGTTTTTCTTATTAACACCACATAGATTGGTAAAAACCCCCGACGCCTCAATCTCCTCAGCGCTTTGGCGTTTCTCCACTTGGGTTCATCAAGGGGGATGATGTCTGTTCTTATATGGGACTGAAATCTTCAAAGCATAATATTCCTTTAGCTTTCTAAAAAAATATATAAAGCAATATTAATAAAAAATTATCTAAATGATTATCTTAAATCTCACAGGCTCCTGTCGTATATCATGTCCTTCATGTGATGGTGGCAGATTGCCTGTGCATCTGAGGATTTGTGGTTACATCAGGGGGACAGGGAGGGCAGCAGGGGTGGTTCACAACACGGGCAGAGTGCATCTGTTTGTGTGACTGGGTGGTGACGAGGTTGTGTGTCTGTGCTCCTGCAAGATGTAGTGTTCGTACAGCTTTCAGGATGATCCTTTGGAGCCTTGCACTCTGTGCAGATCCTAGGCATGCCTCTACTCTCCAGCCATAACAGGCAGTAGGTTCATGGGTATTCTCACACGAGTACACCACTGCACAGGGTACTCGAACGGTCATTCTCTCACAGCATGGAGCATTCATATCTTCAACGTCGCTTTTCAATTCAGCTTAATTCTTACTTCAAATACCTTAGTGTCTACATGGACACCGATCTTTGATTCACAAAGCAGGTCAGCTCCATAGTCAAGACACCTTTCCTTGCATTGCACCAATTTTGTGCCCTTTGTCCATTCCTTGACCTCTCTGCTCAACATACTTTTGCTCTTAGCTATATTTACTATTGTAATCCGATTTACTCTGGCCTTTACAAATCAAAGCTGAAACATCTTCAATCTATTCAAAATACTGCTATCCAGATTCTATGTCAGGCTACGAGATTTAATCATGTCATTCCTCTTTTATTCTATATCACTGGCTCCCCGTATTCCATTGAATCCATTATAAGGTATACTGACGTACCCTCCTATCTAGCTTCTGTAATCTCCCTCCATGCACCCGCTAGAGCCTTGCGGGATCTTCAAGGAAACCACCTAAATATTCCCTCAGTCTCTCAGGCAAGGTTTGAAAGTACAAGATGTTCAGCCTTTTTCTTTGCCTCACCCACTCTATGGACTGCATTTCCGCCAAGCTTGCACAATGAACCTTATTTCAAGACTTTCAAAGTGGGCCTAAAAACCAAATTTATTTACTCTGGCTTTTGGAAATGGGTGAGGAGTTCGGCGTGATGTTTTGGCCCGGTTGGGGAGGGAATCGCCTACATATACTATCTCCTTTTCTGTCTTCTTTCCTATCAATATTGTAGTTCTCTTTTTTCTATAATTAAATTCTGAGAGGTGGTATATTAAGAATAAATAAACCATAAACCATTTTGCTAATGCAGAATATTGCAGATGCGTGCAGGTGATCAGTCACAGATGTCCCCCAAGTGGAGGCATCTGCAGGGCCACAGGCTGTAGGGGCATAGGGCATGCAGATGTTAGAGGAAGTGATGAACGACAGGGACACAGAAGTTTTATTGAAAAACCAAAATATTTATTGAAATAACATTTCAGTCCTTCCCCCAACCAACAATGGTCACCCCCCTCCCCCTCCCCCCCGGGTATAGATGGCATCGGGGCAAAGATGGAGCCTCGCAGGCCCAACATTGTCCGTTTCTGGGCTCGCATCTCTACCTGAGGCCTTCCATATGACCAACTATAAGGTCCTGGATCCAGGTGATAGAAGCGAAGCCCCACTACACCTCATGCCTGAGGGTCTGCAGGTATAGCAGGACATCATGCTCACCGGGATCCAGGGCAACCTCATGACGGGACATCTGGGATCCAGCCAATGGGAGCCCCTGCTGTGCAACCGCAAAATGTGAATGACGATAACTCACAATCAACAAAGTTCTTATCAGGATGAGTTTATTGATTCTAATCCATCCATCATGGCCCCATATGTGGACTTCTCTTTTGGGCTAAGATTAGTTCAAAAGAGAAATCCACATATGGCTCTATATGGAGTTCTCACCAGATGTCCTTGAAGATAATAGCTCAGCACATACAATAAAGTGCTCTGGAGCGCTACACACTGCTGCTGGTGGTGCTGTGGGCCACATCTGCTGTCACCGCCTCCATGCCCACTGGTTTGTGAGCCTCCTGCAACTCTTCTTCTGCCTCCTTGTCTGCCACCATCATTGCAGCATCTACAGCTGCAAGGTTGAGGAGGGCACACATTACTACTATTTCCCAATCTGCCATTTGCGCATTTTCTCACCATGACTGTCGCTGCTTTCTGCCACTGTGAACCCCCATCCTGTGTCACTGCCCTTCCCTGCCATGCCATGCTATGGATGGATGCGGGGGGGGTGCAGGCTTGACCACTTCTACTTGCACATCATGTCCTTATCTTGCTTTTCAGTTAACTCATGCCTTAGCTGCTCCTGGTGGCTCGGTAATGGCGCTTGAGTGCCTCCATAGTGCATCTGATCCTGTAGTGCCTGCGGATTGACATGCCACAGTTAATGCTTCCCTTTCGTTTTCATCTGCCATTTGTCCCTCGCACACACCTACCCTATAGATCTCTTTCCACCTTTGCCATTCCACTGATCTGCTGTGCCCTGACATCTTTTGTCCTACCATTGCCCATATTCATACTGTCATCTTACATTCCTTTCCAGTCGACCGCACCTTCTCAGCCCCCATCCCACTCCCCCTTCACTATCCTAGGCAACACTCCCATGTCTACTCTCTGCTCATCTGCTACCCCATTTGCTCTCCAGTCTTTGTCCTCCTGCACCTGCACCTGCCACTGCCCACACCCTGTCTCATCTGTTGCAGTTACTGATAGAGGGTCTGGCAGATCATTCACCTGTGAGCTCCTCCCGCCAGCTGGCTCATTGCCCATGTGGTGGATATAATGCATCCTTATTTTGTAGCATCAGGTGATAGAGGCTCTTGGTCTTAGTGTGGCTGAAATTCAGCAGCCTGTGTCCATCATACCACCTGCTCTGGGAGTTCTCATGCTCTGCCCTTATGTGGCTGTATATGCTTGCGTATCTTCACTGGTGCCTGGACTTCCATGGGCCTGTGTTTCTGGATGGTGCCCTGGCTGTCGCTGTCCCTGTCACTGTATTATAGATAGAATGGACATGCTGTTACCTCGTCTGGTCTGTGTGTCCATTTTACCACATCTGCCTTCCTATTTTGCTCCCTTCATGGACATGCCCAGGTCCAGTTCTGTAATCAAGTGGATTTTGCTGCATGTACCCATTTGGACATTCATCTTGTGCCCAGTACATCCTATGTAAAATTCCCCTCCATGTGTGCTGCCAGCTAGAGGTGGAAAAGCATGGCATTCTCTATTAGCTTCGGACAGTGGCACCCTTTGATGTTGTTAAGTGCCGTCGAATCAATGTCGACTCATGGCGACCCTCGGGATAGTTGTCCTAAACTGTGTTCCAGTCTTCAGACAGGCGGCTCATTGTTGACAGAGTGGCATCCATAGCTGCTGTTATTGTATCGATCCATCTCATTGCTGGCCTTCCTCTTTTGCGTTGACCATCTACCTTGCCAAGCATGATGTCTTTCTCTAATGATCTCTCTCTTCGCATGATGTGTCTGAAGTATGAAAGTCGAAGTTTTGTCATCTGAGCTTCTAAAGAAAGCTTAGGTTTGATCTCCTCTAGTACTGACTGGTTTGTTCTTCGGCAGTCCATGGTATACACAGTATTCATCGCCAGCACCATAATTCAAAGGCATCAATTTTCTTCTGTCTATCTTTTTCACTGTCCAACTTTCGCATCCATATGATGTTATTGAAAATACCATGGCTTGAACAGTCAAATCTTTGTATGGAGAGAGACATCTCTGCTCTTGAGAATCTTGTCTAGGTTCTTCATAGCCATTCTGCCAAGAGCAATGCGTCGTTGGATTTCTTGACTGCTTGTTGTTTCTGTATTGATAGTTGATCCAAGTAGATTAAAGTTGTCCACTATTTCGATTTCTTCTCTATCAACAATGAACTTATTGATTTTGCCAGTTGTCAGTATCTATGTCGTCTTTACATTAAGTAGCAGACCCATTTTAACACTGTTCTTTGATCTTGAGAAGCAAATGTCTCAGATCATCTTCACTTTCAGCCAGTAATGTGGTGTTATCAGAATAGTGAAGTTGTTGATGAGTCTTCCACTATCTTCATACCTCGGTTATCTTCATATAGTCCTGCTTCTCCGATGATTTGTTCTGCAGATAAATTAAACAGGTATTGGGGAAAGTATGCAGCCTTATCGTACACCTTTGCTGATTTTAAACCATTCTGCTTCTCCTTGTTCCGTTCAAACTATTGCTTCTTGATCAATGTAAAGGTGGTGCAAGATAACGATCAGTTGTTCTGGTATACCCATGCTTCTTAATGTGGCCCAGAGTTTCTCATGGTTTACAGAGTCAAAAGCCTTGCTGTAGTCAAAAAAACACATATAGATATCCTTTTGGTATTCTTTAGTCTTTTCAAGGATCCATCTCACATCCGCTATGATGTCTCTCATTCCTCGTCCTTTCCTGAACCCTGCTTGCACTTCAGGTAGTTCTCGTTCCAGGTATGGTTGTAGTCTCTGCTGAATAATCTTGAGTAGAATCTTGCTGGCATTTGCTAATAGAGCAATTGTGCAATAATTTCCACAGTCAGTTGGATTACCTTTCTTTAGTGTTGGTATAAACACAGATGTTTTCCTTATCGTCCCTCCAGTCCAGTCCCAAAACCTATGGGTTGTGCACCTCCTCCAGCAGCTTGAAGACTGAGCATGTCATTTTTCTGATGACACCAGTATACTTAAGCAGCTGACACCACCTACCAGCCCCAGTAAGATCGCTCTCCAAGCAGCTGGAAGAGGTCGTGAGCTAGGGGCTGGACTCACTAGGAACAACTAAGGAGAGTTAGGGTTTCTTTACAATTGTTTTTAGTTTCTTCTCAGTGCTATTAGAGTCCTGCTTGCGGCGACTTGTGGGAAAAAAAAATAGAAGTCAGGAGACTCGGGGTCCCTTCCTTCCTCGGGATTTGCGGGGCAAGCCATGGGGACCTAAAGCAATGCCAGTAGGAAGGTGGCTCCCGAAACTGCGAACGGGTGAGGAGCCGCCGACAGCAGAACAGCCGAGGGCAGGCAGTTCCCTTTCCCCCTCAGCTCCGAAGCCTCGAATCGTGAGCTGAGCGCAAGGGAAGGGCAGCATAATTGGTAGGAGAGAGAAGGAGCCACAGGAGTGGTCCCCAGGCGCAAGGTAAGCCGGGGGAGGGGGGGTCATCTCTAAGGCCAGGAGCATGCAGGAGCGGCTGTAAATGCATGACCGAGACCGCGAGGAATGGCGGACGGTTGCGGCCAAGGCCATGTGGCATTGAGGGAAAAGGCGCACGCGGGCGGTGCGGCCTGTTTCCCGCAGTCACAGGACACTTGCAGACTCCTGCAGGTGTGTTCCCCCCCCCCCCCCCCCCAAGGGATGGAGAAAGCTTTCGGCAGAAAGCTGGATCTACTACTTTAGTTTGTCCTTAGGTTTTTTCTTTCTTTTTCTTTTTACTGGGTGTTTTGTTTTGTTTTTTAAAGTTGGGTTTCTGCCAATCTGCTCCGGGAGATCCAGAGCCTTGGAAGACCTGTGCTCAGGGTGGGGGACTAGGTCCCTCTCTGGAAGTTGGAGGAAGGAGACATGGAGGGGGGCTTCCATGCAGGCTCCTCCAGAAGTCATGCCTTCTAGACCCCAGTCTCTGGTGTGCGCAACCAGGCAGGGAGCGGGTTCCGACGAGGGAGTCTGTCGGGGCTGAGCTTAGGAGACCGCTACGGTGGAGAAGGTTCTTCAGGAAGGCCAGGAGGGGTCTCCTTCTCCAGTTGGGGAGAACCAAGACACAGGGGGATTGTTGGAAGTGCTAGAATCAGCCTCCTCACCTCCGTCTGATCCCAGGCCCTCTTCTTCATGCCAGAGCGGGTTAGGGCTTCCGGGAGATTTTTCGCCCGAATTTGTGTTGCTGTTCCACAGGGCTTTTTGTCTGCATCAGCAGGGACAGCCGAGCGCCCTGCCTGCTCGAGACATGGGGCCAAAGTGAACGGTGGATGGAAGGTCTACGACTGAGGTAGTATAGGCGAAGAAGCCATGGCCCTCGGAGAAGGGACAGTTGCAATATCTGGGGTCGGATATACTGGATCTGGAGGATCTGGAGACAGAGCTCAACTCCCAGGAGGATCTGGAGGAAGGAGAGATCCCGGAGCAAGAGGACCAGTCAGGGAGGAATTGGCAGCTCTCATAGGAGAGTCCTTGAAGGAGTTGAATATGCAGCATGTGAGCCGGCAGAGGATCAGGCACTGGAGGACCTGCTGCTCCAGGCGGTGCGGAAGCCGCAGAAGGTCTTTCCAGTACACAGAGTGGTCAAGCAGATGATCCAAGAGGAGTGGAGTCTGCTGGAAGCAGGTCTCAGGGGGGGGTATGGGCCATGGCGCGGCTTTACCTCTTCCCAGAGCAAGAGTGCGAGTTGCTTCAGTCCCCCAAGGTATGGATGCCGTGGTGTCCGCAGTTACCAAGAAGACGACGACACCTTGCTAAATCAAGCTTTTGATATCAATGCCCTTGCACTACAGGCTTCTATTTGTGGGGCCTGGGTGGCGAGGCCATGCCTCCATTGGGCCCAGCGGGTGCAACAGCATGGGGAGCCGGTGGTGGACTCCCCCGATGAGGCAACGAAATTGGAGTCGGGGGTTCCGTATCTAGCGGAGTCCCACGGCAATCTCATCAGGGGGCTCTCGAAGTGCATGGCTTCCCAGGTAGTGGCTCGTTGCTCTCTGTGGCTGAGGAACCGGGCGGCGGAGGGATTCTCCAAGGCCCGTTTTAGTAAGCTCCCTTTCAAGGGCAAGTTGCTCTTTGGGGAGGATGTGGAGAAACTGGTTAAGGAGTTGGGGGAATCCAAGGGCGGCCGCCTGCTCGAGGATAAGCAGAAGCAGAGCCATCCTGCTTCGGCAGGGAAGGGGCAGGTGAGAGACCTCAGGCATTTTTGACCCTCCCGGTTTGGCCCTTACCAGAGAGGTAAGCCTGCCTTTTGTGGCAGGGGCTCAGGGGCTTCCGGGGAGTAGGAAAGGGGTTTGGGTCCCCTTCCTCCTCGGGGCAAAAGAAAACACAATGAAATAAGGGGGGGCCCCAGATAGGGTGGATTCCCATGGGGGGCTGGCTGCGGGATTTCTACTCCGCTTGGGTCCAGATCACGTCGGACTAATGGGTCCTAAGTACAGAAGATATGCCATGTTGGGTCAGATCAAGGTCCATTAAGCCGAGTATCCTGTTTCCAACAGTGGCCAATCTAGGTCCTAAGTACCTAGTAGTTTCCCCAAAAGACACAGGTTCCTCATTGGGAGGGAGGAGTGGCCTAGTGGCTGGGGCATGTTACCTCAGGCCAGAAGGTCAGGGGTTCAAACCCCACTAAAGGACAGCAACCTTGGGCCGGAAGGACTGGGGTTTCTAGTCCCACAGGTGCTCCTTGTGGTCTTGGGCAAGCCACTTAACCCTCCATTGCCCATGTTCCCTCTAAAATAGTTATCTCCAAGTTATAATGCCCTGTTCAATGTAATTTCAGTTTGTTCAATGTAAACCGCCTTGATATCATGAAAGGCGGTATATAAGAAATGTTAAATAAATAAATTGCTTGTATTGGGTCAAGCAGTGACATCCCGTGTCCCTTTTAATAATGGTTTATGGACCTTTCCTCCAGGAACTTGTCCAAACCTTTTTTAAACCTAGCTTTTATTACATCCTCTGGTAACAAATTCCAGAGTTTGATTACACATTAGGTGAACAAATATTTTCTCTTATTAGACTTAAATAGGTTACCCTGTAGCTTAATTGCATGTCCCCTAGTCTTTCTATATTCTGATGACATAAACAATCGATCTACGTTTACCCATTCCACTCCATTCAATAATTGATAGACCTCTATCATATCTCCCCTCAGCTGTCTCTTTTCCAGGTTGAAGAGCCCTAACCTTTTTAGCCTCTCTTCATAGGGGTATCCTTCCATCCCCTTTCCCATTTTGGTGGCTCTTCTCTGTGCCTTTTCTAATAATGCTATATCCTTTTTGGGATACGGCACCAAAATTATACACAATATTCAAGGTGCAGTCACAACATGGAACGATACAGAGGCATTATAATATCTTTATTTTCCATTCCTTTCCTTATGATACCTAGCATTCTATTTGCTGTCTTGGCCACCTCTGCACACTGGGTGGAGGGTTTTAACATGTTATCCACGATGATGCCTAAATCTTTTTCCTGGGTGGTGGTTCCTAATGTGGAATCTTGTATCATGTAATCATAGTTTGGGTTGTTCTTTCCTAGGTGCTTAACTTTGCACTTGTCCACATTAAATTTCATCTGTCATTTGTATGCCCAGTCTTCAATTTATCAAAATCCTCTTGCAATTTTCCACAATCCTCATGGGTTTTAACAACTTTAAATAGTTTTGTGTCATCTGCAAATTTGATAACCTCACTCGTTATTCCCTTTTCCAGGTCATTTATGAATATGTCAAAAAGCGGTGGACCCAGCACAGGTCCCTGGGGTACTCCACTATTCACCACTCTCCATTGGGAAAATTGGCCATTTAGCCCTTCCCTCTGCTTTCTATCTTTTAACCAGTTCCTGATACACAATAGTACACTGCCTCCTATTCCATGACTCTTTAATTTTGCCGAAAGTCTCTGATGAGGGACCCTATCAAAGGCTTTCTGAAAGTCCAGATACACTATATCAACCGACTCACCTTTGTCTACCTGTTTATTCACACCTTCAAAAAAACATAACAGATTAGTAAAACAAGATCTTCCTTGTCTAAAGCCATGTTGGCTGTCTCCCATTAAGCCATTACTATAGTCAGATCCAATGAAAGAGTGAACTACTATCAAAATTAAAAATGTGAAAAATCCACTCTATACTATTATCATCTTCAACCTCAATATTTTTTAACTTTTGCCAACGGTCTCAGATAAACGATACCTTTCTTTACACCTTAATATGGGTACTTGAATTCACCCAATACGGTGTTCGTTCACATCAATGACCGGAGGCTGTTTTTTATATATGAGATTTTTTAGTGCTTTTCTAATTAATCTTCATCCATTTAACTTAAAAGATACTTAAAAAAGAGAGAGAACAAGACACCATCCTACTTATCTTTGAGCAGAACGGTGCTTAAACAATGTCCCTTCAGCGCTCGAAGAAATAGAAACCCCAACGCCTCAATAATCCAAGCGCTCTGGCATTTCTCCTGTTGGGTTTATCAAGGGGATATTAACATTGCTTTTCTCCAGGGCTGTTTATCGACTCATTGTTCTTCCAAATTCTTATAATTTTAGTTCTATCAATACAAACAAACAAAAGCAGAAAAAATCATTTGGTTGATTTAAACATATCTAATCTTTTGTCTCTTCAGTTATCTCACCACTAATTCCTTACTTTACCAGAAAAAGCTTCTTGAAGCAAACCAGTGTTCTTTTCTTCGTTACCAGTCTTCAATGCTGTTAACCGTTGTTTTCTGAACTGACGGAAGACGCCACGCATGCGTCTAGAGCAACGATTTAAATACCCTCCTGTTATCATGATAAAAAGGAACCTACCGGGTGCAGGCCAACCAATCTATACTAAGATTCAATCCTGTAGGTTGAACTGTTCCTAAGCGATGTATCCACCATTGTTCACGATACAGGAGAGTTTGTTCTCGCGATCTCCCGTTCAATCCATTTAATACTAATTCTATACACCAGCATTTCAGCATAGTAAAACTGTGACCCGAATCCAAACAGTGCTGTACTATCGGGGCTTCCACCCGTCGGCACCGTAATCGACTTTCGTGTTCCTTCACACGGATGTTAAACGCCCTGATAGTTTTACCGATATATATGAGAGAACAAGGACATTGTATTGCATAGACTACGAATTGAGATTCACAGGTGGTAACATGTCTTAAATGAAAAATTACTCCTTGATGTACAAACTCTGAAATTTCTGACATCACAACGCATACTCTGCAGTGACCACACTTCATATGTTTCCCTGCACTTTGACTTCTCGTAGCCCAATCAAGTGGTCTCAAAACTGTAGGAGATAAAAATTCCTTCAAGCTCTTACTCTTCTTCCAACATAAAGCAGTTCTTGAAACAGTACCGGGTTTACATGATAAAAATGTGCGATGTGTTTGGAAGAAGAGTAAGAGCTGGTAGGCGGTGCCAGCTGCTTAAGTATACTGGTGTCATCAGGAAAATGACATGCTCAGTCTCCAAGCTGCTGGAGGAGGTGCACAACCCAGAGGTTTGGGGACTGGACTGGAGTTCCTCAAGGAACTACAATTAGCAGGTAAGTCTAATTTCTCTTTCCTGTCAGTTGACCATGATGTTGTCTTCCAAATTTCTTTACAGAGCCTTGTAAGTATGGTAACAGCTGCATCAGATTGCTGTAATACTTCTATGGGAATGTCATCAATGCCTCTTGCTTTGTTCTTTGATAAGGCTTTCAATGCTGCTTCAACTTCTTCTTTCATCACCAATGGTTCCTGATCATAAGGTATAGGTTGGTCCACTTGATCACCCTTTGATAAAA
Organism: Ichthyophis bannanicus; assembly: GCA_033557465.1. Taxonomy (NCBI): domain Eukaryota; kingdom Metazoa; phylum Chordata; class Amphibia; order Gymnophiona; family Ichthyophiidae; genus Ichthyophis; species Ichthyophis bannanicus. The sequence goes on from CM066031.1 coordinate 1,769,281,186, forward strand.
CTGTAAAATCCAGCCATTGACAGTGACATCTAATGGTTAGGAAAATGATCACACTTGGGGGTATGTTTACTAAACTGGGCTAAAGGTTAACCCGGGCTATCTGCAACTAGGTCCCTTGTTATTCAATGGGACCTAGTTGCAGATAGCCCGGGTTAACCGTTAGCCTGGTTTAGTAAACACACCTCTTGGTTTCATATTTTATTCTTTCCAAGCCAATGGAATTAAGCACTACTCCATTCAAACCACCCCTCCCTCTTCCCTTCAGGTCAGTGAATCACAGATACATATATGCACACAGAAGCACATACACACCCAGATGGATTAGAAAGAATTCCATGAGCCATGTTCTGCATGCTCCCCATTCATTATTTGAAGATTTCATGGTTTACTGAACTGTCAGTTTATTCTGTGTTGCAATCCTGTATAGACCTTCGGTTTATCTGCAGAAGTACATTCTTAGAAAAGGCTTACTTCATTTTTTTAGGTTTACAGCTTCTAGACACGCACAGTGGATTATTGCAGTCCTTTGAAATCAGTGGTGATTAATTTAATTTGGTGCATCAAGTGGTTAATTTTTAGTTAGTCTTACCGCCTCTGCCAAGCCTTGAGACATGCTAGTCCGTAAACAGTATTATAAAATGTTGATTGCCCTTTAAAAGCTGAAATTCGATGAGTAACATCATGTGATTTGAATATTGAGTTTTGACTTAAGGTCTGGTGGTCATTCATCATAGCAGAGCAGCATATGGTGGTAGATAACAACTAGAAGGCCCATTTGATCTGTTTAATTTTGCTTCCTTCTGAAATATTGCAGATCGTACTTAACCAAGGGCTTGACAGATTTTGTATGGATTTTGGAGCCAGGCCAAAATCTTAGGAGCCAGTGCTCATGTTCCCTCCTGGTTCTCTCGCACTAGTCTCATGTTCTCAAGTCTTGTGAGATCAGCACCAGAGTTCCTACACCATGCATCTTTAGATAACAGCTATAGCTTCAGATAGCAAGTGTCGCTGTGGGAGTATAGTGCAATGGTGGTGTACCAGTCTGTGTGTGGAATGTGGTGTGGGTGTCTGTGTGGGTTGGGTGCAGAGCTCCTGTGCATGTGTGTGTGTGGGCTGGAGAGCTGCTGTGTGTGCAGTGCCGAAGTGAGGTTCCTGTGTGTGCATGCATATGTAAGGTGGAGCTGGGGTATATGTCTCTCTTAAGAAGGTGGGGTGCTTGTGTATGTGTGTTCTTGGGGGAGGGGAATGCACCATGCATGCATATCTTTAACCTTGCACTCTTCCTTCCACCTCCCCCACTCTCTATTCCCCTTTCAGACTCTCTTCCATTTCTCTTCCCCCAGCACTTTCACCCATCTACCCTCTACTCCATTCCCCCCACCCTCTTTCCCTTTTTTTGTTTTGTTATGGGCCCTTTAAATTTGAATTGTTCACCCTCCCCACTAAGTTTTTTTTTCTTTTTTGCATCTCAGGCCTGACTGGCTCTCTTTTTCTGCCCGCAGGAGATGCGATCCCTGTGGGCAGCATGTTGCCTTCCAGGCAATGATTGCGACCCTTCCCTTCTGTTCTGACCACGAGGATTCAATCTCCAGCTGACAGAAGAGAAGGGAAAGGCTAGGATCGAGGCCTTCCTCTTCTCTTCTGCCCGGGAGATGGGATCCCCGAGGGCAACCAGAGCTGATCCCTGCTATGATTGTGACCTGTAGCAGCACTTCTGTCCACAGGGGATGAGATCACCATGGACAGCCAGGGCTGGTACTCACTACAGTCATGGCCTTTGGAGTCTTTGTGCTGCTGCACAGGTGTTCCAAGTCCCAGGCACCAAGTTCAAATTTTTTTTTTGTTGCCATGATAACTGGCACCTGGGATTTGTCGAGCCATGACTTAACCTGTGAATCTATATCAGTTCTTCACAACTAAGATTCCTCTGTAACCATCCCATGCTTCCTTAGATTTGTTCCTATTTCTTCCTGATCAATTTCATGGATCCACTATCCTTCTGTGAAGAAGTATTTATTTTCTCATTAATCTTTTTGCTTTGACGTTTATTATGATTCCTTGTTCTAGAATTTCTTTTCTTCTAAAAAATGCCCACTTTCTTTCTTTTTTTTTACCTTTGAGAATTTCAGTATCTCAGTCGTATCCCTTTTATCTTGTCATCTCTTAAACTTTGTGGTAGGGATTGCCAAACCTGTCCTGAAGCCCCACGGTCAATCATGTTTTCAGTATATCTGCAATGAATGTGCAAGATATAGCTTTGCATACTGTGGAGACTCAAATGCAAATTTATCTAATATGTAGTTATTGTTGATTTATTTATTTAGCATTTTTATGTACCGCCAATAAAAAAAATATCCCAGTAGGGTACAATTTAAAATCTTCTTGTTCTATTCGATCTTTATATAGCCTGTTAGCATGGGAGTTGGGAAAATTTGACTTGGTCTAATTTTATGCTGATGATATCCAGATTATAGTGTATTTTTATGGTGATCAGGAAATCCAAATGGGCTCCCTAAATAAATGTCTAAAGCTGGTGGCTAGCTAAGTGGCTCAGAGAAAATGCCCTACGCCTAAACCATTTACAAATCAGCGACAGTGTAGATATATAAAAAGGGAACGCATTGTGCTTTGAGCTGTGTCGGAACAGCAGCCCACTCAAAGTGCAGAGCATATCGACAAGTCTAGGAGTTGTAGTTGACTGTCATCTGAATATGTCTCCATATGCAAGCACAATAATAAGGATCTGCTGCTTCTATTTTATATCATGAGAGAGCCTTGCTGCAGTGATTTGTATACTAGTAATTAGCAGACTGGACTATTGTGGTGTTAAGCGCCAACAAGTCGGTGTTGGCTCATGGCGACCCTTTGGATAGTTGTCCTAAATTGTGTTCGGTCTTCAGACAGGCGGCTCATTGTTGACAGACTGGCACCCGTAGCTGCTGTTGTTGTATCGATCCATTTCATTTCTGGCCTTCCTCTTTTGCGTTGACCTTCTACCTTGCCAAGCATGATGTCTTTCTCTAATGATCTCTCTCTCTGCATGATGTGTCTAAAGTATGAAAGTCGAAGTCTTGTCATCTAAGTTTCTAAAGAAAGCTTAGGTTTGATCTCCTCTAGTACTGACTGGTTTGTTCTTTGGGCAGGTCATTCGTCACCAGCCCCATAATTCAAAGGCATCAGTTTTCTTCCTATCTTTTTCACTGTCCAACTTTCGCATCCACATGATATTATTGAAAATGCCATGGCTTGAGCAAATTGAATCTTTGTATAGAGAGAGACATCTCTGCTCTTGAGAATCTTGTCTAGGTTCTTCATAGACATTCTGCCAAGAGCAATGCATCGTCAGATTTCTTGATTGCTTATTGCTTCTTTATTGATAGTTGATTCAAGTAGGTTAAAGTTTCCCACTATTTCAATTTCTTCCTCCATCAACAATGAACTTATTGATTTTAGCAGTTGTCAGGATATTTGTCTCCTTTATATTAAGGTGCAGGTCCATTTTAAGACTATGTTCCTTGATCTTGAAAAGCAAATGTTTCAGATTGTCTTCACTTTCAGCCAGTAATATGGTATCATCAGCATATCGAAGGTTCTTGATGCGTCTTCCACCAATCTTCACACCTCGATTGTCTTCATATAGTCCTGCTTCTCTGATGATTTGTTCTGGTTGGATTATCTGCATATAAATTAAACAGGTAGGGGGAAAGTATGTAGCCTTGTTGTACATCTACATACATACATAGATAGTCATGGCCTAATGGGAGACAGCCAACATGGCTTTAGACAAGGAAGATATTGTCTTACTAATCTGTTATGTTTTTTTGAAGGTGTGAATAAACAGGTGGACAAAGGTGAGTCGGTTGATATAGTGTATCTGGACTTTCAGAAAGTCTTTGACAAGGTCCCTCATCAGAGACTTTTGGCAAAACTAAAGAGTCATGGGATAGGAGGCAGTGTACTACTGTGGATCAGGAACTGGTTAAAAGATAGAAAGCAGAGGGTTGGGCTAAATGGCCAATTTTCCTAATGGAGAAAGGTGAATAGTGGTGTACCCCAGGGATCTGTGCTGGGTCCGCTGCTTTTTGACATATTCATAAATGACCAGGAAAGTGGAATAACGAGTGGGGTTATCAAATTTGCAGATGACACAAAACTATTTAAAGTTGTTAAAACCCAAGAGGATTGTGGAAAATTGCAAGAGGATCTTGGTAAATTGGAAGACTGGGCATCAAAATGGCAGATTAAATTTAATGTGGACAAGTGCAAAGTTATGCACCTAGGGAAGAACAACCCAAACTATGGTTACACGATACAAGGTTCCACGTTAGGAACCACCACCCAGGAAAAAGATTTAGGCGTCATTGTGGATAACATGTTAAAACCCTCGGCCCAGTGTGCAGCGGCAGCCAAGAGAGCAAATAGAATGCTAGGTATCATAAGGAAAGGAATGGAAAATAAAACAAAAGATGATATAATGCCTCTATATCGTTCCATGGTGAGACCGCACCTTGAATATTGTGTGCAATTCTGGTCGCCGTATCTTAAAAAGGATATAGCGATTTTAGAAAAGGTTCAGAGAAGAGCTACCAAAATGGTAAAGAGGATGGAAGGATACTCCTATGAAGAAAGGCTAAAAAGGTTAGGGCTCTTTAACCTGGAAAAGAGACGGCTGAGGGGAGATATGATAGAAGTCTATAAATTAATGAACGGAGTGGAACGGGTAAACGTAGATCAATTGTTTACGTTATCAGAATATAGAAAGACTAGGGGACATGCAATGAAGCTACAGGGTAAATTATTTAAGACTAATAAAAGAAAATATTTTTTCACTCAACGTGTAATCAAACTCTGGAATTTGTTACCGGAGGATGTAGTAAAGGCTGGTAGTGTAGCTGGGTTTTAAAAAAGTTTGGACAAGTTCCTGGAGGAAAGGTCCATAAACCATTATTAAGAAGGGACCCAGGATATCAATGCTTGACCCAGTACAAGCATTGCGGAACCTGTGTCTTTTGGGGAAACTGCTAGGTACGTATGACCTAGATTGGCCACTGTTGGAAACAGGATACTGGATTTGATGGACCTTGGTCTGACCCAGTATGGCATATCTTATGTTCTTATGCTATCTTTGCTGATTTTAAACCATTCTGTTTCTCCTTGTTCCGTTCAAACTGTTGATTCTTGATTAATGTAAAGGTTGTGCAAAAGAATGATCAATTGTTCTGGTATACCCATGCTTCTTAATGTGGCCAGAGTTTCTCATGGTTTACACAGTCATATGCCTTGCTGTAGACAATAAAACACATATAGATATCCTTTTGGTATTCTTTAGTCTTTTCAAGGATCCATCTCACATCTGCGGCGATGTCTCTCGTTCCTCATCCTTTCCTGAACCCTGCTTGCACTTCTGACAGTTCTTGTCCCAGGTATGGTTATAGTCTCTACTGAATAATCTTGAGTAGAATCTTGCTGGCATGTGGGATGAGAGTGATTGTGCGATAATTTCCACAGTCAGTTGGATCACCTTTCTTTAGTGTCAGTCAGTTGATCATGATGTTGTCTTTCAAATTTCCTGGCAGAGCCTTGTAAGTATGGTAACAGCTGCATCAGATTGCTGTAATACTTCTATGGGGAATGCCATCAATGCCTGGTGCTTTGTTCTTTGATAAGGCTTTCAATGCTGTTTCAACTTCTTCTTTTATCACCAATGGTTTCTGATCAAAAGGTACAGGTTGAAATGGCTGTTGGTCCACTTGATCTTTATCATATAAAACTCTGTATATTCTTTCCACCTTTTCTTGATTGTCTCAGCATCATTCAACATGGATCCTTGAGCATCTTGTAACATTCCAATTCGAGGCTGGAATTTTTTCTTCAACTTTCATAGCTTTAGGAAAGTCAATCTTGTTCTTCCTCCAATAGTTTCTGCTTCTATTTCCTTGCATGCATCATTGTAGTACTTCTCCTTGTCTTGTCTTGTCTTGCTGGACGTTGGAAGTCTCTTAAGTTCTGCAATTGCCTCTCTTTCTCCTCTGGCTTTAGCTTCTCTGTGTTTCTGGGCAATTTTCAGAGTTTCTTTGGTCATCTATTTTGGCCGTTTTTGCTTTATCACTTTTGTAAAGATTTCTCACTTTCTTCCAACACAACCTTCTTGATGTCATCCCATAACTCTTATGGAGCTCTGTCATTTGTATCTAAAGCAGCAAATCAATTTTGCAGGCAGTCTTTAAATTCCAGTGGTATATTCTCAAGGTCATAGTTTGCTACATTCATGAGTGGCTTGCTCTTTTTCAACTTTAGCTTGAATTTGCATACTAGTAGTTGGTAATCTGAGCCACATTTATCTCAAGATTTTGTCTTTGTTAATATAGAGTTTTTCCGTCGTTGACTTCCACAAATGTAGTCAGTTTGATTTTTGTACAATCCATTGCGTGTAGTCAGTGTGTACAGTCACCACTTGTGTTGCTGGAAGAAGGTGTTTGAGATGAATAGATCGTTGGTCTTGCAGAATTCTATCAGTCTTTCTCCAGCTTCATTTCTGTTGCCAAGTCCTTATTTTCCAACTACTTTGCCTTCTTCTTTGTTGCCAACTTTTGCGTTCCAGTCACCCATGACTATCAGGATACCCTGTGTGCACGTTCTGTCAATTTCAGCTTGTACTTGTTCATAGAACTCATCAATTTCGTCCTCTTCTGCAGCTGTTGTTGGGGCATATACTTGAATTATAGTTGCGTTAATAGGCATTCCTCATAGTCAAATAGAAAGTAAGCGTTCACTAACTGCATTATATTTCATTACAGTTCTTGCAAGTTTCTTCTTAATTATAAATGCAATGACATTTCTTCTTTTGTCTTTCATTTTCAGCATAGTAGACCATGTGATCATCAGATGCAAAGTACCCAATGCCAGTCCATTTTAGTTCGCGGACACCCAACAGATCGAGTTGTACAGTACGTGTTCCATTTCATTCTACAGCACCTCCAACTTCCCTTGGTTCATGCTTCTTACGTTCCATGTCCCAATATGTAAGACATCTTTACAGCTTCTGACTCTCATTTCATGCGCTGCTACATCAGCAGTCAGACCTCCCAAGGGCTTTGATCCAACCACATCATAAATGCTGGCTTTACTCTGAAAAGTCTTCAGCTCCTCCCTGGTAGCTATTTGAGTGCCTTCCGACCTGGAGGTTTCATCTTCCAGCACTATAGTGTAATTTGTTTTGTTGTGACTGTCCATTGGGTTTTCATGGCAAGATATGGAAGTAAATTACCAGGCTTTTCTTCCGCGCAGTTTGTTTAATGTTGTTGCTGTTGTCACAGAAATGTGATCCTCCGCCACCAACACTGTTCCATTCAGATGGGTTGCTTGTTTTGGTCTGGCACCTCAGCTGAGACCTGTCCATCTTCGGACATCCTGCCAGTAGTTAAACTACTGATAGCTTTGCCCTCAGCATCACTGACGCACACAAGTCCTCACAGCATGACAAGCTGCAAACCAAGTGAGTGGGACTACTATAGCTTGCTGTTTGTTGGGGGTCAAATGGAACATTAGTTTCAATATGATCCTGGAGTTTTTGGCATACTACTTCTTTTTTTTCTATAATTTTGGCTAATAAAGGGAGGCTGGCGATGGGTCTTTGTTACCATTTAGTTGCTCCTTCTAAGAGTCTGACTGCCTTATTTTGTACTAGCTGAAGCCTTTTCAGGCTAACTTGAGGAAGGCCTAAAACAGCAAACTACAGTAGTATCGGAATGCAGAATACAGTATTGAACTGGTTCCAGTCCTTCCTGTCCAACCGTCAACAGCAAATCAAGATGTGTGACATGTCTTCAATCCTATTCACTCAAACTCAAGACATCACACAAGGCTCCACCCTCTTTGCCCTGCTTTTCAAAATATACCTACAACCACTCTGCTCAATTATCAGGTCCCACAACCTACTGTACCACCTCTACGCTGGTGGCACTCTCATCTATACCACCTTCAACACCAATCAACCCACTTTCACAAAGCTACAGCTCTGCTTCTGAAATCTCACAGTGGTTCACAAGTAACCACCTCATCAACTACAAAAAAAACAAAGCCCTCTTCATCACTAAAGACAGTATATTCACCCCCTTGCAACCATAATCCTAAACACCACCCTTATCAAAGTACAGCAAGAAATAAAATACCTTGGCATCACTCTGAATCACAACCTCTCCTTCAAACAACAAATGAAGAAAATGGTGAACTCAATCTTTTATAAGATCTGCACCGTCCAACACCTCCGACCAATCCTGGACCCCCCCTGACTTCAGATCAGCACTACCAACAGCTATCCTTCCAATCCTTGACTACTGCAACTCGATTTACCAAGGTCTCCCACAATCAACCATTCTCCCATTACGTACAGCTCTCCATACCACTGCACACACCCTTCTGGCAGCTCCTAAAGAAGAGCACATAACCCCCATCCTTAAGGAACTCCACTGGCTTCACCTCAACAGTCACATCAAATACAAAACATTGATGACGACCCACAAAGCACTATCTGGCCTCTCTCCTCCTCTCACCTCCTCAGCCTTCTCCATCCCTTCTAACCAAACAGAGCCAGCCACCAGTATATCAGCAACACCCTGATCATCCCCCACTCGGAAACTAAGAGCACCCAGCAACCTACACAAGAGCATTTGAACTGTATGCACCTACTCTATGGAAATCTCTCCCTGCCACCATCAGGTGCATCAAAGTTCTTTCCTCATTCAGGAAGGATCTGAAGACTCATCTATTCATTGAACATCATGGTCCTGCAACTTAATCCCACTCTCCCACACACCCCATAAAAATGGGAAAACAGTCTTAATAAATTGGGATGTAAAGCCTAAAAAAGTAACCCTGATATACCTTTTTGGGTGGACGGGGTGTGCACTGACTTAGGTTTTGGTGGCTGGCCCCTAGATTTTTAGGCTGGTTCCTAGATTCCAATAAAATTTGTCAAGGTCTGCCCTATGTACCAGAAGAGATCTTACTAATAGCTTATACGGAAGTGTTGCCACCTTCTTTTTTTAATGCTGGTTATAGCTTCTCTTATGTTTTCTAGGATTCAAGTGGATTGCCCCACTGTTTTATTTCACTATCAAGTCTCCATAGAAACACAGATGTTGACAGACAAGGACCAGTATGCCCACCAATTCTGCGTATTTATGCCTGCCTATTGTGTTGTCACAGGTCTTGCATGATCCGTGGTCTTTTCATTTTCACCTTCCTTGTCTAAGATTTCTTTGTATTTGTCATGTTTTTGCTTGAATTCTGCCACTGCTCCTTTAGCCTCTCTGTGTCTGGCTTATAGTGCAGACATTGCACCATTTGGGTGGCCTTCCTTTTAATTGCCTCCACTTTATCAATTTCTTTTAGAGATATGATGTCCGATTTTCGAAGGCATTTACATGGTTAATAGTCCATGTTAACCATGTAAATACCTTAATCGGGGATTTTCAATGGCACCTACATGGCTAGTGCCTTTGAAAACCCCCAATTAAATCCTCTACATGCCCCATTGCTGTCCGGTTAACATCGGGGTGTGTTGGGGGCATTCCGGGGCAGAGTGAAGGCGGGGAATGGCGCTAACCGGGTAGCAGCGATTTTGGATGCTGCCCGGTTAGTTCTCTGTGGATTAAAGATAAGCGAGGAAAACCCTTGCCTATCTTTAAGGCACTGGGGCTAACCGGGCAGCATCTGAAATCGCTGCTGCCCGGTTAGGCTTCCTGGCAGTGCGGCAAACCCCAGATTTTTACTTCTGTCACCGCAGAAATGAAAATCCAGGTTTAAGGGGTCGGTGGGCAGGGCTTCGCGGCTATGGCACGTAGCAATGCCCAATGCAATATTGGGCCCATGGTTTCCAGAATTGCACAAGTGTTCCTCTCTGAGACGGAAACTGGCTATGATTCTGAATGCTTCTCGAAGGAAAGGTCTCCAGAATTACCATCAGATCCCTCTCTGCCTCATGAGTGGTGAAAATCTCCTCATGAGGGATATGTCCATCCATTATTTTGATGCAAATGGCAGATGCCCTTCTATTTAAGTTTTACAAGGAGGAGGAACCCAGGGCTGGGAAGTTGGAAATCCTTCAGTATCGAAATCTCCCTATGGAAACAGGCTGCAGATGGGAATGTAGGAGACCCCTGTCTCTGTGCCTGCTGTCAACAAGAAGATCAGCTCTTATGTATAGAGTTGATAAAGCTCCCATATTTGAAAAGTTTCAGCTTCTGCATCACTTTGTGGTCATCAAATATGCTGTCAAGAGCACTAGAAATTCAAAGTTGCACTTTTTGGTGCCCTAGGCAAGGAGGCTAGGACTCTGGACTATTTTGGGAGGAACTTTAATCAGAACATTATGCATATGTCCCGCATGGCATCCTACCAGTTCTTCATGGGTGTGAACTTGCAGAATACCAAGTGTAACCTAGCGGTCTTTGCAAAGTTTCTCCTCCAGAGAAGGTCTCTCAACTCAGCTCCCTAGTGAGTTAAGGGAAGGAGTGCGGAAAATATATGGTCCGAGCATACCGATGATATTTTCAATACAGCATCAAGAGTCTCCACAATGAGACTGTTATGGCTCCCAACCTAAGATTTATAGTCTACCTTACTGACATGCCATGCCATGCCATGGAAAGAACCTCTTCGGAAACAAAGTTCAGGAGGCTGATACTAAATGGGGGCTGCTGCTAAAGGGAGCTGCTACTAAAGGGAGGAGTGGCCTAGTGGTTGGGACAAGTTACCTCAGGGCCGGAAGGTCGGGGGTTCAAATCCCACTAGAGGACAGAAACCTTGGGCCGGAAGGACTGGGGTTTCTAGTCCCACAGGTGCCTCCTTGTGGTCTTGGGCAAGCCACTTAACCTTCCATTGCCCATGTTCCCTGTAAAATAGTTATCTCCAAGTTATAATGCTCCGTTCAATGTAATTTCAATTTGTTCAATGTAAACCGCCTTGATGATATGAAAGGCGGTATTTAAGAAATGTGAAATAAATAAATAAATAAAAAATAAATAAATACTATGATGAGATAGTGCCTCTGTATAAGTCTTTGTTGCGACCTCATTTGGAATATTGTGTGCAATTCTGGAGATGGCAGCTTCAAAAAGATATAAACAGGTTGGAGTCGGTGCAGATGGTGACTACTAAAAACGTTAATGATCTTCGTTATAAAGCATATGAGGACCAACTTAAGGATCTTAATATGTATACTTTAGAGGAAAGGTGAAATAGAGGAAATATGATTGAGACGTTTAAATACTTCTGTGGCATAAATGCACAGGAGGAGAGCCTCTTTCAATTGAAAGAAAGCTCTGCTACGAGGGGACATAGAATGAGGGTGAAAGGGGATAGACTCAAAAGTAATATGTGGAAATATTTCTTTACAGAAAGAGTGGTGGATGCATGGAATAGTCTCCCAGTGAAGCTGGTAGAGATGAGGACAGTATCTGAATTTTAAAAAGCAGGGGACAAACACAGAGGATCTCTAAAGCAAAAGAGAGGACTGTTGTATTGGTTGATATGGAAGGGAAGACTAGATAGGCCATATAGTCTTTTTCTGCCATTATGTTTCTGTGATGCAGCATAGTGATACTTTGTGAATCCTCTCCAGGCCTACTACTGATTCGGCCTCCATTTCCAGGAGATTCCAGAGCCAAGGACAGAAAAGGTCCTACTACTCACATAGGCATAGGTACTCTCCTACTCCACACTGTTCCCTTTTGAAACAGGCGCATTGCACCCATCCCAAGCAGCAGAGACTTCAGAACGCCCATCCAGCACCTGAGCCAAAATCAGGGATGGAGTTTTGACTGGTTCCTCAAGAACATGGCCAATCTACCAATACTGAATTCAGACTACCTCCCTACTGAAGGAAGACTCATTGTCTTTGCAGACCACAGGACCCTCAGAACCTCCAACAGCTGGGTATATAGCATAGTCTGCTTTGGTTACGGATTGCATCTATTCAATCTCGTTCCAAATTCACCCCGAGATGACTTTTCTTCATTTCTTGGCTCCAGGAGCTGTTTTTACAGGAAATCTCTGCTCTTTGCATGACAAACTTTATTAAGCTTGTACCACCAGAGCAGGAAGTGCAAGGGTTTTGCTCCATGTGCTTCCTAGTGCCAAATAAAATGGGGGAATTCAGTTCTATCTTAGATCCGAGAGATATGAACATGTTTCTCGTAAGAGAGAAGTTCAAAATGCTTTCATGCCGCAACCTGCTCTTCTTTCTACAAAAAGGAGAATGGCTGTTCTCTGGACTTACAGGATGCCTATGCACACATAGACATCCTGTATGTGTACATCCCAGTCACAGGAAGCATCTCAGATTCTTTATAGGGAAACGCCACTTCCAGTACCACATTTTGCCCTTTGGCCTTATATCTGTTCCTCGAATTTTCACCAAATGTCTTTTCATCATCATAGCATGTCTAAGCAAACAAAGTACACCTTTCCCTACTTGAACAATTGGCTCATCAGCAGTACCATTCAAGAAGGAATTAAAGAAAATCTGGACACATCACCATCCAGGTGCTGGAGCTACTAGGGCTCATCATCACCAAGTCTAATCTAACCCTGTCATGTCAATTGGAATTCATTGGATCCCTGCTGCACACAACTCAAAAAAAAAAAAAAAAAAAAAAGTTTCCCCCATGACAGTCTCACCCACTTGATGCAGCAATTGGGAGAGGTTCTAAAGAATCAGCAGATCATGTTGAGAATGTTTGGCCACATGACCTCCATAGTCCATGTCACTCTCATGGCACATCTCTATTTGAGACTATCTCAGTGGACTCTGAGCACACAGTGGACACAATCCACTTACAAGCACAGCGACGTTATCTCTGTCACTAAACCTTTTTAGGAATCTGTCTCCTGGTGGATGCTTCCTTACAACTCAGCCAAGGGTTCTCCCTTTCAGAAGCAACCTTACCAAAAGCTGTTGGCAGCAGGTGCATCAAGACTGGGCTGGGAAGCCCATATTTAATGGGTTTCATACTCAGGGATTATGGTTCTCCCTGAAGAGTCTTAACCAGATCAATTTCCTGGAACTGAGAGCTTATTGCAAATGCCCTAAAGACTTTGAGACCGTTGGTCAACCAAATAGTCATGATTCAAACTGACGACCAAGGTGCCATGTTCTAAATCAACAAGCAGGGAGGAACAAGCTTATATTTCCTGTGTTGGGGACCATCAGACTATGGAGCTTTGCCATCTCCAGGAACAAGCAGGAATGAGTCTTCACATATGGGTATCGTCGGTACCGACGGAGCCTGCACGGGAACGCTCCCTAGCGTCCAGTAAGAAAGCTTTTGGGAGCATCCCACAGCGCCTGCACGCTGCCTTCCCGCCTTTCCCAATCGCCTCTCTCCAGTTCTTCTTTTCCGCGGAGCCAGCAGGTCGTGTTCCTGTCACCGCAGAAGAAGATCTTTATTTTTTTTTTTTTTTCTGTGCCACGTCTGCCTTTGACGTCAGACCGGTACCGCCGGTCTTTTCTTTTCTTTCTTTCTTAAAAAAAAAAACAAAAAACGTTGTGCATTTTCAGTTTGGGCCTTAGGCCTAAATATTTTCTCCTCATGGAGAAGCCCGCTTCCGGGTTTAAAAAGTGCACAAAATGTGGCGGTACTATTTCTGTCACCGACACCCATGATTGGTGTCTTAAATGTTTGGGTCCTGACCATTCCATCACGGATTGTGTGTCCTGCACCATGATGTCTAAAAGAGGTCGGCAGAACCGAGCAGCCAAGCTCAGTACCCTGTTTCCCTCTGATGCAGCCTCGGTGGCATCGACGTCTTCCAGGGCTGCTTCTTCCTCCCATGGATCTCAGGTAACCAAACATAAATCTAGCCGGTCCTCGAAGGGCAAATCTCCCTCCAAGCATCGAGATGCCTCCGGGCTTGCCCTCAAGGATTCCGCTCCGGCAAAATTACCTCGGCGGGAAGTTTCGGCTTCCAAAGCATTACCTATGGGGTCACAGGTTGACATCGATGGCGCGGCCTCGATCGATCACCTGTTGCTGTGTTCTGGGGTACCAGTGGCCTCCACTGGTACCGACATCCAGACTCTGGTGACGTCGATGGATCAGAAAATTCTATCCATACAGCGCACCCTTACGGCATTTATGCTGGCTTCGACGCCTTCGGTACCGCAACAATCTCCGTTGCCGGTACCGACTCCGGCATCGGCACCATTGCCGGTACCGATTGCATCGACATCGGCTTCGGTGTCGGCTGCAACGGTACCCTGTCCTACAATGCCCATCGGTACCGAACCGGTACCACTTACTCCCGATGTCGATCCCACTCGGTATGCGTTTCGGGGTTTACAGGAGCATCCGGACAGGCGATACTTCCTCCGAAGACTGAGTCGGAGGTTTCTGTCGATGCACCCGGTGCTTCTTCCTCAGGAATCTGATTCTCCAAAACGAAGAATGTCTCCTCCAGAGGATTTGTCTTTTCAAGACTTCATTAGGGAAGTGGCTAGAGGCCTCTCCATTACAGTGGCCTCTGAGTCAGAGCCTAGAGCCAAGCAATTAGATATTTTGCAATATCCTAAGGCTCCTAAGGAAGCAGCTACCCTACCTATTCATGAGATTCTCTATGATCTCATGTTGGGCATGTGGGAGACTCCTCTCACCACCTCTCCTCATTCTCGCAGGTTAGACATCATGTACCGTGTCCCTCCCTGTCCTGGTTTTCATAAGACTCAGCTTCCTCACCACTCTATTGTGGTTGAGTCTGCTATGAAGAAAATAAAGAGTGCAAAGAGACACTCATCTAACCCTCCAGGACGTGAATGTAGGACTCTAGATGCTTTTGGCCGAAGGATTTTCCAGGCCAATATGCTTGCTGCCAGAATCAACTCCTATAGTCTCTATATGGGGATGTTTCTAAAAGAAGTCACAGATCATCTGCAGACTTTAGCTCCTTTTATTTCAGAAGATAAAAGGCAGGAATTTCTCACTTGGCTCAAACATGCCCAAGATGTTTCCAAATTCTCCAACCGTGCAGCCTTTGACTCTTTTGAGTGTGTATGCAGAGCCACGGCTATTGCCATAGGTGCACGCAGAATTGCTTGGTTACAAGCCTCTGATTTGGAACTCTGGGTCCAGGATGAGTTGGGAAACCTTCCTTGTACAGGTGAAAACCTGTTTGGCAGGGATTGGCAAGCAAAGACCACTCAGATGGATGCTGAGAACTCTGCTTTGGATCGACTTTCAAAGTCTACCTCTGCCCCTGTTAAGAAAAGATTGTTCAAAAAGACATCTTTTTCTAAAAAGGGAAGATATTATCCTGCTCATGGACAGGCATCTTCTGCAGGTCGTTTTGCTGCAAAACGTCAGCAACCACCTAAACAGGCCAAGTCAAAGGCTGCCAAGCCTACCACAGCCCAGCAGCCTCAGCCTCCTCAAGGCCTTTGACTTGCAACTAGAGAACTTAGCCTTTCTAGCTCTGGAAAACCCAGAGCCCCTCACCATTCCAGGAAGGTTGACTTACTTTGCTCCCAGATGGGAGCAAATCACAGCAGAGCAATGGACCCTATCCATCATAAAGGAAGGGTACAAGCTTCACTTTTTAAACCTTCCTCCTCACACCATGGTGAAACAGTTCAATTCTCCAACATCTCTCCTCAACCTTCTAGGTCAGGAGATTGCTACCCTTCTTGCCCAAGGGGCAATAGAAGAAGTACCTCTTCTTCAACAGGGCTCAGGGTTCTACTCCCCTTATTTTCTTATCCCAAAGAAAACAGGGGGCTACAGACCCATATTAGATCTCAGAGAATTGAACAAGTTTCTATTCAAAGAGAAATCCAAAATGATTTCTCTAGGGGCTCTGCTTCCATACCTTCAGAGTCAGGATTGGCTTTGTTCTCTAGATCTCAAGGATGCGTACACCCACATCCTCATCCATCCCACACACAGAAGGTTCCTTCGGTTCCTTTTTCAAGGAAAGCACTACCAATACAGGGTGCTTCCTTTCGGTCTGGCCTCTGCACCAAGGGTGTTCACGAAATGCATGGCAGTAGTAGCTGCATTTCTCCGCACTCTAGGAATATTCGTATTCCCATATCTGGATGACTGGCTCATTCGAGCCTCATCCCAGTCAGAGGCCCAGACTTGTCTAACCTGCACAATGCGTATCCTTCAGTATTTGGGACTAGTAATAAACATCACAAAATCCAATCTCACCCCTACTCAGTCTCTGGAGTTCATAAGGGCCTTGCTGGATACCACAACTGCAAGGGCCTATCTTCCTCAAGCCCGTTGCCTACGTCTGGTGCAGTTAGCCTCCCAGATTCAGTTAAAGTCCCAATTAACTGCTCGAGAGATGTTACAACTATTAGGCCACATGGCATCCACCGTGCATATGGTTCCATATGCTCGCCTTCACATGAGGGCAGTTCAATGGACTTTGTCCACCCAATGGACTCAGGCATCAGGTTGCCTGTCAGACAAAATAGCAAACTCCAGTCGTCTATTTTGGTCTCTCCAGTGGTGGAAGTCCTCTCAGAACCTGTTGCTGGGGTCCCCTTTTCAGCAACCATTACCCCAAGCAACTCTCACAACAGATGCTTCTCCAAAGGGTTGGGGAGCTCATCTGCAAGATCTCTCCACCCAGGGCATCTGGTCTCCACAGGAGACTTCTCTGCATATCAATCTCTTGGAATTCAGAGCAATATTCTTAGCTCTCAGAGTGTTCCATTCCCTGCTCAGCTACAGGACAGTCCTTATCCATACGGATAATCAAGTAGCCATGTTCTATGTAAACAAGCAGGGAGGGACTGGCTCTCTGTCGCTTTGCAACGAAGCTTTGCGACTGTGGGCCTTCGCCAGAGAGCATCACATCCATCTTCTGGCAGTATATCTTCCGGCAGTATATCTTCCAGGTATTCAAAACTCTTGGGCGGACAGACTCAGTCGAGTTCTGCTCCCACACGAGTGGTCCCTCCACATGGACCAGGTAGCCAGGATTTTTCGAATTTGGGGAACCCCGGACATAGACCTCTTTGCAAGTCCGTGGAATGCCAAACTTCCCCGATTCTGTTCCAGAATTCCGTGTCAGGGAGTTCAGGCCAAGGATGCCTTCCTCCTTCACTGGGGTCAAGACTTCCTTTATGCCTTTCCACCAATTCCCCTAATTCCCAAAACACTATTCAAGCTTCAGAGAGATCGAGGGACCATGATCCTCATAGCACCACATTGGCCACGCCAAGTGTGGTACCCTCTACTTCTGCATCTCTCTCAAGCTCCTTCCCTGGACTTAGGCTCTGCACCAGACCTTCTGTCCCAGGAAGACGGAACATTGTGGCACCCAAACCCCCAGTCGCTCCATCTCAGGGCTTGGTTGCTGAGGGCCTAGACCTTCAAGATTTTCATCTCTCTCAAGAAGTCAGAGATGTTATTCATGCCTCTAGGAAGCCTTCTACTCACGTTCCTATGCTTTCAAATGGAAAAGATTCACCATTTGGTGTTCAGAGAAGGGTCTAAACCCTCTTGCAATACCTCTGAATTCTCTACTAGAGTATCTCCTGCATCTATCCCATGCAGGCCTAAAAACGAATTCAGTAAGAGTCCATTTGAGTGCTATTGCAGCGTCCCTCAAGCCTCTCAATGGACAACCTATCTCCTCTCACCCTCTTATAGCAAGATTCATGAGAGGCCTTCTTTTAACTAAACCTCCCATTAGACCACCTCCAGTGGCATGGGACTTAAACCTGGTTCTTGGCCAGCTTATGAAGCCACCCTTTGAACCTTTAGCCACCACCTCCTTGAAATTTCTTTCTTGGAAAGTTGTTTTTCTCATTGCAGTCACCTCAGCACGCCGCATCAGTGAGCTGCAAGCTTTGGTGGCTAATCCACCTTATACAAGGTTCCATCATGATAAGGTAGTCCTCAGGACCAATCCACACTTTATGCCTAAAGTGGTCTCGCCTTTTCATCTGAACCAGGAGGTATAATTACCTGTCTTTTTTCCAGGACCTCATACATCAAATGCAGAGAGGAATCTTCATACCTTGGATTGTAAGAGAGCTCTCGCTTTCTACTTACAAAGAACACAGCAACATAGAAAGTCTTCTCAACTCTTTGTTGCTTTTGATCCTTCTAATTTAGGACTTCCAGTCTCTAAGAGAACACTATCGAGCTGGATTGCTCAGCGTATTTCTTTCGCCTACCAGAGTAAGAACATTTCTCTGGAGTGCCATGTCACAGCTCACAATGTGAGAGCCATGGCAGCCTCAATGGCTCATCTAAACTCGGTGTCCATCGACCAGATCTATTGAGCAGCCACCTGGGCCTCTGTTCACACCTTCACAGCCCATTATTGTTTGGACAAGGACTCCCACCGGGATGCCTCGTTTGGTCAGGCTGTCCTCAAACACCTGTTCCATTCTTAATCAACTCCTACCCACCTACCCTGGTTGGATGCCAGAGATCCATGGGGAGGAAGTGGAGCCCTCTGCAAGGGCACACAACCATGGAGTCTCTCCCTGGCATCTGCAGCTAGGGATTCCCCATATGTGAAGACTCATTCCTGCTTGTTCCTGGAGATAGCACAGTTACTTACCTGTAACAGGTGATCTCTGGGAACAGCAGGAATAAGTATTCACAACCCACCCACCTCCCCTAGGAGTTGTATCTCTCTATCTTTCCTTTCCTCTCTCTCTCTTTGTCTCAGCTTTAAAACTCGAACTGGAGAGAGGCGGTTGGGAAAGGCGGGAAGGTAGCGCGCAGGTGCTGTGGGATGCTCCCAAAAGCTTTCTTACTGGACGCTGGGGAGCGTTCCCGCGCAGGCTTTGTCGGTACCGACGATACCCATATGTGAAGACTTATTCCTGCTGTTCCCAGAGATCACCTGTTACAGGTAAGTAACTGTGCTATCTCTCGTGGGATGATGCTCAAAGTTGCATATCTGGCAGGAGAGGACAACATACTATAAGGCAAATTAAGTCCTCACAAATGCACTCTGAAAAAGGATGTGGTGGAGACCTTCTTTCGGGAGTGGAGCATACCCTTGATAGACCTCTCTGTCATTCAAAATAAACAAATCTTTCAGTATTGCTCCAAACTAGCCTTGGACATTTGGTCCTCCATTGGGGGGCGGGCCCTCTGTATGTGTATCCACCCATTCCTCTAATAGTAAAAACTCTCCTGAAACTTCAAAATGACAGAGGCACCGTGATTCTCATAAGGCCTGCTTGGCCCTGATGGCCTTGGTTTCCCCTTCTCCATGATGTGTCAATCCAAAAACCTATACCTCTGGGCGACTCACCAATGGTCATTTTGCAGAATCAGGGCAAAAGTCTGCATCCAAATGTCAAGTCCCTAGCTCTCACGACTTGGATGTTGAGAGGCTAGAATCTGACCTTAAACTAGCCAATGTCCTTTTGGCTTTCAGGAGAGATTCCACTAGGAGATCTTATAGTTTTGAGTGGCGGGGGTTTGCCCCGTCTAGTGTGAGGATCAGGCCCTAGATACATTTTCCTGTTCCATACAAAAACTGCTTTAATATTTTTTACATATTTTAAAGTCTGGTCTCAAGACCACACCTTAAGGGCCCATCTCAGTGGGACTGACACCACCACCATGTAGAAAAAAAGCCCATCTCTTTACAGGCTTTTGTTGTTCACTTCATGTGTGGCTTGCTTCTATTGAAGCCTCCTCTAAAGCTGCCCACAGTATCTTGGGATCTCAGTGTGGTTTTGTCTCAGCTAATGAAAGCTTCCTTTGAGCTGCTATGTATCCGAGGACTGATGTTCTTGACCTGGAAGGTCCTATTTTCGATGGTGGTTATTTCAGCATGCAGGATTAGCAAGCTCCAGGCTCTAGTAGCAGATTCACCCTACTCTGTTTTTCACAATAGGATGGTACAGCATATACATCCTAAATTCCTTCCGAAAGTGGTGTCTGCTTTTCATCTTAACCAATCAATCATCCTACCAAAATGTACTCTCTGTCCTTTGCAAATGGCCCAGCATACAGTACAGTGGCCCATATCATCCAAGGAGCATCAAGATTTGAGCACATTACGCCAATACTGAGACAACTGCATTGGCTCCCAATAACAATAACAAGTCTAATTAAATACAAAATCCTGCTACTGATATTCAAAATCATGCATAACTTATCATCCACATACCTAAACACGCTCTTACACATGACACAAGAACAACAGGGCCAGAAGTCAAAGCACACAAAGTATGCTAATGAAACCAGTTGAAAGAACAAAAAACAACCACTATGCCTGCAACCCCTCATCCTACCTTTATGTTCCAGGACTACGGAATGCGCTGCCTGAGAAGGCCAGAAACTTATATTGTAGCACTGAAAACCCGTCTATTCATGGAGTACTTTAGAGACATAATAGCATAAATCTCACATCCTACCAATAGTTAGCAATGCTCAATCTCTGTTGTTAAGAAGTTCATAATCTAGCGATGTTTTCCCCTCCCTCTTTTCCAGTTGAAGGACATGAATAACTTGCACATCCTGTGTTAGCATGTTTTTAGTTCCTTGTTTTATGTAAAACTTACTGTTTATTGTAAACCGCTTTGAACTGGAGAAAAGCAGTATAGAAAAATAGTCAAATAAATAAAAACCCTTCCAACCTTTTTCCCAAGTAACACAGTGTAAACCAGTGTAGCTGGGTTTAAAAAAAGTTTGGACAAGTTCCTGGAGGAAAGGTCCATAAACCATTATTAAAAAGGACCCAGGTCATCCACTGCTTGCCCCAATACAAGCATAATGGAACTTGTGAGTCTTTTTGGGAAACTGATAGGTACTTGTGACCTGGATTGGCCACTGTTGGAAACAGGATACTGGGCTTGATGGAACTTAGTCTGACCCAATATGGTATTTCTTATGTTCTTAAGACCCCATTTGCATATGGAGTAGAGGAGCAGCTTACTGGTTAGGGCAGCAGCCTGAAACTGGAAAGACCATCACTAGCACTCCTTGTGGCCTTGGGCAAACTACTTAACTCTCCATTGCTTCAGGTATAAACTTAGATGGTAAGCCTTGAACTACCACTGGAAAGGCATGAGCTAAATACAAATAAATAAATAAATATTGGACTGTAAGAGAGCTTTGACCTTCTGGAACAGACTAAAGCCCTTAGAAAGTCCACTCAACTTTTTGTTTCTTTTGATCCTAATAGAGTTGAAGCTGCCACAAATGCACACATTCAATTTGGCTAGCAGACTGTATTTCTTTCACTTATGCCCAGGCAAGTCTTACACTTGATGATCATGTCACGGCTCATAATATCCAAGCCATGGCTGCATTGTATCCCATTTGAGATCAGCCTCCGTGGAAGAGATCTGAAGAACCTGCAACTGAACATGAGTTCACACATTCACATCTCACTACTATTTGGAGAGGGACTTACGACATGACAGCATTTTCGGTCAATCTGTTCTTTGAGGTTTAGAATCAAACTCCATTTCCCTCCTAGGCCCCTCTTTTATGTTCAGACTGCCTCCTAAAAAAAGAAGACTGAAAAAAACCCTAAAACACTGAAAAAGCCTGTTGCCAACAAAAACAGTTTTCAGTTTCTGTTAGCTCATTGCAACATTCATAGTTCCCCTTTTTCTTTAGAACCAGTCTATGGCTAGGGAATCCCATGAATGAGGACTTATCCTGCTAGTTCATGGAGAAAACAGTTACTCACCTGTAGCAGGTATTCTTAGTGGACAGCACGATGAGTCCTCACAACCCACGAAGTTGTTTGGCTAAGCACTGCGGCAGTTAGGAATGGGTAGGCATGCAAGAAGAGCTTTCTAAAAGCTTCTAAAAGAGCTAAGAATGTTCCCATGCATGGCTCTGTTGGCAGCATCACCCATGAGTGAGGACCTACCCTGCTGTCCACAGAGAGCATCTGCTACAGATGAGTAACTTCATTTTCCAAGCTCCCCTCAGACTGTGATAGGGATTTTTGTTATACAGCATTTTATGGTGATGATATATTTTGAGGATTTGATTTGTTACATGATCTGTGTTATTAGGCCTATTGTAACTTGCATGAAGTATGGGCTTGCCCACAGAAAAGATGTGAGCAAACGAACATTAAATCACATTAAGTCGTGACTTCTTCAAGCTCACATAGTGAGTGTAGTAGAAATGAACTAGTTTAGTTTGTTAAAGTTTGATATACCGCCAAATTGAATCAGTAAGACCGTTTATAATAAGAACAAAGGAGAAAGAGTGAACAGGAAATCCATTAAAATAGTAAAGCCAAACACACAAGAGAGGAGGAGACAGATTGAGAAGGATAGTATCAGGCCATTGCATTATCTGAATGAGTAGCAAAGGCAGAGTGGAACAGAGAGATCTTAAGGGCTGATTTAAATTGGGAACAGGAAAGTTCCAAGCGAACAACAGGGGGTGATCATTTCAGAGTTTAGGAGCAAGAAAATAGAAGGCACAATGTCTACTAGATTCAAGTCTAGCCTGAGAAGCGGAGGTTAATTTATTTATTTTATTTAGCAACTTTTTTTATACCACTGTATCTACCAGTCAAGCGGTGTACAGGAGCAATTAGAACAAATAATAAATAACGTTACATGGAACAAGGTAAACAGTATTTATAAAACTTAACAATAACTAATATATATAACTAGAAGCAAGGTAAATAGTATGTTAACTGGATTTAGGGGAATGAGTTAGGTTGAGATGAGTTTAAAACATAGTTAATGGTGACATGTAAAACATGGCTCTGATCAATGAGTGAGCTGCTGGAGAAACAGGGCAAAATGTTTTAAAAGCTTGGAAGATTTATTTTATTTATTTAAAAGCATTTAATATACCACTTTATCTTTAAATCAAAGCGGTTAGCACATCAAAGTAATCAAGAGGCAGTGAGGGGGGTGTAAACATACAGTGGATACATCGACATGTGTAGTGTGGGAGAGCAGTATGAATGATTAATTGGTGAGCTATATACATAGTGAGCTACAAACAGGGGCTATATACAAGTAGCAGGGGTCATGCATGGATGGAGAAGTCTGGTAGCTGGTTCACGTGAAATCCTTATAGTGTTCTGTGAAGAGTGTTGTTTTGAGCAGCTTTCTGAAGTCCTTGAGGTCTACGGTTGATCTCAGATCAACAGGGAGCGAGTTCCAAAGAGTGGGTGCCGCCAGGGATAGTGCCCTTCTGCCCTTCTTGAGTTGTCTTGTCTTGTTCTGGCGAATTCTTTGGGGGTGGTGATGATGTCTGAGGTTCCCTTTCTTCTGGGTCTGGTGCCTTGGTCAGCTTTGATGAGGGGTTGCAGGCAATTTGCTGAGAGGTTCTGCTTTATTTTGAATATGTTTAGGAGTACCTTGTACCAGATTCGGGAGCTGATTGGGAGCCCGTGGAGGTGGTATAGGATGGGGGTAATGTGGTCGTGGCCCGAGGCACCTGTTATAGAAGGCACAATGTTGAAAATGGGCGGTGGTTAGGTGATGGATCCAAAATGTTCCAGGAAGAGGAAGGTTTTTAGCTTGTGGTGAAACTCACCAATATCAGTAAGTGATCTTAACTCTGGACTGAGGGAGTTCCAGGTGCTGGGTGCATAGAGGGAGAAGGCTGTGCTGGAGGTGGAGGCATTTGTGCAGGTGACTGAGGCTGGGACTGAGAGAAGTTTGTAGTTAGTCTTTCTCCTTGCTCTCTTATTGGGGGACTGTAGAAGCAGAGGATGAAGAATGTCCACTGAGAGGTGGTGGATGGTCTTGAAGGTCAGCAAGACTTTGTATTTAACCCTGGTGTGTATGGGGAGCCAGTGTAGCTTCTTCAGTATAGGGGTGATGTGTGTACACTGACTGGTGCCTGTGATTATTCTGGCCACTGTATTCTGCATGAGCTGTAGTGGGAGTAGGGTGGATTTGGGGATCCCATGGTATATTATGTTTGCATAATCAAGTATGGGGGTGATGAGGGCTTGACAGATGTTTCTGAAGTCATTGTGGTCCAGTAGATGTCAAAAGTTTCGGACTGTCTTTATTTGGAAGTATGTGACTCTGGTGACTTGCTTAATGTGAGATTGGAAGCTCAGGTTTTGGTCCTCTATTATGCCAAGGTATTTTACTTGGTCTTTTACTTGCAATGGTAAGCTGACCAAGTTGACTGTGTCTGGTGGAGAGAAGGTGGGGTGCTTGATAATATGAAGGACTTCTGTTTTATTGGGGTTGATGTTCATACTGTGGTGGTTGGATGACTGCTTCAAGGCAATGGTTGATTATGGACTATTCTGGGTTGCTGGTGGAGAATGGTGTGTAAATTAAAATGTCATCAACATACAGATGATAGAGGATCTTGTGACTGGATTATTCTGCATAAGGGTTGGATGAAAATGTTAAAAAGCGAGGATAGTGCAGAGCCCTGAGATACACCTTGAAGTAACTTGAATGGGTTGGAGGTTTCCGATCCAATTTTGACTTGGGTTTGGTCGGTTAGGTAGGATTGAAACCACTGTAGTGTAGTATCTCTAAGGCCAATTGCATAGAAACGTGAGATGAGATGGGCATGGATGACTGAGTCAAAGGTTGTGGAGGTGTCGAGAAAAATAAGGCTGAAATCTTGTGTGTTTTTTTTCTGTGCATTTGATAAGTATATCTAGGAGGGAGGTCAGAAGAGTCTCGACACTATGAAGAGGCTTGAAACCTTGCTGGTGTTTATTGAGGGGGGCGTAAGAGTCCACAAAGTCCTGTGTCTGAAGTTGTACTGCCTTGTCAATGATTTTGTTGAGAGAAGGAATGCTTGAGATGGGTCTGTAAGAAGATGGTGCTAATGGGTCAGCTGATAGATACTTGCTTGAGGGCAGTTGGCATGTAGCCCAGTGATAGCGAAGACTGGACAATGTGGTTGGGGTTAGCTCTTGCTTGGCCATTTTGATCCAAGAGAATGGGCAAGGGTCAAGCGAGGATATGGTACTGTTGAGGCTTGATATAATGTTTTCCAGTTGCTAGGCAGAAATAGGGCTGAATGTTGACCAGGTGTTTGGTGGGGTGTCTGCTGAGTCATTGGGGGCTGGGATGATGCTGTGGAGTGTGCTTGTTTGGATTGTAAGAATTGCGCCATATCATTCGGAGAGAGAGTGGTATTAGACTTTGTAGCTGCTAGGCTCTTGAGGAGGTTTAAAACTATGTCGAATAGCTCTTTGGGCCGGTTGATAGAGGAATTTGCAAGGGTGAGTGAGCAGTAGTTGGCCTGGGCACTTGTGTTTGCTGAGTAGTTGGATGGGTTCTTGTGGCATCTCCATCTGCACTCTAGCTGTCTAAGTGTGTTTTTTAGGATTTTGAGTTCAGGTGTGAACCAGGGTACATTGTGCGCTTTTTTAACCTGGATGGGCTGTTGTGTTTGGTAGCATAGGTTGATATGTATGTGTTCCATTAAGATATTAGTGAGTCAAGATTGGTTGGATCTTCTTGTTGAATGTTGCTGATGAATGAGTCCCTGTTAAATGTCTGAAACCTCTGTGTGTGAGATGGGGGAGGCTTGAGGATGGATGCTCTGGAGGTGTTTGTGAGGAAGAAGGTGAGTAGGTTATGGTCGGACCAGGGAACTGAGGTGACTTGGGTCATAGAGGAAAGATTTTGGTGCGGCCTGCTGGCTGGTGTGAAAATGAGGTCTAGGATTCTTCCTCTGATGTGCGTTACTTCTGAAATGATCTTGTTGAACTGGAGTGCTTCCATTGCTTGGAGGTAAGGAACAGTATATTTGTTGGATAAGGTTGGTAGGTTAAGATCCCCCAGCAGAATGAACCATTTGTTCTTGTGGAATTCGGAGCATGCCTCATCAATAAGTGGGGAGAGGTCGCTGGACCCCTGGTATTGGTGGTCTGTATGCTAAGCAGACTGATAGGCGGGAGTTGGAGATGATAATGATGTCCAAGTAATTGGTGGAACTGGAGTTGGTAATTTTTAATTGGAGGTCCTCCCTAGCTAGTATAGGTACCCCTCCTCCTCCTCTTTATGTATCCTGGGGTGGTTGAAGAGATGGTAAGAAGGGATGGTGAGTTAGTTTAAGAGGACATTGTCAGAATCTTTGAGCCATGATTCCGTAATACAAAGTATGTCAATGTGGTTTTCCTTGATGTAGTTGATTATGATGGGGTATCTTGTTGTGAATGGATCTTGTGTTGATGAGAACACAGTTGGACCGTTGGAGAGCTGGGGGAAGAAGAGGTGGGTCTGTGCGATGGTTGAATCTTGATGAGGTTATATGTGTTCCTGTTTCGAGGCTTGAGAATAATAGGTTGGAGTCTGCTGTTGTATGAATTGTATGATGGGAATGCAGGAGGAGGTGGTGAGAGCTGATTGGATAATTGCATAGCAGGCCAGGAGCAAGATTATGATGTGAGGGGAGAGATGGAGCATGATGCCATGATTTTTGAAGTGTTTGTTGGGTTATCTGGGGTGAGGGGGCTCCTTGATGTCAATTCTTCAGGCAAGGTGGTTGGAGCAGATTGGAATGATGTGAATGAGAGCTAGGTGTGAGAGCCGGAAGGTCTACAGTAGTTTAGTCTATGGTGTGAGATCAGAGCCAAAGTCAATGCAAATGGGCAGGATAGCCAACTATTAGTGTGATCATGGATTGTGAGTCTGAAGGATACTTACAAAAGTCTATGGCAGGCGTTGTCAGAAGTTCTCTGGGTTGCAGGAGGCTGAAAGAGTATGGAGAGCTGGGCAGTGAAGAGCGATTGTAGTGCAATTACATTTGCGGCCCTCTGTGGGCCACTCTAACGGCCATGCCTAAGGGCCCTTAGGCACGGGCATGCCTTGCGGTGCTTTGCTTTTAAACTTGCTGGAGGGTGCCGGTAGGTGGCTTGATGAGCAGGGAAGGAGGTCACACTCCTTCGCTCTCTAGCATTGCTGCAGCCACTGGATCTTTCTTTATCCTTATTGTGTCACTTTATATGCTGTGCCTTTATAACATAGGGCAGTTTACAGCAAAATATAGCTTGAGAAAATGAAAGGAACTACAAAATTGATAGGAAAGAAAAGTCAGTCTTATAATCATGAAGAGGTTAAAAGAAGGGAGGAGAGAATAGGTGAGAGAGGAAGAAGAGTCACAAGGCAGAGGGAGGTAGGTCAAAGGCATCATGAAAGAGGTTTGTTTTGAAGAGGGACTTAAATTTGATAAAAGAGGATTCTAAACAGAGGTCAGTTGGGAGGGAGTTCCATAGAGAGGGACCTACGAAGAAAAAAGCCGAGTGATGGGTCGATTCGAGGTGAGCATGAAAAGGGGAAGGGAGTTGTAAGCAGTTAATGTGAACTGAACAAAGACTACGAGAGGAGGTATGGAAGTGAAGAATATCAAACGGGTATTGGGGAGTCTGTGAATTGTGATGAGTACCTTGAATTGGACATGGTGATTAATGGGAAGCTAGTGAAGGTTGATAAGCAGCGGGGTGATATGATCGTAATGGATTGCATGGACGATGAGCCGCAGCGGTATTTTGAATCAGTTGGAGACAACAGAGCTGGAACTGAGGGAGGTTGGAGAGGATAGAGTTACAGTAGTCAAGCCGGGATATAACTAGAGATAGCAAGAGGGTGGAAAGGAAAGAGGCATTTAAGAAGGGACAAAGCTCTGATTTGTCTGAGGAAGAAAATTGAATGCCGGGCAAGCAGTGAAATGTGTTCATGGAAGGAGAATGCAGAGTCCAAAGTAACATCGAGATAGCAGAAGGAGTTGACTAATGAGAATGGGGAACCAGATAGAGAAGGAGCCAGGGAGGGACAGGGATGGCCGAAGGAAAACCAAATGGCAGATGTCTTTTGGGCACTGAGGTGAAGAAACTTAGAGATGAGCCATTCAAAGACATGAGAGACTGGAGCTTAGCAGGGAGAGATCAAATGCCACGGAAGAGGTGTGATGCAATATAATGATAATGTTGGCATAAGATGAGAGGGGCCAGGAAAACATAAAAAAAAACAACAACTTTGTACATATTGTGAAAATGCTTTGTCCTTGATCTGACAGTCTCCGTTATATAATCCTCTAAATCACTTTGTACATTTTTTGAAATTTGTCCTTGATCTGACAGCCTCCATCATATAATCAAACCGCTCCTGATCGCTGGAAGTAGCGGTATACAAATATATGCTAAATAAATAAATAAAAATAAATAAAAAGTAGAGAAGCCAACACGGAATCCTGAGGGGACACCACAAGTAAGAGGGATAGATTCTGAGGAGGAAGAGTCCGAAATAACTAAGAAGGAGCAGGAGACAAGGAAGGAGTGGAACCAGTGAAGAACTTTTCCAGAGACACCAGCACCATGAAGATGGAGGAGAAGCATGAAATGATCAACCAGGTCAAAAGCGGACGACAGATCAAGAGATGCAGCAAGTGAAATATCACCATGATGGTGAGAACTATGAAGCTCATTCAGAAGAGACAAGAGTGCTCAGTGCTGTACTCAGTGCTGTGTACAGAACAAAAACCTGACTGTCGGGAGTGAAGATGGTGAATGGATTTAAGATGTTGGGAGAACTGTGAGAAAACAAACTGCTCAAGAATTATAGAAAGAAAAGGAAGCCTTGTGTGCTTCTCTTTTAAACTTACTGGAGGATGCTGGTAGGTGGAGCAGGGGAGGAACTCATGCTCTCGCTCTCTGGCCTTGCTGCGGCTGCTGGATCTTCCTGCGCCTTGCGGCGCTTCACTTTTAAACTTGCTGGAGGGTGCCGGTAGGTGGAGCAGGGGAGGAGCTCACTCCTCAAACAATTGCTATGAAGAGACTGAAGAGCACAATGGGGAGTATGAAGCAAGATGTTAGATGAAAGATAAGAAGGGGATCTGAAGAGCCTTATGGACCAGAAACAGAATCTTAAACTGCTTTTGGAACAGAATGGGGAGCCAATGGTGGTTCATAAGGAGGGGAGTGATATGATCAAATTTTCAGGCGTGAGAAAGAATCCAGACAGCTGAGTTATGAACAATTTGAAATCTCTTGATTTCATATTTAGGAAGATCAGCGTAAATGACATTACAGTAATCTAGATGGTTAATGACTAAGCTCAAGAGAATTGTGGCAAGTGAAGATGGGGAAAAGAAAGAATGCAAGGATTTGATCTGGTTAAGAGTGACTGAT
The DNA here is from genome assembly GCA_033557465.1 of Ichthyophis bannanicus. Classification (NCBI taxonomy): domain Eukaryota; kingdom Metazoa; phylum Chordata; class Amphibia; order Gymnophiona; family Ichthyophiidae; genus Ichthyophis; species Ichthyophis bannanicus. The sequence continues at coordinate 1,769,310,274 of CM066031.1, forward strand.
GACTGCACTGATATGGGTATGCAAAGATAAGAGTAGGATCCAGAATGATTCCAGGATAAGTAAGGATCGGGGCCAGGGTGATAGAGTTTGAAAGAAGCCAAGCAACAAAAGGAGAGCTAAGAGCAATACTTAACAATATTGCAGCGGTTTGTTGCAAGTTGAGCAGTAGATGATGATCGTTTAGCCAATATGCCACGGCAGATAGGCAGTCATTCATGTGGGAGAGGTCAGGAGCGAAGGGACGCTCTTACACATGGTGGGTCATTCACTAACAGTGCGTGCATACACAAAAACTTGTCATTAAAATTTTGCTGTGGCCTTATTTGTGTATTACAATCTGGGGTCTTGTAGTGGGTATTTTTATAATGCAGTGCTAGGCATGAAAGGCACATAGGCTCATAGGTTATAAGGCAACATATGCATCTGTGTGTCTTTATAAATGTAGAGACCCCTTGAATTTCACTGCTTACACAGCAGAGACTACTAGTCCCTACTAGTTTACTACAATATAACCTGAAGTTCAACAAATAATTTTCTAGAACAAGGGAGTTTACTTCTACCCAGCTACAGCATTCTGGGAGGAGACCCTTCTGGGAAGGAAAATCTAACCCATATATAAACCACTCCCAAAGGCAGAACTGTCTTTGACAGCAAGCCACTGAAACCATGGAAATGCAGAGGGTGTCTTCCTTTTAAGGGAAGGGGTCTTTGTCAGCCAGCCATTGTACCATGGAGAAGTAGTTGGCATTGACCCTTTATGGGCAGGTGTCTTTGACAGCCAGCCACTGCATAGATCTGGCCAGCAGCACTTATCTGGATAGCAGCACTTGTCATCAGATAAGTGCTTTTCAAATATGTTTCTGTGCACCTGCTTTTCATATGTGTATACCTTCTGCCAATGTCATATTTATTTATTTATTTATTTATTTGCAGTCTCTTTTATACCGCGCTATTCGACATCAGTGCGGTTTACAATGAACATAAGAGTTGCACATCTCAATTTCGTGATTTGTGCTTACAGTGAAACAGGTATAACTTGGGTATACATATACATATGAGCTACTCGAGTGCTTAAAATGCATGAAAGGTGCCTTATAAAATTGCACTACTGGATATGCACATACAAGAAAGTATGTTGTCAGGATGCTACGTCTGCATACCCGGGAGTGTATTTTTGGTAGAGCAGGGGTTAAATTGCACTGTAGCACATATTTTATAAAATAGGCAAGTACATGTATTCATTTACACTTTTTTCAGAATAGGTGTAAATTTGTGCATGAGGGATTTGCTTACTCCTGGAGCTGGTTCTGGAGACTTAGGGGGTCATTCTGTGCCACGAATAGCGGGGATGTATATCCTGTTGGGACGTACATCGTTGCTAATCGTCCCCCTGTCACCCCGGTGTAAAGGCTCCCCATATGTACAGCTGTGTTATACTGGGAGCGGTAGGAGGGGGCAGTCAGGAGGCAGTGTGAGACCCTAAGCGTACAGAACCGATTCATAGGTCAGCTCTGTATGTCTGGGGTTGGCTGGGTAGACAGGGGACTTATTCCACCTCTGAGGGCGAAGGGGGATCCCCATAGCCTGACCCTGGCCATGGGAGGTCGGATCAGGGGTCGAGCTGCGAGGAAAAGGCATTTTGGGTCGGCAGCCAGGGATCACAGCTATATGATGGAGCCGCGGTGCCATGGCACTGCAGCTCCATTACAGAGCCAGGCTGAGTTAGCCAGGTATGTAGCTGGGCATGCGGCCAATCAGAATCAGGGCCTGGCCTGCACATCCAGGCCATGGACCCAATTCTGATCTCTTGGGTACGTCTAGCACCCACTGGATCAGAATTGGGTCTACCTTTGTATGCCCCGATTTAGATTGGTCATACAGGGGCTGGACGGCCAGTACAGGATTGGCCTCTATGTGTATAAAGGCACCTATGTTGCCCTTATAAAATAGACACCTTTTTTAGACATTCCTTTGTAAAATTCTCCCCATCCCCCCCTTAAGTATGGAATTTTTTCACATCAGGGAACCATGTGCATGCAATTTTACTTTGTTGCTCATTGCTGTCCTTTGGTAATCTGTGTTGTATTTGGAAGTGCATGATTTTAAAGGATTTTATGAGAAAGGAGAAAGTATATTTGCAATCAAAAAGTTAAAAGTTCAGTACAATAGAAAACACAACAATAATGAAAACAAAAAAGATATATAGCTGACATTTTGAAGTGACATCTATGCATAGCGTCCCCAATAGGGGGACGCTCAAATTTTATGCCTCAGGTCATATGAAACCACGCATAAAACAATTCAATCACACAATATTTTATTAGGAACAAATGTAGAATTCATGCATTAATGGGTTAAGCTGCTTTTTCTTATCTGTTTAAAAGAGAAGATGTAATGTTCTAGGTGACTTAACATTGTTTTGAAGGTGAGACAAGGATGGGAAAGCCTCAGTCACTTGAGGGAACTCATCCTATATTTTTTTCTACATTATGGTTTCTATGACCAGCAAAGAAAGAAGTCCTATCACAGCCAGAGTTATAGCTTGGTGCATCTGGACTAAGATATGCTTACCAACTCCAATCTGCTACAAAGACACTTTTTCCTGCTATTCTAGTTCTGTCAGTGTTGGACCTCAACAAGTCATACGAGGGGGTACCCAAAAAAACCAGGAATAACATTGCCATGGGCGGAGCTTGTGTAGTACGCACTTCTGCCGCTAGGCGTGTATAGTGCAACTCCATTGTCAGTTCAGTGCCGCCTGTGTTGTCGACCTGGCTTGTTCTGTTCATCTGCAGTGATTGTTTTTGCTAGCGCTGTTTTGTTCTTGTTTCTTTTTTTATGATGACAAGTTTAAGTGAACAACGTGCAGCTGTGAAATTTTGTTTTTTACTCGGTAAAAATGCTGCTGAAACTGTTTTAGTGTTGAAAACAGCTTATCAAGATGACGCTATGGGAAAACGTCAAGTGTACCAGTGGTTTGCTCGATTTAAAAATGGTGACATGTCGATTGATGACAAACCTCGTTCTGGGCGTCCATCAACTGCCCGAATCGACGAAAATATTGAAAAAATTAGAGAGCTTGTGCTCACAGACCATCAACAGACAATTGATCAACTGTCAGAGATTAGTGGGTTATCTTGGAGCTCGGTTCAGTGAATTTTAACGGAAGATTTAGGAATGAAAAGGGTTGCTGCCAAGTTTGTCAGTCAGAACCCGAGGAACAATCAAAAGGAACATCGAGTTGAAACATGTCGTGTTTTGAAACAACAGCTTGAAACTGATCCAGATTTTCTGTCAAAGGTCATTACAGGTGATGAGTCATGGTGCTATGGTTACGACCCAGAAACAAAGCAACAGTCAAGCCAATGGAAGACGTCATCGTCACCCCGTCCAAAAAAATGTCGTCAAGTCAAATCAAACATCAAAACAATGCTGATTTGCTTTTTTGATGCCAAGGGGGTAGTTCATTCAGAGTTTGTTCCCCCAGGTCAGACCGTCAATCAAACCTTTTATTTGGAAGTTTTAAGAAGATTGCGCAACAGTGTTCGTCAAAAAAAGACCCGATTTGTGGCAGACAGGAGACTGGTTCTTCCACCACGACAACGCACCTGCACACACAGCCATCTCTGTTAGACAGTTTTTGGCTAAAAATGGCATGGTTCCGCTGCCCCACGCACCTTACTCGCCTGACCTGGCTCCGTGCAACTTTTTCTTATTGCCACGCATGAAAAGGGGCATGAAAGGACACCGATTTGACAACATTGAAGAAGTCAAGAAAAAAAGGAGGGAGGAGCTGTCAGCCATTTCTAAAGATGACTACAAAAAATGTTTCGAACAGTGGAAGCACCGGTGGGACAAATGTATCAGTTGTAATGGAGACTATTTTAAAGGGGATAAGGTTGTTTTGTAAAGAATTTGAAATAAATAGCTTTTAAAAAATCCTGGTTTTTTTGGGTACCCCCTCGTATATCCTAAAAAGACATCTGTTCGTAGAGTTCTATGGGGCAGACGCTCGTCAGGTCTAATCACACCCCACACTAGACACTTTGTCCTAAGACTCCCGGGAAAACCTACCACATCACCTAAACCCGTAACAACTATCGGGACTACCACACTCATTCCCACCACTCCACAGCTCCATTGCTGTGTTGTATATATGTTTTGTTTATTAAGCCCCTCTAGCCTAGATTATACCTTATGTTGATTATACCCAAGTTTTACTAATTATTTAGCCTGCATTATTGTTCTCTGTAACTCACATCTTCCGTTGTAACCGTTTCATTCAAATGCACAAAAAGATGTAAAATAAAAACAATTAAATAAATAATAAATATCCATTCATTTCCAGGAAGTCCTGATCAATACCAAATACCTAGTATTTCTCCAGGACCAAGCAGGAAGTCAGTCCTCACCTATGGGTGTCATCGGCGCCGATGAAGCCCCAGCGGAGCATTTCCCCAGCTTTCTATGAAAGCCTTTGGGAATGCAGGCACACATGCGCGGTTCCCTTCCCGCCTAAAGGTGCCATCTTACTTCAGTCTCTTTTTTTTCCGTGAAGCCCACCGGACGTGTGTCCAGTTTTCCCGGTTCGATGCCGGTTCCCCTCCCGCCGGGTTCGGTACACTGGTATCGAGCCCGATTCTTCTTTTTCAGTTTTTGCCCTTCGTGGCTGGCGTTCGCGCCCTTTTTCCCTTTTTTCTCTGGAAGGCCGGTCCTTTGACCTCGCGGGGACTCTTTTTTTCCCCGATGGCTTCCAGCGGTTTTAAGAAGTGTGATCGGTGTAAGAAACGAATGTCTCTCACCGACACACACGACTGCTGCCTTCGGTGCCTCGGCCCCGACCACGATCCTAAGTCGTGCGGGGCCTGTGGAAAGATGTCTTCCAAGACACTACGAAGTCGCCAGCAGCAAAAGGAAAGGCTTTTCTCGGACTCAGCCAACGGCTAGGCCCGGACCTCGTCTGAGGCCTCGACATCTCGGGATTCCGATCCCGAGCGCCGTCGAAGCTCCTCGGACAGGGGGTCCCCCGACCGGGAACACAAGAGGAAGAAACGGCTCACGAGGGCGTCAGAGGAGGAGGTCCCTGGCTCCTCGAGGGCCAGATCTAAGACCCCCGACCGTCGCCCCGGGCCCATGGAACCGGAGAAGCCTGCCAAAGTTTCTCGTGTGGAGCCGGAGTCTGCTGGACACGTAAGCCACATAGTCCTCGTGGACTCTCCTCCCAGGGAGCCGACGTCAGGCCCGGTGCCGCCGGGGCCCGAGTCGGTGGCTGCTGTGTCTCCCGAGCTGGGTCTCTGGATGACAGCCTTGGAGAGCAGATTGTCTGCCTTCATGGAGCAGCAGCGGGCACTGATGGCCAGCCTGTCTGGCGCATCTGCCCCGACCACCGGGACATCGACGTCGAAGTCGACCCCGGAGACCGAGCCGATACTCGAGTCCATTGTGGCTCGGAGTCGACCTCGGTCGCGTTCTCCCTCGACCTCCCGTTCGGGACCGAGGGCGTCGATGCCGGTGCTTCCGGCGTCAGGGCGGGTGCTCCAGGGCCCCGCGGGATCGGACCCCGACTCTTCCTCGGACGAGTTGGCTTGGGAGACTGAGGACAAGGAGTCTCCTGATACCTTTAAGACTCGGTGCGTCCCTTCGGACTCATCGCAGTCTGAGCCCTGGAGTAGGTCCCCCCCGGAGGACACCCAGTTCTCGGAGTTCGTCCGGGATATGGCCACTGCCTTGGCTATTCCGGCGGATCCCGAGGAAGAGCCTCGAGCTGAAGAGCTCGAGGCGCTACAGTATGACTCTCCTCCGAAGGAGGCCTTTACTGTCCTGGTTCCTCCAATGCTGGAATGGCTCCTCTTCCGTATGTGGGAGGCACCGGCCTCGGCGCTGGTTCTTAGCAAGCGAGTCGATTCGATCTATCGACTCCGGAAGAGCCCTGGTTTTCAGAAGGCACACCTACCACACCATTCCATGGTTGTGGAATCGGCCATGCATCGTCTGAAGAGCCAGAAGATGCACTCCGCGGTGCCTCCTGGCAGGGAGGCCCGAAACCTCAATGGCGTCGGTAGAAAGTGCTTCCAGGGCTCGATGCTTGCTTGCCGTGTCCAGTCCTACCAGCTGTACATGGGCATGTACTTGCGGGATCTGGCCAAGGAGTTGGCCGGGTTCTCTGCTGGTCTCTCCAGGGAACCCTTGCAGAGATTTAAGTCCTTGTCCTCGGGGATTTGGGACTGCTCGAAGTTCATGTCCCGCGCCGCCTACGATGGCTTCGAGGCAGCCGGCATCGCGGCTCGACGCCAGGCATGGCTGCAGTCATCGGACCTCGAGCCATGGGTTCAGGACAAGTTGGTCGATGTCCCTTGCTGAGGTGAAAACCTTTTTGGCAAGCCCATGACCGAGAAGGCCGCTCAGCTCGAGACCGAGCACCTCATACGGACAAGGCTGTCGAGGAAGACCTCTGCCCCTTCTCATAAGAAGAAGGGCTCGGGTAAAAAGCCCTTTTACCCGAGGAAGGTCATCTGCCTACAAACAGTACCCGCAATATCAGGCCGCCCAAGCTGCCCCCCAGGGTCAGCAAGCCAAGGGCCAGGGTAATAGGCCCCGTAGGCAGAGGACCCCCAAGCCTCAGGCCCCTGCTACCACACAGCAGGGTGGGGGCTTTTGACTCCTTGAGCGTAGCCTCTCCTCCACTGCTCTCCCAACCCTGCACAGGAGGTCGTCTCGCCCTCTTTGCCCACCAGTGGCCCCTTATCACCGGGGACAGTTGGGTGCTGGAGATAGTCCACAAGGGCTGTGCCCTCCATTTTCACCAACTGCCTCCTCCATACTTTCCAGGGGAGCCTCCCAGGCCTCCCCTGCACACAGACCGTCTCCTTCAGGAGCTTCAGGGTCTGTTGGTGGACAGGGCGGTGGAGCCTGTGCCTCCCAACTTGCAAGGTCACGGATTCTACTCCAGGTATTTCCTGGTGCCCAAAAGAACCGGTGGCCTTCGACCCATTCTGGACCTCAGGAACCTCAACAAGTTCCTAGTGAAGGAAAAGTTCAAGATGCTTACTCTTGGAACCCTTCTGCCCTACCTCCAGCAGGGAGATTGGCTATGCTCCTTAGATCTAAAGGATGCGTACACTCACATCCTCATTCATCCAGACCACAGAAAGTACCTCAGGTTCATTGTGGGAGGAAACCATTATCAGTACAGAGTGCTGCCTTTCGGCCTCACCTCCGCCCCCAGAGTCTTCACAAAGTGCCTAGCAGTGGTGACGGCCTACCTGAGAAATCAGGGAATCTTTGTCTTCCCCTATCTAGACGACTGGCTCATCGGGGTCAGACATGTCAGGAGGCCTATCAAGCCACCCTCAGGACTATTGCTCTTCTACAACGCCTGGGGTTTGTCATAAACTTCGCAAAGTCCACTTTGCTCCCCTCCCAGAACTTGGAATTCATAGGGGCAAGGTTGGACTCTCTCCTGGCAAAGGCATTCTTGCCAGAAGACAGAGCCCAGAGGTTGATGGCCTTGGCAAATCAGTTTCTCTGCAGGTCCCTGGTCTCCGCCAGAGTCTGCCTGAGGCTTCTAGGCCACATGGCTTCGACAGTGCTTGTGACCCCCAATGCCAGGCTCCATATGAAGCCTGCACAGTGGTGTCTTCGAGCTCAGTGGTCACAGGCCACAGGCAGTCTCAGCAACAGAATAAGGGTGTCCAGACCTTTTCTGCACTCCCTCAACTGGTGGCTGCACCCAACCAATCTACTGCAAGGGGTGCCTTTTCAGATTCCAGGGTACACAGTAGTGCTAACAACAGATGCCTCCCTGCAAGGCTGGGGAGCTCATTGTCTGGGCAAGTGCACCCAGGGCCTCTGGGTGCACTTGCTGGGAAGCTGCACAGCAGATCAATCTCCTCGAACTCAGAGCTATTCGATTAGCACTCAAAGCTTTCACTCCTACCCTGGCTCACCAGTCTGTCCTGATTCAGATGGACAACCAAGTTGCCATGTTTTATGTGAACAAGCAGGGCGGGACTGGGTCCAGGATCCTTTGTCGGGAGGCTCAGGACCTTTGTTCTTTTGCCCTCAAGCACCACATGCTCCTCAAGGCTGTGTACCTTCCAGGCCAGGACAACTACCTGGCATACAGATTAAGCAGAATACTGCAGCCCCACGAGTGGCAGCTGCATCCTTCAGTGGTTCAGAAGATCTTCCTGAAATGGGGTCTCCCTTTGATAGATCTCTTTGCCAGCCCAACGAACAAGCAACTGCCAAAGTTCTGCTCCAGGCAACCGCATCCTCTACGGATAGCAGCGGATGCTTTTCTGATCTCCTGGTCTCGGGGCCTCCTCTATGCGTTTCCTCCCACGCCCTTGGTGGCCCGAACTCTCTTCAAGATTCTTCAGGACAAGGCCTCGGTCCTGCTGGTGGCTCCCAGGTGGCCGAGACAACCTTGGTTTCCTCTTCTACTTCAACTGGCGGTGGATCCTCCACTACATCTGGGGTTGCAACCCGACCTTCTCTCACAGGAGCAGGGTTCCCTTCTGCACCCCAATCTCAAAGCTCTCAATTTGATAGCCTGGAGGCTGCAAGGGTAGTCTTGGCTCCCTGGGGCCTGCCTCAGGAGGTTGAGGAGGTTGTCCTAGCCTCTAGGAAACAGTCTACTAGGAAAACCTATGCTCTCAAATGGAAGAGGTTTTCTGTGTGGTGTCAGCTACGTACAGAAGATCCTTTCTCCTGTACTGTGCCAGTGGTCCTTCAGTACTTACTGCACTTGTCAAATCAAGGTCTTAAATCCAATTCTGTTCGGGTCCACCTCTCAGCTCTAGCAGCTCACCACTCTCTGGTGGAGGGACATTCTCTGTCTGGTCACCCCTTGGTGTCTCGCTTTCTTAGGGGCTTGCTTTTGCTCAAGCCTCCTATCCGTCCTCCTGCCCCTGAGTGGGAGCTGAATGTGGTCTTGCAGCAACTGACTCGCCCACCTTTTGAGCCGATGGCTACTTGTCCACTACGCTTCCTCTCCTGGAAGACACTCTTCCTGATAGCTCTTACCTCGGCTAGGCGAGTAAGTGAGCTTCAGGCCCTGGTCTGTGATAGGCCTTACACCAGGATTTATAGGAACAGGGTAGTCCTTAGGACGCATCCAAAGTTCCTCCCTAAGGTTGTCTCCTCTTTCCACCTCAACCAGGAGGTGGTTCTTCCCACATTCTTCCCTAGGCCTCATGCAAGCCAGGCTGAAGCAGTCCTGCATACCCTGGACTGTAGGAGGGCCTTATCCTTCTACCTTGACCATACGCAGGGGCATAGAAGGGCTACCCAGCTCTTCGTCTCCTTTCACCCCAATAAGTTGGGGTTGGCTGTGTCCAAGCGTACCTTGTCCATCTGGGTAACTGACTGTATCACCTGGGCTTACAAGGCGGCTGACCTTCCTTTGCAGGGTAGGGTTACGGCCCACCGAGTCAGGGCAATGGCTGCCTCAGTGGCTCATCTCCGCTCTGTGCCCTTGGTAGACATCTGCAGGGCTGCAGCTTGATCTTCAAGCCAGACCTTTGCGGCCCATTACTGCCTGGAGAGGGAGTCCCGTAGGGACAGTGCTTTTGGCCAAGCAGTACTCCGGAATCTCTTTGAGGTTTAGGCAACTCCTGCCCTCTGTTGGGCTACCGGTGGAGGTTGTGTCCTTGAAAAGCCTTTCTTTGTTGCTGAGACTAGAGGGAGTTCTCTTGTTCAGCCTGGGTTCCTCGGTAGCCCAGAGCTGGGGAGTCACCCATATGTGAGGACTGACTTCCTGCTTGGTCCTGGAGAAAGAGTAGTTACTCACCTGTAACGGGTGTTCTCCAGGAGCAGCAGGAATCAGTCCTCACAACCCTCCCTCCTCCCCTTGGAGTTGCAGTTGTACATAGTTTATTTTTCATTTTTGTGTGCTGTTCTTAGCTATGTCATTTGACTGAGGTAAGATGGCACCTTTAGGCAGGAAGGGAACCGCGCATGCGTGCCTGCATTCCCAAAGGCTTTCATAGAAAGCTGGGAAAATGCTCCGCTGGGGCTTCATCGGCGCCAATGACACCCATATGTGAGGACTGATTCCTGCTGCTCCTGGAGAACACCTGTTACAGGTGAGTAACTACTCTTTTTCTTCTCACCATAGTTTTTACTTGAGGCCAGTTCCATTGGTTGGATTTTGCTATGGTCCATGCAAATTACAGAGATTTAAGAAGTTGATGGCATGGATGATGATGACATCCATGCAATGTATCATGATTGATACAAATTTTGATGGCAAAAGTACAGTTAATAAAGGTTCTAGATGTTTGTTTTTGTGAGCACAATAAAATGTAAACAGTATTACATTTGTTAGATCTTCTTTTGCTGATGATTGCAATCATTTGAACTCAAGTGCTTTCTCTTGAGAAAGAGCCTCATGATCCAGTCTCATGTCCGTATCTACATCAGGAAGTTCAGTTTCTGTTTTGGATAGATAATCTGAAAAAATTACAGAACTGATGTGACATTGCAAGAACTGATTTGGAGGACAAAGATTCATATTTGACAAACAATTTCGCTATTCCTATAATGCTTGGCATATGGTTAAATGTTGATATGAGAGAGGTTGTTATAGCCAAAAGAAGATTTTTAAAAAAATAGAAAAAGGATCCCAATGAAGAAAATGGGCAACATCAGAAGCAATGGCAAGTTAGATGCAAAGCACTGATAAAACAGCCAAAGAGAAATTTTGAAAAGAAGCTTGCCATGGAAGTAAAATGCATAATAAAAACGTTTTCAGGTACATACAGTCAATTAGGCCATTAGATGATAGGGTGTAAAAGGGGCACTAATGGCTTTGGTTATTACTGAAAAAGATGTAGGGGAAATCCACATGCCAAAAATGATATTTAAAGGTGATGATTCAGAGGAAATGAAACTATCATCTGTGAACCTGTAATATGCAATAGGGCAATTTGGCAAACTAAAGTGTAGCAAATCAACTAGACTAGATGGTATACAAACCTGGGTGCTGAAAGAACTGAAAAATTAAATTGCATACCTACTATTAGTAATTTTTAAATTATCTTGAAAATTAGCTACAATATCTGAAGACTAGAGAGTGGTCAATATAATACTAATTTTTAAGAAGGGTTTTCTGGAAACCTCAAACCATTGAGTATGATGTCGGTGCCAGGCAAAATGGTAAAAATCATTATAAAGAAAAAATTACTGAACATGTAGGTAATCATGGTATCTCCAGGAACAAGCAGGAATGAGTCTTCACATATGGGTACGTCGGTACCAATGGAGTCTGCGCGGGAACGCTCCCCAGCGTCCAATTAGAACGCTTTTGGGAGCATCCCACCATGCCTGCATGCTGCCTTCCCGCCTTTCCCAACTGCCTCTCCTCAGTTTTCGTTTTTCCGTGGAGCCGGCAGGACGTTCTCCTGTCACCGCAGAAAATTCTTCCTTTATTTTTGTTTTTTCTTGTGGTCGCGTCTGCCTTCCTTCGACGCACCAGTACCGCCGGTGTTTTTTCTTTTCTTTTCTTGAACACATTTTTTCCTTGGTAGGGAATTTTTTCCCTGTTTAGTGCCTGACGGTTTTTTGGCCTACCAGGCCTCTCCTTCCTTCATGGAAACGTTAGCCACTATCCCTAAAACTTGTTTCAACTGTGGCGGTACTAAGTTAGTCTTAGACACCCATAACTGGTGCCTTCCATGTTTGGGTCCTGACCACTATCCGCTGGAGTGTCCCTCCTGCAGCATTTTTTCTAAAAGAAGTTTTCAGCATCGAGCTCAACTCGATATGCGGTTCCCGTCAGCTCTGAGGGTACCAGCTACAACTTCTTCTTCACAGGATCAGGTAACCCCACAAAAGTCTGTAAAGACTAGCCAGTCCTCGGGTGGTAGATCTCATGTTCAACATCGAGATGGCTCCGGCCTTGCCCTCGAGGACAATTTGGCTTTAAAACCCCGGCGGGAGTCTTCGGCCTCCAAAGCACTAACGGGGTTTCAGGTTATTTCCGGGGTTTTCACCTCCGCGAAAATACCTGAGCCATGCTCGGTGGTGGTATCCGCTGGGAGCGGTACCGGTACCCCGGCATCGGCAACGGTGTTGGATGAAAAACTCCACACCGATGATCGCAGTCTAGCGTTCTTGGTATCTTCAGTGCCGCTAGAGCCACTACAGACCGATCTTCCAGCATCGGTATCGATCCCAGTACCGATTCTGGCATCCATGTCGGTACCCTCCAGGTCTGTTTCAATTGATTCGCTGCTTTCGATGCCGAGTCTAGAATCGATCTCTAGCCTGGACGACTGGGTACCGACTCGTCTCGGTATCGACCTCGCTCGGTGCTGAAGACATTGTCCCGGAGATCAAAGTCTACCGCTCTCGGTACCTTCGGTACCAATAGAGTCGCTTCAGACCGATCATCCGGTGTCGGTACCGGCTGCGATACCACTGCCGGTTCCGTTTTCTACCTTTGCATCAGTACCGGTGCCTTCCATGCTTGCTTCCGCAAGCTCGCTTCCTTCGGTACCGAGCTTGGAGTCTATCCCTGGCATGGAAAGTTTTTCACCGGTTCATCGCAGTACCGACCTCGAGCGGTACCGCCGACTATCCTTTCAGGACAACCCGATGCTCCACCCTTTTGGTTTTGGTACTCTAATGGATCAATCCATTAGTGCTAAGGCTAGATTTTCAATAGATCTGACCTTCACTCCTCATAATACAGGATCCCCTACTGGGGAAATTTCTTTTCAAGCATTCTTGCTTGATATAGCAAGGTTACTTGCCATTTCTATACCTGATCAAGATCCTGCTTCAAGGGATTCAGAGTTTCTGTGTTCCCCTGAAACTACAAAGAAGGTTATCATGCTCCCTTTGCATCAAACCTTACAGGATCTTATACTTAGAATGTGGGAAACTCCTTTAAGGGTATCCCCACCTTCAGGGGTCACTGACTCTCTGTACAAGGTGCCCCCTTCTCCAGGGTTTCAAAAGACTCAACTTCCACATCATTCTCTTGTTGTGGAATCAGAAATGAGGCGTGTGAAAAGTGTTAAAAGGCACTCTTCTTATCCGCCAGGTCATCAGGCTAGAACTTTAGATGCCTTTGGACGTAAAACCTTCCAGGCATCCATGTTTTCAACAAGAATTCTCTCATATATTTTCTATATGGGACTATCTCTTGAAGAGCTCACGACCAGTTTGCTGTTTTTGACTCCTTTTCTTCAGGATTACAAAAGAGCAGACTACTCCTTACTGGTTAGTCATGTTCAAAATATCTCTAGGTTTCTTTCTCGTGCTACCCTGGACAGTTTTGAGTCTGTTAGCAGAACGTCTGCTATAGCCATAGGGGCACGACGCATAGCCTGGCTCCAAGCTTCTGACTTGGACACATCGGTACCAGAAAGGCTGGGAAATACTCCTTGTACTGGGGAGAATCTCTTTAACACAGAGACTTTACGCCAAGTTGCTCAGTTAACCACTGGCACTATTGCTGTCAAAGGATTGTCTACACCTTCCTCTGTCCCAGTTGGTAAGAAATCTTCTACCACACTTTATTCCTCCAAGGGGAAAAAGTTTTATCCTTTCTCTACCCATCATAGAGCTGTTACCAAACAGGGGAAACATCAAACCAGGCTAAAGAAACCACAACCTCAACCACTTCAGCAAACCCAGCAGTCGCAGGGTTGCTGATAGATTCTTCACTGAATCCTCCTTCCTGCTTTGAGGTTTCGAACCTGTAGTTTACTTCTTCTCTAACAAGCATCTAAATCGGTTCCATCCCTACTTTACGTTAAGGAGACATCCTGACTTTTAGCTCATAGAGCTCCTTAGCATAATTATGCTTTACAGGTAATAACGTTACTCCTTTTTCTTCTAACTAGATAGAGGACTAACAACGGTCAATAAGGTCATCTATACCTTTATCTTGGTCAGTTTCTCCTGTATCAGCATGTCTCAAACTATTCTTTTCAGAGATTTACTCCATCATAAGTCTTTTTCAATTCTGCCCCTCTTACTAAGACATCTTGGTCTGTAAGAGTATACTACTTAACTGAGGGCTTATCCCTAAGCCCTGAGTTTCTTTTCAGAGTTATCGCCATCTTGCATTCTTGTTGTTCGTGGCAGCTTCTCAGACAATGATGGAGTTTTTACCACTCCTACTTATGTCTGTAGGTTTTTTCTAACCTTGAGACCTAAGATTTGTTCTGCCGCTCTAACAATAGTTAAAATGCACGGGCTCTTAGTGTTTAAACCACTAACTTCCTAACCAAGCACCCAGGGCTTGATCCACAATATCAATCTTCCTGGCCTTATTACTAAGTCCCAGACAGACTTGGAACCGTCTCAGGTTTTCTTGTTGCAGTATATCTTCTATCCTTATCCTTCCCCAATCCTTGGTGTTGGCAGAGAAGTTCAGGTCGCATTCTGGCTCTTAAACAGCCAGTTTTTTCTTCTAGCCAACCTGCAACATGCTCTCTGCATCTCTACAAAGCAGCTCTGCACTATGGGCCCTTGCTAGAGAGCAAATAATCCAGATGGTTGGGAAGGACTTTACTGAGTTCTTCCCTACTCTTACCATTTCTATTAAAGTCGTCTTCTTCTTCAATAAAGGACACAACGCCTTTAATTAAGTGAAGACCTACAGAATTAGCCAATCCCCTGGGTTGGTTCACATTCCCAGTGGACCCCTTCACCAGGGATGGTTTCTTTCACTGACAGCCAGTCTTTGTTTGTGTATTTCCTTCCATCCTCAATTCCTCATGGAGTAATTCATATTGAGCACAAGAATGTATCATGCTCATTTTGCCCTCTAGAAGGGTAAATATGGTATCTCTTTTCATTGCATCTTCTTCTCCAGCTATCATGCTGGAGTTATGGAAGGATCCAGACTTACTGTCAGCAGATTAAAACATTCTCCATTCCTGGGTTTTCAAAGGCTAGAGTTCTTAGATTGCTCTAGACTTCTCCTTGTCAGTGAGAGCACTCCCTTACCTCTCTGACCCACAACAAGGGAGAATGGATTCTCTAAACATCTCTTCAAGCAGGTATTTCCTTCTTGTTATTAGATGAATCTTTCTTTCTTCACATATCCCTATGTGGGAACATGGGTATATATTTATGCATACATGTATATAGACATCTACATGTCTGTACCCATATATATATATATAGTCGGCGTGCCCCCGTGTGGCCTAGGGCTACAGGGGAGGCGCCGATTGTCCTTTGTTGAAATTAACCCGATAGCATGTAGTTGTATCCCCGAAAGGATTAGAGCCAAGTGCAAAGGTCGCAGGAAATATTTCTTTATTTTTAGAAACAAGGCTTTCCTAACCGGTTCAATTCTTTGACATGAATTGATTGAAGTTGACCAAAACAAAATTCAGGATACTTCTCCAAATAACAGCACACAAGCCTAATATACAGTCCTTGGCTTGATACAGCTTTCAAACTTGCTTTCTGATAAAACTCTATTTTCAGCAGTATTCCGTTTCCTGGTCTCCAGGAGGCGCTATACCACCCTCTGTTACTTCACAGTAGGTGTAGCAAAACTTCCTGGCCCATCTAGATACTTTCACAAGCAATAGAATTATTTTCCACTTATAATACAAACTTTCAGCACAGCTTCTTCCCAAGCAGCTTCAAACAGGACAGCTACTTTAAAAAGCACAGCTAAAAAGTAATGGGCTTTAAAATGTCCTGGTAAAAGAACCTCTGGTTTTTCTTCCAGATACCAAACTTCCTTCAGTTCTTTTACTTAGCATGAGGTAACACAGATGCATTCAGTAATCAAGACCAGCTGGGTTTCTTTCTGCTTTCAAACCCTATTTGGTTCCTTTATACTTCTTTAGCACAGATTGCACAGCTTATTTCCATGTCTGAGACATTGTCTAAATCCACAGTGTCTCCCAAGTCCATATCCTCCACGCTAGACTCTTCCTGGTAACTGTTTCCCCTGGTATCTTCCTGAGAAGCCTCACTAGCTTGCACAGCCCTTAGGAGCTTCTCCCAGGTACCCTTAACAGTGTGTGAGCTTGTGGGGGAAGGGCAGGAAAAACCCTCTTTGTCTAATAAGCCTTTCAAACGTTGTAAAGGGCTCACCTTATTAGTGCTGCTTTCCCTCCTTATAGATTCCTTACTAGGAGAAGAGTTGAGCCATGAACTCTTGGAGAATATTTCCTCCTCTGAGGACTCCTCCCCTGAGCTTTCCACTGGCCTTATCAGCTCTTTGCTCCTGGTTCTCAATTGCTTCTGTGCAAGGGATTTCCATGGGTTTCTTGTCCTTCCTTCCTGGAACCCTCGTGTCCTCTGTGTCTGTGTCCTCTCTCTCTCATACGGTTCCTCCTTCTCTCTCCCCTTCTCTTTCAGTTCTCCTGTATGAGTGCAGCTTCCGTTCCTAAATGTTTGGGGCTGTCCTATCCCCTTTGACTCCACCCCCAAACCACTACCTTCTCCTCCCTCTATCTCCATGGGAACAGGGCGTGTGCTTAGGTCTGCACTTCTCTGTGAGAAATCTTTACCTTTAGTGTTGGTGTTAACCCTTTCAGTGCCTGCAGTTTTATGGGTAAAAGAAAAAAAAGGCAGTTTTCCCTTTTTTTTTCTGCCCTCAGCGGCTGCTTCTCCACCACAATATATATATATATATATATATATATATATATATATTTATTTCTATCTGTCTGCCTATACAGATAGTCACTATCCTTTTCAATGCTGCTCCAGCATGTTCAGGATTCTACATAACCAACCACTTCCCTGTGGTAGTTTCCACCATGACCTTTAGTTTTGGGTACATCTGAAGTCCTCCATGTACCATCTTTTTTTTTCTAAGTAACTTCATTAAGAAGGACATTCTGAATTTTCAGTAAATAAGAGGCCACAATGCCTCATACTTCTGTCCTTCTTTGTTATCGGATATAGGGGTCTTTAAAGCCCCTCTTCTCCTATAAGAACTATGTCTCTTTAGGGTCAAAAGAACTTCAGGTTTATCTAATAGGGACTTCCGCATTTTCCGCAAAGGTCCTACCCCATTGAACTACCCCAGTCTCCGCTGGGACTTTTCTCGCCCTAAAGGTTCTGACCTCAACCTGTCTTTCCACAGTTATTACCTCTGCTCCATATTGAGGTATTCCTTGCGGATATTCTGCTGGTTCATATTAGCAGTTCCATATGAACCTCCATAAACTTTTACAATACCTCAAGGTGAAGTCCATATCACTAAGTTCTAGTTCAGTGTTTACTACTAGATATTATCTACACAGGATCTCCTCTCTAGGCGTCCTGTTTGGTCCAGTTGGTCCATAGCATATCTATTTAGTTCAACTCCTACCCTCCATCCCAGGATGCCTGAGGTTCTGTCGAATAGCATGGCCTTCTCTGATTCGCAACATGCTGGGAGTCCCCATATGTGAAGACTCATTCCTGCTTGTTCCTGGAGATAGCACAGTTACTTTCCTGTAACAGGTGATCTCTGGGAACAGCAGGAATAAGTCTTCACAACCCACCCACCTCCCCTAGGAGTTGTATTTCTCTATCTCTATCTTTCCTCTCTCTCTCTCTCTCTTTCTTTTTGTCTCAGCTTTAAAACTTAACTGAGGAGAGGCAGTTGGTAAAGGCAGGAAGGGAGCACGCAGGCGTGGTGGGATGCTCCCAAAAGCGTTCTAATTGGACGCTGGGGAGCGTTCCCGCGCAGACTCTGTCGGTACTGACGTACCCATATGTGAAGACTTATTCCTGCTGTTCCCAGAGATCACCTGTTACAGCCCTAGCAGAGCATTTCCTCAGCTTTCCATGAAAGCCTTTGGGAATGCTGGCACGCATGCGCGGTTCCCTTCCCGCCTAAAGGTGCCATCTTACCTCAGTCTCTTTTTTTTCCGTGAAGCCCATCGGATGTGTGTCCTTTTTTTCCCGGAAAAGAGAAGTTTTTTCTTGGCGTTATTTTGCTTTTTTCCTCTGATTCGACGTCGGTTCCCCTCCCGCCGGGTTCGGTACACCGGTATCGAATCCCTTTTTTCTTTTTTCGGTTTTTGCCCTTAGTGGCTAGGCGCTCGCGCCAATTCTTTTTCTTTTTCCCTGGAAGGCCGGTCCTTTGACCTCACGGGGACCCTTTTCTCCCTGATGGCTTCCAGTGGTTTTAAAAAGTGTGATCGGTGTAAGAAGATAATGTCTCTCACCGACACACACGACTGCTGCCTTCGGTGCCTTGGCCCGGACCACGATTCCAAAACGTGCGGGCCATGTGGAAAAATGTCTTCCTAGGCCCTCCGAAGTCGTCAGCAACAAAGTGAAAGGCTTTTCTCGGACTCGGCCTCTGCCCGGGCCCGGACCTCATCTGAGGCCTCGACATCTCTGGTACAACGCCTACGTAGATTTAGCCAAGTAAAGTCTTGCCTCATCAATCCGCTACATTTCTTTGAAGGAGTGAATAAACATGTAGATAAAAGATAGCTGGTTAATACAGTATCTCCAGGAACAAGCAGGAATGAGTCTTCACATGTGGGGAGACGTCGCCAACAGAGCCCGCACGGGAATGCTCCCCAGCATCCAATCAGAAGGCCTTTGGGAGCATACCCCGCGCCTGCGCAGTCGCTTCCCGCCCTTCCTACTGCCTCTCCCCAGTTTTTCATTTTCCGCGGAGCAGGCAGGACGTCCCTCCTGCCACCGCAGAAATTTTTTTCTGTTTTTCTGTAGTTGCGGCTTTCCTGCCGACGGTGGCACCTCCGTGCCCCCCCCCCCCTTTTCTTTATTTTCATTTAATTTTCGTCGCCCCCTCCGGGCGCTGAGGACCGGGGCATGGAGCCTTCTTCCCCCCAGCCTCATGGCGGGGACTCCATTTTCCACGTGGACTCCAATGCCGTGTGCCTCCCCTGTGTGGGGCCTGACCCCTCTTTCCCGGATTCCCCGGGCTGCAGTGTCGGCAGAAGACCCTCTTTCGGGTATCCCTCGACGACGTCTTCGCGCCCAGGACGCGGTCGTCGGGTTGTTCTTCTCTCCAGGATCAGGTAACCACACAACAGTCTGTTAAGACTAGCCGAGTCTTGAGGGGCAAGTCTCATGTGAGGCATGGCGACGGCTCCGGCCAACCCCTCAAGTCCTCCTTGGCTGATATACCCCGGCGGGAGTCCTCGGGCTCCAAAGCATTTACGGGGTTTCGGGATGTTCCTGAGGTTCGTTCCTCACAGAACATTCCCGAGCCATGACCGAGGGAGGTACCCGCCTCGAGCGGTGCCGATTCCCCGGCATCGGCGTCGGCATCGAGTGTTCCACTCTTCACCAGGGATCGTCAGCCTGTGTCCTCGGCGCCTTCGGGGCCGACTGGCTCGACCGGGTCTGACATCCCTACATCCAAGCCATGCTTGGGCGTGGTAGCCACTTTGGGCGGTACTGAGCCCCCGGCATCGGCGTCGGTGTCGAGCGCTCTGCTCCTCACCGAGGATCGTCGGCTGCTGTCCTCGGCGCCTCCGGGGCCGATCGACTTGGTCCAGTCTGACGTTCCTCCATCCCTTCCATGCGCATGGGCAGTGCCTGCTTCAGGCGGTACCGACCCCTCGGCGTCGGTGTCGAGCGTTCCGCTCCTCACCAGGGATTGGCGGCTGAGGTCCTCGACGCCTCCGGGGCCGACTGACTCGCGCCAGTATGGCCTTCCTAGGGGGCCGGTATCCGCCTTGGGTGGTGCCGACCCGTCGGCGTCGAGTGATCTGCTCCCCACCGGGGATCGCCGGCCGCTGTCCTCCCTACCTCGGGGGCCGATCGACTCGACACGGTCTGACGGCCCTACGTTCAGGTCATGCGTGGGGGTAGTACCCGCTCCGAGCGCGCGGGCGTTGGTGGTTCCGCCCCGCGCCGGGGATGGTCATCGGGCCTCCCTCCCCTCGGGGCCGCTCGCTTCGACCCGCACCGGGTCGCCGTTTTCCCAGCCCTGCGCAAGGGTGGTACCGGGTTCGGGCGGCGCCGCTCCGCCGGCGACGGCAGGGGCGTCGAGCACGAGGGGCCGCCATCAACCTTCCCCGGGGACCTCGGGGTGTGTCGGCCAGCGCTCGGACGACTCCCCGGCATCGATGCGGCCGTCGAGGGCCCTGTTTTTTCCTAGAGAAGGGGCCTCGGGGCCTTCGACCGCATCGATCCGTTCTGGATCTGCGCCGCCCCGCATTTCAAAAAGGATATAGTAGAATTAGAGAATAGCTACCAAAATGATAAAAAGATGGAACAATTACCTTGTGAGGAAAGGCTAAAGAGGTGCTTTTCAGCTTGGAAAAGAGATGGCTGAGGGGAGATATGATAGAGGTTTATAAAATGATGAATGGTCTATAAAATGATGAGTGGAGTGGAAGCATATAAATGTAAATCAGTTGTTTACTCTTTCAAAACATACAAAGACTAGGAAACACACAAAAGTTATTAAATAGTACAGTTAAGACAAATCAGAGAAAATATTAAGCTTTGGAATTTATTGCTGTAGGATGAGATAAAAGCTGTTAGTGTGGGTAGGTTTTAAAAAGGTTTGGACACGTTCTTGGAGGAAAAATCCTAAAACCATTATTAAGGTGGACTTTGGGAAATCCAATGCTTATACCTGGAATAAGCAGCATGGAATCTATCTACCTTTTGGGATCCTGCCATTTACTTGTGATCTGGATTGGCCACTGTTAGAAACAAGATGCTGGGCTTGATGGACCTTTGGTTTGACTCAGTAGCTGAGGATCAACTTCTATTTTCTGGCTCTTCATAGGGGGGGGGCCAGGGCTTATTCCTGCAGTCCGAAACCAGCCTTAGGAGGCCAGATCAGAGGTTGGACTGCGGGGAATAAGCCCTTTTTGCTGGCGGCCGGCATGGCGGCTTTTAAATGAAGCCGCAGTGCCATGGCAGCATGACGTCGAGGCTCTATTTAAAAGCCCTGACTGAGTTAGCCGGGGACAGTCCTGTACGTGCAGGCCGGACAGAATCGCATTCCCAGCCTGCATGTGCAGAACTGTTCATGATTCTGATCCCGCGGGGCTAGACGTGCCCTGCAGGATCAGAATCGCGATCCCCTCTGTGCGTCCGGTTCAGACCGGACTACAGAGGGGTTCTTCGTCCGGGACAGAATCGAGCCCAGTCTGATTATTCTGCATTCATATCAGCAAAATATGTTGATAAGTTTTCTCTTAAATGTGTTTATGAAGTGAATCCATCTGTTGTAAATGTGAAAAATGAAGGTCTTCTAAGTGCCTTTTGAAGCATGGGATGTTGCATTCAGAACTTGGAGGAAGCAATATTTTCAAGGACTGCAACAAATCAGTTTTGGCAGTGCCAGCTTCGAGATGGCAATGGTTTTTTCAAACTTTTAAAGTGATAATTAAATTCTCAGGCGACTATATCTCCTGCCAATTTTTTCTATTAAAAACTTGGTCACCTGCTTTGTTTCAGCATTTCTCAGGTAATCTCCACAAATAGATTACCCATCACAAAAGAGAGACATTTTTGGAAACAATTTTGATTTGAGAGCAAATTTGATTGAATTGACTGGGTAAACAGAACTCACTTGGAAGAAAGGAAGGTGAGTAATGGTGTGCCCCAGGGATTAGTCCTGAGACTTATACTGTTCAATGTATTTGTGAGTGTATTGCTGAAGGATTGAAGAGAAAAGTCTGCGTTGGACTTCTCTGAGGGAGTGGACAACATGAGGAAAGATCTACAAAAGCTGGAAGAATGGTCTAATGTTTGGCAGTTAAGATTTAATGGGAAGAAGTACAGAGTCATGAACTTGGGATGCAGAAATCCAAGAGAATTTTATGCAATAGAGGATTAGAAGTTGGTGTGCATGGTCAGGGAGAAGGACCTCAGAGTGATTGTTTCTGAGGATCTCGAGGTGGTGAAGCAATGCGACAAGGCAGTGGTCAAAGCCAGAAGGATGCTGAGTTGCATACAGAGAGGAATAATCAGCAGAAAGGAGGAGGTATTAATGCCCCTGTTCAAGTTGTTGGTGAGGCCTCACTTGGAGTATTGTGTTCAGTTTTGGAGACCATATCTCACAAAGGATATAAAAAGACTTGAAATGGTTCAAAGGAAGGCAACCAAAATTATTTTGAGCCTGCGCCAGAAGACGTATGAGAAGAGACTTGAAGACCTAATATGTATACCGTAGAGGAGAGGAGGGATAGGTAAGATATGATACAGACATTTAAATACTTAAAGGGTATCAATGAACAAACCTTTTTCAAAGAAGGAGAAGCTGTAAAATTGGAGGGCATAAAACAAAGCTGCAAGGAGGTAAACTGAAAGGCAACGTCAGGAAATACTTTTTCACTGAAAGGGTGGTAGATGCATGGAATGCCCTCGCGATGGAGATGTTGCGGCAAATACAGTGACAGAATTCTGTCTGTATGTTACTAGCTCAGGTATCGTGTCTACCCCCACATGCACATTACCTTTCGCATGATCAGCATGGCTACACATAATGCCACTCATTGAGATGGCGATAAGTGCATGTGGGCGTAGTGCTACATTGGTGGGGAGCATATGTGCGAAATGCCCACACTACCCATGATGTGGATGCTCCATCCAAGAACCACCCAATCTCCTTCCCAACCCATGCTACTCAGGTGGTACAGGATTTTTAGCACTACCGCATTTTCAGTGCTTAGTACTTTTTACCTCTATGCACTTGGCACACACTGAACCCACCACTACCTGGTAGCATGCTTTAGTAAATCATGCCCCTTTGACTGCTGGTTCACAACCTATTTTGAAGATTATTTTAGATTAAATACATAGCTCAGTTTTTACACTGTTTTGTATATAGTTTCACTGTGTATACATAGTTATTTTTTATTACCCGTTTTCCAAGTTTAAGTTACCTGTTATAATGTAAGCACACCAGTGTTTTCTGATTGTGCAGTTCTGTTACTTGTAAACCGCACTGAAAACAAATAGCGCGGTATATAAAAGATGTTAAATAAAATAAATAAATAAATTAGCTTTTACTTTTTGTCCTCAGGTGAGCAGTTTATGGTGAAGTTTGGGGGGGGGGTTATTATATTTGCAGAAGAAATTAAGAGGTTTTGCCTATTAGTTTGTTTCAATCAATGTTTCAGGCAATGCTTTTTGCCAGTTTGGCATTACTCAAATGAAATTTATGTGGCTCTGCCAGGAATAATAATAAATTATTTACATCTAGCACAGAATATGGCAAAAAGACTAATCTCAGGAATAGGTATTAGAGATCCTATAACTCCGTCCTTAATAATACTTCCTTGATTGCCTATTTATTGGAGGGTTTAGTTTAAAGAATTGTGTTTGGTGTGGAAAGGTGTGCATGGAACTGGGGCTCAGCAGTTGTCCTTGACATTGCACTGTCATGAACCAGGGTGTTATTTGTGACCAGGTTAGTTGGATATCTCCAGGAACAAGCAGGAATGTAGTCTTCACATATGGGTATCGTCGGTACCAACGCAGCTTGCGCGGGAACGCTCCCCAACGTCCAATAGGAAAGCTTTTGGAAGCATCCCACAGCACCTGCGTGCTGCCTTCCCGCCTTTCCCAACTGTCCCTCTCCAGTTCTTCGTTTTCCGCGGAGCAGACAGGTCGCACATCCTGTCACCGCAGAAGATTACCTTCTCATACTTCTTTTTTGTGGTCACGTCTGCCTTCCCTCGACGCTATACCGGTACCGCCGGTGGTTCTTTTCTTTTTTTCTAAAAAAAACCCCCAAACAACCAACCCTTTCTTTCTGGAGTCTTTCTCCAGTGATTTTCTTCTCAGGTGCCACACGCCATTTTGGGCACTAGGCCCAACCTTTTCCCTCAAAATGGAAAAACCCGCTTCAGGTTTTAAAAAGTGTTTAAAGTGTGGTGGTACCATCTCCGTCACCGACACCCATGAGTGGTGCCTCAAATGTTTAGGTCCTGACCACTCTATTTCAGAGTGTGTTGCCTGTGGAATGATGTCAAAAAGGGGTCGGCAAAACCGAGCTGCTAAGCTCAGCACCCTTTTTCCCTCCGATGCAGCCTCCGTGGCATCGACGTCCTCCAGGGCTTTCATCCTCCTCCCATGGATCTCAGGTAACTAAAGATAAATCTAGCCAGTCCTCAAAGAGTAGATCTCCTTCTAAACATTGAGATGCCTCTGGCGTTGCCCTTGAGGGACTTTCACCGGCAAAATTACCCCAGCGGGAG
This sequence comes from Ichthyophis bannanicus, assembly GCA_033557465.1. NCBI lineage: Eukaryota > Metazoa > Chordata > Amphibia > Gymnophiona > Ichthyophiidae > Ichthyophis > Ichthyophis bannanicus. The sequence goes on from CM066031.1 coordinate 1,769,334,399, forward strand.
GCTTCAGCTTCCAAAGCACTAACGGGGCTCCAGGATGTTCTTGAGGCTTCAACCTCAGCAGAACTACTGGTGCCATGCTCTGGGGTTCCGGCCGCATTAACCGGCACCAGTACCCAAGCATCTGCAGCGTCGATAGATCAGAGATTCTTGGCTATTGAGCGCAGTCTGGTGGCTCATCGAGGCGATGCCCCTGAAACCGCTTCAGACAATTCAACCGGTACCTGCACTGACTCCGGTACCTGCACCAACTGCATCGACATCGGCAGGTATTCTACCAGGACCGAGTCATGAGTCTCTATCCAGCATTGACAAGTCGGTACTGGACCACTCCGATTCTATCAGTCTTTCTCCAGCTTCATTTCTTTTGCCAAGTCCTTTTTTTCCAACTACTTTGCCGCCTTCTTTGTTGCCAACTTTTGCGTTCCAGTCCGCCATGACTATCAGGATATCCTGTTTGCATGTTCTGTCAATTTCAGCTTGTACTTGTTCATAGAACTCTTCAATTTCATTCTCTTCTGCAGCTGTTGTTGGGGCATATACTTGAATTATAGTTGTGTTGATTGGCATTCCTCGTAGACGAATAAAGATTAAGCGTTCGCTGACTGCATTGTATTTCATTACAGTTCTTGCAAGTTACTTCTTTATTATAAATGCAACACCATTTCTTCTTTGTCTTTCATTTCCAGCATAGTAGACCATGTGATCATCTGATGCAAAGTGCCCCATGCCAGTCCATTTCAGTTCGCTGACACCCAACAGATCAAGTTGTATACATTCCATTTCATTCTTGACCACCTCCAAATTCCCTTGGTTCGTGCTTCGTATGTTCCATGTTCCAATGTGTAAGACATCTTTAGAGCTTCTGACTCTCATTTCATGCGCAGCTACATCAGCAATCAGACTTCCCGAGGGCTTTGGTCCAACCACATCATAAATGCTGGCTTTACTCTGAAAAGTCTTCAGCTCTTCCGCAGTAGCTAGTTGAGTGCGTTCCAACCTGGGGGTCTCATCTTCCAGCACCATAGCACAATTTGTTTTGTTGTAACTATCCATTGGGTTTCCATGGCAAGATACAGAAGTAGATTGGTGGGCTTTTCTTCCGCACAGTTTAAGTTTGGTGGTGTTGCCGTTGTCACAGAAATGTGATCCTCCGCTGTCAACACTATCCCATTCAGCTGCTGTCCATGTGATAGAATTTTGCTTTTAAGACCTCACTGTTAGAGAGTAGAGTGGTTCAGGCTGAAACAGAGAGAGAGACCTGAGTTCAAATCCCACCAGCTATTTTTTAGTGGCTTTGAAAAAAGCAACAACACAGAGAAACAAGTCTGGGCATGCTTCTAGTTATGGTAGGAAAGGAAATGACGTGGCAACATTTGATTGGCAGAAACAAGAGCCATATTGGGCATGTTCTTAATCAGGTTCTACTTTAAAACACACAGTATTTGTGGAATAAATCACGTCTGAAGATGTTATCAAAATAAAAAGAATAGTCAAAACACGGCAGTCATGAAGGAAACCTTATTGAAGAGCATTTATTATGACCCAAAAGCGATAGGGAGCTTTGGGGGCATAAATCCTCAAGCTGCTAAAAGGCATGATAAAACAGTCAACAGAAAAGATGTAGTCAGATGGGCCACAGGACAAGATGCTTATACTTTACACAGGCCTGCTAGGGTCTGTTTTAAAAGAAACAAGACAATCGTGTCAGATGTTAATGCACAATGGCAGGCTGATTTAGTTGATATGTCTGCCTTGTCCCATTATAACAATGGCTGCAAATACATCTTAACAGTGGTAGACATCCTGTCAAAATATGCGTGGGCCGTAAGTTTAAAATCAAAAAACGGTCATGAAGTTGCTAAAGCCTTTGAAAAAATATTTATTCTAGGTCGTACATCTGAAAAAATACAGACACACAAGGGTAAAGAATTTTTAAATAGGTCTCTGAAGAATTTATTAAAACAAAGAGGGGTTCATCATTTTGTAACCAATAACGATGTTAAAGCAGCGGTGGTAGAAAGGTTTAACAAAACTTTGAAATCCAACATATGGCGTTATTTTACAGTACACAACACCTTTAGGTATCAAGACATACTGCAGGCTTTTGTACACAGCTATAATCATAGTTTTCACAGAACAATAAAGGCGAGGCCTGTAGATGTGACATCCACAAACTCTCTGCAGATCTGGAAAAGAGTTTACGGCAATAGCATAAAATGTAAAAACGCCAAGGACTCCTTAAAGAGAGGAGATCATGTAAGACTTTCAAAAACTAAAGGAAAATTTGAAAAAGGTTACGAGCAAATGTGGACAGACGAAATATTTATAATAACGGACTTTTTAAATGGGGCAGAAAGCAACATACAAGATACATGTTTATGACAGCGAAGCCATACAAGGTTCTTTTTATCTTGAAGAATTGCTAAAAGTCACCCCACAACGGGACAGAATATACCATGTCGATAAGGTTCTAAAGGTAAAAGGATGCTGTAGGAGCAGATTCTACCTCGTCAAATGGAGAGGATGGCCTATTAAATTTAACAGCTGGGTTAAGGCATCAGAGATTCAAGACATTTGATTTCTTTCTTTTGAAGCAACATAAAAAAATGAATGATGGGTGCTTTTATATCACACTGCCTAGCAATGCCTCAGCAGGCATGTTTCCCCAGAATACAAACTCTAATTTTACCATACAACTAGCAAGGTCATTGGACTTACAAGAATCGTGGGAAGTAGAGCTAGTAGAAATGCAATATTCCAACACTTGGGAGAATATTAAGGAAGACCAAAAGTATGTTGTCACCTCCAGAGTGGGAAATATACACCACCACATTACAATCAGGAGATGACATTATGCGACTATGCAAAGTTTAGTGGAATCCATGAATCAGGACATTAGCAGCGTCTATAAACCTGTACCACCACGAATCGGTTATGACCCCAATCCATGAAGAATTCGAATAAAATCAGAAGATAAAGCTGTTATTTCTGCAGAGGGTGATTAGGCAACCATTTTGGGGATAGAAGCTAACGTTAATACACAGTGTTTCCATTTTCCAGCAGATATCACGGGCAGTTTTAATACTCTCTACCTGTACACAGATATTGTAGAGCATCAGTTAGTAGGTGACCATTTTGTGCCACTGCTGCGCTGTATTCCAACTAAGGGGTTTATGGATGAGTTTATCAAATTAACTTATGATAAGCCACAATCTCCAGGAACAAGCAGGAATGTAGTCTTCACATATGGGTATCGTCGGTACCGACGGAGCCTACGCGGGAACGCTCCCCAGCGTCCAGTAGGAAAGCTTTTGGGAGCATCCCACAGCACCTGCGTGCTGCCTTCCCGCCTTTCCCAACTGTCCCTCTCCAGTTCTTTGTTTTCCGCGGAGCTGACAGGTCGCGCATCCTGTCACCGCAGAAAAAATTCCCTTCTTATTCTTCTTTTTTGTGGTCGCGTCTGCCTTCCCTCGACACTACACTGGTACCACCGGTTCTTCGTTTCTGTTTTTTTTTAAAAACCCTTTCTTTCTGGAGTCTTTTTCAATAATTTTCTCCTCAGGTGCCACACGCCATTTTGGGCCCAGTTTTTTTGGGCCCAGTTTTTTCCTCAAAATGGAAAAACCCGCTTCGGGTTTTAAAAAGTGTTCTAAGTGTGGCGGTACCATCTCCGTCACCGACACCCATGAGTGGTGCCTCAAATGTTTAGGTCCTGACCACTCTATTTCAGTGTGTTTTGCCTGTGGGATGATGTTGAAAAGGGGCCGGCAAAACCGAGCTGCTAAACTTAGCACCCTTTTTCCCTCCGATGCAGCCTCCGTGGCATCAACGTCTTCCAGGGCTTTGTCTTCCTCCAATGGATCTCAGGTAACTAAACATAAATCTAGCCGGTCTTCAAAGGGTAGATCTCCTTCTAAACATCGAGATGCCTCTGGCGTTGCCCTTGAGGGACTTTCACCGGCAAAATTGCCCCAGCGGGAGGCTTTGGCTTCCAAAGCACTAATGGGGCTCCAGGATGTTCTCGAGGCTTCAACCTCGGTAGAACTACTGGTGCCATGCTTTGGGGTTCCGGCCGCTTCATCCGGCACGGACACCCAAGCATCGGCAGCTTCGATAGACCAGAGATTCTTGGCTATTGAATGCAGTCTGGCGGCTCTTCTCACAGCCTCGATGCCCCTGAAACTGCTTCAGACAATTCAACCGGTACCGGCACCGACATCGACAGGTATTCTACCGGGACAGAGTCATGTGTCTCTATCCGGCATCGACAAGTCGGTACCGGACCACCCCAATGCCGACTTCGATCGGTACCGGTACCGTGCCTTGCATGATCACCCGAATCAGAGATACTTCGAATCCTCGGATGAGTCTGAAGACTCTGAAAGCTCTGCCGATACCAGAGTACTTCTTCCTGAGGATTCCTCTTCTCCTCAGCGTAGGATGTCTCTACCAGAGGATATGTCCTTTCAGGATTTTGTCCGAGATGTGGCCCGAGGTCTTTCCATCACAGTGGCTCCTGAAAAAGAGCCTAGGGCAAAGGAATTAGAAATCCTACAATACCCTAAAGCTCCCAAGGAGGCAGCTACTTTACCTATTCATGAGATCTTGCATGATCTTATGTTAAGGATGTGGGAAACACCTCTGACCACATCTTCTCATTCTCAAAGACTCGACACCATGTATCAAGTTCCTCCTTGTCCTGGGTTTCAGAAGACTCAATTACCACACCATTCCATGGTGGTGGAATCAGCCATGAGACGGATAAAGAGTGCAAAAAGGCATGCATCTAATCCTCCAGGACGTGAGTGTAGGACTCTTGACGCCTTTGGAAGTCGATCCTTCCAGGCTTCCATGCTTTCTGCTAGGATCAGTTCCTATATCTTGTATATGGGAATGTTCCTTAAAGAGGTCACAGGAGATTTAGAGCATATGAGCCCTCTCCTTCCTGATGATAAAAGGCAAGATTATCTTGCTCTTGTCAAACATGCCCAGGATGTTTCCAAGTTTGTGAATCGTGCAGCCTTTGACTGTTTTGAATGCATAAGCAGAACCTCTGCCATTGCCATAGGTGCACGTAGGATTGCCTGGCTCTAGGCATCTGACTTGGAAATTTGGGTACAGGACAAACTAGGAAATATACCTTGCACAGGAGAGAATCTCCTTGGCAAGAGGATCTCTAAAGGTAAAAAGGGGACTGTTGTAGTTGTTGATATGGAAGGACAGACTAGTTAGGCCATGTGGTCTTTTTCTGTCATCATATTTCTATGTTTCTATGAGTAGTGGATCCGTGGAATAGTCTCCCAGTGGAGGTGGTAGAGATGAGGACAGTAACTGAATTCAAAAAAGTATGGGACAAACAGAGAGGATCCCTTAAGGGTAAAAAGGAGACTGTTGTAGTTGTTGATATGGAAGGACAGACTAGATAGGCCATTTATTTTTATTTATTTATTTAGCTGTATTTATATCCCGCTTTTCGCCGGTTCAAAGCGGTGTTACATAGAAGGGTGGGGGAATTAAGTTGATAGGGTAGGGCTATCACCAGGGAGGTAACATTCATGATTTTGACATGGTACAGACTTTGGACATGGGACATGTGTTCTTTTTCTGTCATCATATTTCTATGTTTCTGTGTTAAGAATTGGCAGGAAAAGGCTAATGCGATAGATGCTGACAATATCACTTTGGATAGATTGTCTAAATCTACAGCTGATCCTACAAAGAAAAGATCCTCTAAGAAACCTTTCTTCAGCAAGAAGAAAAAGTTTTATCCCTCCTATACCCAGCAGGGACATCGTTTAGGTCAGTCTGCCCAAAAGGGACAGCGGCAACAACCTAGGCAACAAAGGAAGCCAAAAGCAGCTAAGCCTCAACCAGCTCAGCAGACTCAGCCTCCACAGGGGCTTTGACTCCTATCTAGAGAACTTTGCCTTCCTGGCCCTGAACGGCCCAGAACCCTCCACCATCCCAGGAAGGTTATGTCATTTTGCCCCCAGATGGGGTCAGATAACAGCGGAAAATTGGACTCTGTTTATTGTAAGAGACGGGTACAAGCTTCATTTCCTCAGCATGCCCCCTCCTACAATGGTAAGACAGTTCAATTCTCAGACCTCTCTCAATGACCGGTTAGGTCAAGAGGTCACTGTGCTCCTTGCTCAAGGGGCAATAGAAGAGGTACCCATTCCCCAACGGGGTACAGGGTTTTACTCCCACTATTTCCTTATTCCAAAGAAAACAGGAGGACACAGACCCATTTTATACCTCAGAGAATTGAACAAATTCCTGTTTAAAGAGAAGCTCAAAATGATTTCTCTAGGAACTCTGCTGCCATACCTTCAGAGTCAGGATTGGCTTTGTTCTCTAGATCTCGAGGATGCGTACACTAATGTTCTCATCCATCCAACTCTCCGAAAGTTCCTTCGATTTCTGTTTCAGGGGAAGCACTACCAATACAGGGTTCTTCCTTTTGGCCTGGTCTCTGCACCAAGGGTGTTCACAAAATGCATGGCTGTGGTGGCAGCATTTCTTCGCACCCTGGGAATATTCGTCTTCCCTTACTTAGACGACTGGTTCATTCAAGCCCCTTCAGAGCCAGAGGCCAGGGTTGCTCTCCCTCGCACAATACGCATCCTTCAGTATTTGGGACTTGTCATAAACTTCCCAAAGTCCAACCTTGCTCCCGCTCCCACTCAATCCCTAGAGTTTATAGGAGCTCTGCTGGATACTAGACAGACAAGGGCCTTCCTTCCACAGCCCTGCTGCCTTCGCATTGTGCAGTTAGCTTCCCAAGCAGTGCTAAAACCTCACCTCACTGCTCGGGAAATGTTACAGTTGCTAGGCCACATGGCATCCACCATGCATGTGGTTTCTTATGCTCGCCTCCATATGAGGGCAACCCAGTGGACCTTATCCACTCAGTGGACTCAGGCATCAGGTTGTCTGTCAGACAAAATAGCAAGCTAAGATCGCCTTATTTTGTCCCTCCAATGGTGTCAGTCACCCAAAAACCTTTTGGTGGGGTCTCCTTTTCAGCAACCCCCACCCCAAGCCACTCTAACAACAGATGCTTCACAGGTGGGTTGGGGAGCCCACCTGCACGGCCTCTCTACCCAGGGTACCTGGACTCCACAGGAGGCCTATCTTCATATCAACCTCCTGGAGCTCAGAGCAATCTTCCTTGCTCTTTGAGTATTTCACACCCAGCTCAGCTACAAGACAGTCCTAGTTCAAACGGACAATCAAGTAGCCATGTTCTATGTGAACAAGCAGTTCGGAACAGGCTCTCCGTCAACTATGGGCCCTCGCCAGAGAGCATCAGATTCATCTCCTTGCGGTGTGTCTTCCACGCATTCAAAACTCTTGGGCAGACAGACTCAGTTGAGTTCTGCTTCCACACGAATGATCTCTCCATGCAGACCAGGTGGCCAAAAATTTTCAAATTTGGGGAACCCCGGACATAGACCTTTTTGCAAGCCCACTGAATGCCAAACTTCCCCGGTTCTGTTCCAGAATTCCGGCTCAGGGTTGTCAGGCCAGGGATGCTTTCCTCCTCCATTGGGGTCAGGACTTTCTGTATGCCTTTCCATCCATTCCCCTAATTCCCAATACCCTGTTTAAGCTTCAGAGAGACAGACGTCATATGATCCTCATAGCTCCACATTGGCCACGGCAAATGTGGTACCCTCTGCTCCTACATCTCTCTCAAGCTCCGCCTCTGGAGTTAGGATCTGTTCCAGATCTCCTTTCTCAAGAGGACGGGATGCTGTGGCATCCCAATCCCTAGTCTCCTCAGGTCCTGGTTGCTGAAAGCCTAGAACTTGATAGTCTTAACCTTTCCCAGCAGGTGAAGGATATCTTTATGCTTCCAGGAAGCCTTCCCCAAGACGCTCTTATGTATTTAAGTGGAAAGGTTTACCATATGGTGCTCGCAGAAGGGTCTTAATCCTCTTGCGATACCTCTGGAATCATTACTGGAGTATCTCCTTCATTTATCAAATGCAGGGCTTAAGACCAATTCAGTGAGAGTCCATTTGAGTGCTATTGCAGCTTCTTTCAAGCCTCTAAATGGACAACCTATTTCCTCTCATCTTCTAATAGCGAGATTTATGAGAGGCCTTCTTTTAACTAAGCCTCCCATTAAGCCACCACCAGTGGCATGGGACTTTAATCTGGTGCTTGGGCAGTTCATGAAACCGCCCTTTGAACCATTAGCCACTATCTCTTTGAAATTCCTTTCCTTGAAGGTTATCTTTCTTATTGCAATCAAATCAGCACGTCGCATCAGTGAATTGCAAGCGTTGGTGGCTGGTCCTCCTTATACAAGGTTCCATCATGATAAGGTAGTCCTTAGGACTCATCCACACTTTATGCCAAAGGTGGTGTCGCCTTTTCATTTAAACCAAGCGGTTTACCTTCCTGTATTCTTTCCAAGGCCACACGCCTCAAATGCAGAAAGAAATCTTCATACTTTGGACTGTAAAAGAGCTTTGGCCTTTTACTTGCAAAGGACACAGCAACATAGAAAGTCCTCTCAACTCTCTGTTGCTTTTGATCCTAGTCATTTGGGACTTCCAGTCTCCAAAAGAACACTGTCCAACTGGATTGCACAGTGTATATCTTTTGTCTATGAGAGTAAGAACCTTCCTCTTGAAGGCCATGTCACAGCTCACAATGTGAGAGCCATGGCAGCCTCAATGGCTCATCTTCACTCTGTGTCTATCGACGACATCTGTCGAGCAGCTACTTGGGCTTCGGTTCATACCTTCACAGCCCATTACTGCTTAGACAAGGACTCCCGCCAGGATGCCTTGTTTGGTCAGGCTGTTCTTCAACACCTGTTCCATACTTAATCAACTCCTACCCACCATCCCTGGTAGGATGCCAGAGATCCGTGGGGGAAGTGGAGCCCTTTCACAGGGGCACACAACTTCTGGGGCCTTCTCCCTGGTATCTGCAGCTAGGGAGTCCTCATATGTGAAGAGTACACTCCTGCTTGTTCCTGGAGATAGCATAGTTACTCACCTGTAACAGGTGATCTCTGGAACAGCAGGAATTTAGTCTTCACAACCCACCCACCTCCCTTAGGAGTTTTATCTCTCTGTCTCTCTCTTTCACTCTCTCTTTTGTCTCAGCTTTAAACTCATCTGGAGAGGGACAGTTGGGAAAGGCAGGAAGGCAGCACGCAGGCGCTGTGGGATGCTCCTAAAAGCTTTCCTACTGGACGCTGGGGAGCCTTCCCGCGCAGGCTCCGTCGGTACCGACGATACCCATTTGTGAAGACTAAATTCCTGCTGTTCCCGGAGATTACCTGTTACAGGTGAGTAACTATGCTCTATGTCCCTGTAAATAAACAGCACATCGGCAGCAGCACATTTGAAATAAAGGCGGATCAGAACATCTCATTTCATTATGGGAAGGTGATCCTTAAGTTTCATCTGCACCCCCGAAGGGTGGTTTTTTTTTTTTTAAATTGTTGTGGCTAAAGACTATGGAGACCCTAAAGGATACGAGTATTTGGTTCTTGGCCAGCTTATCAAGCCACCCTTTGAACCCTTAGCCACTACCTCCTTGAAATTCCTTTCCTGGAAGGTTATTTTTCTCATTGCAGTCATCTCAGCTCGCCGCATCAGTGAGCTGCAAGCCTTGGTGGCTAATCCTCCTTATACAAGGTTCCATCATGACAAGGTAGTCCTCAGAACTAATCCACACTTTATGCCTAAAGTGGTCTCACCTTTTCATCTGAACCAGGAGGTGTATTTACCTGTCTTTTTTCCAGGACCTCATGCATCAAGTGCAGAGAGGAATCTTCATACCCTGGATTGTAAAAGAGCACTTGCTTTCTACTTACAAAGGACACAGCAACATAGAAAGTCTTCTCAACTCTTTGTTGCTTTTGATCCCTCTCATTTAGGATTTCCAGTCTCTAAGAGAACTCTGTCCAATTGGATTGCTCAGTGTATTTCCTTCGCCTACCAGAGTAAGAACCTTTCTCTGGAGGGCCATGTCACAGCTCACAATATGAGGGCCATGGCAGCCTCTATGGCTCATCTAAACTCTGTGTCCATCGACTAAATCTGTCGAGCGGCCACCTGGGCCTCGGTTCATACCTTTACAGCCCATTACTGCTTGGACAAGGACTCCCACCGGAATGCCTTGTTTGGTCAGGTTGTTCTCAAACACCTGTTCCATACCTAATCAACTCCTACCCCCCATCCCTGGTTGGATGCCCGAGATCCATGGGGTGAGGTAGAGCCCTTCTCAGGGACTCACAACTTTGGAGATCTCCCTGGCATCTCTAGCTGGGGAGTCCCCATATGTGAAGACTCATTCCTGCTTGTTCCTGGAGATAGCACAGTTACTTACCTGTAACAGGTGATCTCTGGGAACAGCAGGAATAAGCTTTCACAACCCACCCACCTCCCCTAGGAGTTGTATCTCTCTATCTTTCCTTTCCTCTCTCTCTCTTTGTCTCAGCTTTGAAACACGAACTGGAGAGAGGCGGTTAGGAAAGGCGGGAAGGCAGCGCGCAGGCGCTGTGGGATGCTCCCAAAAGCTTTCTTACTGGACGCTGGGGAGCGTTCCCGCTCAGGCTCCGTCGGTACCGGCGATACCCATATGTGAAGACTTATTCCTGCTGTTCCCAGAGATCACCTGTTACAGATAAGTAACTGTGCTTTACATGTATACTAACAGGTACTTTTTATTCCCTTGTCCCCGAAGGGCTCACAATCTAAGTGTACCTGAGGCAATGAAGGGTTAAGTGGCTTGCCCAAGGCCACAAGGAGTGGCCATGGGACTAGAAACCCCAGTCCCTGCGGCCTGAAGTTGCTTGTCCCCATGCGGGAATTGAACCCCTGGCCTTCCGGCCTGAGGTAACCTGTCCCAACCACTGAGCCTCTCCTCCCTTATGTTATGTTTTGAGTCCATGTAGGGGTCTTTAGGCTGTATGGTGATAAGTTAAGTGTCCATTAATTCTTGGAAAATGTGTGATTTAAACTTATTGCTGAACTCCTTTATGTCCTTTATTGCTCTCATGTTGCTTGGAAGGGAATTCCATAAGGCTGGGCCGTAGATAAAAAATGCGCGTTGATATGTTCCTTGTGTTCTAGATGTTTTATGCTTAGGAATTTTAAGTAGGTTTGTGTTTTGATTCTTCTCTGTCTGACGATACTGTTGATTACCATCTCTTCTTCAGTACCCTATTCTTGCTTGTATTTCAGGGCTTTGTTCTATCTTGGTTCTCTTCTTATTTCTCCTATTACACTTTTAGCATATACTCTGGTGGGTCCTTCTCCACTGCTATCTCACTTTCAGTCAGCGTATCTCAGGGTACTGTCTTGGAACTCCTTCTCTTCTCTTTCTGGTGTCCTGATCTCCAGTGTTTTTTCAGTACCTTCTTTAAACTGATGACTCTTAGATTTACCTTAGTACAGCAGATGAATTTTCACACCTTGGTTTTCTTCATACAATCCTACTCATTTGAAGATTTATTCTGCTTATAAATTTAACAGATATGGGGAAAGTATGCAACCTTGTCATACACCTTTGCCAATTTTAAACCATTCTGTTTCTCCTTGTTGTGTTCAAACTGTTGCTTCATGGTTAGTGTAAAGGAGTTGTGCCTGAAAACTATCAGGTGTTCTGGCATACCTGTGCTTCTTAATGTCAGCCAGAGTTTTTCATGATTTTGCAAGTGCCTTGCTGTAGTCATTGCAGATATCCTTTTGTCTTTTCAAGGATCCATTTCACATCCACAGTGATGTCTCTTGTCCTTTACCCTTTCCTGAACCCTGCTTGCTTTTCAGGCAGTTCTTCAAAATATGGTTGTAGTCTCCACTGAATGATTTTGAACACAATCTTGCTGGCATATGGGATCAGATCAATTGTGCGATGTTTTTACAGTCAATTAAGGCACCTTTCCTCAGTATTGGTGTGAACACAGATCTTTTCCAGTCAGTTGGTCTTGGTGATGTCTTCCAAATTTACTGGCAGAGCCTTGTAAGTATCGAACAGCTGCCTCTAATTGCCTAATATTTTAGTGAGAATGCTATCAATGCTCAGAGCTTTGTTCTTTCATTGTGTTTTCAGTGTTGCTTCAACTTCTTCTTTCATCACTAACTGTTCGTGATCATAACAGACAGCTTGAAATGGCTGTTAATCCACTTGACTTTTATGATATAATGACTTGGTGTATTATTTCCACCTTTATTTCATCATCTCAGCATCATTGAACATGGATCCTTCAGCGTCTTTTAGCATTCCAGTTTGACGCTGGAATTTCCTCTTGAATTCTCAAAGCTTGTTTATTAAAAAAAATTATATTACGCACTATTTCCCAGGCAGATTTACAATAAACCTACATAAGATAAATAAAAACAAGACCACAGTAGTACCACGAAAAACAAAATGATATCCAGCTTGCAAATGCTGCCATGAAGTGCCTTAAATGCCTGATATTACATTTACACAGTCTTAATTTATAAAGAAGGTCAGAAAGTTAATCATTGCAGTACATCTCTTTATCTCATTTTGCTGCATGTTGGAAATCTCTGTTAAGTTCCCTGACTACCTGTCCTCCTTCTCTGCTTTAGTTTCTTTGCATTTCTGAGCAATTTTCAGAGTGTCTTCAGTCACCGTTTTTGGACATTTTCACTTTTTCACGTTTTGCAGAGGGTTTTCACTTCTTTCAAGCACAACTTTAATGTTATCCCATAGTTCTTAAGGACTATATCATTTGTATCCAAAGTAGCGAATCGATTTTGCAGGCAATTTTTACATTCCACTGGCATGTTTTCAAGATCGTATTTTGCTACATTTTTGAGTGAGTTGCTCTTTTTCAGCTTTAACTTGAGTTTGCATATTAGTAGTCGGTGATCTGTACCACAATCAGCGCCAGGTTTTGTCTTTGTTGATGCTCTTGAGCTTTTCCATTGCTGACGTCCAGAAATGTAGTCAGTCAAATTGAGACAATTCCTTCCTTACTGTTGAATATTTGTAAATTCTCAAAAATAGCAAAAGCAATTACTTGAGGTAGACCATTAAGCAAATGAGGTATATCATTAAACAGTGACATCTTTGTTATATATTGTTCTCCAATCCAGACTCTTTTCTTCCTCCTTCAATATGCTGGGACAGGATGGGCATCCTGTGGTACAGCCTCCTTCTCTATTCAGATTCATTGAGACCTACTTCACATTTTAGTCTCTTGGAACCCCCAGGGGCCTGGAAAGACAACTCCCCAAAATACACACTTTAACCTATTTACAGACTGACACAGTCACTTGGAAATCCATGTGGACAGGTCCCAGGTTATGTTGTCGGTCTCACACTGTATCACCAACTGCACCACGCAATACAAGTTGTGTGGCCTAGAAAAGAAAGTGTAATCTCTGGACCTTGGTTGAAAATAACACCACAGATACACCAAATCATAGGAAGACAAGTTGATTATTCAACCTTCTTCTGTGTCCCCTTTGGCCACTCAACTTCCCTCTCTAAGATATGTCTACTCTCAGATTGGGTGCTAGATTAAAGTACCTCCCCACCCCAAAATATTAATTTTACTGTCACTTGCATGAATTGCTCCTGCAATTTAAACTAAACGATGGTCCATAAGAACTGCCATACTGGATCAGACCAAAGATCCATGGGAACATAAAGACTAACCAAAGTGTACAGCTGGTTGTATGTACCCACTTTCACAATAATGTATCGCCACCTGTTGGATATGTTGGAAAAGCTTTAAAATCCAGCTGCGATCAGCCACCCAGCCTCTCCAGCAACACCGGACCGATCGGGAGGACCAGCAGGGAATGGAAAGGTAAGCTCCCCCCCTGCTCCCCACCGGCAAAGCCAATCAGCCCGACTCCATCAAAAGTTTTAAAATCTAGCTGCGATCAGGCGCGCCCGCGCCTCGCCAGAGGACCCTTTGGTGTGGCCCTTAGGTGGAGATCGAAGGCGCAGAGAGCAGCTTTAAGTGAATAAATTTTGTGACCACCAATAAGACCAATCTTCATACCCATTCACCGTCAAGAATCGTCACCAAAACATCCAGCGCATTAACCATGGTATTACACAAATCCTGCAGAAGCCTGCTGACAACAGTAACTCTCCTGCATATAGCACCACAACCAGGATCTTTCCTCAACCAATACTCCCTCCAGATATACTCACTTTATACACACCTTTAGATTCATCACATATACGTTCACCCAAAAACATCACGGCTCCTACTGCCACCCTTCTTATACTCCTCTACCTGGCCTATCTCCTAACACATACCACCTCACAAAACATCAATACTACAACTTCCCCACTTGACCCATGTCCAGTCAGCTGGATCAAGGCCTCACGAAAAGTACTACTACCTATAATACTTAAAATCATACAATCATCATTACAGCAAGGTTACATGCCCATCGACCTAAAACTAGCCTCCATTCGTCCAGCACTAAAAGCCTCATCAGACGCCACCCAAGCAACCTCATACCAACCAATTGCCAGCCTGCCATTCCTGGCAAAAGTAATAGAGAAAATAATACTCACACAACTGCAAGAATACACTGTTCGATTTCATTCCTCCAGTCCAGTCCCGGCACCTTTGGGTATTCATATCCTTCCAGAAGCTTGGAGACTGAGCATGTCATGATCTTCATGACCTTACCCCAGATAGCCTAGTGGCTCCACCTCCAGCATCTCAGTCTCCAAGCAGCTGGACTCACTGAAGGAGCTGAAAGATTCTTTAAATTGTTTTTTTTCTTTAGATTTTTCTTTTAAGTGTTCTTTTCTATAGGTTTCTAATTGGTCTGATTAACACTGCCAAATGCAGCAAGATCAGGGCAGGCGGGGGCAGCCCTCTCAGTTGGTTGCTCAAAAGTATGCCAAGGCTGTAGTAAACAAAAAAAATTATAAACAGTGATCGGCTAGAACTGTGCTACTACCCTCTTGTGGGGGAGAAGTGAGGCAGCACAAGCGGAATGGGGCAGGCCGGATGGTAAACTGGGGCAGGAGAAAGAGCAGCTTACCAGGGGGCAGAATCACGTGCGCTATGACTCTGGATCAGCAGACAGCCAGGAGTCGTGCTGGCGGGAGACCAAGTATTTCTGAACCCCTTCTGCCCGATGTTGAAGCCCTGGGGTGGCTGAGCATGCAGTGAGGCTCGTCAAACGCCAAGAAAGCTGACAGGCTTGGGCAGAGAACGAGGTGGCAGCGGTGCCAGTTACCTCAGGGAGCTGCGTGGTGCGGTGGCCATTTTGGTGCAGCGCGGGAGAGACACAGGACTCATGGGAAGCTGCAGACAGTGCTCGGGGCGCTTGATGGGAAGGGCCTAATTGTCATTTTGGGATTTTGCAGGCTGATCTGGAGCTGAAGGGAACACAAATAGTGTTGAGTTGATTTGAGAGTAAAAAAAAAAAAAAATAGAAGTAAAGCCCTTTAGAGCAGCGTCACGACAAACATGCCTGCAAGGCAGACCTTTGTGGCCTGTGAGTCGCATAGGGGCTCAGTGTCTGCAGCCGAGTTCTGCAGAGGGTGTGAGGCAGAGTCCCAGTCAGTGAAGGTAGAATTGCAGGGGGACAGGCCAGATGGGCCCTTGGACACTGATGTGGACCATGATGCCTCAGAGCACCAGCAGTTCCTCAGATTTGCAGTGCCAGGAGGGCATTTTCAATTTCAGGCCTTGCCCTTCAGGTTGTCGACCACGCCTCAACTTTCACCAAGATCATGGTGGTCATCGTGGCGGTCTTAGGGCAGGAAGGCATTCTAGTCCACCCTTACCTCGATGATTGGCTCATTTGAGCAAAGTCACTAGAGGAGAGTGTAAGGGTGACCAACTGGATCATTGTGTTTCTCCAGTTTAGGATGGGTGGTGAACTTTGCCAAGAGTCAGATCATGCCATCGCAGGACCTCAAATATCTGGGCACACAATTTCAGTCAATGATGGGATGAGTGTTACTTCCAGTAGTGAGAGGGCAAAAGCTGCAGAAGCAGATCCAGAAGTTCCTGTGCATGCAAAGGCTGACATCGTTGCATTACTTGCAGGTGCTGGGGTCCATGGTGAAGTCGATAGAGCTAGTCCCGTGGGCACAGGCACATATGCGTCCATTGCAAAGAGCTCTGCTGCACAGGTGGTCAGCGCAGGTACACCACCTTTCTCGGTACTTGTCTTCCGCAGAGGAAACGAGGACTACAGTGGTGGTTGCGGAGCGATACACTTTTGAAGGGCATGTGTCTGGAGATTCCTCTCTGGGTACAGCTTACGACGGATGCTAGCCTAGTCAGCTGGGGAGCACATTGCGAGGCACAGTTTCTGCAAGGACTGTGGATGGATCAGGAAGTGCAGTGGCCTATAAACAGACTAGAATTGCGAGCAGTTTTCCGAGCCCTGTAAGGGTTTCAGCAACATTGCAGGGTAGAGTGTGAGAGTGTGTTTGGACAACGCGGCAGAGGTAGCATATATCAACCAGCAGGGCAGCATGGGCAGTGTACAACTAGAGGATGAGTGTGGCCCATTGATGGAATGGATGGAGAAGAATCTCTTGACACTGTCTGCTGCGCACGAGGCTGGCCGAGAAAACGTAGAGGCAGACTATTTTAGCAGAGTGAGAATTGACCTGGTGGATTTTTATTTGTTGTATTTATTTTAAAGGATTTTTATACCACTTTATCCTTAAATCAAAGCGGTTTACAATTCAACCCAACATGTTACATGGTGCAAGGGTGTAGGCATGTAGTGGATGTTACAATGCGTTTAAGTAGGTGTAATTGTAGTATAACTATGTACAAGATGTGCTCTGTACAAAATGAGCTATATACAAGGAGCTATATACAAGGAGGAGGTGTCGGCTTAACTGGGGTAAGGGATCGGGGAGGGGTGGGAGTGAAGGTCAGGAGGTGGGGCAGGGGGTAGGCGAGGGCAGGAACAATTAAGATGCAGAAAGTTGAGACCTTTGGTCAGGTCATGTGATGTCACCAAAGTATTCTATATAGATTGTGGTTTTGAGCAACTTCCTGAAGTCCTTAATGTCCATGGTAGATCTTAGGCAGTCCGGGAGGGAGTCCCATAGGGTGGGAGCAACCAGAGATATTGCTCTCCCCAAAGTAGATTGCCTCGCTTTGGTGAAGGCTCTGGGGGTTGTGATGATGTCCGTGGTGCATCTCCTCCTAGGTCTGGTGCTTGAGTCAGAGTTAATGAGGGTTTGCAAACTGTTCGCCAAGTGGTTCTGTTTGATTTTAAAGATGTTTAGTAGGGTTTTATATCTGATGTGAGAATTAATTGGGAGCCAATGGAGATGGTTCAAAATGGGGGTAATGTGTACGTGCCTTGAGGAACCAGTCATAATGCGTGCAGCAGTGTTTTGTGCCATCTGTAAGGGCCAGAGTGAGTGTTTTGGGAGCCCAAGGAATATGGGGTTGCAGTAGTCTAGAATAGGTGTGATTAGAGCTTGGCAAACAGTACGGAAGTGATCTTGGAAGAGTATCGGCTTGAGGCATCTCATGACTCTCATTTTGAGATAGGCGTTTCTGGTGGTTTTGCTGATGTGAGACTGGAGGTTCAGATTTTTGTTGAGTGTGACTCTGAAGTATTTCACTTCAGGCTTTATGGGTATTGTGATGTTGTTCAGATTAGTAGGTGGGGGGTGAATCCAGAGTTTCGGGTGATAAACAGAGCTTCCGTCTTGTTGTAGTTTATTATCAGGTTGTTCTGAAGAAGCCAGCTCGTCATTTGTTGAAGGTAGTCCGCTATTTTCATGTAGTCTGGGTTCTCGAGGTTGATTGGTGTGTAGATAGTGAATTGAATCTTGTGGTTATTGATGATGGAGCAGATAGGTTGTATGTAAAGAATAAATAACAGTGCAGAGAGGGAAGAACCTTGTGGTGTACACCCTGTTTAGTTATCAATGGTAGGGAGGTGAACGGGCCTGCAATACGCCCAAGCTCCAACTCCCCTACCAACTTGTCCTGCACCACCGTCGCCAAACGCCGCACCGAAGGCGAATTCCGGGCACCAGAAGCCACCACTACCCCCCGCACGGGAATACAAAATCCAAACATAAAACCCTCCCCTAACATCTCCCTATCCCGCCTCTTCGGGTATCGCTGGAGCCAAAAAACGCAAGGCATCCAACCGTTTCGGAGACGGCGCCCGGCTACACAACTCATTGCGGTTTGGGTCCAGGCCCCGCTGCTCTGTTGGACCCTTTTCTGCTGCACCTAGTCGTGGAGTGCCCCCCGCCACGAATGGAGCAGGAGTGCTTGAATCGACAGTCTGGAAAGGGGCAGGTAGCCCTGTTGAATCGCCAGCAGACATCGCTGACCCCGTGCTAGCCTCCTGCTGCAACCCACCCACCGACCGAAAGGAACAGCCATCCCCCGGCACGCCAACCGCAGCCCCCCACCCCCCATTCCCTCCCCCACCAAAACCCGGTCTGGCAGACATTTGCGTCAGCCAGAGGTTTATGTCCTGCATGCCCCAGGACAACAATCTATTCCCCTCCATTTTATCCTGAAACTTTCCATCGTAATTTAACCACGCCCTACCCGCATGGGTCTGTGACGCCTCTAAAATAGAATCGGCATATGCCAGCAACATACCGCAATGCACCGTCGAATAATGCCCCCACACACTGGCCAAGCGCAGAAAGGCTCGAGTCCAACGCACCACGTTGCGTGCCACTTTCTTAGTCTGACCCGCCTTCTTATCCTCCCTTCTCTTCTACCGGCTCTCACCGGAACGCTTTTTACATTCCCACAGCCGAAAAATATCGATGCAACGCCGCTTCCGTATCTTACGCCGCAGCTTCTTCAGGACACCCACCCATAGCTCTGAGAACCCGACAACTGATGGGGCCCCAACCCCAGCCCTGGACCCTGACGCCCCGCCGCCGTCTCCCTCCTGACGCACCACCTCAACCCCAGACGACGAGTATGACTCACTCGAAGAGGAGGAAGAAGACGACTCAGAGCTACGCCTTCGATGGCACGAACGATGCCTCCGTTTCCCAGATCCCCCGCCCCGCTTTGTCCGGCACAGGCGGGATGAAAGGCCCCACACCATGGACCCCCAATAACTCACCTGCCACCAGCCCATCCGCGGAGAAGCCGCCGCGGGCACTTGAACCACCTGGCCACACACGCCATCGAGCTGTCCTGCTTCGACCAATCCCCCACTGACCACCGCCCCTGCGGAACCTCTCCTCACTGCCGCCTCCCCGTCAGCCGACGGCATCTGAGTTTGGCTCACCGCACTCCGCCCCCACGAAGGCTGCGGCATCCCCCTCACCTGTGGAGAGAAAAGAGAAAAAACAGGGGGGGGGGAACCGCCGGAGACCACATGGGGGACCACGCCGCACCCCAATCCGTAGCCGAAGCACCTTGGCCCCCACTTACCCAATGCACCCACGGGAACATCCTCCCCCCCGCACTATATCCCCCCTGCATAGACGGCCACACTGTAGGGGAGGGAGCCCCTTGACCAAAAAGTGCCCAACCCAGCTGCGCCAGCCCCCCTTGCCCCTGCCCCCCCCACTAGCAATCCCCCCCCATCACTGCCAGCACCCACCACATTCACACTCCCCCCAATGTCCCCGCTCGGTGACACCCCGCTCCTGTGCTGCTCACAGGCAGCCCGTGAAGACCCACATGGTGTGGGCCCCCTGCTCGGCCCCCCCTCACCCGTGAACCTCCCCACCGAGCCCCACGCACCCCCCCGAGTGCACTCCCTTTCCCAAGCCACCCCCTGTAACCCCACAGCACCAACCCCCTCAGCTGCAACCCCACGCCACCCCTTACCAGCAGCAGAACCCCCCACTGCAATCCCACCATCCCCCTCGCCCCCACCGACCGCCGTCTCCGCCCTGGAAGGCGGAAGACGGGTCCCTGCAGTCTTATTCTGCCCCCCTGCCCTGCCCCCGCGACCCCCGCGGCACGGCATCATCACCTTTGCACCACCCGCCTTCCTCCAAAAAGCTCAGCCGCTGAACATCTTAACGAGCCTGAAACCCGCTGGGCCTTGAAGGGTTTTATTGCATACCAATCTACTTATTATTACTTTTGTTGTTTGTTTTTTTTTGTATAAAAAAAAAACACAGCTCCCCCTCAAACCTCCAACAACCCGCCACTTGCTCCCCACCTCGCTCGCCGACAAAGGACCCCGCCGCCAGCTCCCCACCCGGCCCGACGTCCAGCACTTGCCTCGCTTGTGCAGCTGCCCGTCGCCGCCGCGCTGTAGGCCCCAAAATGCCGAACGCACAATAAGAAGAAAAGAAGCAAGCAGCCACCAGCTAGACCTCCGCGCCCGCAACTAACCATGCGGAGGCCCCAGCCGACTCCCCCTCCCGTTGCTCCCACCCGACAGCTCACTCATTGGCTCCCGTGTGGCCACATCCGCCGGGAGCCAATGGGTTTAAATCGCCTCACCCACGCGCCCTCAGCCTCGGCAGCGCGCAGGGTCCCAGCACCGGGCCGTGCGCCCGTTTACGGTCGGCCGCCGGGACCCTGCCCGCGGCCTCACTATTTGTTGTTGTTAAGCCAATCATTCATATCAGCCAAACAGTTATTAATTTTTGTTGTATCAAAGGTATTTTGGTCAATATAGTATAAACCATAATGTCATCAGCGTATAAATGATAATTAATTTCATGAAGATTATAATTTGACATATGGGTTGAATATAAATATTAAAGAAAATAGATGATAAAGCTGAACCTTAAGGTATGCCTTGTCCAATTGAAAATTGAGAGGATTTTTTGTCGCCATATTTTGCTAGCTGCATACAATTGGTTAGATAAGAGGCAAACCATTTTAATGTATTTTTGCATAAGCCAATATCTTGTAGATGTTGTAACATTATTGTGTGAGACACAGTATCAAATGCTGAGACATCGATGAAAATTAACAGAAATAACTTATTTTTTTCAAGGCCTGTTATAAGATTATCAAAGAGAGAAATAAGTAGAGTTTCCACATTGTGATTAGGTTTAAATCCATGCTGATGTATATCCAAAGGGGCATACGAGTCAATCTGATCTTGCAGCTGATTTTGTACCACTTTTTCTATAATTTTTTAGATAAATGGTAAACTCGAAATAGGACGGTATGATTTAATGTCAGTGATGTCCAGTGATTTCCCTTTATAGACTGGTTGAATTATAACACTCTTTAGTATAGGTGGTAAGTAACCTTGTTTTAAAGAATTATTTACAAAATTTACAATGTGAAAGCTAATATGATTTTTAGTGCTCTTAATCCATTCTACTGGACATGAGTCAGCTGGTGAAGTTGTTGTATTAAGTATGCTGATTATATTTTCAATCTGTTTTAAAGTTGGTAAAGAAAAATCCTTCCAGACTTTTGCGGATTGAGTGCAAGGTTTAAAGCAAAGTTGGTGGAATTGTGATGTAGATAAGTTGTTTGACGAAACAGCATTGTTGCCTATCAGGTAATTTGCAAATTTTTGGGGGTCTATTTGAGGATCACCATATAAAGTGGTCA
Source organism: Ichthyophis bannanicus (assembly GCA_033557465.1). Classification (NCBI taxonomy): domain Eukaryota; kingdom Metazoa; phylum Chordata; class Amphibia; order Gymnophiona; family Ichthyophiidae; genus Ichthyophis; species Ichthyophis bannanicus. The sequence goes on from CM066031.1 coordinate 1,769,355,886, forward strand.
CTTTTGTAAGTTGCTGAACAATGTTGAATAGTTCCCTTGGTTTCTTAGTAGCTTTCATTATTAGATTTGTATGGTATTGTTGTTTATGGTCATTTATTAACTTATTATATTCCATTTGTTTTACATTAACTAGGAATTTTACATCTTAAGATTTAGTTAGTCTCCATTTACGCTCAAGTTTTCTTAGCAAAGGCTTAGCCTCTCTGATTTCATTAGAATGCCATGGTGCGTTCTTCCTACGCATTTATACTTTATTTTTTGGGGCTAGCGCAGCATTTGAAATGATATTCCAATTTTTTATGGCTATATCCAGTTCAGTGGAAGGAACAAAAGAACAGATACCAAGACTGGCAGATATTCAGGTTTAAACAAGCCCCTTTTATTGACCCCCTACGCGGTAAATGCTACATATGACTGGTTTGAGTCTGCCACCTGAGTGGCAGCAGCTGGCATCGGAGCCCGATGCCAGGCATGGCTGCAGTCCTTGGACCTGGAGCAGTGGGTCCAGAAGAAGTTCCTGGACATCCCTTGCCTCTGGGAACAACTGTTTGATAAGCCTATGGAGGATAAGGCTGCTGAGATAGAAACGGAGTTCATGACTAGAACTCGTCTTTCGTGTAAGACCACCTCCCTCCCTAGGAAGAAGCAGCTCTTCCAAAGGAAGGAGCTCCCCTACCGGGGTTACCCAGCCTTCCCGCCCACCTCCACGCCAGCTCCTGGCACGCAAGGGAAGGGAGGCCACCGCAAATCTAAAGGGCCTAAGGCCCAGCCACTGGCGCCACCCCAGCCTGCTCAGGGGTTTTAACACCGACGGCATAGCCTCTCGCCCCCCAGCAGCACTTCCGCCGGTGGGGGGACGCCTGTCCCTGTTCGCCCCGCAGTGGACGTCGATCACGTTGGACACCTGGGTCCTCCAGGTGATCCAAGACGGATACTGTCTCCACCTGGATAGGTGACCTTCTCCCCAACGGAGCCTACTCAGCTCCTCTCGCACCAGACCTTCTTGCAGCGGGAACTGTCCAACTTCCTTGCCCAACGGGCGGTCGAGAAGATACCGCTGCACCTTCAAGGCCAAGAGTTCTACTCCTGCTACTTTCTCATTCTGAAAAAGACGGGGGGCCTATGCCCCATCCTCAATCTCCGAAACCTAAACCAGTTCCTGGTGTGGGAGAAGTTCAAAATGTTATTGCTTGGCATCCTGCTGCCCTTCCTTCAGCAGGGTGATTGGCTATGCTCTTTGGATATCAAGGACGCTTACTCCCACATCCTAGTCCACCCTCCGCACAGGCAATACCTGTGCTTCAGGGTGCAGGGGGAACACTACCAATATAGAGTGCTCCTCTTTGGACTCGCGTCCGCACTGTGGATTTTCACAAAGTGCCTCTCCGCGACCACCACCTCCCTCAGGCGGCAGGGCATACCTGTCTTCCCCTTCCTCGATGACTGACTCATCACGGGGTCCTCGATCAGCAAAGTCTGCCTGGCGGTGTCGCTCATGGCCTTTCTCCTCAAATGCCTCGGCTTCTTGGTCAACTACTCCAAGTCCCACCACGAGCTGGTGCAGACCCTGGAGTTCATCGGCGCACGCCTCGACACGGTGCGTGCGACTGCCTTCCTACGTGTGGACCGGGCAGACCGCCTCTGGGCCCTAGTGACCCAGGTCCAAAATAGGCAATGGAGCCAGGCTGGTGCAGACCCTGGAGTTCATCGGCACATGCCTCGACACGGTGCGGGCGACCGCCTTCCTACGCGTGGACCCGGGCAGACTGCCTCTGGGCTGTGGCGACCCAGGTCCAAAACAGGCAATGGAGCCAGGCCTTCAGCCACCTCAGAGACCCTATTTGGGTCTCCCACAGTCTCCACAGCTTCCTGAGTTGGTGGAGGGCCTCCTGAAATCTCCTTCGGGGCATACCCTTTCAGACCCCACAGCACAAGCTTGTCCTAACGACGGATGCTTCCCTGTTAGGGTGGGGAGCCTACTACGGCACATTGTGCACACAGGGCAGTGGTTACCCAAGGAGTCTCAACAGCAGATCAACTTGCTCGAGCTTCGGGCAGTCCAATGGGCCCTCAGAGCTTTCAAGGGCTATTTGTGGGGAAAGTCGGTGCTTTTGTAGACCGACAACAGGGTGGCCATGTTTTACATAAACAAGGAGGGGAGAAACAGGATCCCGTCCCCTCTGCCGGGAGGCAATCCTCCTTTGCGCTTCGCCGGGGGATGACCCTACGAGCGATCTACTTCCCAGGCCAGGAGAATGTCCTTGCGGGCAAACTCAGCAGGATCCTCTGCCCACACGAGTGGCACCTGGATCCAGAGGTCGCCGACCTCTTGTTCTGTTGGTGGGGTACCCCATCAATTGACCTGTTCGCCAGTCCGGTGAATGTACAGCCCTGGACCATTCTCTTCCACTCCTCTCATTGCGAGGACCCTCCACAAGGTTCAGCGGGACCGGGCTTCGGTGATCCTAGTGGCTCCCTCGTGGCCTCGACAGCCTTGATTCCCGCTTCTGCTCTGGCTCTCGTCCGAGCCTCCAGTCCCCCTGGGCTGTTCCCCGGGCCTGCTAACACAACAGGAGGGTCGGGTACTCTACTCTAACCTGGCCTCGCTGTCCCTCACAGCCCCTCACAGCCTAGTGGCTGAACAGGTCGCCTTAGCGCCTCTGCACTTCCCGGAGGAGGTTGAAAAGGTTCTCCCTGCGTGGAGGAAAGACTCGATGAGAATGGGCGTATGCCTTCTCGGTCTGGTGCTCCGAGCTCCAGATTGACCCGTTTTCCTGCTCTACCCAGAGGATTCTTCAATATCTCCTCCACCTCTCGAAGACAGGGCTGAAGTCCAATTCGGTCAGGGTACACCTGAGCACCATTTCGGCAACCACCTCCCCGTCGAGGGGAAGCCCCTCTCGTAGCAGCCCTTGGTCTCCCACTTCATGCGAGGTCTCTTGCTCTCAAAGCCTCCCATCCAGCCTCCTCTGGCGGAGTGGGACCTCAATGTGGTGCTTATGCAGCTTACACGACCACCCTTCGAGCCGATGGCGATGTGCTCGCTTCGGCACCTCTCCTGGAAGGTGTTCTTCCTGGTGGCTTTGACTTTGGCCACCAAGTCAGCGAACTTCATGCCCTCATGGCTGAGACTCCATACACCAGGTTTTACGGGAACAGGGTGGTCCTCCGCACCCACCCCAAGTTCCTACCGAAGGTGGTCTTGGACTTTCATCTCAATCAGGAGATAGTCCTACCGACCTTCTTCCCAAGACCGCATGCCGATTGGGCATCGGCGGTATTTCATACACTCGACTGCAGGAGGGCTCTTGCCTTCTACCTGCAGCGGACCCAAGCTCATCGCAAGTCCGACCGGCTCTTTGTCAGCTATGATCCCAATTGTCTGGGGCAGGCAGTCACTAAACGCACCATCTCCGTCTGGATGGCGGACTGCATCGCCTTCACCCAAACAAAGGTGGGCGCCCCACTGGATCGACAGGTCACTGTGCACGGCGTCCAGGCCAAGGCGACTTCAGTGGCTTCGCTGCGCTTCTTTCGTACATCTGCCGGGCTGTGACCTGGTCTTCAGCAAATACTTTAATTTCGCACTACTGCCTGGAGAGGGAGTCCCGCCAGGATGGCACCTTCGGCCAGGCTGTACTCCATAATCTGTTCGGGGTATAAGCAACTCCTGCTCTCCGACCCTTCTTCGACGGCTACCGAGAGCTTTGCCCCGGGGACCCGAAGACTCGGGCTCCTTCAGGCATCAACTTCTGCTCTCAGCCTCGCAGAGACGTTTTTAAGTTACAGACTCGGTAGCCTGTATCTGGGGAATCCCATAAGTGAGGACTGACTTCCGGCTTGTTCCTGGAGAAAGCATAGTTACTCACCTGTAACAGGTGTTCTCCAGGGACAGCAGGAATCAGTCCTCACTACCCTCCCACCTCCCCTGAAGAGTTGCTAATTTTTTTGTCTTTCCCTTGCCATCTGCTTAGTAGGGCTCTACTTATGGGACCTGACTGAGCAAGATGGCACCCTTGGGCGGGAAGAGGACCGCGCATGCGTGGCAGCAATCCCAAAGGCTTTCTTTGAAAGCTGGGGAATTGCTCAGTGCGGGCTCCATCGGTGCCGACATCACCCATAAGTGAGGATTGATTCCTGCTGTCCCTGGAGAACACCTGTTACAGGTGAGTAACTATGCTTTCCTATTCGTCTCTCCAGGCCAGTCCAGGAAAGTAGGGTAGTCAACCTCCTCCAGCAGCTGAGGACTGAAAAACTGAAAATCTTTGCTGACAGGCGCACTACCTCCCCCTGGTGTCAGAGTCAGTCAGTCTTTCAGTCCTCAGCAGCTGAGCAAGTCGTGTAGCTGACAGGCTTCGGAGAGACTTTAACATAAAAAAATAGGCTATATTTATATATGTTTAAAATCTGAACGGAGGATAAGGAGTTATGAGCACTGACTGATCGGCTCTGGCAGGGCTGATCAGCGGAGCAGCTTTCCGTTTTGTTTCTTTCTTAAAAAAAAAAAAAGGAAAGGAAAGTGCAGGACTCCTCTGTTTTCTCCTAATCCACCAAGTCGGTGCGATTTAAGAGGCAGAGCCTGCTTCTTGGAGATTTATGGATTGAGAGGCAATTGAGAAAAAGTCTGGGAGCCCCAGGAAACAATTCTCTGTCTCTGATGTCTGCGGTTCCGGCTACCTGCTGGCAGCGGGGGGAGCGGATCGTTGCAGCCTTAACCTCGCTGTAGCTTTCTGGTAGGAGCTGATTCCACGTCGTTCATAATCTACTGGGCATTAGCAAATCGCCGTCGCGGGGTTTAGATTTCGGGTTTGTGGGGTCAGGAAGTGCCTCGTTTCCCGGCAAGTTTAGCTTACAAAGACGCGCTTTTCCTCCGCGGCTTGGGGAACCAGCTGAGAGTGATCACAGCGGTGCGGTTTTTGTTTCTTTATTTTATTTTATTTTATTTCTCTCTGGACAGTGGGGTCATGGACACTCTAAAAAGCAAGGACACAGAAGAAGAGGGGGTAGTTAGGCCCCAGAGCGTGGCAGAAAGAGCGGGAATGGCAGCCATTTTATCTCAGCCGTCAGTTTCTCCCGCGTTGCCATTAAAATCGGGGAAAAGGAAGTCTAAGTCGCACAAAGCTCCTTCGGCTGAGGGAGCAGTGCAGCAATCTGTGTCAGTGGGGCCAGGGTCGTTGGACTCTTTTCTTTTGGCTGAGTTTATTTTAGCGCTCCATAACGCTTATTTAATGGGGAGATCTCAAGCATCTTTCTCTCCTGCTACAGACTGCATGCCAACAGTTAAAAAGGTGGAGTGCTCCGAGACAGACCCTGGGGAAGGGGTCTCCTCTATGTTACAAGGAGTGGAAACAGCCTTAGAGAGCTCGGGACCTCTGAGTTCAGGGTCTCAACTGCCAGAGGACAGAGAAATTCTGTCAGAGGCCGGACTTTAGATTTGGCCAGGGGAGTTGGAGGAGGGTGAGTTAGGACCAGGAGAGGATCCTAATGTTTTTCGAGTTTTCAGGAAGGAAGAGTTAGGAGCGTTAATTGCACATTCTCTGGCGGCGTTAAATCTTGTGCTCCCTACGGTTCAGCAGGAGCCGTTAGAGGATCCCTTATTGCAAGGTTTTAAGTCAGAGCAGCGCTGTTTCCCCATTCACAGAGTTATTAAGCAGATGATTGAATCGGAATGGGAGTGCCCTGAAGCCTCCCTAAGGGGGAGTCGCGCGATTGCACGTCTATACCCCATTCCCCAGGACGAAAAGGAGTTATTGCGTATGCCTAAGGTAGATGCCCTCGTTTCAGCTGTTACCAAAAAGACCACAATTCCGGTAGAAGGAGGTACGGCTCTGAAAGATTTTCAGGACTGTCGGTTAGAAGCGCTCCTAAAGCAAGCCTTTGATTCCAGTGCCTTGGCTTTACAGGCTTCGATTTGTGGGGAGTATGTGTCCAGGGCATCAATACGCTGGCTTCAGGGAGAGCGCAGTCAGGATAAGGAGGAAGAGTCATCGGCAGAAGGCGCAAAGCTGGAGTCGGCAGCGGCTTATCTAGCAGATGCCTTTTATGATTTAGTGAGGATATCAGCGAAATCAATGGCGTCCATGATAGCAGCTAGGTGCTTTCTCTGGTTACGGAACTGGGCAGCAGATGCGTCGTCTAAGGCCTGTCTCAGTAAGCTTCCATACAAGGGCAAGCTGCTTTTTGGGGAGGCTTTGGAAAAGATTGTGAAAGATTTAGGCGATTCCAAGGGGGGTCGCCTTCCCGAGGATCGGCCGAGAGCGGCAAAGATGACTTCAATACAGAGAAGTCAGGGGCGCGATTTTCGCAGGTTCCGTGGGTCCCATTTTACGCCTTATCAACGAGGATGTTTGTGGCTAGAGGCCAATCCTTTCGGGGAGCCAGGGGGTTCAATAGGGGCTATTTTAATGCCCAGCACACCTCAACGAAAAAGCCGCAATGAAGGGACGCTGGTCCAGGCGGAGATCCCTGTGGGAGGTCGGTTGCAGGGGTTTCTCTCCGCCTGGACCAGCATCACTACGGACCGGTGGGTTCTCGAGATTATCAGAGAAGGATATGCTCTGGAGTTCGCTCACCCACTGGTAGATGCCTTTGTAGCTTCCCCGTGTGGTCCTCTGGCAAAAAGGGCTGCAGTCAACGACACATTGTTACGTTTGTTGCGCCTTCACGCAGTAGTACCAGTTCCCGCAGACCAGTGCGGCTTAGGTCGATACTCGATTTATTTCGTGGTTCCCAAAAAGGAAGGTTCTTTTCGGCCTACTCTGGATCTCAAGCTCATGAATCGTTGCTTGAGAGTGCCACATTTCCGGATGGAAACCTTACGATCAGTAATCCGGTCGGTAAAACCAGGGGAATTTCTTTCGTCCATAGATTTAACGGAAGCATATTTGCATATTCCAATCCGACGAGAACACCAAAAATTTCTTCGGTTTGCAGTTCCCATGGGTCATTTTCAGTTCCAAGGCTTGCCGTTCGGGCTAGCTACTGCTCCTTGTACCCTTCACCAAGGTCATGGTGGTGGCAGCAGCGGCACTACGGAAGGAAGGGATTCAGGTCCATCCGTATCTCGACGATTGGTTGATAGGAGCTCCATCGCTAGCGGAGTCTCTCTCAGCAACTGCAAGAGTAGTGGAGTTTCTTGAACAGCTCGGTTGGGTCATCAATCGAGCGAAGAGTCATTTGCAACCGGGGAAGCAATTGACTTATCTGGGAGCTTTCTTCGACACAGAGGTAGGCTCAGTTTTTCTACCTGCGGAAAGGGTTCGAAAGATTTTCTCGCAAGTTACGGCATTTCTGCGCATTCAGGCACCGATGGCTTGGAGATATTTACAGGTGTTGGGGTCGATGGCGGCGGCCTTAGACCTGGTACCGTGGGCCAGAACTCATATGCGGCCTCTTCAGCAAGCATTACTGACGAGGTGCTCTCCTCAAGATCATCCTCTCTCTCGGCGGTTGCCGTGTCCGGCAGAGGTGCAGATCAGTCTGCAGTGGTGGTTGGTTCCTGCACATCTGCAAGCGGGGGTGCCGTTAGCCCTGCCGGATTGGGTGTTGCTCACAACCGATGCCAGCCTTTCCGGTTGGGGGGGGTGCATTGCTTGACACGAATAGCACAGGGCGTCTGGTCGGCGGAGGAGAGAGTTTGGTCAATCAATCGGTTGGAGCTGCGGGCGGTTCGGTTGGCGCTAATAGAGTTTGTCGATCTGCTCGAGGGGCGAGCAGTTCGAGTATTTTCCGACAACTTGGTGACGGTTTCGTACATCGACAAGCAAGGCGGCACGGGCAGTGTGTGGCTTCTAGAGGAGTGTCAACAGCTGTTTCAGTGGGCAAAAGCGCATCTCGTAGCAATTTCGGAAGCTCATGTGGCAGGAAAGGACAACATTCAGGCGGACTATCTCAGTCGAAATGCCATAGATCCCGGAGAATGGGAACTGAACTGGGCGATCTTTCACGACATCACGGTGAGGTGGGGTCAGCCAGTTCTGGATCTCATGGCCACTCAAGCAAATGCCAAAGCGGCTCGATTTTACAGCAGGCGCAGGGAGCACATGTCGGAAGGGCTCGATGGTCTGGTTCAGCCTTGGCTGTCGGGTCTGCTGCTTTATGTCTTCCCTCCATGGCCACTGATAGGTCGGACGATTCAGAAGATAGCAAACTACACGGGAACGGTGATTCTCATTGCTCGGGATTGGCCCAGACGCCCATGGTATGCTGATCTGGTGCGTCTGCTGTTGGCTCCTCCTTGGAGGTTGCCCGCTCGGGTAAATCTGTTGTGCCAAGGTCCCGTCTTAATGCCACAGGTGGATCGATTCTTGCTTACGGCTTGGCTTTTGAGAGGGAACGGTTATGTCGTAGAGGATACTCACAGTCCGTGATAGCCACTATGTTAAGGTCCAGGAAGAACTCTACTTCGTTAACGTATATTCGGGTGTGGCGCATTTTTGAAGTGTGGTGTGAAGAACGACAGGTTCGGCCTTTGGGAGTGCAGCTACCGGATATCTTAGCTTTCCTTCAGGGGGGTCTTGAGAAAGGACTAGCCCTCAACACTCTTAAGGTGCAGCTGGCGGCGCTGGCCTGTTATAGAGGGAAAGTTCGAGGTCGTTCAATTTCCTCGCATCCGGATGTGCGGAGGTTTCTTAGGGCGGCCGGAATCATTCGGCCTCCACTTCCGCAAGTAGTTCCTCCTTGGGATTTGAATTTGGTGTTGAAGGTTCTGACAGAGCCGCCGTTTGAGTCCAAGACACCGGGTAATCTCCGGGAGCTGTCCTGGAAGACTGCCTTTTTGGTGGCATTGTGTTCCGCTCGCAGAGTTTCGGATCTGCAGGCGCTCTCATGCAGGGAGCCGAGCCTTCAGTTTTCGGAGGAGAAGGTAGTATTGCGGCTGGTGCTGTCCTTTCTGCCTAAGGTGATCTCTAGTTTTCATCTGAATCAAGCCGTTTTCCTTCCCACCTTTCGTCGTCGTGAGGGGGAAAAGTGGGATCGGTCACTGAAGAGGTTAGATTTAGGGCGCGTGTTGCGTAGATATCTTAAGGAGACGGAATCGTTTCGAAAGTCGGACAGGTTATTCGTACTGTTTGGAGGTCCGGCTAAAGGAGGGGCGGCGACCAAGGCTTCTATCGCTCGTTGGGTGAAGCATGCCATTAGGGCAGCTTATCAATCAAAGGGCGTGACGGCTCCAGTGGGGATCAGAGCACATTCTACTAGGGGTCAGGCGGCTTCATGAGCGGAGTATGCCTTGGTTCCGCCAGTGGATATATGTAGAGCGGCGACGTGGTCTTCCTTGCATACGTTTGCTAGATACTATCGGTTGGATGTTCAGGCACGGGAAGATGCTATGGGGGGGGCCTCAGCAGTGGTAGCGGGGCTCGCAGGATCCTCCCGGGTTTAAGTACTGCTTTGGTACTGCCCTACTTTCCTGGACTGGCCTGGAGAGACGAATAGGAAGGAGAAATTAGACCTTACCTGCTAATTGTCTTTCCTTGAGCTCTCTCTGGGCCAGTCCAGGACCCTCCCATTTTTGTCTGCGAGAATTCAAAATGTTGCTGTCCTCGGCTAAAGGTTTCCACATATAACAGGTTGCCAAGCTGGTGGCCGGAGCTGGGGACATTGGTAGATATATTCAAGAGAAGTGTTTAAAAAAAAAAAAAAAAGCAAGGAGAAAAAGGAGAAATTGTTAAAGTGCACTGTCTATAGTTATATCGGCAAACCGTTACAGTTCTTTTGTTATTTTGTTCCAGTTTAGTACGTTTTAGGTCTGCTGCTTTGATACCATAAGACTGACTGACTCTCTCTGACACCAGGGGGAGCTAGTGCGCCTGTCAGCAAAGATTTTCAGTTTTTCAGTCCTCAGCTGCTGGAGGAGGTTGACTACCCTACTTTCCTGGACTTGCCCGGAGAGAGCTCAAGGAAAGACAATTAGCAGGTAAGGTCTAATTTCTCCTTATAAATGCACATAATTAATGAGCATGTGCATAATCACATAAAACTACATAAAATGGTCCCAACAAATGGAAGCAGTCTGAGACACATGAGGGGATAGGCAGACACAAAGGAAGTAGTCAGAAGTGATCAAGAGACAATCAACCTGCTGTGTGGTCTTGCTGAAGTCATCTTTGAAGACATCAGCATATAACATGCATACCTACCAGCACTTACACATACAAAAGCCTAGTGATATATTCCTTTGTAAAATGGCTGTTCACACATTACATTCTTCAAACCACATGTATATTTCTTGCGTTCTTAAATATATTTTACAAAAGGCTGCTGTCCCCAGCAGAAAAGTGTGCTGCCCATTACTACAGGCATCTACACAGCATTTAGGCACAATTGTCTGTGATAATGGAGTGGAGGAGTGGCCTAGTGGTTGGGGCAAGGTACTTCAGGCCGGAAGGTCGGGGGTTCAAATCCCACTAGAGGACAGCAACCTTGGGCCGGAAGGACTGGGGTTTCTAGTCCCACAGGTGCTCCTTGTGGTCTTGGGCAAGCCACTTAACCCTCCATAGCCCATGTTCCCTGTAAAATAGTTATCTCCAAGTTATAATGCCCTGTTCAATGTAATTTCAGTTTGTTAAATGTAAACCACACTGATGCAGAATAGTGTGGTATATAAGAGAATGTAAATAAATAAATAAATAAAAATAATGTGGAGCACCCAATGTAGAGATAGATTTACCATGAGCCTAATCACTGCACAGATGCCATGCTAATGGCAAAGCCCATTTAAATCCATGCTAAATTAGCTATTCCAAGCAGATTCAGAGAAGTATGCAGAAGAGAGGAAGGCTGAGCTGTAATACAAGGTTAGAAGACATTTAAGGGCTTGCTCAAGAAGTCTGTTGTCAGTGCTGAGAAGGAATATATGCCTATTTTTTGAGAAGACAACCCCTGCAGCTTTTTATGGGCTTTGCTGGGGAAAAAATGGTAAGGAGAGCGTGCTGGAACAATGTATACGCATGTGCTGGAATGCTGTGTGGCACATATGAGCAATAATTCTGCTCATAATAGTATTGGTGTTCAAAGATACTGATATTATTCTGAGAAGAATGATCTATCTCTTGTACATATGTGCTAGAATGCTATATGGTGCATAAGTGCCTTTTTGTACAGTGGATATAGGTGCCTGGCTTGCTGTCCTGGTTTAGCATAGAATTTTTGTACACACTTCATTTTCATGCTAAGAGCATGGCTGTGTAAAACCTTTGCACTAAACCTGCATTTGGAAACGCTGTGCTACAGCTTTAGCGCTGGGTTTGTGCATTGACTCCCATGTTTGTACCTGAGGCAATGGGAAGTTAAGTGACTTTCCCATGATCACAAGGAGCTTCAGTGGGATTTGAACCTGACTTCCCTATTTCTCAGCCCACTGCTTTAATCATTAGGCTTCTCCACTCCCAGGCATTTTAAATGATTAAATCCACCCCCCTAAAACCTGCTATGATGCTGAAACACTTCCTTCTCTTTTACCTTCGTCCCTAGGTTTCCTGCTGTTTCATGCAGGCTGTGATATGCGATTTTCTTGAACCTGTTGGTGGGGCCCCCTTCCCTTGCTTTCTCAAAGGAAAGGCCTCCTGCAGCAGGGGCTTCTGGTAATGGAGGATCCCCAGCCTTGCTTACGAATTGGCCCTTGCAAGGCATAGACTGTCCTAAAAAGACTTCCCTGGAGTGGTAGTAGGCACCCTGCTTAGGTCGGGAGAGCCTCTATGTCTTTAGCTTATGTAAACACCTGCAGTTTTCAAAGGTTGGTGTTTCTCTCAATCCATGGAGGCCAGAAAAGTGGGCATTATTGCTATTGGGACCTTCATGCAAGCCTAGACCAGGGTTTGTCACTGAATTTTCAAGTTCCAGTTAGCAGTCCTGACATGCGTCACATCCAGGGGATTTCATTGGCAGTGCACCCCGATGTCTCCCATGTCCTCTCGGGAGTGAAGCAGTTCTGTCCGTGTATGTATGTAGTTTTGCCTCAGTGGAGTCTTTCTGTGTTGAAGACATGGATTGGGGCTTCACTTGAGCCCATTCATAAGACCTCCCTCAAAAGGTGGACTATTAAGGTGGTTGTTTTTTACTGATGGCTCTGGCATCTGCCTAGCAGGTGTCTGAGCTGCAGGCCTGTGTTTGCAGGGGGGTTTTCTTGATCATCTTTCTACTGTCTCGTTGTGGGCTGTGCCATTCTTCTCCCAAAGCTGTGTTCTTCTTTTCATCCTAACAAAACTATCGATTTGCCCTCCTCCTGTCTGGTGGACCTACAGAGGGTGTTGATCAGATAACTGGAAATTACCAATTCTTTCCTCTAGTCACATCATCTTTTTGTCCTCTTTGACATCCGAGGAAGGGAATGGTAGCATAGCTAAGTCCTCTGTTGACTGCTTGAACGAGGAAGCCACTGTTAAGCATGCATTCTGGTTGGTAAGCATGTGCCAGAGGGAGTCAGAGCTCATTCCACTAAGGCTCCGTTCTCCTCCTGGGCTAAGTCGGCACCATCGTCTCCAGAGAATGCCTGTAAGGTGGCTACCTGGTCTTTGTTAAGCACCTTTGTGAAACACTACAGGTTGCTTGTGGGAGTCAGTATAAATGGTGCCCTTGGCAGGCCAATTCTGTCTAAGCGTCACCTTCCTTCTACTCTGGATCCTGACTGCTTGAGTACGTCCCACTCATCTGGACCGGTCTAACAGGATGATAAGGAGGGTGAAATTTTACATACCTGATAATTTTCTTTCCTTGAATCCTGATAGACCAGTCCAGGACCCGCCCTGGAAAACTTTCAACAGATTGTAAAGCCAGCTGCCTTTTGCTTGCCTGATTAATATTAGTACCGGACTCAGAAGTCAATTCTGCTAAGAGAGACAAATACTTATTCAAGATATTTATTGCAAGTTGATTTGTTACGTTTTGCATTTCTGAACTTTTCAGTCTTGTTTCTGCTTGGGAAGTGTCAAACTGATTTCTCACAGTGCTGACCAGTGTACTGTTTATACCAAGTGATGGCATCACTGAAAGTTGTTCATGTCTGCCTCCGTCTGCTGGCAAGGGAGCATAATCCACTCATCTGGACTGTTCTAGCAGTTTCAAGGAAAGAAAATGATCAGATATGTAAAATTTCACCTTGCTACTGGGGGGTCACTGTAGGAGCCTATTTTATAAAGACATAGGTTCCTATATTGCCTGTATAAAATAGGTATCATTTTGGAAATTTCACATAGGCATGCTTTATAGCAGGCATGTCCAACTTCGAACAGGTCGTGATCTATTTTTTCCAGCCAAGAGTGCCGGTGATCTACCACCATGAAAATTAAGTTTCAAATTAGTTTCAAATTAAATTTTAACCCAATAAAGATGGAGGATTCCCCCGCCCCCCTTTTTAATGAACCTTCTGTCGTTTACTTGGATGTGATCAGCTGTTAAGCAAATTAAGCAAAAACAAAACAGAGACAAAGATCCAGTAAGAACAGTGAGGGGAAATGGAAAGTACATTTTTTCTTAGTTTAATTGAGTAATAAATTTCTTTAACTGTCTTAATAACTTTCTTTAACTTTTATTCAGTAATTTGTGTTTTTATTTATTTAATTAATTTATTTATTTATTTATTTAATGTCTTTTTTTATACCGCGCTCTTTAGAATCAGTGCGGTTTACAGTCAACAATAATTTGTACAGTGCAGGCCGACCTGCACTGTACTTACAATAAACAGGTGGTGTAACTTGGGACTAACTAGGGTAACTATGTACAGGCTGAGCAGCAGATCGCGGAATAATGTATTGACGAGGTCTGCTTGGCAACTCTCTCAGGTAGCTATATACAGGCTAAGCAGTCAGGTCACAGATTGCGACGCCCTTGCTTGGGCCCGAAGGCTTACAAGCATAGAGCGGCCTTATAGTGTCCCTTTAAATAAAGCTTCCCTTGTTTGTCACCAGAGGGATTCTGGGACTTGTAGTTGGCTTACTTATATAAGGACAAATGCAGTTGTGAGACCGGTGGTTTAAGGCAGCAAGAAATTTATTTTTTTGCAGGATTCCAAGGCATTAAACACAAAAGCCAAAGGATGCTTCTCCAACACAAGAGTAAATCAGGTTAACAGAGGAAAAATGCAACAAAAACCTTCTATTACTGGGCAGCAGTTTTCATTCAAATAAACTTTCACAGAGCACAGCTTCTTGTGGTCATTCCACGTATCAGGTAAACTTTTTAACAGCTGCTGTTTTCTTTTCCAAAACCAAACTTTTACTAAAGGCAGCTTCTTGGCTTCAGAAGCTCACCTACTTAGTAGAACGCAGTCTTGGCTTTTTCCAACTCTTGGAAGTCACAGAAATTAGTCACTATATTGTTTCACAGTCTTTTAACCCTTTTCAACAATGCTCAGTTCTCCTTTAGACAAAAAGAGCAATCCATTGGTGACAATTCTGACTCAGCTTCTGGCATACAAGAATCCACCTGCATCTCTTCTATGGACACCGGGTACTTCTTACTTCCACCAGTTTTATAAACTTGCCCAGCCTTCCTGTCTTCTAAAAACTCTTGGAACGGCTTCAACAGCAAATCACTCTGAGAAGGCACACTTGTACTGGGAGGGTAAAGCTTCCTCTCTGCAAACAGTTTTCTTAATGCTTCTAGTGTTAAAAGCTCAGTTTCTCTGCTCTTATTTGGGTTTCGGTTCTCTTCATACATAAAACTATCCACCCACCTCTTAGCAGCCGTTAGGTCTGGCTCCTCCTGGACACTAGCGGAAGCAAACTGTTTCTCTGCATGCTGTTCAGGTTTACATGTACTGGCTTTACCTTGGGGCGGGTCTCTCAGACAGCTACTGATTCCTTTCCTCCTGATATCTTTCAGGCTATGGAACTCAGCGATCTGGTGCCTTTCTCCACTCCTTCCCAGATAGCCACTCTCTTGAAAGTTTCCTTGGAACCTTTCTCCCTTTCCAGGATTTCTGAGTTTCTCCTTTGTGTGCCTCTGTTGCTCTGTCTGCTCTGGCTGCAGACCTATTCCTTTCCAGCTTCTCCTGGACCTGCTGGCTCTGCTCTCTCTGCTGCGTCTCCTGCGGGTGTGTCTCCCTTCTCTCCTGTGTGTCCTCTCTTTGCTCTGAGTGTGTTTTTAAAAACCGTTTGCTGCCGGACACTCCCTTGCCTCTGCACAGGTGTGACCAATCATTGAGCAAGCTTGGCTCTACGTCTGAACTAGGGCGTGGCCTGGCCTCAGCAGAAAGCTGAGTTTTTTTCTTGCCTGCCTTGCAAACACTGTGCACAACTGAACTGTCACTTGTTTTAAAGGGAAAAACAGGGTTTTCTTCCACTTCCATCTCTTCCTGGGGGCTCTCATCACCACAAGATGTACAGTGTTGACAGGAACTGCTTGGCAACTATTTACAAGAGTAGGTGGCTATATACATGTTCATGTCTGGGTGTACAGTGGTGCTACTGGGCGGGGCTGCATCGGTGTGATGTGGGTGTGTTTGGGGGGGGTTGTCCTGGTGGTTGAGTATGGCTGGATGTGATGTGTCACTATTATGGGAGTAGTGCTGGAGGAAGAGGTGGTGCTTCAGTGCCTTCCTAAATTGGGCGAGTATTGATCCAGGCTGATCTTGCACAATCCTTAAAATTTCGCTCTTTCTCATTAGTGAGACGTCTGAGCCTGCATTTCATTCACCAGCTTTTTGAAGTTGGGTGAATATTGCGTGAGGGCCAGTCTTAGGGAATCCTGGAGATGTTCATCTGTCATGTTGTAACGTTGTGTACTCTGTCATTTTCAGATGGGAAAACGCAGATTCACACAAATAAGTTGAACCAAAACAGGAGTTTACAGCTTCACTGCACCTTCTCAAGTTGGGAAATTTATCTCTAGGCACTAGCTTCCAAAACGATTCTTGCTCAGCACAGGTCTTGAGAAAAATGTCATTTTTAAGGGTTAATATTTTGTTTTCAAGAGATGGCTTGTTCAATGAGTAATTTTTACTGATAGCAGCTGCAGTTTCTTTAATGTCCACATCTACTTTGAATGGGTATGACAAGTACTCCACAACTGTTCCAATTTTTTGGAAGTCACAGAATCTATTTTCAAATTCCTGGATAACAGAACAGATTTCTGTCACATACTTCTCGTTCGGAAAAACAAAATTTGGATATTGTCCCAGATGGTCCTGCGTATTAGGAAAATGATCAAAAGTGTTGTTCACAAGGTCAGTCATCATTAGTTCAAATTTGCTCTTGTAGGATGAAACTGTACTCACCATCTCGCCAATGCATTTGTTTTTACCTTGTAGTTCAAGGTTCATATCATTAAGTTCGCCTGTAAAGTCAGCGAGAAATGCCAGATCACATAACCACTCCTCATCTTCCAACTCTGCTTGGTCATCTCCCCTCTCCTTCAAAAAACTTCTTATTTCATTCAGCAAATCACAAAATCTTTGCAGAAATTTGTGCCTACTTAGCCACCTTACATCTGTGTGCAAAATGATTTCCGCTGCCCCTTCATCAAGAGTAAGATTGAAAAGCTGTCTTTGAAGTGATCTTCCACGAACTGAATTTACAATTTTGTAAGTGATGTCCATGACAGTCTTTGTATTGAGTCTCTTGCTTGCCAATACTTGCTGGTGAATGATGCAGTGGTAACAAAGGAAATCTGGGAAGTCGTCATGCTGTCTACAGAGGGCTATGAAACCGTTAACCTCACCTGTCATTCTTCTTGCTCCATCAGTAGTGATGGAAACAAGTCTATGCAATGGAAGATTACACTTTGTCACAAAAGAATGGAAAGAACTGAATATTTCCTGACCGGTAGTTCTCCCTTTTAAAGAAATCATTCCAAGTAGTTCTTCTTTAACACTGAAGTCTTCAAAAACCATCTGGATAAAGACTAGTAACTGGGCTATATCTCTTATGTCTGTAGATTCATCCAGTTGGAGTGAGAAAGCAACACAATTTGAAACATCCTCCAACAATTGTTCAGTTCTGTCTCCACACATCTTTTCTATTCACCGCACGACAGTGTTTCTTGACAATTGTACATCTTGAATAGCAGCTATGATCTCTTTCTTATTTTTAAATCCTTCAAGAAGATTGTCAGCTGCTTCAAGAAAACAATCTTTTACAAATTCCCCTTCAGTGAAAGGTTTGCATTTCTTTGCAGTCAGGTTGCTGACCTTGAAGGATGCTGTGGTTGCATTGACCGAATGTGACCTTGGCTTTGCCATCAACTGTTACTGAGTAGCCAATTTCGATTTAAGTTCTTTGAGCTTCAGTTTACGAATTTCACTTTTGGGTGGAAAATCAGCATCAAACTTATTGCTATGCAGAGCCTTATAATGACGTTCCAGATTACACTTTTTGGGCAAGGATACTGGGGCGTTACAAATTAGACAACAACACTTGTCTTTCACCATGATGAAGAAGTAGTTCATTTCCCATTCATCATGAAAGTGGTAGGTTTTGCTCTTTGGAACACTCATCTTCGTTATACTGGGGTGGCTGGATGTAAGAAGGCCAAATCTGCTAAGTTAGTATAAACACTGGCTGAATCTGGTCCAAAACTGTCACTGTCCCAAATTATTAAAGATCAACAGGAACAGAAGACCTCTGGATGATGTGCAATACAAGGACTGGAGATGCCAAAACCACGCATGCAGTTCTAAATGTAAAAATAAGAATTTATCATACTGGCACCAATAATCAAATACCACCAAACAATCATCAAAAAAACTCAAAAACCTGTCCAGCAAACCAGATAAAATCGAATACCTCCAAACAAGTTCAAATACCACCACCTGCGATTTAATAAATTCTGCACACAGTGTAGAATTATTTATTTTATTTTATTTTATTTATTTCACTTATATACCGCGCTATTCGACATCAAGCCTTGTCCACTGGTATTAGAGAGTGCTCGAAGTTTATCTCTCGAGCAGCCTACGATGGCTTCGAGGCTTCGGCCCGAGTAGCCGGGGCCGGCATCGGTGCCCGCCGATAGGCTTGGCTACAGTCATCCGACCTCGAGCCATGGGTACAGGACAAGTTGGTCGATGTCCCCTGCCGAGGTGAAAACCTCTTTGGCAAGCCCATGGCTGAAAAGGCTGCAGAACTCGAGACCGAGACTCTGACCCGGACTAGGCTGTCCAGGAAAACCTCTGCCCCTTCTCAGAAAAAGAAGGGCTCGGGAAAAAAGTCCTTTTACCCGAGGAAGTCATCTGCCTATAAGCAATACCCTCATTATCAGGCCTCTGCAGCTTCCCAACAGGGTCAGCAGGCCAAGGGGCAGGGTCAAGAGCCCCGTAGGCAGAAGGCCCCCAAGCCACCTACTCCGGCCCCTGCTCAGCCAGGTGGGGGGTTTTGACTCAGAAAGCATAGCCTCTTCTCCTCAGCTGGCTTCTCTCAGCACAGGAGGCCGGCTGGCCCACTTTGCCCACAGGTGGTCAGCCATCACATCAGATACCTGGGTTCTTCATATAGTCCAAAAGGGCTATCTTCTCCATTTTCACCAGGTACCTCCCTCCTATTTTCCAGGGGAGCCTCCAAGACTCCCTCTGCACAGGGACCTACTCCTTCAGGAGTTAGCAAGTCTGCTAAAGGATCAGGCTGTGGAACCGATGCCCCACCACCTGAGAGGTCACGGCTTTTATTCCAGATACTTTCTGGTACCAAAAAGAAAGGAGGCCTCAGACCCATCCTAGACTTGCGCAACCTCAACAAGTTCCTGGAGAGGGAAAAGTTCAAGATGCTTACCCTTGGAATCCTGCTGCCTTACCTCCAGCAGGGAGACTGGCTATGCTCCTTAGATCTAAAGGATGCGTTTACTCACATCCTTATTCATCCAGACCACAGACAATATCTCAGATTTGTTGTGGGGGGAAACCACTATCAGTACAGAGTACTACCCTTTGGCCTGTCCTCCGTTCACCAAGTGCCTGGCAGTGGTGGTGGCCTACCTGAGGCTTCAAGGTCTTTTTGTGTTTCCGTACCTGGACGACTGGCTCATAAGGGGCCAATCTTCCCAGGAGGCCAATCAAGCCACCCTTCGCACTGTGGCTCTACTTCAGCAATTGGGGTTTGTCATAAACTTCGCAAAGTCCACTTTGCTCCCGTCCCAGAACTTAGAGTTCATAGGGCCCAGACTAGACACTCTTCAAGCGAGGGCTTTTCTGCCACTGGACAGAGCCCACAGGCCGATGGTTCTGGCCAGGCAGTTTCGCAGCAATTCCCTGGTCTCTGCCAGGCAATTCCTGAGACTACTCGGCCATATGGCTTCCACGGTTCATGTCACCCCCAATGCCCGCCTCCACATGCGGCCTGCCCAGTGGAGCCTTCGCACTCAGTGGCATCAGGCCACGGGGAGCCTAGCGGACTCAGTAAAGATATCGGACCTGCTGGTCTCCTCTCTGCAATGGTGGCTTCATCTTCCGAATCTGGTACTCGGAGTGGTTTTTCAATCCCTTCCGCATTCTCAAGTGCTGACAACAGATGCTTCTCTTCTCGGTTGGGGAGCACATTGCCAAGGGACATGTACTCAGGGTCTCTGGACCCCTTGGGAGGCTGCTCAACAGATAAACTTCCTGGAGCTACGGGCGATATGCCTAGCTCTGAGAGCCTTCTCCCACCTCGCCTCTCACCAGTCTGTACTGGTCCAGACGGACAATGAAGTTGCCATGTTCTACATGAACAAGCAAGGAGGCACAGGCTCCTTCCTACTATGTCAGGAGGCACAACGGCTGTGCTCTTGGGCCGTCACTCACAGAATCCTCCTAAAGGCTGTCTACCTCCCAGGTCAAGAAAATTACCTGGCAGACAGACTGAGCAAGATCCTGCAACCACACGAATGGAGATGGAATCCATTGGTGGTTCAGCAGATCTTTCTCAGGTGGGACCTCCCCACCATGGATCTCTTCGCCAGCCCTCTGAACCAGCAACTCCCGAGATTCTGCTCCAGACAACCGCATCCTCTCAGAGTAGCAGGGGATGCGTTTCTGATCTCGTGGTCCACAGGCCTACTGTATTTATTTATTTATTTATTTATTTATTTATTTAACAGTATTTCTAAACCGCCTTATCTTATTAATCAAGGTGGTATCACAGCAAACAATCAGGTAAAGTGAGAGAGTTAAGCATGCAGTGAGGGAGAAATTTAGTTGAGTGTGTATTATATTGTGTGCTAGATTGGTTTGAGCTATGTACAATGTGTGTTGTGTTGTGCGCTAGAGTGGTTTGAGCTATGTACAAGATGGACTATATACAGTGATGCAGTGAGGCGTTTCCTCCCACGCCACTAGTGTCCAGGACGCTGTTCAAAGTCCTCAGGGACAGGGCTTCATTGATCCTGATAGCCCCCAGGTGGCCGAGGCAACCGTGGTTCCTGCTTCTGCTGCAGCTAGCGGTGGACACCCCTCTTCCTCTGGGGTTTCAACACGATCTCCTGTCTCAGGATCAGGGGACTCTCTTGCACCCCAACCTCCAGTCCCTTCATCTGATGGCCTGGCTGCTGAAAGGGTAATCCTGGCTCCCCTACTACTTCCTCGAGAGGTGGAAGATGTGGTCTTGGCCTCTAGGCGACAATCCACCAGGAAATCCTACGCTCTTAAGTGGCGTAGATTCTCCACATGGTGTGCTCAGCACAGCGAGAATCCCTTCTCGTGCTTGGTAGCGGTAGTGTTGCAATATTTACTTTACCTCTCCAATCTGGGCCTTAAGTCTAACTCTGTCAGAGTTCACCTTAGTGCTCTGTCAGCGCACCACTCACCAGTGGACGGGAGGCCTCTTTCTAACCACCCTTTGGTGGCTCGTTTTCTCAGAGGCCTCCTCCTGCTCAAGCCTTCTTTACGTCCACCAGCCCCTGAGTGGGATCTGAATGTGGTCTTACAGCGGATTACTTGTCCGCCATTTGAACCTATGGCTACCTGCCCTCTCCGTTTTCTCTCCTGGAAAACCTTGTTTCTGGTAGCTCTTACCTCTGCTAGGCGAGTGAGTGAACTTCAGGCACTAGTGTCTGATCCTCCTTACACTAGGTTCTACAGGAATAGGGTAGTCTTACGGACTCACCCTAAGTTTCTTCCTAAGATTGTCTCACCTTTTCACCTCAATCAGGAGGTGGTTCTTCCGACCTTCTTTCCCAGGCCGCATGCCAACCGGGCTGAGATGGTTTTGCATACCCTGGACTGTAGGAGGGCGTTGTCCTTCTACCTTGACCGTACGCGGGAGCATCGAAGGGCTGTTCAGCTCTTCGTTTCTTTTGACCCCAATAAGTTGGAGCTCCCTGTCTCCAAGCGTACTTTGTCCATGTAGGTCGCTGACTGTACCGCCTGGGCTTATGGGGCAGCCGGCCTCTCGTTGGAGGGTCAAGTCACGGCTCATCGTGTCAGGGCGAAGGCTGCGTCAGTGGCTCATCTCCGCTCTGTTCCGTTGGCAGACATCTGCCGGGCTGCTACTTGGTCTTCAAGCCAGACGTTTGTGGCCCATTACTGCCTTGAGAGGGAGTCCCGCAGGGACAGTGCTTTCGGACAGGCAGTACTCCATAATCTTTTTGGGGTTTAGGCAACTCCTACCCTCCGACCCTGGTGTTGGGCTACCGGTCGGGGGCGTTCTCAGAGAAGATTCCTTCCTTATGTGCTGATGAGCTAGAGGGAGCTCATTTTTTCCGCTTGAGGTCTCCGGTAGCCTTAAGCTGGGGAGTCCCATATGTGAGGACTGACTTCCTGCTTGGTCCTGGAGAAAGAGTAGTTACTCACCTGTAACAGGTGTTCTCCAGGAGCAGAAGGAATCAGTCCTCACAACCCTCCCTCCTCCCCTTGGAGTTGCAGTCATATGATTTGTTTTTGCTAATTTTTTGCTGTCTTTTAGCTATGTCATCAGACTGAGCAAGATGGCACCCTTGGGCGTGAAGGGGACCACGCATGCGCGCTGCAATTCCCAAAGGCTTTCTTTGAAAGCTGGGGAAATGCTCTGCACGAGGGCTCCGTCGGCGCCGATGTCACCCATATGTGAGGACTGATTCCTGCTGCTCCTGGAGAACACCTGTTACAGGTGAGTAACTATTCTAAATTGATTCTTCTTGTGTCTGTTTCTATGTGCAAATATATGCACACATATTTCTCTATAATAAAAAAAGGGTGGGGGGGATGGAAGGAAGGAGTCTAGGTAACTGTAAATGAAGATTTCTTGTGCCGAAGGCAAGTGCAGGCCAGCTCCAAAAGATCAGAAAGGACTGCAGAGGGGTAGAGGAGTCAAGATGGTGGCAGCCAGAGTGACAGTTTTATTTCTCTAATGGGGAAAAAAGCAGAAGGTAAAAGCAGTTTTGAAGCCCTCTCAATCCCCAGATGCTGCTTCGCCCTTACCTGCAGCAGTTTCTGGACCATTGGATCACTATTTCACACAACCCTTTGCGGTGTCCGACGAATTCGGAGGATGTTAATCTGGCTGCAGTTTTGCTGGAGCAGGAGAGCTCAACAACTGCTTCAGGTCTGTCTTTCTCCTCCGAGACACAGCAAACGCCGAAGGTTCTGTGCACTCAGCGGCCTCCTGTGGCAAGCCTGCAGCAAGACTTTCCCCTGTAGAGGAATGGGTCTTTTCTGTTGGGAGGGCCAGGCTCAGGAGCGATTAAAGCGGTAGCCCCATATACCCCGGAAGAGCTCAAAGGTGTGACTTCCTCAGCTTCTTTGGCAGGAGATTCAGCAGCAGGGGTAGCTGCCGTGGGCGGTGGAGAGTCTGCTGTCGGGTGATGGAAGGAGGCTTAACTTCTCTTGCTAGATCTACTTTGTTTCCCTGGTTCGTCCTGTGAATTTCATCTTAGAATCGATATGGACTGCGATTGCATCATCAGGTGAGACTTTGGTTTCTCAGTTTTCCGCCTTGACAATGAAAGTGAATTCTAACACCATAGTAATTGAACAGAATACTAATAAGATTGTAGCGGTACAGACTAAGTGAGCTGAGATTCAATCAAGATAGATTTCGCAGGAGTCAGTCTGAAGCTTTTATTAAGAACGTTGTAGCAATTAATGCCAAGGTTGAACAGCTAGAAAATTTGTCTCGAGCATGTAATTTAAGGCTTATCAATTTTCCTCGGGTTCAGATTGTGTCTGTACGGGATATGTTTAAGGCATATTTAACAAAGATTTTGGCTGTTCCTATGAATTCCCATCCTCCCGTGGTGAGAGTGTATTATCTCCCACTAGGTAAGAAGACCCCCTTCTAGCGATGTTATGGGGACTCAGCAAGCTGACAGTTTAAATGTCTCTGAATTTTTGGAAAGATCGCAAGAAGAATCATTGTTGCCCTCAGTGTTGATTGTGTCTTTTGCACTTTCGTCAGACAGGGGAGTGGTTGTTGAAACTGTTTTTTCACAAAAGGAATTTATTGTTTAGGGATCTGTTGATTCATATTTATCCAGACCTTGCTAAGGATACACAATGGCGATGTAGAGAATTTCTTCTCCTTTGTCCAGGAGTCCATCAGCTGGGTGCGCTCTTTTTCTTAAAGTACCCTTGCCAAATGCATGGTGAAATACCTATTCATTTCTTATATTTTTTTATGAGCCCTCCCTACTGCTGGCCTTATATGGCCCTCCTGTTGTAGGTCACTCTGACATATAAAGCATTTATCTCCAGGAACAAGCAGGAATGAGTCTTCACATATGGGTACGTCGGTACTGACGGAGTCTGCGCGGGAACGCTTCCCAGCGTCCAATCAAAGAGCTTTTGGAAGCATCCCACCACGCCTGCGTGCTGTCTTCCCGCCTTTCCCAACTGCCTCTCCTCAGTTTTTGTTTTCCACGGAGCCCGCAGGACGTCCTCCTGTCACTGCAGAAATTTCTTGTTTTATTTCTTTAGTTTTCTTGTGGTCGCGGCTGTCTTCCTGACGCCACCGGTACCGCCGGTGTTTTCTTTTCTTTTCTTGTAAAATCTTCCTTTTTCATGGGATATTTTTTCTTCATAGTGTCCCGTGGTTTCTTAGGCCTTCAGGCCTCTTCTTTTCCTTCATGGAACCGCCAGCCACTTTCTCCAAGAAATGTTCAGACTGTGGCGGTACAACTTTATTTTTAGACCCTCGAAGTCGGTGTCTAACCTGCTTGGGTCCTGAGAACAGTTTGGTAAGAAGAGGTTTTCAACATCGAGGTTCCCTCGATACACGGTTTCCCTCCAACTTCGGGGCACCGTCCCCTTCTTCTTCCACACAGGATCAGGTAACCCACAAACAGTCTGTTAAGACTAGCCAGCCCTCGAGTGGTAGGTCTCATGCACAACATGTAGACGGCTCTGACCTTGCCCTCGAGGGCCCACTGGCTTCAAAACCCCGGCGGGAGTCTTCGGTCTCCAAAGCCTTTCAGGAGTTTCAGGTTGTTCCTGGGGTTCACCCCTCACAGAACATACCTGAGCCGTATCCGGTGGTGGCAGCCGCTTCGAGCGGTACCGATACCCCGGCATCGGCACTGGTGTTGGATGAGACACTCCTCACCATGGATGGTCATCTGGCGTCCTCGGTGCCTTCGGGACCGGTGGATACACTCCAGACTGACTTTCCATTATCGGTACCAGCACCGATACTACCACCGACGTCGGTACCCTCCAGACGTGCATCGATAGCCTTGCTTCTTTTGATGCCGAGTCTCGAATCGATCTCCAGTCTGGAGGACTGCGTACCAACTCGCCTTGGTACCGGCTCTCGGTGGTACCGAAGGCTCGGTTCCGATGATTCGGATCCGCAACTCTCGGTTCCCTCGAGGCCGATTGAGCTGCCCTCGATGCCGAGTTTGGAATCGATCTCTAGTCTGGGCAACTGGGTACCAATACGCTTTGGTACCGACACTGATCGATACCGGTGGCTCAGTACCGAGGATAGCGCCCGGAGGTTTTCGGTTACCTCGGTACCGATTGAACGGTCACTGATGACTGCTCCAATGTCTCTGTCGGGCTCGATTCCGACATCGGTACGGGTATTGGCATCGGTACCGGTATCCACAGTAGCATCGTGGCCAACTCCTGCCATGCTTTTTTCAACAGGATCGCTCCCTTCTATACCAAGCTTATAGTTGATACCTGGCATGGACAATGTGGTAATGACGGTCGCTGCTCCTGACAGCCAGTACCGGCGACCATCCTTTAAGCATTCCACACTGCACTCTGCAGGATCTTCTATTCCTATATATCTGGATAGCTCTGTCGGTGCTCAGGCTAGTTCTTCAGATCTAACCTGTCCAAGGGAGAGTCCTGTTGGGGATCCCTCTTTTCAGAGTTTCCTCCTGGATATAGCAAGATCTCTTGCCATTCCTATCCCAGGACATGATCCTGCACAAGGCTCT
Source organism: Ichthyophis bannanicus (assembly GCA_033557465.1). NCBI lineage: Eukaryota > Metazoa > Chordata > Amphibia > Gymnophiona > Ichthyophiidae > Ichthyophis > Ichthyophis bannanicus. The sequence continues at coordinate 1,769,381,149 of CM066031.1, forward strand.
GTTTCTACCAAAGCAAAGGAGAACATAATGCTTCCTTTGCATCATTCCTTGCAGGATCTCCTTCTAGGAATGTGGGAAACACCTTTAAGGGTACCCCCACCTTCCAGAGCAACTGATCTCTTATATCAGATGCCCCCCTCTCCAGGGTTTCAAAAGACTCAACTTCCTCATCATTCCATAGTAGTGGAATCAGCAATGCGGCGGGTAAAGAGTAAGAAAAAGCACTCTTCTTATCCGCCAGGTCGTGAGTCTAAGACACTAGATGCCTTTGGACGTCAAACCTTCCAGACATCTATGCTTTCTGCAAGAATTCTCTCATATATTTTCTATATGAGTCTATCTCTTGAGGAGGTCACAAAGCAATTACATCTTTTGACTCCTTCCCTTCCAGAGTTCAAGAGTGCAGACTATTCTTCACTGCTCAAGCATCTCCATAATATCTCTTGGTTTCTTACTTGTGCTTCCCTAGACTCTTTTGAGTCTGTTAGCAGGACTTCTGCTATAACTATAGGGGCACAACGTAGAGTCTGGCTCCAAGCTTCAGACTTGGACAAATGGGCACAGCACAGACTGGGACATACTCCTTGCTCTGGAGACAATCTTTTCAACAAGGAGTCTTTACGTCAGGTTACTCAGTTGTCCACTGACTTACCTGTTCCTAGGGGCTGTTCTGCACCACCTTCTGTCCCAGTAGGTAGGAAATGTCCTGCCAAACTTTCTTCCCATAGGAGAAGGTTTTATGCATCATCTGCCCATCATACAGATGTTCCCAAACAGGGGAAGCATCATCCTGGTCTGCAGAGTTCAACCTCTCGCCAGGCTTAGCAAACCCAGCAACCACAGGGTTTTTGATCAATCCATCAGATGCTTGTGACTCTTGGGATTAGAATCTGTAGTTGCTTCTTCTCAATAGAGGCAATCCACTGCTGTCATTCTAAATCCTAAACATGGATCTCTTCCCGAAAGACATCCATTCTTTCTATGTTCTATGAGCTGTCAGGATGTTCATGCTTCTAGGTCACAGGGTTCTCCTCTTCTTCCTGCTAGGGAAAGAGGTCTATCCACTATCAAACGATAGTTTCCTGTGCCAGCATGTCTTTTTTCCTTTCTATAAACTTACTACTTTGTAAGTTTTCTTCAGCTCCTTTCTCTTTACCCTCTTACCAGGTTTCTCCTCTGTAAGAGCAGTATTGCTTCACTGGAGGCTTTTTCTTCAGCCTCTCTTGTTTTCTTACTTTTCCAGTGCGGAGTTCTCTTCTCTGAGTTGACTCCTCTTTTTCAATCTTGCTTTGAAGCAGTTCATCAGACACGTCCAGAGTTTTCTGCTCCTGCTTTGTCTGTTCTTTCTGTTTTTAAACAATACCATTCTTTCTGCTGTCTGGCAAGCAGCTGCCAATGCAGGAGCCTTAATGTTTGGACCACTGGTTCTTGTCCACCAGCAACCAGATTTGTCCTCCACTAACATTCTGTCTGGTCTTAGTAGTGGCTCCAAGTCAGTGCTGTCATCTGTCTTGGAAATTTTTTCACTACAAGCTTGTTGGATTGTCTTCTCTTTCTGCCATCTCCATTCCCCTGGGTTTGGCAGCATAGTTGACATAGGTACTGGCTCTCCTGCAGCCAGTTCTATCTCCTCATTCTCCTGCATCATGCTCTCTGCAATTCTACAGAGAAGCTCTCCACTATGGGCCCTTGCTAGAGAGCATGGGGGGCTTCTTCTCCAACAGCTATACTAGATGGTTGAAAAAGGCTTTTTCAGTCATGTCTCCCATGACTAGAAAAGTTCTCCTTTTTAATATAAAGGACATAGGCCTCCTCTTATGTGAAAGCTTGAGGAGTTGCTAATTCCCTGCTTTGGTCCATAGTATTTCCAATCGGGAATATGTTTTCTCCTTCCAGCTCGTCCTCATGGTAAGAACGCATGATATCCTTTTTGCCCTTAAAAAGGTCAGCATGGTATCTCATTCCTATGCGTCTTCTGTTCACTTACCATGCTAGAGTTCTAGAATACTCAGGACTTGCTGGCTGCAGACTGATATCATCCTCTGCTTGTCACGTAACCATCCTGGTTATTCTACTACCTAGCATCCCTGTAGCCATAACCAGTGGGAATTGATTCTCTATATATCTTCTCAAGTAGGTTCCACCTTCTTGTTATTAGATGAATCTTTCCTCTCCACATTTTCCTATGTGAATACCTTTTTGTAGGCATATCTCTGTCTGCTTCATTGCAGACTTCCATATAGAGGCCTATATATTCATACCTATAGCACACATCTTACAGATGTCTATGTCTATTATTTGTGTGTATTTTATGCCCTTCATATCTCACTATAGATATATTCTCATATATCTAAATGTTATATATATATATTTATATATATATATATATATATATATATATATATATATATATATCTGTCGAGATATTTTACTATCGGTAGATATGTATTCTGCTTTATCTACCTGACTGTCGAGGCTCATATAGCTATATGATTCTGACAGATGGGCTTTACCCATACTTATGCTATCCAGTATGTTTTGGGGTCCTACACTCACAACCACTTTGGTAGTTAACACCTACCATAACCTTAAGGTTAGGTACCTCTGAAGCTCTCCATGTTCCAATATCTCTCCTAGCTGACTTCAGTTAGGAGAGACATTGCGGATCTTCAGCTCATCACAGGCTCTAACGCCTCCGGCTTTTGTCCTTTCTTTTGGGATACAAGGGGTTCCCATACCCTTTCTCCCCACAAGGACTGGGCCTGTTTGTCCAAATCGGTTAGCCTTTCTCTTTTTGTTCCTAAGAGTGAGCCACTCTGCCGCCAAAAGAGTTCGGCTTTTATCATAAAGCCTTCCGCTGAAGGCCCACCGTTTTTGTACTACCCCAGTTTTTCCTACTGGGGTTACCTGTTACCTTTCAGGATTCTGACCTCCATTGCTTTTCCTACAGGTTTACTACCTCCACTTACAGTGAGGTCCTTCTCAAGGTTCCTCTACTGGGTTCCCCAGTAGATCCCATGAACCTCCATACTTCTCTGAAGTCCTGTTAGGGGAGGTCCATATTGCAATATTTTTTCTTTGTAATATCATTGATGACAATTATCATTCCACACATGGACTCCTTGTCTGCAATCCTATGCTAGGTTAGCTGTTCCACAGCATCTTTCTTTCTTCAACTCCTACCCTCCATCCTCAGGATGCCTGGTGTTGTGGGGGATAGCATGTTCCAACCTATGACATGCTGGGACTCCAGGCATCTTAGCTTGGGAGTCCCCATATGTGAAGACTCATTCCTGCTTGTTCCTGGAGATAGCACAGTTACTTACCTGTAACAGGTGATCTCTGGGAACAGCAGGAATAAGTCTTCACAACCCACCCACCTCCCCAGGAGTTGTATCTCTATCTATCTTTCCTTTCCTCTCTCTCTTTGTCTCAGCTTTAAAACTTAACTGAGGAGAGGCAGTTGGGAAAGGCGGGAAGGCAGCACGCAGGCGTGGTGGGATGCTTCCAAAAGCTCTTTGATTGGACGCTGGGAAGCGTTCCCGCGCAGACTCCGTCGGTACCGACGTACTCATATGTGAAGACTTATTCCTGCTGTTCCCAGAGATCACCTGTTACAGGTAAGTAACTGTGCTTTTGCTTTATACAGTAGTCTGACCCCTCCTAGTGCATCACAGGATGCACCACACAGGGTCAGATGCCACCAGTTTTCAAGATGGTGGCGCAGGGGCGGGAGTATGTGGACAACGCTCCCACTCCAGATTACAGACACTGGGAGGGGGTGGAGAGGTTCAGGGACCACTGTGCCACCACGGATTTGTTTTCTTTGAGGGGGTTCGGGGCCACTGGCTACTAGAGATAACTTTTGTTTGGGTGGGGGGATCGGGGCCTCTGGGCCACCAGGGATTTTGTTTCTGTTGAGGGGGTCGGTAACCTGGAGGGGCAGCGGCCCTCCAGACAGTGTGTTAAACTTCACCTCAGATGGCCTTGTTTCTCTGTGACAGCATACCAGCAGGAGAAGGAGGTATCTGCAATTTTATACAAGAAAGGACAAGAGCGGAACACCAAAAACCACAGCCTGACACAAGAAAAATTCCAACAGCCTTTATTGGTAGACCCAAATTTAGCCATATTAATTTGCTTATTTTGAATAGCATGAAAACTAGGCCCGTTTGTGACTCTTAGGACTGGAGTTACATACCTCTGAACACTGGGACCCGATTCTACCGTTGTATTACTTTCAGGTCAAGGTAAGGTTTTTAGTGCATTCTAAAGAAACTCACACTCAACTTGTCTGTATTATACCTCACATAAATATGGGCAGGCATCACTTTAATACCATTCTTATCCGATCCCAATCACACTTATGTAATCGTGCAAAAATTTAAAAAGAAAATGCCAGCCTAACCCTACTGCTTTCTCTTTCTTGCAATTCTGTTTTTACTGGAAATTTAAGCACCATGTTACATGGGGTGGGGATAAGAAATTAAGGTAGGACTGAAAGATCATGATGCAATGGATTTTGGCTGGCAGTGCTGCACTGACTTCATTTCACCATTGTGCGTGTTCAGTTTATACATAAAACAATGCACACAAAAGAAGCTTTTATGGACCAAAGCGAGGCTTAGATGGACTAGCAGACCCCGTTTCACAGAAACAAAGCTGCCTAATAGGGCTGAACTGTTCTGGATCAAATGTAAAACCTAAGGACACCTGTTCTAGCTTTCTTTGTGAGTGAGTGTTTAATGATGTTGCTAGTTCTTAAAGAATCTTGCATCAGAATTTTTTTTAAATCCTTCTGGAGTTGCTCTTTCATCAGTTGTGAACCACCATGTAAGATATGAGGCAAACCTTTCCCTAAAGTGCTTCAGATTTATGATCCATGGGGGGGAGGGGGTGGTCGGGAGAGGAAGCTGAGAGCTGCAGTTCTCTGAAAGACAAACCTTGCAGTTTTATGTCACGTTTCTTTATGTAAAGTGATGACATTCAGTCACAGCTTCTCAAATTGCATGTGTTCCGTGTGTTTGTCTGATTCTCTGTCAGAATTTTATTAAGCTAAATTATTGAGCCTGGTAGAGTGCTGTATGCGGTCGACTAAAGTATTTACAGTCTTTCCAGCTACTTTTAACACAGAAAAATATATAGACTCATTAAAGCACATTGTTTAATTACTTTTTTCTGAGTATTACAGGAATGTTAGTTCAGATTTTGTCTTTTATTGTGGGAAAGGGTTCAGGCTTGTGTTCACGTGGTTGAGGCCTCTGCTTCTGTATGGCAGCAGTGATCTTTCAAAAGAGGATAAACATATAATCCCTATTACTCAGTGCCCATTACAGTAAAACCCTAGTCTAACAGTGATTTGAAGGATGTATTTGCAAGTTCAGTTGAAATGACAGTTTTATTACAAATCACACTTTGCAGCTGTCATGTTATGAAAAGTTATTGGTACTAAAATTTGTTTCAGATATAGAGCACTTACTCAATTTTAAATAAGCATGCTGTTTCCCCTTATGAAGTAAGACATGTAGGAGATCATTTTAGAAGCATCTACACATGGAAATAGCAGTGTTTCCATGTGCAGATTGCATACATGTGTAAATGCCAATTTCAGAAAGTCACTATTTACATGTCTAAATGTTCAGGAGGGTGGAGGAGTAGTCAATGCAGTGGCCTGATGACCAAGAGACCAGGGTTTGATTCCCACTGGTACTCCTTATGGCCTTGGGGAAATCACATTACCTTCCAATGCCTTAGAAGAAGGGCCTAGCAATCTTCTTGAGAGGGAGGAGTGGTCTAGTGGCTAGGACAAGGTATTTCAGGCCAGAGGGCCGGGGGTTCAAGTCCCACCTGGGGACAGCAATCTCAGGCCGGAGGGACTGGGATTTCTAGTCCTATACTCCTTGTGGTCTTGGGCAAGCCACTTAACCCTCCATTGCCCATGTTCCCTGTAAGTATTATCGTATGTGTCTCATATCCCCTCATGTTAAATGTATCCCCCAATTGACCGCTTTGACCCGGTGAAAAGCAGGATATAAATGCAGCTAAATAAATAAATAAATTCTTCCGGTCACAGCTTGCCAAGAAAACCCAGGGACTGCAGGGTTGCCAGGAGTCAACATTGACTCAACAGCACACACATTTGCAGATGTCCAGGACGCAGAGTTTTCAAGAGGTATGGGTTGTGCAAAAAATTATGCATGTATTTCCCATTTTGCAATAGGAATAAATCTACAGTTTAATAAATTTACTTGGCAACTTCAGCACCTGCTCCAGGGCACATACAAGTGCCAGCTCCCTGACCATTTGGACCTGGGACCTCCGCCACTGATTCAGGGGGCAATTGTGTTCAGTTCAGTGGAGTCTGCCACTCCCTCAAAAATTTAATACAGAGTTATTTCGCTTGGCTCATTAAAACTCTTGTACATGCAGCTTTTTAAAATGTGACATATATATATTTTTTTTTGTGTCTTCAAGTCCGTGCTTACTCTTGCGACCCAGCTGCCTCTAGGTTTTCTTGGCAATGTATCACTGGAAGTAGATTGCCAGGCCTTTTCTTCTGAGGAAGTGGAGGGTAAAGTGACTTGTCCAAGGTCACAAGGAGTGCCAGTGGGAATTGAACCCTTGATCTTAGGCATCTACACATATAGAGGCCAATGCTTGCACGAATAGAGCTCCGATTGATACCACTTTTTCTGCATGTGTATGTTTCTAAAATGGATGCTGCTACTGTATGTGCCAGCAAATACACATGTACTCCTGCATGTCTTTATATATATTTTACAAGAGCTTTGTATTTGGCAGAGCCTTTTATAAAATAATGTTAAAGTCCCAAATTAGATATCCCCATTCCCATGCAGAGCCCCTATCTAAATGAGACTTATATTTTGGAAACAGGATAATAAAGTGGTAAATTTGTTTGTTTGTTTTTATTCAGACAGCAATTTATTATTATGCTGATTTGTAATGTTATTGCTAGATTGCATACACTTCAGAATCTCATAAATAGAATAGGGCAGCAAAGAAAACGTGTCAAGCAGCTGGTTATATACGTAAGATGAGCATTTTCCCATCATTTTATTTTCTGGCTAAATGCCTGCATTTAATTACTGCATGTATACCATAAACATTGTAAAGAAGCTGCCATGGAAACAGTTGTTTTCCAGAGTTGCTAAATTTACTCTGAGTTGAATATTAACACAGTGCCTGGCAGTACTTTAAAAGCAAAAATAGCTCAAGCGTGACTCACTATGAGTCATTCACAGCAACTCCTGCTATCCAGCCTAAAGCTTGACATTGAAAAAGCTGGCAATGTGCGTCGCTACATTTTTCTAGGAACTCTGAGCATATTTCATTCTTGTGAATTCTGTTGTGCAACAGCATTGAACAGAGCAATTTGTTTATTTTCCTTTCAAGAGCAAATGGAGCAGAGAATGGTGAAACAAGTATTTTTGAGGGATATTTGGAAAAACCTGGCTTCTGAGAATTCTGCTTCTGAGGGAAAGAAATCAAAGGTTAATGGGAAAGTAAAGTCCACAGGTTATTCAAGTTCAGTTTCATTGCTGTTAAGGATAGTACAAATTGGATTTGCCATCCAAAAATTATGGATTACTATTGAATCATGGCACGCTATCAAAATATTCTTTTTTGCAGTCAAGTGGGTTAGAGTTGTTCTGTGAGCTGCTTTTGTGGGAGTTTAATTGTCCTTAAAGGGTAAATAAGGATAGCTGGCTTTATTTCCATTGACCGCATAATTTTAACAAGCCAGCCAAGGATTTGGACATAGTGGGGAGAGTGTTCTGCTGACTAAGAACACATGTAAGGGACTAACAAAATAGTTACTAAGCCATGGGTATTACTGAGAGAAACTCTGAATTCCTATTCAAGCAATTTCATTTAATTTGTAAATTTTTATATATTTGTACAATACTATAGTTAAACATTGAGTTGTAAAACTAGAATACTCTCTCTTTGTAGAAGTCTCTTTACAGTCAATAGGAGATATAATGGATGTCTTGTGTTCCATTAATAATTCTTGTATATTTGTTATAGCAATCCAATTCTGTTATCACAGATCCCATCTGTAAAAAAGAGAAACCAAATTAATTAGGCTCCCGGTTCAATTTGAATAAAATCATCATTGTAATTGTTTTATTCACTTGGAATTTAACTCAGCCACCTTTTATATTTAAAAGGATCATATTTAAAAGGATAAAAGGGTGGAGTTAAATACTATTTTATTTGCATAGTTCAGGGATGATTGTGTTATTCATGAGTGGTAAAAAACACAAATGAGCAATGCAGCGATGTCCCTAACAAATGGAATCTAAATTTAGGGCCTTTCTACTAAAGTGCAGTAAGCATCTGGTGCAGCTTTTATCACATGGTAATTTAGCATGGACCATTGTTAATGGTTACTGTGTAATAAAACCAGCACTGTGATAAAAAGACCCATGCTAAATGCTTAGCACATTGTTGGAACGGGTTTGGAGCAGAGATCAGGCACGGGCCTCAAGTGATGTTATAGTGTGCCAGCTGCCCAATGGTGTGGCTGTACCTAATCTCACCTCAGGAGGTGGCATTAAGTGTAGCCGTGGTACCAGTAGTTCTCCGGGACCAAGCAGGAAGTCAGTCCTCACATATGAGTGATGTCACTGATGGAGCCCACGTGGGAATGGCCCAGCATCGCAACAGACTTCTGGGCACTGCAAGGTTAGCTCTTCCAAGAGGATGTACAGGCCCTCTTAGCCGATCGGGTCGTGGAATTGGTTCCTCTGTCTCAGACGGGAAAGGGGTTCTACTCCTGTTATTTCCTAGTTCCCAAGAAACAAGCGGGTTCCAGCCCATCCTGGATCTTTGGAACCTCAACCGGTGCCTAGTGAAGAAAAAGTTCAAGATGGTATCCCTGGAATGTTGTTGCTGTGCTCCTTAGATCTAAAAGCTGCTTACACGCACATCCTCATTCACCCTCTCCTTTGTCCATATCGTCGCTTCATGCTCAGCGGACATCATTATCAGTACAGGGCCTTGCCTCCATCCTAAGGGTCTTCCCAAAATGCCTAGCGGTCATTGCTGCCTTTCACCGGATCCAGGGAATCTTTGTCTTCCCCTACCTGGATGATTGGCTGATCAGGGGTGGGACTCTGGGCAAGGTACATCGGTCCACACAATGTGCGACTCAGGTGGTGAAATAGCTGGGCTTTGTCATCAACTACCACATGTCTCACCTGCAGCCCTCTCAGTGCCTCGAGTTCATTGAGGCTCTCTTCAATACTACTCTAGCTCAAGCCTTCCTACCACCTGACCGGGCCCAATGCCTCATCACTTTTGTTCAGGACATCCAGTATTGCCCGCATGTGACAGCTCGACAGATGTTGCCCCTCCTAGGGCACATGACCTCTGTAGTCCATGTCACTCCCTTAGCATGGCTTCAGATGCGTCAGGTGTAGTAGATGCTCTGCACAAAGTGACGACAATTGACTGGCCGTCTCATCAGCAAGGTCACGGTCAGTCCGCTTCTACACAACTCCCTTTCCTGGTAGCAGCAGCCGAGTGCTGACAATGGATGCCTCCAAGCTGGACTGGGGGGCTCATTTGGATGGCCTGCACATGCAGGGCTTTTGGATGGCCTGAGAGAGCCTCCATCAGATCAACTTCCTGGAACTCCGGGCCATAGCCAATACCCTTCGGATATTTCAGCAACACCTCTCCAACCAGGTCGTCCTCATATAGATGGACAACCAGGTGGCCATGTTTTGTATCAACAAGCAGGGCGGTACGGGCTCGTACCTCTTCTGTTGGGAGGCAGTCCAACTCTGGAAGTTTGCCTGTAGTGCACACACTGCATGCTTCCTAGGGCAGTTCATTTGCTAGGAGAGCTCAGTGTTTTGGCGGATCGGCTCAGCAGAGTTCTCCAACCATATGAGAGGACCCTCAACAGGCAGGTGGCCCGCCGCATCTTCCAGATATAGGGCACACTGTCCATAGATCTCTTCGCCACTCCTCACAAGAACCAGCTGCCCCAGTTTTGCTTCAGGATCCCATGTGACAATTGCATAACCTGTCCAATGGATGTGGTGCTCACTTAACTGCTCCACCTCGCCAACTCTGGTCTTACGTTCAACTTAGTGAGAGTGCACCTGAGCTCTCTGGCCGCTTATTATCACGCTGAGGCTGATGCAACTCTCTCTGCTCACCCACTTGTAATGTGCTTTATGAGAGGCCGCTTGTTGTCCCATCCCCCACTACACCCACTGCCAGTAGAATGGGACTTTAACGTGCTGTTGGGGCAGCTGCTCGCTTTCCCATTCGAACCGCTTGCCTCCTGTCTGCTGGAAGGTCATCTTTTTGGTAGAACTCACCTCTGTGCATGGAGTCAGTGAGCTGCAAGTGCTAGTAGCACACCCACCATACACCAGGTTCTGTAAGAATAGGGTGGTCCTCTGCACACCCTAAGTTCCTACCTAAGGTAGTGTCTGCTTTCCATCTCAGCCAGTCGGTGGTACTTCCCACCTTTTTCCCCAAGCCTCACGCCAACAAGGCACACTTGCATGGTGGACCTCTCAAAAGCTTCCTTTGGAAGCTTGAAATCATTCCTGCATATGGGGTCCATCGGTGATGTAACCTATATGTGAGGAATGATTCCTGCTGTTTCCGGAGAACACCCGCTACAGGTGAGTAACTAAACTTTCAGTAGCATGGCTGCTGCCCAGTAGCATTTCAAAAAAGAAATCCCCATATGGCCAAACTCATCTGATCTGATCCCCTCCCAATCAGGCCCTCCATTGGGCAATATCTCCTCATTTGACAGTAACACCCGCCCCCTCGGAACAACATCCCCTTCTAACCAGAATGCTCCAATATGGCCTCCTCACAGTAACATCCATCCCTTCCCCAAACATAACCCCCCCCCCCCCTCACGGGACTTTACTTAAGGGTCTGTCTGATAGTCTAAGGGCAGGAGCCACCAAGTTCCAAAATGACAGCAGTAACCCAAATGAGGGCTGCTACAAGACTACCTCGACAGGTTGCTTTTGCCATTTTGGAACCCAGCAGCTACTGAAGTAGGAGCAGAAGGAGACCTTTCCTGCCCAATACCACTGAGACTACCTTGGGAATGTTCCTAAGGTGCTTCTGTTTGGGGGGGGGGGGTTCCTGGGGTGTGTGGAAGGGTTTGGATTTGGGTAGTATTGCAGTTGGATGGAAGGGTGCTGATCAGGGGAGTCTAGTTGAGGGGGGGGGCTTGATGTTAGTGTAGATCGCATCAGAGGGGGGCTGTCTTGTGCTGCCGTGACAGCTGTCTTTTTTTTGTAGTGCCAGGTGCACACATACTATCTGCTGAAGCATGGACCACAGGCAATATAATATATTGCCTGTGGTCCATATGTGGTAAATATATTCTGTGCAGTAATTGCAGGGAAGATGCTGGGCTCAACCTCTGCATTTACTGTACAGGTTTTGCACTTACCACACCTTTCGCAGTTAAGATGCAGTAAGTACAAAGCCTTACCGCACTTTAGTAAGAGTCCCTCAATTCTTTAACTATGCCCAGTGCACATGGTTTATTTTTATCATTTTTCTTTTTAGCCCTTTTGGTTTTCTTTTGTCTTTGCCAGTATGCTCCCAATTCATGCAGCTCTCTCCTTATTGTCATGTCTAAGCATAGCTGTCCCACAGAACTAGTGTAGGGGACAGAACCCCTGCAAAGAAGTAATATATCCTGGCAAGCTTGCAAAGATGGGAACCAAAGGCACATGAATTCTCAGGCCTGCAGTTTCCTCTTCTCTTTTACCTATTTACCCTGACTCCATCTATTGAGATTTACCTTGCACAGAGTGTAAGATCTCAGGTGACTGAGAGTACATGTGGCATATCCAGACAATAATCACATCACTAATGTGTCTCCTTCCCTTCTCTTTCCTTTACTGTACTTCAAACTGGCTGAGAATCCCATATTTGTAATTCTTCCAGTCTTACCATGTTGAAGGGGTATGTCTACTAGCTGTCATTGTGGTGCTAATGCAGGGAAATTGTGCCACGGTGAAAGCTAATGTGGAACAAATGCTGCCGCTGCAGGCAGTTTTCCATGATAGTTGCATTTCATGCATTAACAGTGCGAGTGGGTGGGGTGTGGGTGAAGAGTCGGTTTGCCTGTACTGTATGGTTACTGCACGTTTTACAGACATCATAGATGCAGCTAACACCATCTCTGTGGGTGGTTGTTGCTGCATCAGTGATGCTGTCTCACTGCAATCCCTGCATTTTCACCATGTTACCTGCTGGGGAAATGCTGGGCACGCTCTTAACAGATAACACATGACTTTTGCAGCTACCGCGACACTTTTGCAATTAACGCATGTCATCAGCTACAAAAGCCTACCGCACTTTAGTTAACGTAAATCTGTGATTGATCCTGAATTGTTGTTTTCCATTGGGAGCAATTTTCTGAGACATTGGGATAGTGCACATGACGTATTTTTTTCCTTATTTCAAACTTGTGCTTTTGAGGGTTCTAGCCACAGTTGCTGCCCTGGATATTTTTCTTGTGATGTCTAGTTTGTTTCATAGGACAGGAATTCATGCTCTATTTCTGTTTTTAAAGCCTAAGAATAAACGAGTTCCCCCTCCCCTCCCCAATTAGTTTTATCTCTAAAATGCTGACAAAGTAGTAAGTATTGGTCTTTGTAAAACATCACATAAAAATGAAGTAGTTTATTTGACCAGAATTGTCGTCTTTGCACAGTCCTCCAAGAATATCTGCCTAAGTATTTGTAAAATGTCTGTCCTTCCTTTTGGTACTAGGCATATGTGTCTAGGTATATGCAATATATATCTCAAATGATTCATTGTTTAAACTCAAAGCATGACTGAATGTGCCATAAGAAACTTAATGCAATTTCTGGGCAGTGTAAGATGTAAAGCCTTCGCCTTGAGCCTCTTGACATACCTGATGCATGCCATAAGACTTAGGTTTCATTTAGCTCATCCAGTTATAACTTATTGCTTGCATAAGCTGCCGTCTGTTAAAATGCTAATGTGGGGCTAAGTCAGCATGGCCTCTACACAATGTAATATGAAGGCAATTTATGTAATGACCTGAAATTTAGATTGCCAGGAAATATGATTTTCTTGGTATGTTTTATAAAGTAATGTGGTTGCCTAGCATAGTTGTATAAGTGAATGGTAATGTATTCTATTAGACACAAGCTGGATAAAACCTGACTTTCATGAGTTCTCATGTTTATATATCTCTGCTACTTTAAAACTGAGGAAGTTCTCAGCCTCTCTTCTTGCCTTGTTTCTGTATTAAAATTTAAGGTTTTAGTTGCAGGGACCAGTCATTACTGTAATGTAGCCCAAGGTCCATCCTTGCATTTGCAGCTGTAACTAAATTCCAATCTTATCTACTCTTGTTAAAGGCACTGTTCTTTCTCTGGGAACAAACAGGAAGTCAGTCCTCACATATGGGTGACGTCAGCACCGACAGAGCCCGTGCGGATCGGATCCCCAGTTTTCATAGAAAGCCTTTGGGACCTACACTACGGATGCGTGATCATCTTCCTGCCCAAAGGTGCCATCTTACTTCAGTAGTCTTTTTTCCACGGAGCCCTGCAGACATGCTGTCTGTGCATCCCAGTTAAAGTGGATTTTTCCCACTGTTTCTCGGTAAATTTTCTTCTTTCTTCGGTATCGATAACCTTTCGCTGCCCTAGTCCAATGCCTCAGCATCATGCTTTTCGCTTAGGTAATTTCTTTTTCTTTTATTTTTTGGCCCGTGGGTTTTTTGCTCATGGTCCAACTAGTCGAGACGTTGGAGTTTAACCTCGCAGGGCTCATTTTTCCCGCTATGTCTTTGACCAGCGGATTTAAGCAGTGTGGCAAGTGCAACCGCACTCTGTCCCACCCAGACCACCACAGTACCTGCATAAAATGCCTCAGGGCGAACCACAACATGTCTTCCTGCCCGCTTTGCCTTTTGATTTTGGCTAAGACCCAGAAGGAGCACAAAGGGCAGCAAGGGGAGCTGTTTGGCAAGTCTGCCTCAGGATCGGCGTTGGGGGGAGAGTCTGCCTTCGACACCAGCATCGAGTGATTCAGCATCTCACTCCCGAGCTCGGTCAGAGCCAAGGGACCAGCATGCATTGGCGTCATCCTAGGAGGACCTTCCCCGGGCGTCAAAGGCTTCTTCAAAGCCAAAGTTGAGGTCCAACCCCGGCTCGGAGGGGGTAAGACCTTCGGGACCCGGGCACGGAGCCCTTGACTCTGGTGATGAGGGCCAGGAGCACCCCTCCAAGCAACTATGGTGGAAAGCATTATTGACAGAGTTGGGGATCGAGTTGGTTCCCCCGATACCATTACCATCTGGGACTCCCCTACCAGGGACTCAACACCAGCCTAGGCATCCTCAAAGACGGCTCCTGCCTCAGCAGAACCATCTGGCATCGAGGTCAGGATGCTAGTCCTGGAAAGCAGCTTTGCAGCATTCATTGAGGCTCAATGAGGGCTGACTCCCTGGAGGATGCCACGCCCATCCTTGAAAGGCTGGCCCGCTCAGTGTCAACTCCATTGGCATCTGAGTCATGACCTGGTACAGCTTGGGGCGCAGTCGTGCCGGATCTCCAATACCGAGTGTCATCGACGCCGAGTCGGTCCAATGACTGCATAGCCCTAGCTGATTCCTCCGGCGCCGAGTCAGCATAGGAGATGGATGAGGAGTCTCCCGACACCATTCTTCACCAGAACATCCCCTCCAATTTGACTCCGCCACACCATCGGCGGCAGTCACCTCCAGAGGTCCTGGCTTTCCTGGAGTTTGTCCAGGAGCTGTCCCAGGCACTAGCCTACATGGAAGTGCCCAAGGACGAGCCACGTACCAAGGATCTCAAGATTCTCCAGTACGAGGCTCCTCCTCGGGAGGCACTAATGGTGCCCATGCCCCCCCCCCCCCATCCTTAAACGGCTTGTGTTCAGGATGTGGGAGATCCCGGTGACGGTGCCAGTTGTGAACCGTCGCCTCTATTCACAGTATCAAGTCAGCCGGAGCCCCAGCTTCCAGAAAATAGAACTACTACATAATTCCATGGTTGTGGAGTCAGCTATATGTCACATTAAGAGTCAGAAGACACACTCCCCCTTTTTCCCCCACTGAAAAAACGGCATTGATAATAGAGGTGTCTGTTCCAAGCGATTATTCTTGAATCATGTGGAGAGGTAGAAGAAATACTGAGAAATGTGGTTAGAAACCAAGTAAATGTGGCAGAAAGATACAGAAATATTTCCTGTTGTATTGAGAACAACAGGCCTGATTAACCCATTGCACCTTGACAAGTTGCCTATACATGCTACATCTTATGAACTCCAAGGAAGCTCTCTGGCACAGTGCAAGTATTATGGTCACATCACATTTTATACTTGCTTAAGTAAGTTTTATTTTCAATTTGTTGCTCTCTTCCAAGTGAATGGCTATTCTTAAAATAATCTTTTTCTCTCACTCACTTGACAGTCTTCTCTATTTCTCCTTGTATCTCATCATTATTCTGAAGAAACTGATTGCCCATATTACCTTCTCTTTGCAGCTCATTTTTGTGAAATCACCAATGGAGCCAGCTGCACCTACAGAACCAGCTGCACTCTCTTTCTTATCTCAAGGCTGATATCAAGGCCAGAGCTACACACTGTAAGTGCCAGACATGGACTTCTATTAGCCTCCTGTCTGGTGTCAGGTTTATTGGCTGAAACCATACTAGGACTGGGTTTTGCTGCTACCTCTCTCCTACAGACATGACATGGTCAATTGAGCTCTAAGCACATTGACCCTCTTGACCTCCATCAGTTCACAATTCTGGTCTGGTACTATTTTGCCTATGCTGGGCTTTTTTCTCTCCTTTTTAGTTCACACACTCTCTTATTTTTCCAGTAATATGGGCAATATGCTCCCACCAGTGTTCAATCACATTAAATTTAAGCTATGATTCCTAAAAATTCAACAGCAGAAAGGGGAACAGAAATTCAGGTTTAATACTTAATTGTCTCATGTTTGTAGGGGAGAGTGGAAGGAACCAGAAGAATAAATAGCCACCATCTTGTTAGCTTGCTAGTGCACCCCTGAAGAATCCTCATGCTTATCACTGTTTCAAGGTTTTCTTGATCACGTCAAGTAATCAACAGACATACACTGCTAACACCACTCTTCCACATAAAGCACTTCCTTTTTTCTTTGCCATCCTTCAGGCTCTGCTCTGCATTCAGAGATTCTTTTCTCATCTTTTTTAATCTTGTGCATGGGCTATCAATCGTGAGTTTTGAAAATTAGGATTTCCCCTTTCATGTTGTTTGTTTTTTAAAGATGGTTTTCTAACATGATTTAGAACAAAATATGTAAAAGAATCAATCAGTCTTCATTGAATGGACCATTCTTAAATTATAATATGCATAGAACACTTAAAAACTCAGAGTCTGACATTTGATCCAATTTGGCTGCTTAGACCGCTGTGCTGCCCGATGGATGTGTTTTTGTTATGCCAAAGAGAAGGGGAAAGACCCGCCAGAAGCTTCCTCAACTTGCGGGGACTCTTCCTTTGTCTCATACCTCTGGGCCTTTGGATTTGCTTGTCATCAGGAGGGGCTGCAAGATTCTACCAGCGTTGTTCTGGGCCAGTTGATGCCGGGGCCAGTGATCTCGGCATCATCATCTGGATGTGATCTTTCACCGGAGCTGCATCTACCTTCTGGTGTGCCTTCTGGAGTTACCTTCCCCAAGGTCTCTGGTGCTCCTGACCCCATGTTGGGCCGTGGTGAGTCACTGGTAGGAGGCAGCTCCTCGGAGTTGGGTCAGCATTGAAGTAGGCATCAGGAACCATAACACCAGCACCAAGAGAGCTTCAAGCACTTGGAAGTGGGGAGTGGTGCCAGTAGAGGCAATACAGAAGGCAGTGTCAGTAAGTGTTCCTGTTTCTTTGAGGGCTACGGAGGCTGGAGCTGAATCTTTCTTTTTCCTTCTCATTGGAGCGCCTAGCAGTTTTTTCATTGGAGGCAATTTGGACAGCCATCTCATCACTTGGTAATGTTATGGTTCAACAAACTAACAAGATTGCTTCCTAGGTACTGAGTAATTCGGCACATGTGTTGAAAAATTCTGCTGTGTTGGTAAATGTAAAAAAAAACTGTAAAGGTTCTGCAAGCAGAGGTTCAGAAGCATGAAAGCCATTTATCATTTGTAGTAAAAGATTTGTCTACCATCAAGGCTAAAGCTGAGTTTTAGAGAATCAAACTCGATCTGTGAATTTACAGTTGGTGAATTTTCCACGTGACTCCTTGATATCTCTGCAAGGGACATGTTGAAGCAATATATGACTGAGATATTGGGCATATCTAATGATAATTTGCCACCATTATCTAAGGTGTATTATGTTCCCATTAGAAAGAGGGTTTTTTGTTGAGTCACAGCAAATCTCTCTCTGGACTGCAGCATGCAGATATATTGAACATTTTAGAAATTTTGGAATCTTCGAGGGATGGGTCAATTGTGCCAGCTACTTTATTGCTATCTGTCACATTATCTTCTGATTGGGATTGGCTTCTTAAGCTTTATTTCCACAAGCGCACCATTCCCTTTAAGAGGCTAAATGTCCGTATGCACCCTGATCTCACCCGTTGTACCCAAAAGAGACGACGGGAGTTCTTGTTGCTTAAGCCTGTGATGCTACAGCTGGGGGGACAGTTCTTTTTAAAATTTCCTTGTAAATCCCTTGTAAGTTTCAGTCTCAAAGTTTTGTTTTCTTTAACCTCCCTCAGTTGGGAGCCATTATTAGTGCTCGTCTTCCAAACTTCTAGGATAGTGGTTGATTGCTATGGGCAGCATTTGTTTAATTTGAAGCCTATGTTTACTGTAAAGTTATTTCCTTTCATTGTTTTTTTTTTTTTTTTACTTTCTTGGATCCTGTATTGTTGGGCTAGTGGGATTGGATTTGTTTTGTTTTTGTTTTTTGCTTTTCCTAAAAAGGTTTTCCTTTATGATGTATTTCTTTCACCTTTCCCTTTGCTTGTTTACAAGTGCTATGCTTGGATTGTATTTGAAAAATGTTAAATTAAAAAAACAAACAAACCTCAGAGCTGGCCTCTAAATTTGAAGGAATCCAGCACATTGCAAAAGTGGTGTTTTCAAGCTAATGAAATGTTTTCTTACATTAAATGTTTAGTATAGAAAATAGATGAGAAAAGGTGATGGCAATCATAGAATTTGAAATAATGTAATCTTATGTGAAGGGCAGGGAAATACAATTGTGGTCAACATTATTGGCATCTTTGCAGTTCAACCCCTTAATGTTCAATATCGAGTGGAGGAGTGGCCTAGTGGTTGGGGCAAGGTACTTCAGGCCGGAAGGTCGGGGGTTCAAATCCCACTAGAGGACAGCAACCTTGGGCCGGAAGGACTGGGGTTTCTAGTCCCACAGGTGCTCCTTGTGGTCTTGGACAAGCCACTTAACCCTCCATAGCCCATGTTCCCTGTAAAATAGTTATCTCCAAGTTATAATGCCCTGTTCAATGTAATTTCAGTTTGTTCAATGTAAACCGCACTGATGCAGAATAGCGTGGTATATAAGAGAATGCAAATAAATAAATAAATAAAATAAATAAATCTCCTGAAAAAAAGTGTTCAGTAAAATGGATTTGGAATATGTATGCACACATAGTTGACACATAAAAGAATCAAATAAAACAAGACCAATTAAAAAAGGAAATAGTATAAAAACCGGGACATTGCCAGGACATGATTATTGGTACCCTTCTAAACCATTCAAATCATTTTGAACAGAAGAATCACATTCCCACTGCAGTAAAATTAGACACACCTGTGATCAATTGTTAGTACTCACATGAATTGAATCAATCATTGAATGATGTCTCTAATGTTTAAAATGGCCACATTCACTCCCTGTTCCATTTTTACAATGGTGAAGACAAGAGAGCTACCCGAGACCATCAGAAAAGCCATTATCACCAAACGTCAAAGGGGTACAAAGCCATCTCCAAAGGACTTGGGATTCCTGTATCTACAGTTCACAATGTAAAGAAGTTTTCTTCTCATGGAACTGTCAAGAACTTCCTAAGACGTGGTGGGAAGAGGGAAATGAATCCAAGAAATCTTCAAAGGTTAGTGTGAATTGTTGGAAGAAGACCATGTACAACATCCAGAGAGCTTAAGGCTGACCTGGAGCAAATCTGGAGTGGGGGTTTCAAGCCGTACCATATGCCACACACTAAACAATAAAGGACTTCATGGATGAAGGCCAAGGAGGACACCATTGTTCAAAGACAGACATAAAAAGGCATGCCCGATCTTTGCCCAAAACCACCTTGAGAAACCACAATCCTTCTAGGAATATATTCTGTGGACAGATGAAACCTAACTTGAGCTCTTTGGCAGTGCAAACCAACAATGTATTTACAGGTAAAGAAAAATGCTTATAAGAAAAAAAACACACCCTTCCTATAGTTAAATATGATGGAGGGTCTATAATGTTGTAGGGCTGTTTTGCTGCCTCAAGAACTGAAGGCCAGGAACGTATTAAAGGAATCATGAAGTCAGAAGACTCCAAGGTATTTTGGAGTGAAATGTGCTACCTAGTCTTAGAAAGTTAGGTCTGGATCGAAGATCATGGGTCCTCCAGCAGGGCAATGACCCAAAACATACATCCAAAAGTACAAAAGAATGATTAAAAAGGAAAAAAATGGACTGTTTTCTAACTGGCCAGCAATGAATCCTTATCTCGATCCAATCGAGAACCTTTGGAAAGAGCTGAAATCTGCCACTGATGAAAGGAATCCTGGAAACATTCATGAGCTGAAACAAATCACAGTTGCAGAGTGGGATAAACTACCAACAGACAGATGTATGAAACTTATAGATGGCTGCAAGAAAAATTTGGAGGCTGTCATCACTGCCAAGGGTTATGCAACCAAATATTAGTGAAGAGTGTCATTAATCCTGTCCAGGTCATATTTTGTTTTTTTCTCATAAATTACTATGTCTAAATTACACAGACATCATTTTTTTTGTTGTATACCTTTGAACATACTATTAGCATATTATGACATACAGTTAGAATATTTCCAATTATTTCTCAAGATATTGTACACAACATACCTAAAATACAAGGGTGCCAATAATGTTAACCAAAGCTGTACATATTCTATCTGAATACAGCTCAGCTTGAGATACCAGTGAATAGCTATGCAATAAATCCAAATAATAAACATATTCCTAAAAATGAAAAACAAACTAATATTGTGAAGACAAAAGGTTTATATTGAAACAATAACATGAAAAATCACATTTACCAAAACAGTGATGGGCTAAAAATATTTAACAGTAAGAGAACATAAAATCATTGTTGATATTGCTTTTATAATAATAAATATATTAGCACAGACTAAATTTTATGTGCAAGAGTGACAGCAATCCCCCAAAAATCCAAAAGAGATGCTCCCAAAGTTGGTGCACAATTTTCACAGATCAGACTCTTAATAGCAGTTGCTCCACAAACAAAAACACTGATTTTAAACCCCCGATAAAACATTCATATCAAAATATTATTTTACAGCAAAAGAATTCACAGTCTTATATTCATATCCCATAGCCATGAAAAATGAACCAGGGGGAGGGGCATGGTTCCAAGATGGCTGCAGGGGTGTGATCCCCATTCTCTCGATGCCCAAGCATAAAGAAAAGGCAAAGACTTACCCTTCAGAGTCCCTGCCTGTATTTGCCAGTCCTATGGACCATTATGTGGGGCTATCCGGGGCTGCGATGCAGGTAATATGCTCATCTGTGGCTGATAAGGAGGAACCTCCACAGCTCTCCAACTTGGATACATCATTATCTCCTGAAGCAAGGACACTGCCACCATGCCCAGGTGATCCCCTTCCTCCTCCTGTCGACTCGAAGCCCGCCCAATCGGATCTCGGTGTTGTGCTGGGTTCGGTTCAAAGGGATTCGATGGTGCAAGGGTGGGAGGAAGTCTCTGGTATTACTGACGATTCCCTTGGAGGTGTGTCTGCAGTAGGAACACCAATGGCCAGTGGCCCTGGCATTGGTGAACAAGCTCCTGGATCTCTTTCGGCTGTGTCATCCACCCCCTTTCCTGATCTCTTCCATGACCTAAGAAAATATCATTAGAGACTATCTGGGAGGCCATAACTATGGCACAAATGGCGCAAAACGTCACAGCCAGGATTATCCTCAACAGAAAACTCACCGAACATATTACACCTATACTAACTGAGCTACACTGGCTTCCCATTACAGCCCGCATAAAATACAAACTATTAGTAACTGTATTCAAGCTGATACATAACATAGCACCATCCTACCTCTCCAACCTCATCACCACACAACCCCGTAACAGACGCAGAAGGACTCACAACTTAAACACCCTTCACGTCTCAACTAACATCCGAACTGTAAAAGTTTGCACAAGCAACAGAGCATTTACCTACTCAGCACCCACATTATGGAATCAGCTACCAAACGAACTAAGATCGAACAGCGACCTACAGGACTTTAGGAGAAAACTAAAGACCCACCTCTTCCAGGATCATTACAACTTAACATAAACAATCCAGAATGAACATAACCTCGCAACCCAAACGATCAAAAGTATTAAGAACCGATTTGTTGTAACCAAAATGTATATATTGCAACCACTGAAACAAATCTGTACATGGCCCATACTGTTTAAATACTATATAGATGCCTTACACTGTATAAATGAAAACAAAATTTCAATATTCAAATCTGTAAAACAGCAAGCAAAACAATATAAAATGTAAATATGTATAAATGTACAGTGGAGGAGTAGCCTAGTGGTTAGAACACTGGCTTAGTAACCAAGCAACCAGGGTTCGAGTCCCACTAGCACTCCTTGTGGCCTTGGGCAAGTCACTTAACCCTCCATTGCCTCGGAAGAAAGGCCTGGCAATCTACTTCCGGTGACACTGCCAAGAAAACCCAGGAGCTTCTGGGTCGCCAGGAGTCAGGACTGACTCGAAGGCACACATTGCATTTTTGTACAGTCAAGTACACCTCAATGAAAATGTAAATTGTTGATTCTTACCATATATAGCCAATGTTTGATGTGTAGAGTAAACCGCTTCTGATCGCTGGAAGTAGCGGTATACAAATGAAACCAAATAAATAAATAAAAAATAACTAATCTGTCAGATGCTGTTTCTCAGCAAAATGCGGATATCATTGTAAGAGTGCAACTTTATTCAGAGAAACTCGCTGGTTTGGTAGCTACTGTTAATTTAAAGTTGAAAATTTAAGATCAGTAGCGTTGGCTGGCTACTGTTTACAATGCAAATCTGGCTCTGATAAAAGAATATGGCGTTAAGACTTAAACTTGAAACCTTAGTGAACTCCGCTCGAGCTGTTAACCTACGAGTTTTGAATTTTCCCAGAACAAGTGGAGTCTCTGGGATGGAGATGTTTAAGAAGTATCTTTTGGAGATTTTGTTAGTTCCTTCTGATCTTATTCCACCTTTGACTAAGACATACTACTTTTACCAATGGGGAAGAAAGAGCCAACTAGTTTACTGACTGATGCCAACATGGAGCTCTGAATGTTTCTGAAATATTAGCTGATTCTGGGCAGGAATCTTACAAGCCTGGAACTTTGCTCATCTCTTTTGCTCCAGCTTCGGATAGAAACTGGATACTTAATATGTATTTCAAAAAATGTTTTATCAGTTTTTGTGGCTTCTCAGTATCAGTATTTCCGGATATAGTTCTGGAGACACAAAAACGTTGAAAGCCATTTCTTCTCTTTAAACCTGGAGTGATATGACTGGGAGCTAAATTCCTGTTACGTTTTCCTTGCAAATCTCTAATTGTATATGTGTCTGTTAGATATTTTTTTTTCAACCAGGGGACCTGCTTGCATGCCTTAACGCCAGATTACTGGTATCATCAAATACTGCTGATCAATGTGGTGATACTCATGCTATATGTTAAGTGCCTTGGAGCTCTCTGCAGCCGTCAGTTTTCTTAATAGTTATCCTAGTCTCTATTCAGATTTGATCCTCCTTTCTGAATGGATTATTTCCTTACATTGCCCCTCATTAATTGTGGACTGTAAGGTATGCTTTGGAGATTTGTTTTGTAATTGGGTTTTTTTTTCTTGTAATTTTTTTCTTTTCCAGAGCTCCCTTTTCCTGTACAAGCTTTGTCTTTGTTATAATTGAAAATTCAATAAATAAATTTAAAAAAAAAAGAACCAGAGGTAAGCTGGAAGAAAGAATGTGAGATAGCAAATTAAACATGGATATCAGTGAGAGAGATTTTTAAAAATCCATACTTTCCCAAACATGTATTCCTTGATGATTCTGTGATTTTTTTTTCCTTTCTGTCCTTCCACCGTGCCTCTCTTTCCATCTTTTCTGTAAACCTTTCATATTGTCATCTTCAGTTAAAGAAGGAATTGAGCATTTTATTCACATGCTCTTTCTCTGCCTGTGACACTTGAATTGGGCTAGATCATGAAAGTTTGTGTTTATGAAGCCAAATTTAAAAAGATTTATGTTCGATGACCCTTGACTCTACAAGATCACTAGCAGCTGGTGGTAATTATTATGAGAGGTTTAGGAAGCAGCTGTGTGAGAAAAAAAAACTGCAAGGCATGGCAACCTGGAGGTAGGGGAGAGGAATGGGGGGAGAGCGGCTTGGGCTGTGGTGACAGTTGTTGCCTTTCCCAACCGTTGCTCCTTTTGGAGTTTGGCAGCAGGGCTTTTCTGTGGTCAGCCTGGCAGCAATATCAGTCTGGTTCTGGATGCTGTTTCTTCTGATGTCCTGCAGGTTGAGGGCCGCCCTTGTTGCAGAAGCAGCAGCAACTCCACTCCAGCTGTGTCATTTCTGAAGTCAGATGGGGGAGATAATAGGGGCTCTGTGCAGGCTGTCATATCTCTGGCTAAGCAGACACTTTTAGCATTTCAATAGACGGCACTGCTGAATAATGAAAAAGATTGAGGAGCTTGCATTGCCTCAGCTCCTATGTAGTGAATGACTGTTTCTTGAGTCTTCTGCTTGTGCAGATAAAGGTAAAGCTCTCTTTACTGGTGCTGCAGTGACCGAGAGCACCATGGCAGAAATGACCTGGAGTCAGGTCCAAACCTTGAAAATAGAATTAATTGGTCCCCAACGGCACAGGTAGCCAAAGTGTCTCCCTGCACTACTTCAGTAGTTATGTGAAAGATTAAGAAAAAAAGCCATGAAATAAAAGATTTTATTGTTTGTGTGAAGCAGAGTGTAAAAGCCTATCTGACCAGCTACCATTGTATATGATCAAGTTCCACGGAACTGTCTGCTTAGCCATTTTGTTTGACTCATGAATAACAATTTTGATTAATATCATCCACCAATTTTGAAAAGAGAGAACTCAAAATCAGTTTCCTATTTTTCTGTAATTAGAAAAATACTAGTTTATTAGGAATAGTTTGTATAATGTAGTTCTCCAGGACCAAGCAGGAAGTCAGTCCTCACTTATGGGTGACATCGGCGCCGATGGAGCCCCCTTGCGGAGCATTTCCCCAGCTTTCTAAGAAAGCTTTTGGGAATACTGCACGCATGCGCGGTCCCCTTCCCACCTAAAGGTGCCATCTTGCTCAGTCTCTCTTTTTCCGTGGAGCCCATCGGACGTCTGTCCGAGTCACCTGGAAAAGTTGACGTTTTTTCGAAGATTTCTTAGTCTTTTTTTCCGATTTCGACGCCGGTTCCCCTTCCCGCTGGGTTCGGTACACCGGTATCGAGCCCGTTTTCTATTTTTCGGTTTTTGCCCTTCGTGGCTGCTGTTCGCGCCCTTTTTTCTGTTTTTCCCTGGAAGGCCGGTCTTTTGACCTCGCGGGGGCCCTTTTTTCCCCGATGGCTTCCAGTGGTTTCAAGAAGTGTGATCGGTGCAAGAAACTAATGTCTCTCACCGACACACACGACTGCTGCCTTTGGTGCCTCGGCCCAGATCATGATCTCATGATCTGTGGCCCGTGTGGCAAAATGTCCACCAAGGCACTTCGAAGCCGTCAGCACCAGAAGGAAAGGATTTTTTTGGATTCTGCCTCCGGCCGGGCCCGGACCTCGTCTGAGGCCTCGACGTCTCGGGAGTCTGATCCCGAGCATCGCTGGGGTTCCTCGGACAGGGGGTCCCCCGACCGGGAACGCAAGAGGAAGAAACGGCTCGTGAGGGCGGCGTCGGAAGAGGTCCCTTGTTCCTCGAGGGCCAGGTCTAAGACCCCCGACCACCGTCCCGGGCCTTTGGAGCAGGAGAAGCTGTCCAAAGTACCTCGTGTAGAGCCGGAGACTGTCGGACACGTAAGTCCCGTAGTCCTCGTGGACTCTCCTCTAAGGGAGCCGACGTCGGGCCCGGCGCCGCTGGGGCCCGAGTCGGTGGCTGCTGAGTCTCCTGAGCTTGGACTCAGGCTGACAGCCTTGGAGAGCAGATTGTCTGCCTTCATGGAGCAGCAGCGGGTACTGATGGCCAACCTCGCTGGTGCATCTGCCTCGACCAGCGGGACATCGATGTCGATGTCGACCCCGGAAACCGAGCTGATACTCGAGACCATGAAGGCTCGAAGTCGTCCTCGGTCAAGGTCTCCCTCAGCCTCCCGCTCGGAACCGAGGGCGTCGACGCTGGTGCCTTCGGCATCGGGGCGGATGCCACCTCGACCCGCGCGGTTGGAGCCCCTTGACTCCTCTTCGGATGAGTCAGCATGGGAGACGGAGGACGAGGAGTCCCCCGACACCTTCCGGACTCGGTGTGTCCCTTCGGACTCACCGCAGTCCGAGCCCCGGAGTAGGTCCCCTCCACAGGACACCCGGTTCTCGGAGTTCGTGCAGGACATGGCCAAGGCCTTGGTGATTCCCGCGGACCCCGAGGAGGAACCTCGAGCCGAAGAGCTCGAGGCCCTCCAGTATGACTCTCCTCCGAAGGAGGCCTTTACTGTTCCGGTTCCTCCGATGCTGGAACGGCTCCTCTTCCGGATGTGGGAGGCACCGGCCTCGGCGCCAGTCTTGAGCAAGCGAGTCAATTCCATTTATTGACTCCGAAAGAGCCCTGGCTTCCAAAAGGCGCAGCTGCCGCACCATTCCATGGCGGTGGAATCGGCCATGCATCATTTGAAGAGCCAGAAGATGCACTCCGCGGTGCCCCCTGGCAGTGAGGCCTGGAACCTGGATGCTTTCAGCAGAAAGTGCTTCCAGGGCTCGATGCTTGCTTGCCGTGTCCAGTCATACCAGCTGTACATGGGCATGTACCTCCGAGACCTGGCAAAGGAGCTTGCCGGGTTCTCTGTTGGCCTCTCCGGGGAACCTTTGCAGAGGTTCCAGTCTTTGTCTTCAGGAATCCGGGACTGTTCCAAGTTCATGTCCCGAGCGGCCTATGATGGCTTCGAGGCTTCGGCTCGTGTGGCGGCAGCCAGCATTGGGGCCAGAAGCCAGGCATGGCTGCAGTCATCGGACCTCGAGCCTTGGGTGCAGGACAAGTTGGTCGATGTCCCTTGCCGGGATGAAAACCTTTTTGGCAAGCCCATGGCCGAGAAGGCGGCTGAGCTTGAAACCGAGTACCTGACTAGGACAAGGCTGTCCAGAAAGACTTCTGCCCCTTCTCACAAAAAGAAGGGCTCAGGTAAAAAGTCCTTCTACCCGAGAAAGGTGTCTGCCTACAAACCTTTTCCTCAGTACCAGGTCTCCCCAGCTTCCCAACAGGGGCAGCAGGCCAAGGGGCAGGGACATGGGCCCCATAGGCAGAAGACCCCCAAGCCTCCGGCTCCTGCTCCTACCCAGCAGGGAGGGGGGTTTTGACTCCCAAAGAATAGCCTCTCCACCCCTGCTGCCCCATTCCTGCACAGGAGTTCGCTTAGCTCTGTTTGCCCACAGGTGGCCACCCATTACAGGGGATGCTTGGGTCTTAAGCATCA
This sequence comes from Ichthyophis bannanicus, assembly GCA_033557465.1. Classification (NCBI taxonomy): domain Eukaryota; kingdom Metazoa; phylum Chordata; class Amphibia; order Gymnophiona; family Ichthyophiidae; genus Ichthyophis; species Ichthyophis bannanicus. The sequence continues at coordinate 1,769,408,110 of CM066031.1, forward strand.
TTCACCAAGGTTAAATGCTTCATTTCCAACAGTTACTTCCTGTCTACTTTCCAGGAGAGCCTCTGAGGCCTCTCCTGCACCCCAACCTCCTCCTCCAAGAACTTCAGGGTCTGCTTCTGGACAAGGCAGTGGAGCCTATACCTCCTCGCCTACAGGGGCACGGGTTCTACTCCAGGTATTTTCTGGTGCCAAAGAAAACAGGAGGCCTAAGGCCTATCCTAGACCTCAGGAACCTCAACAAGTTCTTGGAGAAAGAGAAGTTCTCTTACTCTTGGAACACTTCTGCCCTACCTCCAGCAGGGAAACTTGCTATGCTCCTTAGATCTAAAGGATGCGTACACGCGCATCCTCATTTATCCAGACCACAGAAAGTACCTCAGGTTCATGGTGGGAGATAACCATTACCAGTACAGAGTGCTGCCTTTTGGCCTAACTTCCGCCCCACGGGTCTTTACAAAGTGCTTAGCTGTGGTGGCAGCCTATTTGAGGACTCAAGGAGTTTTTGTCTTCCCCTATCTGGACGACTGGCTCATCCGAGGTCAGACTTACCAGGAGGCCAGGCAGGCCACCTTCAGGACTGTCACACTCCTTCAAGACCTAGGCTTTGTCATAAACTTCGCAAAGTCCACTTTGCTCCCCTCCCAGAACCTTGAGTTCATAGGAGCACGGCTGGACTCTCTGCAAACAAGGGCTTACTTGCCAGAGGACAGAGCTCAAAGGCTCATGGAGTTGGCATCCCAGTTTCTCAGCCTGCCCAGGGTTCCTGCCAGGCTCTGTCTGCAACTCATGGGACACATGGCATCGACTGTGCATGTGACCCCCAATGCCCGCCTCCACATGAGGCCTGCAGAGTGGTGCCTCAGAACTCAGTGGAAGCAGACCACAGGGAGCCTAGCAGACAAAGTCAGGGTGTCAAAACCCTTCCTGAATTCTCTTCAGTGGTGGCTACACCCCCCATCTTGCTTCAGGGGGTGCTGTTTCAGGTGCCTGCCCCCACAGTGGTATTGACAACCGATGCCTCCTTACAGGGCTGGGGTGCACACTGTCAAGAGCTGCACCCAAGGCCTCTGGTCCCCATGGGAAGCCACGCAACAGATCAACCTACTGGAACTGCGGGCTATTCGCTTAGCCCTCAAGGCTTTTTCTCACACTTTGGCCCACCAGTCTGTTCTAGTTCAGACGGACAACCAAGTAGCCATGTTCTATGTGAACAAACAGGGCGGCTCTGGATCCAGGCCTCTATGCCTGGAAGCACAGGCCCTTTGCTCTTTTGCCCTCAGGTACCAGATGTTGCTGAGGGCTGTTTATCTTCCTGGCCAGGAGAACTTTCTGGCAGACCGCTTAAGCAGAATTCTGCAGCCCCACGAATGGCAGCTGCACCCTTTGATGGTTCAACAGATTTTCCTGAAATGGGGACTTCCATCCATGGATCTCTTTGCCAGTCCCCTAAATCACCAACTGCCCAGGTTTTGTTCTAGGCAACCGCATCCCCTAAGGGTGGCGGCGAATGCCTTCCTGATTTCTTGGTCCCAGGGCCTGCTCTATGCGTTTCCTCCCACGCCTCTGGTGGCCCGAACCTTGTTCAAGATTCTCAGGGACAAGGCCTCAGTACTTCTGGTTGCTCCCAGGTGGCCGAGGCAGCCCTGGTTCCCCCTCCTACTTCAACTGGCAGTGGAGACACCAATGCCTCTGGGATTCCAACCCAACCTTCTCTCTCAGGATCAGGGATGCATCCCAATCTCAAGTCTCTCAATCTGATGGCCTGGAGGCTGCCTGGGGCCTACCTCCGGAAGTGGAAGAGGTGATCTTGGCCTCTAGAAAGCAATCCACCAGGAAAACATATGCTCTGAAGTGGAGGAGGTTCTCCTTGTGGTGTCAGCAATGCAAGGAAGATCCTTTCGGCTGCACTGTGCCAGTAGTGCTCCAGTACCTGCTGCACTTGTCCAATCAGGGCCTTAAGTCCAATTCTGTTCGGGTCCAGCTCTCTGCTCTGGCAGCTCACCACTCAATGGTGGAGGGACACTCTTTGTCAGTTCACCCTTTGGTGTCCAGGTTTCTCAGAGGCTTGCTATTGCTCAAGACTCCTCTCCGTCCACCGGCCCCTGAGTGGGAATTGAATGTGGTCTTGCAGCAACTGACTCGCCCACCTTTTGAACCAATGGCTACATGTCCTCTACGCTTCCTTTCCTGGAAGACTCTATTCCTAGTGGCCTTGACCTTGGCCAGGCAAGTGAGTGAACTTCAAGCCCTGGTCTGTGACAGACCCTACACTCGCTTCTATAGGAACAGGGTAGTCCTTAGGACTCATCCTAAGTTCCTCCCCAAGGTTGTCTCCTCTTTCCATCTCAACCAGGAGGTGGTTCTTCCAACATTCTTCCCTAGGCCCCATGCCAGCCGGGCTGAGACAGTCCTGCATACTCTGGACTGTAGGAGGGCCTTATCCTTCTACCCTGAGTGTACGCAGGGGCATAGGAGGGCTACTCAGCTCTTCGTATCTTTTGACCCCAATAACTTGGGGGTGCCCGTCTCCAAGCGTACCTTGTCCATCTGGGGGGCTGACTGTATCACCTGGGCTTACAGGGCAGCTGACCTTCCTTTGCAGGGTCGGGTCACAGCCCACCGTGTCAGGGCAATGGCTGCCTCAGTAGCTCATCTCCGCTCTGTACCGTTGGCAGACATCTGCAGGGCTGCAACTTGGTCCTCAAGCCAGACTTTTGCGGCCTATTACTGTCTGGAGAGGGAGTCCCGTAGGGACAGTGCTTTCGGTCAGGCAGTGCTCCGGAATCTCTTTGAGGTTTAGGCAACTCCTACCCTCCAGCCCTCTGGTTGGGCTACCGGTAGAGGTATGTTTCAGTGAAATCCTTCCTTTGATGCTGAGGCTAGAGGGAGCTCATTTTCTCCAGGACCAAGCAGGAAGTCAGTCCTCACTTATGGGTGACGTCGGCGCCGACGGAGCCCTCGCGGAGCAATTTTCCCCTGCTTTCAAAGAAAGCCTTTGGGAATTGCAGCACGCATGCGCGGTCGTCTTCCCTCCCGAGGGTGCCATCTTAGCCAGTCTTCTTTTTTCCGCGGAGCCCTACAGACGTCCCCGTCTTGTCCCCGCGAAAAAGTTGATTTTCTTCTTTATTTTATCCTTTTTTCTTTCGGTTCGACGCCGATCGTTTTCCCGCCCGGACTCGCGACGCCGGTCTCGAGTCCTCTTACTTTTTTCGGTTTTTCTGACTTAGTCAGCTTTCGTTTTTCGGTTTCCCTGGCAGCCCGGTCCTTTGACCTCGCAGGGGCCCTTTTTCCCCCGATGGCTGCCAGTGGGTTTAAGCGGTGTGGTCGGTGTGACCGAAATATGTCACTAACCGACACACACGACTTTTGCCTCCGCTGCCTGGGCCCAGATCATGAGGAACTGATCTGTGGGCCCTGCAGCAAACTGTCCTCAAAGGCGTTGAGAAGTCGGCGGCATCAGCGTGAGAGAATCTTCGCTGACCCCAGCCGTACCCGGACCTCGTCGGAGGCCTCCGCGTCGAAAGGCTCCAGCTCGGACCGTCGCCGGAGCTCCTCCGACCGGGGTTCTCCTTCCGGGGACCATCGTCGGAAGGAAAAACCCGCGAGGGCGGCGTCGGTGGACGCTCCTGGTTCCGCGAGGGCCAGGTCGCATAGCCCCGACAGCCGCCCCGGGTCCTTGGAGAAGGAACACATCCCGAAGCGACCTCGCCTGGAGTCGGAGATGCCTGCCCGGGTAAGTCCTGTGGTCCTTCTGGACTCGCCTCCGCGACAGCCGACGTCAGGCCCGACGCCGTCGGGGCCCGAGTCGGGGCTGCTGGGTCACCTGAGCTCGGACTCAGGTTGACGGCCTTGGAGAGCAGACTGTCTGCCTTCATGGACCAGCAGAGGGCACTGCTCGCTGGCTTCGCTGGCGCCGCTGCCCCGACCGCCGGGACGTCGACGTCCAAGTCGACCCCGGAGACCGAGCCGATCCTCGAGTCGATGAGAACTCGAGTCGATCCTCGGTCGAGGTCACCCTCGGCCTCCCGTTCGGGACCGAGGTCGCCGACGCCGACTCCCTCGGCGTCGGGGCGGCTGGCGCCGCACCCTGCCCGGGCCGACCCCACCGAGTCCTCGTCGGAGTCGGTCTGGGAGTCTGAGGAGGAAGAGTCACCTGATTCTTTCCGGACTCGGTGTGTCCCATCGGACTCACCGGAGTCCGAGCCTCGGAAGCAGTCCCCCCCGGAGGATGCCCGGTTCTCGGACTTCGTTAGGGATATGGCCAAGGCTTTGGCCTTCCCTGCGGATCCCGAGGAGGAGCCTCGAGCCGAAGAGCTCGACGCCCTCCAGTATGACTCTCCCGCGAGGGAACACTTTACTGTGCCGGTTCCTCCTATGCTGGAACGACTACTCTTCCGCATGTGGGAGAGTCCGGCCTCCTCGCCGGTCCTGAGCAAGCGGGTCGATTCTATCTATCGGGTCCGCAAGAGCCCTGGCTTTCAAAAGGCACAGCTGCCACACCATTCCATGGTAGTGGAATCGGCCATGCATCGTCTTAAGAGCCAGAAGATGCACTCCTCGGTGCCTCCTGGAAGGGAGGCCCGTAACCTGGATGGCCTTGGCAAGAAGTGCTTCCAGGGCTCTATGCTCGCATGTCGTGTCCAGACTTACCAGCTATACATGGGCATGTATCTCCGGGATCTGGCTAAAGAGCTAGCTGGATTCTCCGCTGGTCTCTCCGAGGAGCCCTTGCGGAGGTTCCTAGCCTTGTCCACGGGCATTCGGGAATGCTCAAAGTTCATGTCCCGAGCAGCCTATGATGGCTTTGAAGCCTCGGCTCGAGTGGCCGCAGCCGGCATCGGTGCCCGCCGACAGGCTTGGCTTCAGTCGTCAGACCTTGAGCCCTGGGTACAGGACAAGTTGGTCGATGTCCCCTGCCGAGGCGAAAACCTCTTTGGCAAGCCCATGGTGGAAAAGGCTGCACAAATTGAGACTGAGACTCTCACCAGGACCAGGCTTTCTAGGAAGACCTCCGCCCCTTCCCAGAAAAAGAAGGGCTCGGGGAAAAAGTCCTTTTACCCGAGGAAGGCGGCTGCCTACAAACAATACCCCCATTATCAGGCCCCTGCAGCTCCCCAACAGGGCCAGCAGGCCAAGGGACGGGGTAACGGGTCCCGTAGGCAGCAAGCCCCCAAGCCTGCACCACCAGCCCCTGCTCAGCAGGGTGGGGGCTTTTGACTCGCTCAGCATAGCCTCTCCCCCCCCCGCTGGTTCCTCCCAGCACCGGAGGCCGGCTGGTTCACTTCGCCCACAGGTGGTCCAGCATCACCGCAGATGCCTGGGTGCTTCAGGTCGTGCGAGAAGGCTACCTTCTCCACTTCCATCAGGTCCCTCCCTCCTATTTTCCGGGAGAACCTCCGCGCCCCCCTCTGCACAGGGAGTTGCTCCTTCAGGAGTTAGCAGGTCTTCTGCAGGAACAGGCGGTGGAACCGGTGCCACACCACCTGAGAGGTCAAGGCTTTTATTCAAGGTATTTTCTGATACCAAAGAGAACAGGGGGCCTCAGACCCATCCTGGACTTGCGCAACCTCAACAAGTTCCTTTTGCGAGAGAAGTTCAAAATGCTTACCCTTGGAATCCTTCTGCCCTACCTCCAGCAGGGAGATTGGCTATGCTCCTTGGATCTAAAGGATGCCTACACGCACATCCTCATCCACCCAAGCCACCGCCAATACCTAAGGTTTGTGGTGGCAGGAAATCATTACCAGTACAGAGTACTGCCCTTTGGCCTGTCCTCCGCACCGCGAGTCTTCACAAAATGTCTCGCGGTCGTGGCGGCCCATCTCCGGCTTCACGGCCTCTGTCTTTCCGTACCTCGACGACTGGCTCATCAGAGCAGCGTCCGCTCAGGAGGTCACCAACGCCACGTGCCGCACGGTGACTCTGCTGCAGCACTTGGGCTTTGTTATAAACTTCGCAAAGTCCACTTTGCTCCCCTCACAGGATCTCGAGTTCATCGGCGCAAGGCTGCACACTCCGCAGGCGCGAGCGTTCCTACCGCTCGACAGGGCTCAACGGCTCATGGACCTAGCCGACCGCTTTCGCAGCCAGCCCCTGGTCTCCGCCAGGCGCTTCCTGAGACTGCTCGGCCATATGGCTTCCACCGTCCATGTGACCCCCAATGCCCGCCTGAATATGCGGTCTGCTCAATGGTGTCTCCGCCAGCAGTGGCGACAAGCCACGGGCGGCCTAGCAGACCTGGTGCGCGTTTCCGAGCCGCTGGTCTCGTCTCTCCGGTGGTGGCTCCGGCAGCCGAACCTGATATTCGGAATGCCTTTCCAGTCACCTCCGCCGACCCGGGTGCTGACCACCGATGCATCCCTCCTGGGCTGGGGAGCACATTGCCAAGAGGCACGTACTCAGGGCCTCTGGACCACGTGGGAGTCGGCTCAGCAGATCAACTTCCTGGAGCTCAGGGCGATCCGCCTAGCTCTCAAGGCCTTCTCCCACCTGACTTCCCAACAGTCCGTCCTTGTCCAGACGGACAATCAAGTTGCCATGTTCTACGTGAACAAGCAGGGGGGCACGGGCTCCTTCCTCCTCTGCCGGGAGGCACAGAAGCTCTGCTCTTGGGCCGTCAGTCACGGCATTCTCCTCAAGGCAGTTTATCTCCCGGGCCAAGAAAATTGCCTTGCAGACAAACTCAGCAGGGTCCTCCAGCCGCACGAGTGGCGTCTGGATCCCTTGGTAGTTCAGAAGCTCTTCCTCAAGTGGGGTCTCCCCACGGTGGATCTCTTTGCCAGCCCTCACAACCGGCAGCTTCCTCGCTTCTGCTCTCGTCAGCCACACCCCCTTCGGGTTGCGGCGGACGCCTTTCTGATCTCGTGGTCGGGGAGCCTTCTGTACGCTTTCCCTCCCATCCCGCTAGTCTCTCGGACTCTTTTCAAGGTTCTCCGAGACAAAGCCTTCATGATCCTGGTGGCCCCTCGCTGGCCCAGGCAGCCGTGGTTTCCGCTCCTGCTGCAACTGGCGGTGGATGATCCGATCCCTCTGGGGGTACAACCGGATCTCCTCACTCAGGATCAGGGGTCCCTCCTGCACCCCAACCTCAGGTCTCTCAACCTCATGGCCTGGCTGCTGAGAGGGTAGTCCTTGCTCCCCTTCTCCTGCCGGCGGAGGTGGAGGAGGTCGTCTTGGCTTCGCGACGGCCTTCTACCCGCAAATGCTACGCCCTTAAATGGCGTCGCTTTGCAGTCTGGTGTACCCAACAGTCTCAGGATCCCTTCTCCTGCCCGGTGTCGGTGATCTTGCAGTACTTGCTGCACCTCTCTAATCTGGGACTTAAGTCCAACTCCGTCAAAGTTCACCTCTGTGCTCTTTCAGCACATCATGTGCCGGTGGACGGCAGACCTCTCTCCAATGACCCTCTCGTAGCGAGGTTTCTCCGAGGTCTCCTTCTACTTAAACCACCTCTGCGCCCGCCAGCGCCTGACTGGGACCTGAATGTGGTTTTGCAGCGGATCACCTGTCCGCCTTTTGAACCTATGGCTACCTGTTCTCTCCGTTTTCTGTCTTGGAAAACTCTGTTCTTGATAGCCCTCACTTCCGCTAGGCGCGTAAGTGAATTGCAGGCCCTCGTGTCTGATCCCCCTTACACCAGGTTCTACAAGAATAGGGTGGTCCTACGGACTCATCCGAAATTTCTGCCTAAAGTGGTCTCCCCTTTTCACATCAATCAGGAGGTGGTACTTCCAACCTTCTTTCCCAGACCACACTCCAGCCGAGCTGAGACGGTCCTCCATACCCTGGACTGTAGAAGGGCTCTGAACTTCTACCTTGACCGTACGCGGGAGCACCGTAAAGCTGCTCAGCTTTTTGTGTCTATTGACCCCAATAGATTGGGGCTCCCGGTCTCCAAGCGTACTCTGTCCATCTGGGTGGCGGACTGTATCACTTGGGCTTATGGGGCAGCCGGACTCTCCTTAGAAAGTAGAGTCACGGCTCATTGCGTTCGGGCAAAGGCCACGTCAGTGGCTTACCTCCGCTCTGTTCCGCTGGCAGACATCTGCCGGGCCGCTACTTGGTCTTCGAGCCAGACTTTTGCGGTCCATTACTGTCTCGAGAGGGAGTCCCGTAGGGACAGTGCTTTCGGACAGGCAGTCCTCCGTAATCTCTTTGAGGTCTGAGCAACTCCTACCCTCCATCCCGGATGTGGGCTACCGGTGGGTGATAATTCAGCGAAGATTCTATCCTTCTGTGCTGCTGAGCTAGAGGGAGCTCATTTTTGTGCTTAGGGTCTCCGGTAGCCTTGAGCTTGGGAGTCCCATAAGTGAGGACTGACTTCCTGCTTGGTCCTGGAGAAAGCGTAGTTACTCACCTGTAACAGGTGTTCTCCAGGAGCAGCAGGAATCAGTCCTCACTACCCTCCCTCCTCCCCTTGGAGTTGCAATCGTCTGCTTATGTTCTTTTTGCAAATTTTTATGCTGTCTTTTTTAGCTATGTCATCTGACTGGCTAAGATGGCACCCTCGGGCGGGAAGACGACCGCGCATGCGCGCTGCAATTCCCAAAGGCTTTCTTTGAAAGCTGGGGAAAATTGCTCCGCGAGGGCTCCGTCGGCGCCGACGTCACCCATAAGTGAGGACTGATTCCTGCTGCTCCTGGAGAACACCTGTTACAGGTGAGTAACTACGCTTTTTCAGCTCTGGGTCCCCGGTAGCCTGAAGCTGGGGAGTCCCATAAGTGAGGACTGACTTCCTGCTTGGTCCTGGAGAAAGAGTAGTTACTCACCTGTAACAGGTGTTCTCCAGGAGCAGCAGGAATCAGTCCTCACAACCCTCCCTCTTCCCCTGGGAGTTGCAGTTGTTCATAGTTCATTTTTACATTTTTGTGTGCTGTTTTTTAGCTATGTCATTTGACTGAGCAAGATGGCACCTTTAGGCGGGAAGGGGACCACGCATGAGTGCAGTATTCCCAAAGGCTTTCTTAGAAAGCTGGGGAAATGCTCCACACGGGGGCTCCATCGGCGCCGATGTCACCCATAAGTGAGGACTGATTCCTGCTGCTTCTGGAGAACACCTGTTACAGGTGAGTAACTGCTCTTTACTAGATGTTGTACTTGGATAAATTTTAGTCCTCTGATGCATTTTCAAGTGTAGACTTACTGTTCATCTGATATTGAAATCATTGCTGCTATAATGGAAGGTAACTTTCTCCAGGACCAAGCAGGAAGTCAGTCCTCACATATAGGTGACGTCGGCGCCAATGGAGCCCCCGTGCGGAGCATTTCCCCAGCTTTCAAAGAAAGCCTCTGGGAATGCAGCGCGCCTGCACGGTCCCCTTCCCGCCCAAGGGTGCCATCTTGCTCAGTCTTTCTTTTTCTGCGAAGCCTGACGTACGTGCGTTCGTATCACCCGGGAAAAGTTGATTTTTATTCTGCGATTTTCACGTTATCTTATCCGGTTCGATGCCGTTTCCCCTTCCTGCCTGGGCTCGGTACACTGGTATCGAGTCCGGAGTTGTAATTTTCGGTTTTTGTCCTTCGTGACTAGCGTTTGCGCTCTTTTTGTGTTTTCACTGGCAGCTTGGTCTTTTGACCTTGCAGGGGCCCTTTTTCCCCCGATGGCTGCCAGTGGGTTCAAAAAGTGTGATTGGTGTAAGAAACTTATACCTCTCACCGACACACATGACTGCTGCCTCGGGCCCGACCATGACCCGCTGGCCTGTGACCCGTGCGGCAAAATGTCGTTGAAGGCGCTTTGGAGCCGTCAGCATCAACGTGAGAGAATTTTCTCTGACTCCGCATCCGGCCGGGCCCGGACTTCGTCAGAGGCCTCGACATCTCAGGAGTCCGACCCCGAGCGCCATCGGGGTTCCTCTAAAAGGGAGTCTTCCTCCCAGGAGCACCAAAGGAAGAAAATGCTTGTGAAGGCAGCGTCGGTGGAGGCTCCTGGTTCCTCGAGGGCCAGGTCGTGTAGCCTTGACTGCCGCCCCGGGCTCTCGGATTCGGAGAGGCCTTCCAAGCTACCTCGTGTGGAGCCGGAGTCCCCGAGTCACGTAAGTGTGGTTGTCCTCTTAGACTCTCCTCTGGGGGAGCCGACGTCGGGCCCGATGCCGTCGGGGGCTGCTGAGTCTCCTGAGCTTGGACTCAGGTTGATGGCCTTGGAGAGCAGCTTGGCTGCCTTCATGGAGCAGCAGCGGGTGCTGATCGCCGGTCTGACCGGTACATCTGCCCCGACCACCAGGACCTCGACGTCTAAGTCGACCCCGGAGACCGAGCCGATCCTCGAATCGATGAAGTCTCGAGTCGATCCTCGGTCAAGGTCCCCCTCGACCTCCCATGCGGGGCCGAGGTCGTCGATGCCGCAGGTGGCACCGAGGCCTACATGGCCGGAGCCGCTTGATTCCTCCTCAGAGGAGTTGGCGTGGGAGACGGAGGACGAGGAGTCCCCGGACATCTTCCAGACCCAGTGTGTCCCTTCGGACTCGCTGGAATCCGAGCCTCGGAGAAGGTTTCCCCCCCCCCAGAGGATACCCGGTTCTCGGACTTCGTGAGGGACATGTCCAAGGCCTTGGCCTTCCCTGCGGATGCCGAGAAGGAGCCTCAAGCCGAGGAGCTCGATGCCCTCCAGTATGACTTTCCTCCGAAGGAAGCCTTTACTGTATCGGTTCCTCCGATGCAGGAACGGCTGCTCTTCCATATGTGGGAGGCACTGGCCTCGATGCCAGTTCTTAGCAAACGGGTCGATTCCATTTATCGAGTCCGTAAGAGCCCTGGGTTCCAAAAGGTGCAGCTACCGCACCACTCCATGGTTGTGGAATCGGCCATGCACCGTCTGAAGAGTCAGAAGATGCACTCCTCGGTGCCCCCTGGCCGGGAGGCCCGGAACCTGGATGCCCTCGGTAGAAAGTGCTTCCAGTGCTCTATGCTGTCTTGCCGTGTCCAGACCTACCAGCTGTACATGGGCATGTACCTAAGAGACCTGGCAAAGGAGATTGCCGGGTTCTCAGCTGGCCTCTCCGAGGAACCTTTGCAGAGGGCCTCTTTGCTCCCCATCCAGAATTTGGAGTTCATGGGGCAAGGCTTGACCGTACAGGCGAGGGCCTGCTTGCCACCGGACAGGGCAGACCGCCTGCTGTCTCAGGTGGGCATGGTGAGTCAAGTACCCCAGGTGTCAGCGCGGAGGTTCTTACGCCTGCTCGGCCACATGGCCTCCACAGTTTGTTACTCCTTTCGCACGCATGCACAGGCGGACAGCTCAGTGGACTCTGTGGGACCAGTGGTCACAGGCCACGGAACGCCTGTCTGACAGAGTGGCAGTATCCAAACCCCTAGTGCAGTCCCTGCAGTGGTGGTCACAATCAGGGAACCTCCTGCGGGGGGTACCGTTCCAGCTTCCCGTGCATACCAGGGTGCTGACCACGGATGCCTCCTTGATGGGTTGGGGAGCCCATTGTCAGGGCTCTTGCACTCAAGGTCAGTGGACTCCTCAGGAGGCCACACTCCAGATCAACCTGTTGTAGCTCCGGGCCATTCACTTGGCTCTAAAAGCCTTTGCTCCTGTCCTCTCCAACCAGTCTGTCTGAGTACAACCAGGTGGCTATGTTCTATGTGAACAAACAGGGCGGCACAGGTTCGCGGATCCTTTGCCAGGAGTCTCTGGATCTCTGTTTCTTCGCAGTTCGACACATGTCTCTCCATGCAGTTTACCTACCCAGCCAGGAGAACTGCCTGGCGGACAAACTGAGCAGGGTTCTTCAACCCCACAAATGGCAATTGAACAGGGAGATTGCCCAGCAGATTTTCAACCACTGGGGCCTCTCGTCCATAGATCTCTTTGCCAGTCCACAGAATCATCAGTTGCCCCGCTTTTGCTCCAGACAGCCGCACCCCCTCAGGGTAGCAGCAGATGCGTTTCTTCTCCCTTGGTCGGGAAGCCTCCTGTACACTTTTGAACCTACGCCTCTGGTAGCACGAACTCTCTTCAAGATTCGCAGGGACAAGGCCTGTGTGATCCTGGTAGCACCCAGGTGGCCGAGACAACCTTGTTTCCCACTTCTTCAACTGGCAGTGGGAACCCCTCTCCCCTTGGGGGTACAGCCTGACCTCCTCACCCAGGAGCAGGGTTCCCTAGTGCACCCCAATCCCAGATCCCTCAATTTGATGGCCTGCCTGCTGAGAGGGGGTAGGCCTTGCACCTTTTCTCTTACCCGAAGGGGTAGAAGAAGTGATGTTAGCCTCCAGGAGGCCATCCACCAGAAAATCCTACACATGTAAATGGCGCAGGTTTCAAGTGTGGTGTCATCAACATACTGTAGAACCCTTCTCATCTCAGGTTCCCAAGGTGTTACAGTACCTACTTCATTTCTCGGAGCTAGGCCTGAAGTCTAACTCCGTCAGGGTCCACCTGAGTGCCTTGTCATCTAACCATGCACTGATAGACGGTCAGCCTCTCTCGGCTCACCCCTTGGTAGCCAGGTTTATCATGGCCTGCTCCTGCTGAAACCTCCAATCCGCCCTCCGGCGACAGAGTGAGATCTCAACGTGGTCTTGCAGCAACTTACTTGCCCTCCTTTTGAGCCAATGTCCACTTGCCATTTGCGCTTCCTCTCCTATAAGGTGCTCTTCCTGGTAGCGCTCATGTCGGCTAGGCATGTGAGTGAGCTGCAGGCTCTAGTGTCAGATAGGCCGTACACACGGTTTTACAAGAACAGGGTAGTGCTCCGCACACCCCCCAAGTTCCTCCCAAAAGTGGTTTCCTCGTTTCACCTCAACCAAAAGGTGATTCTTCCAACCTTCTTTCCCAGGCCACATACCAACAGGGCAGAAGCAGTTCTGCATACCCTGGACTGTAAGAAGGCACTCGCCTTCTACCTGGAGCATACGCGGGGACATCGGAGGGCTTCTCAGCTCTTTGTCTCTTATGACCCTAGTAAACTGGGTCTACCGGTCTCCAAGTGCACGTTATCCACCTGGGTGGCAGACTGCATCGCCTGGGCGTACAGGGCAGCTGACCTTCACCTGCAGGGTCGTATCACAGCCCACCGTGTCAGAGCTAAGGCCACATCAGTAGCTAATCACCGCTCTGTTCGTTGGCAGACATCTGCTGGGCCACAACTTGGTCTTCAAGCCAGACCTTTGCAGCCCATTACTGCCTGGAGAGAGAGTCCCGATGGGACAGCGTTTTCGGTCAGGCGGTACTCCGAAATCTATTCAAGATTTAGGCAGCTCCGACCCTCCAGCCCTCTGGTGTGAAGCTACCGTGGGGGATGCATTCTCGGAGAAAGTTCTCTCGCTGCTGTTGCGGCTCGCCTAGAGGGAGCCTTTTTTCAGCTGTAGGTTCTCGGTAGCCTGTAGCTGTGGAGTCCCATATGTGAGGACTGACTTCCTGCTTGTTCCTGGAGAAAGCGTAGTTACTCACCTGTAACGGGTGTTCTCCAGGGACAGCAGGAATCAGTCCTCATGACCCTCCCTCCTGCCCTGGAGTTGCAGTCCTATTATTGCTTTTTATTATTTTTTTTGCCGTCTTTTTAGCTATGTCATCTGACTGAGCAAGATGGCACCCTTGGGTGGGAAGGGGACCGCGCATGCGTGAGGCATTCCCAAAGGCTTTCTTTGAAAGCTGGGGAAATTGCTCCGCACGAGGGCTCCGTCGGCGCCAACGTCACCCATATGTGAGGACTGATCCCTGCTGTCCCTGGAGAACACCTGTTACAGGTGAGTAACTACGCTTTCACAAATGGGTGAACATCACCGACAGAGCGCATGTGGGAATGCTCCCCAGCGTCCAATAGGAAAGCCTTTGGGAGCACTCCACTGCGCCTGCATGCCTGTCTTCCCACCATCCCAATTCCTCTCCTTGGTTCTTAGTTTTCTGTGGAGCCAGTCGGATGCATCGTCCTGTCACTGCCGAAAAATATCTCTTTTTTTGTGGAACATCGTATCTTACCGTTGATGCTGGTCCATCGAATCCAATACCGGGCCCGATGATACTTTCATTTATTTTTTTCTAATTTTAAGTTTTCTTTTCACTAATTTTCATCACGGTTTTCACTGCTAAACTAGGCTTCTAGGCCTTTATAGCCTTATTTTCCAACTCAGACAACTTTTTAAGGCATGGAAAAGCCAGTTGGTGGTTTCAAGATGTACAAAGTGTGCCAGTACCGTCTCGGCTACTGATAAACATGACTGGTGTCTAAAATGTTTGGATCCCAAATATCAGTCCAATTCTTGTCCTTTGTGCCAAGAATTGAGAAAGAGAGGCCTCAAGAACCGAGGCAGACAATTTGGATCATTGTTTGCCTCAGATTCTATTTCAGTGGCTTCCACTTCATCGAGGGCATCGACTTCCTCTCATGGGTCTCAGACAACTTCGAAGTCCAAACATAAGTCAAAGTTTCTGGCCGTTCCAAAATCCTTGGTATTGGCATCGAAGACCAGAGAAAAGTCCCAGTATAAGCATCACAACTTTCCTGGAGGTGCTTCTGATACAGATTGGTCAGCCAAACAGCCCCGGTGGAAGGATCTGTCCTACAAAGCACAAGTGGAGCTCTGGGACATTCCTGAGGCATTGACTTCTAGAGAGCTACTGATTCCATGTTCTGGGACGATGGCTCAGAGCCCCATAGGTAACTCCACCCAGACATTGGCCATCTCCCTAGACCAGCAGAGTGTGGCAGTACTCCTGGCAGCCTCTGTACCGATAACATCGAGAGTTTTAAGAGTGCAGGCTTCGGCACAGCTAGGCTTATCAGGCCTGATGCCGGCCCTCAAATCGGCATTATTGGAAACCCCAAGAACTATACCTTCGTTGGAACCAATTGATACACCCGGTGTCCAACAGACTTAAACTGCAGTGGCTCTCAGTTCTGATACATCTGAGTATCGGTATCTGCATCGACCTTCGACATCCATGAAGCATCGAGGTCGAACCCAAGACAGCCAATAATTTGATTTCTTATTGGACTCGATTCCATTTCTTCAGAATCTGATGGGTGGGGTCACTCAATTCCTGAGAACTTCCAGACATCCCTTTGGACCCTTCGTCGCCTCAGGAATGGCATCAATCCCCACCAGAAGATATGTCCTTTCAGGACTTCATAAGTGACATGACAGCGGGACTCACCATCACAGTAGCCTCAGAAAGGGAATCGAGGGCAGAGGACCTGGAGATACTTCAATATCCTCCCATGCTCAAAGAGGTGGCTACATTACCGGTACATCGTATTCTGCAGAATCTTATGCTCCGCATGTGGAATGCCCCCCTCATGGTTCCTCCTGTCAGCAAGAGACTCGATACCTTATACCAGAGTGCCCAGACTTCCAAAAAACACAACTCCCCCACCACTTAATGGTGGTGGAATTGGCGATGCGACGAATAAAGAGCTGTAAGAACCATTCATCCATACCACCTGCCATTGACTTGAGGACACTCGATGCCTTTGGGCGTCACTGCTTCTGAGCATGCATGTTGGCCTCCAGAATAAATTCTTACATGCTGAAAACATGGGCATGTTTCTGAAGAATGTCATGAGGAATCTGGAAACTTTCAGCCCTCTGCTTCCTGAGGATAAGCGGAGTGCATTCCAGGCACTCATCTAACAAGGCCAAAATACTTCTAATTGTCTTGCCAAAGCCTCCTTTGATGCCTTTGAATCAACAGGCAGAGCTTCAGCAGTCTGCATTGGGCCTCGTAGAATGGTCTGATTACAAGCATCAGATCTTGAGCAATAGGTGAAGGATAAACTGGCCAATATCCCATTGGCAAAGATTGGAGAGAAAAAGCAGGGAAGATTGAAATGGATGATCTCGCCCTAAAACGTCTTTCCAGGAAAACAGCTGGTCCATCCAAGAGGAAGGTTTTTCCCAAGATATTTTTCTATTCTGGAAAGAAGAGATACTATCCTTTTTACCCATCTTCTGCTGTCTGTCAACCTCAGCAAAAACAGCAGGGCCCTTGCCAACCCAAGAAGCCCAAGGCTCCTAAGCCTTAACTAGCTGCACAGGCACCACCTGTTTTTTGACTGCATCCTAGAGAGCATGGCCAATCTGCCCTTTGAGGGCCACCAACCCCCCCACATAGCAGGAAGACTTTGTTACTATGTCCACAGGTGGGATCTCATAACATCAAAGCAGTGGACACTCCAGATTATCCAAAAGGTTTATCAGCTTCACTTCTAAACCTTACTCCACATCAACTTCGTAGGGGAATAGCCCACACAACCCCTTCCAAGCACTCTCTTAAAAGACGAGGTGACCACCCTGTTCTCCTAGGGTGCCATAGAAAGAGTTCTTTCTCAAGAAAAGGTGAGCTTTTACTCTCCATATTTTCTCATTACAAAGAAAACAGAAGGATTCAGGCCCATCTTGGCTCTCAGAGACCTGAACCAAGTTCATGGTCTGAGAGAAATTTAAAATGATTTCCCTAGGAATCTTTCTACCATACTTCCAGAGATATGATTGACTATGTTTTCTAGACCTAATAGAGGCGTACACGCATTTACTGATACCAATCAATACCAGGTTATCCTCTTCGGTCTAGCCTCTGCTCCAAGGGTCTTTACAAAATGCATAGCAGTTGTTGCTGCCTACCTATGCACCTTGGGGGTACTTGTCTTTCCTTACTTAGACAATTGGCTAATCAGGGGAGACTCCCTTCAAGAGATAAGGCTATCCCTTCATCGCACCATCGCGGTGCTCGAACACCTGGGTTTTGTCGTAAACTTTCCAAATTCTCACCTCGCTCCAACCCAAAGACTGGAGTTCACTGAAGCACTCTTAGACAGTCAACAGACCCAAACTTTCCTCCCCTGGGATCACTGTGCCTGCCACATAGGGTTTTACAAAAAGAGTACAGAAGCAAAGCTGAGTAACAGCTGAAGAGATGCTATCACATGGCCCATGTCATCCCCTATGCTCAAATACACATACAACAAGTGCAATGGACTCTGTTTTCTCAATGGACGCAAGCGAGGGGGCATCTCAGAGATAAGATTGACGTCACTTCTCAACTGATCAAGTCCCTTCAGTGGTGGTGTTCCCCACGAAACCTATTCATTGTGTCACCTTTTCAGATGCCTCCACCTCGATGCACCCTGAAGACAGACGCTTTGAAGCTGCATTGGGGGGGCGCATCTGAATGACCTGACCACACAGGGCTGTTGACACCACAGGAATTTGCCCTGCAAATCAAACCTGCTAGAACTATGGACACTGAAAAATGCTCTTTGGGTTTTTCAACCCCAACCTTTGGGACAACCTGTCCCTTGTCAGGACGGACAATCAAGTTGCCATGTTCTACATTTATTTGTTTAACCAGTTTTCTGTACCACCTTGTCCTTCAATCAAAGTGGTTTACATTATGTAATTACTACAAACAGGTACTGGATATATTCCCTTGTCCCCAAAGGGCTCACAATATATGTGTGCCTGAGGCAGCGGAGGGTTAAGTGGCTTGCCCAAGGCCACCAGGAGTGCCTATAGGACTAGAAACCCCAGTCCCTCCGGCCTGAGATTGCTGTTCCCAGGTGAGACTTGAACCCCTGGCCCTCTGGCCTGAAGTACTGTGTCATAACCACTAGGCCACATGAACAAACAGGAGGGAATGGTGTCCTGTCCCCTCTGCAAGGAAGCAATTCACCTATGGTCCTTTGCCATCTCTCACTGCATTCACTTCAGAGCAGTGTACTTCCCAGGTGAACTCAATGTCCTAGCGGATAGGCTAAGCCATATCCTTCATCCACACAAATGGACCTTGCATCGGGAGACAGTTGCTCAGATCTTCCAAACTAGGGAACCTAACTCATAAATATTTTTGCCACTCCACAAAACACACATCTTCCCCTCTTCTGCTCCAGGGTTCCGTCGCTCTATCAACAGGCCCCGGACACCTTCCTTCTCCACTGGGGACACAGACTGCTCTCCACATTCCCTCCCATCCTCTTGAAACCCAAGACACTGTTCAAGTTACAAGTCAACAGGGACTCAATGATTCACCATAGCCCCCTTCTGGCCCATCAACCATGATTTCCTTTGCCTCTTCACCTTGCGCAGACTCAGCCACTCAACCTGGGATGTGCACCCGACCTCCTCTTTCAGGACCATGGGACACTCCCCCATCCCAATCTTCACTCCCTATACCTGACAGCATGGCTGCTGAAGGGCTAGTGCTTGCCGACCTCAACCTCCCATAAGTGGTCAAGGAGGTCTTTTTTGCATCTCGTAAGAATTCCATCAGGTGATCTTATGCCTTCAAATGGCGTAGGATTGCCCTCTGGTGCTCCCCAAAAGGACACTGACCCCTTTTCTTACCCAGTGGAGTCACTTCTACAATATCTCCTCCACTGGGCAAGAAGTTAAGACTAACTCAGTGAGAGTTCACCTTAATGCCATTGCAGCCACTCAAGATAACCTACAGTAGTGGCCAAAAAATTAAGGCAGAGTCCAAAATATCAGAATTTTATTAGAAAAGTATGTGTTATTGTCACTTTCATGGTCAAAAGCTTTAAGAACCAAAGAGATATACGTCATTTTTAAAGTTTTATTCAGGAAACCAATATATGTGTCAATATTTGATAGGGTGTCCATGAGTTTTCAGCACAGCCTGGATTCTTGTAGGCATACTGTTAACTAGCGTTTTACACTATGCCGGAGTGATTTCGTTGACCCATACATGCTTGAGTATGTCCTTTAAATCTGCTTCTGAAGTTGGACGGTGTGCTGCCACCTTTTTCTTCATAAGATTCCAACAGTTTTCAATTACATTGAGATCCGGAGAGTTTGATGGCCAACTTGGTAGCAGTTCGATCTTGTTGTCCACGAACCATTTTTTGACTGTTTTTGCAGTGTGGCACGGTGCCGAGTCCTGCTGAAATATAGTTGTGCCAGAAACATTCATGTGTATTTTAACTTTACTATTCAGCACGGATATGTATTTTGCAGCATTTACTCTTTCACCTTTCTCAAAAATGTGCAGGCCACATCATCCATTCGCCAAGATACCACCCCATACCATGACCGATGGTGGGTGTTTAACAGTCTTGATCGTGTACTTCGGATTTAGTCTCTCACCTGCTGGTCGATGGACGTAGTTGTAACCACTCCCACATACTTGTTGAAATGTACTTTCATCTGTGAACATTACCCTCTCCCACCATTCAGCAGATTTCTCTTTCATCTTGCTACAAAACTGTTTGCAGGCAGCAATTTGTTTCCTGGTCATCATAGGCTTCTTGGCAGGTCTTCTGGCCACGAGTTTGAATTCATCCACTAGCCGTCGTCTGACAGATCTGGCACTTATCTTTATTCCTCGATCATTAGCTAACTGAGCCACACGTTGAGATGTAGTATGTGGACTAGATGTAATAATGCTTTTGAGGAATCGGTCATCTTGTCCAGTAGTTATCCGTCTGCACCCACATTTCGAACGACGTGTACGGCCACCTGATTTCAGAACATTCTGAACTGCACACCTTGATATATGCAAATGTTTTGCAATAGCACATTGCGAATATCCTTCAGCATGGAGTGTGACAACTTGTCCCTTTACAACGTCATTAATATCGTACTTTCTACCCTTCTTGATTGTATATTTTACATGTAACTTTTAATCTTTTCCTAGTTGTAAAAATTCAAAACTTCATCCAAGAAACCTACTACAGAGTGTAAGTAAACTAAAATGGATGCCAGATGCATGGTGTGACTAATCGCCATGCTGATTAAATAAGTAAGCACGTGTGACATCGCCACAGTACATTATTTAACAGTAAATTGTAGAAAAAGACACCTGCCTTAATTGTTTGGCCACTACTGTATTTCCTCACACACCTTAGTAACATGCTTCATGCCGGGTCTCCTGCTGTCCAAGCCACCAATTAAGCCACTTCCAGTGGCCTGGGATCTGAATGTGGTTCTGGCACAACTTCTAAGGCCACGTTTCGAACCTTTAGCCACCACTTCACTGAAGTTTGTCAAACGGCTGCCTGGGTGAGAATCTTCACACTCTTGGCAAGTGCATATTTCTATATGATTTGCAAGGTATTGTGGGCAATGTAGTTCATTCACACCAGACACAGCTGCTGACAATAATTTAGTTGTGCTCTTGGGTAAAGCCAATAAGATATTTATTTATGGGGTTATTTCTCCCAACACAGATATGCTTGGTAGCACATAAATTAGGTTACTTGCTTTCAGTGTTAACTTGGAAAAACAAAGTTAAAATCAGGAAAACAACAAACGAAAAGCCACAAAGCAAGAAACAAACTGTTCTTTTCAGGTTAACTTCTGATTACTTCACACATAGATACAGAAGTGATTCTCTCCTAGCTCACAAGCAATTAGGTAAGGCTTAATTGCTAGCAGTTACCAGCTGAAACCCCTTAGCTGGCTTGCCTTCCACTGTGTGGGTCAAATCCTGCTTCAGGAGCTTTTCTGAGTAGATTAAAGAACAAATTTGTATTTCTTTGTGATGGTTGCTGTACTTTATAACAGAAAGTTACCAACGGAGTTTAGATAGAGAGCAGTCCATATAAACAGGATCCTCATCTGCTATTATTCCCCCTTGTTCAACAAGCATGGGTTCAATATCATGGATTGGCACAGATGAATCTCTCAATGGAGCATTTTCAGGAGAATACTTGTTTCCCTGCTGTCTTTCAAGGTTATAGCTAGGGCAAAGATCAGTGTTCATACCTGAGCTTCCATTGCTGCTAGAGTTCCTCTCTATATAGCCTGGCCAGTATGTAGTCCAGTTCTTATGTCCAGCCTTCCAATCCAGATCCCTGGACACTGGATCTCTCTTCACATACCTTCTGGCACAGGTCTTAGGGTCCCTTCCACGTGCAGCCGTCTCCCTCACAGGTAGCCTCTGGTGATTCCTAGCTCTGCAGCACCATTCCTCTGGCTTTCCCCAGTCCAATGGTGTATGCTGGCCCTTGGAATACCTCCCAGTATACGTACTGCGTTGGACTCTTCTAGACCTCTCAAAGGCTTTTCTCTTCCTTCTTCCAAAGGGTCTCTTTCCCTCTCTGTCCGTTCGGTTTGGCTTCTGCTTCTGATGATCCTTCAGATGAAACTGATGATCAAACTCAAGCTGATTCTCAGGATACTGAGGACAATTCTCTGGATATCCAAGGTGATCATGAAGATGGTCATCTGTAGAATAAACTCTACTTTTGTTCTGCTTAGATGAGTGCTCCTCCCTAATACAGCGCAGCTGTGCTGAATCAGACCCTGCCCTTTGAGATGAGTGCTTAGGGATTACCTCATAGCCCTCCTGATTGAACACACGTTTCCCCACTTCAGCTCCTCTAATGGCTGTTGGAAACCTGGTGCATTCTGGGACTGGTAGTCCTTTATGGGAAAATTCTGTTTTCTTATTTCTACCAGAACTGACAGGTTGCTTGTTCAGAGTCACTTCACCTTTTCTATAGCTCCTTCCTGAGCTATGATAAGCTTCCTTATCACAAGTTTCTATCTTGGAAGGTCATCTTCCTTATTGCCCTCACTTCAGTTCGCCACATCACTGAACTGCATGCTCTAGTGGCGATCCTCCCTATACTATGTACCCATCCACATTTCCTTCCGAAGGTGGTTTCCTCTTTCCATCTAAATCAGTCTGTAATCCTCCCAATTTTCTTTCCTAGACCACATGTGTCTCAGGCTGAAGCAGCGCTACACACGTTAGACTGCAAGCGAGTGCTGGCCTACTACTTGGATAGAACTAAAGAACATAAGAACATAACATATGCCATACTGGGTCAGACCAAGGTCCATCAAGCCCAGTATCCTGTTTCCAACAGTGGCCAATCTAGGTCATACGTACCTAGCAGTTTCCCCAAAAGACACAGGTTCTGCAGTGGTTGTACTGGGTCAAGCATTGATATCCTGGGTCCCTTCTTAATAATGGTTTATGGACCTTTCTTCCAGGAACTTGTCCAAACCTTTTTTAAACCCAGCTACACTAACAGCCTTTACTACATCCTCCGGTAACAAATTCCAGAGTTTGATTACACGTTGAGTGAAAAAATATTTTCTTTTATTAGTCTTAAATAGTTTACCCTATAGCTTCATTGCATGTCCCCTAGTCTTTCTATATTCTGATAACGTAAACAATCAATCTACGTTTACCCGTTCCACTCCGTTCATTAATTTATAGACGTCTATCATATCTCCCCTCAGCCGTCTCTTTTCCAGGTTAAAGAGCCCTAACCTTTTTAGCCTTTCTTCATAGGAGTATCCTTCCATCCCCTTTACCATTTTGGTGGCTCTTCTCTGAACCTTTTCTAATAACTCTATATCCTTTTTAAGATACGGCGACCAGAATTGCACACAATATTCAAGGTGCGGTCTCACCATGGAACGATATAGAGGCATTATAATATCTCTTGTTTTATTTTCCTTATGCTACCTAGCATTCTATTTGCTCTCTTGGCTGCCGCTGCACACTGGGCCGAGGGTTTTAACATGTTATCCACAATGACGCCTAAATCTTTTTCCTGGGTGGTGGTTCCTAATGTGGAACCTTGCATTGTGTAACCATAGTTTGGGTTGTTCTTCCCTAGGTGCATAACTTTGCACTTGTCCACATTAAATTTCATCTGCCATTTTGATGCCCAGTCTTTCCACAATCCTCTTGGGTTTTAACAACTTTAAATAGTTTTGTGTCATCTGCAAATTTGATAACCTCACTCGTTATTCCACTTTCTAGGTCATTTATGAATATGTCAGAAAGCAGCGGACCCAGCACAGATCCCTGGGGTACACCACTATTCACCTTTCTCCATTGGGAAAATTGGCCATTTAGCCCAACCTTCTGCTTTTTATCTTTTAACCAGTTCTTGATCCACAGTAGTACACTGCCTCCTATCCCATGGCTCTTTAGTTTTGCCAAAAGTCTCTGATGAGGGACCTTGTCAAAGGCTTTCTGAAAGTCCAGATACACTATATTAACCGACTCACCTTTGTCCACCTGTTTATTCACACTTTCAAAAAAACACAACAGATTAGTAAGATCACAGAAGATCCCCTCAATTATTCATGTCCTTTGATCCTAGTCACTTGGGTCTACTGGTGATGAAACATACTCTATCCAGATGGATAACAAATTGCATTTCTTTTGCTTATGCACGAGCAGGACTCTCTGGAGGGTCCTTTAACTGCTCATAATGTGTGAGCTATGGCAACCTCCATAACTAACCTCCATTCAGTATCCACTGAGGAGATCTGCTGGGCAGCTATTTGTTCCTCCATTTATACTTTTGCTGCACCCTACTAACTAGACAGAGACTCCCATCAGGACGCTGCCTTTGACCAAGCTGTACTTCAGCACCTCTTTGGGACAAACTCAACTCCTACCCTCCGTCTCATATTTCTGCAAGATACCAGACTATCATTGGGGGAGTATCACCTCCTGGAATGAAGTCCAATGACCCACAACTCTTCCAAACGCTTTGGCTACCAGTTTTTTTTCCTCAGGGATTGCACTGCTCTCCTCCCCATAACAGCCCGGTACCTAGGAGCTAATGAGTCCCATATGTGAAGACTGAATTCCTGCTTGTTTCTGGAGATAACGGGTTTGATTCCCACTAGCACTCCTTATGGCCTTGGGCAAGTCACTTAACCCTTCATTGCCTCGGAAGAAAGGCCTGGCAATCTACTTCCGGTCATACTGCCAAGAAAAATCCAGGAGCTGCTGGTTCGCCATTGACTCGAAGGCACACATTATATTGCATTGCATTGCATAAACTGATTAATCACTGATCATTGGTTGTGCTTCAGAAAATCAAGTGCTATCAGGAACAGCAAAAGCAAGATTGTACAAAATGGGATTCTTTTATATCACCTTACTGTTCTCACTGTACCATCTGATTCAGATGGAGGCCCTTTGTCATGTTGATATGTGTGCTGTTTCCAGGTCATGATGATTAGTGAAGAGGAAAGAAAAGACAACCAAAGCAGATGCCAGGAATATTAATATGCTGCTGATTAATACTGTATTATTTCTCACTCAATGCTATGAGACCATTTCCTGACTGCTTAATGCTCATTTTTGTTTAGTGGTTTGTTTCATGTTTTCATTTAGCAATCTGCTAGTTGAATCATTAGTTATGTGTTGGAAGCATGCAGACAAATAAGAGGTTATATTTCTCAATGGCTTTTTCATATGATGGTGACAAATCACATTGCACAATAATGATCACATTCCACAGCTGCAACCCATGCTCTAGAGGAACAGATTGCACAACTGCTAACTTTGCCATATACAGCACATTACAGTGAATCCAAAGTATGAGAAGGACAAGCTTTTTTTGTTTAGGTTTTTAATCCTACTCCTTAACTCTATTATGATATCTTGTTCTTTTAATTTTATTAGATAACCAAAGCCTAGTGTCTTTCGCCAGCTTGTCTATTTAGAGGCATTACAGTCTTTATTTCCATGACATTAGAGATAGGTGTTGCTGAAATAATATAACTACTGTTGGTTTTGGGAGCTTGGTTTATATTTCTTGGCTGTTCATGCTGCCAACTAAATTTCAAAATCGGGAAGTCTGTTCCCATTTGCAAGAAAGGTGTTTTATTTGGAACCCACTGGAAAGTGTGTAGTGACCATATTATTGCCATCATGGTATCACTTATTGCTACTTCTATTTTGGGATGCATTTCATGTTGAAAAGACCAGACGTGATGTAGACAAAGAAGTGCATGT
Organism: Ichthyophis bannanicus; assembly: GCA_033557465.1. Classification (NCBI taxonomy): domain Eukaryota; kingdom Metazoa; phylum Chordata; class Amphibia; order Gymnophiona; family Ichthyophiidae; genus Ichthyophis; species Ichthyophis bannanicus. The sequence continues at coordinate 1,769,432,792 of CM066031.1, forward strand.
CCTTCCCAATACCCTTCCATGTGTAGATGTTCATAAAAACTATAGTATAGTGTCTTATGTTCTTATCAAAAGTACATAATTCAAAGTACCTTATAGATTGGATACCCACTTTGTGAGCTGCACACTAGCTATTTCTAGTTTGATTGGGACACCAGATTAAAATGAAAATCTTAGTTTTAACTTGATCCAGTTAGACCTGTGAAAAGTCTGTACAGACATTTAACAATAAGCATTCGATTTATCTCTACCCTTTGTTTATCTCCAGGAACAAGCAGGAATGAGTCTTCACATATGGGTGCGTCAGTACCGACGGAGCCTGCGCAGGAGCGCTCCCCAACGTCCAAAAAGAAAGCTTTTGGGAGCATCCCACACGCATCCTTCCCGCCCATTCACTTCCCTCTCATCAGTTTTCCGCAGAGCCGGCAGGACGTATTCCTGTCACCGCAGAAAATTCTTCTTTTTATTCTTAGTTTTTTGTGGTCGTGTCTGCCTTCCCCCGATGCCACCGGTACCGCCGATGCTTTTCTTTCTTTTTACTAAAGAATTTCTTCTTTCTTTAGAACTTTTTTCCTCTTTAGTGCCTGACGGTTTCTAGGCCACTAGGCCTCTATCCTTCCATTATAGAAAAGCCAGCCACTATCCTTAAGAAATGCTCAAAGTGTGGCGGTACAGATATATTTTTAGACACTCATTCTTGGTGTCTAAAATGTTTAGGTCCTGACCATTGCCCACTGGAGTGTCTTTCCTGCTGGAGCTCAAACAGAAGAAGTCTTCAAGATCGAGCACAACTCGATACACGCTTCACATCGCTCACGATGTTATCAGCTAGAATATCTTCTTTTTCACAGGATCAAGTAACCAAACAAAAGTCTGTAAAGACTAGCCAGTCCTCGAGTGGTAGATCTCCTTCTAAGCATCGAGATGGCTCTGGCCTTGCCCTCGCCCTCGAGGACAATTTGGCAATAAAGCCCCGGCGGGAGTCTTCTGGCTCCAAAGCATTAATGGGGCTCCAAGTTGTTCCCGGGGTTCTTACCTCGATGAACATACCTGGGCCATGCTCGGGGGTTGTGGCCGCTTCGAGCGGTACCAACACCCCGGCATCAGCTATGGTGATGGATGAAACACACCTCATCGATGAACGTAGTCTAGCACTCTCGGCTACTTCGGTACCGTTGGAGTTGCTGCAGGCCGTTCCTCGAGTATCGGTATCGGCTTCGGTACCGGTATCGGTATCAACATTGGCATCGGTGTCGGTACCGTCCATGCTTGCTTCGACAGACTCGCTTCCTTCGATGCCGAGCCTGGAATCGATCTCTAGCATGGAGGATTCGGTACCGACTCGCCTCGGTACCGGCCTCGGGCGGTACCGAAGACATCGCTTTAGCGAAAATCCGATGCTTCATCCTTTCAAGTCTTCCAATCCCGATGAATGCAATGAATCCATTAGTACCGAGGCTAAATTTTCAACAAGTCTAGCCTTTACCCCTCATTTTAGAGGGTCCTCCTCAGGGGACATTTCTTTTCAAGCTTTTCTGCTTGATATGGCAAAGTTACTTGCCATTTCTATACCTGGTAAGGAATCCCTACCAGGGGATTCAGAGACCCTGCAATTCCCCTGTATTCCAAAGGAGGTGATCATACTTCTTTTGCATCAGACCTTGCAGGATTTACTATTAAGAATGTGGGAAACACCTTTAAACGGTATCCCTACATTCTAAGACACTTGACACTATGTACAAGGTACTACCTTCTCCAGGTTTTCAAAAGACTCAACTTCCTCATCATTCTATTGTTGTAGAATCAGCAATGAAGCGGTTTAAGAGTGCAAAGAAGCACTCTTCTTATCCGCCAGATTGTGAGTCTAGGACGTTAGATGCCTTTGGACGTCGATGCTTCCAGACATCCATGCTTTCAGCAAGAATTATCTCATATATTTTCTATATGGGATTATCTCTTGAAGAGGTCACAAGGAACTTAAAGCTTTTAATCCCTTTTCTTCAAGAACATAAAAGAGCAGACTTTTTCTTATTAGTCAGTCATGCTCAAAATGTCTCCAAATTCCTTAATCATGCTTCCCTGAACTGTGTTGAGTCTATTAGCAGAACCTCTGCTATAGCCATAGGAGCACGACACATGACCTGTCTCCAAGCTTCAGACTTGGACAAATGGGTACAAGAAAGGCTGGGAAATACTCCTTGTACTGGTGAAAATCTCTTTAACAAGGATGCTTTATTCCAAGCTAATCAGTTAAACACTGATATTATTGCTTGCAGAGGATTGTCAAAACTTTCCTCTATCCCAGCTAGTAAAAAATATCCTAACAAACTTTATCCCCTTAAGGGGAAAAAGTTTTATTCATCTTCTACCCATCATGCAGATGTTTCCAAAGAAGGGCAACATCATACCAGGCTAAGAAAACCAAAACCTCAACAGGCTCAGCAACCCAGCAGTCGCAGGGTTTCTCATATTTTATTCATTAAATCTCTTTTTCCTGTTGAGTTTCAGAACCGCTACTTCTTAACAGAAGTTCTTCTCATCCTTACTGAGAGGTCAGTGATACACTGCCTCAATCCTCCACTTTAGGCATGAATCTTTTGCTACGAGCAATCCATTCTTTTAGCTCTTAGAGCTATTAAGGATAGTCATGTCCTACAGGTAACAGGTTTCTCCTCTCCTTTTCAAGCAAATAGTGGAGTGACAAATAATCACAAGGAATGCTATGCCCTTCACCTTGACAGTTGTCCTGTACGAGGATATCTCATATTTTTGACTGCAGGGGAGTTTTACCTTTTTCAGAGACTTACCAAATTGTAAGTCTTCACAACTGTTACTTTCTATCCCTTTTAGTCGAGACTTCACTCTAAGAGTGATACCATTTGACTGGAGGGCTTACCCTTTAAGCCATAGGATTGTCTTCAATACCTACTCCAGTAAGTGATTTCCATACAGAGTTTCTCCCCTTTGCAATCTTTTCAAATATTTCTTTTAAGACAGCTTATCAGACCATAATTAAGTTTTATCACTTCTAATTATGTCTGTCGGTCCTTTTCCAATCTATAGGACCTAACCTCTTCTGCTGCCTTAATAACAGATAATTCCAAAACCTACTTGGACAATTTATCGTTGCAGGCAACCGGTCTGTCTACTATTCTTAGCCATCTTCAATTCTTTGGCTTCCACAGAATAGATTAGGTTGCACACTGGCAATTAAACAGCCAGATCTCACCTAAGCAACCTACAACATGCTCTCTGCAATTCTACAAAAAGCTCTGCAACTATGGGCCTTTGCCAGAGAGCGTCAGAGCCATTCCTAGTGGGTAACTTCCAGATGGTTAAAGGGCTTTGTCCAGTCATGCTCCCACATGACCAGTTTTTTCCTACTGTTACCATCTTCCTAAAAATTTCATTTTAGGGAAAATAAACCAGGGCTTAGATCACGTGAAAACATAAAGAATTGTTTAATTCCCTGAGTTGCTCCACATCTCCAGTGGAACTCTTCCAACAGGGATGCATTTCTGTTCATTGCAGTCGGTCCTTGTCTAGTGTATTCCTTCTAATTTCCAATACTTCATTGGAGCTTACGCTGAACAAAGAACGCATTATACTCATATTGCCCTCATAGATGGGCAAATATGGTATTCCCTTATATTGCGTCTCTTTCTCCACACTGAAGTTATATAAGGATCCAGACTTGTAGTCTTAAGATTAAGGATTTCTCTGCACCCTTTCACGTAGATCTCCATATCTGGTTATTCAAAGTCTAGAATTTTTAAAGACATCTAGACCTATCCTTCTGACTAGGAACATTCCACTGGTTTCCATGTAACCACCTTCATGGTTCTCCTAGGTGTAACCAGTAAGGGGTTCTCTATCCATATTCTCAAGCAGGTCTTACTCCTTCTTGTTATTAAGTGAGTCTATGTATATATATATATATATATATATATATATATATATATATATATATGTATATATATATGTGTGTGTTTATATATATATATATATTTATATATATATGTGTGTGTGTATATATATATATATATATATGTATATATATATGTGTGTGTGTATATATATATATATATATGTATATATATATATGTGTGTGTATATATATATATATATATATATATATATATATATACACACATATCTCACTCTGAAAGATTTGTTACTGTCCATATTAATGCTGTCCCAGCATACCATAGGGTTTAAATGGACAACCAATTTCTATGGTAATTAGAAACTATCTTCTTTTACTGTAACCTCTCTGGTTACGTTACATCTGAAGCTCTCCATGTAAAGTCATTATCCTAAGTGACATCACTTAGGGAAGACATTACTGATCTTCAAGAAATTGGAGGCTACACCGCCTACTACAAATGTTTCTCTCTTTCATTTGGATAGAGGGGTCTTAAAGACCCATCCTTTTTCTGCAACCCAGTCAGATTTATCTCCTCTCTTTCCTAGAGCCTTTTTCTGCTCCAAGGACAAAGAGCTTCAAACTTTGGCCTACAGAACTTTAGCTTCTCATCCAAAGTCCAACCCCATTAAACTCCCCCAGTTTTTCCTTCTGCGATTAGTTCTAGCCTTTTAGGGTTCTGACCTCTGCCTGTATTGCAAAATTTATTTCCTCTACTTCACAGTGAGGTATTTTCTTTGAGGATAATGTACTGGTTCTTACCACCAGACCCTTATTAGCCTCAATAAATACTTTTGCAATACTTTGACTAAGGTCCACATTAGAAAATTGGAATTCAATATTTACTAACATTTATGATCTACACAAGGACTCCCCTCTAGACGCCTTGTTTAGTCAAGCTGTTCCACAGCACACCCTTTTTAATTCAACTCCTACCCTCCATCCCTTGGATGCCTGAGGTTCTGGGAAATAGCATGGCCCATCTATTAGATTTGCAACATGCTGGGACCTCCTCTAGGCATCTCTAGCTTGGGAGTCCCCATATGTGAAGACTCATTCCTGCTTGTTCCTGGAGATAGCACAGTTACTTACCTGTAACAGTGTGGAGGAGTGGCCTAGTGGTTGGGGCAAGGTACTTCAGGCCGGAAGGTCTGGTGTTCAAATCCCACTAGAGGACAGCAACCTTGGGCCGGAAGGACTGGGGTTTCTAGTCCCACAGGTGCTCCTTGTGGTCTTGGGCAAGCCACTTAACCCTCCGTTGCCCATGTTCCCTGTAAAATAGTTATCTCCAAGTTATAATGCTCTGTTCAATGTAATTTCAGTTTGTTCAATGTAAACCGCACTGATGCAGAATAGCGTGGTATATAAGAGAATGTAAATAAATAAATAAAATAACAGGTGATCTCTGGGAACAGCAGGAATAAGTCTTCACAACCCACCCACCTCCCCTAGGAGTTGTTTCTCTCTCTCTCTCTCTCTCTAATTTGTCTACTTCCCTACTTCAGTCTCAGCTACAAACCCAACTGATGAGAGGGAAGTGAATGGGCGGGAAGGCAGTGCGCATGCGTGTGGGATGCTCCCAAAAGCTTTCTTTTTGGACGCTGGGGAGCGTTCCTGCGCAGGCTCCGTCGGTACTGACGTACCCATATGTGAAGATTTATTCCTGCTGTTCCCAGAGATCACCTGTTACAGGTAAGTAACTGTGCTTTCTCAGATATAGTGTGGTATGAAAATTAACTGTGGGATATAAAAATTAAAAGGTCATGTCTTGAGTGTGGTTTCATTTTAATGGCTTCATAGTGGAACCTTTTAATTATAGTGAGGGCAGTTCTATAACAGGTCATTTAGGTTGGAGGGTCAAAGAGATGCCTATTTTGAGGCAATTTTGTAAGGACACATAAGGGCCTATGGGGATCATTTTAGAAGCCCTATTCATGATTTGGACACTTGAAAGGGGCCATTCAGATGTCTCAATTACATTCATGTCCCAAACGGCTTTTTAGATAACTCCAGGTTTGCATGTATCCAGGCGATTACATATGTTTTGCATGGGGGCATGCCAGAGGCGTGTCTTGGGCATTCCAAAAAAGATACACATCTGCATTCTATTTTAGATTACCCCACACATTTAAATCCACTGGCAGACACATATGTGTCTATATCTGTTCCTGGGCACAAATAGACATTTGAAAAGTGCTCCTTTCGGCCAACTATCAGCAGTACAGAGAAGAAGCAAAATCCCTCCTCATTCCTTCAATATTTTTTGCCAATTCAATAAAACTTAGCAGACAAATTTTGAGGATTTATCTACTGTTGAGCCATTGCAAGTGTCCATTTCCAAAATAGCAGTTTGGGACATGTATGTAGTGACATACACCTGCACGTTTCAAAATGCTAGCATTGGCATGTCTATGTCGCTGGTACCACAGATATCCAGATTTCGCACATCCACGGTTCTAAAATCAGCCGGTTTTCTGCACATGTCTGGACCCTTATTCTGCATGTTCCCGGGCCCTTAGTCTGCATTTTCCCAGCTCTCTTTATATTGCAATGGACACATCTATCTTTTTAGGGTGGAGAGTCTATTTCACATACCACTTACAAGTGTCCACCTTCACTGCTTCCTCTCCCACAGAATTTCAAAAGTTTTGACATGGACATCTCAGATGTCACCAAAACGGTCTTTCTAAAATGTGCCTTCACATAGCTTTATAAGGTACAATTTTGTCTAAAATGCAACTGTACATTTGCACCAGCTCAAAAGTACACATGTAGGCAAGTATTTTATAATATCCAAGCTTGTTTAGTGAGTTTGCCTGCTCTCTGCCCAAACTCCTCTTCCTCTAAACACACCTGTTCTGAGATCACGTTAAAGTACTTGCCTTCTTGTTACTGCTTGTACTTTTATGCATGGGATAATTTTAAAGGAAGGTTTTTACATGCGGACAACAGCATTTATGAGCAAAATTTCCTTTATAAAAGTACACTCAGTAGTGGCATCTTATTTATTTAACAAGTTTTATATACCACCTTTCTTACATTCAAAGTGGTTTGCATATAACATTGCAACTTTTAGAAATTACATTGAACAGGTAATGAAACTTGGAGTTCATGGGAAAGATGTTGTACAAGATTTATAACAGGGAGTAACAATCAATGCTGTACAGTATTTACAAAAGTGAGAAACAATGCAGGGACAATTGTGGAAAATATGTTTTGTGTGTTATGTGTAAGGTATTGTAGAGAGAGGGTATACAGAGACAACTGTGGCAAATATGTCTTTGTGTGTTAGGTGTAGGGTATTGTAAGGGCTTTCTCAAGTGGTAATAAGTGACTTGATTGGCAGGGTGATTGTAAAACGCAGGAGGAATGAGGTTCTATTATCCCATTAAATCAGTTACTAGCGTAACTATTATTCATTGGTTGTTCATAATGCTCCTGGAAGAGAGAGGTTTTCGGGGCCTTTCTGAAGTCTATCAGGTCTTTGATTTCTCTATTGTTGATAGGGAGGGTGTTCCAGATCGCTGGAGCATAAACTTAGAATGACCACTTACATGTTGCTTGTCTTGCTCTGGTTTTTATAGCGGGGGTGAGTAGTTGATTCTGCTGTGTTGATCTTTTTGCTCTTAGAGCTGGGTCCTTGGTGACCAGTGACTGCAGTGATTCTGGGTATAGCCATTGGATGATTTTGAAGATTGAGTAATGATTTGTACTTGGTGCGGGAGTATATCCAGTAGCCAGTGGAGCTGCTTCAGCGTTGGTGTAATATCATTTCTAGCGGTTCCATTCGAGAAGTTGTGTTCTGTACTAGTTGTAAGGGAATGTGGATTGTTTTGGTAGTTCCTGATATATTATGTGGCAGTAACCTAGTATTGGCATTATCATGGCCTGACACACTGTGCAAAAGTGTGTCTGGTCGAGTAGTGGCTTGAACCTTTGCACTATATTCAGCTTGAAGTATGCCGTTTTTGTGGATCTGGCAATATGTGTTTGAAATGATAGGTTCCAATCCAGATGCCCACCAAGGAATTTTACATGCTCTTTAACTTTCATGTCATCATACAGGCATTTGAGGGTCTTCGATGGGGTGAAGGAAGTGTTCCTGGTCACAAAGAGCACCTGAGTTTTCCTGTAGTTTGTTTAGGTATTGTTGTTGTAGCCAGTCCGCCATTGCTTTCCCCATTTGATTAGAGACATTGGGTTGATCTTTGTTAAAAGGGGCAAAGACCATAATGTCATCTGCATAAATTCTATATTGAATCTTCTAGGGATTGAAAATTTTGCATAGTGGCTGAATGTAATTATTAAAGAGGATGGCAGAGAGAGCCAATCCTTGTGGGGCATGCCCTGTGGTTGATCTATTGTGTCAGAAAGGCCCTTGTTACATTTTACTTGAATTTTCCTATGAGATAGGTAAGAGGTGAACCATTGGAGAGTAGTACCTTGGAGCCCTATTTGCTATCATCAGATCCACATTTGAGAGCTCCTACCTTTTAACTAACTGAATTGGGGTTGCCCAAAGAATAAGTCTGTTCTATATCATTTCTTGGGGGACAGGGAGTGTGCAAATGAAGAGAAGAGGGTGCATGTCTCCTAATTTAGGGGAGGGGGGAGCTTGTTGTCAAGATGGACAAATGTTGAAAGACATGGAGAATCCATCCTTATTCCACCCCCTCCCCAGACAGATGCATATGTTTGACCTTTAGTGGATGTCTGATATTTCTTCACATATTATAATCCTAGATAGCATGAAACAATTTTTGATGCAAAACATGAAAATAATTGTCAGTGCCGTTTGAAAAGAAAACAAAGAAACTTTGTGGTGCTTTCTGAGGTGGGATGACATTGCTGCATGACTTAATGGTTGAACAGTTCTGCCTATTATTTTCTTATTAAAACAAGAATGTGCGGTTCTGGAAAGATTTTGTGAGATATGCAGTACTCATTTTGCAGAATTCTCAGAAAAAGTCTAGGGACTAGCTGTACACAATAGAATGTTTCTGTACAATATGCTAAACATTTGAAAGCTTACATAGGCAACAGGATTCTTCATGTACTTCATACAAATGTCTGTGCATTCCAGATTTATTAAGTGCCTCTTTAATAGCATCATGGTGCTTTGAAAATGAGCTTGCAGTTGCTTGGTGTACTCCTTTGGACTTCATGTCCTGAAGCCACTTTTATCATTGTCCTCCCAAGATACCTCTTGAGTTGTGTTATAAATTTCAATGACATACTCGTATAGCATTTTTTTTGTTTTATCTTTTTTCCCCATTATAATTAACCATCCTCATTTACGTATTTCAGTGCTGGCATGTCCCATTGAATTTAAAGTACAGAAAATTACAGAATCTATTTTCTAAAGGCAACATGTGCACCTACTGTATATGCCTGTATCGAGCCCTGTCACCGCTGAAGAAGTTCTTTATTTTATTTTATTTCTTTGGTCGTGGGTCTGCCTTCCCCGACTCCGGACCGGTACCGCCGGTCTTTTTCTTTCTTTCTTTAAAAAAAGAAAATATCGATATTTTTCCTCACTTGGTGTATTTTTCTTCTTAGGCCTCAGGGCCCACTAGAAAATTTCCCTCATGGAAAAACCAGCCTCCGGGTTCAAAAAATGCACTAAGTGTAGCGGTACTATTTCTGTTACAGATACCCATGAATGGTGTCTTAAATGTTTGGGTCCTGAACACTCCATTCCGGATTGTCCGTCCTGCTCTCTAATGTCAAAACGGGGTTTACAGAACCGAGCAGCTAAGCTTCATGTGCTGTTTCCCGCTGATGCAGCGTCGGTAGCATCGACATCTTCCAGGTGGTCTTCTCCTGATGGATCTCAGGTAACCAAACATAACCTTGCAGGTCCTCGAAGGGTAGATCTCCCTCTAAGCATCGAGATGCCTCCGGGCTTGCCCTCGAGGATCCTGCACCAGCAAAACAACCCCGGCGGGAAGCTCCAGCTTCCAAAGCTCCTCCTATGGGGTTACAGGTTGACATCGATGGCACGGCCTCGACCGATCACCTGTTAGAATGCTCTGGGGTACCGGCACAATCTCCCGGTACCGACTTCCAGGCATTCATGGCGTCGATGGATCAGAATGTTCTGTCCATGCAGCGGGCTATGACTGCCTTCATTCAAGCTGCGATGCCAATGGTACCACAACAAACTCTGTTGTCGGTATCGGCTCCGGTACCGGCACCAGCGCCGATACCGGTACCGACTGCATCGACATCGACCAGGATACTGGCTGCAGCGGTTCCTTGTCCAGGGCTACTTCTCCGGTACCGAGGACGCCCGATGTCGATACCGCTCGATACGCGTATCGAGCGTTAGAAGAGCACCCTGACAGGCGATACTTCGATTCCTCTGATGATTCTGATTCATCAGATGAGTCTCCTGAAGTATCCATAGCCCTTCCTGAAGAGCCTTCTTCTCCAAAAAGAAGAATGTCTCCTCCAGAGGACTTGTCCTTTCAAGACTTCATAAGAGAAGTAGCTAAAGGACTTTCAATTTCAGTAACCTCTGAATCAGAGCCTAGAGCAAAAAAATTAGATATTTTAGGATACTCTAAGGCTCCTAGAGAGGCAGTCACCTTACCAATTCATGAGATTCTTCATGAACACATGATTGATTTATGGGAGACTCCTCTCACTCTCTCTCCTCATTCTCGCAGATTGGACACTATGTATCGTGTCCCTCCTTGTCCTGGATTTCAAAAAACTCAGCTTTCCCACCATTCCATTGTGGTGCAGTCAGCTATGAAGAGGATAAAGAGTACAACGAGACACTCTTCTGCTCCTCCAGGAAGAGAATGCAGGACCTTGGATGCTTTTGGTAGGAAAATCTTCCAAGCCAGTATGCTTATTGCCAGAATCAACTCATATAGCCTTTACATGGGTATGTTTCTAAAAGAAGTTGCACAAAAACTGCACAATTTCCTCCCTTTTCTTCCAGAAGATAAAAGGGACGAATTCCTCATTTGGCTTAAGCATACTCAAGACATTTCAAAGTTTTCCAACAGGGCAGCTTTTGACTCCTTTGAAGGTGCCAGCAGAGCCTCAGGCATTGCCATTGCTGCTCGCAGAATTGCTTGACTCCAGGCTTCTGATTTGGAACCCTGGGTTCAAGATGGCTTAGGAAATTTGCCCTGTACAGGTGAAAATCTATTTGGCAAAGAGTGGCAAATTAAAGCCACTCAAATGGATGCAGAGAACTCTGCTCTGGATAGACTTTCAAAGTCAACCTCCATTCCTGCCAAGAAAAAGATTTTTAAAAAGTCTTTTTACAAAAAGGGCAGATTTTCCTTCTACTTCTGGCCAACAATCTTCTACAGGTTGCTTTGCCACTAAGCGTCAGCAACCTAAGCAGGCCAGGCCTAAGTCTACAGGGGCTGCTGCAACTCAGCAGTCCCAGCCTCCTCAGGGCTTTTGACTTGATGCTAGAGAACTTAGCCTTTCTGGCTCTACAACAGACAGAACCTCTCACCATTCCAGGAAGGTTAGCTCATTTTGCTCCCAGATGGGAGCAAATCACATCAGAGCAGTGGACCCTTTCCATCATAAGAGAGGGCTACAAACTTCATTTCTCAGACCTTCCTCCCCACACCATGGTGAGACACTTCAATTCTCCCACATCTCTTCTCGACCTTCTAGGTCAGGAGGTGACTACCCTTCTTGCCCAAGGGGCAATAGAAGAAGTTCCTCTTCTTCAACAGGGGTCAGGGTTCTACTCCCCCTATTTTCTCATTCCGAAGAAGACAGGGGGATACAGACCCATCTTAGATCTCAGAGAATTGAACAAATTCCTATGCAAGGAGAAGTTCAAGATGCTTTCTCTGGGCACTCTCCTTCCATACCTTCAAAGTCAGGATTGGCTTTGTTCTGTAGATCTCAAGGATGCATACACACATGTCCTCATCCATCCATTTCACAGAAGATTCCTACGTTTTCTTTTCCAAGGAAAACATTACCAATACAGAGTGCTTCCTTTCGGTCTGGCCTCTGCTCCGAGAGTGTTGACCTAATGCATGGCAATAGTTGCTGCATTTCTACGCACTCTGGGAATATTTGTCTTCCCATACCTGGACGACTGGCTCATCCGAGCTCCATCTCAGTCAGAGGCCCAGATTTCCCTGGACCGCACAAGGCGCATTCTGCAGTATCTGGGACTTGTGGTAAACCTCCCCAAGTCCCAGCTCACCCCTACTCAGTTCCTGGAATTCATAGGGGCCTGGTTGGATACCACCACTGCAAGGGCCTACCTTCCTCAGGCCCGTTGCCAACGTCTAGTGCAGCTAGCCTCCCAGATTCAGTAAAAGAACCACTTAACTGCCCGGGAGATGCTACAACTGCTAGGCCACATGGCTTCCACAGTACATGTGGTACCCTATGCTCGCCTACACATGAGAGCAGCTCAATGGACTTTGTCCACCCAGTGGACTCAAGCTTCAGGAGCTCTCTCAGACCAAATAGCAACCTCCAAACGTCTCTTTTGGTCTCTCCAATGGTGGATGTCCACTCAAAATTTGTTGCTGGGGTCCCCCTTACAGCAGTTGTTGCCCCAAGCAACCCTCACAACAGATGCCTCCCAAACAGGTTGGGGAGCTCATCTACAAGACCTCTCCACTCAAGGCACTTGGTCCCCACAGGAGACCTCTCTTCATATCAACCTTTTGGAACTTCGAGCAGTTTTTCTAGCTCTCAAGGTCTTTCATACGGTCCAACCTATCACCCACATTGTAAACCAATCACTCCAGCAAGGCACCATGCCAACGCAACTAAAAAGATCACTAATACGACCCATCTTAAAAAACAAAACGCTCAACAACAGTGATCCAGCATCATATCGACCCATCTCGAGCATATCATTCCTAGCCAAGATCATTGAAAAGGCAGTCCAGCAACAACTCCAAGACCACATAGATGACACAAATGCCCTGGACATGCATCAATATGGTTTCCGTCAGCATCATGGAGTGGAAACCCTGCTTATAGCACTCCTTGACAACCTCCTTAAGGGTCTCGAAATCAGAAGCAAGATGTACATTCTCATCTTTATCGACATATCCGCCGCTTTTGATACAGTGCACCACAGAACCCTCATCAACCGTCTCGCCTCCATAGGTGTAACGGGGACCCCGCTAAAATGGTTCACATCTTATATATCAAATAGAATGCAACAAGTACAGTTCAACAATGAAAAAGCCGATGCTTTCCCACAAACCCAAGGAATACCACAAGGATCAGCTCTATCCTCCCTCCTATTCAACCTATACATTAAACCAATATGCGAAATCATACAGAAGCACAAGATCAGCTATCATATGTACGCAGACGATCTAATGTTGTATACCCAGCTGGACATAAACCAACCAAACTACACTCAACTCGAGGAATGCCTCAGCATGCTCCAGACCTTGGTTACAAATAAACAACATGTCAATAAACCATAAAAAAACGGAGGTGATGTTCATCTCCAAGAAAAAGGATTTCACTCCGCCCACCACCGTCACCCTCAACAATAACGTCTACTACACCAAGCCCGAAATAAAGTATCTAGGGTTACTACTTGATAGCAACTTGCGGATGGAAAAACACCTACGAACAACAAACCGGGCCATATTTCATAAATTAAGAGTGCTTCAACCACTCCGCAACATCATCGACCATTCCGACTTCAGAACTGTGGCACAAGCTCTTATCATTCCGCACCTGGACTACTGCAACGCTATCCTTCAAGGCCTCCCGAAGAGCACCCTAAACATTCTACAAATGGCCCAAAACGTCGCTGCCAGGATCATTATGAAAAAAGGCATCACTGAACACATCACTCCTGTACTCATTGAACTCCATTGGCTCCCCATTACTGCCCGCATCTTATACAAAATACTAGTAACCACTTACAAGCTCATTCACAACGTAGCCCCGTCATACCTCAACAATCTAATCACCATCCAGGCATCCAATAGAAGCAGAAGAACCATAACTCAAAACACCCTCAACGTCCCAAACAGCATAAGAAAGGTCAAAGCGGAGACAAGCCGCAGGGCTTTCTCGTATACTGCACCATTACTCTGGAATCAGCTGCCCCACGACATACGACAAATAAGTGACCTAAAAGAATTTAGAAAAAATCTCAAGACACACCTTTTTCAGTCCCATTTTAGGCTGAGTTAACCGAAACCAGTCTGTTAATTCTATATATGTATATAGACTGAACTAACCAGAAACCAGATCTGTCATATTGTATATATGTATATACGGAGCACACCCCCACCCACGCATCCTAATGTATATATAGGTAAGCAAACCCGCACACACTAATTCAAATGTTAATCAAATGACTCTGTGTTTGTGTTGTTTCTAATCAAATCCTTAACCAATCATAATGTAAATCATACAAATTACTGCACTGTGCAGTCCAACCTGATCTGTAAAGTTAACTGCTGCTGATCGTAGGAAGCAGCGGTATACAAGTGTTTGCTAAATAAAATAAAATAAATAAAAATAAATACCCTCCTCAGCTACAAGACAGTCCTCATTCATACGGACAATCAAGTAGCCATGTTTTACATAAACAAGCAAGGAGGAACTGGCTCTCTGTCACTTCGCAACGAAGCTTTAAGATTATGGGCCTTTGCCAGAGAGCATCAAATCCATCTCCTGGCAGTATACCTCCCAGGAATCCAAAACTCTTGGGCAGACAGACTCAGTCGAGTTCTGCTTCCACACGAATGGTCCCTGCATATGGATCAGGTACTCAGAATCTTCCAAGAATGGGGAACCCCGGACATAGACCTCTTTGCAAGTCCGTGGAATGCCAAACTTCCCTGGTTCTGTTCCAGAATTCCGTGTCAGGGAGTTAAGGCCAAAGATGCCTTCCTCCTTCATTGGGGTCAGGGCTTTCTGTATGCATTTCCACCCATTCCCTTGATTCCAAAGACTCTATTCAAACTCCAGAGGGATCAAGGATCTATGATCCTCATAGCTCCACGCTGGCCACGCCAAGTGTGGTACCCTCTATCTACTTCTGCATCTCTCCCAAGCCCCCTCCCTGGACTTGGGAGCTGCCCCAGACCTTCTGTCCCAGGAGGAAGGGACTTTGTGGCACCCAAACCCCAAGTCCCTTCACCTCAGAGCTTGGTTACTGAAGGCCTAGACCTTCAAGACTTGAATCTTTCTCAGCAAGTGAAGGATATCCTCCATGCTTCCAGAAAACCTTCCACCAGGCATTCCTATGCTTTTAAGTGGAAAAGATTTTCCATTTGGTGTGGTCGAAAAGGGTCTTGACCCTCTAGCACTACGTTTAACTTCTCTGTTAGACTATCTCCTGCATCTTTCCAATGCAGGACTTAAGACAAATTCAGTAAGAGTCCATTTAAGTGCTATTGCAGCGTCCCTTAAGCCCATCAATGGACAACCTATCTCCTCTCATCCTCTCATTGCAAGATTCATGAGAGGCCTAACTTTAACTAAACCTCCCATTAGGCCTCCTCCGGTGGCATGGGACTTAAATTTGGTTCTTGGTCAGCTTATGAAGCCACCTTTTGAACCCTTAGCCACTACCTCCTTGAAATTTCTTTCCTGGAAGGTTATTTTCCTCATTTCAGTCACTTCTGCTCGCCGCATCAGTGAACTGCAGGCCTTAGTGGCTAATCCACCTTATACAAGGTTCCATCATGATAAGGTAGTCCTTAGGACAAATCCACACTTTATGCCTAAAGTGGTCTCACCTTTTCATCTTAATTAAGAGGTATATTTACCTGTCTTTTTTCCAGCTCCTCATGCATCCAGTGCAGAGAAGAATCTTCATACTCTGGATTGTAAAAGAGCTCTTGTTTTTTACTTACAAAGGACACAGCAACATAGAAAGTCTTCCCAGTTTTTTGTTGCTTTTGATCCTTCTCATTTGGGACTTCCAGTCTCTAAGAGAACACTGTCCAATTGGATTGCTCAGTGTATTTCTTTCGCCTACCAGAGTAAGAACCTTTCTCTGGAGAGCCATGTCACAGCTCATAATGTGAGGGCCATGGCCACCTCTATGGCTCATCTAAATTCTGTGTCCATCGACCAGATCTGTCGAGCAGCCACCTGGGCCTCGGTTCACACCTTCACAGCCCATTACTGCTTGGACAAGGACTCCCGCCGGGATGCCTTGTTTGGTCAGGCTGTCCTCAAACCCCTGTTCCATTCTTAAACAACTCCTGCCCTCCTTCCCTGGATGGATGCCTGAGATCCATAGGAGGACGTAGAACCCTTCCAGGGTCTCATATCCTTGGGGATCTCCCAGGCATCTTAGCTAGGGAGTCCCCATATGTGAAGACTTATTCCTGCTTGTTCCTGGAGATAGCACAGTTACTTACCTGTAACAGGTGATCTCTGGGAACAGCAGGAATAAGTCTTCACAACCCTCCCACCTCCCCTAGGAGTTGTACCTCTTTTCTATCTTTCCTTTCCTCTCTCTCTCTATTGTCTCAGCTTTAAACTCGAACTGAGGAGAGTTGATTAGGAAAGGCGGGAAGGCAGCGCGCAGGCGCTATGGGATGCTCCCAAAAGCTTTCCTTTTTGGGAAGCTGGGGAGCGTTCCCGCGCAGGCTCCGTCGGTACCGACGTACCCATATGTGAAGACTCATTCCTGCTGTTCCCAGAGATCACCTGTTACAGGTAAGTAACTGTGCTTTACCAGTAGTGTGCTGCAGGGATTTGTCCTTGGTCCGATTCTTTTTAACATTTTTGTCAGTGATATTGTAGAAAGGCTTTCAGGTAAGGTTTGCCTTTTTGTGGATGATACCAAAATCTGTAATACAGTAGATACCCAGGAAAGTGTAGATAACATGAGGAAGGTTCTCGCGAAGCTTGAATGGTTGAGAATTTGGCAGCTGAGATTGAATGCTAAAAACTGCAGGGCCATGTATTGGTGGCAAAAATCCAAGGAAGTAATACAGTATGTGATAAGGAAGCTTATCATAGCTCAGGTAGGAGCTATAGAAAAGATGATGTGACTCTGAACAAGCAACCTGTCAGTTCTGGTAGAAGTGAGAAAACAGAGTTTTCACATAAAAGACTACCAGTCCCAGAATGCACCAGGTTTCCAGCAGCCATGAGAGGGGCTGAAGTGAGAGAATGTGTGTGCAATCAAGAGAGCTATGAGGTAATCCCTAAGCACTCATCTCAAAGGGCAGGGCCTGATTCAAGACAGCTGCGCTGTGTTAGGGAGCAGCACACATTAGAACAGGATAAGAATAGAGCTTATTCTTCAGATAACAGTTTCAAGAACAGCTTCAGGAAGAGATACAGAGGGGAGAGCTTCAGCAACGGCTACAAGCACCAGTATCACCTGGAGAAACAGAAGCCAAGCCAAGCAGATAGAGAGAGAAGGAAACTCTCTGGAAGGAAGAGAAGAAAGGCCATTGGAAGGTCTGGGAGATTCCAAGGCAGTACTCATACTGGGAGGTATTCCAAAAGCCAGCAGAGTCCATTGGACTGGATTCAGCCAGAGGAATGGAGTGGCAGAGATAGGAATCACCAGTGGCTATCTGGAAGAGAGAAGACTGCATGTGGAAGGGACTTTCAGACCAAGGCCAGAAGGTATGTGAGAGAAGATCCAGTGTCCAGGGATCAAGATTGGAAGGCTGGACATCAGAATTGGATTACATATTGGCCAGGCTATACAGAGAGGAATAATGATAGCAGGAGAGGCTCAGGTATGAACACTGATCCAGACCCTATCTATAATAGAGAATGGCAGCAAGGGAATAAGCATTCTCATGATAGTGCCTTAATGAAAGACTCATCTGTGCCAATGTATGATATTGACCCTATGATTGTTGATGCAGGGGGAAATACAGCAGATGAAACTATTTACATGGACTGTTCTTTATCTAAATGCTATTGCTAGTTTTCTATGAGCAAACACATCAGCCATCACAAAGAAACCTAACTTTGTTCTTTATTTCCACTGCAAACAGCTCTTAAAGCAGGATTTGGGCTCACACAGTAGCAGCCAGCCAGCTAAAGGCTTTCAGCTGGTCCATTGATAGTAATTAGGGCTGCCCCTGATTGTGTGTGTGAGCAAGGGAGAATCACTGCTGAGATCGGCGTGGAAAATAAGCAGAAGTTAACCTAACCAGCAAAGTTTATTCTTTACTTTGTGCCTTTGTATTTGGTAATTATTTGCTAAGAAAACATTAGCTAATTGCCTGACAAGCTGAAGGTTGTTTCTGGTTTACTTTGTGACTTTTTGTTATCCATTTTAAACACTGCAAGCAAGTAACCTCATTTATAGTGCTATCAAGCATACATGTGCTGGGTGAATTAAACCCCATCAATAAAAGAAGTATTTTATTGATCTTACCACTTGGTTTCACAACTCAAATTATTGTCATCAGCTGTGTTTGGGAGTGAATGAACTACAATACCCACAATACCTTGCAAGAATCATATGAATATATGCATCGTCAAGATTGTGTAAGTTCTCACCCTAGGCAGCCGTCTGACAAGTATTGGGGGTAAAGTACTCCTGTCCATGAAAGAAGAGCAGGACCTAGGCGTGATTGTTTCTGATGATCTTAAGGTGGCTAAACAGGTAGAAAAGGCAACGATGAAAGCCAGGATGCTCGGGAGCATAGGGAGAGGAATAGCCAGCAGGAAGAAGTGATAGTGTTTCTATATAAGTCTTTGGTGAGACCTCATTGGAGTATTCTGGAGACCATCTCTTCAAAAGGATATAAATAGGATGGAGTCAGTGCAGAGGGTGACTACCAAAATCATAAGGCATATAGGGACAGACTTAAATATCTCAATATGTATACTTGGAAGAAAGACAGGAGAGGGGAGATATAGAGACGTTTAAATATCTCTGTGACGTAAATGCATAGGAGGAGAACCTCTTTCAATTGAAAGAAGGCTCTGCAAAAAGGAGGGCATAAGATGAAGGTAAAAGAAGATAGACTCGGGCGTAATTTGCAAAAATATTTCTTTACGAATAGAGTGGTAAAGACAAAGACTGTATCTGAATTCAAGAAAGCATGGGCCTAACACAGAAGATTTCTGAAGGAAAAAAAAAGACTGTTCAGCTTAGTAGTTGATATGAAAGGACAGACTGACTAGGCCATATGGTCTTTATCTGCCGCGATGTTTCTAATGGGCTCATGGATACCCAGTGGGGAAGGGGAGTCTCTGAATTACAGGTTGGGAACCACTGCACTAAAACATAACAGCAAAGGCAGCATGCTTTATACACTTTGATGGGCCTGTTTACTGTGCCGCGTTAAGGTTTTGTAGCCATGTACCATACTTGGGGCAAAGATCTCATCTGCATGTTAGACATAGTTGCAAATGCAAAATGTAGTTTGTTATGCCTGTAGAGGTACACCTGTAGAGGTATAGTTTATGGTACTGCATTTTTAGCCAAATTAGCAGTTAGGAAAGGCCTGGCAACCTACTTGGTGACACCTTGCCAAGAGATAGTCACAGCATGGACAACTATCCACATGGTCTCCAGGAGTCAACAGCACTTAACACCACCAATCGATAACAACCAATAAATAAACTGCAAGGTGCAGTCCCGCCCAATCAGGGTCCCTAATATGACTTTCTGTGTTAGGTGTTTATCTCGGCAGTTAACACACATTAACAGTTAACATTCTGTACCAACAGTTAACACTTGTTCAAACCTGCATTAAAACCTGTGATAAGGAAGCTTATCATAGTTCAGGAAGGAGCTATAATAGAGGTGAAGTGACTCTGAACAAGCAACCTGTCTTTGCTGGTAGAAATAATAAAACAGAATGTTTCCATAAAAGACTACCAGTCCCAGAATGCACCAGGTTTCCAACAGCCACTAGAAGAGCTGAAGTGGGGAAACGTGTGTTCAATCAGGAGAGCTATGAGGTAATCCCCAAGCACTCATCTCCAAGGGCAGGGCTTGATTCAGCTCAGCTGCGCTGTGCTAGGGTGGAGCAGCCCTCTAAACAGGTTAAAAGTAAAGCCTATTCTACACAGCAGAATCTTCAGAATCTTCATGATCATCATCACCAGCTGAAGCAGGAGCAGAGGCAGCAGAAGCCAGAGCTCACGGACAGAGAGAGCAAGAAGCAACTTGGAAGAAAGAAGAGAAAAGCATCTTGGAGGTCTAAAGGAGTCCATAGCAGTACGTGTGCTGGGAGACATTCCAGAGGCAAGCAGACGCCATTGGACTGGAGGAAACCAGAGGAGTGGGGTTACAGAGCCAGGAATCCCCGGACGGCACCTGTGAGGGAGACGGCTGCATTTGGAAGGAGCTCTAAGACCAGTGCAAGAAGGTATGTGAAGAGAGACCCAGTGTCCAGGGATCTTGATTGGAAGGCTGGACATAAAAACTGGACTACATACTGGCCAGGATATTTGGAGAGGAACCCTAACAGCAATGGAAGCTCAGGTATGAACACTGATCTATGCCCTAGCTTTTCACTTGGAAGACAGCAGGGAAACAAGTATTGTCCTGAGAGTGCTCCATTAAGAGATTCCTCTGTGCCAATCCATGATATTGATGCTATGATAGTTGAAGAAGGAGGAGATATTGTAAATGAACAGTGTGAATACATGGATTGCTCTCTGTCTAAACCTCTGTGGTAATATACTTTTACAAAATACAACAACCATCACAAAGAAATATAAATGTGTTCTTTGATCTACTCAGAAAAGCTTTTGAGCAGGATTTGAGCCACGTTTAGAAAGTAAACCAGCCAAGAGGTTTGCAGCTGGTTAATTGTTAGCAATTGAGCCTTGCTTAATTGCCTGTGAGCTCTGAAGAGACACTTCTGTGTGTGTGTGAAAATACCAGAAGTTAGCCTTGAAAAAGAACAGTTTTTCATTACTTTGTGGGTTTTGTTTGTTTTTGAAGCACTGCTAAAAAGATATTAGCAGGAGCCCACAGAAAAGACCTTTCTGTTCCCATCAAGGTCTTTATGATTTGATTTGATTGCTTAAGAAGTTCAGTTGTTGTTTTTCCTGATTTGTTTTTCTAAGTATAATACTGAAAGCAAGTATCCTTTTTGTGCTACCAAGCAAATCTGTGTTGGGAGAAATAACCCCATAAATAAAATATAATTTCTTTGCTTTACACTCGAGCAAGCACAACTAATTTATTGTGAACGGCTGATTCTGGTATGAATGGACTACATTTCCCACAATCCTTTGCAAGTCATATTAATATTTGCCTTTGCCAAGACTGTGGACATTCTCACCCAGCGCCCCCGTTTACAAACCCTAATGCAGCTTAGTAAACAGATCCTGGGATATTTGAGAAATGTAAGCACTGAAGAAAGCAACACCTGTTGTTGCTTGGTTCCCTTAATTTTATCTGATTTTTTTTGTCTAGTTGTGACATAACAGTGATGGACTTAGAAGCATCAGTAGGCAATTGTGCAGGCCCCTCTGTGCTATGAAACAAATTAGTTAAAAAGAATTATGTGACTGGGAATGAGAGAAGTACAAGCAGCCAATAATATACAACAAGATGTGCATTAGATTTCCATGTTCATGTTTGCTACGAAGCATGAGACCAAAGGCTATTTGCTTTTAGCATGTAGTTAGGATATTAAATACATTGTCATAAGCAGGGCCGTTTCAATGATTGTGCAAGCAGTGTGGCCGCACAGGGCTCAAATACACAAGGGGCGCTATTGTCCTCACTGGGCTTCCAGGAAGCCCATTAAAAGGGAATTCCTGCACATAGTTGGGTGGGGAAGGCACCAGGTTTACCAGTTACATAAGGCACATTGATAGCTTGGTACGGTCCCAATCATGATATTGCCGGTGATGTGAGTTTTTGGGAAAGTTTTGAATTGTAAAATCTTATCTTGAAGTTGTATTTTTGTTTGCATACAGATTGATTTGCATAAAACATTTTCTCGAACTTTTATTCTGTAAATTTTCCTGATTCCCTAAATAGATTTGTCATCTGATTAGGCATGAGCTATACATTTAATAAAAAGAAACCCTACCATATTTATTTCACACACTACATTTTAAAGATTTTCAACTGCAATATTTAATAAGGCAAGGGGGCAAAACCCACAAGGAAATAAAAAGGTATATATACTAAGCTACAGTTCAATTTGCAAACATGAAAAATGTGTAATACAATTATGTGCTTATTGATGCATTTAACATGCACCTATTTTGCATCTGCAAATGCAGACTATTTGCAAGGTTAGTAATGAGATGAAGAATTATGCAAATCAGATCATTACCTAGCTTATCAAAGTTGATTTTCTTGTGTTAAAATGCTCACAATAACTTTGGTTGCAAGAAGCTTAAGTGGAGTTGTAGTTAATGCCAAAAAACTCAGTCCCTGATTTTGTGTGAACTTTAATGCAAGGAAAATAATGGGAACCTGACTTTTATTTTATTTATTTACATTCTCTTATATACCGCGCTATTCTGCATCAGTGCGGTTTACATTGAACAAACTGAAATTACATTGAACAGAGCATTATAACTTGGAGATAACTATTTTACAGGGAACATGGGCAACGGAGGGTTAAGTGGCTTGCCCAAGACCACAAGGAGCACCTGTGGGACTAGAAACCCCAGTCCTTCCGGCCCAAGGTTGCTGTCCTCTAGTGGGATTTGAACCCCCGACCTTATGGCCTGAAGTACCTTGCCCCAACCACTAGGCCACTCCTCCACTTGTATATCTCCACTTTTATATCTCATGCAAATGAGCCCTTAACATGAAAAAATGAGTTAATATTGGATTTCTATAATTTTCCCCAGATTAGCGTACTAGCTTCCTAATATGGTTTTACAGTTGTGGTCAACACTATTGGCTCCTTTGCATTTTAGGTATGTTGTGTACAATATCTTGAGAAATAATTGGAAACATTCCAACTGTATGTCATCATAATATTTTAATAGTATGTTCAAAGGTATACAACAAAAAAAGAGATGTTTGTGCAACTTAGATGTTATAATTTCTGAGAAAAAAAAACAATATGACCTGGACAGGAATAATAGCACCCTTCATTAAGATTTGGTTGCACAACCCTTGACTGTGATGACAGCCTCCAAACGTTTCTTGTAGCCATCTATAAGTTTTGTACATCTGTTTGCTGGTAGTTTCTCCCACTTTTCAATTGAGATTTGTTCCAGCTCATGAATTTTTCCAGAATTCCTTTTATCAGTGGCAGATTTCGGCTCTTGATTGGAATGAGATCAGGTCTCGTTGCTGACCAGTTTAAAACAGTCCAATTGTTCCTTTTTAACTATTCTTTTGTACTCTGGAATGTATGTTTTGAGTCGTCCTGCTGGACCTGCATGACCTTCGACGTAGACCTAGCTGTCTGATACAGATAGCACATTTCACTCCAAAATACCTTGTTAGTACTGTCTTCATGATTCCTTTATGTTCCAGGCCTCCAGTTCCTGAGACAAAAAAGCAGCCCCACAACATTATGGAACCTCCACCATATTTAATTATTGGAAGGGTGTTCTTTTCCTTATAAGCTTCATTTCTTTACCTGTAAATGTATCGCTGGTCTGCACTGCCAGAGAGTTTGTTTGGTTTGTGGTTTTTCAAGGTGGGTTTGGACAAAAATCAGGCGTGCCTTTTTATGTCTGTCTTTGAGCAGTGGGGCGCATCTTGACTTTCGCCCACAAAGTCCTTTTTTGTTTAGTGTGCAACATATGGTGCAGGTTGAAACCACCACTCCAGATTTCTCCATGTCAACCTTAAGCTCTTTGGATAACCAAAGACTTCTTGGATTCATTTTCCTCTTCACACCACATCTTGGGAGGTTCTTGACAGTTCCATGAGCAGAAAACTTCTTAATAACATTGTGAACTGTAGACACAAGAATCCCAAGGTCTTTGGAGATGGCTTTTGTATACCTTTGAAGTTTGATGATGACGACTTTTCTGATGGTCTCAGGCAGCTCTTTTGTCTTCACTATTGTGGAAATGGAACAGGGAGTGAATGTGCCCATTTTAAACTTTAGAGCCATCATTCATTGGTTGTTTCAAGCCATGTGAGTACTGACAATTGATCACAGGTGCATCTAATTTTATTGCAATGGGAATATGTTTCTTCCCTTCAAATTGATTTGAATTGTTTATCAGGGTGCCAATAATCATGTTCTCAAACAAATCCAAGACTAGTGGTCAAAACTACAAAAACTATCCAAAACTGAAAGTTTGACCTTAAATATCCCACATATGATTTCTCTTTTCTTTTTTCTATTTGTTGACCTGTTTGTCTTAAAAGGGTAAAAACATCTCCAGTGAGAAACCTTCCATTTTATTATATTTACCAAGCAAATGAATGCCCAAAGAACGTACATAAGAACATAAGATATGCCATACTGGGTCAAACCAAGGTCCATCAAGCCCAGTATCCTGTTTCCAATAGTGGCCAATCTAGGTCATACGTACCTAGCAGTTTCCCCAAAAGACACAGGTTCCGCAAGATACATGTTATCCACAATGACGCCAAATCCTTTTCCTGGGTGGTGGTTCCTAATGTGCAACCTTGTATTGTGTAACCATAGTTTGGGTTGTTCTTCCCTAGGTGCATAACTTTGCACTTGTCCACATTAAATTTCATCTGCCATTTTGATGCCCAGTCTTCTAATTTATCAAGATCCTCTTGCAATTTTCCACAATCCTCTTGGGTTTTAACAACTTTAAATAGTTTTGTGTCATCTGCAAATTTGATAACCTCACTCGTTATTCCACTTTCCAGGTCATTTATGAAAACGCCACAACAGCGTGCCACACTTACAGAAACTAAAACTTATCTGATGCCAATTGTAATTGCACTATAACAGTCACTTCTTTCCAATCCAACGAAAATGGACAACCAAATCTTGATTCCTTTCCTTCATTACGTTTCCATTGAAAAGACAAAATTAACTATATGAAGAAAGCCAGTGATGGCGGGAATTGCCATGAAGAACGCGAGACAGATCTATGTTTCAAGCTCTTGAAATTCCAGAGAGCTCTGCTTCAAGCAAAGGTTTTTAAAAAAGGATTCCTTGCACATATATCATGGCCAAACCAATAATTTGCCTAAGTTTTGGAGTGGAATGGGATCTCTTTTATGACGTAATCTCAATCCCAACTGTACTGCGTCATCAGCACCCGCTGCAATCATCATAATAAGCTCCATCTGTCAAGTTCCTGATTCAGACCTAATGGTGTAACTGATTTTAATTGATAAATCCATGATTGTTCCAGATATTGAAGATGAGAAAGTCTATCCCCTCTCTGAGGGTTCTGTGGAACATGATCTAATATACACCAAGTCAGAAAAAGTATGGCCATATTGTAAGCAATGGGAGACAATCGGTGCTGTCACCACCTTAGTGTTGATTCTTTAACGATGTTCTTGCAAACGGAGCTTCATTGATCTTGTGGTTCTACCCTCATACTTATGCTAACAGGGACAAATCAGCAAATATATACTACATAGACTGTCAAACAAGTGGTATGCCAGCGTAACTTGTAAGTTTTGTTAGTGGAAATATCAAACCATTCACTGTCTTTCATCGTAGTAGCGCAAAAATCACAACTAGAGCAAGGGAAATGACCCGTCTCCAAACCCAAATGGTTAATGGGACGATCCAATGCTCCTGATGTATGTACGACATACTGTAGTCATGGGTATCACGGCCGCGATTATATGCTTCAATAAGCCGGACTGGCCCTGAAAGCATTAATGTAAGGATAGTACATGTCAATGTTTCTTTAATATAGAGGTAATGACCGAGGAATTTGCCATATAAGGCAAAACACCCACTACAGTAGAAGTCTTATCCTCTGATAATGACAATTCATTAGTGGGTGACCACCATTCAGAGTGATTATAACAGGCTCTTTTATAAGCAGGTTGAATAAGGAAGTGAGGATAGTCATGTTCTAACAGCCTACGAGACAATTCATCAGCATGTTTCTTAAATTCTAACTTGGCAGTGCATATTTGCCTAAGACGTAGAAATTGGCCCAAAGGTAGCCCCCTTCGCAGAGGGCCATGGTGAAAACTACAGTATCGTAAGAGATTATTGCACTGTTTTCTATATAAGGTGGTATAAAATCTTCCTTGATCTTTATAAACCAGTAAGTCCAAAAAATTTGTGTTTGATAGTATTTAGCAGTGAATTGAAAATTAACTTTGACCAAATTTATCCACTGAAGGGACTCATGAAAATCAGACATTGGAATGTTCCACAGGAAAAATGCCATCCAAGAAACATGCCCAAAACTTTGTATACGAGAACCAAGAGGAATCATAAATGAAAGTATTTTCAAAATGAGCCATGTAAAGGGTCGCCATAGCCACTCCATAGGTCTGCAAATAAAAATGTGAATCATATAAAAAAAAATTTACACAGTACCAAATGCAGTAATTCAAGTGTAAATGTTCTGGGTAATGTAGGAGGAAGTGCAAATGAATACTGAGTCAATATATCTAAGGCTTCCGATTGATCTATATTTGTGTAAAGTGAGACTACATCCATAGTAACCAATATGGGCGTATGTACATCCAAAGTATATTGATTCAATAAAGATTCAAATAAGATCTAATCTGTGTAGTAGCTGGCTGCAAAAAACAATCACAAAATTTTGAAAGGGTTCTAAAACAGAATCCTTGCAAGAAACAATTGGACAACCTGAAGGAGATGACAATGATTTGTGCACTTTTGGCACCACCATATAAATAACTGATATCCGAGGGGGGTTTTGATATAAAAAGTCATGTTCTCTCTTAGTGATCTACTCTGAAGACAATGCCCCTTCTATTAAAGCCTGTATTTCCTTTGACAACTCTGGAATTGGATCCCCAGGCAGTAAACTATAATATTTCTTATCTCTAAGATGTATCAGTGAATGATGATATTCCGCTGTGATCTGTATGACAATGGCCCCTCCTTTATCTGCATTTCTGATCGTTATATCTTCCCTAGCCCCTAATTCACGTAGGGCTTTAAACTCCGATGACGTCAAATTTGAAAAGGAATGGAACGCCAGAACCAAGTTCTGGAATGTTAAAATGGTGGTATCCATAGCTCCCAGAGATATCCACTTAGATGGCCTATGGAGAAATGAACTGTCACCATTACTGGAAATAGAAGAACTTGCAAGAAATATTTGACTTGTAATTTGCAAAAAAACCTATATAAAGCCTGTTGCATTTTGAACGAATCATAAGACACAGTGGGAATGAATGATAACCCAAGATTTAATGCTTTGTCTTGTAATTCAGTGAGCGGAGTATTTGCCAAATTAATCATGTCCTGGCAATGTCCAGTTTTTATACAATTTCCTTTTTAAATTGATCTTGTTTTATTTGATTAGCCCAAAGCTGTTTCACTGGACACTTTTTTTTTTTTAAAGGAGATTTTGGGCATTAAGATGTTGAACTGCAAGGGTGCCAATAGTGTTGACCACAACTATAAATATACTGAAAGAACTGCAAAGCTTTATATGAAAAGAGAATATTTTTATTGGAATACTTATTAGATATAAAGGCAGTACATAATACATGTGCTTTTGCATCCTTTAACACTTTCAGAAAAATTAAGGCACTGAAAACTATTGACACTCAATACAGCAAAAAAATGTGCTTGATAAACTATAATTGTGCACCTGTGTAGTATGTACCTTTTTTCCACAGAGGTCATTGTAGTACCTCCAGTTTGCTGTCACTATCTCCAGAATCACCAGCATTACTTAATAGTCAGTTTCAGCACCAGATGAAGGCAAATCTGAACTACCTCATAAGTGAACCACATTCTCTTTTGCAATATGATGATTTCACCAGTGAGTTCATAGGCAAGGGCAACTTAACATGACATTGCATCCTTCTGACTAATTCTCCAGCAACAAGAGATTATGAGAAACAGAAACAAAGATAGCAGAACATTCCTTTGTTAATTTATTCCTCCTTTTTATATTCATTTTGTCAAAAGCTTTGCAGTTCTATGTATAAGAAGCTGCTGCTGGTGGAGGCTCAGGATCCTTAGAGCAATCCTGGACAACTGCTGGTGTTAGAATAGCCCTCCCACCATGTCAGGGTTATTCCAACAGTAGGATGATATGTGAGAAAAAGAAACAATGATAGATCCAGAAACCATAAAAGAGTGGCTATGAAAGAGAGGTTTCTCTCAGTCTTTGGCTCTCAAATCCATCTCCTTCAGTTTCATGACTTTTGTTTTCATCTGTGCTTCTAGAGGTTCAATGGCAACCCCTCTCTCTTACTTTTGGTGTTCTGTAATTACTTTTCTCTTGCTCCTAACTCGTATGGTAAGCAGGGTTGGCCTGTCCACTAGGTGGGCTAGGCAGCTGCCTAGGGTGGCAGATCTCTGTGGGTGAGTGGCCATGTGTGCTGAGCCGTTCTGCTTCTACCCCCATGCTGAGCTGCTCCCCGCTGCCTCTGATTCTGGCAGCAGGGGTGAGGATGGCTAGGCTCGGTGGCAGGCCATATGCTTCAGCACACATGGCCTGCCCCTTCTGAACCCCTGAAATTATGTCAGAGGGGGGTCAGAATCAGCAGGCATGCATGCCGAAGCACATGGTCTCAGATCAGTGGACACAGTCCATGGGTCATCTCTCGGACAAGATCACCATCTCTCCCCAGCTTGTGATCTCCCTCAACTGGTGGTGCACCGCCCAAAATCTTCTCGTCTGGTTACCTTTTCAAAGGTCTACACCGCAGTGTACCCTGATACCCACTGGCACAGGGATGTACCGTCTGATTCCCCAGTGTCTGAGCCTCAGAGAATGTTCCCCCCCGGAGGACATGAGGTTCTTGGACTTTATGCAGGACATGTCCAAGGTGTTGGTGTTCCCCACGGAGTTTGAGGAGGATCCTCAAGCCAACTAGCTCAAGATCCTCCAGTATGAAGCCCTCCCCCTTGGGAGGCCCTTACTGTACCCATGCCTCCAATCCTGGAACGACTGATGCTCCACATGTGGGAGACACCGGCGTCGGTGCTGGTAATCAGCAAGCGGCTCAACTTGATGTATCAAGTCCGCCGGAGCCTTGGGTTTCAGGAGTCGCAGTTGCTGCACAACTCCATGGTTGTGGAATTGGCCATGCACTGGCTGAAGAGCCAGAAGATGCACTCCTCGGTGCCTCCTGGCAGGGAGGCCCGCAACTTGGATGCCCTCGGCAGAAAGTGCTTCCAGGGTTCAATGCTGACTTGTCTGATCCAGGCCTACCAGCTGTACATGGGCATGTACCTGAGGGACCTGGTGAAGGAACTCGCTGGGTTCTTGGCTGGTCTCTCCGAGGAACCCTTGCAGCACTTCAAGGGCCTGTCTAAAGCCATCTGTGAGTGCTCGAAATTTATGTCTTGGGCGGCCTATGATGGGTTCGAGTCGGTGGCCCGGATAGCCATGGCTGGCATTGGTGCACGCCGCCAGGCATGGCTGCAGTCATCGGACCTCGAACAATGGGTTCAGGATAAGTTGGTCAATGTCCCATGCCAGGGGGAGAATCTCTTTGGCAAACCCATGACCGACAAGGCCGCAGAGTTGGAGTACATGGCTCTTCAAGAAAGACTGCCCTTTCTCGCAAGAAGGGCTCGGGTAAAAAGCCCTTTTACCTGAAGAAGGGTACTACTTACTGAAGCTACCCCCATTTTCAGGCCTCCCCGGCTCCTCAACAGGGGCATCAGGCCAAGGGACAGGGGCACGGCCCACGTAAGCAGAAAAAACCCAAACCCCAGGCACTGGGTCTGGCCCAACCTGGCAATGGCTTTTGACTGCTACAGCATGGCCACTCTTCCCACAGGGAAAGGCAGATCACAGGGGGCCAGCTTGCTCTGTATGCCCACAGGTGGACAGCCATTACCACCGATGCCTGGGCTTTGCAGGTAGTCCAAGAGGGCTATCTTCTTCACCTAGCCCAGGTGCCTCCTCATTATTTACCAGGAGAGCCCCTCAGGTCTCCCCTTCACTGGAACCTTCTTCTGAAGGAGTTGGCAGGTCTTCTCGAGGATCAGGCAGTAGAACCGGTGCCCACCACTTGCAGAGAAGAGGCTTCTACTACAGGTACTTTCTGGTGCCAAAAAGGACAGGAGGCCTTAGACTCATCCTCGACCTGCACAACCTCAACAAATTCCTGGTGAGGGAAAAGTTCAAGATGCTCTCCCTTGGAATATTGCTGCCTTACCTCCGCCAGGGAGACTGGCTATGCTCCTTAGACCTGAAAGATGCGTATACACACATCCTAATACACCCAAACCACAGGCAATATCTATGCTTTGTGGTGGGGGGCAATCACTACCAGTACAGAGTACTCCCCTTCGGCCTTGCCTCGGCCCCCAGGATGTTCACAAAGTGCCTAGCTGTCGTTGCCACCTTTCTCAGGCTCCAAGGGATCTTTGTATTCCCCTACATCGACGACTGGCTCTTCAGAGGTTCCTTGACCACCGAGGCCCACCAGGCCACAACTCGCACCATACAGGTGCTGCAGCACCCAAGATTCATGATCAACTACCCCAAGTCTAGCCTCACTCCAACTCAGCACCTGGAGCTCATTGGGGCCAGCCTTGACACCCTTCAAGCGAAGGCCTATCTGCCTGCAGACAGGGCAAGCAGACTTATGGCTCTGACAGGGCAAGTGAGTCGCGAGTCTGCAATGTTGGTAAGGCTCTTCCTGCGCCTCCTCGGGCACATGGCTTCCACAGTCCATGTGATCCCGGATGCCCGCCTCCACATACAGACTGCTCAGTGGTACCTCAGTGGTCTCAGGCCTCAGGACGCCTTCAGGACAGGGTCGAAGTATCCAAGCGTCTGGTACGGTCCCTAGCCTGGTGGCTCCAACCACATCACTTGGGGGCGGGAATGCCTTTCCAGGTCCATTTGCACATGAGGATCTTGATCACAGATGCATCCCTGCTGGACTGGGGGGGCCCATTGTCAGGGTTTCTGTACTCAGGGACTGTGGTCCCCGAGCGAGAAGGCCCAACAAATCAATTTCTTTGAACTACGTGCCATCCGCCTAGCACTAGGAGTTTTCAGGCAGTTCCTGGCCCATGAATCTGTCTTGGTGCAGACAGACAACCAGGTGGCCATGTTCTATGTGAAAAAACAGGGTGGCACAGGGTCCCACCCCCTATGTTAAGAAACCCTGGACCTATGCTCCTTTGCAGCCCGGCATGGCATTCGTCTCCAAGTAGTCTACCTGCTGGACCAGGACAACTGGCTAGCAGACAGGCTAAGCAGGATTCTCCAACCCCAGGAATGGCAGTTGCACCGCGGGGTAGCCAGTTGGCTCTTCCAGACCTGGGGGCGGTCGTTGATGGACCTGTTTGTGAGTCCAGACAATCACCAGTTGCCCCTTTTCTGCTCCAGGTGACCCCAACTGCACAGGGTGGCCACCGATGCGTTTCTGATATCATGGTCCGGGGACCTTCTGTATGCGTTCCCCCCCGACACCTCTGGTGGCCAAGACGCTGTTCAAGATTCTTCAGGACACGGCCTCGGTCATACTTATTGCCCCTCGGTTGGCCAGGCAACCCTGGTTCCCGCTTCTTCTGCAGCTAGCAGTGGAGGCCCCAATCCCCTTTGTGTCCTCACCAAGGAGGGGGGCTCTCTTCTGCACCCCAATCTCAGCTCACTCAACTTGATGGTGTAGCTGCTGAAAGGGTAATTCTCGTTCCACTCCTCCTTCCAAAGAATATTGAAGAGGTCTTGCTGGCCTCACGGAGGCCGTCAACCAGACGGGCATATGCCTTGAAGTGGCGTAGGTTTGCAGTATGGTGCAAGGAGCGGGAGATAGATCCTTTCTCTTGCCCAGTAGGGGTGGTTCTACAATACCTTCTCCACCTCTCCAATTTGAGCCTCAAGTCCAACTCTGTCAGGGTGCACCTCAGCGCCCTTGTGGTGCATCACTTTTCAGCAGATGAGAAGCCTCTCTCCGCCCACCCTTTGGTCTCTCGGTTCCTGAGAGACTTACTTCTCTTGAAACCAACGGTCCGCCCCTCGGCGACCAAGTGGGATCTCAATGTGGTGGATCTCAATGTGGTGGTAGGGCAGCTTACTAGGCCGCCCTTTGAGCCAATGGCTACCTGCCATCTACGCTATTTTTCTTGGAAGGTGGTTTTCCTGATGGCCCTCACATCCGCCCAGCAGGTGAATGAGCTCCAGGCCCTAGTGTTCGAAAGACCCTATACCAGGTTCTATAGGAACTGGGTGGTGCTTTGCACGCACCCCAAGTTCCTTCCGAAAGTGGTCTCCTCGTTCCACCTCAACCAGGAGGTGGTTCTGCCTGTCTTTTTCCCCAGGCCGCATGCCAGTCGGGCAGTCGGTCCTGCATACCCTGGACTGTAAGAGGGCGTTGGTCTTCTATATCCATATATATATATATATCCATGTTATCCAAGTTGTTACTCCTGTTCTATGTGAAGCCAAGCAGTTTGTTATGGTCATTTTGTTGTATGTAAACCGCGCTGACAATAGTGCGGTATATAAAAAATTGTAATAAATAATAAATAAATATCCAGCATACGCAACCGCATAGGAAGGCTTCTCAGCTTTTCATTTCTTACGACCCCAGTAAACTGGGGGGGGGGGGGGGTGGTATCTAAGCATACGCTTTCTACCTGGGTGGCAGACTGCATTGCCTGGGCATACGGGGCAGCCGAGCTTCCTATGGAGGGTTGGGTTGGGTTACGGCCCATAGGGTCAGGGCCATGGCGGTATCAGTGGCTCATTTGCGCTCTGTTCCTTTGGCAGACATCTGCCGGGCCACCACCTGGTCTTCGAGTCAGACTTTCACAGCCCATTACTGCCTGGACAGGGAGTCCTGGCGGGACAGTGCCTTCGGCCAGGCTGTACTCCGTAACCTTTTCGAGGTATAGGCAGCTCCTGCCCTCCGACCCTTCTGTGTTCAGGCTACTGGCGTGCTATTCCCTTAGTTTACATTGCTATTGTGGCTGTTTGCGTTTCTCATAGAGGGAGCCTTTTTTAGCTATGGGTTATCGGTAGCCTATAGCTGGGAAGTCCCATATCTGAGGACTGACTTCCTGCTTGTTCCTGGAGAAAGCGTAGTCACTCACCTGTAATAGGTGTTCTCCGGGGACAGCAGGAATCAGTCTTCACAACCCTCCCTTCTCCCCTTGGAGTTGCAGTCCCACTATTATATTTTGTTCTTTTGACGTCTTTTTATCTGTCATTTGACTGAGCAAGATGGCAGCCTTAGGCGGGAAGGGGACCGCACATGCGTGATGGCAACTCCCAAAGGCTTTCTCTGAAAGCTGGGGATTTTCTCCACACAAGGGCTCCGTCGGCACCAACATCACCCATATGTGAGGACTGATTCCTGCTGTCCCCGGAGAACACCTGTTACAGGTGAGTAACTATGCTATCACATCCATCACATGCCCTTGATCTAGTTCTCTGGTCACTCATTCAAAGAACTCAATCAAATTTGTTTGGCAAAACCATGTTGCCTTGGATCATGCAACCTGTTGGTCTCAAGAAAGTCCACTATTCTCTTTTTCAGGAGCGCCTCCATTACTTTTCCCACCACCGAGGTAAGGCTTACTGGCCTGTAGTTTGTCGTTTCTTCCCTATTGCAACTTTTCCAATCCTGTGGAACTTCTCTTGTCTCCAAGGATCTATTGAAAATATCCTTTAAAGGCCCTGCAAGAACCCCTCTGAGCTCTTTCAGTATCCTTGGATGTATCCCATCCAGTCCCATGGCCTTGTCCACTTTCAGTTTTGCAAGCTGTTCAAACATATCACCTTCTGTGAATGGTGTAGTATCTACTCCATTCCCATTTGTATATTTGTCAATCACAAGTAGTCCTTCTCTAGGATTTTCTTTAGTAAAAACAGAACAGAGGTATTTGTTTAGCATTTTTGCTTTTTCAATGTCACTTTCCACAAATCTGTTCTCAGCACTTTCGAGTCTTTTAATTCCACCTCTGATCTTCCTCTTCTCCCGAATGTATCTGAAAAAAATGTTTTCACCATGCTTCAGATCTTTATCCATCTTTTCTTCTGCCTTTGCTTTTGCTGTCCTTATTTCTCGTTTTGTCTCTTTTAGCTTTATCCTGTATTCTTTTCTGTGTTCGTCTGTTTATGAACTTCTGAATTTTATGTAAGTTGTGGTTTTTCCCCTTTATTTGTTCAGCCACTTCTTTGGAGAACCATATAGGTTTTCTTTTCCTCTTGTTTTTATTTACTTTCCTTACATATCTATCTGTTGCCCCTTTTATTGTCTCCTTTAGTTTAGCCCACTGCAATTACATTTCCCTTACCTACTTCCATCCTGCAAATTCCTCCTTCAGGCACTTGGCCATTTTACTGAAGTCAGTGTTTTTGAAGTCTGGGACTTTGAGCTTGCTGTGTTTGGACTCTGCCTTGGCTTTTATCTCAAACTACATCGTGTGATGATCGCTGCTGCTCACCTGGGCACCCACCCAGACATTCGACACGCTATCTCTGTTGGTGAGTACTAAATCCATCATCAAACTTTCCCAGGTCGGTTCCTACATCATTTGTCTAAGCAATGCATACATCAGAACTCCGCCAACCTCCTTAAAAGCCAGCCCACCTTAAGAGGAAAACAACAGGGAACTGGGAGTGATGGGCAGGGCTCAGGGAGAACATTAA
This sequence comes from Ichthyophis bannanicus, assembly GCA_033557465.1. Lineage (NCBI taxonomy): Eukaryota > Metazoa > Chordata > Amphibia > Gymnophiona > Ichthyophiidae > Ichthyophis > Ichthyophis bannanicus. Next base: position 1,769,467,317 of record CM066031.1, read on the forward strand.
AAGTCAATCCTAGAGCAGAGAGGAAAGGATAGGCTTAAGCAGTATCTTTGCAAAATGTATGTATAAGTTAATCTGCAACCAGGGCTAGCATTAGGGGATGGCAAACAGGACAATTGCTCTGGGCCCCCATGCCAAAGTGGGCCCCAAGTCTGCCTCAGGCTGAAGGAGGCATAGCCTGCAGTTGGGCTTTGGGGCCCCTTCATCAGTTTCTGCCTGGGACCCTCCTGCATGTTTAACACCAGCCCTGTCTGCAACATGTAAGCCAAGAAATAAAAGTTTTATTGGATTTGAACTGAAAGCGCAGTTGCTGGTTTATTATGCCGAGGGTTTTTCTTGAGACCCAGACCCTGAACGTTTGACCCCCCACTATTAAACCTTTAAAAATCATTTCACTTCAGTTCTAAACATCTTCTTGCCATTTAAGGTTCCTCTGTGTTTACCCCTTTTGAATGTTATTGCCATTTTTGTCTCCACCACGTCCTCTGGGAGGTTGTTGCAGGCATCCATCGTCCTTTCCATGAAAAATTATTTCTTGATGTTGCTTCTGAGTCTACTTCCTTGCAGCTTCCTAAAATAAAAATAATCATTTAAAAAAAATGGAGTCAATGAGAGGGATGAAATTTGTTGGGAAAAGGAGGGGGTAGTATTTTCCACTCTGTAAATTTAATTTGAAATTGAGCTCATGGTTTTGCTTTATGTAGAACTTTGCTTCTGAGAGAGGGCATAGAGAAAGAATGACATATCATTTCCGCTAAATGAGATAATGAAAACATGGAGCTAGAAAAATGCCTTGAAAAGTTTCAAAGAAAACAATTTGAATACAAAGAAAGCATATTTTATCACCTGAGTATCATGTAGATACTCCGTCATGCTGTAATTACTACCTTTGACAGATAAGGTTCCTGGAAGTTTAGTATTTGACACTTATTCCACGAAAAGCAAGGCTGGTCTTCGTGCAGAGTACAATAGGAATGTTGAACTTCTGGTTTCTAGATTGAAAGAGCAGTGGTGGCATGTTTTATTTGATAGTATAAGTATATATGTATTTTTAGCTATTTTTCTTATCTCAGCACCATTGAGACCAGATGAAAATGTGCTTATTAAAATGACTCTAACTTTGAAAAGATATTTATATTATTGAAATATCTTTGTAACAGGAATTAATTCCTATTACATCTCCTCGTTGGAGTCGGGAGTGGTGCCAAAGGACTGGAGAGAGGCTCATGTGGTGCCTTTACACAAAAGTGGAAGTAAGGATGTGGTTGAAAACTACAGGCCGGTTAGTTTAACTTCGGTGGTGAGTAAATTATTGGAAACGCTGCTGAAAGAGAAAATAGTGAGGTTTCTGGAGTCCAGCAGATTACAGGATCCGAGGCAGCATGGATTCACCAGAGGCAGGTCTTGTCAGACAAATCTGATTGATTTCTTTGACTGGGTGACCAGGGAGTTGGACTGAGGGAGAGCCCTAGATATGGTGTATTTAGATTTCAGTTAAGCCTTTGACACCGTTCCTCACAGGCGACTTATAAAAAAAACTGAGCACTCTAGGGATGGACCCTAAAGTTACTGTTTGGGTTAGAAATTGTTGAGTGGGAGGCGACAAAAAGTACAGGTAAATGGAGCTCACTCTGAGGAGAAGGAGGTTACCAGTGGTGTGTCCCAGGGATATGTCCTTGGTCCGATTCTTTTTAACATTTTTGTTAGTGATATAGCGGAAGGGCTGTCAGGTAAGGTTTGCATCTTTGCAGATGATACCAAAATCTGCAATAGAGTAGATACCCAGGAAAGTGTAGATAACACGAGGAGGGATCTAGTTAAGCTTGAAGAATGGTCTAGAATTTGGCAGCTGGGATTTGATGTTAAAAAATGCAAGGTCATGCATTTGGGCTGCAGCAATCCAAGGGAGCAATATAGTATAGGGGGTGAAGTACTTTTGTCCACTAAAGAAGCGCGGGACCTAGGCGTGGTTGTGTCTGATGATCTTAAAGTGGCTAAACAGGTAGAAAAGGCGACAGCAAAAGCTAGAAGAATGCTTGGGTGCATACGGAGAGGAATGGCTAGCAGAAAAAAGGAGGTGATAGTGCCTCTGTATAAGTCTTTGGTGTGGCCTCATTTGGAGTATTGTGTGCAATTTTGGAGACCGCACCTCAAAAGGATATAAACAGGATGGAGTCCGTACAGAGGGTGGCTACTAAAATGGATAGTAGTCTTCATTATAAAGCACATGTGGACAGACTTAAGGATCTTAATATATACACATTAGAGGAAAGGCGGGATAGAGGTGATATGATTGAGACCTTTAAATACCTCCATGGCATAAATGAACAGGGGGAGAGCCTCTTTCGATTGAAAGCAAGTACTTCTACAAGGGGACATGGGATGAGGGTGAAAGGGGATAGATTCAGGAGTGATATGCAGAAATATTTCTTTACGGAAAGAGTGGTGGATCCATGGAATAGTCTCCCAGTGGAGGTGGTAGAGATGAGGACAGTATCTGAAATCGAAAAAGCATGGGACAAACACAGAGGATCTCTAAGAGAAAAAGGGGGACTGTTGTAGTTTTTGATATGGAAGGACAGACTGGATAGGCCATGTGGTCTTTTTCTGTCATCATTTTTCTATGTTTCTATCTCTGCTTCTTTTAAGATTAAAATAAGCATGTTTCTTATCTGTATCAAGCTGCAAGAGAATAGCTTTTAAAGTGTGCTTGCCGCGACACTAAAAAAAGTTAATGTCCTACACCTCCAGCTGAGTTAGAAGTTATTTATATGCACTACAGTCTGAAGTTGCATGAATATAATTTGTTCTCTGTGCAGTTAAACCACTTTAAAATTTATTTTATCTCAGCAAAGGTAGTCATGCTCATGACAAACACGTAATCTTTCAAGGTTGCATTGCTGGGGCATATAAGGATTAGTTTTGAAAAGAGGTCAAGGAAAACATTTACGTTGGTTAAACAAATCAGGTGAGGAAATAAGTAAGACCTTCCCACCATATTAGACATTGCTGCCAATACCAGCAACCTTAACACTCCAAACTGGATAATGGGAGATCTCAATCTCCCATCACTACAACAACATCAGTCCTCTTCATTCCTCAATGCCATCGAAAATCTTGGATATCAACAACTAATCATGGAGCCCACACATATCAAAGGAAACATCCTTGACATGGTCTTCGCCCCACAATCGGCTTCTACACAGAACAGCAACATTATAAAATCTATCAATGATGTACCATGGTCAGACCATAAACTCATAATCCTACAAATTCCCTTGGGCAACACTCATTCCCTAAACAACAGAAACCTTGACAACACAATAAGAGCCCCATCAAGAGGCTTTCGGCCCTTCAATAAGGATTTTATAATGACAAATACCCAACCACTCCTCAACAATACAACACTCAACCTGGAAGAAGCAATTGAAGCCTGGAATAACAGCCTCAATGCCATTGCTATTCTACCACACAAAAACAACGCATCAAGGAAAAGAACCTCCGCTCCATGGTTCTCTCCCGATCTGCGATCTTCTCTTATGCACCTCAGAAGACTCGAAAAACGCTGGCGCCGATCACTGGCCATTGATGATCGCACAGCCTACAATCTCTATTTAGCAACTCACCGTGAAGCAATCACAACCAAGAGGAAGCAGTATCACACAGAGATGCTCAGAAGATCATTAAACAAACCTCGTGATTTGTTCAACCTAGTAAAATCACTATCAAAAGAGCCATCATCAGAACAAAAATATGATATTCACCCACAAGAATTTGCTGATCACTTGCAATCTAAACTCCTACAGACGGATGAGCTACAGAATACAGATATTCAAGAAACAACTTGCCAAAACACCTTATCTTCACTTTCTGCACCCTCAGCTAAACAAATTGAAGACACAATCTCCTCACTCAATACCTCCACCGCTCAAACTGATCCTTGCCCAGCCTTCTGGATAAAGGACCTTAGAAGTGCATTTAGCCCGTTCATTGCAAGAATCATGAACCTCTCATTCACAACTGGATCCTTCCCATCTGCTCTAAAGTTCACATCCATCAGACCACTATTAAAAAACTCCAAACTAGACCCAAAAAGGGCTGACTCATACAGGCCTATCGCTAGCATTCCCCTCCTAGCAAAAATTTTTGAAAAAGAGGTGCAACGCCAAATTCAAGACCACATAGATTCCGCAGCTCCTCTCGACTACTTTCAACATGGCTTCAGAGAACATCATGGAGTTGAAACACTCCTCACCACCCTCCTCAATAACATACTCACCAGCATAGACAACATCCGTCAAGGCGTTGTGCTAATCTTCTTAGATATAGCAGCGGCGTTTGATTCGGTAAATCACGAGATACTCATTACACGGTTGAAGGAAAAAGGCATCAATAGTTCAGCACTGGAATGGTGTAAATCTTACCTGAACACCAGAATGCAATATGTAAAATCTGCAACGGGAGAATCAAATCTTTTCCATCAAAAACAAGGGGTACCGCAAGGGTCATCTCTTTCATCTCTCATGTTTAACATCTACATGCAGCCTATCTGCAATATCATCAGATCATTCAACGTGAAATGTATGATATATGCAGATGATATCCTACTTTATATGCCATTTTCTACATTGCAACTAGATCTACTGCCCATAATAAATTGCTTCAATGCGGTATCAGAATGGCTTCTCTCACAGAACCTCCGCATCCAACACAAGAAAACGGAGGTTCTCTTTGTTACGAGAGACCCTAACTTCATTCCACCATCACATATAAGTGTTAAAGGAGCTGATCTATCCACCAAAGAAACAATAAGATACCTTGGAGTCACCCTGGACCACCGTCTTAATATGAAAACACACGTAAACAATATTACAAAGGCTGTGTACTTCAAGATACGCACACTCAGGCATCTACGCTCATTACTGGACCCAGACGATTTTAGAACCATCTTCCAAGCACTCATCCTACCCCATTTCGATTTCGCCAATTCAATTCTACAAGGTCTCCCACAATCCACTCTAAGTTCTCTTCAACTGGCCATGAACACTGCTGCAAGGGTTCTACAAGGAGCATCCAGGAGTGATCATGTGACACCAATCCTCAAACATCTTCACTGGCTCCCGATACAAGGCAGACTCATATTCAAAACCCTAATTCTCACATTCAAGGCCATCCATGGTTTGTCTGCAAACTCTCTAACTGATCTCACACAAGCATTACCTCCAACTAGATCCAGAAGACAAATTGCGATAAACACCCTAATAATGCCGAAGGCTATAACAACTTGTAGCCGAGCAACAGCGAACAGAGCCTTCATGTTTTGTGCCCCAAAACACTGGAATTCCCTACCACCCGAAATTCGTGCCATAACTGGCATAGTCCAATTCAGAAAGGCCCTCAAACATAACCTATTCATTAAATACTACCCTACATAAAGTGCATAATATTCACTACAAACGAACCACATTCCCTCCTTTTCCAAACATTTTTGATAATTTTACATAAATACCTCTCTTATGTGATCGGATTAACAGATCAATATTCTATGTATATAGTTTTACCCCATATTATCCATGTTTATCTTATCCAAGTTTATTTTCCGGTTTTATGTAATACCGAGCAGCCTGTTGTTCTGGTCTTTGGTTCTCTGTAAACCGCGCTGATTGTAAATAGCGCGGTATATAAAAATTGAAATAAATAAATAAATAAAATAAAAATAAAATAAATAAAGGCAATTTAGAAGTCTGTAAAAATGAAAATTCTTGAAAAAATTGTTATACTCGTAAGTTTAGAAATGGTATGCTAAAGTGTATAAGTTAACTTGCTAACTACTAAACCCTCTATGGGTATCATTGGATGCACCTGTACAGTAACTACTCAGTTGCATGTTAACTGCTGGGAACATGCTGTTCAGGCCCCTGACAGCTAATGTCAAGGTTTTGCACTTAACGAGCAATAAAAAGGCCCCAGAGTTTTATTTCCTGGTCAGCTCTGTAGAAGGGAATTCCAAGAGATGGTTCTTCTAGTCAGGCTGAGAGAGCGTGGTAAGGCAGTGGCTGCCATTGGGTGAATAGAAGGTGTCCGTTAACTGTTTATTAGATCAACTATACAAACAAGTGACCACTGTACAAAATACAATTTGCCAAAGATATTTAGCAAGATCAAACAACAAATATAACAAACTTTCCCCTCAGTTTTGTCCCCCCACCTCTCCCCCATTTACCCCCCCTCCTCATACTACCCCCCAAGCCAATGGGTTCTATGAACTAGAAAAAGTTATAGAGGTCAATGTGTGTGGCACTTACACACTACCTGCTGTATCATCCCCATTGGTTAAACCGTCTATTCCCCCTTTTCTTCCCCCCCCCCCCCATTCTGCGAGTGACACCAAATTAAGATGTTAACAGCTCTCTCCTAGAGATCATTGAGAACATAGCTATGGCTGTGGGAAGGCAGTGTTTGGATATAGTCGTCCCAGATCGCAGGGAAGCAAGGGATGTGTCTGTACTCCGCCTTGGCCCAAAGTTTATCATGCTGCATGTGCTGGTGCAGAACATTCCGCTATTGCCAATAATTGGGAGGATCCACAGACCTACAACCCATCAAAATTATACAGAGTGCCAATGCCCAGGACAGCCTCAACCTACGTTTCTATCGTTCGCCCGCGACTGTCACCCTCTCCATGAAATGGAGAAGAGCGGCCTGCGGGGTAAGTGTCCATTGCTGTCAAAAAACCCGCTCTGAGAATGAGTGAATGTTCTTCCAATACTCCTGCACTTTCGGGCAGGACCAGCATAAGTGAACAAGCGGAGCTTCATCTTCCCCATACTTGGGGCAAGTGGGCCATGCCTTGTCGCCCAAAGCCAGAAGGCGCCCCGGTGAGAGGTAGGGATGTCTAACTATCCGATACTGCATGTTTTGAAGGGAAACCATTGCTGTAAAATGGGGGATCTGGTCAATGAGCTTCCATAGGTCCTCTCCTGTCAAAGATGTACTGAGATGTAATGCGGCTTTCCAATGAGAGGGGTAAATCATGCCATTTTTAAGGATCTGGGCGGTATGTGCAAGAAAGAGCGTCACATTGGTCCTTATACAGATCTCTGGGATCCACAGTCAGTGTCACCCCAAGGTAGCAAAGGGAATGTTGCGCCCAGCAGAGTGGAAATTCTCCCCTCCAGGAGGCGTGAAGCGAATCGTGGCTGGGCAGTGCTTCTGATTTATCTAAATTCAATTTGTATCCTGAAAATGCACCAAAAATCTGGAATTTGTGTAATAAAATGCCAGAGAGCATTTGGGGTTAGTAAGATAGACTAGAAGGTCATTGGCAAAAGCAGACAGCCTGAATTCATAACAATCCAGCTGCATTTCCACAATTCCTGGCTCTAGGCATATATGTGTTAGCAGCGGCTCTAATATCAATAGAAATAGCAGGGGGGACGGGGGCATCCCTGTCTCGTCCCACGTTCCAAGGGGAACCTCTCTTTTGAGAGTCCATTAACTAAAAGCCTTGCCCAGAGACTGGCGTAAAGAGTACGCACTGTTTGAAGGGAAAAAAACCCAAAAGCCTCCAACGTCGAAAACATATTTCCTACCTACTCTATCAAAGGCCTTCTTGGCATCGAAGCTAATAAGCAAGGGGATCTCTGCGGAGCCATAGTAGTGCAGTGATGCCGGGATTTGGCACACGTTCCTCACTGCTTGTCTGCCTTTAACAAAGCCCACTTGGGTTGGGTGGGTTAATTTGGGCAAAATTGGTGACAAGCGTTCAGCCAGGATTTTCAACAAGATCTTGATGTCTACATTCAGTAATGAAATAGGGCGATAAGATCCCAGAAGTAATGAGTTCTGTTCTGGCTTGGGTATGAGTGTGATAAGAGCTTCATTTGTTTGATATGGGAATTGCTGAAGCTCCAGTTGATGATACATCTCAGTTAAAGAAAGACATACTTTGTCTCGGAGCAACTGGTAGAATTCAGCACTAAACCCATCCGGGCAGGTGGTATGCATCACAATAAGATCCTTAATAACTTTTTGTACGTCACTGGGCATAATCGGTGCATTTAATTGGGAACACTGATCTCAAGTTAACTGGGGAAGATTGTACCATTACAAATGGGAACCAGTCCCATGTCCATCCTGGTCATCCACTGTGTAGAGGCCACGATAATAGGCCAGAAAAACCTCTTCCATGGCAGCCTGGGAGGTATGCACCTTCCCATCCGCGGTGCGGAGCGCAGCCACTGATCTAGGACCATTCTCGTTTTTAACTAACGAGGACATCAGTTTACTTGAACAATTGCCAAAGCAGTATAGCGTGCATTTATAATGGAGCATGGAACGTTTTGCCTGTGCGTGAATGAGAGTATTTAATTGGCTTTGGAAAGTCAGATAGGCCACTCGATTTTTCTCTGTATCGTATCTCAGCAGCCGCCTACAAAGTAAGCGAAGCTGGGCACCCCAGAGCACCCACCTACAGTTAAATTCCTTACTATGTTTACTCACATAGCCAATACTCTCCTTAGAAAAGCCTTAGCTGTCTCCCAGAAAAGACAGGGGTTATTTTTGTGACTCACATTAGTTTCCTCAAAGGCAGAAGGGGAATCGCCAACATCGTCCTTTTTTCCGCGGGGAAGTCAATTGAACATCCATCCATGTCACTGCGTGATCAGATATCTGGATGTTACCTATCTGAGTATTATTTATGTGACTTAGCAAACCATGGGAGATCAAGTAGTAGTCTATTCTAGACCACATGTTGTGCGCCCTAGGCCAATGGATGTAGTCTTGCTCAGTGGGATGGAGCGTGCGCCAGACATCTAAAAGGTCACTACTGTCACAAATACCTACCCTCACTTCCCTGCTGTGACTGATCCATGAAGGGTCTAAGACACAATTACAGTTCCCCACCTAAGATAATTTCTCGCTCCCCCCTGGCCAAGAGGCTGTGCACCAGCATATCAAAGAATTCCCGCTCATATCGGCTTTGTCGATAAATATTTCCTAATATAACAGAGTTGCCCTCCAGCCTCTCCCAAACCAGAATATAGCAGCCCCCGGAGTCTTGTTCGCTCTACCTGAAAGTTAACACCTTTTTTACAAAGGATAGCCAGCCCTGATTGTCTGCTCCCAGCGGAAGCTCCATGGACCTCTCCTACCCATCATCACTTTAGTTTGGCATACTCAGCATCAGTCATGTGGGTTTTTTGGAGGAGGGCCACATACACCTGTTTGTCCCAGAATGCTTTAAGGACTTTATGCCTCTCTATTGGGCAACCTATATTACATACATTCCATGAAATTAGTTGGTGACTTTGTGTCATGTGATCCCATTGAGTTTGTAGATTCCCTCAGAGAAAGATTGGGATCTACTGGGCAGGGCTTCCCAGACTAAGCACCCCCCCCCCCCCCGCATTAGGAGTGACACTCACAGAATAAACCACCCAACCTCCTCTTGTACAACCATAGTTCCATTACCATAATACCCTAAACACCCCTCCCCTTTTACAGTCCCAACCCCATCCCCCCCCCCCCCCACTCTTCCATCTCAATCCACTGCCCCATCGTACTCGGGCATGTATAGGGTCATTGTGGCATTGGGGCTACCCCCTTCCCTCCCCATTGTGCGAGCCCTCCCTCCCCTTGTATCGATGCCGCTTGGTCCTCTAAAGAAATGGTCCCTAGTGGGCTCTACAGGACCGCACGATCCAGGGGTGAGGAGGTGGGCTGTTCTCTTGAACCTATCAGTTTTAACTTTGGCATCTGGATTGTTGCTCCAGTGGGCCCCTACCATATGATGTCCACCTATAGACCTCACCCTTCCCTGATTCCCCGGCACCAACAGGTGAAGCAGCACCCCTCCACCCGAACCCCTCGTCCCCCTTCCTATATAGTGCTGAAATGGTGTTACCGGAGGCCATCATGTCCCCTTCCCACATATTCATAACCACAGTCAACACCATACCCCTCCCCCTCCCTTTTAACCCCTCACCAAACATTCAAGCACATTCACCGTCTCAGTCTCCTGGTGCATTGCAATACAATATTCGGAGAGCGGTATATCAAAATTTTAATAAAACATAAACCATTACCTCCTGTCCATCCCATACGGATCCCTATCCCCATCCCCTCGCCCCCTCCCCACATTCAGCAACATGCAGAAATGCCTACTCCCCACACGAACAAACAAAATGAAAATGGCAAGTCCACTTTGTTCAGCCTACCAAACCTGATTCAGGGCTTGTTGAGGCTAGCCATTTCGGCAACAAATTTGATTTCAAGAATGGAGGTTCCACGCCAGAGTAACCAGTCTCGGGCCCTGACAGGCAACATAAAACCAGAGTGAGTTAAGAAAGCATTCACGGAGGTCTTATTATCTCGTCTCCCTCCCACTCAAGACCAAGCTCTAGTGCACGCACATTGGCAGCTCTGGGGTTCGCCAGACCAAAAGGAAAGGTTGAGGGTGCATTGTCCCTTGGGCTAACAAAACAAACACTCAAACCACTACAATTAGCTCAAAACACGGCAGCCCGCATAATAGCTGGTGCAACAAGACATGAACACATTACTCCTGTTCTGAAAGACTTACACTGGCTGCCAATCAGCTCTCGCATCAAATACAAAACAATAATAAACATATTCAAAATCAAACACCGCACCTCAGCCAACAGCCTGCACACCCTCATACAATCAGACACCAGCACGCGCCCAAGAAGAAAAGGGACTGCCAACAGAGTAAACACACCGAACGACTTCAGAAAAACCCGCAAGGACACCACTGAGAGGGCCCTCTCTCTGGCTGCCTCAACAATATGGGAACTCCCTCCCAGACGAACTGAGATCAACAGATGACCTCAAAGACTTTCGCAAGCAGCTGAAGACAACGCTGTTCATAGAACACTACGGACATGTTACATAATCCAACAAGAACTTCCTCAGTACCCTTCCATCCATGATAAGAAAATATTCACAAGCACATGATATATCTTAACCCCCTAATTACATAGAACATTGTATTATAGATCACAATGTACATAGTACAGAACAATGTATCATAGCTCATGCTGTAATATAGCTCACAATGTACCTAGTTCAACCTAATCTGTTACACTACCCTCTTACACACAATTCATAACATTCTTCACTGCATGACCTACCCTTCCCCACTTTTGATTGTATTGCTGTGACACCGCTTTGATTTTATGATAAGGCGGTATAGAAATACCGTTAAATAAAATAAATAAAGATTGTTACAGAACTCTTGTTGGCTCAGTCCTCATTGTTTATGGTGACAGAAGTCTCCCAGTTTGTCCCTGCTCGGCATCCTGTGCCACTGACTCCCAGTCGAGCAGAAATTCTCTGTGTAAGTTCATGGGGATGTAGGTAAGGTCGTCAGTTGGGTTGGAAAAGATACGAACTTGCCCCTGGTGCTCAATGTTCAATCTTGCAGGATACAACAAAGAGAAGCAGATGTTCCATTGTTTGCAAAATGGGGTGCACAGAATAATCGTGGAAGATTAAGAGGCTTTTGGCTGCAGATGTGATGTTCCTGCGTGCGCGAGCTGCTTGTAGCACTGCCTCCTTCTGCATGAAGTCATGAAACCAGGCAATCACCACTCTAGGCTGGGGGTTGTTTTCTTTATGTTGCTTCAATCGATGAACTCGTTCCAAGCGGATTTTCCCCACATGTTCTGGTAAGAATAGGTTGAGGGGCAGCCAGGTTTCAAGAATGCCTCGGAGTTCAGCATCTCCCACTGATTTCTTGACCCCCACAAAGCGGAGCTTTTTTAGATGACCCAGATTCTCTAGGGTATCTATTTTCTCCTCCTGTTGACGAATCCGACTCTCCAGGTGCTGGATGGCGGAGGACTGGGCCTGTTGGATATCTTCAGCATCTGAGATGCGTTGTTCCATCAGGGTTATATGACCAGTAAAGTCCATTATTGCTTGGGCCACTTGGGATAGCTGTTCCGTTAGGTTATTGAAATGTGCATTGAGAGCCAGTGATACTACTTCTACCAGGTCCTGCGTTGACTCCGATTGTTGTTGTGGGGGTGAGTTGGCAGCCATCTTTACATGAGGAACCCGGGTTTTCTCTCGTCAGGGTCCACATAGGTTGGTCAGGCTCTATCGGCAGCTATAAGCCAAGGAAAGCCAGCCGGGGGCAATTCAGGTCAGTTTTAACCAGGAATTTATTGAAAAGAAGGCGAGGAGCCCCAGAGCCAAGCAAAACATGTCTCACTCTGCTCACTGCATCACATGACCCCGAAGGTGCCCAAGTTAAAGTGCTATGAAAACCTGCTGCTTGGTTCATGGCTGACTACTAACTCCTGCTAGAAAAGAAAGGTGCGGGGTTGGTTTCACCTGGAGACAATTTCTCCATATGGGTTAGTTTTGTGCATACCATGATAGTCATGAACATCACTCCTAAGCCAGGGTGTATGGAGTATGATCTCAGTCTCTCAAATTTACTGCTAACACGAACCGTAGTACTTGCATTGTGCTAAAGAAAGCTTTCTTCTGAAATTCATGAGACGCAACATGTATGGGTAATTTGTCAAGATGTGACTGGAAGTTCTTCTATATCAGGCCTATGATGGGAAATATTTCTGTATCGTTCTGCCAAATTTTCTTGGTCTCTCATTGCATTTCTTGATACTTGAGAATCTTCTCCCTCTCCTCCCAATCACTTGATACTTGAGAATCTTCTCCCTCTCCTCCCAATCACAGAATAATCACTTGGAACCAGCACCTCTATTATCAATGCCATTCTGGTGTTTTTCTCCTTTACCACTGTCGGGTTTCCTCGCATCCAGTTTCTTATCCATCAGAATGGGAATGTTCCAAGTTATCATAACTTCTTCATTCTCTGTAATTTTCTTAGGGTCATGATCCCTGTACTTTTCTGGTACAGTGATGATGTGCTTACAAAGTTTTCAGTGGATGAGACGTGCCACCTTGTTTCTTTCTGTATAGAAATTTTCTGCCATCAGAACTTCACAGCTTGCTACAAGATGAGTAACAGTTTCCATCTCTTTCTTACAGAATCTGCATATATTTGATTTTACCTGTTTTCTCTGTGCTCACTGTGAACCATCTCATCCGTAATCCACTGTCCTGGACTGCAACTAGTAATCTCTCATCCTTATGTTTCATTTCGCCTCTCCTTAACCACTCAAGTGTCCTTTTGGAGTAATGTTTGTATTTCTCACTGTATTTATGAAGGATGGCCTTGGGCAAGTCACTGAACCTTCCATTGCCTTAGAAGAAAGGCCTGGCAATCTACTTCCCATCACACTGCCAAGAAAACCCAGGAGCTGCTGGGTTGCCAGGAGTCAGCACTGACTCGAAGGCACACATTGCATTATGAAGGATGGTTGTGTGGAGAATGCTAGCCACACTGTTTCTGTTTGAATTCCCCTGGTGCCTCTTGAAAAGGTGAAATATGTTGGTGTCTGTAAGAACAGACAACTGGGAGAAATAAAAACATTGCCTTTTTATGAATTGTGCTGCAGCATTATTTCCGACTTAGGAGATAGCAGTCAGGACCAGTTCACAAAGGATGTTCTCTTGCAGTTAATGGACAGGATAGGTTTCTAATAGGATTGTGCAGACCAAACATTCTTGATTTGTTTAGTTTCCAATGTCATTATGGTATCCAAATCTAATTATATTTTGTACATATGTTTTTAGTTCCCCTGTTGCTCCAAGTTTATGCTCCTGTTACAATGTATGTTCCAAGTTTAAACTCCTGTTACAATGTAAGCACAGAACAGACTTCTGACTGTGCACCCTTGTTGTATGTAAACCGCACTGATAACAAATAGCGCGGTATATAAAAGTTATAAAATAATAATAATAATAATAATAATAATTTATTGATTTTTAAATTGTGTTTTCATTTTGGGGGTGTGACGGTGGAGTAGTGTCATCAGTGCACTCATGTATAAATAGTGTGCACTATTGACAGGAAAAAAAATAAATTTCAGGGGTTTTCTGGTCATTTTATATTTAAAACAATATGAAACAAAATGCACATTCCTAGTTTGTAATCATCCTAGAGTCATGGTCCAAGAGGCACCTGTAATACAAGCTAGGTTGGGTTAATCTATTGGATTTGAGGAGTGCCTAAAGGGAGATGGTAGTAGCAGACATATGCTAGTGCACACCTGGTTTTAAAAAGACATTTCTAAGCATGTAAAGGTAATCTCATATTTAGCACCAAGCACTCACTAAATTGTGAGATGCAGGCTAAACAAATTAATCATAAAGAGGGTAATAAAGCTTTATCTGAGGTTGCAGTAGCATTGGTACTTTGTGCCTGTGGGTATTGCAAGCTTATTCCTCATGGAATTTTTTTGAAAATTTGGTGGGCCTCCCATACTTTGGGGCATGTCTGGAAGCAAAAGCATACCCTGGAAATGACACACAGAGATCGATGGGGGTGATGCACTGGAGAACAAATGACAATGTACATTTTTTTTCAGTTGTCTAAATTATTGTAAATATAATGAACTTTCATTAATTTTGTTTCTAATCCAGTATTAAAGAGTCATCAATTCATGGCATCTTGCTTGAAGGTGGATATCCTGTATACCAGGATACAAGTAACCACGGGGATTATTTTAGAAGCCCTGTTCATGCTTTGGACCTCTGAACACAGGCATAGGGATATCCAAAGCACAGAGATGTCTCCAAACCCATTTTAGAAGCCGTATCTGTGGTTGTCCCCTGCGCAAGGACGTCAAAATCCTAACAGAGGTGTGGTGGGGCGTGGCTGGTGTACCTAGAACCTGAACATCACCACTTGATCTCAGAAGCGTCCTGGATGTCCGGAGTTGGATCTAAGGTTATACCTGCATGAATAGGCATCGGGAAAGTGCTTGTTCTTTGGCCATAAAACATCTAGAGAATTTAGAGAAGATGGCACTCCACCATCCCTAGTACTCTACACAATCACAGTGAAAGCAGCAATGGGATTTGAATCTTGGCTTCCCTGACCTAGCCCACTACTCTAACCATTAGCCTATTCCTGGACATCCACAGTCTAGAATACTATTCCGGGGATGTCTCTGTAGATGCCCCTACATACATCCATAATGGGTATGTTCCACATTTATGAAATTCTGCTTGAACCTGGGTGTGTTTGCTTTTTTTTTTTCAGAGGTTCTGGATTGTACTTGGATGTCATTTGTAAAATGCCACTTCATGTGTTAAAAGGTCAAAAGAAAAGGTTAAAAAACCCAAATATTTGAGAAATTGCGAAAAATGTGATCCCATGGTGCTTTTGTATCCCACTAGGCAAAAACATTCATCTTTATAGTACAAATGAACCCTAGAGGTTTTTTGGCCACAACAGCTCACCGTTTTTCATATTCATCTGAAATTTGGAACAACTGTACATGATATTGTGACAATGTTCTTGGAGGACAATAATTATTATTTTTTAGAAATGTTCATTTTATAGCGAAGTAAAGCTCCTGGGGTATGGCTGTACCCAGTGCATTTCTCCTAGCAGAAAAGGTGCCAGTACTCATATGCAGGGTTCTTTCATTTATTTATTTATTATTTATTACAGTTGCTTATATACCGCACTATTCGGTATCAGCGCGGTTTACAGTATAACAAAAACAACCCAAACACAAACTGTTTGGTTTTACATAGAACAGGAATACCAACTTGGATAACAGGGATTGAACTATATACATGAGGGATAAATTCGATAACAGGGTTGGACTATTCAATAACAGGGTTTGACTATATACATGAAAAATTAGTTGCGATGAGTTATATGTAACACAAAGCTTATTTTAAGACGGAATGTGTCTGATCTGCAGGTAGGAGGCTGGGACTGTAATAAGACTAAGCATGGGTGTTTTTAGGTGGGGTTATTTAGATTCCATTGCTGTCTGGGTAGAATTGGCGGAAGAGGTGAAACTTGATTGCCTTCCTGAATTTAGTTAGGTCTGCAACAGCTCGAATATCAGGTGGTACATTGATACATGAAGACTATAGGTGAATTGTAGAAGGCAATGAAAAGGGTGTGCCAGTATTCTGTACCACTGTGTACCCCCTCAAAATAATCCCTGGCTGTTCACCATGTGTCAGGATGAGGATTAAATATAAAATTCCATTATAACAGGCACTAGTATATTCATTTAGAAAGCGTATTATGACTGCGTTTTGAACCAACAAATCAATGCTTACCAAACAAAATGAGAAGAAAACTCTACTGAGGATTTTCAGGTTGTGCACTCAGTCACATGATTCCAGAGGCCAGAGTAGTCTAAAAAGTTTGATCCTGATGAGATGAAAAGGCTAAACCAATCACCAAAGTTTGTCTGCACCTCATAAAGAAGCAGACGAATAGAGAAAGTACATTTCTCAAAATCTAATACAGAACAGTAGTAGTCACTTCTGTCCTTCAAGGGCCACAAACAAATTGGGTTTTCAGGTTCTTTCTAACAAATATTCATGAGAGAGGTTTGCATACAGTAGGGGTTGCATGCATATAAATCCATTCATGCATATGAACTCAATCTGTTTACAGCCCTCCAGGACCTTAAGTGAATACCACTATAGTGGAAGGTAGGATCACAAAGAAAGCTAGTAAGAGGCTGAAAACAAAAAGAAAAAAATTCCAGAAACATACACTAATGCAGTACATTTGTGACTAGCTTCTGAGAGCTTGCTTTCAATCTGATATAGTAATGTAGTATTGTTACGCCCTTGCCTTCTCCCGGTGAGCTCAAATAAACTAGCTTTTCCTCAGGTGGATTCTGGGACATGTAGTTTGGATCTTAAGAAGTGTAGTCATGGTCCGATGTTAAGGCAAATGACAGAATTTATTTTAAAGTAAAGGTTCAAGTAAACTGTACACAGGAATTTTGTCCATTCAGGATTGTTTGCAACAGAGCATTTTAGATCAGTATAACTGTTTCACAGTCTTTTAAACACATGCAGCTGGTTAACAACGTTGCTCAGTCTTAGAGAAAACAGCTCTGCTCAGCAAGGTAAAAATACTTCTTTTTAACCTTGTGTTTGTGAAGCACTTAACAGCAAAAGAATAACTCAGTTCCTCTGGAACAACCTCTTCTTTCCCTCCTTCCTTTCAGGATAGGTTTTAAACTCAAAATAAGAGAACAAGTAACAAACATTCACAAGCTTTCTCTTCAGCGTGACTCAGCACTTTGCCTGAGAAATGCAAACACGTGGAGTTTTCTTCAAACCCAATTCCTGGCTCAATTCCAGTTACCTGCTTCTAGGAGATTTTCTCATTCAATGCTAGCCTTTAGCATAATGATTCCATGCTTGTAGCTTGACACAGGGTATAGTCCATGGGGATATCTAGATCTTGCAATTCCTCCCCTGCCAACTCAATCTGCATATCCTCTGGTGGTGTTAGGGCAGTGTCCTGTTCTGAGCTCTGGACACAGTGCTCAGAATACAGCCTCCCTGGGGGTTCTAGTGTCTTTTGTGAGCTTAACTCTCCCCGATAAAGACAGTCAGTACCCGAAGCACTGGGCAGTTCTCCCTGGTTGTGCTCGCTATGGTTCCTTGTCTCCTTCAGCCTCTCTGGAACAGCTCTCTGTATTCCTCTCTGGGTTCTCTCCTGGAGATCTGCAGGTGCTCCTGGTTCCACTCCTGATTCCCCTGAATCCTCTGAGTCTTCCGAACCTCCTGAGACCTCTGAGCTTCTCCTTTCCTCTGAGCTTCCCCTTTCCTCTGCTTTAGCAGGGGTTTATATTTCCCTCTCCAGGGCTCCAGCCCTTCCTCCACTCCTTCCAGGTGATTGTAATCACCTCTCAAGCCTGCAGTTACCTCAAAGGAGTTAGGGTGTGGCTGCCTGAACTTTCTCTCCCTCAGGTTTCTTTCTCTATGAGTGGCCTGAAATCCATGCCCTGCAGGGATTTCTCCTTTCTCTGAGTTAGTCATTGGCCTTTTCTATACTCATAGGCTCAAAACAGGCTTCCTTGTCACATTATATAATGGCAGATAAAGATCAGTATGGTCCATCTAGTCTGCCCAGAAAAAGCAACAAGAGTAGGTGCACTTGCCGCTCTGTGCAGGTCACCCCTCCCGATGCCTTTGTTTAGGGGTGTACCCACCGCTCTGTGTAGGTTGCCCCTGTTTGTTCAGATATAAGAGATAGTTAATGCTTATTTTGATTTTATCCTGTTGCTATAAAGGGATCCAAACCAGCCAAGACTATTATACAATTATAGAATCAAGAGACATTCTCAAACTACCCAGAAAGGAGAACCCACATTAAGGTCTCTAAGGTTATAAATTTGGACTGTAAAGACCTAAAAATACCTGTCTTAACACAATAAAGTAATCATAAGAGTCTGCACTTACGGCGTGGAAAGGACGCCGAGATTAAACGCAGGAACTTACAACTCGCCATTACCGGAGAACTCGAGGAGTTGTAAGTTCCCGTATTTCCACATCTAGTAATACGCATTCCAATAGATATTAACAAAATTTTTAGAAAATTATATCTAAGAATGGTGAAACAACAGACAAATGAGAAATTTTTCTGATTCATATGCGGGAGATTCCCTGTTGCTACAGCATATGTGATCCTGCATATATAAAGAATTTTACTTTACACCAAAATTTGTAGGTCTTTACAGTCCAAATTTATAACTTTAGAGACCTTAATGTGGATTCCCCTTTCTTCATGGGTAGTTTGAGAATGTCTCTTGATCCTATAAATTTCTATATTAATCGTCTTGGCTGGTTTGGATGATTTCTTCTTTTTTTCTTCTCTTCCTTTCCTTTTGTCTATACAATTAATAGTGCTTGTTTTAGATTTGTTGAAGTAGTTTGCAATCAAATACGCAACATAGTGTCTCCTGTAAGTGTTAAGTCCACTGTCCACATATTTTTATTTTTATACTATTAAACATAGGATGTGTTATTTCTTGTCTTCATTTAGGCAAATTTTATATTTTTTGATTAATATAATGTTTTTCTATATGATGTGCGGCATACAGTATTATTTTGTTTTTATATTTATTGACTTAGTATATATATTTTTATAAACTCATGTATAATTATTTATTTTTTATGTATACTTATATATGCCCACATTTTTAGGCTCCTTTTTAGCATGCATATTTTTAAATTATTTATATTATAGGTATGCTGAAGAATGTGTTTTATCTCCAAGAACAAGCAGGAATGTAGTCTTCACATATGGGTATCGTCGGTACCGATGGAGCCTGCGTGGGAACGCTCCCCAGCGTCCAATAGGAAAGCTTTTGGGAGCATCCCACAGCGTCTGCATGCTGCCTTCACGCCTTTCCAACTGTCCCTCTCCAGTTCTTCGTTTTCCGTAGAGCCGACAGGTCGCATACCCTGTCACTGCAGAAAAATTTTGTCTTTAATCTTTGTTCTTGTGGTCGCGTCTGCCTTCTCTCGACGCTATACCGGTACCGCCGGTTCATTCTTCTTAAAAAAAAAAAAAAGTGTTCTGAGGTGTTTTACTTCAGAAACCTTTTTCCGTTGTGCTAAGCGCCATTTTGGGCACTAGGCCCAATTTTCCTTAAATATGGAAAAACAAACATCAGGTTTTAAGAAATGTTCTAAATGTGGCGGTACCATTTCCGTCACGACACCCATGATTGATGTCTCAAATGTTTAGGTCCTGACCACTCTTATTTCAGAGTACCTCTCCTGTGGAATTATGTCTAAAAGGGGCCGGCAGAACCGAGCTGCTAAACTTAGCACCCTTTTTCCCTCAGACGCGGCGTCTGTTGCATCGACGTCCTCCAGGGCCTCATCTTCCTCCCATGGATCTCAGGTAACTAAACATAAATCTAGCCAGTCCTCAAAGGGTAGATCTCCTAAGTATTGAGATGCCCCTGGCATTGCCCTTGAGGAATTTTCACCGGCAAAACTGCCCCGGCGGGAGGCTTCGACTTCCAAAGCATTAACGGGGCCTCAACCTCGACAGAACTACTGGTGCCATGCTCTGGGGTTCCGGCTGCTTCTACCGGTACCGACACCCACGCATCGGCAGCATCGATAGACCAGATTCCTTGCTATCGAATGCAGTCTAGCAGCTCTTCTCACGGCTTTGGTACCATTGATACCGCTTCAGACACCTCAACCGATACCGGTACAGACTGCATCGACTTCGGCGAGTATGCCACCCATACCGAGTCATGCGTCTGTCTCCGGCATCGACAGATCGGTACCGGAACAACCCGATACTGACCGATCGATACCGGTACCATGCTTTGCACGATCACCCGGATCGGAGATATTTTGAATCCTCTGATGAGTCTGAAGACTCTGCCGATACAAGAGTACTTCTCCTCAAGGATTCCTCTTCTCCTCAGCGCAGAATGTCTCCGCTAGAGGATATGTCCTTTCAGGACTTTATCCGTGATGTGGCCCGAGGCCTTTCCATCACAGTAGCTCCTGAAAAAGAGCCTAGGGCAAAGGAGTTGGAAATTCTCCAATACCCTAAGACTCCCAAAGAGGCAGCTACTCTGCCTATTCATGAGATCTTACATGATCTTATGCTAAGGATGTGGGAAACACCTTTAACCACATCTCATTCTCGAAGACTCGATACCATGTATCGAGTTCCACCTTGTCCTGGCTTTCAAAAAACTCAATTACCACACCATTCAATGGTGGTGGAATCAGCCATGAGAAGGATGAAAAGTGCAGAGAGACATGTATCCAGTCCTCCAGGTCATGAATGTAGGACTCTCGATGCCTTTGGGCATCGATGCTTCCAAGCTTCCATGCTCTCAGCTAGGATCAGTTCCTATATCTTTTATATGGGAATGTTCCTTAAAGAGGTCCCAGGAGACTTGGAGCTTATGAGCCCCTTTCTTCCTGATGACAAAAGACAAGACTACCTTACTCTTGTCAAACATGCTCAGGATTTTTCCAAGTTTGTAAAACGTGCAACCTTTGACTGTTTTTAGTGCATAAGCATAACCTCTGCTATTGCCATTGGTGCACGTTGGATTGCCTGGCTTCAGGCATCTGACTTGGAAATTTGGGTACAGGATAAATTAGGAAGCATTCCTTGCACAGGAGAAAATCTCTTTAGCAAGAATTGGCAGGAGAAGGCTAATGAAATAGACGCTGACAATATCACATTAGATAGATTGTCCAAATCTACAGCTGATCCTGCAAGGAAAAGATCCTCTAAAAAAAGCTTTTTTCAATAAGAAAAAGAAGTTTTATCCTTCCTATACCCAACAGGGACACTGTCCAGGTCAGACTGCCCAAAAAGGACAACAGCAACAACCTAGACAACAAAAGAAGCCAAAAGCTGCAAAACCTCAGCCAGCTCAGCAGGCTCAGCCTCCTCAGGGGCTTTGACTCCTTTCTAGAGAACTTTGTCTTCGTGCCACTGAACGGTCCAGATCCCTCAACCATCCCAGGCAGGTTATGTCATTTTGCCCACAGATGGTACCAAATAACAGCAGAAAATTGGACTCTGTCCATTGTACGAGAGGGGTACAAGCTTCATTTTCACAGCATGCCCCCTCCTACAGTTGTAAGACAGTTCAATTCTCAGACCTCTCTCGACAGTCGCTTAGGTCAAGAAGTCACAACACTCCTTGCTCAAGGAGCAATAGAGGAAGTACCCATTCCCCAACAGGGTACAGGGTTCTACTCCCCCATTTCCTTATTCCAAAGAAAACAGGAGGGTACAGACCCATTTTAGACCTCAGAGAATTCAACAAATATCTGTTCCGAGAGACGTTCAAATTGATCTCTCTGGGAACTCTGCTAAAATACCTTCAAAGTCAGGATTGGCTTTGTTCTCTAGATCTCAAGGATGCATATACTCATATTCTCATCCATCCAAATCACAGGAGATTCCTCCGATTCCTGTTTCAAGGAAAGCACTTCCAGTACAAGGTTCTTCCCTTTGGCCTGGCTTCTGCACCAAGAGTGTTCACAAAATACATGGCTGTGGTAGCTGCATTTCTTCGCATTCTGGGAATATTCGTCTTCCCTTACTTAGACGACTGGCTCATTCGAGCCCCTACAGTGCCAGAAGCCAGCTCTGCTCTGTTTCGCACAATGCGAATCCTTCAGTATTTGGGACTGGTCATAAACCTCCCAAAATCCAATCTTGCTCCCACTCAGTCCCTAGAGTTCATAGGAGCTCATCTGGATACCACACAGACAAGGGCTTTCCTTCCGCAGCCCCGCTGTCTTCGCATGGTTGAACTAGCTTCCCAAGCAGTGCTCAAGCCTTATCTCACTGCTCGAGAAATGCTACAACTGCTGGGCCACATGGCATCCACCGTACATGTGGTTCCTTATGCTCGCCTCCACATGCGAGGAGCCCAGTGGACTTTATCCACTCAGTGAACACAGGCCTCAGGTTGCCTATCGGACAAAATAGCAAACTCAGATTGTTTTATTTCATACCTCCAATGGTGGCAATCACTGAGAAATCTTCTGGTGGGGTCTCCTTTCCAGCAACACCTATTCCAAGCCATCCTAACAACAGATGCGTCTCAGGTGGGATGGGGAGCCCACCTGCACAATCTCTCTATCCAGGGTACCTGGACTCCACAGGAGGTCTGTCTTCACATCAGCCTCCTGGAACTCAGAGCAATTTTCCTTGCTCTTCGAGTATTTCACGCCCAGCTCAGCTACAAGACAGTCCTAGTTCAAACGGACAATCAAGTAGCCATGTTCTATGTGAACAAGCAGGGCGGAACAGGCTCTCTGTCACTATGCAACGAAGTTTTGCGACTATCGGCTCTCGCCAGAGAGCATCAGATTCATCTCCTTGCGGTGTATCTTCCAGGCATTCAAAACTCTTGGGCAGACAAACTCAGTCAAGTTCTGCTGCCGCACGAATGGTCTTTCCATGCAGACCAGGTTGCCCAAATATTTCAAACTTGGGGAACCCCGGACATAGACCACTTTGCAAGTCCGTTGAATGCCAAACTTCCCCGGTTCCGTTCCAGAATTCCGGCTCGACATTGTCAAGCAAGGGACTCCTTCCTCCTTCACTGGGGTCAGGACTTCCTATATGCCTTCCCACCCATTCCCCTCATCCCCAAAACACTATTCAGGCTTCAGAGAGACAGAGGTCACATGATTCTCATAGCTCCACAGCAGACGTGGTACCCTCTGCTTCTACATCTCTCTCAAGCTTCGCCTCTGGAGTTGGGATCTGCTTCAGATCTTCTCTCCCAAGAAGACGGGATGCTGTGGCATCACAATCCCCAGTCTCTGCATCTCAGGGCCTGGTTGCTGAAAGCCTAGAACTTCAGGACCTCAACCTTTCCCAGCAGGTAAAGGATATCCTTCATGCTTCTAGGAAACCCTCCACAAAACGCTCATACACCTTTAAGTGGAAAAGGTTTACCATATGGTGCTCACAGAAGGGTCTTAACCCTCTTGCGATACCTCTGGAATCGATACTAGAGTATCTCCTTCACTTGTCAAATGCGGGTCTTAAGACAAATTCAGTAAGAGTCCATCTTAGTGCTATTGCAGCTTCTTACAAGCCTCTAAATGAAACATAGAAATATGATGACAGAAAGAGACCACATGGCCTATCTAGTCTATCCTTCCATATCAACAACTACAACAGTCCCCTTTTTACCTTTAGAGATCCTATGCTTTTTTGTCCCATGCTTTTTTGAATTCAGTTACTGTCCTCATCTCTACCACCTCCACTGGGAGACTATTCCATGGATCCACTATTCTTTCCGTAAAGAAATATTTCCGCATTTCACTCCTGAATCTATCTCCCTTCACCCTCATCCCATGTCCCCTCGTAGCAGAACTTGCTTTCAATTGAAAGAGGCTCTCTCCCTGAACATTTATGCCACGGAGGTATTTAGACATCTCAATCATATCACCTCTATCCCGCCTTTCCTCTAAGGTGTACATATTAAGATCCTTCAGTCTGTCCTCATATGCTTTATAATGAAGACCACTAATCATTTTAGTAACCACCCTCTGCACCGACTCCATCCTGTTCACATCCTTTTGAAGGTGCGGTCTCCAGAATTGCACGCTATACTCCAAATGAGGTCGCACCAAAGACTTAGAGAGAGGCATTATCACCTCCTTTTTTCTGCTAGCCATTTCTCTCCGTATGCACCCAAGCATCCTTCTAGCTTTTGCCGTCGCCTTTTCTACCTGTTTAGCTACTTTAAGATCATCAGACACAACCATGCCTAGGTCCCGCTCTTCTTTAGTGGACAAAAGTACTTCACCCCCTATACTATATTGTTCCCTTGGATTGCTGCAGCCCAAATGCATGACCTTACATTTTTTTAACATTAAATCCCAGCTGCCAAATTCTAGACCATTCTTCAAGCTTAGCTAGATCCCTCCTCATGTTATCTACCCCTTCCTGGGTGTCTACTCTATTGCAGATTTTGGTATCATCCGCAAAGAGGCAAACCTTACCTGACACCCTTCCGCTATATCACTAACAAAGATGTTAAAAAGAATCGGAGCAAGGACAAATCCCTGGGACACACCACTGATAACATCCTTTTCTCCAGGACCAAGCAGGAAGTCAGTCCTCACATATGGGTGACGGTGCTGACGGAGCCCCCGTGCGGAGCATTACCCCAGCTTTCATAGAAAGCCTTTGGGAATGCAGCGCGCATGCGCAGTCCCTTTCCCACCCAAGGGTGCCATCTTGCTCAGTCTTCTTTTTTCCGCGGAGCCCGACGGATGTATATTCGTTTCACCCGAGGAAGAAGTTGATTTTCTCTGCGTTAGCCTGTTTTTCTTCGGTTCGACGCCGGTTTCCCTTTCCCGCCTGGGCCCAATACATCGGTATCGAGCCCGGATCTCTTTTTCGGTTTTTGTCCTTAGTGACTAGCATTCGTGCCATTTTTTCTTTTTTCACTGGCAGCCCTGTCTTTTGACCTTGCAGGGACCCTTTTTCCCCCGATGGCTGCCAGCGGGTTTAAAAAGTGTGATCGGTGTAAGAAACTTATGTCTCTCACCGACACACATGACTGCTGCCTCCGGTGCCTCGGACCCGATCATGACCCGATGATCTGTGGTCCATGTGGGAAAATGTCCTCTAAGGCGTTAAGGAGTCGGCAACACCAAAAGGAAAGAATCTTCTCTGACTCCGCGTCCGGTAGGGCCCGGACCTCGTCAGAGGCCTCGACATCTCGGGACTCCGACTCCGAGCAGTGTGGAGGCTCCTCTGAAAGGGGTTCTCCCTCGTGGTAGCTTCGTAAGAAGAAAAAACCCGCGAGGGCGGCGTCGGTGGACGCACTTGGCTCCTCGAGGGCCAAGTCGTATAGACCCGAGCGCCGTCCGGGTCTTCCGAGTTGGAGAGGCCTGCAAAACAACCTCGTGTGGAGATGGAGTCCCTGGGTCACGTGAGTACTGTAGTCCTCGTGGACTCACCTCCAGGGGAGCCGACGTCGGGCCCAGCGCCGCTGGGGCTCGAGTCGGGGCTGCTGAGCCTCCTGAGCTCGGACTCAGGTTGACAGCCTTGGAGAGCAGCTTGGCTGCCTTCATGGAACAGCAGCGGGCACTGATCGCCGATCTCACCGGTGCATCTGCCCCAACCACCGGGACATCGACGTCCAAGTCGACCCCGGAGGCCGAGCCGATCCTCGAGTCCATGCAAGTTCGAGTCGATCCTTGGCCAAGGTCCCCCCTCAGCCTCTCGTTCGGGACCGAGGTCGTCAACGCTGGTACCCTTGGTGTCGGGGCGTATGACATCGATGCCTGCCTGACCAGAGCCACTCGATTCCTCCTCCGAGGAGTCTGGCTGGGAGACGGAGGATGAGGAGTCGCCCGACACCTTTCGGACTCGGTGCGTTCCTTCGGACACGCCCGAGTCCAAACCTCGGAGAAGGTCTCCCCCCCCCCCCCCCGGAGGATACCCAGTTCTCGGACTTTGTGCGGGACATGGCCAAGGCTTTGCCATTCCCCGCGGATCCCGAGGAGGATCCTCGAGCCGAGGAGCTGGAGGCCCTACAGTATGACTCTTCTCCGAAGGAGGCCTTTACTGTTCCGGTTCCTCCGATGCTGGAATGGTTGCTCTTCTGCATGTGGGAGGTACTGGCATCAACGCCGGTTTTAAGCAAGTGGGTCGATTCCATCTATCGAGTCCGCAAGAGCCCCGGGTTCCAAAAGGCACAATTACCGTACCACTCCATGGTTGTGGAATCGGCCATGCATCATCTGAAGAGTCAGAAGATGCACTCCTCGGTGCCTCCTGGCTGGGAGGCCCCGAACCTAGATGCCCTCGGTAAGAAGTGTTTCCAGGGCTCTATGCTTGCTTGTCGTGTCCAGACCTACCAGCTGTACATGGGCATGTAACTTTGAGACCAGGCAAAGGAGATTGCCGGGTTCTCTGCTGGTCTCTCCGAGGAACCTTTGCAGAGGTTCAATGCTCTGTCCTCGGGTATTCGTGAGTGCTTGAAGGTTATATCTCGAGCAGCCTATGATGGCTTCGAGGCTTCGGCCCGAGTAGCCGCAACCGGCATCGGTGCACGCCGTCAGGCTCGGCTACAGTCATCGGACCTCGAGCCATGGGTGCAGGACAAGTTAGTCGATGTCCCCTGCCGAGGTGAAAACCTCTTTGGCAAGCCCATGGCTGACAAGGCTGCAGAACTCGAGACCGAGACTCTTACCCGGACAAGGCTGTCCAGAAAAACCTCTGCCCCTTCTCAGAAGAAGGGCTCGGGAAAAAAGACCTTTTACCCGAGGAAGTCATCTGCCTATAAAACAGTGCCCTCATTATCAGGCCTCTGTAGCTCCCCAACAGGGTCAGCAGGCCAAGGGGCAGGGTCATGGGCCCCATAAGCAGAAAGCCCCCAAGCCTCCTACTCCGGCTCCTGCTCAGCAGGGAGGGGGATTTTGACTGCAATAGCATAGCCTCTCCTCCTCAGCTGGCCCCTATCAGCACTGGAGGCAGGCTGGCCCTGTTTGCCCACAGGTGGTCAGCCGTCACAAGGGATACCTGGGTTCTAAGTATAGTCCAGAAGGGCTATCTCCTCCACTTCCACCAGGTACCCCCCTCCTATTTTCCAGGGGAGCCTCCCAGACTCCCTCTGCACAGGGACTTACTCCTGCAGGAGTTGGCAGGTCTTCTGAAGGAACAGGCAGTGGAACTGGTGCCCCACCACCTGAGAGGTCAAGGCTTCTATTCCAGGTACTTCCTGCTACCAAAAAGAACAGGAGGCCTCAGACCCATCCTAGACTTGCGAAACCTGAACAAGTTCCTGGAGAGGGAAAAGTTCAAGATGCTTACCCTTGGAATCCTGCTGCCCTACCTCCAGCAGGGAGATTGGCTATGCTCCTTAGATCTAAAGGATGCTTATACTCACATCCTTATTCATCCAGAAAACAGACAATATCTCAGGTTTGTAGTGGGAGGAAACCATTATCAGTACAGAGTACTGTCTTTTGGCCTTACATCCGCCCCCAGGGTATTCACCAAGTGCCTGGCAGTGGTAGCGGCCTACCTCAAGGTTCAAGGCCTCTTTGTCTTTCCATATCTGGACGATTGACTCATCAGGGTCAGTCCCCGCTAGAGGCCAATCAAGCCACCCTTCGCACTGTTGCTCTGCTTCAGCACCTGGGGTTTGTCATAAACTTCGCAAAGTCCAGTTTGCAACCCTCCCAGAACATGGAGTTCATAGGAGCTCGACTGGACACCTTTCTAGCAAAAGCCTTTCTACCAGTGGACAGGGCCCACAGATTGATGGATCTAGCCAGGCTATTCCACAGCAGTTCTCTGGTCTCCGCCAGACAATTCCTGAGGCTCTTAGGCCACATGGCATCCACGGTCCATGTAACTCCAAATGCCCGTCTTCACATGAGGCCAGCTCAATGGGGCCTCATGACTCAGTGGCACCAGGCCACAGGAAACCTCACAGACAAAGTGAGGGTGTCCAGCCTACTACAGTTTTCTCTGCAATGGTGGCTTCATCTTCCGAATCTAGTGCAAGGGGTGCCTTTTCAGGCACCTCCACACTCTCAGGTGCTGACAACCGATGCTTCTTTTCAAGGTTGGGGTGCACATTCCCAAGGGGCATGTACTCAAGGCCTGTGGACTCCTTGGGAGGCCACACAGCAGATCAATCTCTTAGAACTGAGAGCTATCCGCTTAGCCCTGAGAACTTTCTCTCACCTCATCTCTCACCAGTCTGTCTTCGTTCAGACAGACAATCAAGTTGCTATGTTCTATGTGAACAAACAAGGGGGCACAGGGTCCCGCCTTCTATTTCAGGAAGCGCAGAAACTGTGCTCCTGGGCAGTCAGTCATGGCATTCTTCTCAAAGCAGTCTACCTCCCAGGTTAGGAGAATTACCTGGCGGACAGATTGAGCAGGATCCTGCAGCCGCACGAATGGCATTTGAATCCTCTAGTGGTTCAACAGATCTTCTTGAGATGGGGTCTTCCAACCATAGATCTCTTTGCCAGTGTTCTGAACCGGCAACTACCCAGGTTCTGTTCCAGACAACCGCATCCTCTCAGAGTAGCAGCGGATGCGTTTCTCATTCCATGGTCTACAGGTCTCCTATATGCGTTTCCTCCCATGCCTCTAGTGTCCAAGACACTATTCAAGGTGGCCCGGGACAAGGCCTCAGTGATTCTGGTGGCCCCCAGGTGGCCAAGGCAACCCTGGTTCCCACTACTGTTGCAACTGGCGGTGGACACGCCTCTTCCTCTGGGGCTGCAACCAGATCTCCTGTCTCAGGAGCAGGGATCTCTCTTGCACCCCAATCTCCAGTCCCTCAATTTGATGGCCTGGCTGCTGAAAGGGTAGTCTTAGCGCCTTTACTACTGCCTAGGGAAGTGGAGGACGTAGTCTTGGCCTCTAGGCGGCAGTCCACCAGAAAGTCTTATGCCCTTAAGTGGCGTAGATTCTCTACATGGTGTCCTCAACACAACGAGAATCCCTTCTCATGCCTGGTACCAGTGGTGCTGCAGTATTTGCTTCACTTGTCCAACCTAGGCCTTAAGTCCAATTCTGTTAGAGTTCATCTTAGTGCTCTTTCAGCACACCACTCACAGATGGAGGGTCAGTCTCTATCCAGCCATCCTTTGGTGGCTTGCTTCCTCAGAGGCCTGCTTTTGCTTAAGTCTCCAGTGCGTCCACCTGCCCCTGAATGGGATTTAAATGTGGTCTTGCAACGGCTTACTTGCCCACCATTTGAACCTATGGCTACTTGCCCTCTGCGTTTTCTCTCCTGCAAAACGCTATTTTTGGTAGCCCTTACCTCAGCAAGGCGAGTGAGTGAGCTTCAGGCCCTAGTATCAGACGCACCATATACTAGGTTCTATAGGAACAGGGTAGTCTTACGGACTCACCCTAAGTTCCTTCCAAAGATTGTCTCCTCCTTCCACCTCAATCAGGAGGTGGTTCTTCCCACTTTCTTTCCCAGGCCTCATGCTAGCCGGGCTGAGATGGTCTTGCATACCCTGGACTGTAGGAGGGCGTTGTCCTTCTACCTTGACCGTACGCGGGAGCACCGGAGGGCGGTTCAGCTCTTCGTCTCTTCTGACCCCAATAAGTTGGGGTTGGCTGTCTCCAAGCGTACTTTGTCCATATAGGTAGCTGACTGCATCGCCTGGGCGTATAGGGCAGCTGGCCTCTCATTGCAGGGTCGAGTTACGGCTCACCGTGTCAGGGCGAAGGCTGCGTCAGTGGCTCATCTCTGCTCTGTTCAGTTGGCAGACATCTGCCGGGCTGCTACTTGGTCTTCAAGCCAGACTTTTGCTGCCCACTACTGCCTTGAGAGGGAGTCCCGCAGGGACAGTGCTTTCGGGCAAGCGGTACTCCATAATCTCTTTGGGGTCTAGGCAACTCTTACCCTCCGGCACTGGTGTTGGGCTACCTGTCGGGGGCGTTATCAGAGAAGATTCTGTTCTTGCATGCTGAGGCTCTAGAGGGAGCTCATTTTTTCAGTTTGGGGCCTCTGGTAGCCCTGAGCTAGGGAGTCCCATATGTGAGGACTGACTTCCTGCTTGGTCCTGGAGAAAGAGTAGTTACTCACTTGTAACAGGTGTTCTCCAGGAGCAGCAGGAATCAGTCCTCACAAACCTCCCTCCTCCCTTTAGAGTTGCAGTCCTATGATTTATTTTTGATATTTTTGCTGTCTTTAAGCTATGTCATCAGACTGAGCAAGATGGCACCCTTGGGCGGGAAGGGGACCGCACATGCGTGCTGCATTCCCAAAGGCTTTCTATGAAAGCTGGGGAAATGCTCCGCACGGGGGCTCCGTTGGCGCCGACATCACCCATATGTTTATTTATTTTATTTATTTTTATTTATTTAACACTCATTTATATACCGCATCTTCCAGAGATCAGATGCGGTTTACAGTAAACAACAATCAACAAAGCAGGGTTTGTTTTACATATGTGAGGACTGATTCCTGCTGCTCCTGGAGAACACCTGTTACAGGTGAGTAACTACTCTCTCCTCAGAGTGAGCTCCATTTACTTGTATTCTTTGTCGCCTCCCACCCAACCAATTTCTAACCCAATCAGTAACTTTAGGGTCCATCCCTAGGGTGCTCAGTTTGTTTATAAGTCGCCTGTGAGGAACAGTGTCAAAGGCTTTACTGAAATCCAAATACCACATCTAGAGCTCTCCCTCTGTCCAACTCCCTGGTCACCCAGTCAAAGAAATCAATCAGATTTGTCTGAAAAGACCTGCCTCTGGTGAATCCATGCTGCCTCGGATCCTGTAATCCGCTGGACTCCAGAAACCTCACTATTTTCTCTTTCAGCAGCGTTTCCAATAATTTACTCACCACCGAAGTTAAACTAACCGGCCTGTAGTTTTCAACCACATCCTTACTTCCGCTTTTGTGTAAAAGCACCTCATGAGGCTCTCTCCAGTCCTTTGGCACAACTCCCGACTCCAATGAGGCATTGAAAAGGTCAGTCAGTGGAGTTGCTAGAACGTCCCCACGTTCCCTCAGTATTCTAGGGTGTATCCCATCCAGTCCCATCGCTTTGTCTACTTTAAGTTGAGCTAGTTTCTCACAAACACAGTCTTCTGAAAATTGTTCAAGATGTCCCTTGCTTCTGTTCCTATTTGTGGGTGTTTTCTGAGGTCCTGCTCCTGGTTCTTCATCTGTGAACACAGAACAAAAATATTTGTTAAGCAATTCCGCTTTATCCTTATCAGCTTCTACATATTCCTCCCCTGCACCCTTGAGTCTGACAATACCACTTTTGCCCTTCCTCTTCTCACTAATATATCTGAAAAATGTCTTATCCCCCCATTTTATTGCATTGGCTATTTCCTCCTCCTTTTGAATCTTTGCCTTCTTGACTACTTTGCTAGCTTCTCTAAGTTTTTCCAAATACAGATGCCTGTCTTCCTCTCTCTGTGATCTCTTGTATTTCATGAAGGCCTCCCTCTTTTTCTTCACTTTTTCAGCTACTTCTTTCGAAAACCATAGCGGTCTCCTTTTCCTTTTACCTTTATTTACCATTTTAACAAAAAGGTTGGTTGCCCTTAAAATATCCCCTTTCAGTTTTGCCCACTGTTTTTCTACATCCCCCAGCTGTTCCCATCCCACTAACGACTCCCTGAGGTATTGGCCCATCTTCGCAAAGTTAGTCTTCCTAAAGTCTAAGATCCTCACCTTTGAATGGATTCTAACAGCCCTAGTCCTAATACTGAACCACACCATCTGGTGATCACTTGATGCAAAATGATCTCCCACTACAACATCAGAAACACTTTCACCATTGGTAAGCACCAAGTCCAGTATGGCCCCTTCACATGTGGAGTCTGTTACCAATTGCCTGAATAATTCTCCCTGTAGAGAATCCAGGATCTCCTTACTTCTAGATGATACTGCAGCAGGAATGTGCCAATCAACATCTGGCATATTGAAATCTCCTATCAGTAGCACTTCCCCTTTCCTAGCAATGCTGCGTATGTCTTCAATTAACTCTCTGTCCACCTCTTCCTCTTGTGAGGGAGGTCTGTATATCACACCAATGCAAATAGATTTCTATTTCCCTCTTTCTAGTTTAACCCACAATGCCTCCTCTCTTCCTTTTAAGCTCTGTAATTCCAAAGCTTGGTTTGCAGCTTGTCGTGCTGTGAGGGCTTGCGTGCATCAGTGATGCTGAGAGCTAAACTATCGGTAGTTTAACTACTGGCAGGGTCTCCCAAGATGGACAGGTCTCAGCTGAGGTGCCAGACGAAGACAAACCACCCATCTGGGCAGCAGCAGAATGGGATAGTGTTGACGGCGGAGGATCACATTTCTGTGACAACGGCAACAACACCAAACTTAAACTGCGCGGAAGGAAGGCCCGGCAATCTACTTCTGTATCTTGCCATGAAAACCCAATGGATAGTTACAACAAAACAAATTGTGCTATGGTGCTGGAAGATGAGACTCCCAGGTCGGAAGGCACTCAACTAGCTACTGGGGAAGAGCTGAAGACTTTTCAGAGTAAAGCCAGCATTTATGATGTGGTTGGATCAAAGCCCTCGGGAAGTCTGACTGCTGATGTAGCTGCGCATGAAATGAGAGTCAGAAGCTGTAAAGATGTCTTACACATTGGAACATGGAACGTACGAAGCATGAACCAAGGGAAGTTGGAGGTGGTCAAGAATGAAATGGAACGTGTACAACTTGATCTGTTGGGTGTCAGCGAACTGAAATGGACTGGCATCGGGCACTTTGCATCAGATGATCACATGGTCTACTATGCTGGAAATGAAAGACAAAGAAGAAATGGTGTTGCATTTATAATAAAGAAGAAACTTGCAAGAACTGTAATGAAATACAATGCAGTCAGCGAACGCTTAATCTCTATTCGTCTACGAGGATTGCCTATCAACACAACTATAATTCAAGTATATGCCCCAACAACAGCTGCAGAAGAGAATGAAATTGAAGAGTTCTATGAACAAGTACAAGCTGAAATTGACAGAACATGCAAACAGGATATCCTGATAGTCATGGGTGACTGGAACGCAAAAGTTGGCAACAAAGAAGAAGGCAAAGTAGTTGGAAAATATGGACTTGGCAACAGAAATGAAGCTGGAGAAAGATTGATAGAATTCTGCAAGACCAATGATCTATTCATCTCAAACACCTTCTTCCAGCAACACAAGCGACGACTGTACACATGGACTTCACCCAATGGATTGTATAAAAATCAAATTGACTACATCTGTGGAAGTCAACGATGGAAAAGCTCTGTAACATCAACAAAGACAAAACCTGGAGCTGACTGTGGTACAGATCATCAACTACTAGTATGCAAACTCAAGCTAAAGTTGAAAAAGAGCAAACCACTCATGAATGCACCAAAATATGACCTTGAGAATATACCACTGGAATTTAAAGACTGCCTGCAAAATCGATTTGCTGCTTTAGATACAAATGACAGAGCTCCGGAAGAGTTATGGAATGACATCAAGAAGGTTGTGCTGGAAGAAAGCGAGAAGTCTCTACAAAAGGTTAAAAAGCAAAAACGGCCAAAATGGATGACGGAAGAAACTCTGAAAATTGCCCAGAAACGCAGAGAAGCTAAAGCCAAAGGAGAAAGAAAGACAATCGCAGAACTCAACAGAGATTTCCAACGTGCAGCAAGACAGGACAAGGAAAAGTACTACAATGACACTTGCAAGGAAATAGAAGCAGAAACTATTAGAGGAAGAACAAGATCGGCTTTCCTAAAGCTGCGAGAGTTAAAGAAAAAGTTCCAGCCTCGAATTGGAATGTTACAAGATGCTCAAGGTTCTATGTTGAATGATGCTGAGAAGATCAAGAAAAGGTGGAAGGAATATACAGAGCTTTTATATGATAAAGATCAAGTGGACCAACAGCCGTTTCAACCTATACCTTATGATCAGGAACCATTGGTGATGAAAGAAGAAGTTGAAGCAGCATTGAAAGCCTTATCAAAGAACAAAGCACCAGGCATTGATAGCATTCCCATAGAAGTATTGCAGCAATCTGATGCAGCTGTTACCGTACTTACAAGGCTCTGCCAAGAAATATGGAAGACAACATCATGGCCAACTGACTGGAAAAGATCTGTGTTTATACCAATACTAAAGAAAGGTGATCCAACTGACTGTGGAAATTATCGCACAATCGCTCTGATCCCACATGCCAGCAAGATTCTACTGAAGATTATTCAAAAGAGACTACAGCCATACCTAGAACAAGAACTACCTGAAGTGCAAGCAGGGTTCAGGAAAGGGCGAGGAACGAGAGACATCATTGCGGATGTGAGATGGATCCTTGAAAAGACTAAAGAATACCAAAAGGATATCTATTTGTGCTTTATCGACTATAGCAAGGCTTTTGACTGTGTAAACCATGAGAAACTCTGGGCCACATTAAGAAGCATGGGTATACCAGAACACCTGATCGTTCTCTTGCGTAATCTGTACATTGATCAAGAAGCAACAGTTCGAACGGAACAAGGAGAAACAGAATGGTTTAAAATAAGCAAAGGTGTAAGACAAGGCTGCATACTTTCCCCCTACCTGTTTAATTTATATGCAGAACAAATCATCAGAGAAGCAGGACTGTATGAAGACAACAGAGGTGTGAAGATTGGTGGAAGACTCATCAACAACCTTCGCTATGCTGATGATACCACATTACTGGCTGAAAGCGAAGATGATCTGAAACATTTGCTTCTCACAATCAAAGAACATAGTCTCAAAATGGGCCTGCACCTTAATGTAAAGAAGACAAAGATCATGACAACTGGCATAATCAACAGGTTCATCGTTGAAGGAGAAGAAATTGAAATTGTGAACAACTTTAACCTACTTGGATCAACTATCAATAAAGAAGCAACAAGCAGTCAAGAAATCAGACGACGCATTGCTCTTGGCAG
This sequence comes from Ichthyophis bannanicus, assembly GCA_033557465.1. Taxonomy (NCBI): domain Eukaryota; kingdom Metazoa; phylum Chordata; class Amphibia; order Gymnophiona; family Ichthyophiidae; genus Ichthyophis; species Ichthyophis bannanicus. The sequence goes on from CM066031.1 coordinate 1,769,502,153, forward strand.
AATGGCTATGAAAGACCTAGATAAGATTCTCAAGAGCAGAGATGTGTCTCTCCATACAAAGATTCGACTTGTTCAAGCCATGGTATTTTCAATAACATCATATGGATGTGAAAGCTGGACAGTGAAAAAGACAGACAGGAAGAAAATTGATGCCTTTGAATTATGGTGCTGGCGGCGAATACTGTGTATACCATGGACTGCCCGAAGAACAAACCAGTCGGTACTAGAGGAGATCAAACCTAAGCTTTCTTTAGAAGCTCAGATGACAAGACTTCGACTTTCATACTTCGGACACATCATGCGAAGAGAGAGATCATTAGAAAAAGACATCATGCTTGGCAAGATAGAAGGTCAACGCAAAAGAGGAAGGCCAGCAATGAGATGGATCGCTACAATAACAGCAGCTACGGGTACCAGTCTGTCATCAATGAGCCGCCTGACTGAAGACCGAACACAATTTAGGATAGCTATCCAGAGGGTCGCCATGAGTCGACTCCGACTCGACGGCACTTAACAACAACAACAACAATTCCAAAGCTTTAATAGTAGTTTTTACATATAATGCCACTCCTCCTCCCCTTCTTCCTACCCTGTCCTTTCTGAATAAAATATAGCCAGGTATAGTTACATCCCAATCATGGTTTTCTGTGAACCATGTTTCTGTAACTGCCAAGTGGACAACCTATTTCCTCTCATAGCGAGGTTTATGAGAGGCCTTCTTTTAACAAAGCCTCCCATTAAGCCACCACCGGTAGCATGGGACTTGAATCTGGTGCTCGGGCAGCTCATGAAACCGCCCTTTGAATCATTAGCTACTACATCTTTGAAATTCCTTTCCTGGAAAGTCATCTTCCTCATTACAATCACATCAGCACGTTGCATCAGTGAATTGCAAGCGTTAGTGGCCGATCCTCCTTACACAAGGTTCCACCATGATAAGGTAGTTCTTAGGACTCATCCACACTTTATGCAAAAGGTGGTTTTGACTTTCCATTTAAACCAAGCGGTTTACCTTCCTATATTTTTTCCAAGGCTTCATGCCTGCACTGCAGAAAGGAACCTTCATACCTTGGACTGTAAAAGAGCTTTAGCCTTTTACTTGCAAATTACACAGCAACATCAAAAATCTTTTCAACTCTTTGTTGCTTTTGATCCTAGTCATTTGGGACTTCCAGTTTCCAAAAGAACTCTTATCTAACTAGATTGCTCAGTGCATATCCTTTGCCTATGAGAGTAACAACCTTCCTCTTGAAGGCCATGTCACAGCTCACAATGTGAGAGCCATGGCAGCCTCAATGGCTCATCTTCACTCTGTGTCTATCGACGACATCTGTCGAGCAGCTACTTGGGCTTCGATACATACCTTCACAGCCCACTACTGCTTAGATAAGGACTCCCGCCGGGATGCCTTGTTTGGCCAGGCTGTTCTTCAACACCTTTTTCAGACTTAATCAACTCCTACCCACCGTCCCTGGTAGGATGCCAGAGATTCATGGGGGGAAGTATGGCCCTTTCACAAGGGCTAACAACTTTCTGGGGCCATCTCCCTGGCATCTGCAGCTAGGGAGTCCCCATATGTGAAGACTACATTCCTGCTTGTTCCTGGAGATAGCGTAGCTACTCACCTGCAACAGGTGATCTCCAGGAGCAGCAGGAATTTAGTCTTCACAACCCGCCCACCTCCCCTAGGAGTGGTATCTCTCCCTCTTTCTCTCTCTTCCTCTTTTTTGTCTCAGCTATAAACTCATCTGGAGAGGGACAGTTGGAAAGGCGGGAAGGCAGCACGCAGACGATGTGTGATGCTTCCAAAAGCTTTCCTATTGGATGCTGGGGAGCGTTCCCGCGCAGGCTCCGTCGGTACTGACGATACCCATATGTGAAGACTAAATTCCTGCTGTTCCCGGAGATCACCTGTTACAGGTGAGTAACTACACTTTGTTTAGTTATTTATAATTGTTTTTGTATGTGCATGTTTTATAATGTCGAAGTCCCCTGAAGAAGGCCAAAGGTCGAAACATGTGTAGGGCTGACCTGGTTTCATCTAATAAAGCTCTAACTTTCCAGTGGCAGTTTCTCCTGCTCTTTTCTGCTTCTGTGGTTCTGCAGGGGAGGTACCTCCCTTTGCGCCTTCCCCTCCCACACCGCTAATCACCCAAACCCTCTTCAAAGAACAGTGGGATGAGGCTACCATGATCCTGGTGACCTAGGCAGCCTTGGTTTCTCCTGTTGCTCCATCTCTCGACGGAATTCCCAGTACCTCTGAGGAATGCTCCAAGGCTACTGACCCAGGAGGGGGGCTCTCTTCTTCACACCAACTTGGGATCCCTGATGTTAACAGCATGGCTGCTGAACGGGTAGCCTTAGCACCCTTCAACCTCCCAAGGGAGGTGGAGGAAGTCCTCCTGGCCTCTCTTAAGAACTCCACAAGATGGGCCTATGCCTTCAAGTGGCGCAGATTCTTAATGTGGTGTGTAGAGCAATGGGTTGACCTGTTCTCTTGCCAGGTGCACACAGTGCTGCAGTAATACCTGAATATCTAACAAACCGGACTCAAGTCCAACTCCATCAGAGTGCACCTGAGCACGCTCTCAGCACACCATCATTCTTTAGAGGGCAAACTTCTTTCTGCTGAGCCCCTCATTACTCTATTTATGCGGGGTCTTCTGCTCTCTAAGCCTCCCATCTGCCTGCCCCCTGGTGGAATGGGACCTCAACGTGGTCTTGATGCAGCTCATCAAGCCACCTTTTGAACCTCTGGCTACCTGCCATTTTCGTTACCTTTCCTGGAAGGTCGTCTTCCTGGTTGCGCTCATCTTTGCCCGCAGAGTCAGCGAACATCAGACCTTGGTGGCTGAGCCACTCTATACCAGGTTCTACAAGAACAGGTCATACTTCACATCCACCCTAAATTCCTTCTGAAGGTGGTATCCGCATTCCACCTCAACTGGGAGGTAGTGTTGCCCACCTTCTTTCCATGGCCCATTCCGACAAAGCGGCGGCCCTTCTCCATACTCTGGATTGTAAGAGGGCCCTTCTACCTGCAATGAACCCATGGCCACTGCAAAACCTCAAAGCTTTTCATTTCCTACGATCCCAGTCGCCTGGGGGAGACTTACCAAGCAGACCCTGTCCACCTGGGTAGTGGACTGCATCACCTTCGTCTGCAATCAGGCTGGGCACTTGTTGGAGCACTGGGTCACAACACACAAAGTCAGGGCTATGGCGACCTCGGTTGCAAGCTTGCACTTGGTCCCTATGGCAGACATCTGCCAGGCCGCCACCTGGTCCTATCCATACTTTGGTAGCTCACTACTGCCTGGAGAAGGAGTTCCAGAGGAACAGTGCCTTCGGCCAGGCCATTCTCCATAATCTCTTTGGGGTCTCGGCAACTCCTACCCTCCAACCCTTCTGTGTTCAGGCTACCGGACTGATGGTTCTCCTTGGACACTGGGGTTCTTAGAGTCTCTCCTCAGACTCGCTTGCGGCTGCTCATGGCTGGGCCGTGTTTTCTTCAGGTTCTCAGTAGCCTGTTACAATGGAATCCCATATGTGAGGACTGACTTCCTGCTTGTTTCTGGAGAAAGCATAGTTACTCACCTCTGACAGGTGTTCTCCAGGGACAGCAGGAATCAGGCCTCACAACCCTCCCTCCTCCCCTTGGAGTTGCTGTAAAATGTTTTGCCATCTTTTTTTGTCAGCTCTTGCTATGTCTTCTGACTGAGATGACACCCTTGGGCGGGAAGGGGACCACAGATGCATGGTAGCATCTCCCAAAGGCCTTCTTTGAAAGCTGGGGAGATGCTTCTGTGGGGCTCTGTCTGTGCCGATATCACCCATATGTGAGGACTGATTCCTGCTGTCCCTGGAGAACACCTGTTACAGGTGAGTAACTACGCCTTAAGGGCCCAGGCAGAGACTCGGACATCACTTGAACATTTTTCTAAGTCTGAATCAAGGTGCTCCTGGGAGTTTGAGTACGATTCAGAGCACGTCGCAGAGGAATGGTCCTCTGAACTGCCCTCTGATCTCTTACCTCCTATTAAGAGAAGACTATCATCTGCAGAGGAGCTGTCTGCATAGATTTTGTGAGGGAGATGGCTAGATCCATCCCATATAAGTTCAAGATGGAGGAAGAAACGGGGGCTGAAGCATTGGAAATCCTTCAGTTCTGTAATACCCCTGAGGAAGCTGTGCCAGTGGCCATTCATAGAATCCTGAGAGATGTACAGATAAAAATTTGTGAGACCCCCCTCCTCTCTTTACATGCTGTGAACAAAATTGTCAACCCAATTGGCCAAGTCCAAAAGGTTCCCAGATACAAGAAGCTTGTGCTACCGCATCACTCCATGATCATTAAATCTGCTCTCAAAATGGCCAAGAGCTCCAAATCTCACTCTTAAGTACTCCCAGGGAGAGCGACTCAAACTTTGGAATCTTCAGGAGGAAAGCATTTTAGAATGCTATGCTGACTTCACATATAGTGTCCTACCAGCTCTTGATGGGAAAGCACTTGTGGAAAATGATACACAGCATGCAAGCAACCCCATTCCCTTGTGAGCAATGGAAAGGAGTATGGAAAGTAGATAGTTTGAGTGACTTATACTTTTAATACAGCATTGAGAACTTTATAAGTATTGGTACCTTGAGACTCTCATAGCTTCAGACTTCTAGTACAGTGTTAAAGATGTCACTGACATGTCGTGCCATGGAGAGAATTTCTTCAGCGATAAAGTGCAGGAGTTTGCATCTCTTATCAAGCAGTATAGTGACACACTTAAGACCCTCTCCAGGCCCACATCTAAACCCAACCTCCTCTTCATTTAGGATGTATTCTAAATGCAGAATGTGGGTATCCTCAAACCTGCTGGGCTGAGCAGAATGTGGCTATCCTCCAACCTTCTGCTGAGCCCAAACTAAGCACTCTCTCTCATTCCCATCAGCAGAAGTCCCAGCCATCTCCCCAGCCAAAAGCTGGGGCAGGGTTTTGACTGGCTCCTAACATAGCCAACACTCCAGTACTAGTTTGACATCCTGCCAGTCAGAGGAATGTTCTAGTATTTTGCAAACCTCTGGCCACTAATCACCTCTGCAGGTTGGATTCTAAAGATCATCTGGTTTGGGTACCGATTACACCTTTATGAACTTCCACCAAATTGCCCTCCGACAGTTTCATCCAGCAAATTTCTGAACCAGGAAATGCTCAAAAAGGAGCTTTCTACTACAAATACTACTACTAGTCATTTGTATAGTGCTACAAGGTGTACACAGCACTGTACAGGCACATGCAAAAGACTATCCCTGCTTGTCAGAGCTTACAATCTATAAGCAGAATAATACAAATATCCCTCCAATAAATTATCTGGGCTATGCACTTCTAGTATTGCCCCTTCTCATTCTCAACTATTTGTCTTCTTGAGGTCTCAGACTATAACCAGCGCTGGCTACAACGGACAAAAGTCCTTAGTCTCAGCACTATTTTGCATCAACGACCTCTATCAAATGATGTGTCAATGTATACAATCCGTTATTGTATTATTCTTTATACTCAAATTTTATGCTTATCTTAGCATTTGAAATGCCCCGACGCCGCCATCCGGGTCCGTGCGTGCGTTTCACAGATGTGGGTTTCTTCAGGGGGAATTAAATATCTCAAGCACTCAATCTGATGTCATCTCTAATCCGTTAGCGTCGTCTGACTTTTATAATCCAAGATTGCAGCACTTAACACACCGTACTGCTGTACATTTCTCTCTGAGCCACTCGGTCTAAAAAGACGCCGAGTGGCTCAGAGAGAAATGTACAGCAGTATGGTGTGTTAAGTGCTGCAATCTTGGATTATAAAAGTCAGACAACGCTAACGGATTAGAGATGACATCAGATTGAGTGCTTGAGAGATTTAATTCCCCCTGAAGAAACCCACATCTGTGAAACGCACGCACGGACCCGGATGGTGGCGTCGGGGCATTTCAAACGCTAAGATAAGCATAAAATTTGAGTATAAAATGCTAAGATAAGCACAAAATTTGAGTATAAAGAACAATAGAATAACAGATTGTATACATTGACACATCATTTGATAGAGGTCGTTGATGCAAAATAGTGCTGAGGCTAAGGACTTTTGTCCGTTGTAGCCAGCGCTGGTTATAGTCTGAGACCTCAAGAAGACAAATAGTTGAGAATGAGAAGGGGCAATACTAGAAGTGCATAGCCCAGATAATTTATTGGAGGGATATTTGTATTATTCTGCTTATAGCTACCCTCTGTGAAACGACTAACCCTAAGAGCTTACAATCTAGTCAAGACAGACAACATAACAGCTGAGGACAAGGATACATCTAGGGGAAAGGTAAGAAAACACATAGTAGACTAAGTAAATCAGGATCCAAAAGGAGCCTCGAAGAGGTGAATTTCAGCCTGGATTTGAAAAAGGCCAGAGATGAAGCTTACTTCCTTTTTCCAGGCAAATGCCATTGAACTCATTCCAACAGGGCAAGAAGGGATAGAATTGTATTCCAGGTACTTCTTGGTCTAGAAGAAAATAGGCGAATTCTGTCCCATCCTAGTCCTAAGGGATCTGAACAAATTCCTAGTTGGAATGGTTTTATTCTGGTGCTTTTAGTTCTTCTACATTTCTTCGTCTGAGTGGCAGTTAGGCTACTTATGTTAACAGGTGATCTAAATATTAAAAAACGTTGGTGCATTGCTTCTTTGTCTAGGTTCCATGTGTTATGTTTCACTTCCGAAGTGTTCCTACAAAACAAGAGTTTTTAGTTCCTTATGAAAGGTTAGGTGGTCTGAGATGGCTCTTGTTTTCTCAGGGAGACGTTCTAAAGTCCTGGTGCATATAATGAGAAGGCACATACGCATGTTTGTGGGCTCTTGGTTTTCTTGAGTGGTATGGAATGTGTGTTTTGTGTACATAGTCTCGTAGCTTTATGCAGGATGGATTGTAAGTAGGGTGAGGATAAATTGTGATTTAATTGGAAGATGGTTATCAATATTTTAGATTTGATTCGACTTATCAAGGGTAGCCTGTGCAGATGTGTTAGAATGGGTGTGATGTGACTGATTCATAAGGCCTGTTGCCAATCAAAACAAGTGCTTGTTTAGTGTCTGCTGCTGTTATATAGTGTTTATGCAACTCTGTGTTTATCACCTTTTTCTTTTGAGGCAGCCTATACATTATCCTGCTTGTCCATGGAAAAAATAGATCTCCAGGAACAAGCAGGAATGAGTCTTCACATATGGGGTACGTTGGTACCGACGGAGTCTGCGCGGGAACGCTTCCCAGCATCCAATCAAAGAGCTTTTAGAAGCATCCCACCACGCCTGTGTGCTGCCTTCCCGCCTTTCCCAACTGCCTCTCCTCAGTTTTCGTTTTCCGCGGAGCCGGCAGGACATCCTCCTGTCACCGCAGAAAATTCTTGTTTTTATTTCCTAGTTTTCTTATGGTCGCGGCTGTCTCGCGACGCCACCGGTACCGCCGGTGTTTTCTTTTCTTTTCTTTTCTTTTTTTGTAAAATCTTCCTTCAGGGAAATATTTTTTCTTCATAGTGTCTTAGGCCTTTTAGGCCTCTTCTTTTCCTTCATGGAACCGCCAGCCACTTTCTCCGAGAAATGTTCAAACTGTGGCGGTACAACTTTATTTTTAGACCCTCGAAGTCGGTGTCTAACCTGCTTGAGTCCTGACAACAGTTTGGGGAGAAGAAGTTCTCAGTATCGAGGTTCCCTCGATACACGGTTTCCCTCCAGCTTCAGGGCACCGTCCCCTTCTTCTACACAGGATCAGGTAACCCACAAACAGTCTGTTAAGACTAGCCAGCCCTCGAGTGGTAGGTCTCATGCACAGCATGTAGACGGCTCCGGCCTTGCCCTCGAGGGCCCATGGACTTCAAAACACCGGCGGGAGTCTTCGGTCTCCAAAGCGTATAAGGGGTTTCAGGTTGTTCCTGGGGTTCACCCCTCACAGAACATACCTGCGCCGTGTCCGGTGGTGGCATCCGCTTCGAGCGGTACCGATACCCTGACATCGGCACTGGTGTTGGATGAAACACTCCACACCAGAGATAGTCATCTGGCGTCTTCGGTGCCTTCGGGACCGGTGGATATTCTCCAGACTGACTTTTCAGTATCGGTATCAGCACCGATACTGCCACCGACGTCGGTACCCTCCAGACGTGCATCGATAGCCTCGCTTCCCTCGATGCTGAGTCTGGAATCGATCTCCAGTCTGGAGGACTGGGTACCGACTCGCCTTGGTACCGGATCTCGGCGGTACCTAAGGCTCGGTTCCGATGATTCGGATCCACAACTCTCGGTTCCCCCGAGGCCGATTGAGTTGCCACTAGCTGACCTTCATTCACCGGTATCAGACACAGTACCGAAATCGGTACCGATGTCTCCATTACCCTTGCGGTTGGTGCCTTCCATGCTTCGCTTGTCGATGCCGAGTTTAGAATCGCTCTCTAGTTTGGAAGACTCGGTACCAATACATTTTGGTACCGACACCGATCGATACCGGTGGCTCGGTACCGAGGATAGCACCCGGAGGTTTTCAGTTACCTCGGTACCGATTGAATTGTCACCGATGTCTGCTCCGATGTCTTTGTCGGGCTCGACTTCGACATCGGTACCGGTATCCACAGTACCATCATGGCCAACTTCTACCATGCTTTTTTCAACAGGATCGCTCCCTTCTATGCCTATCTTGGAGTCGATACCTGGCATGGACAATGTGGAAATGACGGTCTCTGCTCCTGACAGCCAGTACCGGCGACCATCCTTTAAACATTCCACACTACACTGTGCAGGATCTTCTATTCCTATATATCTGGATAGCTCTGTCGGTGCTCATGCTGCTACATCAGATCTACCCTGTCCAAGGGAAAATACTATTAGGGAACCCTCTTTTCAGAGTTTCCTCCTGGATATAGCAAGATCTCTTGCCATTCCTATCCCAGGATATGATCCTGCACAGGACTCTTTCTACCAGAGAAAATAAGAACATAATGCTTCCTTTGCATCATTCCTTGCAGAAACTCCTTCTAGGAATGTGGAAAACACCTTTAAGGGTACCCCCACCTTCCAGAGCAACTGATCTCTTATATCAGGTGCCCCCCTCTCCAGGGTTTCAAAAGACTCAACTTCCTCATCGTTCCATAGTTGTGGAATCAGCAATGAGGCGGGTAAAGAGCAAGAAAAAGCACTCTTCTTATCCGCCAGGTCGTGAGTCTAAGATACTTGATGCCTTTGGACGTCAAACCTTCCAGACATCTATGCTTTCTGCAAGAATTCTCTCATATATTTTCTATATGAGTCTATCTCTGGAGGAGGTCACAAAGCAATTACATCTTTTGACTCCTTCCCTTCCAGAGTCCAGGAGTGCAGACTATTCTTCACTGCTCAAGCATCTCCAGAATATCTCTTGGTTTCTTACTCGTGCTTCCCTAGACTCTTTTGAGTCTGTTAGCAGGACTTCTGCTATAACTTTAGGGGCACGACGTAGAGCCTGGCTTCAAGCTTCAGGCTTGGACAAATGGTCACAGCACAGACTGGGACATACTCCTTGCACTGGAGACAATCTTTTCAACAAGGAGTCTTTACGTCAGGTTACTCAGTTCTCCACTGACTTACCTGTTCCTAGGAGCTGTTCTGCACCTTCTTCTGTCCCAGTAGGTAGGAAATCTCCTGCCAAACTTTCTTCCCATAGGAGAAGAAGGCTTTATGCATCATCTGCCCATCATACAGATGTTCCCAAACAGGGGAAGCATCGTCCTGGTCTGCAGAGTTCAACCTCTCACCAGGCTCAGCAAACCCAGCAACCACAGGGTTTCTGATAAATTCATCAGATGCTTGTGACTCTGGGGATTACAATCTGCAGTTGCTTCTTCTCATTAGAGACAATCCACTGCTGTCATTCTAAATCCTAAACATGGATCTCTTCCCGAAAGACATCCATTCTTTCTATGTTCTTTGAGCTGTTAGGATGTTCATGCTTCTAGGTCACAGGATTTTTCCTCTTTTTCCTTCTAGGGAAAGAGGTCTATCCGCTATCAAATGATAGATTCCTGTGCCAGCATGTTTTTTTTCTTTTCTATAAACTTACTACTTTGTAAGTTTTCTTCAGCTCCATTCTCTTTACCCTCTTACCAGGGTTTTTCCTCCTTAAGAGCGGTATTGCTTCACTGGAGGGCTTTTCTTCAGCCTCTCTAGTTTTCTTACTTTTCCAGTGCGGAGTTCTCTTCTCTGAGTTGACTCCTCTTTTTCAATCTTGCTTTGAAGCAGTTCATCAGACACGTCCAGAGTTTTCTACTCTTGTTTTGTCTGTTCTTACTGTTTTTAAACAGTACCATTCTTATGCTGTCTGGCAAGCAGCTGCCAATGCAGGAGCCTTAATGTTTCAACCACTGGTTCTTCTCCACCAGCAACCAGATTTGTCCTCCACTAACATTCTGTCTGGTCTTAGTAGTGGCTCCAAGTCAGTGCTGTCATCTGTCTTGGAAATTTTTCACTACAAGCTTGCTGGATTGTCTTCTCTTTCTGCCATCTCCGTTCCCCTGGGTTGGGCAGCATAGTTGACATAGCTGCTGGCTCTTCTGCAGCCAGTTCTATCTCACCATTCTCCTGCATCATGCTCTCTGCAATTCTACAGAGAAGCTCTCCACTATGGGCCCTTGCTAGAGAGCATGGGGGGGGGCTTTTTCTCCAACCGCCATACTAGATGGTTGAAAAAGGCTTTTTCAGTCATGTCTCCCATGACTAGAAAAGTTCTCCTTTTTAATATAAAGGACATAGGCCTCCTCTTACGTGAAAGCTTAAGGAGTTGCTAATTCCCTGCTTTGGTCCATAGTATTTCTAATAGGGAATATGTTTTCCCCTTCCAGCTTGCCCTCATGGTAAGAACGCATGATACCTTTTTGCCCTTAAGCAGGTCAGCATGGTATCCCATTCCTATGCGTCTTCTATTCACTTACCATGCTAGAATTCTAGAATACTCGGGACTTGCACGCTGCAGACTGATATCATCCTCTGCTTTCACGTAACCATCCTGGTTATTAACTACCTAGCATTCCTGTAGCCATAACCAGTGGGAATTGATTTTCTATATGTCTTCTCAAGTAGGTTCCACCTTCTTGTTATTAGATTAATCTTTCCTCTCCACATTTTCCTATGTGGATACTTTTTGTAGGCATATCTCTGTCTGCTTCTTGCAGACTTCCATATAGAGGTATATATATATATATATTCATGCCTATAGCACACATCTTACAGATGTCTATGTCTATCATGTGTGAGTATTTTATGCCCTTCATATCTCACTATAGATATATTCTCATATATCTATATGAGATATATATATATATATGTATCTGTCGAGATATTTTACTATCGGTAGATATGTTCTGCTTTATCTACCTGATTCTCCAAGCTCATATAGCCATATGATTCTGATAGATGGGCTTTACCCATACTTATGCTATCCAGCATGTTTTGGGGTCCTACACTCACAACCACTTTTGTGGTAGTTAACACCTCCCATAACCCTAAGGTTAGGTACCTCTGAAGCTCTCCATGTTCCAATATCTCTCCCAGCTGCCTTCAGTTAGGAGAGACATTGCGGATCTTCAGCTACTCACAGGCTCTAACGCCTCCAGCGTTGTCCTTTCTTTTGGGATACAAGGGGTTCCCATACCCTTTCTCCCCAGAAGGACTGGGCCTGTCTGTCCAAATCGGTTAGCCTTTCTCTTTTTGTTCCTAAGAGTGAGCCACTCTGCTACCAAAAGAGTTAGGCTTTTATCATAAAGCCTTCCGCTGAAGGCCCACCGTTTTTTGTGCTACCCCAGTTTTCTCCTACTGGGGTTCCCTGTTACCTTTCAGGATTCTGACCTCCATTGCTTTTCCTACAGGTTTACTACCTCCACTTACAGTGAGGTCCTTCTCGAGGTTCCTCTACTGGGTTCCCCAGTAGATCCCATGAACCTCCATACTTCTCTGAAGTCCTGTTAGGGGAGGTCCCTATTGCAATATTTTTTCTTTGCAATATCATTGATGACAATTATCATCCACACATGGACTCCTTGTCTGCAAGCCTATGCTAGGTTAGCTGTTCCACAGCACCTTTCTTTCTTCAACTCCTACCCTCCATCCTCAGGATGCCTGGTGTTCTGGGAGATAGCATGTTCCAACTTATGACGTGCTGGGACTCCAGGTATCTCAGCTTGGGAGTCCCCATATGTGAAGACTCATTCCTGCTTGTTCCTGGAGATAGCACAGTTACTTACTTCTAACAGGTGATCTCTGGGAACAGCAGGAATAAGTCTTCACAACCCACCCACCTCCCCAGGAGTTGTATCTCTATCTATCTTTCCTTTCCTCTCACTCTCTCTTTGTCTCAGCTTTAAAACTTAACTGAGGAGAGGCAGTTGGGAAAGGCGGGAAGGCAGCACGCAGGCGTGGTGGGATGCTTCCAAAAGCTCTTTGATTGGACGCTGGGAAGCGTTCCCGCGCAGATTCCGTCGGTACCGACGTACCCCATATGTGAAGACTTATTCCTGCTGTTCCCAGAGATCACCTGTTACAGGTAAGTAACTGTGCTTTACTCGCTTGTAGCAAGGATTCTCCATAGACAACAGAATAAGTCTCCAGAATCCTCCCACCTCCCCTTGGAGTGGTAAGAACATAAGATATGCCATATTGGGTCAGACCAAGGTCCATCAAGCCCAGTATCCTGTTTCCAACAGTGGCCAATCTAGGTCATAAGTACATAGCAGTCTCCCCAAAAGAGTCAGGTTCCTCAATGCTTGTATTGGGTCAAACAGTGATATCCTGGGTCCCTTTTAATAATGATTTATGTACCTTTCCTCCAGGAACTTGTCCAAACCTTTTTTAAACCTGGCTACACTAACAGCTTTTACTACATCCTCCGGTAATGAATTCCAGAGTTTGATTACACGTTGAGTGAAAAAATATTTTCTCTTATTAGTCCTAAATAGGTTACCCTGTAGCTTCATTGCATGTTCCCCAGTCTTTTTATTTTCTGATGACGTAAACAATCGATCTACATTTACCCGTTCTACTCCATTCATTAATTTGTATACCTCTATCATATCTCCCCTCAGCCGTCTCTTTTCCAGGTTGAAGAGCACTAACCTTTTTAGCCTCTCTTCATAGGAGTATCCTTCTATCCCCTTTACCATTTTGGTGGCTCTTCTCTGTACCTTTTCTAATAACGCTATATCCTTTTTAAGATACTGCGACCAGAACTGCACACCATGGAACAATACAGAGGCATTATAATATCCTTTGTTTTATTTTCCATTCCTTTCTTTACAATACCTAGCATACTATTTGCTCTCTTGGCCACCGCTGCACACTGGGCGGAGTATTTTATCATGTTATCCACAATGACACCTAAATCTTTTTCCTGGGTGGTGGTTCCCAATGTGGAACCTTGCATTGTGTAACCATAGTTTGGGTTGTTCTTCCCTAGGTGCATAACTTTGTACTTGTCCACATTAAATTTCATTTGCCATTTGGATGCCCAGTCTTCCAGTTTATCAAGATCCTCTTGAAATTTTCCACAATCCTCTTGACTTTTAACAACTTTAAATAGTTTGGTGCCATCTGCAAATTTGATAATCTCATTCGTTATTCCCTTTTCCAGGTCATTTATGAATGTCAAAAAGCAGCGGACCTAGCACAGATCCCTGCGGTACTCCACTATTCACCTTTTTCCATTTGGAAAATTGGCCATTTATCCCTACCCTCTGCTTTCTATCTTTTAACCAGTTTCTGATCCACAATCGTAAACTGCCTCCTATCCAATTACTTTTAGTTTTGCCAAAAGTCAAAGGCTTTCTGAAAATCCAGATACACTATATCAAATGACTCACCTTTGTCTACCTGTTTATTCACACCTTCAAAAAAACAGAACAGATTAGTAAGACAAGATCTTCCTTTTCTAAAGCCATGTTGGCTGTCTCCCATTAAGCCATGACTATCTACATGTTGAGTAATTTTGTTCTTTATGATGGTTTTTACCAGTTTTCCCAGTATGGACATCAGGCTCACTGGTCTGTAGTTTCCCGGATCACCCCTGGAACCCTTTTTAAAAATTGGCGTTACATTGGCCATCCTCCAATCTTCAGGTATTACAGACGATTTTAATGATAGTTCACAGATTGCTAATAGCAGGTCTGCAATCTCATATTTCAGTTCTTTCAACACCCTCGAATGTATACCATTCGGTCCAGATGATTTGCTACTCTTCAGTTTATCAAATAGTTGTAATACATCTTCCCGGTGTATCGATATTTCTTTCAATTCTTCCGCAGTATCACCTATAAATACCACTTTAGTCATGGGTAACATCCCTACACCTTCCTCAGTAAAGACCGAAGCAAAGAATTCATTGTGTCTCTGCTATAGCCTTGTCCCTTCTTACTGCCCCTTTTATCCCTTTATCATCTAATGGTCCAACTGACTCTCACAGGTTTTGTGCTACGAATGTACTTGAAAAGTCTTTATTACGCGTTTTTGCTTCCACAGCAAGTTTCTTCTCAAATTCTCTCTTTGCCTTCCTTATCAATGCCTTGCATTTAACTTGCCAGTGCTTGTGCTGTTTCCTGTTTTTGTCATTTGACTCTTTTTTCCATTTCCTGAAAGATGCTTTTTTGGTAACAACATCCTCTCTGACCTCACCTTTAAACCATGCTGGCAGTTTTTTGGACTTCCTTCCACTTTTCTTAAAGCATGGAATACAGCTGATCTGGGCTTCCAAGATAGTATTTTTAAACAGCACCCAAGCTTGATGTAAGTCTTTAACCTTTGCAACTGCTCCTTTTAGTTTTTTTTCTTAACTGTTTTCCTCATTTTATCATAGTGTCCCTTTTGAAAGTTAAAAGGTAGTACTGTGGGAGGAAATGACGTCACCGATCCGAGCGGGAGCGTGAGAGTGGAGCTCCGAAGGACCGGGTGAATAATTGGTACACACTCAAAGCATACCGGCGGAAAATCCCCCAGAATTGGGGTATAAGCAAGTGGTGGGCGTGCAGGAGGGCCGCGATGAAGAAAGGCGCGGCGGAGCTGAAGGCTTTGCCTATAAAGGAGGCTCGGGGAGCGCTGGTGTAAAGAGCAAAATGGCGGCGCCGGGAACGCAGGCGGGAGATGGGGCGAAGTCACCGTCGGGAGCTGCACAGGAGCAGACAAGTGAGCTTGCGGGTCTGCGGGGTGAAATAAAATCCTGGTACGGGGAGCTCCGGCAAGACCTTGCCAGCTTTCAAGGAGATGTCCAAATATGGATGGAGGACCTGAAGGGAGAGATGAGAGAGGTGGGCGGTCGCCTGGAGGAGGTGGAAGGCAAAGTGGAGGCCCAGGACAAGGTTGTACAGGGCCTACACACCAGAGTGGCTGCCTGGGATGGAGATTTGGCGGAGTTGTGGACAAAGGTTGAGGACTTAGAGAACCGCTCCCGGAGGGCTAATATTAGAGTCCGGGGAGTGCCAGAAAGCAATGAAAAAGAGGACTGTATGCGGTTGGTGGGACAACTTAGTAAGCAGATTTTGGAGCAAGCAGAAGGACCGGGGACCACGCGGTGTCTGACTTTGGACCGTGCGCACCGGGCGCTGGGCCCCCGCCGAGATGGCAAGCCTCGGGATATTGTGGCCTGCTTCCATGAATACTCAACTAAAAATGCCATTATGGAGATTGCTCGGCGGATGCCGGAGCTGAAGTGGGAGAACCACCGGGTCGAGCTTTATGCAGATCTGTCCGCCATTACTATTCGGAAAAGGCGGGAAATGGCCCCGATAACGAAACGGCTTCGGGAGCAGCAGGTTAAATATCGGTGGACTTTCCCCTTTGGGCTGCAGTTCTCGATTGATGGGACTACCTCTCACGTTCGGACACCGGAGGAAGCAGCGCGGGTACTTCAGCAGGCGGGCTGGGAGGATGTTCCGGTTCTGTTGGCAGTGGAGTCTACGAGTGAGCGCCGGTCTGGGGAGCGAGCGGGCGGGTGGCAAAGAGCGCAAAAAGGAGACAAGCGCCTGCGGAGACAGCAGAGACGCTCGCCCAGACCGGAGGACAGTAGCTGATGCATTGGATTGTAGGGTACAGGAATTATAATTGTATATGCGTTGTGTACCATTGGTTATGTGTAAAGGCTTTTGTGGGGTCCGCGGGGAGGTGATGCCATGCCTCTTATGGATCAACATAGTGGTCCCGGGCAGGGTGGGGGGGGGAGGGGGGGGTGGGGAGGGGGGGAGGGGGGGGAGGGGAGGGGGGGAGGGGAAGGGGACCTCTTACTCAAGTTGGAATTGTGTGACGGGGAGGGGGGGCAAGGGGCTGGATGGATAAGCTGCGGGTGATTACATTGAATGTGCGGGGGTTGAATGCGCCGGCTAAGCGGCAGCGTGTGTATAAGGAAATAGAACGCCTACGGGGGGATATAATATTTTTGCAAGAGACCCATTTGAAACAACAGGATGAGTGGCGAATGTCCCATAATAAATTTAAGGATCAATGGTTCTCCTCCAACAGATTAGCGGGGCGTAAGGGGGGGGTGGGTATCCTACTTCGGGGTACTATACCGCACGAAGTGAGTGCCCTCCAGAAGGATCGGGGAGGGAGGTATATTTTTCTTAAGCTTAAATTGTATGGCCAGATTTTTACTTTTGTTAATCTGTATGGCCCGAATGATGCGCAGGGGCCATTTTACCAGGAATTAAATTCTGCGTTGGATAAATTTGCTGAAGGACAGGTGGTGTTGGGCGGGGACTTTAATTTGACTATCAACACCAGGTTGGATAATTCCACAGGGGCAGGGGAGGGGACGGCAAAAGCTCGACGTTTGTTAAAGGTTATGGGGGTTAATATGGGGGTGGCAGATACTTGGAGGGAGGTGAGGGGGCGAGAGAGGGATTATACATTTTACTCTCCGGTCCACCACTCCTTTTCCCGCTTAGATATGATCTGGGTTTCGAGACCCCTGCTACCGGCGGTTGAGAGTTGTGAGATTGGCGAACGGACGCTTTCGGACCATGCCCCGGTGTGGATTGACCTGAGGGTCGGACCCCAGGGGAAGAAGAGGGGGGGGTGGCTGCTTAATGAATCTCTATTGGATGACCCGCAGGTAGTGTTAAGAGTGGAGAAAGGGATAAAGGATTATCTGACAATTAACGATAATGGGGAGTGTGGGATAGCTTCGATTTGGGAATGTTTGAAGGCGGTAGTAAGGGGGGAGCTGATTTCTATTGGCTCTTACCTGAAGAGGGTGAGGGAGAGTAAAAAGGACACCTTAAGGGCGCAGATTCAGCAACTGGAAGTGCTGCAGAAGGTGGGAAAGGTCCCGCAGCAACATGAGCAGGAGCTGCGACGCCTCAATCGGGAACTGGGGGAGTTAGACCTGGCGGAGCTTAAATTTGCCCAAGACAAATTGAAGCAGCAGTTCTTTGAATGGGGCAACCGGCCATCGCGCCTTTTGGCGCGGAAATTGCAGCGGCTTCGGGCACGGAATTTTATCACAAAAATCCGGGATGCGCAGGGGCGTGCGGTGAGGGGCGGTAAGCAGATTCAGGATAGATTTGTAGAATTTTATAAGCAGTTGTATGCGGTGGAAGGGATTAGCTCGCAGGCTCCGGTGGAGAAATTTCTGCAAGTCCAGCTCCCGAGTCTGGGGGTGGAGGAGGCGGCTTGGCTCTCCCGGCCTATTGAGGAACGGGAAGTGGCCTTGGTTATTAAGGGGTTGCCGGCCGCGAAGGCTCCGGGCCTGGATGGATTCCCGAATAAGTTTTATAAAAAGTTCGCTATGGTCTTGTGTGAGCCGTTAGCCAGGTTGTATAATTCGTTTGCGGGAGGGGGACTGATCCCTGAAACCATGCGTACGGCAGGCATAACTATTTTGCCGAAAGAGGGGAAGGATCCCCAATTGTGTGGCTCGTACAGACCGATATCGCTCCTGGGGTCCGATTTTAAGATCTTTTCAAAGGTTTTGGCCAATCGGCTCAGGGAATATTTACCACGGTTAATTCATGAAAATCAGGCCGGATTTGTTCCCGGGCGGCAAGCGGGGGATAATATCCGGAGGGTGTTGAACGCGGTCTGGCAGGCGAAGCGCGGCGAGGAACCGTTGGTTTTGTTAGCTATAGATGCCGAAAAGGCGTTTGATAGGGTCTATTGGCCTTATCTGTTTAAAGTGATGGAGCGGATGGGGTTAGGGGGGGTGTATTTGGAGTGGGTTAAAGCTATTTATACCCGGCCGTTGGCTAAAATCCGAATTAACGGGGAATATACGGAGGCGTTTGAACTTTTTCGGGGGACGCGGCAGGGGTGCCCTCTTTCCCCACTTTTATTTGTGTTGTCTATGGAGCCGTTGGCTCAGTATGTACGTGAGAACCCTGAGATCTGGGGGGTGGTGGGCGGACGAGTGACCAGTAAAATTTCACTATTTGCTGATGACCTATTATTTCTATTAACCCGACCATTGGACTCGTTGGTTGCATTAGAGATAGTATTGCGGGAATTTGGGGAGTGTTCTGGCTTTAAAGTTAACGCATCTAAGTCCGAATTGCTGGATATTTCTTTAGATAGGGCGTCCCGGGAGGGGATTCAGGGTCGGTTTTCATATCGTTGGGCGAGGGGGGGGATAAAATATTTGGGAATACAGCTCACACCGACGGACGGGGAGTTATTTGGGGCTAATTATGGGCGGCTGGAAGGTAAGATACGGAGGGAATTGGAGGTTTGGCAGGGTAAGGGGCTTTCTTGGCTGGGAAGGATTGCGGCTGTAAAGATGGTGGTGTTGCCGCAGTGGCTATATCTTTTTAGGTCCTTGCCCATTGGGGTGGGAAGAAAGCAGTACAGCGGTGGCAACGCTTCTTGATGCACTTTGTGGGGGGAGGAAGGCCGTGTCGAGTGGCGTGGCGGATTTTGATGAAGGGTAAGGATAAGGGGGGGTTGGCGGTCCCCGATCTGGCACGCTACTTAGAAGCCTCCCAATTGGGGGCTATTGTGGAATGGTGGGGAGAGGCGGTGAAAGAGTGGGTACAAATGGAAGGGGATGAGTTGGGGGTGCAGAATTTGGGGGAATGGATGTGGCTTCCGAGAGAGCAGCGGCGTGGCATCCTGGTGCGGAATCCCTATACTAGGCGGACGGTGGCTCTCTGGAATAAATGGCAGTGGGGTTGGCTGGGAAGGGATGGTAGGTCTAGATTGGTGCCCATTAGGGGGAACCCCGAGTTTCCCCCGGGATTGGAGAGTCCCGTCTTCACCAGGTGGGCGGAGAATGGTTTGGTACGGGTGGGACAGCTGCTTGAGGGAACACGACTGGTTCCGTTCCTCACCCTGAGGAGGCAATACCATCTGGCGGAGTCGGAGGAATACCAATACCTACAACTCAGCCATTATATCCGGCATAAAATCTTACCTGGCTTGACCCGGGACCCCACGGGTATCGAGGTGATGGGGCTCATGGGGTCTCCCACACGAGTGGTTACGCAGTTTTATAATCTGATGGGAGTTGCGGGGGGGAAGGAGGCCTTTCAGGAGCGATGGGAAGAGGATTTAGGGGGTTGTTGGGATGAGGCACAGTGGGAGCAAATTTTTCGGACCCGATACAAGGGATTGTTGGCGGCGCACCTGTTGGAGAATAACTATAAAATTCTGTATAGATGGCACTTGACGCCGGTGCGGCTGCAGGTTATGTACCAACTACAGGATGGGCAATGTTGGCGTCGCTGTGGAGCGGCGGGTACATACTTGCATGTGTGGTGGGAGTGTGGGGAGCTGCATGAGGTATGGAGAAGAGTGTTTGAATGGGTGAGTGGGATCTTAGGTAAGGAACTGACGCTATTACCGGCGGTGGCCCTCTTGGGGATAGGGGCGGAGGGGCTGAATAAGGCGGAGAGTGGGTTCCTGAATTACTGTTGTATAGCGGTGCGCCTTTTGGTGGGCCGGCGATGGAAGCAGCCGGGGATCCCGGGGTTGGGGGAGGTGCAGGCGCTGGTGGGGCAGATTTTCTTGATGTGTAAACTTACCGCACTGAAGAATGGGAGTTTGAGGAGCTTTTCCAATATTTGGGGGAAATATTTGGAGCGAGAGAATGCCCCATAGGATATTGTTCTCGGGTTAGAGGCCCTGGGGGGGGGGGGAGGGGAGGTAAGGGAGGGGTAGGGGGTGGAGGGGGGTAGTGAGGGGGGGAGTAAATAGCATGGGGGGGTTGGGGGCTGAAATTTTTTGCAGCCTGTTTGTTACTGTTTTTGTTGATGTGTGCAATAAAAATTTTAAATTAAAAAAAAAAAAAAAGGTAGTACTGTGGATTTCCTTACCATCCCTCCTCCATTAATTAACTCAAACGCGATCATGCTATGATCACTATTGCCAAGTGGCCCCAACACCCTTATCTCTTGCACCAGATCTGGTGTTCCACTAAGGACTAAGTCCAAAATGACTTCCCCTCTGGTTGGTTCATGAACCAGCTGCTCCAAGAAGCAGTCATTTATTTCATCTAGAAACTTTATCTCCCTAGCATGTCCTGCTGTGACACTGACCCAGTCAATACCGGGGTAATTAAAATCACCCATTATTATTACTGTGCTGTAACTTTTGTTAGCTTCCCTGATTTCTTTGAGCATTTCATCATCCATTTATTCATTCTGGCCAGGTGGTCGACAGTACAACCCCACTGCCATTGCCTTCCCCTTTTTACATGGAATTTCAATCCATAGTGATTCTGCAACGAATTTTGTTTCCTGAAAAACTTGAATCCTTTGTGACTCAATGCCCTCTCTAACATAGAGCGCAACCCCTCACCCAATTTGATCAGCTCTATCATTACGATATAATTTCTACCCAGGTATCATAGTGTCCCACTAGTTGTCCTCCTTCCACCATGTCTCTGAGAAACCAATCATATCTAACTTCTCATTTAGTGCTATATATTCTAACTCTTCCATCTTATTTTTTAGACTTCTAGCATTTGCATACAAGCATTTTAGAAACTGTATTTTATTCATATTAATATGGTTATCGGTAAGCAAGGGTAATTTGGAATCTTTAATCTGTTTGCTCTGTACTCAAGGGCATTTGGGCTACCTTTGTCTTTATCGGAACCTCTCTGCTGATGTGCCCTAACTTCATTTTTTTGGTAGTATCCTTCAAGGATACATTGTTCCGAACCATGCACTCTTGGATGACTGTCAGCTCTCCCCTATTATCTAGTTTAAAAGCTGCTCTAGCCCCTTTTTAAAGGTTAATGCTTGCATCCTGGTTCCATCCCGGTTAAGGTGAAGCCCATCCCTTCGGAAGAGCCCCTCCTTTCCCCAGAATGTTCCCCAGTTCCTAACAAATCCAAAACCCTCATCCTTGCACCATTGTCTCATCCATGCATTGAGACTCTGGAGCTCTGCCTGCCTTTTGGGTCCTGCGCGTGGCACGGGAAGCATTTCAGAGAACGCTACCCTGGAAGTTCTGGATTTCAGTTTCTAACCTAAAAGCCTAGATTTAGCCTCCAGAACCTCCCTACCACATTTTCCTGTCATTGGTACCGACATGTACCAAGACAGCAGACTCCCCCCCCCCCCCCAGCAATGTCTAAGACCTTGTCTAGGTGGCGCATGAGGTCCGCTACCTTCGCACCAGATAGGCATGTTACCAGGCGATCCTCACGTCCACCAGCCACCCAGCTATCTACATGCCTAATGGTCGAATCACCAACTATAACGGCTGTCCTAACCCTTCCCCATGGGCACATGGCCCTGGAGAAACTTCCTTGGTGCGATAGGGTTTTACATCACCTGGAGGACAGGTCCTAGCTATAGGATCACTTCCTGCCACACCAGGGTGATGCTCTCCTGTCACGTGACCTCTCTCCTGCATGGCAACAGGGATGCTGCCAGACTGGAGGTGGGACTTCCTGTAGGTCTTGTCTTCCTTATGTCTTCCAAGTCTGCTACTCTTGCCTCCAGAGGTCGTACTCGTTCCCTGAGAGCAAAGAGCTGCTTGCACCTTGTGCACATGTATGACTCCTCACCAACTGGGAGAAAATCATACATGTGACACTCAATGCAAAAGACTGGAAAGCCCCCATCGCGCTGCTGGACTGCTGTTTGTATCTTTGTTTTAAGGTTGTGTTTAGATATTTAAGTTCTTTACCTACTAAGGGTTGCTGGGGATATTTATACTAATAAAACTATACCTAATATGTTTAATGTACTTTATTCACCTGAAGTTGAATTAATCTCAGGTCATTAATGTATGCTGATGAGAATAAACAGCTGCACCTGAGAGTGAATATGGTACCTCCTTTCCTTTAAGAGCTTTAACCACCTATAAAGCTATAATTATCCCAGGGGTGGGTGGATGTCGGGGAGCTTATAACTAGACTGAAGTAATCCCATCCTGCAGAGGTGGGAAGTGACACATACGTGTGCAGGGCAAACTCTAAAAGCTTGTAGAAGAAGCTTGGGACTGGTTCCCAAGCAGTGCTCCATCAGTGACATCATTCATATATGAGGACTTAAACTGCTGTCCATAGAAATCACCTTCTATAGGTGAGTATAGTTTATAGTTTATTCATTTGATATACCGCAAATCAAAATACAAAATATGGCCAGGGGGACAAGATAGCGGCAGGGAGCTTTTGCTGCTAAGACACTCTGCACGTACCTTTCTCTGCCGGATTTTGTGGCCCCTCAGAGATGATGGGGCAGCAGAAACACAAGCAAGCAAGCCAGCCTGCCCTCAGGCTTGGCTGCCAGTAATATCTCCAGGCAGAAGAGTGGTGGCGTGTGGGTTTGTCTCAGCTGCGATTGGATGGCATCTTCGGAACAATCTGGAACAATCTACCTCTGTCTGTGCACAAAGCGCCCTCTCTGGACCTCTTCAAGTCCAGATTGAAAACCCATCTCTTCTCTATTGCTTTCTGTTCTTGATTCTTGTTTTTGCTCTTCTTGTTATTGTATACTTTCTTTGTATTTGTATTTTGTGATCTTCTTGACTAGATTGTGAGCTCTGATGAGCAGGGACTGTCTCTTCTTCATGTATATACAGCGCTTTGTACGTTTGAAGCGCTATATAAATGTTAAATAGATAGATAGAAGTAAAGCCCCCTAAGACCTTAATTGAATCCCTTAAAGACAACATATAAGTGGAAATGGTAGTTACTTGACTAGAAAAAAGCAAGACCTCAGACTTCTTTACATTCAATATAAGAGCATTAGACAGTAGCCAGGAAGCAGTAGATTTCAATTTAGATGAAATCTCAGAAATTGCTTGAGAAAGAGGGGAATTGAAGGGAAATAGCAACTGTATATCAGCATAAATAGAAAGAGTAAATCCCAAGGAATCCAGCAGATATACCAATACTACTAGATAAACATTAAAAAGTACTGAACCCAAAATAGAGCTCTGCAGAACACCACAGTGTAGAAAAAGAGGGGGGAGATAACCCCAGACCAATGAACTGAGAATGTTTGAGCAAAAAGATTAGGAGTAAAACCAGTCCAAAGCAACACCAGTAACTGAAAAAGCTGCAAGATGATCAAGGAGAAGAGAATGGTTAATTAAATCAAATGTTGAGCTCATATCCAAAGAAAGGAGGATATCAACACCAGCATTAAACTGCAGCTGGACAGTCATCTAAGTCAAGACGTGTTCTCTCTGTAGAATTATGGGCACAAATACCTGTTTACTTAACATGCTATGCACATGAAGACTGTAGGAAAGAAGTAAGCTAAGCAGCTACAGACTTGGCAATAAAAGAGAAGGTGGAAAGGGGCCGATTAGAGACGATGGATGAATAAGCCTGAGGATCTTTGAGCTTTGGTAGAACAGTACCATGTTTCCATGAAGCAGGAAAGGCCCATGGAACAAACTAGATGCCATCATTGATTGAAGTAAAGGATCAGCAATCTGCTTCAAAAAAAAGAACAGACAACAGATTATGTAGAGACAAAGATGACCTTATAAAACCTATAACTTTAGAAAGCTCAAAGCAACAAGAGATCCGAAATATAGCAAGGGAAGCAACATCAGAAGAATGACATTCCTTTGAAAAGTCATCAGAAGATATAAGAGCCTTACACAGTTTAGAAAAGCCCTCAAATCACATCTTTTCAATAAGTACCTCATACAATCCAACACCACCCCTTAGTGGTGCATATGTTTCTATAGAATTCATGTTTATATGACTCTGTGTTTCACGATATGTAAATAGTTACCCTGTTATCCCAGTTATTTGCCCTGTTATCTGTGAACTCATACGTGTTAATTGTACTGAGCATTTTTGTTCCATGTAAACCGCGCTGATGCTGAATAGTGCGGTATAGAAGAGACTTTAAATAAATAAATAAATAAATAAATAAAATAAATGGAGGAGATAACAGAAAAAGAGGCTACAAGGAAAACTGCAAATCCTTAATATTATGCAGGAATTTATCAGTTAACTGAGAAGCAGTTAAGGTAGACGAAGGTAAGAGAGATGTATAGCTGAAACGATTCACCAAATGAAAAAGACTAGAGGTCATATGGCCCTCTTCTAATAAGGCAGAGAAATAATTCTGCTTGAACATACCAATAGCAAATCAATCCTGTTTTGCTTTCTCACAGTAAGCCTTAAGGGTGTATACAGATGGTTAATGATGCCAGTGGCACTCATTCTGGCACAGTTGGGTCTTTAGAAGGGCAAAACCAGAATGGTACCATGGGTGACACTTCCATGCATGCGAATGTCATCTCATCCAAAGCTGCATGTAGAGTGAAGTCCCAGAGTGCCACTTGACTGTCAAGTGGATCATCAGAAAAAGTAAAAAAAAAAAGTATCGCAATGGAAAATTAACTGTTGGGGGGGGGGGGGTCAAGACCACAAAGTTTCCGTATCTTACTGATTTGAGTAGAAATAAAAGAGATCAGGGAGTTAAACACTGACTAGTCAAAAGAGATCAATAAGTGATCAGTCCAAAGGAAAGAAGTGGCCCTCAAGTTTATTACTTATGATGAAGCAGCATCAGGAACTGTCAAAAGGCCCAGCACCTGGCTGGCAGTATGTGTTGGACAAACTGTAAGCTGCCACTAAGTTAACACAAGAAATTGTAGAAAGTCCCAACTAAAAGGACAAGTGAGGTCAGCGATGTGAATATTAAAATCACTCAACAAAATATCCTAAGGTGGTTCTAAAATTTGCATAAAGATATCGGCATATAGCTCCTGGAGGGTCTGCAATAATTCAGGAGGAGGTTGATAGATCAACATAATATCAAATAGAGGAGATCCATGAAGCCTCAAACGTAAACCTTCATAAGAGGAAGAAGAAAGATATTTCACAGACAACACAGGTAGAAAAAACCCCTGCAAGATCACTGCAACTCCACCACCACTCTGATGAGAACAATTGTCTTCCAGGCTACCACTTCTTTTTCTGCAAACAGCATCTAAATAATACTGTTCGGCATCAAGCCATGTTTCTGTCAAACATAAAATGTCCTCATTGGAGAGAACCTTGGATACCAAATATGTCTTACTGCTTAAAGGAGGAATGTCTCCTGCATTTAAGGAGTTCCTGAGAAAGAGGCTGACCATAGAAAATCTATGTTTCTATGGGACTGTTGACCACAACCTTCTCCTCGATACCCTGTCCTCGCTTGGTTTCAGTGGCTCTGTAATATCCTGGTTCTCCTCCTATCTCTTCCATCACTCTTTCAGTGTGTGTTCAGGTGGCTCCTCCTCCTCTGCTACCCCGCTCCCAGTTGGTGTACCCCAAGGATCTGTCTTGGGTCCGCTCCTTTTCTCTCTATATACCCAGTCCCTTGGTGCGCTTATCTCTTCCCATGGCTTTCAGTACCATCTGTATGCCGATGACTCCCAGATCTACCTCTTTACGCCTGAAATCTCTCCAGCAATCCAGACCCGGATCTCTGCCTGCCTCTCTGACATTGCTGCCTGGATGTCTCACCGCCGCTTGAAATTGAAGATAGCCAAGACAGAACTTCTCACCTTTCCCCCTAAAACCTCCCTTCCTCCTCCTCCTTTCTCAATCTTTGTGGATAACTCTCTACTCCTTTCTGTTACCTCGGCCCGCGATCTGGGGATTGTCTTTGACTCCTCTCTCTCTTTCTCCACACATATCCAGCTCGTAGCTAAAACCTGCCGTTTCTTCCTCTATAACATTAGCAAAATCCGCCCTTTCCTTTCTGAACACACTAATAAAATGCTTATCCACTCCTTAATCACCTCCCGTCTTGACTACTGTAACCTACTCCTTGCTGGTCTCCCTTTGAATCATCTCTCTCCCCTTCAATCTGTTCAACACTCTGCTGCGTAACTAATCTTCCGCCAGCCTCGTTATGCCCATATTACTCCTCTTCTCAAGTCACTTCATTGGCTCCCTATCCGTTTCTGCATCCAGTTCAAACTTCTCCTGCTGACCTATAAATGCCTTCACTCTGCAGCTCTTCAGTACCTTTCTTCTCTTATCTCTCCTTACAACCCCCCTCAGGAACTCCGCTCTTCTAGCAAACTACTTCTGTCTGTGCCCTTCTCTCCTACTGCTAACTCCAGACTTCACTCCTTTCACCTTGCTGCACCTTACGCCTGGAACGAACTACCTGTGTCTGTACGCCAGGCACCCTCTCTGACCCTCTTCAAATCCAGGTTGAAAACTCACCTCCTCGCTGCTGCTTTTGTATCTTGACTCTCCTGATCTCCTTTCCTTCCCTTTTCTTTCCCCTAGTTCTATCCCTGCTTACACCTCTGTGTTTTGTCTTGTGTTTTGTCTTGATTAGATTGTAAGCTCTGATGGGCAACAAATGCTCAGTAGTAGTAGTAGTAGTGGTTGATATGGAAGGGCAGGCTAGATAGGCCATGTGGTCTTTTTCTGCTGTCACGTTTCTGTTTCTAATGAAGTAGGCAGCTGGTGAACATGAGTGGAAAAAACTAAAGCCGAATGATTTACCCACTGCACAATGTGGGGATAGATGGAAGAGCTGGACAGAATTCTCAATGGATGGGAATTGAGATAGAAGAAGATATCACAAGCACAAAGCTCTAAAGGAAAAGAACACAAGTCCGTACTATAAAGGCACCCTCAGGAAGCACATGAAGTAGTGCACCAGTATTCCTTGGTACATTCCTTTGGCACCCGCCACTATAGACCTCTACAGTTAAGACAGATGTCACCTCTATTGCAGGTCAAGGAGTAGGGCTACAATCACTGAACAAGGCAGGTAACCGTCCTCAGAGCAAACTTCAGTTACCACTACCATTTGTCACTTCCCACTCAAACAGACCCTAACCCAATCAGTAACTTTTGGGTCCATCCCAAGGGTGTTCAGTTAATCAGGTGGCACCTCACTCCCCTGCGCCTGCAAAAACTATATGGGGGCCAGGCCCATTGTTGGAGGGAATGTGGAGCTCTGAGTAGCTATCTACATATGTGGTGGACTTGCGAGAAAATTTGTTCCTTTTGGGAGAAGGTAAGGGCATGGCTGATAGAAATTCTGGAAGGCGAAATCAGAATAGGACCAGGACTCACATTATTGAATATAAAAGATGATTGTCTGCTTGAAATTATGCACTGTTAAAGATGGGGTGTACAGCTGCAAGACTAACTATAGCTCAATCATGGAGATGGGTAGAGTCTCCTAACTTTATAGAGGTCTGGAATCGTATGCATAACCTGTATCTAATGAGTAAGTTGACAGCACTATGTCATATTAAGCTAATGCCTTTCTTGAAAGTATGATCTCCTTATGTATACTGGACTAAGACACATGAATAGGCCACTTAACTGGACGTGTGATTAAAAGCTATGCCACCTGGAAGAGTTAAGCATAAGATCAAGTACAATGGTGCAGTGTCAGTTGTTAGTAAATCAGACCCAATGGATAAACATGTGGAATATTTGGCTTCCTCCACAGTTAAGACTTCTATTCAAACATTAGAGGTTTCTTCCTCTCTTTCTCTGAGGCCTCTTTGAGCCCAATTTTGAGGACCCCTTATAATCCTTCCGCTCAGGTACTGAGAGAGAAGCAGGCTAACTCCCAAGTTGTGAGAATGGACCTTAACTCTCCCGTTGATTCCAATTTAATGTCTTTGGTTTCTAGTAATTCTTTTTGCAGCATAGTGGCTCCCTTCCCAAGGGTGATTCACTATGCTGAGTGTCTGGATGTGGGCCAGGAATCTACAACTACAAGATCTAATAGAAAGATTTCACTCAAGGATATTTGGAACATGGTTCTTTCTATTTCTTTGCTTCAATCATTTACTCAACAAGTTTCCACTTTTTGACAAGGTACTGTTAATATATTATGAGAACATAATGTTAGGATGCGTCAATTAGAAAAAATTGTTTCTTGTTTAGAAATGCAGGCTTCATCATTCCAGCTCATCTTCGCAGATAAGATGAGCTTTTAAAGAATAAGTCGAGGTAAAAAAATTTGCAGTTCTTGAATTTTCCAAAAGCTCATTTGCTCTCACCCTACGTTTTGTTTAAAAAGTATTTGCATGACGTACTTGATATTGTTGATGTGGAATCTATTTTAGTTTATTGGCTTTTTATGTTCTAGTGACTGCTACTCTGACAAATGAGGAGGGAGGAGGCGTTTACCTGGTGATTAATAATGATGAAGGACATTTGACAGCTTTTTTAGAATCTTCTCATGATGAGATTGCCATCAGGTCAAGTCTCCTTATCTCATTTGTAAGAGAATAGGATAAAATTTGGATTTTGAAGTTTTGTTTTGTTTTTCCTAAAAAAAAAATGTCTTTTTGTGGTCAAAGACAAATCTTGTTCCCTGATGTTTCAAAAATTGCTCAAGCCCGCAGACGATAGTTTTTTCAGTAAAAGTCTAAGATTCTGTCTATGGGTGCCTCATTTATTCTTAGGTTTCCTTGTAAATGTTAGGTTTATTAGAGGACTAGATATCTATTTTTGACCCTCTCCAATTAGAGAATTTGTTGAAAGAAAAACAAAAGGATAATCTTGATTTGCTAATTAAGAAGATTGACTGATTTTAGGTCCTGTGATTGTTTGATTTTATTTTAATTTTCTCTATTGTTTCAATATGTTTTCTTTATTTTTTGGTTGCTTTCTTTCTCCTTGAAGTGGACTAATGTTTGGTTTTAATGTGTAGTGTGTAATGCAGCGAGGGCTGATGAAAGCCCAGAGGAGAAGAAAGAACCTGTTTTTCAGAGGAAAAAAGATGTGCACAAGTTGCAATATTCGCAGGAACCAGCTAGAGGGAGCAGGAGGGCATTCAGAGAGACTGAAGGGCCACGCCCAGCTGGTCACGAGGAACTGACAACCAGCTCCCAATCCTCAAAGGCAGGAGTGCTTTATAAGGGGAGAGTGGAAGACTGGAGGGGAGAGAGGTTGAAGTGGAAACCTGATTTCTCTGGAGCTAGAGGATCACCAGGAGTGAGAGATGACTCACCAGGAGCTGAGGAAGGACCTAAGGATGGACCAGCTCCAGATAGAGAGAGAGCTGTTTGCCCGAAGAGGCAAAAGCACTGTACTAATTGCAAGCAGAAGCCAAAGGAGAATCAGCTGGGGAAGCTAAGCCACGCTGAGCAGGAAAGCCAGGAGCTGGGCTTATGCAGAAGCAGGCGCTTACCAGGAGAATGGGTTCAAAGGCTGCAAGGTAAACCAAACTTTCAAAGAAAAGCATTTCATCAAGCTGCTGACTGTGAGAGACAAGCAATTGAAGAAAGCCATTTACCTGCTTGTTGCTGCAATACAAGGTATGATAAATATATGCCTATGAAGAAAGCTATAAATGTTAGACTATGGTAAAGCTGCTATAAAACCTCTAAGAAGAGAAAACACATTTAATCCTAATACAGCACGTGGCCGACGCCCTAGGCTAGGCCAAGGACATTGGCAAGTACTGCAAGAGATATACAAAACCCCTGGAGGTGTTTCCCCAGAAACTAGGGATACAGAGTCAGACATATCTGATTATGAGCCAATGCAAGTGGAACTGGCAGGAGAATTATCAGACCAGGAAATGGATTGTACTCTCTGTGTGTCTGGTAGCATAGAGTCTTTACCAGACTTGTGAATTGCTTGAATTGCTAACCGAGCATTCTTTAATTGACTAAGCACTGCTATTTTGGTGAAATTCAACAGTTTTGCTTTAAACCCTGAGTTTTCTTTCTTACCTGAATTAAGGACATTTACTTTGAGTTGTAACCCAACAATTGGAACCACTGTGTAAAGGGAATAAAAGCCTTCTTTTTCCCACCACTCTGCTTTAATGGTTGCTTTAAAGATTGGAGCTAAAAACTACAAGGACCAAGTGCCTTTTGGCCCTTAAAAGACTCTCCTATCTTAATATTAAAATTTTTATGTCCCACCTGCCCTGGCGTCCACTGGCCACCAGGGAGGCGTGCCGACAAGTGATTGTTTACTGAAATGCTACTGAGTAACTGTATATTTTTTCCTTTGTGTATATATATGTATAGATAGCCTTAATAAAAATAAAGTGAAAAAGAAAAGGTCAGACAGTGGAGCCACCAGCATTTCCCTAAGTTCCTTGATGTTATCCATACTTCCAGGGTGGTATCGTCTGTCAAGGGACAAACTTTTCCCAACATCCCTTCTGCTATGTTGTTGTTAAGTGCCGTTGAGTCGGAGTCGACTCATGGCGACCCTCTAGATAGCTGTCCTAAATTGTGTTCGGTCTTCAGTCAGGCGGCTCATTGTTGACAGACTGGTACCCGTAGCTGCTGTTATTGTATCGATCCATCTTATTGCTGGCCTTCCTCTTTTGCGTTGACCTTATATCTTGCCAAGCATAATGTCTTTCTCTAATGATCTCTCTCTTCGCATGATGTGTCCAAAGTATGAAAATCGAAGTCTTGTCATCTGAGCTTCTAAAGAAAGCTTAGGTTTGATCTTCTCTAGTACCGACTGGTTTATTCTTCGGGCAGTCCATGGTATACACAGTATTCGCCGCCAGCACCATAATTCAAAGGCATCAATTTTCTTCCTGTCTATCTTTTTCACTGTCCAGCTTTCACATCCATATGATGATATTGAAAATACCATGGCTTGAACAAGTCGAATCTTTGTATGGAGAGAGACATCTTTGCTCTTGAGAATCTTATCTAGGTCTTTCATAGCCATTCTGCCAAGAGCAATGCGTCGTCTGATTTCTTGACTGCTTGTTGCTTCTTTATTGATAATTGATCCAAGTAGGTTAAAGTTGTTCACAATTTCAATTTCTTCTCCTTCAACGATGAACCTGTTGATTATGCCAGTTGTCATGATCTTTGTCTTCTTTACATTAAGGTGCAGGCCCATTTTGAGACTATGTTCTTTGATTGTGAGAAGCAAATGTTTCAGATCATCTTCACTTTCAGGCAGTAATGTGGTATCATCAGCATAGCGAAGGTTGTTGATGAGTCTTCCACCAATCTTCACACCTCTGTTGTCTTCATACAATCCTGCTTCTCTGATGATTTGTTCTGCATATAAATTAAACAGGTAGGGGGAAATTATGCAGCCTTGTCTTACACCTTTGCTTATTTTAAACCCGGGGTCTCAAACACGCGGCCCACGGGCCGCATGCGGCCCGTGAGAGAACTTTGTGCGGCCCGCGATGGAGGGAAACAAAAAAACCCAAAAAACCCTGGCTTCTGCTGCTGCCGCCGTGGCAGCGGCAGAATCAACTTTCAAATTTTAAAAAAAAAACCTGGCTTCTGCTGCTGCTGCAGCAGCAAAATCAGCTGTCCCGCGGCCCCTTCCCCTCTGCCCGAGATCCCTGAGTCTGCTCCATCAGCGGCTGGCTTTTCAAGCCGCGAAGAGAGTATTTCCCTCTCGCGCGGCTTGAAAAGTGAATAGGCTTAAGCCGCGCGAGAGGGAAATACTCTCTTCGCGGCTTAAAAAGCCCGCCGCTGATGAAGCAGACTCGGGGCTCTCCGGGCAGAGGGGAAGGGGCCGCGGGACAGCTGATTTTGCTGCTGCAGCAGCCGAAGCCAGGTTTTTTTTTTTAAATTTGACAGTTGATTCTGCCGCTGCCACGGCGGCAGCAGCAGAAGCCAGGGTTTTGTTTTGTTTTTTACCTGGGCTGATGGGAGGGAGGGGGGGTGTAGGACTGGAAATGGGCTGATGGGGGTTAGGAAGGACTGGAGGTGGGCTGATGGGGGGAGTTAGGACTGGTAATGAGCTATGGAAGGGCTGACTGAAATGGGGTAATGGGAGGTTAGGACTGGAAGTGGGCTAATGGAAGGGGGGTTATGACTGGTAATGGGCTATGGTGGGGGCTAGGACTGGAAATGGGCTGATGGGGGTTAGGAAGGACTGGAGGTGGGCTGATGGGGGGAGTTAGGACTGGTAATGAGCTATGGAGGGGCTGACTGAAATGGGGTAATGGGAGGTTAGGACTGGAAGTGGGCTAATGGCAGGGGGGGTTATGACTGGTAATGGGCTATGGTGGGAGCTAGGACTGGAAATGGGCAGATGGGGGTTAGGACTGGAGGTGGGCTGATTGGGGGGTTAGGACTGGTAATGGGCTATGGGGGGGTTAGGACTGGTAATGGCCTATGAGGGGAGGTAAGACTGAAAATGGGGTGATGGGGGGTAAGACTGCAAGTGGGCTATGGGGGGACTAGGACTGGTAATGGGCTATGGGGGGGTAAGACTGAAAATGGGGTGATGGGGGGGTAAGACTGGAAGTGCGCTATGGGGAGGTTAGGACTGGTAATGGGCTATGGGGGGTCTAGGACTGGTAATGGGCTAGGGGGGTTGCTAGGACTGGAAATGGGCTAAGTGGAAGGGGGGCTTGAACTGCAAATGGCTGATGGGGAGAGGGGGGCTTGGAATGGAAATGGGCTGTGAGGGGAGGGAGCTAGCACTGGAAATGGGCTGAGTGGGGGGGGAGCTAGGATTGGAAATGGGCTGATGGGGGGCTAGGATTGGAAATGGGCTGATGGTGAGGCTAGGATAGGACTGGAAATGGACTGATGCAGGGACTAGAAAGGAGCAGATGCTGGGTGGGGCTGGAACTAGAAAGGAGCTGATGTTGGAGAAGGATTAGAATGGGATGGAGCTGGGAAAGTGAAATGGAGAGGGGAAAAATATTTTGTCTGGGAGAGAAGACAAATCTACAATTGGCCAGGTATTGGGAGATTAAGTGGGGATTGAGGATGGAGGGGTAAAATTTGAGTGGATGAAATAGGATTGAGGAAAGAGCAAAAGGAGAAAGATTAGTATGTTAAAGCAGATTTAGAGAGAGAATGGAAAAAAAACTAGGAGAGAGAAGAAAGGACAAATGGACAGCAGACGATGGAGAGTTAGCAGAAGACATGAAGAAATCAGAAGAAAGGGGCTGGAACAATTGCAACTGAAAAAAAATGCACAAAAGGTAGAAAAATATCTCTTTATTTTGAATTTATTAACTGGAATATGTCAGCTCTGGGAAATGTGCATCATTAACGTTTGCGCTTTGTTTAGTATAAGAGGAAATTAATTTATAGTTTTATTTCTACAGTGTTGTTGTACATTCCAAGTTTGGCTTTTGGGGTTCCCAGTTTAATTATTGTCTTCCTGTTTCTAAATCTTTTAGTCTTTCTTTATCCATACTCATTAAGAGGCATGTTTACTAAAAGTTAGTGTATGGTAACATTATGCAAATGAGGCCCCTTATGCGAATGAGGCCCCGCGTCTTATGCGGCCCCCGGGTTACTTTACAAGTCCTGATTTGGCCCTCAAAGCAATTTGAGTTTGAGACCCCTGTTTTAAAAACCATTCTGTTTCTCCTTGTTCCGTTCAAACTGTTGCTTCTTGATCAATGTACAGATTGTGCAAGAGAACGATCAGGTGTTCTGGTATACCCATGCTTCTTAATGTGGCCCAGAGTTTCTCATGGTTTACACAGTCAAAAGCCTTGCTATAGTCGATAAAGCACAAATAGATATCCTTTTGGTATTCTTTAGTCTTTTCAAGGATCCATCTCACATCCGCAATGATGTCTCTCGTTCCTCGCCCTTTCTTGAACCCTGCTTGCACTTCAGGTAGTTCTTGTTCCAGGTATGGTTGTAGTCTCTTTTGAATAATCTTCAGTAGAATCTTGCTGGCATGTGGGATCAGAGCGATTGTGCGATAATTTCCACAGTCAGTTGGATCACCTTTCTTTAGTATTGGTATAAACACAGATCTTTTCCAGTCAGTTGGCCATGATGTTGTCTTCCATATTTCTTGGCAGAGCCTTGTGAGTACAGTAACAGCTGCATCAGATTGCTGCAATACTTCTATGGGAATGCCTGGTGCTTTGTTCTTTGATAAGGCTTTCAATGCTGCTTCAACTTCTTCTTTCATCACCAATGGTTCCCGATCATAAGGTACAGGTTGAAACGGCTGTTGGTCCACTTGATCTTTATCATATAAAAACTCTGTATATTCCTTCCACCTTTTCTTGATCTTCTCAGCATCATTCAACATAGAACCTTGAGCATCTTGTAACATTCCAATTCGAGGCTGGAACTTTTTCTTTAACTCTCGTAGCTTTAGGAAAGCCGATCTTGTTCTTCCTCTAATAGTTTCTGCTTCTATTTCCTTGCAAGTGTCATTGTAGTACTTTTCCTTGTCCTGTCTTGCTGCACGTTGGAAATCTCTGTTGAGTTCTGCGATTGTCTTTCTTTCTCCTCTGGCTTTAGCTTCTCTGTGTTTCTGGGCAATTTTCAGAGTTTCTTCTGCTATATCGCTTACAAAAATGTTGAAAAGAACTGAACCAAGTACTAATCTTTGCAATGTATTACTGATCTCCATTTACCTCTACCTTTTATCACCTTCCATTTTTAACCCTGTCAATAGAAACACAAGGGGGCATTATGAAAGAGCTATATAATTTTATGAGTTTTATATAATTGTGAAAGATATGAAGAAACTAGTGATATTTTATTGACTGCATCATAATACAAGAACTGTGACCATTAGATTGATGGCAGGCTTAAAGCAAACTTAAGGAAGTACTACTTTACTTATAGCGACATGCCGTGTGTGGCCAGACAAACTGCATAATTGGTTTTCAAAAGAGATTTGATAAATATTTCTAAGGTAGATCAGTCATTGGCTATTAAATGTAACCGTCATGAATGTCTCCCTGCTTTTAGTGCAGTCCTTAACCATGAGTACTGAAAACTGAAAGTATATGATGGGGATGGGCCACTCTGCCTCTGTCTACCTCTAACACACTTCCTTTAAGCCACTGTTACATGTCACTGTTGGAAATGGGATGCTGCTCTAGAGGAAGCTTTGATCTAACTCAGTATGATAGACTAATAGTTATCCTGTTTCATAAGAACTTTTATTTATCCATAGAACAACTATACCATGGACAGAGCCACTGCTGGTTTTCTTGTAATTTGATAGTGTATTTCAAGCTTGCTCTGGAGAAGCCCCTTCTCTGGAGAAGAAAAAAACAGCACGATCCATATGCATTCTTCTCTGCTGATATTACCAATAAGGATGCTAGTTATTACCCTTTCTTATGGAGACATTTAGTAAAGTAGGCATTGATTTCCTGGAAACTGAACATACACAAACTCTTTGACACAGACTGCAAAACTGCTTTCTGATAGGACTATGATTATACCAACATGAGCCAAATTTAAAATGGTATCATAGAGGTTAAAAACGGTTTTCCTGTGCAGTTCATTCACGCAACTGATTCCCCAACTCTTTGATTTACTCTTAAGTAACATTTCAAGTTTAAAATATGAAAATGAGGTGGCTGAAGCCACCAATCTTTGTCTTTAAATTTTCTAAAGAAGGAAGAAGGTGCAAAAAGACCATTTGATGTAATTCTGTAACAGGCAGTCAACCCACATCGTTATATTTCTTTCAATTTCCTTCCTTTGTTGGCATCTTATCATACCTATTTCTCAAAAAATGTAACCCTTCAATGGGATCTCCTTAATAAATCTAATATTCAGTTTCTCTTAACCAAATGCTTTTAACTGATTCATAATATTTTCAAAATTTTATTCTCAGTGGTGGTAGAGCAGAATAATGGTGATATAGTTCTCTTTACTCAATGTAGAGCTTAAATAATTCTTTTGATTGTGGGAGGAAAACTCGAATAGATGTCAATATGTCTCGGTTACCCCCATATGTGAGACCAGATCAACTGCTTTTAGCATTGCTTTTCTATCCACCATTTTCTTTAGTCCATATGCAATAAAATCAATCTTACTGTTCTAGACAAAAAAATCAACTTATCTTCAGTGACGATCACCTATCAAGCAATACACTTAATAGTTCAGCTTCTTCACACATTCGTAGCTCTACTCAATGAGTCTTATTCGGTCTGATCATGGTTTCACCCCAACATGGAGTTTCTTCAGGGAATCATGATCAGGCACTTCATTGTTTTTTTAGTCAATACTGAGGTAGACAGAAGGGATACTGATCCTTAAAGTCCATGTATTTTCTAGATATGTTTCTTCAACACCAGGGCATCGAAGAGCATCAGCGTTGATGTCAGTTACCTGATGTCCATTTTGAGCACATCAAGGGAGGGAGCTTCCCCATGGCATTGACTGATATTGAGGTCTAGACACCAACACTCAAACATCCTTCATAAGAAATTTGAAATGTTGAAGTCAGTAGTGGGCAAAGGAAAGGAATGTAGAAAGCATATGATCAGTGCAGGCTATGGTGCTTTTAAGATGACATCAAGAACTCTTGCGATGAGTATAATTTTCAGAAGGATAGCCGTGTTAGTCTGGAGCAGCAATAATGATAAAAGGCAGGTAACATCATATAGACTAACCAATTTATTGAGGCCTGAACTTTGGAGGACAAGAATCCACTGCATCTAACAAAATAGCCTTTTGTCCTCAAAAGTTCATGCCTGAAATTGCTTAGTCTATAAGATGCTACCACCTTCTGTCATTTTGCAATGCTCATAGGATCTCAGACTCTGTTTGCTAGCATCCATTGTTCATTATGACATTTAAAAAGGTGCACCATGCAGAAAAAAAATATAGAGATAAGACAAAAAGGCAGTTACTCCAATTAAAGAACACTTTAATGTCCTCAGATACCAGGAGATTTTCAAGCAGGGTGCTGAGAAAACTACTACTCTCAAGAGGAGGGTGGTACCCTCCACCCGTTTGGTCCCGTCCTTTTTAATTCCTAATTTTTTCTGCTGCATTGCCTAGTGATTTGTAGCTGTATGGCAAAATGAGTATTTTTTGTTTTTAGGCAAAGCTTTTTTCTGCTGCTATAGTTTTTTTTTTCTCTTCTCCTCTAGCCTTCAGGTTCAAAGAGGAAGGCAAGCTCTTTGAAGTCACTGCCTTAGCCTTCAAAGCCTGAATGTTGAGAAGATAAAGCTACCTTATACAGTATAATAGATCCTTCTTGCTTTATAGCTTAGTACTTACAAGTATGTATTCAGCCTCTTCCGGGCTCCATGACCTCAGCATATTTTCTGACACTCAGGATATGTGAAATCTTATAGACAGGTCAGAGGCAAAGGAAAAATATTGTATAATTCTCCATGATCAAGCAGGAAACATTGGACATAATTTATATTAGGTTTTTAATTTCTTTTGTATGTCTTTTTACATCTTGTACTCACCTTTGGTTCCAGTTAATGTCACTTTAATAACATGTACTATACAGACAGGAAAAAGCCAATTACCTGAAATATGTTACATCAAAAGAACTCTAGCCACGAATGCTTTACTTTATGCCATACAGATGCACTTGTCAGGTATTGGTCTCTGCCAGATATACTGTCAGAAAATACAGATCAGTTTTAAGCGAATGGCTTCAAAAATGTTATGGACGTGCTACAGTAAATTTTTTATATTTGTTGCGTCATGAAGTTTTATTGACGAGATAAAAGTTGTTATGGAAAACGCTGTTCAGTAACTATGGTATCTGTTATTTGATCTTACAATAATTAGCTAAGCATTGGGTTGCACAATTCTTTCACAATACCTCAGTGGTTTGCCCATTGCACAAAATTAACTTTTGCTTGTGCCATTACAGCATGTCCTGTTAGGATAGCTTTCTAAATTATTGAAGAAAGGAAAGCTTGACCGCTTTAAACCTGCTTGTTTCCATGTTCTTTTTTAATATATTGCTGGTATGCTGAATAGCTCTTATGATAGGTCTATAATTCATTTTTAGTGCACACTAAATATCTGAATTGTTTATCTGTGGAGGAATCAGAGCAGAAATACCATTTGAGGTTGCTATTGGATTTAGGAAAAAGGAAAATAATAAAGCTCCTGAATCAGCGCAAAGTAGCACAGTTTAGAGCCTCTCAGACAACTAGTATTCCTGGCACTTAAAGGTATTCCAGGTGCAGGTTTCCCATGGCTACTGCGATGGCATGTCACTATGACAGAGTCTCTCAGGTACAATCTCTTGGAGATTTAATTTGCAAAATCTGGTTCCAAGATGGTGCCTAAGAGACTCACAGATCATAAGTAAGGCCCCAGAGATCATGAATTTTCTATGTAGTTGGACGACAGAACCATGTCTTATAAGTCAGTTCTTTAATGATGAAAATAATTATAAGAATCATGTTTTTTTCTAGACAAAATTGTGAAAAGGGGAGTTACTTTTTATTTTTGTAAGTTACATTACAGATTTGACCAAGTCATCAGCAATATTTGCATCTCCAGCCAGAGTCTTCTAGACCACTCTGGGGCACATTTACTAGCATGCATTAACTGTTAGCATGGAGTAAGCCATGCAGTAAGCACGCTGTGCTAACAGCATGGAGTCCTGCGCTAAAATTCTCACACTAACTGAGTAGCATACAATTGGCTGGTTTGTGTTGGGGTGGAATGTGGGCGTTGACGGTACATCATGGCTAGTGCAGGTGTTATGGGCACGTGCTAACTGTGAATGTCACTGTTACTGTGGATGCACTTAATACCACCTCAAAGGGTGGCAGTAAATGTACCCACATGCCAGCATGGTAGCAACATTCTACCATGTTCTACCAGGAGTGGAGGAGTGGCCTAGTGGTTGGGGCAAGGTACTTCAGGCCGGAGGGTCGGGGGTTCAAATCCCACTAGAGGACAGCAACCTTGGGCCGGAAGGACTGGGGTTTCTAGTCCCAAAGGTGCTCCTTGTTGTCTTGGGCAAGCCACTTATCCCTCCATAGCCCATGTTCCCTGTAAAATAGTTATCTCCAAGTTATAATGCCCTGTTCAATGTAATTTCAGTTTGTTCAATGTAAACCGCCTTGATATCATGAAAGGCGGTATATAAGAAATGTTAAATAAATAAAACATTCTAATAGCAGAGAAATGGGCATGCCCCCTAAAGTTAGTGCAGGCCTCCACACTATTTTTGCAGTTCAAATGCATACCAGGGGCATGCCCTTTAGTAAAAATGCTTCTCTATGATTAAAGTTAGTCCTTCAGTTTGGTATCCTTGAGAAGTTAGTTCCTAAGAAAATAGGCAAGTCCCACTGTAGGCCGGCACTGATTCTACCAGTGAAATCCTTGCAGTTCCTATATTGGTTTTGACATTGGAGGCTCCTATAAGTAAGGTGCATCCTTCAGTTTCTGGGGACCTAACAGAGATACAGATGATTAACTGGTGCAGCCATCTGCAGAATAAACTTGAGTCTTCTCCAGGACCAAGCAGGAAGTCAGTCCTCACTTATGGGTGACATCGGCGCCGATGGAGCCCTCGTGCGGAGCATTTCCCCAGCTTTCTAAGAAAGCCTTTGGGAATACTACACGCATGCGCGGTCCCCTTCCCGTCTAAAGGTGCCATCTTGCTCAGTCTCTCTTTTTCCGTGGAGCCCTTCGGACGTTTGTCCTAGTCACCCGGAAAAAGTTGACTTTTTCTTGAAGATTTCTTCACTTTTTCTTCGAGTTCGACACCGGTTCCCCTTCCCGCCGGGTTCGGTACACCGGTATCGAGCCTGTTCTCTATTTTTTGGTTTTTGCACCTTCGTGGCTGGCGTTCGCGCCCTTTTTTCTGTTTTTCCCTGGAAGGCCGGTCTTTTGTCCTCGCGGGGGCCCTTTTTTCCCCGATGGCTTCCAGTGGTTTTAAGAAGTGTGATCGGTGCAAGAAACTAATGTCTCTCATGACATAAATGACTGCTGCCTTCGGTGCCTCGGCCCAGATCATGACCCGATGATCTGTGGCCCGTGTGGTAAAATGTCCACCAAGGCACTTCGAAGCCGTCAGCACCAGAAGGAAAGGATTTTTTCAGATTCTGCCTCCGGTCGGGCCCAAACCTCGCCGGAGGCCTCGACGTCTCGGGAGTCTGTTCCCGAGCATCGCTGGGGTTCCTCGGACAGGGGGTCCCCCGACCGGGAACGCAAGAGGAAGAAGCGGCTCGTGAGGGTGGCGTCGGAGGAGGTCCCTGGTCCCTCGAGGGCCAGGTCTAAGACCCTCGACCGCCGTCCCGGGTCTTTGGAGCAGGAGAAGCCATCCAAAGTACCTCATATAGAGCCGGAGACCGTCGGACACATAAGTCCTGTAGTCCTCGTGGACTCTACTCCGAGGGAGCCGACGTCGGGCCCGGCGCCGCCGGGGCCCGAGTTGGTGGCTGCTGAGTCTCCTGAGCTTGGACTCAGGCTGA
Organism: Ichthyophis bannanicus; assembly: GCA_033557465.1. Taxonomy (NCBI): domain Eukaryota; kingdom Metazoa; phylum Chordata; class Amphibia; order Gymnophiona; family Ichthyophiidae; genus Ichthyophis; species Ichthyophis bannanicus. The sequence continues at coordinate 1,769,542,706 of CM066031.1, forward strand.
CAGTCTTGGAGTGCAGATTGTCTGCCTTCATGGAGCAGCAGCGGGTACTGATGGCCAGCCTTGCTGGTGCATCTGCCCTGACCACCGGGACATCGACGTCGAAGTCGATCCCGGAGACCGAGCCGATACTCGAGACCATGAAGGCTCGAGGTCATCCTCGGTCAAGGTCTCCCTCGACCTCCCGCTCGGAACCGAGGGCGTCGACGCCGGTGCCTTCTGCGTCGGGGCGGGTGCCACCTCGACCTGCGCGGTCGGAGCCCCTCGACTCCTCTTCTGATGAGTCAGTCTGGGAGACAGAGGATGATGAGTCCTCCGATACCTCCTGGACTCGGTGCATCCCGTCGGACTCACCGCAGTCCGAGCCCCGGAGTAGGTCCCCTCCAGAGGACACCCGGTTCTCGGAGTTCGTGCGGGACATCGCCAATGCCTTGGCGATTCCCGCCGACCCTGAGGAGGAGCCTCGAGCCGAGGAGCTCGAGGCCCTCCACTATGACTCTCCTCCGAAGGAGGCCTTTATTGTGCCGGTTCCTCCGATGCTGGAACGGCTCCTCTTCCGGATGTGGGAGGCACCGGCCTCGGTGCCGGTCTTGAGCAAGCGGGTCAATTCCATTTATGGACTCCGTAAGAGCCCTGGCTTCCAAAAGGCGCAGCTGCCGCAACATTCCATGGTGGTGGAATCGGCCATGCATCGACTGAAGAGCCAGAAGATACACTCTGCGGTGCCCCCCGGTAGGGAGGCCCAGAACCTGGATGCCTTCGGCAGAAAGTGCTTCCAGGGCTCGATGCTTGCTTGCCGTGTCCAGTCATACCAGCTGTACATGGGCATGTTTCTCCGAGACCTGGCAAAGGAGCTTGCCGGGTTCTCTGCTGGTCTTTCCGGGGAACCTTTGCAGAGGTTCTAGTCTTTGTCTTCAGGAATCCGGGACTATTCCAAATTCATGTCCCGAGTGGCCTACGATGGCTTCGAGGCTTCGGCTCGTGTGGCAGCCGCCGGCATCGCTGCAGTCATCGGACCTCGAGCCTTGAGTTCAAGACAAGTTGGTCGATGTCCCTTGCCGAGGTGAGAACCTTTTTGGCAAACCCATGGCCGAGAAGGCCGCTGAGCTTGAGACCGAGCACCTGACCAGGACTAGGCTGTCCAGAAAGACTTCTGCCCCTTCTCACAAAAAGAAGGGCTCGGGTAAAAGTCCTTCTACCCGAGAAAGGTGTCTGCCTACAAACCTTTCCCGCAATATCAGGCCTCCCTAGCTCCCCCTCAGGGGCAGCAGGCCAAGGGGCAGGGACATGGGCCCCGTAGGCAGAAGATCCCCAAGCCTCCGGCTCCTGCTCCTACCCAGCAGGGAGGGGGTTTTTGACTCCCAAGGCATAGCCTCTCCGCCCCTGCTGTCCCATCCCTGCACAGGAGGTCGCTTAGCCCTGTTTGCCCACAGGTGGCCACCCATTACAGGGGATGCTTGGGTCTTAAGCATCATCCACCAGGGCTATCTGCTTTATTTCCAACAGCTACCTCCTGTCTACTTTCCAGGAGAACCCCTGAGGCCTCTCCTGCACACCAACCTCCTCCTCCAAGAACTTCAGTGTCTGCTTCTGGACAAGGCAGTGGAGCCTGTACCTCCTCACCTACAGGGGCACGGCTTCTACTCCAGGTATTTTCTGGTGCCAAAGAGAACAGGAGGCCTAAGGCCTATCCTAGACCTCAGAAACCTCAACAAGTTCTTGGAGAAAGAGAAGTTCAAGATGCTTACTCTTGGAACACTTCTGCCCTACCTCCAGCAGGGAGACTGGCTATGCTCCTTAGATCTTAAGGATGCGTACACTCACATCCTCATTCATCCAGACCACAGAAAGTACCTCAGGTTCGTGGTGGGAGGAAACCACTACCAGTACAGAGTGCTGCCCTTTTGGCCTAACTTCCACCCCATGGGTCTTTACAAAGTGCCTAGCTGTGGTGGCAGCCCACTTGAGGACTCAAGGAGTTTTTGTCTTCCCCTATCTGGACGACTGGCTCATCCGGGGTCAGACTTACCAAGAGGCCAGGCAGGCCACCTTCAGGACTGTCACACTCCTTCAAGACCTAGGCTTTGTCATAAACTTCGCAAAGTCCACTTTGCTCCCCTCCCAGAACCTCGAGTTCATAGGAGCACGGCTGGACTCTCTGCAAGCAAGGGCTTACTTGCCAGAGGACAGAGCTCAAAGACTCATGGAGTTGGCGTCCCGGTTTCTCAGTCTGCCAAGGGTTCCTGCCAGGCTCTGTCTGCAACTCCTGGGACACATGGCATCAACTGTGCATGTGACCCCCAATGCCTGCCTCCACATGAGGCCTGCACAGTGGTGCCTCAGAACTCAGTGGAAGCAGGCCATAGGGAGCCTAGCAGACACAGTAAGGGTGTCAAAACCCTTCCTACATTCTCTTCAGTGGTGGCTACACCCCCCCAACTTAATGCAGGGGGTGCCTTTTCAGGTGCCTGCCCCCACAGTGGTGTTGACAACCAATGCCTCCTTACAGGGCTGGGGTGCACACTGTCAAGAGAGCTGCACCCAAGGCCTCTGGTCCCCATGGGAAGCCACGCAACTGATCAACCTGCTGGAACTGCGGGCTATTCGCTTAGCCCTCAGGGCTTTTTCTCACACCTTGGCCCACCAGTCTGTTCTTGTTCAGACGGACAACCAAGTAGCCATGTTCTATGTGAACAAACAGGGCGGCACTGGATCCAGGCCTCTCTGCCTGGAAGCACAGGCCCTTTGCTCTTTTGCCCTCAGGCACCAGATGTTGCTGAGGGCTGTTTATCTACCTGGCCAGGAGAACTTTCTGGCAGACCGCTTAAGCAGAATTCTGCAGCCCCACGAATGGCAGCTGCACCCTTTGGTGGTTCAACAGATTTTCCTAAAATGGGGACTTCCATCCATGGATCTCTTTGCCAGTCCCCTGAATCACCAACTGCCCAGGTTTTGTTCCGGCAACCACATCCTCTAAGGGTGGCGGCGGATGCCTTCCTGATTTCTTGGTCCCAGGGCCTGCTTTATGCGTTTCCTCCCACACCTCTGGTGGCCCGAACCTTGTTCAAGATTCTCAGGGACAAGGCCTCAGTACTTCTGGTTGCTCCCAGGTGGCCGAGGCAGCCCTGGTTCCCTCTATTACTTTAACTGGCAGTGGAGACACCCATGCCTCTGGCATTCCAACCCGACCTTCTATTTCAGGATCAGGGTTTCCTTCTGCATCCCAATCTCAAATCTCTCCATCTGATGGCATGGAGGCTGCAAGGGTAGTCTTGGCTCCCTGGGGTCTACCTCAAGAAGTGGAAGAGGTGGTCTTGGCCTCTAGAAAGCAATCCATCAAGAAAACCTATGCCCTAAAGTGGAGAAGGTTCTCCTTGTGGTGTTAGCAACGCAAGGAAGATCCTTTCAACTGCACTGTGCTAGTAGTGCTCCAGTACCTACTGCACTTCTCCAATCAGGGCCTTAAGTTCAATTCTGTTCGGGTCCACCTCTCTGCTCTGGCAGCTCATCACTCTCTGGTGGAGGGACACTCTTTGTCAGTTCACTCTTTGTTGTCCCGGTTTCTTAGAGGCTTGCTCTTGCTCAAGCCTCCTCTCCGTCCACCAGCCCCTGAGTGGGAGTTGAATGTGGTCTTGCAGCAACTGACTCGCCCACCTTTTGAGCCCAAGGCTACATGTCCTTTGCGCTTCCTATCCTGAAAGACTCTATTCCTAGTGGCCTTGACCTCGGCCAGGCGAGTGAGTGAACTTCAAGCCCTGGTCTGTGACAGGCCATACACTCGCTTCTATAGAAACAGGGTAGTCCTTAGGACTCATCCTAAGTTCCTCCCCAAGGTTGTCTCCTCTTTCCATCTCAACCAAGAGGTGGTTCTTCCAACATTCTTCCCTAGGCCCCATGCAAGCCGGGCTGAAACAGTCCTGCATACCCTGGACTGTAGGAGGGCCTTGTCCTTCTACCTTGAGCGTACGCAGGGGCATAGAAGGGCTACTCAGCTCTTCGTATCTTTTGACCCCAATAACTTGGGGGTACCTGTGTCCGAGCGTACCTTGTCCATCTGGGTGGCTGACTGTATCACCTGGACTTACAGGGCAGCTGACCTTCCTTTGCAGGGTCGGGTCACGGCCCACCGTGTCAGGGCAATGGCTGCCTCAGTAGCTCATCTCCGCTCTGTACCGTTGGCAGATATCTGCAGGGCTGCAACTTGGTCCTCAAGCCAGACTTTTGCGGTCCATTACTGCCTGGAGAGGGAGTCCCGTAGGGACAGTGCTTTCGGTCAGGCAGTGCTCCAGAATCTCTTTGAGGTTTAGGCAACTCCTACCCTCCAGCCCTCTGGTTGGGCCACCCGTGGGGGTATGTTTCAGTGAAATCCTTTCTCTGATGCTGAGGCTAGAGGGAGCTCTTTTTTCAGCTCTGGGCCCCCGGTAGCCTGAAGCTGGGGAGTCCCATAAGTGAGGACTGACTTCCTGCTTGGTCCTGGAGAAAGAGTAGTTACTCACCTGTAACAGGTGTTCTCCAGGAGCAGCAGGAATCAGTCCTCACAACCCTCCCTCCTCCCCTGGGAGTTGCAGTTGTACATAGTTCATTTTTACATTTTTGTGTGCTGTTTTTTAGCTATGTCATTTGACTGAGCAAGATGGCACCTTTAGGCGGGAAGGGGACCGCGCATGCGTGTAGTATTCCCAAAGGCTTTCTTAGAAAGCTGGGGAAATGCTCCGCACGAGGGCTCCATCGGCGCCGATATCACCCATAAGTGAGGACTGATTCCTGCTGCTCCTGGAGAACACCTGTTACAGGTGAGTAACTACTCTTTCTGTATGTCCTGCTTTCTAATAAAAAAAAAGTCCTTGTGCAAGGCTTCTATGCTGGGCCTTTCTTAAGAGGCAGTTTGCAGGAAAGGAAGGTCTGACAAGAGAGGAGATTACAGATGAAACATCTGATACCCAGAAGAGCTTGCCTCAGCAAGTAGGAAGAAGGCTACAGAGCTGTTTAGTTTGGGGAAAAATGTATTTCAGATGTTTTAGGCCTGGATGTCATTCAAAGAGTTACCTCATAGAACTTGCCTGCCTGCCAAGGGGCTTTTTCATGAACTTGAGAATTTCCCAGAAAAAGAGAGAGAGAGCCATCATACCTTTTCTTGTGACATAAAAGTACATGGATTTGTTCCAAAAGTTTTTTTATTCCCAAAGAAATCCAGGAGATCCATTCCCATTATGGGCATAAAACAACAAAAATGTCTTTGTGGATTCAGCACTGCATGATGGAATACCTTCATTGTTTATATCAAGCAGTTTTATCAGGAGACTTCCTGTGCTCTTAAGATATGCAGGATGTATACCTGTAAACTATATAACAGGCACCTGAGAGGTCTCCTTCCCTTCCGCCATATTTTACCCTCAGGACTCCCCCTCATAAAATTCATGTTCCAAAAATAATGCACCAACACTTGATGATGGGATTAAATGGACCACATTTTTATTTGTTCTATTTAAGTCTAAGCCAAGTTGGAGGGGCAAACCTGCTTGGGGTTCTTTGCTCTTTCCCCATTTTCCCAGTCTCATCCTCTGAGCTGGATCTATAATTGGCCACCACAGCCCCCAGTGCAGGCTATCTCTGCCACTTGTCAATTGCACCCTCCTGCACTTCCACCCTGCGAGACACCATCCAGGTGCAGCCTTCAAAGCACCCTTCCAGTCAGTCATTCTTTATCCTGCATTTTTCCTATTGAACCATACAAATCATCTACTATTTTCATATTCCCATTGACCGTAATGCTTCATCTATGTCGTTCAACCTAGTAACAATGCCCAATCAACAAGTTTTGGGCCTCAGACACTTGTCCATCACTGTAGACCAGTGCATCTCAACCATTGTACCATGGCACGTTGATATTCCTTGGTGGTGACAGGGGCATAATTAAGCATGGGTGTTGCCCCAGTGTCTCAGAGAACAGCTCTCTACTTCCTGCTCAGGACTCTTCTCGCCAGCATGTAGAGAACAAGAGGGGGGAGGTGCCGAGTCTGGAGCAGATAGAGCAAAGAAGGAGCTGCCTTGCTCCATAATCTGCCCTTCTCCTTTAATCATTTATGCAGTGGAGGGATACGACTGGATCAGGCTCTGCACCCCAGAGGAGAACCCCTACTCTCCCTGTTCCAGCCCCATCTCTGTAAAGTGGCATATGTTCCACAGCATTTATGTTGGTTTTCTTCAGGGGCATATGGGGCGAGATGGGCACAGATGGGAGCAGGGATGTGGCCAACGATTACATTTTCTAGTAATAATCTATTTGGGAAATATTACACATGAAGGCAAAGCAATTTAAGACTGGACATTGGAGGAGGAGGGTGAAATATATTTATCTCCAGGAACAAGCAGGAATGAGTCTTCACATATGTGTACGTCAGTACCGATGGAGTCTGCGCGGGAACGCTTCCCAGCGTCCAATCAAAGAGCTTTTGGAAGCATCCCACCACGCCTGCGTGCTGCCTTCCCGCCTTTCCCAACTGCCTCTCCTCAGTTTTCGTTTTCCGCAGAGCCGGCAGGACGTCCTCCTGTCACCGCAGAAAATTCTTGTTTTATTTCTTTAGTTTTCTTGTGGTCGCGGCTGTCTTCCTGACGCCACCGGTACCGCCGGTGTTTTCTTTTCTTTTCTTGTAAAATCTTCCTTTTTCACGGGATATTTTTTCTTCATAGTGTCCCGCGGTTTCTTAGGCCTTCAGGCCTCTTCTTTTCCTTCATGGAACCGCCAGCCACTTTCTCCAAGAAATGTTCAGACTGTGGCGGTACAACTTTATTTTTAGACCCTCGAAGTCGGTGTCTAACCTGCTTGGGTCCTGACAACAGTTTGGTGAGAAGAGGTTTTCAACATCGAGGTTCCCTCGATACACGGTTTCCCTCCAACTTTGGGGCCCCGTCCCCCCCTTCTTCCACACAGGATCAGGTAACCCACAAACAGTCTGTTAAGACTAGCCAGCTCTCGAGTGGTAGGTCTCATGCACAACATGTAGACGGCTCCGGCCTTGCCCTCGAGGGCCCACTGGCTTCAAAACCCCGGCGGGAGTCTTCGGTCTCCAAAGCCTTTCAGGGGTTTCAGGTTGTTCCTGGGGTTCACCCCTCATAGAAGATACCTGTGCCGTGTCCGGTGGTGGCAGCCGCTTCGAGCGGTACCGATACCCTGGCATCGGCACTGGTGTTGGATGAGACACTCCTCACCATGGATGGTCATCTGGTGTCCTCGGTGCCTTCGGGACCGGTGGATACACTCCAGACTGACTTTCCATTATCGGTACCAGCACCGATACTACCACCGACTTCGGTACCCTCCAGACGTGCATCGATAGCCTCGCTTCTTTCGATGCCGAGTCTCGAATCGATCTCCAGTCTGGAGGACTGCGTACCGACTCGCCTTAGTACCGGCTCTCGGCGGTACCGAAGGCTCGGTTCCGATGATTCGGATCCGCAACTCTCGGTTCCCTCGAGGCCGATTGAGTTGCCCTCGATGCCGAGTTTGGAATCGATCTCTATTCTGGGCGACTGGGTACCAATACGCTTTGGTACCGACACTGATCGATACCGGTGGCTCGGTACCGAGGACAGTGCCCGGAGGTTTTCGGTTACCTCGGTACCGATTGAACGGTCACTGATGACTGCTCCGATGTCTCTGTCGGGTTCGACTCCGACATCGGTACCGGTATTGGCATCGGTAACGGTATCCACAGTAGCATCGTGGCCAACTCCTTCCATGCTTTTTTCAACAGGATTGCTCCCTTCTATACCAAGCTTGGAGTCGATACCTGGCATGGACAATGTGGTAATGACAGTCGCTGCTCCTGACAGCCAGTACCGGCGACCATCCTTTAAGCATTCCACACTGCACTCTGCAGGATCTTCTATTCCTATATATCTGGATAGCTCTGTCGGTGCTCAGGCTAGTTCTTCAGATCTAACCTGTCCAAGGGAGAGTCCTGTTGGGGATCCCTCTTTTCAGAGTTTCCTCCTGGATATTGCAAGATCTCTTGCCATTCCTATCCCAGGACATGATCCTGCACAAGGCTCTGTTTCTACCAAAGCAAAGGAGAACATAATGCTTCCTTTGCATCATTCCTTGCAGGATCTCCTTCTAGGAATGTGGGAAACACCTTTAAGGGTACCCCCACCTTCCAGAGCAACTGATCTCTGATATCAGGTGCCCCCCTTTCCAGGGTTTCAAAAGACTCAACTTCCTCATCATTCCATAGTAGTGGAATCAGCAATGCGGCGGGTAAAGAGTAAGAAAAAGCACTCTTCTTATCCGCCAGGTCGTGAATCTAAGACACTAGATGCCTTTGGACGTCAAACCTTCCAGACATCTATGCTTTCTGCAAGAATTCTCTTATATATATTTTCTATATGAGTCTATCTCTTGAGGAGGTCACAAAGCAATTACATCTTTTGACTCCTTCCCTTCCAGAGTCCAAGAGTGCAGACTATTCTTCACTGCTCAAGCATCTCCAGAATATCTCTTGGTTTCTTACTCGTGCTTCCCTAGACTCTTTTGAGTCTGTTAGCAGGACTTCTGCTATAACTATAGGGGCACGACGTAGAGCCTGGCTCCAAGCTTCAGACTTGGACAAATGGGCACAGCACAGACTGGGACATACTCCTTGCACTGGAGACAATCTTTTCAACAAGGAGTCTTTACGTCAGGTTACTCAGTTGTCCACTGACTTACCTGTTCCTAGGGGCTGTTCTGCACCTTCTTCTGTCCCAGTAGGTAGGAAATGTCCTGCCAAACTTTCTTCCCATAGGAGAAGAAGGTTTTATGCATCATCTGCCCATCATACAGATGTTCCCAAACAGGGGAAGCATCGTCCTGTTCTGCAGAGTTCAACCTCTCGCCAGGCTTAGCAAACCCAGCAACCACAGGGTTTCTGATCAATTCATCAGATGCTTGTGACTCTTGGGATTAGAATCTGCAGTTGCTTCTTCTCAAAAGAGACAATCCACTGCTGTCATTCTAAATCCTAAACATGGATCTCTTCCCGAAAGACATCCATTCTTTCTATGTTCTATGAGCTGTCAGGATGTTCATGCTTCTAGGTCACAGGGTTCTCCTCTTCTTCCTGCTAGGGAAAGAGGTCTATCCACTATCAAACAATAGATTCCTGTGCCAGCATGTCTTTTTTCCTTTCTATAAACTTACTACTTTGTAAGTTTTCTTCAGCTCCATTCTCTTTACCCTCTTACCAGGTTTCTCCTCTGTAAGAGCGGTATTGCTTCACTGGAGGCTTTTTCTTCAGCCTCTCTAGTTTTCTTACTTTTCCAGTGCGGAATTCTCTTCTCTGAGTTGACTCCTCTTTTTCAATCTTGCTTTGAAGCAGTGCATCAGACACGTCCAGAGTTTTCTACTCTTGCTTTGTCTGTTCTTTCTGTTTTTAAACAGTACCATTCTTTCTGCTGTCTGGCAAGCAGCTGCCAATGCAGGAGCCTTAATGTTTGGACCACTGGTTCTTGTCCACCAGCAACCAGATTTGTCCTCCACTAACATTCTGTCTGGTCTTAGTAGTGGCTCCAAGTCAGTGCTGTCATCTGTCTTGGAAAGCTTTTCACTACAAGCTTGTTGGATTGTCTTCTCTTTCTGCCATCTCCATTCCCCTGGGTTTGGCAGCATAGTTGACATAGGTACTGGCTCTCCTGCAGCCAGTTCTATCTCCTCATTCTCCTGCATCATGCTCTCTGCAATTCTACAGAGAAGCTCTCCACTATGGGCCCTTGCTAGAGAGCATGGGTTTTTTTTTTTCTCCAACAGCTATACTAGATGGTTGAAAAAGGCTTTTTCAGTCATGTCTCCCATGACTAGAAAAGTTCTCCTTTTTAATATAAAGGACATAGGCCTCCTCTTATGTGAAAGCTTAAGGAGTTGCTAATTCCCTGCTTTGGTCCATAGTATTTCCAATCGTGAATATGTTTTCTCCTTCAGCTCTTCCTCATGGTAAGAACGCATGATACCTTTTTGCCATTAAGCAGGTCAGCATGGTATCTCATTCCTATGCGTCTTCTGTTCACTTCCCATGCTAGAGTTCTAGAATACTTGGGACTTGCTGGCTGCAGACTGATATCATCCTCTGCTTGTCACGTAACCATCCTGGTTATTCTACTACCTAGCATCCCTGTAGCCATAACCAGTGGGAATTGATTCTCTATATATCTTCTCAAGTAGGTTCCACCTTCTTGTTATTAGATGAATCTTTCCTCTCCACATTTTCCTATGTGAATACCTTTTTGTAGGCATATCTCTGTCTGCTTCATTGCAGACTTCCATATAGAGGCCTATATATTCATACCTATAGCAGACATCTTACAGATGTCTATGTCTATCATTTGTGTGTATTTTATGCCCTTCATATCTCACTATAGATATATTCTCATATATCTATATGTTGATATACATATATATATATATATTTTATTATCGGTAGATATGTATTCTGCTTTATCTACCTGACTGTCGAGGCTCATATAGCTATATGATTCTGACAGATGGGCTTTACCCATACTTATGCTATCCAGCATGTTTTGGGGTCCTACACTCACAACCACTTTGGTGGTAGTTAACACCTACCATAACCTTAAGGTTAGGTACCTCTGAAGCTCTCCATGTTCCAATATCTGTCCCAGCTGACTTCATTTAGGAGAGACATTGTGGATCTTCAGCTCATCACAGGCTCTAACGCCTCCGGCGTTTGTCCTTTCTTTTGGGATACAAGGGCTTCCCATACCCTTTCTCCCCACAAGGACTGGGCCAGTTTGTCCAAATCGGTTAGCCTTTCTCTTTTTGTTCCAAAGAGTGAGCCACTCTGCCGCCAAAAGAGTTCGGCTTTTATCATAAAGCCTTCCGCTGAAGGCCCACCGTTTTTGTACTACCCCAGTTTTTCCTACTGGGGTTACCTGTTACCTTTCAGGATTCTGACCTCCATTGCTTTTCCTACAGGTTTACTACCTCCACTTACAGTGAGGTCCTTCTCGAGGTTCCTCTACTGGGTTCCCCAGTAGATCCGATGAACCTCCATACTTCTCTGAAGTCCTGTTAGGGGAGGTCCATATTGCAATATTTTTTCTTTGCAATATCATTGATGACAATTATCATCCACACATGGACTCCTTGTTTGCAATCCTATGCTAGGTTAGCTGTTCCACAGCATCTTTCTTTCTTCAACTCCTGCCCTCTATCCTCAGGATGCCTGGTGTTGTGGGGGATAGCATGTTCCAACCTATGACATGCTGGGACTCCAGGCATCTCAGCTTGGGAGTCCCCATATGTGAAGACTCATTCCTGCTTGTTCCTGGAGATAGCACAGTTACTTATCTGTAACAGGTGATCTCTGGGAACAGCAGGAATAAGTCTTCACAACCCACCCACCTCCCCAGGAGTTGTATCTCTATCTATCTTTCCTTTCCTCTCTCTCTCTTTGTCTCAGCTTTAAAACTTAACTGAGGAGAGGCAGTTGGGAAAGGCGGGAAGGCACGCAGGCGTGGTGGGATGCTTCCAAAATCTCTTTGATTGGACGCTGGGAAGCGTTCCCGTCAGACTCCGTCGGTACCGACGTACCCATATCTGAAGACTTATTCCTGCTGTTCCCAGAGATCACCTGTTACAGGTAAGTAACTGTGCTATACAAGCTTGAGGACTCTGTAATCAACCAGCCCTGGAATGTCCTTGCCTGCACTCCCATGCAGCACCGAGTGGTTTCCATGTCCTGTTTCAATGGGCACAAATCTGTAGTCTGAATCTAATAATAGGAGTGCTAATAAAGCAAGGGGGGAAGGGGCTGGACCAAATCTGAAGAAACACGAAATGCATTCCTGTTGAATGGGAGCTGCGGCAGGAACAGTGAAGGCTGATTATCCATAATGGAGGGGAGCATATGGGCAAATACAAATTGGGACCTTCGCACATTATCTTTGTTTGGATAATAAAAGCAATGCAGAAAATGGCGCTTACCTTTATTTCTTAGACTCTGGGCAGTAAGTTTCCAGAGCTTGAATGATCTGGGTTGTGGGCCATTCCTTCATTTACAGTGGTATTCCATAGAATCTGAGCAGGCCATGTGGGCCCCATGACTAAGCAGTGCCTGTGGTCATAGTAGCCAGAAGGATGAAGCCAAAAAGGAATGCTCTGGGACCATCTGTTACCTCAAAAGATGTTCTCATGGTCAATCACATATATTCACCAGAGGTAGTAATTATTATAGTAGGTGTAAAGACTTGGCTAAATGACACGCAGAAATCCAATTGAATTTGGGAGGTTGGGTTGTCTATAGCAGTGCTTCTCAATTTTTTCTTTTTTTTTCTTTTTGATTTTATGGCACACTGAGTTTGTTCATTCCTCACAGCACACCAAATCTCATTCTGTATGATCCTCATTCTCAGTCCCTCCCACTAGCAACAGCATAAAATAAAAATAAATTTAACTGTCTCTTGTATCTCAACAAATAGGGGTGATCTGTACGGAACGGTGGGTATGCCCTTAAGCAAAGGCATGGGGAGGGGTGCCCTGCACAGAGCGGCAGGTGCACCTATTCTTGCCATCTTGATAGGCAGACTAGATGGACCATGTTAGTCTTTATCTGCTACTAGCAAAAGAGCAGCACTTTTTACCTGTGTGGGTTTTAATCTGCTGGCTTCAGTCTGTGCAAGTATGTGAGGTCATACACTCAGACATCAGAGTGAGGCTTGAAAAAGACATATACAGGTAAGAAGCACTGCTCTCCTTTTACCAGTGAGAGAGAAGGTGAGGGGTTAAGGCTACTAGATTTCTGGTAAGTGAATCTGGGATGTTTGTTCTCTATAGTGCTAGTTCTATGCAAGTATTTCTGTTTAATGGTACGATGGGGGAGTCCACTGGAATATCTCCATAGAAAACTGTAATAACCTACTCTCAAACCATATCTAACAGCACATTCTTTGAAGTTTTGTTATCACAAAATATTTATAGGCCCGATATAAAAGCCTCAGGGCTGGCAGGTATGTCCTGCATACCAGAGAATTAATTATGCACCACAAAAAAAATCATCCAACACAATCCAGCTATTCCCAACACGTAAATTCTATGTAGAAGATACCTTCAGAGAATTTAGCTGTGATCTAGAGCATCCAATTTACTCGAGGAGCCGAACAGCAACTAGATTAAAAACTAAAAATAAAATGTTGTTTTCTATCTTTCATAGAAACTGGATGCTGTAGATCATAGAGAAGAGCCATAAAAAAGTAAAGGGGCTGGAAGGATGCCCCTATGAGGAAAGGCTTAAACGTTTAGGGCTCTTCAACCTGAAAAAGAGACAGATGAGGGGAGATATGATAGAGGTCTATAAATGGAGTGGAACATAGATCAATTGTTTATGCCATCAGAAAGTAGAAAGACGAGGGGACATGCAATGAAGCTACAGTGTAATCCATTTAAGACTAAGAGAAAAGATTTTTTTCACTCAACACATAATCAAACCCAGGAGCCATCTCTGCCCAAGCGGGGCACGTGACAGTGCAAATTTAAGTTCGCGCCGGCAGGCGCGCGGTCCTTTCTGCTCCCTCCATCTTCCTCAGCTCTCCCCAGTCGGGGGATTGAGCCGCCGGAAAGCAGGACCAACCCAGGAGCCATCTCTGCCCAAGCGGGGCACGTGACAGTGCAAATTTAAGTTCGCGCCGGCAGGCGCGCGGTCCTTTCTGCTCCCTCCATCTTCCTCAGCTCTCCCCAGTCGGGGGATTGAGCCGCCGGAAAGCAGGACCAACCCAGGAGCCATCTCTGCCCAAGCGGGGCACGTGACAGTGCAAATTTAAGTTCGCGCCGGCAGGCGCGCGGTCCTTTCTGCTCCCTCCATCTTCCTCAGCTCTCCCCAGTCGGGGGATTGAGCCGCCGGAAAGCAGGACCAACCCAGGAGCCATCTCTGCCCAAGCGGGGCACGTGACAGTGCAAATTTAAGTTCGCGCCGGCAGGCGTGCCCGCGCCTGAGGGCCTCGCTAGAGGGCCCTTTGGCGTGGCCCTTAGGCGAGGACCACTAAAAGTAATCTGCCTATAGTCCGTTACCTCCTATCCAACTGCTCCATACCCACTGCTCCCTTTAGTCGGTGTGGGTTTGAGCAGGAAACGACCCGATACCGACACCGCAAGCAAGGACTAAAGACACTCAACAATACTCAAGGAAAATCTACATAAGCATAAAGCTTGAGCTCCCTCGAGGTTGAGCTCGCTCCCATCTTCCTCCAGACAACCCGCTGATACAGCAAGTATACCACAGCTATATGTTCAGTTGTTGTTTGAATCTGCCAACACACCTAGTCATCACGTTTCTTCTCATATGGCTGTTAAAATCTAATTAAAGTATCCATTCATCCTTGCTACAATTAATAGTATCTATAACCCTTTACCTGCTACATGCTTCTCTGATGCATTGATGCCAGTAACTTTCACACACGTATACTAATTGTCACTAATATATGCTTAATTACATACTGTTGTCAGTATTCACTAATTCTGTTCTTTCTTATATACTGTTGTCAGTATACAATAATAATTTCATTTCTTGATTTAACAATACTGTTGTCAGTAATCTAACTTCTTTATTCCATATACTTGATTCCATATACTGTTTGTCAGTAGCTAATTAATACTACTTGATTCCATATACTTTTGTCAGTAGCTAATTAATACTACTTGATTCAATATACTGTTGTCAGTAGCTAATTAATACTTGATTCCATATACTTTTGTCAGTAGCTAATTAATACTACTTGATTCAATATACTGTTGTCAGTAGCTAATTAATACCTGATTCCATATACTTTTGTCAGTAGCTAATTAATACTACTTGATTCAATATACTGTTGTCAGTAGCTAATTAATACTACTTGATTCCATTTACTGTTACCAGTACCTAACTACTTTAATCCTATTGTTGTTAGTAACTCTCATTTTTACAGTCAGTAACCTGCATTTCTTACAGTCATCGGAAATTCCAACATGAATTATAAAAAAATGCTACTTTTTACCTTGAATATCACCTTATACATCGCCAGCCTACTATTCTCTCTATAACCCCCTCCCTGCTAACGCTTTCACCCCACCATTGAACCTCCCAGAGTTCTCTCACATTCATGTTATCCCTCATCGTCAGAGACATAACACTCATCAACTATTCTTAGGAAATTCTAAGATAAATCACCACAGACTGATTCAGATAAAGACATCTTCTAAAACCGACCACATAAATACAGGCAATGCTTTCACACACATATCCCTCATCCTCATCAACGCTAGGTCAGCTAGAAATAAAACACCTATCATTACAGACCTAATTAATACAGAAAACCCAGACCTACTATGCATTACTGAGACATGGTTAACAGAATCTGACTCAGTCTTGTTAAATCAATTAAAAGTTCAAGGATACTCCATCTTCGCCTGCAATAGAAAACATACAAGAGGAGGAGGTGTTCTTATATTAGCTAAATCTAATCTCGGGTTATCCTCTGCTATATGTGAAAACCCTGATGACACAAATATACTCAAAATTGAAAATAAGGACATAGCAATCTGCTTGATATACAGACCTCCGACCGCAAGTAATCAAAACGTTGACTCCATACTAGAATTGGCTTGCAACTCTACAATAAGGAAACCTCTCATCATGCTAGGTGATTTCAATCTGCCATCTCTCTCTAACAATCAAGAAACAGCTTTCTTAGAAGCGATGGAAGAAATGGGCTTCAAGCAAACAGTTAACCAACCAACTCACACCAAAGGAAACACTCTCGACCTAATATTCATTCCTATCCATTACACAACCTCAGCTCATTATGTCTCACCTTCCACATCTCAAGTCCCATGGTCTGACCACTATCTGATTAGGTTCTCTTTCCACCTCCCACAATACACCAAAGCACCCCTTGTCAATCATCATCAAGGTCAAAGATTTCGACCATTCAATAGAGAAGAGTTTCTTGAATCAGTACTCCCTAGATTGGATCCTCATATCTATAACCTTGATGACGCAATATCCAGCTGGAATACCATTATTGGATCTGCATCAGAACCATATTCAACAAAGATTTACCATAAAATGAGAAAGAATGAAAAATGGTATACTATTGAACTTGCAATTCTGAAGAAAGGTCTTAGAAAAATGGAATCTACTTGGAGAAGGAAAAAAACTCATGAACTCAGAATACAATACTTCTCACTACTCAAAGATTACAAGGATGCGATTAATAAGGCTAAAAAACAATATCACTCTAAAACTTTATCTAAAGCTATTAATCGACCTAGAGAACTATTTGAGATTGTCAAATCGTTAACCAAATCCCCATCCAACAATTCTCACAAAATCTGTATTAACCCGCAATTACTTGCTGATCATTTTGCAAATAAACTCAAACTAAACAGCCATTTCACCCCACCTAGCCTAACTCTTTCAGATAATAACCACCTGGAATGGAAAACCTTCCACCCTATTACCAACAAACTACTACTTCAGACAATCTCCAACCTAAATACAACAACCTCTCTTCTTGATCCCTGTCCAGTGACTTGGATAAAATCAACAAAACAGAACTTGCCTCAGACTTACTAAACATAGTCAACCAATCTCTTCAACAAGGACGTATAGCAGATGTCCTCAAAAGGTCAGCAATTCGACCGCTGTTAAAAAACAAAACTCTAGACGACCATGACCCAACTTCATATCGTCCTATTGCAAGTATTCCATTTCTTGCTAAGATTATTGAAAAGATTGTGCAAACACAACTGCAAGATTATATGGACTCATCAGCTCCATTAGATGAGCATCAATATGGATTTCGCCCTTATCATGGTGTAGAAACACTCCTAACAGCACTATTTGATACAATCATCAGAGGTATCGATAATACCAAGCGAGCCTTTATTCTCATATTCATTGATATTTCCTCTGCCTTTGACACTGTAAACCATAACACGCTCATTTCAAGACTCTCTCAAATAGGCATCAAAGATAAAACCCTTGAATGGTTCACATCCTATTTTACTAACCGGACCCAATATGTGCAAATAGATCGAAATGCTTCATCCCCATTTCCACAAGAACAGGGCATCCCTCAAGGCTCTGCCCTTTCGGCACTTTTGTTTAATCTCTATCTTCAACCCATCTGTTCCATATTTAAACGCTTCAAAATCAACTACCACATCTACGCGGACGACATCATGTTATACTCGCCATTTGATGTGTCAAACCCGGATTATAGTAACATATGTCGTTGCCTCTCTGAAGCTGAACTGTGGCTGAAATCAAGGAATATGAATATTAATTTTAAAAAAACAGAAGTTCTATTTATAACAAGAAACACAAGCTTCACTCCCCCACTTGAAATCAAGATTGGAAAAAAACTCTCTCCCAGTCAAAGATGAGATCAAATACTTGGGAGTCACTCTGGATAAAACCCTCAGCCTCACCAAACATATAAAACAATCTGTAAGAACAATATATTTCAAATTGAGGACAATCCAACAACTTAGACCACTGATAGATAACACTGATTTCAGAACCATAGTACAAACACTTATTACACCACATTTAGACTACTGTAATGGTATTCTTCAAGGGACCTCTAAGAAAAATATTCACACTCTTCAATTAGCCCAAAATGTCACCGCAAGGATTATCTACAAAGCGAAAATTTCAGATCATATATCTCCGATCCTCTACGCTCTCCATTGGCTACCCGTCTCATGCAGAATCATCTACAAGTCCTTAGTCAATACGTTTAAGATCTTTAATAATATAGCACCATCTTTCTTATCTACGCTGATCACCATCCCACATGATAATAGATCGAGACGAAGAATAAACCTTCACACGATACAAGTTCCTGATTCTATTCGAAAAACAAGTCAGAAGACAAGTAACACAGCTTTCTCATACTTCGCTCCTACGCTATGGAACAACCTCCCGATTGAAATCAGAGAAATCAAAGATCTTCAATTATTTAGAAAAAATCTAAAAACCCATCTATTTACTCTGCACTACAATAACCTCCACATTGAAGATAATCCTAACACAGAAAAAAACACCGTTCATCAATCACTCACTGACCCTACTTAGACAAAGCATAAACCTTTCTCACACATTCACATTACTCACCTAGATTAACCTTACCCTTAGAAAGCAATTTGCTTGTCGCTAATGTGAATAACTGTAATTTAATGTAAATATTTGACTTTACTGTTGATGTACTGTTGGTACTATGTTTTGAAACATTATCTAATTAATACCCAGTTCATATGTTCCTACCCCTCCTGTTATCTCATTGTATTTTTAAGTTACACTTAATAGTTGAATGTTCTTTGTTATAAATCTGTTCTATGTAAAATAGTTCTTTGTTCTAAATCTGTTCTATGTAAAATAATAGTGCTCTATTATTAATGTTTGTTACCTGTAAACCGCCACTGATCTCTGGAAGTGGCGGTATAGAAAAGATGTATAAATAAATAAATAAATAAATAAATTTGTTACTGGAGGATGTAATAAAAGCTGTTAGTGTAGCTGAGTTTAAAAAAGGTTTGAACAAGTTCCTGGAGGAAAGGTCCATAAATCATTTGTAAAGAGGGCCCAGGAAATCTGCTGCTTGCCCCATGACAAGCATTGTGGAACCTGCTAGGTACTTTTGACCTGGATTGGCCACTGGGCTTTGATGGACCTTGATCTGACCCAGTCTGGCATATCTTATGTTCTTACCATCTGAGCCTTTGGCCTTGCTGCCACCATGTGCATTAGGCCCATATCATCTTCTGCTTATGTATCTGTATCTGACAGATGGTCTGAAAAAGGGTGAAAGCCTAGAAGCCCTCCCTTCCCATTAGCCATCTGTCGAAGGACCAGGAGCAGATGAACTATACATGATAGATTATCTCTTGCATACCTCTCTAATCTTTCACTCACCCAACATGTTCACTAACCCACACATGCAGCAGGTCATACCCTTGACCTAATCATCTCCTCTCAATTCTTCCTTTCCCCCAACCTTGCTCTCTGCATCTACACTCCCCTGGACCAATCATTACTGTATCTTTTTCTCATTCCCTTTTAATTCCTCCCCACCTCCTAGGTCAACTATGCTCACATTTACCCACACAAACAAGTTCGTAGGATCGCTCCAGAAGCCCTTACCGCTTTTCGCTCATCCAACACTATCTTCCCAGATGGCTTTCACACACTTTCTGTGGACGACCAAGCTCACTTGTGGCATTCCCTCATTGCTTCTGCCCTTGATCGCGTTCACTCCTCTTCGCTGGACACGCTTTACACACAGACATCAGTATCCTTGTTACCATTCTGGCCTGCACCTTCTACATATCCATCTATGTTGTGCTGAATGGTGGTGGAGGAAACAGCAAATCCCTAAAGCTCTACACTAGTTCCACCATTGTCATTGTAACTATCATTCTATGATCTCAGCCAAAAAAGAGTATTACTCCTCTCTCATCACGGCTTCCTCCTCTCAGCCGAAAAAGATGTACCGTATTTTCTGGCGTATAAGACGACTTTCTAAGCCCTAAAAATATGCTCAAAAGTCGGGGGTCGTCTTATACGCCGGTACACATTCTGCGACGTGGCTGTCTCGCTTTGTGTACCGGTACTTCTTATCGATCAACTTAACACCATTCTAAAATAAATAAGCAAACCACCTACAATGAGAAGCTGCAGCTATAACTTACATTTCCAATTTCAGTACATTTTCTTTCAGCGTACAATGACAGTGCCCACGGCTTCCCATAAATTAAAAACACAGGAAAGAGAACCGCTGCGCCCAAACATCCAGCTCCGACCAATCCTAAAAGAGTTGCTAAACTTGACGTTTCACCCTGACCAACTAGCAAGGAAAAAAGGCGGAACATCCGCTAAAGCAGCACCATAGAGAACAAGAAATTGCTAGTGTTGGAACGCCAAGGCAATGTTACCGGTCCTCTTACCTCCGTTTGACTGTTTTCGCCGTGACCGCCTCTCATCAAGCTCAGCCGGAAGCGCGGCTTCAGCTACGAGGAAGAGAACGGACTTAACTTTGGCAGTGCCACTTCAGCGATCGTTGTCTCTGCCGCGGCTGGGACTCTGAAGGACCAGCGAAGCCTCTCAGCGTCAGCGGCCACTGCGACTACCGGCTCCTCACCCAAATAGGTGGGTTCTGGAGTCAGAGTCTAGTGGGCAGCTAGGGTCTGGAAAAAGGGCAACGCGCACAGGATTCTGACCTCACAGACTGGGGGGTGATCCGGCTACGACACGCGATTCGCCTGGGATGCAGAGACTCAAGTGGCTGCTGGTGGGCGCGACCAATCAGGAAGCGGCTGACGTCAGAGCCAGGAAGTGAGCCTGCAGGGAGAGAGCCAGGGAGCTGCAGCTGGAGCAGGTACGGGCCTGATGAATTAGAAAGCATACGGTCTTCACATCCCTTCAAAGTCCCACTTCCCGAATAATCACGGTCAGGGAAATAAATGGGGGCCACGAAAAGAAACAGGCACGTGCTAGACTCTAGTCTCTGCTACAATCCTTTTGCCGAAGAAGAGAGGAGAGGGGGGAAGGGGGGCATACCTCAGATCCCTTAGATTAAATTTAAAAGAAAATAATTCCCCTGACCTTACAATTGAACTACACTGTTAACCCTAAGATTAAATTAAATATATATTGATGAAATATCTATCTGTGTTTAGCACAAAAAAATTGTAGGTAGAGTAGTTCGAATTTAACTTGTAATTTGATTTTAGTTGATTTTTCTAGGAAGTGAAGTGAATCAGTTTGTGGAATGATAGGTAATACTACGTTTTACATTTGAAAATCGCCACTAGAGATGCTAAAATTCATGGTATTTCCTATCGGGGGGGGGGGGCCACTAATGGATCGCCTTTAGCAGAACAAAATCAATCGGCTGTAGAATCTAGTCGATAAATAGCAAACTACGGTATATGCGCGTGCTGTCTCTCTATGTGCACGAGAGTTTTAGTATCAGCTCATAACATCACACACTCCTTGAGAATTATAGTTCTGGAGAACTTCAGATCTATATTAAATACCGCCTGCTTGTCACAGTTTGAATCAAATCTGATGTTTTTTTATTTTTTTTGGTGTGCGCTGGAAGAGGGGTAGTCTTATACGGCAAGTATAGGCCAAACCCCTATATTTTAACAGGAAAAGTAGGGGGTCGTCTTATACGCCCAGTCGTCTTATACACCGGAAAATACGGTATTCTATTCTTTCTCGCCAATCTCAGCCCTCTCCAGCTCTTGCCTCGTCTGAACTGTGAGAATTATTGTCCATAGCAAATATATAATAAATATTTAATCTCCAGGAACAAGCAGGAATGTAGTCTTCACATATGGGTATCATCGGTACTGACGGAGCCTGCGCGGGAACGCTTCCCAGCGTCCAATAGGAAAACTTTTGGGAACATCCCACAGCGCCTGCGTGCTGCCTTCCCGCCTTTCCCAATTGTCCCTCTCCATATCTTCGTTTTCCGCGGAGCTGACAGGTCGCACATCCTGTCACTGCAGAAAAAAATCCCTTCTATTCTTTTCTGTGGTCGTGTCTGCCTTCCCTCGATGCTACACCGGTACCGCCGGTTCTTCTTTCTTTTCTTCTTAAAAAAAAAAAAAAAAAAAAAAAAGCAACTTTCTTCTGGAGTCTTTCCAGTAATCTTCTCCTCAGGTGCCACGTGCCATTTTGGGCACTAGGCCCAACTTTTTCCTTCAAAATGGAAAAACCTGCTTCGGGTTTTAAAAAGTGTTCTAAGTGTAGCGGTACCATCTCGGTCACCGACACCCATGAGTGGTGCCTCAAATGTTTAGGTCCTGACCACTCTATTTCTGAGTGTGTTGCCTGTGGGATGATGTTGAAAAGGGGCCGGCAAAACCGAGCTGCTAAACTTAGTACCCTTTTTCCCTCCGATGCAGCTTCCAGGGCTTCGTCTTTCTCCCATGAATCTCAGGTAACTAAACATAAATCTAGCCGGTCCTCAAAGGGTAGCTCTCCTTCTAGACATTCAGATGCCTCTGGCGTTGCCCTTGAGGGACTTTCACTGGCAAAATTGCCCCGGCGGGAGGCTTAGGCTTCCAAAGCACTAATGGGGCTCCAGGATGTTCTCGAGGCTTCAACCTCGGCAGAACTACTGGTGCCATGCTCTGGGGTACCGGCCGCTTCATCCGGTACCGATACCCAAGCATCGGCAGCGTCGATAGACCAGAGATTCTTGGCTATTGAATGCAGTCTGGCGGCTCTTCTCATGGCCTCAATGCCCCTAAAACCGCTTCAGACAATTCAACCGGTACCGGCACCGACTCCAGTTCCGGCACCAACTGCATCGACATCAGTACCGGGAAAAATGGTAGAAACCATCATAAAGAATAAAATTACTCAGCATGTAGATAGTCATGACCTAATGGGAGACAGCCAACATGGCTTTAGACAAGGAAGATCTTGTCTTACTAATCTGTTATGTTTTTTTGAAGGCGTGAATAATCAGGTGGACAAAGGTGAGTCGGTTGATATTGTGTATCTGGACTTTCAGAAAGCCTTTGACAAGGTCCCTCATCAGAGACTTTTGGCAAAACTAAAGAGTCATGGGATAGGAGGCAGTGTACTTTTGTGGGTCAGGAACTGGTTAAAAGATAGAAAGCAGAGGGTAGGGCTAAATGGCTAATTTTCCCAATGGAGAAAGGTGAATAGTGGTGTACCCCAGGGATCTGTGCTGGGTCCGCTGCTTTTTGACATATTCATAAATGACCTGGAAAGTGGAATAACGAGTGAGGTTATCAAATTTGCAGATGACACAAAACTATCTAAAGTTGTTAAAACCCAAGAGGATTGTGGAAAACTGCAAGAGGATCTTGATAAATTGGAAGACTGGGCATCAAAATGGCAGATGAAATTTAATGTGGACAAGTGCAAGGTTATGCACCTAGGGAAGAACAACCCAAACTATGGTTACACGATGCAAGGTTCCACATTAGGAACCACCACCCAGGAAAAAGATTTAGGCGTCATTGTGGATACCATGTTAAAACCCTCGGCCCAGTGTGCAATGGCGGCCAAGAGAGCAAATAGAATGCTAGGTATGATAAGGAAAGGAATGGAAAATAAAACAAAAGATATTATAATGCCTCTGTATCGTTCCATGGTGAGACCGCACCTTGAATATTGTGTGCAATTCTGGTTGCCGTATCTTAAAAAGGATATAGCGATTTTAGAAAAGGTTCAGAGAAGAGCCACCAAAATGGTAAAGGGGATGGAAGGATACTCCTATGAAGAAAGGCTTAAAAGGTTAGGGCTCTTTAACCTGGAAAAGAGACGGCTGAGTGGAGATATGATAGAAGTCTATAAATTAATGAACGGAGTGGAACAGGTAAACGTAGATCGATTGTTTACCTTATCAGAATATAGAAAGACTAGGGGACATGCAATGAAGCTACAGGGTAAACTATTTAAGACTAATAAAAGAAAATATTTTTTCACTCAACGTGTAATCAAACTCTGGAATTTGTTACCGGAGGATGTAGTAAAGGCTGTTAGTGTAGCTGGGTTTAAAAAAGGTTTGGACAAGTTCCTGGAGGAAAGGTCCATAAACCATTATTAAGAAGGGACCCAGGATATCAATGCTTGAACCAATACAAGCATTGTGGAACCTGTGTCCCTTGGGGAAACTGCTAGGTACATATGACCTAGATTGGCCACTGTTGGAAACAGAATACTGGGCTTGATGGACCTTGGTCTGACACAGTATGGCATATCTTATGTTCTTATGACACCGGCAGGTATTCTACCGGGACCGAGTCATGCATGTCTATCCGGCATCGACAAGTCGGTACCGGACCACTCCGATGCCGACTTCGATTGGTACCAGTACCATGCTTTGTACGATCACCCGAATTGGAGATACTTCGAATCCTCAGATGAGTCTGAAGACTCTGAAAGCTCTGCCGATACCAGAGTACTTCTTCCTGAGGATTCCTCTTCTCCTCAGCGTAGGATGTCTCCACCAGAGGATATGTCCTTTCAGGATTTTATCCGAGATGTGGCCCAAGGTCTTTCCATCACAGTGGCTCCTGAAAAAGAGCCTAGGACAAAGGAATTAGAAATCCTGCAATACCCTAAAGCTCCCAAGGAGGCAGCTACCTTACCTATTCATGAGATCTTGCATGATCTCATGTTAAGGATGTGGGAAATACTTCTAACCACCTCTCCTCACTCTCGAAGACTTGACACCATGTATCGAGTTCCTCCTTGTCCTGGGTTTCAGAAGACTCAATTACCACACCATTCCATGGTGGTGGAGCAGCTATGAGAAGGATAAAGAGTGCAAAAAGGCGTGCATCTAATCCTCCAGGACGTGAGTGTAGGACTCTTGACGCCTTTGGACGTCGAACCTTCCAGGCTTCCATGCTTTCTGCTAGGATCAATTCCTATATCTTATATATGGGAATGCTCCTTAAGGAGACCACAGGAGATTTAGAGCTTATGAGCCCTCTCCTTCCTGATGATAAGAGGCAAGATTACCTCGTCCTTGTCAAACATGCCCAGGATGTTTCGAGGTTTCTGAATCGTGCAGCTTTTGACTGCTTTGAGTGCATAAGCAGGACCTCTGCCATTGCCATAGGTGCACGTAGGATTGCCTGGATCCAGGCATCTGACTTGGAAATTTGGGTACAGGATAAACTAGGGAATATTCCTTGCACAGGAGAGAATCTCTTTGGCAAGAATTGGCAGGAAAAAGCTAATGAGATAGATGCTGACAATATCACTTTGGATAGATTGTCTAAATCTACAGTTGATCCTGCGAGGAAAAAATCCTATAAGAAACCATTCTTCAGTAAGAAGAAAAGGTTTTATCCCTCCTATACCCAGCAGGGGCATCGTTTAGGTCAGTCTGCCCAAAAGGGACAGCAGCAACAACCTAGACAAAGAAAGACAAAAGCAGCTAAGCCTCAACCGGCTCAGCAGACTCGGCCTCCACAGGGGCTTTGACTCCTATCTAGAGAACTTTGCCTTCCTGGCCCTGAACGGCCCAGAACCCTCCACCATCCCAGGAAGGTTATGTCATTTTGCCCCCAGATGGGGTCAGATAACAGCAGAAAATTTGACTCTGTCTATTGTAAGAGAGGGGTACAAGCTTCATTTCCTCAGCATGCCCCCTCCTACAATGGTAAGACAGTTCAATTCTCAGACCTCTCTCAGCGACCAGTTAGGGCAAGAGGTCGCTGTGCTCCTTGCTCAAGGGGCAATAGAAGAGGTACTCATTCCCTAACGGGGTGCAGGGTTTTACTCCCCCTATTTCCTTATTCCAAAGAAAACAGGACGACACAGACCCATTTTAGACCTCAGAGAATTGAACAAATTCCTGTTCAAAGAGAAGTTCAAAATGATTTCTCTAGGAACTCTGCTGCCATACCTTCAGAGTCAGTATTGGCTTTGTTCTCTAGATCTCAAGGATGCGTACACTCATGTTCTCATCCATCCAACTCACTGAAAGTTCATTCGCTTTTTGTTTCAAGGGAAGCACTACCAATACAGGGTTCTTCCTTTTGGCCTGGCCTCTGCACCAAGGGTGTTCACAAAATGCATGGCTGTGGTGGCAGCATTTCTCCGCACCCTAGGAATATTCGTCTTCCCTTACTTAGACGACTGGCTCATTTGAGCCCCTTCAGAGCCAGAGGCCAGGGTTGCCCTCTCTCGCACAATGCGCATCCTTCAGTATTTGGGACTTGTCATAAACTTCCCAAAATCCAACCTTGCTCCCACTCAGTCCCTAGAGTTTATAGGTGCTCTGCTGGATACCAGACAGACAAGGGCCTACCTTCCACAGCCCCGGTGCTTTCGCATTGTGCAGTTAGCTTCCCAAGCAGTGCTAAAACCTCACCTCACTGCTCGGGAAATGTTACAGTTGCTAGGCCACATGGCATCCACCGTGCATGTGGTTCCTTATGCTCGCCTCCATATGAGGGCAGCCCAGTGGACTTTATCCACTCAGTGGACTCGGGCGTCACGTTGCCTGTCAGACAAAATAGCAAACTCAGATCGCCTTATTTTGTCCCTCCAATGGTGGCAATCACCCCAAAACCTTTTGGTGGGGTCTCCTTTTCAGCAATCCCCACCCCAGGCGACTCTAACAACAGATGCTTCACAGGTGGGTTGGGGAGCCCACCTGCAAGGCCTCTCTATCCAGGGTACCTGGACTCCACAGGAGGCCTATTTACACATCAATCTCCTAGAACTCAGAGCAATTTTCCTTGCTCTTAGAGTATTCCACACCCAGCTCAGCTACAAGACAGTCCTAGTTCAAACGGACAATCAAGTAGCCATGTTCTACGTGAACAAGCAGGGCGGAACAGGCTCTCTGTCGCTTTGCAACGGAGCTTTGCGACTATGGGCCCTCGCCAGAGAGCATCAGATTCATTTCCTTGCGGTGTATCTTCCAAGCATTCAAAACTCTTGGGCAGACAGACTCAGTCGCGTTCTGCTTCCACACGAATGGTCTCTCCATGCAGACCAGGTGGCCAAACTTTCAAATTTGGGGAACCCCGGACATAGACCTCTTTGCAAGTCCACTGAATGCCAAACTTCCCCGGTTCTGTTCCAGAATTCCGGCTCAGGGTTGTCAGGCCAGGGATGCTTTCCTCATCCATTGGGGTCAGGACTTCCTGTATGCCTTTCCACCCATTCCCCTAATTCCCAAAACCCTCTTCAAGCTTCAGAGAGACAGAGGTCATAAGATCCTCATAGCTCTACATTGGCCACGGCAAGTGTGGTACCCTCTGCTCCTACATCTCTCTCAAGCTCCGCCTCTGGAGTTAGGATCTGCTCCAGATCTCCTTTCTCAAGAGGACAGGATGCTGTGGCATCCCAATCCCCAGTCTCTGCATCTCAGGGCCTGGTTGCTGAAAGCCTAGAACTTCACGGTCTTAACCTGTCCCAGCAGGTAAAGGATATCTTTATGCTTCCAGGAAGCCTTCCACAAGACGCTCTTATGCATTTAAGTGGAAAAGGTTAACATATGGTGCTCGCAGTTCGGGTCTTAACCCTCTTGCGATACCTCTGGAAGTGTAGGTCTTTGAGAACCGGGGTAATGTGTTCATGTCTTGTTGAGCCAGAAATGATGCGAAGGGGCGAAGACTGAGCCCTGAGGGACACTGCAGGTAAGGGGATGTAATGGTAAGGAAAGGATGTCCGAAGTGACTAGAAAGGAGCGGTTCGAGGAAGGAGTGAAACCATTGAAGTGGAAAAGGTTAACATATGGTGCTCGCAGAAGGGTCTTAACCCTCTTGCGATACCTCTGGAAGTGTAGGTCTTTGAGAACCGGGGTAATGTGTTCATGTCTTGTTGAGCCAGAAATGATGCGAAGGGGCGAACTGGAGTATCTCCTTCATTTATCAAATGCAGGGCTTAAGACCAATTCAGTGAGAGTTCATTTGAGTGCTATTGCAGCTTCTTTCAAGCCTCTAAATGGACAACCTATTTCCTCTCATTTCTCATAGCGAGATTTATGACAGGCCTTCTTTTAACTAAGCCTCCCGTTAAGCCACCACCGGTGGCATGGGACTTAAATCTGGTTCTTGGGCAGCTCATGAAACCGCCTTTTGAACCATTAGCCACTACCTCTTTGAAATTCCTTTCCTGGAAGGTCATCTTTCTTATTGCAATCACATCAGCAGTCACATCAGTGAGTTGCAAGCGTTGGTGGCTGATCCTCCTTTATACAAGGTTCCATCATGATAAGGTAGTCCTTAGGACTCATCCACACTTTATGCCAAAGGTAATGTCACCTTTTCATTTAAACCAAGCAGTTTACCTTCCTGTATTCTTCCCAAGGCCTCACGCCTCAAATGCAGAAAGGAATCTTCATACTTTGGACTGCAAAAGGGCTTTGGCTTTTTACTTGCAAAGGACACAGCAACATAGAAAGTCCTCTCAACTCTTTGTTGCTCTTGATCCTAGTCATTTCGGACTTCCAGTCTCCAAAAGAACACTGTCCAGATGGATTGCACAGTGTATATCTTTTGCCTATGAGAGTAAAAACCTTCCTCTTTAAGTCTGTCACAGCTCACAATGTGAGAGCCATGGCAGCTTCTATGGCTCATCTTCACTCTGTGTCTATCGACGACATCTGTTGTGCAGCTACTTGGGCTTCGGTTCATACCTTCACAGCTCATTACTGCTTGGACAAGGACTTCCGCCGGGATGCCTTGTTTGGTCAGGCTGTTCTTCAACACCTGTTCCATACTTAATCAACTCCTACCCCACCATCTCTGGTAGGATGCCAGAGATCCATGGGGGGAAGTGGAGCCTTTTCACAAGGGCACACAACTTCTGGGGCCTTCTCCCTGACATCTGCAGCTAGGGAGTCCCCATATGTGAAGACTACATTCCTGCTTGTTCCTGGAGATAGCATAGTTACTCACCAGTAACAGGTGATCTCCGCGAACAGCAGGAATTTAGTCTTCACAACCCACCCACCTCCCCTAGGAGTTGTATCTCTCTGTCTCTCTCTCTTTCTCTCTTTTGTCTCAGTTTTAAACTCAACTGGAGAGGGACAGTTGGGAAAGGCAGGAAGGCAGCACGCAGGCGCTGTGGGATGCTCCCAAAAGCTTTCCTATTGGATGCTGGGGAGCGTTCCCGTGCAGGCTCCGTCGGTACCGACGATACCCATATGTGAAGACTAAATTCCTGCTGTTCCCGGAGATCATCTGTTACAGGTGAGTAACTATGCTGTGTCTGGAGTAATTGCTACTTCTCTTTTTTTGCCCAAGATTTTATGGGACTGCTGATAAATGAATCACATGAGAGAGAGAGAGAAAGAGAGAGAACTAATCCTGTGTCTATATATAAATTAGACATTATTGCTGATAGAAAAATAATGCAGATATAGAATAAATCAGAATTATGACGTAGCAAGTTAAGCAGCCCTATGATTACAGTTATGCCATGATCATAAATCACTTAGCAACTGAAGTCACTGATTCACTCTGCACTTGGGGAGAATAAATAGCTGTCCAGCTAATATAACCCACCCCCAGGAGGACAATTGGGGCTGGGGCTGAGAAGTTTTCTGGAACAGCAACGAGTCCAAGGGTGGTTGTCGTCCAACGTAGGCTGCAGCCAGTCTGGACAAGCCTGCTTGATAACACATAGTTTTAAGTCTGTGGGAAAGGCTTACTCCTTCCCAAGTTTAGTCCTTGGCCTTACATAGTGTCTGACTTTCCAGGCGGAGACAGGCAGGCAGTAGGACTGAAGACTGCAGAATGGCAGAGTGTGGCAGAAAGTAGAGAGTCCAAAGTGAGACTAAATGTAGTAGTGCAAAAGTGCCTGCATCCCTCCATGCCCAGTGTATAATTCCTCATCCAGAATTTCTCGTCATAGCACGAGGATTGGCTGGTCTCAGATACTGTGAAGCATCTTCAGCAAATCAGGTAACAGTTGTCAGGTGATCCTTCTTTGCAGTTTCATACATTGTTGCAAATACAGGACCAGCCTGCAGATGAGAAACGGCCTCAGCAGCAAGTTCTCTTGCATGTAACAATGGCTTTGCTGTATGGTATATTAACTTGGCAGGCAATTGCTTAAAGTCAGCAGGTTTAAAGCGTGAACGCAGCAGAAATTACTTGTACCAGGAATCCATCTTGGGTTTAGGCTTTTAGTGTCTGAGCAGGCCACAGTAGTTCAGAACATACCCCAGGTACCAGCCCTACACAACTGGCCTTTCTCTATCCAGCTGGCTTCATTTTTCCATGAGAAAATTGCCTTCCTCCAGTTTGAGTTCCCTACTTCACCCCCAATCCCAAGTCTCACTGCTGTACTCCCCCCTTCCCAGTCCCTGGCACGCACTTGGGATTCTTTCAGTATAGTCACCTCCGCAGCCCTATTAAACCTCATCGCCGCTTCTCGTAAAACTACCTGTTCTACCTCTTTTTGGCTTCCAGTAAACTCCCTGGCCCCCCTTCTCTGTGCCCTTTCACTTATCAATACCAGCTTGACATCAGGCATCTTCCCTTCCACCTGGAAACGCCCTCTCCTGAAAAATCTTTCCCTGGACAAATTTCTCCTAAATCACTACAGACCAGTCTCCAACTTGCCTTTTTTGTCTAAAATATTAGAAAAACGTATCTTTTTGCAGCTTATGGGCCTATCTTGGGAAAACTAATTCCTTGTACCCTTGGCAGTCAGGCTTTCACCAAGGTCATAGTACAGCTACCATCCTACTATCCCAACTTAGCAAAGTGCACCAATCACTTGATAGAGGTAACATCACTATTGCTGCCTTTGACCTGATAAATCATAGTATTCTCCTAAAACGTCTACACCAGGCTGGGTCACATGGCACAGTTCTTCAATGGTTTCACTCCTTCCTCGAACCGCTCCTTTCTAGTCACTTCGGACATCCTTTCCTTACCATTACATCCCCTTACCTGCAGTGTCCCTCAGGGCTCAGTCTTCGCCCCTTCGCATCATTTCTGGCTCAACAAGACATGAACACATTACCCCGGTTCTCAAAGACCTACACTGGCTCCCAATCAGCTCACGCATTAAATACAAAACAATAATAAACATATTCAAAATCAAACAACACATTTCAGCCAACAGCCTGCACACCCTCATTCATCCAGACACCAGCACCCGCCCGAGAAGACAAGGAACCTCCAACAGAGTCAACACACCGAGGGACTTCAGAAAAACACGAAAGGACACCACAGAAAGAGCCCTCTCCCTGGCAGCCCCAACCATTTGGAACTCCCTCCCAGACGAGCTGAGAGCAACAACGGACCTCAAGGACTTCCGCAAACAACTGAAGACAGCTCTGTTCATAGAACATTATGGACACGTCACTTAATCAACAAGGTCTTATCTTCAAAGACCCCCCACCCTGACGAGAGATTGTATATCGGCACAGGATTTATCTCATGACCTATCTGGACAGTACCTAGTATTATAGAACATGCTGTATCATAGCGCACTCTGTACATAGCCCCCTAATCTAGAACTCCCCCCCACACGCACACCACCCCCCCTGCATTCCCTGCATGAACTCCCCCCCTCACTTTACTCCCCCAACACTGCATGAACCCCCCCACATCCTCTGATTGTTTTGCTGTGACACCGCCTTGATTTTTATGATAAGACGGTTTAGAAATACTGTTAAATAAATAAATAAATAAATAAATAATATCTTTATTTATTTATTTATATACATGCTTGATATACCGCCCGAAACCGGAGTATCAGAGCGGTGTACAATAAAAGAAAAGCTGCTGCAGGAAAGTTAAAGAGAGAAAGGAACGCCATTCGAAGACAGGAAAGAACTAGGGAGAGATAGAAGGAAAAAGGACAGAAATTACACAACTAGACAATTAAACATGGGGGGAAGGGAGTGAAGGGGTGGATTGTGGCATTGGAACTGACGTGACGGTCATGGAGGTACTGGAAGATCAAAAGCCTGGGAGAAGAGATAGGTCTTAAGGAGAACTTTGAAGTGCGGGAAAGAGGGTTCAGTGTGGAGCGTGTGGGGAAGGGAGTTCCAGAGAGCGGGGGCTAAGAAGAAAAATGCAGAGTGACGGGTGAGTTCAAGGTGGGCCTGGGACGGAGAGGGAAGGAAAAGACGGTTGGTATGGGACGATCGGAGAAGACGAGGAGCAGGTTGACGATAGATAAGATCGGAAACATATTGAGGAGTACTGGTGTGGAGAACTCTGAGTGATGATGAGATACTTGTAAATGAACCTAAATTTGATGGGAAGCCAATGAAGGGAGAAAAGACAGGGAGTGATGTGTTCGAAAGGGGAGGAGAAGGTGAGTAAGCAGGCGGCAGTGTTTTGAAGGAGCTGAAGACGACGGAGTTGATAGGATGGAAGGCCAGCGAAGATGGAGTTGCAGTAATCCAAGCGAGAGGTTACCAGGGAGAGGACTAGAGTGGTGAGGGATTTAGTGGAGAGAAAGGGCCGGAGGGAGCGAATGCGGCGGAGGTGGAAGAGGCAACTGCAGACAAGGGAAGAGATGTGAGGGTGAAAGGAGAGGGAGGAATCCAGGGTGACACCCAGGTAATGGAGGGAAGAAATGACAGGGATGGGGAGGGAGGACATCATAGGGGCTAAGATGGGAGGAGGAGTGGTGAAAGAGAACCAGATGGCAGAGGATTTAGAGGGATTAACACAGAGGAAATTATCAGAGAACCAAGAGGCAATAAGATTAAGGCAGTCATTGAGAGCAGAGATGTCCGGAGAGGCAGAGCTAGTGTGATGGACAAGAAGAATATCATCTGCATAGAAGTAAAAGGAGATACCAGACTGTTGAATGAGAAGGGCCAGGGGGGCGAGGATAGAACCTTGTGGAACACCACAGTGTAGAGGGGAGGGGGCAGAAGCAGAGGAGCCGAAGTGAATAGCGAAGGAACGGAGGGAAAGAAAAGACTGAAACCAGCGCAACACAGTGCCTCGGATACCAGAATCAGACAGACGAGTGAGGAGAGTGCGGTGATCGATAACATCAAAGGCGGCAGAGAGATCTAAAGAGACTGCAATAGATAGGTCACCCCGGTTGTGAGAGCGGTGGAGTTCGCTGAGGAGGGCAAGAAGGATAGTTTCAGTGCTGTGTCCAGGCCTAAAACCAGATTGATGAGGGTGAAGAAAGAGGGTGGAATCAAGGTGCGCGAAAAGCTGGGTGAAAACCAATTTCTCAAGAACCTTGGAGAGAAAGGGGAGGTTTGAGACGGGTTGGCAGTAAGGCTAGGATCGAGGGAGGGTTTCTTGAGAAGAGGGCGGACCAGGGCGTGTTTTCAGGTGGTGGGAAAACTGCCGGAAGAGAGACTGGTGTTGACTATGGCAAGGATATACGGCAGAAGTTGAAGAGAGGGATCAAGGAGCCAGGAAGAAGGGAGAGGATCGAGTGGGCAGGTTGTTTTTTGGGAAGAGGAAATTGCCTGAAGAAGCTCAGCGGAGGTGACAAGGCTGAAGGAGCACCATGTGTGAGGAAAGGTACTGGAGGGAGGAGGGGAGAGAATGACGGGGGAGGCAGAGAGGGAGGGAGGGGAAAGAGGAGGGGGCAGAGGGGGAAGGAAGAACGAAGGGACTGGATCTTATTAACAAAAAAGGAGGCGAGGGTCATTGGGCTGGGGGCAGTGGGAGGGGGCGCTGATGAGGAGGGACAAGATGAGGGAGAAGACAGAGAGTGAAGGACCCGATACAAACAACGGGAGGAGTTAGAAGAGGGAGATCCTAAAAGTAGGTCCTTTTGGCCTCGGTGATCATAGTGCGGTAATAACGATGTGCGCAGTGGAAAGAGGTCAGGGAGGCAGGGGAGGGGTGTTTACGCCAGTGACGTTCAGCACGTCGGAGGTGGGTACTGTCATGTAGAAGACCCTTCTGAGCCTATGGAGCTAAGCGGAGCAGAGGAATTTGCTTCAGAAACTGACAGGCAGTCAGAGCACATGGCTCAGGGTTTCCAAGGAAAACGTAAACAGAGTTACGTGATGAACAAACACGCCCATGCTGCAACGTATCCCCAAGCTCAGGAGTTAAGGGAAAACACCTGGTTGGGGGAGGGGCGGAGCTGAGCCCTAAGAAGCAGGGATATAAAAAGTGGTCATTAGATTTGACCAAGGGAGAGGGAGAGGCAGAGGCAGAGAAAGAGAAGAACAAGTAGGAAGCCAGAGAAAGAAGGACCCGGAGAGCCAGTGCCCAAAAGCCAGGTGGGAGCAGCCCAGGACCGGTGCCATCCCTTGAAGGCAGCCGGAGGGAGAGACTGCCTGAGAGGCTAGTTTGGGAACACTCAGAAGCTCCAGGGAGAGAGAAATGCTGGCCAGAGGATATTTGCATGTCTGAGGAAAAAGCTGAGAAGCTAAAAGGCAGGAAAACACATCCAGTGTTTGGAACCCTTGCTGGCCCAGCAGTGCTGAGAAGTTCTTCCTTTCTAAAACCAAAAGGTAGGCTTCACAAATTATACAGAGGTGAACCTAGCTATAAAGGTTTTCCTTGTGCTTGCCAAGAAGTATTGGACTCTCCTTATACTAACTCCAATATATACGGTACTTTACAACCCTGCTCATTAGAATGCTATAAAGAGAAGCCTTGGGAAGGCAGAGGGGGAGTGTACTTTGAAACGCCGTGTAGCAGTGTGAAAACTCACCCAGCTGGTAGTGATTCAGAAGAAATGCAGATAGAGCCTGTTATTGAGGATGTAACAGATGATCAAATGGACTGCACGTTATCACTAGCTGACCACATTAAATCACTTTGCTGACCAGGCTATTAAGAAGGCTGTCTAAGCAGCAGAAGAAAAGCAAAGTGTTTCTTTTTGTATAAGAAGTGATTGTTACTTTTGTGTTTATATTGAGCACTGCACATTTTGAAGCTTGAAGCTAAAGAAGCTATTTGGCCTAAGTACCTGAATGTTTTTTTTATGCCAGTTGCATATGGCTATTTTGTCCTGAGTTTTCACATGCATTTAATCCGCCCGGAAGGGGAAATAAAATCCTTGTCATTTGCCTGAAACCACTCGACTACAAGTACTTCTTTCTTGGAGAGTAAAAAGGAACTACAGCTCCCATAAGGCAGTGCAGGAACAAATACTCTGCCATACTTTCTAAGTTAGAACACCCAGGCAGACCAACCCTACGTGCCCTACGCACTGGGGAGGTTCCCAGGTGACAGTACGCTGGAGATAAAGACCCGAGTGATACCAGGGGTGATGGGACATAGGACGGCAAGAGGTGGGGCGGAGGGGAGCTAAGGTGTCAAGGGTGCTAGCAAGAGTAGAGGACCAGGAATCAACCTGCTGGTCGACAGGAAGAGAAAAAATACTCAGGGGAAAAGAGAGAGTCAGCTGGGGGAAAGGCTTGCAGAGTGGGGGGGCGTAAGATGCCGTTTGAGAACCTTAAATGAGGTTGCAGCAGCAGATGAGGAGAGCGTTTGAATGGGAGGGAGAGCGAAAGAAAACAAACAGTGATGGTCAGACCAGGGAAGAGGGGTGGATGAGATAGTAGAGGGAACATAGGGAGACGAGGAAAAAGTAAGAATGAGGTTGAGGTTATAGCCAGAGGAATGAGTTGGACATTTCTTGCACCGCTTGCTCTCCTGGTACAGTAATTTAATATCTTGGCCTACAACTATGCTGATAATATACTGCTGCTTTTTTACACTGATTCTTTGTCCCTTGACCTCATCTCTCTGAATAACTGTCTGACTTGTATCGCTTCTTGGTTGCAAATGAACCACCTCAAACTTAACCTTAATAAAGCAACAATGACTGGGCTGACTTGTCCTACTTTCTCTTTCGCCCCCTACTCAATGTTACCCAGATTCCTCTAACATCTTCCTTTAGATATCTTGGGGTCACTTTAGACTCTGCCTTAACCTTCCAGCAGCACATCAGCTCCATTGTCAAGTGCTCCTTTCTTTTTCACCAGCAAATCAGGGCAGTCCATCCATTTCTCCCCACTCCTGCTCTAACCACTCTGCTCATACCTCTTGTCCTCTCACGCTTGGACTACTGCAATTCTGTCTTGGCTGGTCTCCCCTTGTTTGAATTAAAATGATTATAACTCATTCAGAATACCTCCGCCAAACTCTTATTCCTTGCCTCCTGCTCTGACCATGTCACTCCTTTATTAATCCAGCTTCACTGGTTTCCAATTCAATGTTCAATATAAACTTCTTACTCTGGTTCACAAAACCCTCTACTCCAACACACCACAATATCTTTCTTCACTTACCATTCTCCGTACGCCGCATCAAATTCTCCACTCCATCCATATGAACCGCCTTTGCATCCCAAGCTCATCTCAAATCCACTCATCACTCCGCATTCTATTTTCTTGGTCCCGGTTTATGAAGCGATCTTCTCTCAGACCTCCACATGGAACCCTCATTTGTCAGGTTTTAAGTTGGGCTTTGTACTTAATCTAGTCCAAAAGGCCTTTAATCTCCCCCCTCGACTAACACCTGCTGTCTACCTTACCCTTTCCACTGACCCCCTCCTAACATCTCTTCGCCCTTCTCATGAGTGCATTTCCCAGTTCTTAGCTGTTGCACCGTACTACTTCCCATCCCTGACCAAAGTTCTCCATTCATCACACCTCTTTGCTCGTGGCCTGTGCTATAACTTCAGCTGCAAGTGTCCTGCATGTGAACACAGAGAGGAATTCAGGGCAAAGATCTATGGGAAGAGGCTCTATGGGAGTGGGGAGCCATGAGCTCCATCGAAGCCACTTCCAAGGCCTGTGAATTTTGAATGTCTGCAGAGGGGGATAGGTCTGGGGCTAGAGTATGGGGAAGGGAAGCATGATCCAAGATTAACAACCTTCTGGGAAGGGAGACACTTATCCCACTTGCCGGATTGCAGGAGCTCCCAAAGGACTCACATCTTGTCCCTCTTCCTGTGCACTCAATAACCCTGACCCCTTTTTTCCTCTCTGAAGTGCCCATTGGCCCTTCCCTTATCTTGCTCTGCTGCTGCTCCTGCCTACATAATAATCTTATGAACCTCAGTGCCCGCTCATCTCCTTCCCATTCCTACTTCTTCCTGCCTCACTCTAAACCGTGGGGTGGGTGAGGAGGCCATGTTTTATACAGCTGGATGGATGAGTCTTCAAGCTTCTCTCATATCTGCAGAAAGATCTCTAGTTAACAATAGATGAACAGCATTATCAATGCAGAACTCTTCTACGTGATCTCACCTTGATGCCTAGAATGTTGACGACCCTGACCAAGCTGAGAATAACAGGGCCTATTTGTTTTTGCATACTTCAACAGCTTACCTTGTAAGCTTTCCAGGGACAAGAAAATGCCTACCATGCCTGAATATAATTCACCTTAAACCACAAATGAAAAGGCATAAACTAAATTCAAAATAAAAAATTAATTGTTAGAAGGTATATTTAGTTGTGAATGCTATGCCTTCAGCAACAAGGTAATTTCCATATTGCAAGAACATGGGGCAAGAGTTTTCTAGACTTTTCAGAATATCTGCCTTTTTTGGAGTGAGATCCCATCCCCTTATGGAACTAGCCAGGTTAATGAAGGGCACTCTATTCCATTGTACTTAAAGTGTGACACTTCACTGTATTGTGAGGATCTTTGATTATGAATCCTAGACTTGCAGGAGTTAATTTTAGATCCAGCTGCATAAGCGGCTGGTATACATCTAAAATGCAGTGATTATAAATTTGTATTTTCCCTTGTAAAATCACCACTTATATGTGCAGCCAGCACACACGTATATTTACACCTGCTCTGGAGCAAGCATAAATACAGTATGTTTCCTGATGTTATATACCAGGGCTCAACAAACCCCAGGTGCCAAGTCTCCATGGCGACTAAAAGGTCAGAACTGGCACCTGAGGCTCAAAGCACATTTGCAGCAGCATCAGGACTACACATAGGCACCAGAACAGGGGACTGTCAGCTTTTCCTAGTGTCAGTCCCGATCTCTTACCTGTTCAGCACCTCTAAATTCACTGCAGAGTGACAGGAGCTTGTTGTTTTGTTTTGTTTTTTTGCTGCCATAGCTCTGCCTCTCCTGTATGAGCTCTGGCCACTGGCACCACTGAAGGAGTTCAACTCAGAACAACTAATGCCTATATCATTTCAGCTCCTGCATGGTACCAAGAGCCAATGCAGGACAAGCAAAGTGACAACAACAAAAGAACAAACTCCTGTCACTCTGCAGTGAATTTAGATGTGCTGGACAACAGGGGAAACAGGGCTGGTGCTAGGAACAGAACTGGAAGAAAGAGGCAAATGCTAAGGGGTAGGAATGGGAAAAGAGAGCTGGGGATGAGAGGACACAGATACTAAGGGGTAGGTGTGGGAGAAAGTCTGATGCTGTGAGAAGGGGGCTAGGGCTTGACATGAAATTGAGGATGGCAGAAAGACTCTCACTTACAGATGGTGAGAGTAGCAGAAGGGGAATGATGATGAGGTAAGTGGGAGAAGGATCTGATGCTGTGGCTGGGAGAAGGGGGATCATGACTAATACAGGTTCTG
The DNA here is from genome assembly GCA_033557465.1 of Ichthyophis bannanicus. NCBI lineage: Eukaryota > Metazoa > Chordata > Amphibia > Gymnophiona > Ichthyophiidae > Ichthyophis > Ichthyophis bannanicus. The sequence continues at coordinate 1,769,580,711 of CM066031.1, forward strand.
AGGATGGGTGAAAGGGCAGATATTAAGTGATGGGATGGTGCAAAGGGTTTAATACTGGGTCTGACAGAAAGGCTGGGACAGGAGGTTGAAGTCCTCATATATGAGTGATGTTACCAACGGAGCTCTGCACAGGAATGCTGCCCAAATATTTTTGGAAGCTTTTGGGAGGCTCCACCATGACTGTGCACCTGTCTTCCTGCCTGCTGTGGCACCATCTTCTCCAGTCTTCATTTTCTGTGGAGCTCCACAGACGTGAATCGGTCATCCTCTGGTAAAGTTTTGTTTTCCCCTTCAGTGATCTCCTTTTGCTTGTGTTTAACTTTTCTGCCTGCCATCAGTAATGTCAGATCCTTTGATCGCAGTTCCACCTCTGTTCCGGTGCTTTTTTCAGTACTTTTATTTCCTCATTGTTTTTCCCATAGCCTGGCTGGGCCTCTAGTCGCAATCAAGCCATTTGATTTTGCCACGGCTGCCTTCCCAGACATGTCCCAGAAACAGGCCAGAAGGTTCAAGAAAGGCACCAAATGTGCCTGGACCATTTCGGTCACCAACAAGCACAATTGGTGCCTCCAATATCTTGGCCCGATCTCTAACCCTCTTCTTGTAATTTGTGCTTGCAGATGACAAGGAGAGGCCTTAAGGGTTGAGAGAAGCAGAGAAAAATCCCTCTTTAGCCAGAAGTCTGATTTAGCGTCTTCAGCACCAGCATCTGTCTTGATGGCTTCACTTTGGTTCCACCGATGGTGCATCGGCATCAAGAGATTGCCAGGCTGAATCGGAACCGAGGGCCTGTGGTGCCCTGGAGCATCAACCATCGGTCAATCTCTACTTGGAATCGAACAAGTTCATTGGCATTGAAAGGGGACCCTTCCGAGCACTGAACAAAGCCCCACGCGCATCGACATCAGAGCCCTTCCCGACGCAATGTCAAGAGTAATGGCCTGCCAAGGTGCCCTGGAATGAGGAATTGACCTCCATAGTCTTGGAGGGGCACCGACCATCTCCTGACAATGGAGGCCATGTTGATACCCCTACGGGGATGCCTCAGACAATGGTCGAAGCTGTTCAGGCCCCAATGCCTTCTGATTTGGCAGCAATGGAGGAATACCTTCAGGTGTTCGAGGCTTGCATTGAGAAAGAACTGGCTGGTCCTTCATTGCCCAAGGCGGCAACATTTATTTTATTTTATTTTATTTTATTTAACCATATTTTTATACCACCTTATCCTTCGATCAAGGCGGTTTACAATGAACCTCAATAGTATACATAGAACATTTAACCAGTGTACAACAAACGTTTAATAGGGGAGAGGGAGGAGTAGGTCAGTAATATCATTAACTATGTACAGTGTCGTGTGAGTAAAAGAACATAAGGTATACCATACTGGGTCAGACCAAGGTCCATCAAGCCCAGTATCCTGTTTCCAACAATGGCCAATCTAGTTCATAAGTACCTAGAAGATTCCCCAAAAGACACAGGTTCTTCAATGCTTGTATTGGGTCAAACAGTGATATTCCGGGTCCCTTTTAATAATGGTTTATGGACCTTTCCTCCAGGAATTTGTCCAAACCTTTTTTTAAAACCCAGCTACACTAACAGCTTTTACTACATCCTCCGGTAACAAATTCCAGAGTTTGATTACACGTTGAGTGAAAAAATATTTTCTCTTATTAGTCTTGAATAGTTTACCCTGTAGCTTCATTGCATGTCCCCTAGTCTTTTTCTGATGACATAAACAATCGATCTACATTTATCCGTTCCACTCCATTCATTAATTTATAGACCTCTAGCATATCTACTCTCAGCCGTCTCTTTTCCAGGTTAAAGAGCCCTAACCTTTTTAGCCTCCTTCAATAAAAAGAAGTAGTAGTATCCCTCTTATACCCCTGCTGTTCAGTGTCAGCATCATGCTCCCCAGAAGGGAAAGTAACCTCCGAAACAGAAAAAGAAGGCTCAGATTCCCAAGTCTCAGCCACCTCAGGAGACTCAGACTGTTTAGGGTTTTTGACTCCTTTCTAGGGAACATAGCTGTCCTGCCTTTGGAGAATCCCGACCCCATCCACATTCCCAACAGACTCTGCCATTGTGCCCACAGATGGCATCTCATCACCTCGGAGCAGTGGGCATTAAATATAATACGGGAGGGATATAGACTTCATCTATAAAGCCTACCCCCCCCCCCCCTTTCCCAACTTCACCATTCTCATCCTCCTCTCACTGCTCTGTTAGCACAAGAGGTCACCTCCCTTCTGCTGCAGGGTGCAGTAGAGGAAGTTTCAACATTCTAGCAGGGAATGGGCTTCTATTTTCCCTACTTTCTTATTCCAAAGAAAACAGGGGGAATACAGGCCCATTCTAGACCTCAGGGACCTAAACAAGTATCTCCTACAGGAAAAGTTCAAGATGGTCTCCCTGGGGACCCTTCTTTCCTATCTCCAGAGTCAGGACTGGCTCTATTCTCTAGATCTAAAGGAAGTGTACACTCATATTATTTTCATCCAGAGCACAGAAAGTTCCTGTGCTTCATGTTTCAGGGAAGACACTATCAATACAGAGTCCTGCCTTTCGTCCTCGTCTCTGCTCCAAGAGTCTTCACAAAATGCATGGCGGTAGTAGCCACATTTCTAAGGACTCTAGGGTTATTTGTCTTCCCTTACTTAGACGACTGGCTCATAAGAGCAAGCACCTCTCAAGAGGCCAGTCTGTCCCTCTCATGCACCATGCAGGTGTTACAACACTTGGGATTTGTCATAAATCTTCTAAAGTCCCAACTTGTCCCCTCTCAAACTCTAGAGTTCATAGGGGCCCTCTTAAATACTCAGCAGTCAAGGACATTTCTGCCCTAACTCTGCTGTGCTTGTCTCAATCAGTTAGCATCTCAGGCATGTCTCAAGAATTATCTGACTGCTCGAGAAATGCTACAACTTCTGGGTCATATGGCATCAACGGTGCATGTAGTTCCATGGACATCCCAGTGCTCTCAGGTATCAGGTCACCTAAAGGACAAGATAAGTCTCTACCCTTCTGTTCTCATCACTCCAGTGGTGGCAGTCCCTAGAAAATTTCTTTGTAGGGTCACCTTTTCAGATGCCTGCATATCAATGTACCTTGATGACGGACGCATCCAGATTGGGCTGGGGAGCACACCTGGGGTCCCTCTCCACTCAAGGACTCTGGTCTCAGAAGGAGTCACAACTCCACATAAATCTGCTGGAGCTCAGGGCTATTTTCAATGCTCTCAAAGTGTTCCAGGACTATCTTTGTTGTCGCAGAGTCCTAGTCCAAGCCGACAATCAAGTAGCCATGTTCTACGTGAACAAGCAAGGCAGAACGGGTTCTTGGGTCCTCTGCAGAGAGGTTCTGTATCTCTGGTCCTTTGCCATACATCATTGTATTCACCTCCAAGCAGTGTATCTCCTGGGCAAATACAATATTTTAGCAGACAGACTAAGTTGAATCCTTCTCCCCCACGAGTGGTCTCTTCATGTAGACACAGTCTCCTACATTTTTCAGATCTGGAGGACTTCAGAGAGAGACCTGTTCACAAGTCCTTAGAATGCCAAGCTCCCTCACTTCTGTACCAGGACTCCTGCTTTTCACCTCCATAGCTTCCTATATGCCTTCCCTTCCATTCCCCTAATTCCCAAGGCTCTTTTCGAACTCCAGATGGACAGGGGCTTCATGATACTCATAGACCCACGCTGGCCACGTCAACCATGGTACCCTCTCCTTCTACGTCTGTCTCAGGCTCAACCCATAGATCTGGGGTCTGCTCCAGATCTCCTCTCTCAGGAGGAGGGAACGCTTCTCCATCCTAATCTGCATTCTCTGCATCTGACAGCATGGCTGCTGAAGGCATTGCATTCCAAGGTATTAACCTTCCCCAGTAGGTTAAGGATATCGTCTTAGCTTCTAGAAGGCCATCCACCAGACGGTCCTATGCTTTCAAGTGGTGTAGGTTTTCTTCCTGGTGTTCTCAGAAGAATCTTAATCCCTTCTCAGCTCCGGTGGAGGCGCTGCTTGAGTATCTCCTCCACCTATCTTCTTCTGGAGTCAAAGCCAATTCAGTAAGAGTACACCTAAATGCAATTGCGGCCTCTCACGTGCCCTTAGATGGCCAACCCATCTCCTCTTAATTGCTCATAGCACACTTTATTAGGGGTCTTCTATTAACCAAGCCTCCCATTAAGCCACCACCAGTGGCATGGGATCTCAATGTTGTTCTTGGACAGCTTCTCAAGCCGCCTTTTGAACCTTTAACCACTACGTCACTCAAGTTTCTCACATGGAAGGTCATCTTTCTCATTGCCCTCATTTCAGCAAGATGCATTAGTGAGCTCCAGGCCTTAGTGGCTGACCAACCTTACACACGGTTCCACCATGATAAGGTAGTCCTTAAGACTCATCCTCATTTCATGGCAAAGGTGGTCTCGCCCTTCCATTTGAACCAGTCTGTCTACCTCTCTGTGTTTTTCCCTCGACCACACTCATCTAGGGCAGAAGCAACCCTCTGCACTCTGGATTGTAAACGTGGCTTAGCTTTTTATCTTCAGAGGACTAAAGAGCACTGGAAAACTTCTCAGCTGTTCATCTCCTTTGTCTTTAGCCACCTCTGGTTGCCACTCTCCAAACGTACTCTCTTCATATGGATAGCAGACTGCATCAACTTTGCTTATGAGAAGGCAGGACTCTCCCTTGAGGGTCATGTCACTTTGCTTATGAGAAGGCAAGACTCTCCCTTGAGGGTCATGTCACTGCCCATAATGTTCGAGCCATGGCTACCTCAATGGCAAACCTACGATCTGTAGCTATTGATGAGATCTGCAAAGCAGCAACTTGGTCTTCGGTCCATACTTTTTCTGCTCCCTACTGTCTGTACAAGGACTCCCGATGGGATGCTATGTTTGGCCAGGCTGTTCTCCAACATCTCTTTCAGATTTAAGCAATTCCTACTCTCCGTCCTGGATTTCGATTCCAGACATCCATGGAGGATACATGACCTCTTTAGCATACCTGGGACAAACCACAGCCGATTCTGAGGTCAGCTCTCTGACATCTTCTAGCTAGAGAGTCCCATATCTGAAGATTACATTCCTGCTTGTACCTGGAGATAGCGTAGTTACTCACCTGTAACAGGTGATCTCCAGGAACAGCAGGAATTTAGTCTTCACAACCCACTCTCCTCCCCTAGGAGTTGTAGGGTTTCTTTTTTGTCTCTTTCTCTCCTTTTATCTCAGCTACAAACTTAATTGAGGAGAGAGAGAAGGAAAGGCGGGAAGGCAGCTATGCAGGTGCAATGGAATTCTCCCAAAAGCTTTCTTATTGGACGCTGGAGAGCATTCCTGCGCGGACTCCGTCAGTACCAACAAGGAATTTAGTCTTCACAGATGGGTGATGTCGGTATCAACATAACCCATATGTGAAGACTAAATTCCTGCTGTTCCCAGAGATCACAGGTGGGTAACTATGCTTTATGCACCTATAGCAGGTGATCTCCAGGAACAAGCAGGAATGCAGTCTTCACATATGGGTGTCATCGGCAGCGACAGAGCGTGCGTGGAAATGCTCCCCAGCATCCAATAGGAAAGCCTTTGGGAGCATTCCATTGCGCCTGCGTGCCTGCCTTCCGAACACCTCTCCTCTGTTCCATGTTTTTCATGGAGCCAATAGGTCATGTTGTCCTGTCGCTGCCAAAAAGCTTCATCTTTCTGGTGAGGAACATTGTGCTTCTGCCTTCCCGTTGACGCCAGTCCGTCGATTCCGACACTGGTCCCGATAATTTTTTTTTTATTTTACATTTTTATATTTCTTTTTCTTTTTTCTTTAATGTGGTTTTCACTATTAAACTAGGCATTTAGGCCTCCATAGCCTTATTTTCAATCTTGAAGACAACCTTTTTGAGGCATGGAAAAGCCAACGAGTAGTTTTAAAAATGTACCAAGTGTGCTGGTACCATATCACTCACTGATAAACATGACTGGTGTCTAAGATGTTTGGGGCCTGACCATCAACCCAATTCTTGTCCTTTGTGCCTGCAAATGACAAAGGGAGGCCTAAAGAACTGAGTCAGACAGTGCGGATCGTTGTTCGCCTCAGACTGAAGCAGGAGTGCATGGGCAGCGCTTCCGCTCGTTTCTGAAGGTACTGAGAGGGGGTGGGTGGTTCAGGGCTGCTGAACCATGAGTTATTTGTGGTTGGGCGGGGGGGGGGTTGGGTCAGCTGGGCCACCACAGATATTTTTGGTTGGGCAGGGGATGGGGGGGTTTGGGGCCGCTGGACCACCAGGGATTGCTTTTACTTAGGCAGATGGGGAGAATGGGGCCACTGGGCCACCAAAGTTTATTTTCATTTGGGCGGGTGGGGAGATTGAGGCTGCTGGGATATCAGGGATTTGATTTCTTCGGAGGCACTGGCCCTCGACAGTATTTTGATGGCATCGGGGGCTTTCCCCAATGCCTGGATCTTCTTTGACATTTCTGCTCAGATGATCCAGGCATTGGGAAAGTACCTGATGCCATCAAAATACTATCAGGGGCATGCGTTAGATGTTTAAGCCACTTCAAGACCAGACATAGAAATACTGTTGCTAAGGCTGGTTGAGAAATCTTCTATGCGTTTCTCTGCAACTGGCACAGACAGTATTTACATACTATTTCATTATGTGCTTCTCATTTGCCTGTAATTTAAATAAATTTAAATACTCTTGTTAATTATATGCTAGTTTTTCCTTTGTTGTTTACGCATGCATCCGTCTCTTTTCTGCCTTTGTCGTTAGCATTAAGTGAGCTTTAAAAGTGGCATTATCTGTGCTTGAAGACCGTGCTAATTTTATGCATTGGCCTGATAGCAGGTTGAGGCGGCGAGTCAGCTTTAGACAATGATACTGTACTGGGTGGATGGTAGGCAAGCAAATGTATTTTTATATATGTTTGTTTTTACAATGTGGCTATTATGTACTATGCTTCAGATTTCTTTGAGATATTCATACTGTGCATTATTTTTAGTGTATGTGGATGGAATATTAATTTATGAAACCTCCATCGGGTAATCCTGAATGAAGCAGTTTATAAACCAAATACTGGGCTGGTGCTTCAAGCAGGCAAACTAGGCCGTCACCTAGAGTGCTGGCTTTCCGGAGGCATCCATTGCTGCCACTGCCACCCCTCTCCAGGGCCTGCAGTGGCGGCAATAGCTGAGAAACTATGACACAGCACTTCTATTATCTGTTGCTTCTGTCCCCCTCTAATACAGACTTCCACCTAGCGCACCTCTAGGGTTGCCAACTGGCTCCAGATGCGCCTGACAGGCTTGATCCAGTCCCGGGTTTACTCCATTGCATGCAGGAACATGTAGTTCTGATTTCTCCATTGCACTCCATAAGAAAAGGTGACTAGGATCAAAGGAAATGAATAATTGAGAATATCTTCTGTGATACTTAGTTCTAAGCAAGTAGCAAGCCAGTGCTCACTTGCAGTCTAAGGTGTGTAGCGCTGCTTCAGTCCGAGATGCATGTGGTCTTGGGAAGAAAATCCATAGGATTACCGACTGGTTTAGATGAAAGGAAGAGACTACCTTCAGAAGGAAATGCGGATGGGTATGCAGGACCACTTTGTCATGGTGGAACTGGGTACAGGACAAATCTGCCACCAGATCCTGCAGTTCACTGATGTGGCGAGCTGACATGAAGGCAGTGAGGAAGATTACCTTTCAAGATAGAAGCTTCAGTGAAGTGGTGGCTAAAGGCTCAAAAGGAAGCTTTAGAAGTTGAGCAAGATTCACACTGAGATTCCAGGCCACCAGAGGCGGCTTAATGGGTGGCTTGGACAGCAGATCCCACATGAAGCATGCTGCTAAGGGGTGTGAGCAGATAGGCTGTCCATCCAGTGGTTTGTGAGAGGCAGCAATGGCACTAAAGTGAACTCGCTTTGATTTACAAACACTGGAGAATACTTCAGTTGTATGAATGCTTTATTGAACGGCCAATTGTTGCCTTTCGTAGAGGCAGGAGTATTGCGAATTATGTTAGTCTTTCATTGACTTGGTTAGTGAAGAGTGGTAATTCTGGTGCATCTGGGCATTTTCCCTGTGGTGATTGTGAGTTTTGTGCTTCGACTATTGCAGGACATATTTGGACTGATCCTATTTTTCAGCGTAATATTACTTCTCATAAATACACTACTTATAAAATGTTTTATGTGATCTACTTACTTTGGTGTCCTTGTAAAAAGGTTTATGTAGGATGTACCCGCAGAACGATGATAGCTCCTCTTCGAGAACATAAGTCTCGTATCAACACTGCCACTCGGTCAGCCCCTAATCTCCAGGAACAAGCAGGAATGAGTCTTCACATATGGGTACGTCGGTACCGACGGAGCCTGCGTGGGAACGCTCCCCAGCGTCCAATAAAAAAGCTTTTGGGAGCATCCCACAGTGCCTGCGTGCTGCCTTCCCGCCTTTCCCAACTGCCTCTCCTCAGTTTTCGTTTTTCCGCGGAGCCGGCAGGACGTCCTCCTGTCACCGCAGAAAATTTTGTTTTATTTCTTTATTTTTCTTGTCGTCGCGGCTGTCTTCCCCGACGCCACCGGTACCGCCGGTGTTTTCTTTTCTTTTCTTTTCTGTGAGATTTTCCTTTTCCAAGGACTATTTTTTCTTCACGGTTTCTCAGGCCTTTAGGCCTTTCCTGTTTCCTTCATGGAACCGCCAGCCACTTCCTCCAGGAAATGTTCAGGCGGTACAACTTTATTCTTAGACCCTCAAAGTCGATGTCTAACCTGTTTGGGGCCTGACCTTTTTCCTCCGGAGCCTTTCGGCAACAGTGTGGTGAGAAGAGGAGTTCACCATTGAGGTTTCCTCGATATCCGGTTCCCCTCCAACTTCAGGGCACTGTCCCATTCTTCTTCTACACAGGATCGGGTAACCCACAAACAGTCTGTTAAGACTAGCCAGTCCTCGAGTGGTAGGTCTCATGCACAGCATGCAGACGGCTCCGGCCTTGCCCTCGAGGGCCCACTGACTTCAAAACCCCGGCGGGAGTCTTCGGTCTCCAAAGCGTATGAGGGGTTTCAGGTTGTTCCTGGGGTTCACCTCCCACAGAACATACCTGAGCCGTGTCCGGTGGTGGCATCCGCTTCGAGCGGTACCGATACCCCGGTTCCGGCACTGGTGTTGGATGAAACACTCCTCACCAGGGATCGTCATCTAGCATCCTCGGTACCTTTGGGTCCGGGGGATATTTCCCAGACTGACTTTCCGGTATCGGTACCGACACCGATACGACAACCGATGTCGGTACCCTCCAGACGTGCATCGATAGACTCGCTTCCTTCGATGCCGAGTCTGGAATCGATTTCCAGTCTGGAGGATTGGGTACCGACTCGCCTTGGTACCGGTTCCCCTCGGTACCAAAGGCTCGGTTCCGATGATTTGGATCCGCAACTCTTGGTTCCTCTGATGCCGTTTGAGTTGCCACCGGTTGGCCTTCTTCCACCGGTATCAGACACGGTACCGAAGTCGGTACCGATGTCCACATTAACTTTACGGTCGGTGCCTGCTGATAGTCTGGAAGACTGGGTACCGGCACACCTTGGTACCGACACCGATCGGTACCGCAGGCCTGGTATCAAGGATGGCTGCCGGAGGTTTTCGGTTACCTCGGTACCGATTGAGCTGTCACCGATGGCTACTCCGATGTCTGTATCCACTTCGGCTCCGACATCGGTACCGGTGTCGGCACCGGTATCCACGGTAGCATCGTGGCCAGCTCCTGCCATGCTTCTTTCAACAGGATCGCTCCCTTCTATAACTTGGAATCAATACCTGGCATGGACGATGAAGTACTGATGGATGCTGCTCCTGACAGCCAGTACCAGCGACCATCCTTTAGGGATACCACCCTGCACCATGCAGGATCCTCTATTCCTATATATTTGGATAGATCCTTTGGTGCTCAGGCTAGTTCTTCTGATCTAACCTGTCCAAAGGAGATTCCCATTGGAGATCCCTCTTTTCAGAGTTTTCTCCTGGAAATAGCAAGATCACTTGCTATTCCTATCCCTGGACAGGACCCTGCACAAGGCTCTGTACCTACCAAAGCAAAGGAGAACATAATGCTTCCTTTGCATCATTCCTTGCAGGATCTCCTTCTAGGTCTATGGGAAGCACTCTTAAGGGTGCCCCCACTTTCCAGAGCAACTGATCTCCTATATCAGGTGCCCCCCTCTCCAGGGTTTCAAAAGACTCAACTCCCTCATCATTCCATAGTAGTGGAATCAGTAATGAGGCGAGTAAAGAGTAAGAAAAAGCACTCTTCTTATCCGCCAGGTCGTGAGTCTAGGACACTAGATGCCTTTGGTTGTCAAACCTTCCATACATCTATGCTTTCTGCAAGAATTCTCTCATATATTTTTTATATGAGTCTATCTCTTGATGAGGTCACAAAGAAATTACATCTTTTGACTCCTTTCCTTCCAGATTCCAAGAGTGCAGACTATTCCTCACTGCTTAAGCATATCCAGAATATCTCTTGGTTTCTTTCTCGTGCTTCCCTAGACCCTTTTGAGTCTGTTAGCAGGACTTCTGCTATAGCCATAGGGACACGACGTAGAGCCTGGCTCCAAGCTTCAGACTTGGACAAATGGGCACAGCAAAGACTGGGACATACTCCTTGCACTGGAGAAAATCTCTTCAACAAGGAGTCTTTACGTCAGGTTACTCAGTGGTCCACTGATTTACCTGTTCCTAGGGGTTGTTCTACCCCTTCTTCTGTCCCAGTAGGTAGGAAATGTCCTACCAAACTTTCTTCCCATAGGAGAAGAAGGTTTTATTCATCACCTGCCCATCATACAGATGTTCCCAAACAAGGGAAGCATCATCCTGGTCTGAAGAACCCAACCTCTCCCAGCAACTGCAGGGTTTCTGATCAATCATCATCAGATGCTTGTGACTCTTGGGGTTTAGAATCTGCAGTTTGCTTCTTCCCAATAGAGGCAATCCACTACTTCATTCTAACCCCTAGACATGGATCTCTTTCCAAAAGACATCCATTTTTTCTATATTTCTATGAGCTGTCAGGATGTTCATGCCTATAGGTCACAGGTTTCTCCTCTTCTTCCTGCTAGGGAAAGAGGTCTAACCACTATCAAATGATAGTTCCTGGGCCAGCATGTACTTTTTCCTTCTATAGACTTACTACTTGGTAAGTCTTTTCCAGCTCCATTCTCTTCACCCTCTTATCAGGTCTTTCCTCTGTAAGAGGGGTATTACTTCACTGGAGGGCTTTTTCTTCAGCCTCTCTAGTTTTGTCACTTTCCAGTGCGGAGATTTCCTCTCTGAGTTAACTCCTCTTTTTCCATTTTGCTTGGGGCAGCTTATCAGACATGTCCAGGGTTTTCTACTCCTGTTCTGTCCTTTCTGTTTTTGAACAGTAAGATTCTTTCTGCTGTCTTGCTAGCAGCTGCCTATGCAGGAGCCTTAATGTTTGGACCACTGGTTCATGTCCACAAACAGCCAGATTTGTCCTCCACTAACATTCTGTCTAGTCTTAGTAGTGGCTCCAAGTCAGTGCTTTCATCTATCTTGGAGATTATCTCACTACAGGCTTTCTAAATTCTCTTCTATTTCTGCCATCTCCATTCTCCTGGGTTTGGCAGTATAGTTGGCAGAGATACTGGCTCTCCAGCAGCCAGTTCTATCTCCTCATTCTCCTGCATCATGCTCTCTGCAATCCTACAGAGAAGCTTTCCACTATGGGCCCTTGCTAGAGAGCATGGGTTTTTTTCTCCAACAGCTATCCTAGATGGTTGGAAAAGGCTTTTCAGTCATGTATCCCATGACTAGAAGGGTTCTCCCTTTTTTTACTATCTCCTTTTTGACATAAAGGACATAGGCCTTCTCTTACGTGAAAGCTTAAGGAGTTGCCAATTCCCTGCTTTGGTCCATAGTATTCCCAATCGGGGATATGCTCTTTCTCCTTGCAGCTCGTCCTCATGGTAAGAACGCATGATACCTTTTGCCCTTAAGCAGGTCAACAGGGTATCTCATCTCTATGCGTCTTCTGTCCACTTACCATGCTAGAGTTCTGGAAGACTCGGGACTTGTTGGCTGCAGACTGATATTATCCTCGGTTTTTCACGTAACCGTCCTGGTTATTTCACTAGCTAGCATCCTGGCAGATCATAACCAGGAGGAATAGATTCTCTATATATCTTCTCAAGTAGGTTCCACCCCCTTGTTATTAGATGAATCTTTCCTCTCCCCATATCCTACGTGAATACCCTGCTGTAGGCATATCTCTGTCTGCTTAATTGCAGACACCCATATATAGGCCTACATATTCATATCTATCTTTTGTGTGTATTTTATGCCCTCCCATATCTCACTATAGATATATTCTTATATGTCTATCTATATATCTATATGTATATATATATATATGTATCTGTCGAGATATTTTGTTATAGATAGATATGTATCCACATACTTATCTATCTGACTGTCTCTGCTCATATAGCTATATGAGTCTGACAGATGGGCTTTACCCAAACCTATGCTATCCAGCAGGTTTGGGGTTCTACACACACAACCACTCCTGTGGTAGTCAACAACTTTTAGACCATAACCTTAGGGTTTAGGTACCTCTGAAGCTCTCCATGCTCCAATATATCTCCTAGCTTACCCCAGTTAGGAGAGACATTGTGAATCTTCAGTTAATCACAGGCTTTAACGCCTCAGGCATTTGTCCTCTCTTTTTGGGATACAAGGGGTTCCCATACCCTTTCTCCCCTCAAGGACTATGCCTGTTTGTCCAAATCGGTTAGCCTTTCTCTTTTTGCTCCTAATAGTGAGCCACTCTGCCGCCAAAAGAGTTTGGCTTTTGTCATAAAGCCTTCCGCTGAAGGCCCACCGTTTTTGTACTACCCCAGTTTTCTTTCAGGATTCTGACCTCCACTGTTTTTCCTACAGGTTTATTACCTCCACTTACAGTGAGGTCCTCTTCGAGGTTCCTCTACTGGGTTCCCCAGTAGATCCCATGAACCTCCATACTTCTGTGAAATCCTGTTAGGGGAGGTCCATATTGCAATATTTCATTTCAATATCATTGATGACAATTATCATCCACACTTGGACTCCTTGTCTGCAGTCCTATGCTAGGTTAAGCTGTTTTCCACAGCACCTTTCTCTTTTCAACTCCTACCCTCCATCCTTAGGATGCCTGGTGTTATTAGGTATAGCATGTTCCAATCTATGACATGCTGGGACTCCAGGCATCTTAGCTTGGGAGTCCCCATATGTGAAGACTCATTCCTGCTTGTTCCTGGAGATAGCACAGTTACTTACCTGTAACAGGTGATCTCTGGGAACAGCAGGAATAAGTCTTCACAACCCACCCACCTCCCCTAGGAGTTGTATCTCTATATCTCTTCTTTCCCTTCTCTCTCTCTCTCTTTGTCTCAGCTTTGAAACTCAACTGAGGAGAGGCAGTTGGGAAAGGCGGGAAGGCAGCACGCAGGCGCTGTGGTATGCTCCCAAAAGCTTTCTTATTGGATGCTGGGGAGCGTTCCCGCGCAGGCTCCGTCGGTACCGACGTACCCATATGTGAAGACTTATTCTTGCTGTTCCCAGAGATCACCTGTTACCGGTAAGTAACTGTGCTTTGTGGAACATTGCCTATTGATGCATCATACATTTGCACAATTAAAATGACAAATACTTCAACACATACCACCATCTTGGCGAGGAGGGGCTCGAGATGCTCAATTGAACTTGAGGCATTTTTGGATTTTCTTTCTTGATTCAGTTCAACCTAAAGGTCTTAATCTGCAGATTGACTGGCGTACGATGGTATGACCCTCTAACCCCTTAAGAATGCTGTGGAGGCAGAGCTTCAAACAATTGAAAAGACATGGCAGCCATTATTCTATGTATAAGCTGCTTCAGCTCCTACACGATGGAAGCAAGATTCCTCTGATTCATAATAAGGGAGTTCAGATAAGTACTGCCTGCCCTGAAGCAGAACTAATTTTACTATAGTTCGAAATGCGTTTGTACTTTCATGGCAGTTTTTTATTAATGCATGATCACTTAAATTATAATAAAAGAACTTGTACATAAGATGATTGTTTAATAGCTACTTTGGCTTAATAGTCTGGCAAAAATACTAGTACTTCAATAGGAGATTTTTGGTAGAATAGTGTGTCACAGTAAGTGGGAAATAGTGTTCCTATACTGGTCCATTTTTGTTTGGTAATAATCATGTCTTGACAATGTCCCAATTTTTATACTATTTCCTACTGTTTCCTTTTTAATTGGTCTTGTTTTATTTGATTTTTTTTGTCTCACAAATGTGTGCATATATAGTCCAAAGCCATTTCACTGGCCACTTTAATTTAATATTGGATATTAAGGGGCTGAACTGCAAGGGTGCCAATAATGTTGACCACAGTGGTATGAGGAAAGCTACAGAGGAATGAGAAGAGATGACAATGAAGGGAAGGAAGATGGAAGCTGAGAAGAGAAAGATGAAGACAGCAAGGCAGATAGGAAGAAAAAGTCAAAGCTTAGATCTTAGGCAGTGGCGGCACTATAGTACAAAAAGCAAAACACCACACAGTGGCAACTCACATTAAGCACAAGTCCTCAAAGGCTGGGAAGCCACCTTCTATGTCAATATGCCAAGAAACATGAATGTTCTGGAAATGTGGGATATCTTTTTTTTTTTTTTCTTGTAATCCATTGGAAGTTGGAAAAATTATATAAAACAGGTTGAGAATTTCTGTGTCTTATGGTTTATGGCTTATTTCTTTATTTGATATACCATCTTTAGCCCACGGCAACAAAACGTTTTACAAAAATTTAAGAACACATCAAATAACAGATACATAAAAACCTAAAAAATGAAAAAGGAAGATAGGGACTCTGTAATGAAAGGAGAGAAGAAGGGGAAAGTAAGACTGCACAGGTCAGGGGCTTGAATCCCCCTCTATCTACACATCACCAAAGGCTTGTTCAAAAAAATAAGCTTTTTTGGAGGAGTGCTGCCCGTTCCTGAAAATTGCTACCTGAGTTTTGATTGGTTCCCGGAGACCGGAGGCTGCTCTCTGCAGTGGGCGGAGCCTTCCAAGGGCTATTTCAGCGTGCCCTGCTCGCGGGTTACCGAGGAGTGCTGCCCGTTCCTGAAAATTTCTACCTGAGTTTTATTGGTTCCCGGAGACTGGAGGCTGCTCTCTGCGGTGGGCGGAGCCTTCCAAGGGCTATTTCAGCGTGCCCTGCTCGCGGGTTACCGAGGAGTGCTGCCCGTTCCTGAAAATTGCTACCTGAGTTTTGATTGGTTCCCGGAGACCGGAGGCTGCTCTCTGCGGTGTGCGGAGCCTTCCAAGGGCTATTTCAGCGTGCCCTGCTCGCGGGTTACCGAGGAGTGCTGCCCGTTCCTGAAAATTGCTACCTGAGTTTTGATTGGTTCCCGGAGACCGGAGGCTGCTCTCTGCGGTGGGTGGAGCCTTCCAAGGGCTATTTCAGCGTGCCCGAAGGGGCGTGACCAAAGGGGCAGGTCTGCCCCTTTGGCGCCCCTTCGGTGCTAGTTCGGTGCAGGAGATTCTCTGTGATGGGGAAACGATGAAAGCACTTTTCTCAAGCAGTCCAATCTAAAGCAGTAAAAGTGGTAGGTCCGATGGATGCCCATGTTGTTTTGGGAGACAAACTTATTTCATCTTCGCCTACTGCCTTGTTGGACGCTGGAGTTGAAAATCTTCTCTCTGTAAGTACTGTGTCCTCCTGCGACGATTCCCGAGGAATGGGGTTATCTCCCCCCATTCAAGAGGCTAAGCACGTGCCTGCATTAGCTTCGTCTTTACCTCCAAATGGTTGTGATGTTGTAGAGACTGAAGGGCTATTGGGGTCTTTTTTACGTTTAGAAAATGATCTTTCTCCTCCTTTACCCTCTGTGATATCTTTTCCGTTGCCTGGGGAACCTCAAACCCCGCCTGCAGATTTGTCCCTAAAAGATATATGGATGGTTATCTCTCGTATTGAATCAGTATTGGGGGCCTCTCTGCAGCGGGTTTCTGAATTCTCCAAGGCAACGGTTCAGAAACTTGCAGATCATGATAAAAGGTTGATGTCTATTGAATCTAAAGTTGATTTGCTTGAGGTGGATAGTTCCGCTAATAAAGCTGTGTTAGCTTCATCAGTTCAAAACTTTAATTCTTTGCATCGGCAAGATGAGGCATTGGAGAATTTGATGCGTTCTCGGAATCTTCGGTTATTGAATTTTCCCTGTACACATTATTTATCTCCAATGATTCATTTTCAAAAATATTTAAGAGATATTGTTGATTACTGATGTTCAAGCTTCCTCAATTTCAAAAATGTATTATGTATCCTTGAGGAATATTAACCAACAAGCTGGGGGTGAGGGGGGTGTTTCTCTGGTTCCTGGGAAGGCTGTAACTGATAAAGTTCTGTCTTCTACTTTGGATATTTCAGCCTTTCTGGAAACTACTTCTGATGATATTTCCTCTAGAGCTACTCTTTTGGTCTCTTTTATTTCTGAATTGGATAAAGATAAAGTACTGCGGGCTTATTTTCCAAAAAAGTTTGAAAAGTTCTGTGGTCAATCAATTCAAATATTTCCTGACGTGTCTAGGACCACGCAGCTGCGGCGCAAGTGTTTTTAGAGCTGCGCCCATGTGTGTTGGCCGTAGGCGCGGTTTTTCATCTTCGTTTTCCATGTAAATGTCTTATTGTTTATCAAGGTAATAGATATTTGTTTTCTGACCCTGAACATTTGATTGAATTTCTAAAGGATAAAGTTGGGTAGGGTCTCTTTATGGAGTATTTACTTTATTTTCTCCTGGAACCATTTCTTTTTCGTTGAAATTTAAACAGCACTCCTCCTTGATGTGGTTTATAACTTGTCCTTTATTTTCTTTAGTTTGTTTCCTATCATTAATTATGTTATGTACATGATTGTTTCTATTGTAATTTGAAAATTATTAAAAAAAAAAAAAAAAAAAAAAAGCTTTTAAGTTTTTCTTGAATGATATCAGTGAAGTATCTTGACAAATGTAGAGAGGAATGGAGTTCCATAGGGCCGGGGCCAAAAATAAACAAGCAGATTGATGTGTGGATTTGTGTTGGACGCAATTATTTGCTGGTACAAGTTGATTATGGTTTTGTGACTGTGACTACTACTACTACTACTGAATATGCAGCGCTGCGCAGACACATGTAAGAAACAGTCCATGCTTATCAGAGCTTCTCCAGGACCAAGCAGGAAGTCAGTCCTCACATATGGGTGACATCGTCGTCGATGGAGCCCCCTGCGGAGCATTTCCCCAGCTTTCTAAGAAAGCCTTTGGGAATGCAGGCACGCATGCGCAGTCCCCTTCCCGCCTAAAGGTGCCATCTTTGCCCGTCTCTCTTTTTCCGTGGAGCCCGTCGGACGCTTGTCCTAGTCGCCCGGAAAAGTTGACTTTCTTCTTCAGCGATTCTTCGTTTTTTTTCTCCGGTTCGACGCCGGTTCCCCTTCCCGCTGGGTTCGGTACACCGGTATCGAGCCCGTTTTCTATTTTTCAGTTTTTGCCCTTCGTGGCTGGCGTTCGCGCCTTTTTTTCTGTTTCACTGGATAGCCGGTCCTTTGACCTCGCGGGGGCCCTTTTTTCCCCGATGGCTTCCAGTGGTTTCAAAAAGTGTGATCGGTGTAAGAAACTCATGTCTCTCACCGACACACACAACTGCTGCCTTCGGTGCCTGGGCCCGGACCACAATCCTCAGTCCTGTGGCCCATGTGGTAAAATGTCTACCAAGGCACTACGCAGCCGACAGCATCAAAAGGAAAGGATTTTTTCGGACTCTGCCTCCAGCCGGGCCCGGACCTCGTCTGAGGCCTCGACGTCTCGGGAGTCTGATCCCAAGCATCGCCGGGGTTCCTCGGACAGAGGGTCCCCCGACCGGGAATGCAAGAGGAAGAAGCGGCTCGCGAGGGCGGCGTCGGAAGAGGTCCCTGGCTCCTCGAGGGCCAGGTCTCAGACCCCTGAGTGCCGCTCCGGGCCTTTGGAGCCGGAGAAGCCGACCAAAATGCCTCGTGTGGAGCCGGAGTCCGTCGGACACGTAAGTCCTGTATTCCTCATGGATTCTCCTCCGAGGGAGCCGATGTCGGGCCCAGCGCCGCTGGGGCCCGAGTCGGGGGCTGCTGCGTCTGCTGAGCTGGGACTCAGGCTGACAGCCTTGGAGTGCACATTGTCTGCCTTCATGGAGCAGCAGCGGGTACTGATTACCAGCCTCGCTGGTGCATCTGCCCTGACCACCGGGACATCGACGTCGAAGTCGACCCCGGAGACCGAGCCGATACTCGAGACCATGAAGGCTCGAGGTCGTCCTCGGTCGCGGTCACCCTCAACCTCCCATTCGGAACTGAGGGCATTGACGCCGGTGCCTTCGGCGTCGGGGCGGGTGCCACCGAGACCCACGCGGTCGGAATCCCCCGACGACTCCTTGGATGAGTCTGCTTGGGAGACAGAGGACGAGGAGTCCCCTGATACCTTCCGGACTCGGTGTGTCCCATCGGACTCACCGCAATCCGAACCCCGGAGTAGGTCCCCTCCGGAGGATACCCGGTTCTCGGAGTTCGTCAGGGATATGGCTAAGGCCTTGGCCATTCCCACGGACCCCGAGGAGGAGCCTCGAGCCGAAGAGCTCGAGGCCCTCCAGTATGACTCTACTCCGAAGGAGGCTTTTACTGTGCCGGTTCCTCCGATGCTGGAACGGCTCCTCTTCAGGATGTGGGAGGCACCGGCCTCGGTGCTGGTTTTAAGCAAGAGAGTCAATTCCATCTATCGACTCAGGAAGAGCCCTGGATTCCAGAAGGCGCAGCTGCCGCACCATTCCATGGTGGTGGAATCGGCCATGCATCGTCTGAAAAGCCAGAAGATGCACTTTGCGGTGCCTTCCGGCAGAGAGGCCCGGAACCTGGATGCTTTCGGCAGAAAGTGCTTCCAGGGCTCGATGCTTGCTTGCCGTGTCCAGTCTTACCAGCTGTACAAGGGCATGTACCTTCGGGACCTGGCCAAGGAAATGTCCGGGTTCGCGGCTGGCCTCTCCGGGGAACCTTTGCAGAGGTTCCAGTCATTGTCTACAGGTATCCAGGACTGCTCTAAGTTCATGTCCCGAGCAGCCTACGATGGCTTCGAGGCTTCGGCCCGAGCAGCGGCAGCCGGCATCGCCGCCCGACGCCAGGCATGGCTGCAGTCATCGGACCTCAAGCCTTGGGTTCAGGACAAGTTGGTCAATGTCCCTTGCTGAGGTGAGAACCTTTTTGGCAAACCCATGGCCGAGAAGGCTGCTGAGTTCGAGACCGAGCACCTTACTTGGACCAGACTGTCCAGAAAGACCTCTGCCCCTTCTCAGAAAAAGAAGGGCTCGGGTAAGAAGTCCTTTTACCCAAGGAAGGCGGCTGCCTACAAACCTTTCCCTCATTGCCAGGCCTCCACGGCTCCCCAACAGGGGAGCAGGCCAAGGGGCAGGGACGTGGGCCCCATAGGCAGCCAACCCCCAAGCCTCCGGCTCCTGCTCCTATACAGCAGGGAGGGGTTTTTTGACTCCCTAAGCATAGCCTTTCCTCCTTTGCTGTCCCCTCTCTGCACAGGAGGTCGTCTGGCCCTGTTTGCCCACAGGCGGCCACCAGTAACAGGAGATGCATGGGTGCTCAGCATAGTCCACAAGGGCTATATGCTCCATTTCCAACAGTTCCCTCCTGTTTACTTCCCAGGAGAGCCTCCAAGGCCTCTCTTACACACAGACCTTCTCCTTCAGGAGCTTCAAGGCCTGCTTCTGGACAAGGCGGTGGAGCCTGTCCCTCCACACCTGAAAGGGCAAGGGTTCTACTCCAGGTACTTCCTGGTACCAAAGAGAACAGGGGGCCTCTGGCCCATTCTCGACCTCAGGAACCTCAACAAGTTCTTAGTGAAAGAAAAGTTCAAGATGCTTACTCTTGGAACACTTCTGCCCTACCTCCAGCAGGGAGATTGGCTATGCTCTTTGGATCTAAAGGATGCGTACACTCACATCCTCATTCATCCAGACCACAGAAAGTATCTCAGGTTCATTGTGGGAGGAAACCATTAGCAGTACAGGGTACTGCCCTTTGGCCTCACCTCCGCACCAAGAGTCTTCACAAAGTGCCTGGCTGTAGTAGCGGCCTACCTCAGGAATCAGGGGGTATTTGTCTTCCCCTACCTGGACGACTGGCTTATCAGGGGTTAGACTTACCAGGAAGCCCGACAGGCCACCTCCAGAGTGGTGTCCCTCCTGCAACACCTCGGCTTTGTCATAAACATCGCAAAGTCCACTTTGCTCCCCTCCCAGAACCTAGAGTTCATTGGAGCAAGGCTGGACTCCAAGGAGGCGAAGGCCTTCTTGACAGAGCACAGAGGCTCATCACCTTGGCACACCAATTTCTCACTGTGCCAAGGGTGTCTGCCAAGCTTTGCCTACAGCTTCTGGGCCACATGGCATCAACAGTGCATGTGACCCCCAATGCTCGTCTTTATATGCGACTGGCCCAGTGGTGCCTCAGGACTCAGTGGCAGCAGGCCACAGGACACCTCACGGACAGAGTGCGGGTGTCCAAGCCATTCCTGGACTCCCTTCAGTGGTGGCTACACCCCCCCAACTTACTACAAGGGGGTGTCCTTTCAAGTTCCTGTCCCCACTGTGGTGTTGACCCACGGATGCCTCTCTGCAGGGCTGGGGTGCTCATTGTGCAGACAAGTGTACCCAGGGCCTGTGGTCTCCAGCAGAGGCCACTCAGCAGATCAACCTATTAGAGCTTCGAGCCATTCGCTTAGCCCTCAAGGCCTTCTCTAACACCTTGGCTCACCAGTCTGTTCTGGTACAGACAGACAATCAGGTGGCCATGTTTTATGTGAACAAACAAGGGGGCACTGGGTCCAGACTCCTGTGTCAGGAAGCACAGGCACTTTGCTCTTTTGCGCTCAAACACAGCATGGTGCTCAAGGCAGTCTACCTGCCAGGTCAAGAGAACTTCCTAGCAGACAGGTTGAGCAGGATTCTGCAGCCTCACGAGTGGCAGCTGCACCCATTAGTGGTTCAACAAATTTTTCTGAAATGGGGACTTCCATCCATAGATCTCTTTGCCAGTCCCCTGAACCACCAGTTACCCAGGTTCTGTTCCAGGCAACCGCATCCCCTAAGAGTAGCAGCGGATACCTTTCTCATTTCCTGGAACCAGGGCCTTCTCTATGCGTTTCCTCCCACTCCTTTGGTGGCCCGGACTTTGTTCAAGATTGTCAGGGACAAGGCCTCGGTGTTTCTGGTAGCTCCCAGATGGCCAAGGCAACCCTGGCTCCCACTTCTGCTTCAACTGGCAGTGGACACCCCACTGCCTCTGGAGTTACAGCCCGATCTCCTATCTCAGGATCAGGGTTCCCTTCTACACCCCAATCTCAAATCCCTCAATTTGATGGCCTGGAGGCGGAAAGGGTAGTGTTAGCTCCTTGAGGCCTGCCTCAGGAAGTGGAAGAGGTGATATTAGCCTCTAGAAAGCAATCCACCAGGAAATCCTATGCTCTGAAATGGAAACGATTCTCCTTGTGGTGTCAAGAACACCAGGCAGATCCCTTCTCCTGCACTGTACCAGTGGTGCTTCAATATCTCTTGCATTTGTCCAATAAGGGCCTTAAGTCTAATTCTGTTCGGGTACACCTCTCTGCTCTAGCAGCTCACCACTCACTGGTGGAGGGGCACTCCTTGTCGGTTCACCCATTGGTGTCCAGGTTCCGCAGAGGCTTGCTTCTGCTCAAGCCTCCTATCTGTCCACCAGCCCCTGAGTGGGAGTTGAATGTGGTCTTGCAGCAATTAACTCGTCCACCTTTTGAACCGATGGCTACATGCCATCTTCGCTTCCTTTCTTGGAAGACTCTCTTTCTAGTGGCCTTAACCTCGGCCAGGCGAGTAAGTGAACTTCAGGCCTTAGTCTGTGATAGGCCTTACACTCGCTTCTATAGGAACAGGGTAGTCCTTAAGACTCATCCTAAGTTCCTCCCTAAGGTTGTCTCCTCCTTCCATCTCAACCAGGAGGTGGTTCTTCCAACGTTCTTCCCTAGGCCACATGCTAGCCGGGCTGTAGAAGGGCCTTGTCCTTCTACCTTGAGCGTACGCAGGGGCATAGAAGGGCTACTCAGCTCTTCGTGTCTTTTGACCCTAATTACTTAGGATTGCCTGTTGCCAAGCGTACCTTGTCCTTCTGGGTGGCTGACTGTATCACCTGGGCTTACAGGGCAGCAGACCTTCCCTTGCAAAGTTGGGTCACGGCCCACCGTGTCAGGGCTATGGCTGCCTCAGTAGCTCATCTCCGCTCTGTACCGTTGGCAGACATCTGCAGGGCTGCTACTTGGTCCTCAAGCCAGACCTTTGCAGCTCATTACTGCCTGGAGAGGGAGTCCCGTAGGGACAGTGCTTTCGGTCAGGCAGTGCTCCGGAATCTCTTCGAGGTTTAGGCAACTCCTACCCTCCAGCCCTCTGGTTGGGCTACCGGTGGAGGTGTAGTCCAGTGAAATCCTTTTCTCTGATGCTGTGGCTAGAGGGATCTCATTTTTCAGCTCTGGGGTCCCCAGTATCCTGAAGCTGGGGAGTCCCATACGTGAGGACTGACTTCCTGCTTGGTCCTGGAGAAAGAGTAGTTACTCACCTGTAACAGGTGTTCTCCAGGAGCAGCAGGAATCAGTCCTCACAACCCTCCCTCCTCCTCTTGGAGTTGCAGTTGTACATAGTTTATTGTTTTGATTTTTAAGTACTGTTATTAGCTATGTTATTTGACTGGCAAAGATGGCACCTTTAGGCGGGAAGGGGACTGCGCATGCGTGCCTGCATTCCCAAAGGCTTTCTTAGAAAGCTGGGGAAATGCTCCGCAGGGGGCTCCATCGACATCGATGTCACCCATATGTGAGGACTGATTCCTGCTGCTCCTGGAGAACACCTGTTACAGGTGAATAACTACTCTTTACAATCTAGTCAAGACAGTCAACACAACACAAAACAGTAGCTGTAGACATAAAATACATCTAGGGGGAAAGGTAAGGAAACACAAAGGAGATTAGGCGAATCAAGATCCAGAAGCGGCAGCGAAGAGGCAAGTTTTCAGCCTGGATTTGAAAAGGGCCAGAGATAAAGCCTGACATTCAGACTCAGGTAGTTTGTTCAAGGCATAAGGAGCAGCAAGGTGAAAGGAGCAAAGTCTAGAATTAGCACTAGAAGAAAAGGGCATAGATAGAAGCAATTTGCCAGAAGAGTGGAGTTCCCGAGGAGGGGTATAGGAGAGATAAGAGAGGAAGGGTAGTGAGGAGTTGCAGAGTAAATGCACTTATAGATCAGCAGGAGAAGCTGGATCTGAATGCGGAAACGGATAGAGAGCCTATGAAGTGACTTGAGAAGAGGGGTAATATGAGCATGATGAGGCTGGTAGAAGATTAGCTCCATAACAGAATGTTGAACAGATTGAAGGGAAGATAGATGATTCAGAGGGAGACCAGCAAGAAGAAGGAGCTCACTCTGAGGAGAAGGATGTTACCAGTGGTGTGCCCCAGGGATCTGTCCTTGGTCCAATTCTTTTTTAACATCTTTGTTAGTGATATAGCGGAAGGGCTATCGGGTAAGGTTTGCCTCTTTGCGGATGATACCAAAATCTGCAATAGAGTAGACACCCAGGAAGGTGTAGATAACATGAGGAGGGATCTAGCTAAGCTTGAAGAATGGTCTAGAATTTGGCAGCTGGGATTTAATGTTAAAAAATGCAAGGTCATGCATTTGGGCTGCAGCAATCCAAGGGAGCAATATAGTGTAGGGGGTGAAGTACTTTTGTCCACTAAAGAAGAGCAGGACCTAGGCGTGGTTGTGTCTGATGATCTTAAAGTAGCTAAACAGGTAGAAAAGGCAACGGCAAAAGCTAAAAGGATACTTGGGTGCATACAGAGAGGAATGGCTAGCAGAAAAAAGGAGGTGATAATGCCTCTCTATAAGTCTTTGGTGCGACCTCATTTGGAGTATAGTGTGCAATTCTGGAGACCGCACCTTCAGAAGGATGTGAACAGGATGGAGTCGGTGCAGAGGGTGGCTACTAAAATGATTAGTGGTCTTCATTATAAAGCATATGAGGACAGACTGAAGGATCTTAATATGTACACCTTAGAGGAAAGGCGGGATAGAGGTGATATGATTGAGATGTTTAAATACCTCCATGGCATAAATGTTCAGGGAGAGAGCCTCTTTCAATTGAAAGCAAGTTCTGCTACGAGGGGACATGGGATGAGGGTGAAGGGAGATAGATTCAGGAGTGATATGCGGAAATATTTCTTTATGGAAAGAGTAGTGGATCCATGGAATAGTCTCCCAGTGGAGGTGGTAGAGATGAGGACAATAACTGAATTCAAAAAAGCATGGGACAAACACAGAGGATCTCTAAAGGTAAAAAGGGGACTGTTGTAGTTGTTGATATGGAAGGACAGACTAGATAGGCCATGTGGTCTTTTTCTGTCATCATATTTCTATGTTTCTATTTCTAGGTTACAATAGTCAAGATGGGAGGTGACTAAAGAGTAGATAAGTGTCTTATTAGTGTGTTCAGAAAGGAATGGGCAAGTTTTGGTAATGTAGAGAAAGAAACAGCAGGTTTTAGCTATCAGTTGGATGTGTGTCGAGAAGGAGAGAGAGGGGTCGAAGACAACCCCAAGGTTGTGAGCTGAGGAAATAGTGAGGAGTAGAGAGTTATCCACAGAGACTGAGAAAGGAAGAAGGAAGGTTTAGGGGGGAAAAATAAGAAGCTCAGTTTTGGCCATGTACAATTTTAAACAGTGGTGTGACATCCAAGCAGCAATGTCAGAAAGGCAGGCAGAGATCTGGGCCTGGATTGCCGGAGAGATTTCAGGTGTAGAGATGGTACTGAAAGCCATGGTAAGAGATGAGTGCACCAAGGGACTGGGTATAGAGAGAGCAAAGGAGTGGACCCAAGACAGATCCTTGGGGTACACCAGCTGAGAGTGGGATAGCAGTAGAGGAGGATCCACTAGAGCAAACACTGAAGGAGCGATGGGAGATATAAGAGGAGAAAAATCAAGTGAGGATAAGGTATCAAGGAAAGGTTGTGGTCAACAGTGTCAAAAGCAGCAGAAAGGTTAAGGATGAGGATTGAATAAAGGCCCTTGGATTTTGCCAGGAACAGGTCACTGGAGACTTTGGCAAGAGCCGTTTTGGTGAAATGTAAAAGACTAATGCCAGATTGTATAGGATCCAGAAGGGCTTGAGAGGAGAGAAAGTAAAGACAAC
This sequence comes from Ichthyophis bannanicus, assembly GCA_033557465.1. NCBI lineage: Eukaryota > Metazoa > Chordata > Amphibia > Gymnophiona > Ichthyophiidae > Ichthyophis > Ichthyophis bannanicus. The sequence continues at coordinate 1,769,606,043 of CM066031.1, forward strand.
GGTGGTGAACTGTACTTTCAAGTAGTTTAGAAATGAAAGGGAGGAGGGAGATGGGCTGATAGTTAGGACAGGTAGGGTCTAGTGAGAGTTTCTTGATGAGAGGACTGACCACAGCATGCTTGAAAGCTGCAGGGAAAGTTGCAGTGGAGAGCAATAGTTTGAGAATATGACAGAGAAAAGGGACTACAGTGGAGGAGATGGTTGGGAATAAAATCAAAGGAGCAGGAAGTGAGTTTGGATGAGGGAAGAAGGTGAGTGGTTTCCTCTTCAGAGATCATATAAAGGGTAGCAGAGGTAGGGGGGAAAGTTGGGAGTGAAGAGAGGGAGGAGGGGAAGTAGCTGATCTCATGGGGAATTGGAGTGTGATCTTGTGGATGTTGTCATGGACGTAGTCAGCCAGGGTTTGGGCAGAAAGGGAGGGAGAGGTGAAAGACAGAGGCACCTTGAGGAGAGAGTTAAAAGTTGTAGAGAGAAGGCAAGGGTCAGAGGCAAGAGAGTTAGATGGACATCATAATCTTGTTTGGTGAGTGCTATGGCTGACTGGAAAGAGACAAGCATGAATTTGAGCCAAGCATGCTTGGTTGAGCAGGCGCAGGAATGTAGATAGTGGGTAGTGGAAGACAGCCAAGATTGAGGTACAGTATGCCTCACAGGATATGGCATGGGCAGAGCAAGAACATCCAGAGCAGAGGAGAGTGCAGTGTTATAGGAAGCTACTGCTTCATTAACAAACTGAGATGACATAGTGGAGGAAAGAGGTGACCAGACAGTGGAGGAGAGAGCCAACGGGTCAATAGCATGAAGCTTTCTAAAGAGGTTGGAGGAGACAGGGTGAGGTTGAAGTGGCAGGTGATGAAGAGCAAAGCTTAACAGGTGATGGTCCGATAAGGGAAGAAGTGAAGGTACAGAAGTTTGAGGGTAAGCAATTAGAGAAGAATACAAGGTCGAGGCAGTGGCCTTGCTGGTGAGTGGGGGCAATAGAGCAAAGCTGAAGGTTGAATGAAGAGGTAAGGGAGAGGAGCTTTAAAGCATAAGGGTCAGAGTGGTTATCAACATGAATGTTAAAATCCCCGAAAATAAGGGAGGGGGAAGATGAATCCAGAAAGAAGGAAAGCCATGAGTCAAAGTCAGAGAGAAAGGTAGAGGTGGACTTGTCAGGGGGTCAATAAATAACAGCTAATTGAAGAGATAGTGGAGTAAAAAGCCAGATGGAATGGACTTCAAAGAAGGGAAAGGATTGAGACTGAGGCAGAAGGAGGGGTTGAAACTGACAGGAAGGAGAGAATAGAAGCACAACACCTACACCACGGCTAGTAGGATGAGGTGTATGGGAGAATTGATAACTGCCATGACAGAGAACAGCAACTGAAGTAGAGTCCTCTGGGAGGAGCCAGGTCTCAGTTAGAGCAAGGAGATGGAGAGCATTAGAGATAAAGAGATCATGAGTATAGGCAAGTTTATTTGAGATAGAGTGTGCATTCCACAAGGCACATGAGAGAGGGAGAAGGGGGAAAAGATAAGGATATGAATAAGATTTGAGCTGTTGTGTAAGGATTTGTTCTGGGAATGTGACAAAAGTCTAGGGAGGGCTAGGGTTGGGGTTGATGTCTCTGGAAGAGAGAAGGAGGAGGAGTAGAAGAGTGCAGGGCAGAGAGGAGACAGCACGGTGGTAACGAGGGTGAGGTTGTTTCAGAGAGAGGGTGAAAGTTGTTAAACTAAAGAGCTGATGATAGGGTAAATGAGAAGATGGTGGGGAAGTGAGGATGGTAAAGGGAAGATAAGGGGAGTTACTTGAAGGTGTTGGTAGGAAGTGAGATAATTAGGGAGTATGAGCAATAGGAAGAGAAAGTGTTGAGGAGCCATAAAAGAGAGATGGAGAGAAGCACAGAAGTCAGAATAAATAAAAGGATAGGTGGTAGAAATTGCAGGGGATAAGGTGCACCTGTGAGTGATTGTGGTAATGAGCACAGGGCGGCTATAAGAGACTATAAGCCAGGGTCGGGTAGGCTGTGAGGAGGGAGGGTGGGATAATAAGGAAGAGGAGAGAGAAAGAGAGAGCTGAAAACAGAGAGGGAGAGCTGAACAAGATCACAAACAAAAATACTGAAAAGTAAGGCACTCTAACAATGATAAGATAGATAAATAAATGCATACAGGCAGATAGACAGACCTTACAAGCAAACAGTTAAAAAAGTCAGACCCTAGCCAGAAGCTAGCAGCAAAGCCTGAAATAGACTTGCACATTCCACAGCAATAAGGTTCTCAATGGCAAGTAAGGAATAAGTGAATTGGATAAGTAGAAAGGGAGGCCTGAAACATAGCACTTAGATGCCCTCTCCCTGTTCTCTATTTTCCCAACACACCCAATTGTCCCATTACCTCACACACTGCCCCAACCCTCAAAAATACTCCCTCACAACTGCCTTACCAAGCCGCCAAATGCTGCCACCACAAAACAAATGTTCCCTGCAACTGCCTCACCACCCCGCAAATTGTCCCATCCCCAAATATTACACCCCTGCAACTGCCCGACCCCAGTGTCCCCAAAGTGCCACATCCCAAAAAATACCCTCTCACAATTGCCCTACCACCCTACAAACTGCGCCATTTCTAAAAAATATCCTTTGCAACTGCTCCACCCACAAAATCTGCCCCTGCAACTACCCCACTCCCAAAATCTACCCTTCAACAACTGTCCCCCCGCACAGGGCCGCTTCAATCCCTAAAGGGGTCCGGGGTAAACATTTCCAGTGGGCTGTCCCATATGTGGGCCCCACCCCTCCATTTGTGGATCCCCTGCTCCTAGCGCTGCTGCTGCCCCTCTCTGAGACGTAAAGCAGTGGCAATACATTAAAAATGCACTGTGGCACCAGAGATGCTTTCTTTTCTGGCACTGCAGTGCCATTCACATTTCTATTTCCAGCCCCCCCCCCCCCCCCACCCCCGATTCATCGGAGGTGGCAGAATCAGAAGTGCAAAAGGCACCATGGCACTGGAAAAGAAGGTAACTCTGGCACTGCGGTGCATTTTTAATGTATTGCCGCCACTGCACTTCCCCAGAGTGTGGCAGCAGCGTCTGCAATTGGCATGGGAGCAGGAGCAGGGCTGTTGTTACCAATGGGCTGCTGGGCCCCTGTTGTGCAGGAGCCCAGGGCAGCTGCCCCTTTTGTCCTTAGGTAAAAATGGCCCTGCCCTGCATCTTCCTCATCGCCTCAAAAATTCCCCATTCCCAAATCTACTGCCCCATAATTGCCCCACTCCCAAAATCTACCCCATCAACCTGCACTCTATCCCTACCCCTAAAAAACACTCCCTCACAACTGGCCTTTTGCCTCCAAAACTGCCCTGCCCCCAAAAATTGTCCCCTGCAGTTGCCTCACCATTTACCAAATGTTCCTGCATCTGCCTCACCTCTCTGCAAATTTCCTCAACTCCCAAAAATGACAGACCAGTAATTGCCCTGCCTCTAAAAACTGCTCCTCTGCAACTGTCCCACCCACTAAAAAATCCCTCCCACAACTGTCTCACTCTCAAAAACTTCCCAGTGCAAGTGCTCCGCCCCAATGTAACTTCCCCACTATCCTGCAAACTACCTCCGCCTCCAAAACTACCTCCCAGCAAGTGTCACCATTTCTCAAAACTACATCCTCCATAAATGCCCCACTATCCTCGGCTTCCCCACCACATGTGCACAGCACACACACGTCACACAACAAAGATGCATACTTACACACACACACAACACCACACAAACATAAACACAGAGAATGCAAATAGTCTCTAGCTGTGATGTACTGCATTTTAAATTTTTCACATATATATTTCATTTTCTTTGCTATTATTTCTACTGTGGAAACTACCGACTTAATTGCACTATTTTTTTTTATTGATTGCTATCTTTATTGTCAGCTAGTGTTGCAATGGGTAGGACTAGATTAAGGAACTGACAAGCTAGGAGTATACCTAGAAATCACAGCCTTTTGATCCCAAACCCTATTCACATAAACTAATATTTTTGTCGGAACTGTTACCATGAGGGACACCCTCTCGAGGTAACCATTCCTTTTTATTCATTTTTATGAGCTGAAACTAACAGCTCAACATGCCTTAAAAATTAAGCAGTTTAACCAAGGGAAGTGCTTGAGCAAACCCCTTTTACTTAAATCAATCTTTTCTATTTTGGCAAATAAGTATCACTTGCTTAAAGTCAACGAGAAAGCTTATCTGTTCATTCAGGTCTTCTCAGCCAAACAATTCTCCACGCTGTCCTAGCGTATAGTAAGGGTGCTCAAGATCACTTCCGTGACTGAGCCCATCCAAACTTAATAAATAATATGCAACATAGCGCCATATTTCAGGCCTCCTTGTTCTTCCAGCCCTTCATCAGGCATTTCCCCATCTGAATGATGTGCTTGAAAATCTTCCTCCATTAAAATAGGGAATCAGTTAATGATGTCAGATATCTTAGGTCCTCCTCCACATTGATTTACCACACGCTCCACCAATCAAGTTCTAAGTTCAACCCTTGAGGGGGGTGACAGTTTGTAGATTAAAGATCCAACATTGTTCTAGTTGTTGTAAACGTGCTACCTTATCACCACCGTGAAAGGAATGAGGAACTTGATCAATTATTCGCCACATATAATCCTGAAAAGAATGGTTGTGTGTGATACTATGAGCAACTATAGGGGCTGACATTACATGCATGTTTAAATGGGATCAATGTTCTTGTAAACGTATCTTCATCGGTCTTGTGGTTCTACCAATATATTTCAATGAGCAGGGACATATCAACATGTAGACAACCTGAGTAGAAACACAAGTAGTGTCAAAGCGCGCCCGATATGTTTTAAGAGTAGTAGAGTCTGTCCATTCTACTGTTAATGTGGAAGCACAAAAATCACAGTTTCCACATGGGGTATGTCCTGATACTAATTGTCTTAAAGTAGATACAGAGTTACCTGAATGCATCACATAGTCCGCTATATTCCGGCCCCGATGGTAAGCTGGAAACAAGCATGTTTTTCCAAAATGTGCCAATGTTTTTTCAAAATGGCACTTATTTGGAAGAGCAAACTCCCACTATGGGATTTTCTTCAGCTTGTCTTTCATTTTTATCGATGTTCGTCCATCACTCAGGGTGATTAAACTGTGCCCTCCGATAGGCCGTATAAACTAGATCTTTTGGATAACCTCATTCCATTAGTTGCCGGCACAAATCTTTTGCATGTACGTGGAATTCTGATAACATAGTACATAGTCTGCGTATTCTCAAAAATTGACCCAGTGGTAGAACCCTGCGTATGGGCCCAGGATGAAAACTGGTGTATTGTAATAATGTGTTGCGCTGCACAGATTTTCTATAAAAGGAAGTATATATCTGATTATCCTGTTTATAAATCCACATATCCAAAAAATTATCTGCTCTTGGTGGTTGTTGTTAAGTGCCGTCGAGTCGGAGTCGACTCATGGCGACCCTCTGGATAGCTATCCTAAATTGTGTTCGGTCTTCAGTCAGGCGGCTCATTGACGACAGACTGGTACCCGTAGCTGCTGTTATTGTAGCGATCCATCTCATTGCTGGCCTTCCTCTTTTGCGTTGACCTTCTATCTTGCCAAGCATGATGTCTTTCTCTAATGATCTCTCTCTTCGCATGATGTGTCCGAAGTATGAAAGCCGAAGTCTTGTCATCTGAGCTTCTAAAGAAAGCTTAGGTTTGATCTCCTCTAGTACCGACTGGTTTGTTCTTCGGGCAGTCCATGGTATACACAGTATTCGCCGCCAGCACCATAATTCAAAGGCATCAATTTTCTTCCTGTCTGTCTTTTTCACTGTCCAGCTTTCACATCCATATGATGTTATTGAAAATACCATGGCTTGAACAAGTCGAATCTTTGTATGGAGAGACACATCTCTGCTCTTGAGAATCTTATCTAGGTCTTTCATAGCCATTCTGCCAAGAGCAATGCGTCGTCTGATTTCTTGACTGCTTGTTGCTTCTTTATTGATAGTTGATCCAAGTAGGTTAAAGTTGTTCACAATTTCAATTTCTTCTCCTTCAACGATGAACCTGTTGATTATGCCAGTTGTCATGATCTTTGTCTTCTTTACATTAAGGTGCAGGCCCATTTTGAGACTATGTTCTTTGATTGTGAGAAGCAAATGTTTCAGATCATCTTCGCTTTCAGCCAGTAATGTGGTATCATCAGCATAGCGAAGGTTGTTGATGAGTCTTCCACCAATCTTCACACCTCTGTTGTCTTCATACAGTCCTGCTTCTCTGATGATTTGTTCTGCATATAAATTAAACAGGTAGGGGGAAAGTATGCAGCCTTGTCTTACACCTTTGCTTATTTTAAACCATTCTGTTTCTCCTTGTTCCGTTCGAACTGTTGCTTCTTGATCAATGTACAGATTACGCAAGAGAACGATCAGGTGTTCTGGTATACCCATGCTTCTTAATGTGGCCCAGAGTTTCTCATGGTTTACACAGTCAAAAGCCTTGCTATAGTCGATAAAGCACAAATAGATATCCTTTTGGTATTCTTTAGTCTTTTCAAGGATCCATCTCACATCCGCAATGATGTCTCTCGTTCCTCGCCCTTTCCTGAACCCTGCTTGCACTTCAGGTAGTTCTTGTTCTAGGTATGGCTGTAGTCTCTTTTGAATAATCTTCAGTAGAATCTTGCTGGCATGTGGGATCAGAGCGATTGTGCGATAATTTCCACAGTCAGTTGGATCACCTTTCTTTAGTATTGGTATAAACACAGATCTTTTCCAGTCAGTTGGCCATGATGTTGTCTTCCATATTTCTTGGCAGAGCCTTGTAAGTACGGTAACAGCTGCATCAGATTGCTGCAATACTTCTATGGGAATGCTATCAATGCCTGGTGCTTTGTTCTTTGATAAGGCTTTCAATGCTGCTTCAACTTCTTCTTTCATCACCAATGGTTCCTGATCATAAGGTATAGGTTGAAACGGCTGTTGGTCCACTTGATCTTTATCATATAAAAACTCTGTATATTCCTTCCACCTTTTCTTGATCTTCTCAGCATCATTCAACATAGAACCTTGAGCATCTTGTAACATTCCAATTCGGGGCTGGAACTTTTTCTTTAACTCTCGCAGCTTTAGGAAAGCCGATCTTGTTCTTCCTCTAATAGTTTCTGCTTCTATTTCCTTGCAAGTGTCATTGTAGTACTTTTCCTTGTCCTGTCTTGCTGCACGTTGGAAATCTCTGTTGAGTTCTGCGATTGTCTTTCTTTTCTTTCTCCTTTGGCTTTAGCTTCTCTGCGTTTCTGGGCAATTTTCAGAGTTTCTTCCGTCATCCATTTTGGCCGTTTTTTGCTTTTTCACCTTTTGTAGAGACTTCTCGCTTTCTTCCAGCACAACCTTCTTGATGTCATTCCATAACTCTTCCGGAGCTCTGTCATTTGTATCTAAAGCAGCAAATCGATTTTGCAGGCAGTCTTTAAATTCCAGTGGTATATTCTCAAGGTCATATTTTGGTGCATTCATGAGTGGTTTGCTCTTTTTCAACTTTAGCTTGAGTTTGCATACTAGTAGTTGATGATCTGTACCACAGTCAGCTCCAGGTTTTGTCTTTGTTGATGTTACAGAGCTTTTCCATCGTTGACTTCCACAGATGTAGTCAATTTGATTTTTATACAATCCATTGGGTGAAGTCCATGTGTACAGTCGTCGCTTGTGTTGCTGGAAGAAGGTGTTTGAGATGAATAGATCATTGGTCTTGCAGAATTCTATCAATCTTTCTCCAGCTTCATTTCTGTTGCCAAGTCCATATTTTCCAACTACTTTGCCTTCTTCTTTGTTGCCAACTTTTGTGTTCCAGTCACCCATGACTATCAGGATATCCTGTTTGCATGTTCTGTCAATTTCAGCTTGTACTTGTTCATAGAACTCTTCAATTTCATTCTCTTCTGCAGCTGTTGTTGGGGCATATACTTGAATTATAGTTGTGTTGATAGGCAATCCTCATAGACGAATAGAGATTAAGCGTTCGCTGACTGCATTGTATTTCATTACAGTTCTTGCAAGTTTCTTCTTTATTATAAATGCAACACCATTTCTTCTTTGTCTTTCATTTCCAGCATAGTAGACCATGTGATCATCTGATGCAAAGTGCCCGATGCCAGTCCATTTCAGTTCGCTGACACCCAACAGATCAAGTTGTACACGTTCCATTTCATTCTTGACCACCTCCAACTTCCCTTGGTTCATGCTTCGTACGTTCCATGTTCCAATGTGTAAGACATCTTTACAGCTTCTGACTCTCATTTCATGCGCAGCTACATCAGCAGTCAGACTTCCCGAGGGCTTTGATCCAACCACATCATAAATGCTGGCTTTACTCTGAAAAGTCTTCAGCTCTTCCCCAGTAGCTAGTTGAGTGCCTTCCGACCTGGGAGTCTCATCTTCCAGCACCATAGCACAATTTGTTTTGTTGTAACTATCCATTGGGTTTTCATGGCAAGATACAGAAGTAGATTGCCGGGCCTTCCTTCCGCGCAGTTTAAGTTTGGTGTTGTTGCCGTTGTCACAGAAAATGTGATCCTCCGCCGTCAACACTATCCCATTTTGCTGCTGCCCAGATGGGTGGTTTGTCTTCGTCTGGCACCTCAGCTGAGACCTGTCCATCTTGGGAGACCCTGCCAGTAGTTAAACTACCGATAGTTTAGCTCTCAGCATCACTGATGCACGCAAGCCCTCACAGCACGACAAGCTGCAAACCAAGTGAGAGGCTCTTGGTGGTAAGAGGGTACAAATTGTACATTTGCTTTTAAAGTATTGTTCCAAACAAAAAAAAAAATCTTTCAATTGGGCTTCTGTGCCCGACCAGATGAAAAAAACTTCATCCAGAAAAAGGAACCATTTGGAAATGTAACGTTCTTCATAATTTGCCATATAAAGTGTAGCCACTGACAGGGCCACTGTTGTTCCCATCGGCACTCCAAAAATTTGTAAGTAATATTGCAAATCATATTGAAAGTAACTATGTTCAAGCACCAACTTCAATAATGAAAGCAAAAAAAGATTGCGGCATCCGATTGGTAGATTCAAAGGGAAAGCAGACGCATGTAATATCAGTCCCTATGGTTGCTCATAGTATCACACACAACCATTCTTTTCAGGATTATATGTGGCGAATATTGATCAAGTTCCTCATTCCTTTTGCGGTGGTGATAAGGTAGCACGTTTGCAACAACTAGAACAAAGTTGGATTTTTAATCTACAAACTGTCACCCCTCAAGGATTGAACTTAGAACTTGATTGGTGGAGCGTGTTGTAAATCAATGTGGAGGAGGACCTAAGATATCTGACGTCATTAACTGATTCCCTATTTTAATGGAGGAAGATTTTTGAGCACATCATTCAGATGGGGAAATGCCTGATGAAGGGCTGGAAGAGCAACAAGGCCTGAAACATGGTGCTATGTTGCATATTATTTATTAAGTTTGGATGGGCTCGGTTACGGAAGTGATCTTGAGCACCCTTACTATACGCTAGGACAGCGTGGAGAATTGTTTGGCTAAGAAGACCTGAACGAATAGATAAGTATCACTCTCATAAAGACAACGAGAAAGCTTATTTGCCAAAATAGAAAAAATTGATTTAAGTAAAAGGGGTTTGCTCAAGCACTTCCCTTGGTTTATTTTATTTAACAGTATTTCTAAACCGCCTTATCTTAATAATCAAGGTGGGGAAGGTGCTTAATTTTTAAGGCATGTTGAGCTGTTAGTTTCAGCTCGTAAAAATGAATAAAAAGGAATGGTTTTCCTCGAGAGGGTGTCCCTCTTGGTAACAGTTCCGACAAAAATATTAGTTTATGTGAATAGGGTTTGGGACCAAAAGCTGTGATTTGTGTGTTGATGGTTCACCTTTTGGGTGGTTTGTTTGGTAGGAGTATACCTAGGGCACAAAGCTTAGGAAGTTCCTGTTGCATGTGTTCAGTATTCATGAGGTTAGGACTGACAACTGTGTGGGGTTTTTTAAATAATTCCACAGATTTTTACATAAACATGTCTGAAACCAATTGAGGGAAGGCTAACATGTATGGACATTCTTCAGAGTTTCATACCTCTATCCACAGCCCCCCCCCCCCCCTCATACGTGAGTAAGCCTACCCTGCCTGCTTCCAGTTTTAACTGGCGGCAGAGACTGAGTAGGATCCAGCCAATGGGAAGGCTGTGGGAGAGGAGCGCTGGAATGCTCTTCTAGTCACAAAAAGGGAGGAGATGAACTGAGGGAAGTTCCGGTGCTGTACAAGTTCAGTTTCTACATGTGGTGGGAGATGAAAAAGAAACCCCCACCACTGAAAAAGTGCCTCAATGCATTTCTCTAGGAAAAGTAGTTCCAACAGCTGCAGCATACTAACATTGATTCACAGTAACATAGCAATTATGCAATTGTATCTGGTAATCAGCCCTCCCCTCTTATTTCCCTCCAGATCACAAACACACAGAGCCTCTGAGACACACACACATACATACTGATATATACAAGCATTCACACAGATGCAAGAATGCATAGAAACACCTACAAGGATATATACAGTGACACACAAACACATATACATTCATATACACACATAGAGATATCCCAATCCACGAAGATATATGCACATACACACTTACAAACAAACTAGAAATAGACACAAATACAGATAATAAGCATGCAAAGCAGAAATTTATACACACACTCTCTCACACAGGTAGTGCAGATACAGACAGGTGCGTGCATGCATGCGCGCACACATTCAGAGGTGTTAAAAATAATTCCATAAGCCAAGCTCTGCATGCCTTACCCACCTGTTTATTTTTTTTTATTTTGTGTTTTTCTTTTATTTATGAAACTTTTACAATATATAAACAAGTCAACAGTACTTGAAACGGAAAAAAAAGACATGAACATGAAATATCTACAATGCAATTATCAAGGCAAACTGAAGTCAGCAAAAAAAAAAACCCATGCCTTACTAGTCCTCACACTAAGAGAGACACAAAATGAAATAGGAAAAAATACATTACACAAGTCACTCAAGAGGATGACAGATCCGAAAGGTCCGGAATTACCTACTAATCAACCCACCCCCCTAAGGAGCAACAGAGAGCCGAGAGCTAATAAAGGAAACTAAGTTGGAGGGGTCATAAAATATATATGACACAGATTGTATTTTAACTAAACATTTGCAAGGAAATTTCAGGAAAAATAAATCTCCCAACTGAATCACACCTGGCTTAAACAACAAAAACTCCCTTCTTTTCTGAGTGTCATGGGACAGATCAGGAAACATTCGGATAGCTAAACCTTTAAACAAAACAGAACGCTTCTTGAAATACATTCTAAGTAACCATTCGCGATCAGATACCAGAGCCAGTGACACCAAAAGAGTTGCAGGAGCCACAGTTCCTGATATAGAAGTTCTCCAAAATTTCTGAAACATTTAAAGTATCCATAACTTCAGCTTCAGCAGGTGTTTCCAAATCCAATCCTTTCATCTTCTTACTTGTAGGCAGGTAATATATTTTCAAAAGCGGAGGATGAGACTCCACAGGAACATTCAAAACTTCCAATAGGTATGATTTAAACATATCTCGAGGTGTAACTAACGGAGAGCGAGGAAAATTCAAGAATCTAATGTTCATAGCCCTATACTGATTTTCCAACAATTCAATTTTAAATTTAACTCCGTACATATCTTTACAGACATTGGCAAACTTATCCTTCATCACTATAACCATATTGTCAGTTATAGAAACCTGAGATTGAAGACCAGCCATCGCTTCCTGGCATTGCTGAACAGCAGTTGCATTCCCGCGAATTAGCAACAAAGTTTGAGATACCAAGCACTCCCCAAGTTTTGTAAGTGCCATCCAAATAGAATCCAACGTAATATTTTCTGGACGCTCTAGAGAGAAGGGAGCCAAGGAGACTTGCTCACTCGAAGCTTCAGAAGAGACCTACGAGCTTCTTGACTCCCCCGGTAAAGAAGTAACACCTCGGGGGGGGGGGGGGGTTGCAACTCAACAGCAATATTCAACTTAGCTCCTGCAGACGCTGAACCCGGAACATCCGAACTTGAGACATCAGCCTTCCCTCCCACTAAGGAAACATCATCGACCACATCGGGACGCACAGTTCCAGTAGGGCTGAGGCTCAGAAAGTCTGCAGGCAGCACAGGAGGGAGTTGCAAGTCCGGAGTGAGATCACACCCAGAGGAAAATGCCGGGCTCACCGGTCTCGGCGTCGACACAAGCGGGCTTCCTCCGGAATCTAACCGGGCCTCTCCATGCAGCTGCAAAAAGGTATCCATCGGACCAGTCTTAGCAGCAAGAGCAGAGGGGGATTGTATTGGCTGGGGAGGGTTCCCCCGTAACTTCCCCTTTTGCTTCGGCATCAAGAAAGCAGCTCACAGACGCACGGATCGGGCAGCCATCTTGGATCTCTCTCCTATCCTTTTTTTTTTTTAATAGCATTTTAAGATTTGATTTATCACCGATGTGTAAATTAGACTTTATTGTAACCATAAGCTAGTTTTACAATGAGGTTGATAATAGTGTCCGTGTGATTCACGAGACCTTCAAGGTGCTGATATGGGTGAAACAAAACGAAAACTACTAAGGGCAGAAATGAACTTCAGTAGATCATTGTATTTGAGAGACGGGTTCTCCGGGCTTTTGTGAATTCTGCCCTGTGAAGTACTATGTGCTATATCCCACAGGTCATGACTGCTGTTGTGAATAATAAATTCAAAGATTTCCTTACCATTGGTTGATCTTCTATTAATTTCAACAACAGTCTGGCCTACCCTCTCATTACTGATTTTGGTACTGCTAGTCTATATAGTATATAGACTGACAAGATATTAACGAATGCTAGTGCAATATGTGCATTTAAGATCATGAGTTGCTGAAGAATGCTGAGACTGAGTAGGAAGGAACAGTGTAGTAGGAGGAGGAGATGGGACAAGAAATGTTGTTATGCAACTTCTAGTTGACGCTGTTGGTCTATCACACTTCCCAAGCAGTAGGACCCACAGTTTGTGACTGCTTGTAGGAGTTAATAGAACAGGAATGTAATTAATTTTTGCTGCCATGGACAGAGCTGGCCTGTTTGAGTCAATGTGGCTGTTTCTAAAGCCTTTGACCTATAGTACTTGGTTGTGAGAACATAAACAGTACTTCTGCTTCTGCTAATTTTGGTCCAGCTGATATAATAAAAAGCAATATTTCACTTTCAGTAACACTATCAATCTTTTCTGGCATTTCTCAAGGATGTTCTTAGCCAAGAGTCTGTTTATTTTCAGATTATGTTAATTGCTCATTTTTCTAGCTGATAGATATATGGTTTCATGTACAGATGCAATTATTTACTGCAGTGCTGTAGTAAATATCTCTTAACACATGCATAAATGCCACTAGATACTAGGTGATTCAGCCATGGATTCAACATCAAAATTAAATATTAACAAAACCTGCGGCATTTTAACGTTCATAATCTAATAACAGAAATATTGAACCTGATATTTCCATGTAGTAGCACCTGCAGTTCGGCTTAGTGCTGGTTGGCCTGGTCTGTCCAGTAATTTTCAGCAACGCTGTCTAGATAATGCTGGATTCTCAGTATGATTTCAGTGATACTGTCTGCATGGTGGGCAGTCCTGGCACTTTTTAGAATAATGGCAATATTCAGTTTACTATCCAGATAAGACTGTCCTAAGTTATCTGGATAGTGCACTGAATTTCACTGCTATCTGGCTAGCATGACTACTGGTTGTTCTATCTGAATATTTAGCGCCAGCTGCAATGCAATACAATGCTGAATAGGATTCGTATTTTATTAACTGCTACGGCTGACATTTAAGAAAAAAACATGGAATATCAGGCCGATTGTCTGTTTTTCACCATTGAAGATTTACAAATGTATTATGAAAACTTCATTTACTATTTATTTAACATAAGTAAAAATATGTAGTGAGAAAATAAGTTGCGCTTGAAATATGATTGTGATTAGTATCAGACAAAGATATTGCCTATAAATGTCTTAATGTGATAGAATAATAAGTTGGAGTTGCTCATTCCCTTTCATCCAAACAAGACAGCATTATGAACATACTGCATCAGACCAATAGTCCATTAAGCTCGGTGTCTTGTTTCCAACAGTGGCCCATGCAGATCAAAAGTACCTGGCACATCCCAAAAGTATTCAGTTCCATGCTACTTATTCCCAGCAATAAGCAGTGGTTCCTGTGCGGATATCCAGTTTAGTCCTCCACAATCGGGTAATGCCCCTCCTACTGCAGCCTGGAGACTGGACCAATCAAATCTTCTGTAGTACATATCCAGCAGGAGCTCCCAGAAGCCCCCCAGTGTGTCCAGTCTCTAGCAGCTTGAAGACGTAAAAGTGTGTCCTCCTGGGCACACTGAGTGACTATTGCAGGAGCAACACTTGTTAGTTAGTTGTTTTAGGGTTTGTTTTGGGGCATTTCCTTGCTATTTCTTTGATAGCTAGCTGTATCTTTAAAAGGAGAACAAAAGAAGAAGCCTGTCTCTCTGGAGCACTGCCACAGGAGACTAGGGGGAAGTCAGACCTGTTGGCTCCTGTGTTCCTGCCTAGCCAATTTTCACAGCCCTGGGTGAGCTCCCCCTGGACAGTACGGGGTAAAGCCATACCTGATACAGTAGTGGCTGGCACTGGGAGATGTTGGCTGAATCCTGGTGGTTCCTGAGCTGGTAGGAGATTTTCATTTCATTTCTTCTTGTGTGCAGTGCTCTGTTAGAGCTGCCAGCATTTCTGTAGGCTCTCCTGAGCCCATTTGGCAATTTTTCTTAAATTTGGTCGTTTGCCCTGTATTAGAGGGTCGTTTTAGTTATTTTACATATTATTTGGTGGCTTTTGTATTTTACCCCCCATTTTTACCGCGGGTGAAAAAGTCCGGCGGCCATTTTGGATTTTAAAAGTGTGCTTTTAGAGGCACTTTTGAGCACTTGTGCACAGGTTCCCCTGGCGTTTTTGGGGTTCCTCTTGCTGGCGATTTTGCTCAGGGCACCCCAGGGAGTCTGGGGCATATTTTGTTTCTTGTAAAAAAAAAAAAAAAAAAAGTTTTAATTTCAAATCGGGGCTGATTTGCATAGGATTGCCCCTGTGGTGTGGGCTTCCCTGTGACTGTTGTATTCTATCCCGCTGGGCAGAGGTGGCCTTGGGATGGCTTCCCAGCCCCAGTGCGTGATTTGTGGGTCCCGCAGAGCAGCAGGGACTGACTCTGGCATCTGCAGGTGCTGTGCTGCAGTGCCTGCAGAGTTAGAGCAATCTGTGAGTCTCCCGGATCAGCCTACCCCTGGGGATGCTTCTAATTCAGGGGACAGTGTTCTTTCCCCGAGCCTCCCTCAGTCTGGGTCGGTTCCACCGGCCAGCGGGTCGGTGGCTGCGCTCCAGCAGGCGGCTATAGCTGCACCGTCTATGGATTTCTCCCCGGATTTTGTGCTTCTCATGCATCAGGCGTTTCGCTTGAGCAGGTCCGGTCAGTTGCCGGCAGTTTGGCCCCCCTCTATCCCCCCGGGGTCCTCGGGGGCGGCTCAATGCACCTCGCAACCCGGGGGCAAGCGACTTCGGTTGGGGGAACAGGAGCAGGACGCCCTAGGTCTTCTGGATTCCGAGGCAGAGGGCGATCCTGAGACTGAAGCGGAGGAGTTGGAGGATGGGGAGATCCTTGAGCCGGAGGACCAGGCTCGGATCATTCGCGTGTTCCGTAGGGACGAGCTGGTTCCTCTGGTCACGGAGTCCCTGCAGGCGCTTAACCTTTCGGCGGTGCGGCCCATGGAGGAGGAGGGTCTTGAGGATCCTCTAATTCAGACAGTCAGGGATTCCCAGGTGGTTTTTCCCGTTCACCGCGTGGTGGATCATATGATCCAGGCGGAGTGGGAGCACCCGGAATCCGGCTTGAAGGGGATTCGGACCATGACTCGGCTTTATCCCCTTGCCGACAAGGACAGGGACTTGTTCAAGTCCCCCCGGGTGGACGCTGCGGTTTCCGCAGTGACCAAGTAAACCACCATCCCGGTTGAGGGGGCGGCTGCCCTCAAGGACGGTCAGGACAAGAAGATTGATAATTTGCTCAAGCAAACCTTCGATACTGATGCCGTGTCATTGCAGGCCTCTATCTGTGGGGCTTGGGTGGCTCGGTCGTGTCTGCGATGGTCGCAGCATTTGCGCTCGAGCCCCGGGCTAGACCAGCAGGGCCTGTTGGAGGTTTCCCGGCTGGAGTCCGGCTCGGCCTATCTGGCGGATCTGTTTTATGATTTAATCCGCGCGTTGGCTAACAGTATGGCATCCGCGGTTGCGGCGCGACGGTCCCTCTGGTTGCGCAACTGGGCGGCGGACGGTTCTTCCAAGTCCCGCCTCAGTAAGCTGCCCTTCAAGGGCAGATTGTTATTTGGGGAGGCTCTCGAGAAGTTGGTAAAGGTTCTCGGTGAGTCCAAGGGGGGCCGGCTCCCGGAGGATAGGCCAAGGTCCAACAAGTCCTCCCCCTCGGCGAGGGGGTCCTTTCGGGATCAGCGCAGGTTTCGTTCCTCCCGCCTGTGGACTTCGCAGCGGGGCAGGTTTGGAGCCCGTAATCAAGGGTTTCGTACCTTCTGGGAGCCGGCAGAGGCTTCTCCGGAGCCGCCTCTTCCTCGGGCTCTTCTTTTGGGCGCAAGCCACAATGACGTGAGGCAGGCTCTGGAGGGAGGCCCGATTATCGGGGGTCGCTTGCGCGACTTTCTTTCCTCTTGGGCCCAAATCACGTCGGATCGCTGGGTGCTACAAATTATAGGAGAGGGTTACGCTCTGGAATTTGCGTTCCCACTTCCAGATTCATTTGTTCTGTCTCCCAGCAGGGGAGCGCAAAAAACGCGGGACTTCCGCGTGACCCTGGATCGGTTGTTAGCGCTGGGAGCGGTGATCCCGGTTCCTCCTTTGGAAAGAGGCGCCGGGCGATACTCCATCTATTTTGTGGTTCCCAAAAAGGGCGATTCCCTGCGTCCGATTTTGGGACCTCAAAGGCGTGAATCGCACGCTCCGGGTGCCGCATTTCCGTATGGAAACCTTGCGGTCAGTCATTGTAGCGGTGCGACAGGGGGAGTTTTTGACGTCCCTCGATCTCACCGAGGCCTATTTGCACATCCCGATACATCCATCTCATCAGCGGTTTTCTCCGCTTTGCGTTTCCGTGGGGCCACTTCCAGTTCAGGGCCATGCCGTTCGGCTTGGCTACGGCTCCGTGCACGTTCACAAAGCTGATGGTGGTCGTTGCGGCGGCCTTGCGCAAGGAGGGCATTTTGGTCCATCCATATCTCGACGACTGGTTGATACGGGCAAAATCCAGTCGGGAGTGCCTGCGAGTCACGAGCAGGGTAGTGGCTCTGCTGCGATCTCTCGGCTGGGTGGTGAACGAAAGAAAGAGTTGTCTGCGTTCCTCGCAGGACCTGGAGTATCTGGGAGTGCGCTTCGACACCGCTCGGGGACTGGTGTGTCTCCCCGAGCGCCGCGTCCGGGCGTTGCGGGCTCTTGTCTGACTCTTTCGGGGGATGCCCGCTCCGTCGGCGTGGTGGTACCTACGGCTTCTCGGAACGATGGCGGCGACCTTGGAGGTGGTGCCATGGGCACGGTTCCACATGCGCCCGCTCCAGAGGGCGCTCCTTCGCCGCTGGTCCAACCAGTGCGATTTGACGCGGGGGATTCCCTTGGAGCCTCCTCTGTGGGTTCCCCTCACTACGGATGCGAGCCTAGCCGGCTGGGGAGCTCACTGCGAGACCCGCTTCACGCAGGGGGTGTGGTCCTCTCGGGAAGCTGCGTGGTCGAGCAACCGTCTCGAGCTTCGGGCGGTCAGGCTAGCCCTGTTGGCCCTGGGGCCTCTGGTCCTGGGTCGGGCGGTCCGCGTCTGGTCGGACAATGCGACCACGGTGGCGTACATCATTCGCCAAGGGGGCACAGGGAGTGTGGCCCTGGAGACAGAGGCGACGGCCTTATTCAGCTGGGTGCAGACTCGCCTGCCGGCGATCTCGGCGGCGCACATAGCGGGCGCAGACAATGTCCAGGCCGACTTCCTCAGCAGAGTGCGGGTGGACCCCGGAGAGTGGGAGTTAAATCCACAGGTGTATGCGCAAATAGTTCGGCGGTGGGGTCCGCCCATCATGGATCTCATGGCGACCTACCAATCGGCCAAGACGAGTCGCTTCTTCAGCAGACGGCGGGAGCGAATGTCCGAAGGACTCGACGCTCTCATTCAGCCGTGGCCGACGTCCGGGCTACTGTATGTCTTCCCTCCTTGGGCGCTGATCGGCCGGGTCGTCCAGCGCATCGAGTGCCTTCAGGGCCGAGTGCTGCTGGTGGCTCCGGATTGGCCCCGGAGGCCCTGGTATGCCGACCTCGTCCGGCTTCAAGACGGCGTGCCGTCGCGCCTCCCGGCGTTGCCGGACCTTCTCCTTCAGGGCCCCTTGCGGATGCCCCAGGTGGCTCGATTCTCGCTTACGGTTTGGCCATTGAGAGGGCTCGGCTGAAAAAGAAGGGTTATTCGCCCGCGGTGATTTCCTCCTTACTGCGGGCGAGAAAGTCCTCCACTTCTCTCACTTATGTTCGGATTTGGAGGATTTTTGAGGACTGGTGCTCCCGGCGGGGAGTCCGGGCGGCGACGGTCTCTGTGCCCGTCGTGTTAAGCTTCCTCCAGGATGGGTTCGAGAAAGGTCTCGCGGCCAGTTCCCTGAAGGTCAAGCTGGCGGCGATTTCGTGTTATAGAGGCAAGGTCTTGGGCCGCCTTCTTGGTGCTCATGCGGATGTGCGGCGTTTCTTGACCGCCGTTTTCCATTTACGGCCTTCCCGCAGGGCGGTGATTCCTTCGTGGGATTTGAATTTAGTTCTGCGGGCTATGGTTCGGGAACCATTTGAGCCCTTGCGGAGGGCGTCCTTGAAGGATCTCACATTGAAGACGGTGTTCCTGGTTGCCATCTGCTCGGCACGGCGTATTTCGGATCTGCAGGCCCTGTCCTGCCGAGAGCCTTTCTTGTCTTTCTCTACGGAGCGGATTGTGCTCCGTCCGGTTCCTTCCTTTCTGCCAAAGGTGGTGTCTCCCTTTCACTTAAATCAGGCGGTATTTCTGCCAGTGCTTTCGGCGAGCTCGGTCGAGTCGGTGGACAAGAGTCTTCTCCGGCTTGATGTGGGCCGCGCGCTGCGGCGGTATTTGCAGTCTACCGAGTCCTTCGAAAGACTGATCGGCTTTTTGTGCTCTTTGGGGGTACAATAAAAGGGGAGGCGGCGGCTAAGGCCTCCATTGCTCGATGGCTCAAGGAAGCGATCGCGTCCGCGTATCTGTTGCAGCGGCGGCCGGTCCCGGAGGGGCTCCGGGCTCATTCTACTCGGGCTCAGGCGGCCTCTTGGGCGGAGCATAGCCTGGTTCCACCAGCAGAGATTGGTAGGGCGGCCGCCTGGTCGTCTCTGCATGCTTTCAGCAGGCACTATCGCTTGGATGTGTCAGCGGCTCGGGATTCTTGTTTTGGTTCGGCGGTTTTGCGCGCCGGCCTGCAAGGTCCCGCCCGGTCTTAACTGCTCTGTTACATCCCGATTGTGGAGGACTAAACTGGATATCCGCACAGGAAATGGAAATTACACTAACCTGGTAATTGTAGTTCCTGTAGGATCCAGTTTAGTCCTCCTTCCCTCCCGACTATCTGTATGATTTTGCGGCGCGCTGTCCCGAGCGGGTGCCTGTAGGATGGTTTTCGTCCCGTTCGGACTCTGTCGACAGTCGTGCTTATCGCTATGGCTCTTCCCTTTATTTTGGAGTTCAGTCAGCTCCTTAGTTTCGGGGGGAAGCTCGGTGTAAATTTAAAGGCGTCGATGTCGGCGCCGTGCAGTGTCCTGACTTCCTCGTTTGGGGAGGGAGTTGGTTATTCCAGGGGGGGAAGTACATAGTTTAATGATAGCCTAATAATAATCTGATGTGTTGCTTCGTTAAGTTTGCTTTGTTACTAGTACACTGGGGGGCTTCTGGGAGCTCCTGCTGGATATGTACTACAGAAGATTTGATTGGTCCAGTCTCCAGGCTGCAGTAGGAGGGGCATTACCCGATTGTGGAGGACTAAACTGGATCCTACAGGAACTACAATTACCAGGTTAGTGTAATTTCCATTTTTCTCTCTGTCTATCTCATGGGTTCTCAACCCATTCCTCAGGAGATACCTAGCCAGTCAGGTTTTCTGGATAACCACAATGAATACTCATATGCTTGGTACATATGACCTAGATTGGCCACTGTTGGAAACAGAATACTGGGCTTGATGGACCTTGGTCTGACCCAGTATGGCATATCTTATGTTCTTATGTTCTTATATGCATGAAAGATTTGCATTGAGTGGAGACAGTGCATGCAAATTTCTCTCATGCATATTCATTGTGGTTATCTTGAAAACCTGACTGGCTTAGGACTAGGTTGAGAACCCGTGGTATGCCTTAATAATGATTTATGGACTTTTACTCCAGGAATTTGTCCAAACCTTTTTTTTTAAATCCAGTTACACTACCTGCTTTACCACATTCTCCAGCAGTGAGTTCCAAAGCTTAATTTACACTGGCTCCCCCTAGCCAACCAAATTAAATACAAATCAATAATGAATATCTTCAAAGTCATACACAACCTGAAATCTCTCATCCAAATACCAACAAACACCAAAAACAAGCGAAAATGCAGGCAAAACTTACTAACTCTGCCAACAGAAGTAGCACGAGCAAACCAAGCAACATGCAGCAGAGCCTTTTCCATGTATGCATCTGACCTCTGGAATGCCCTCCCGGACAGCCTCAGAAGTACATGACATATACTATTGTACCACTATTGTATATAGTTAACCAGGATATCCTTTATCAGATAACCCTGCATTGTATTTAGTTTCCCTATTTCGCCAAGTTATTCTTCCTGTTAAATGTAATGACCAGACATATGTAAACTGTCGGATGTTTTCTGTTAAATGTAAACCGCGCTGATGGCTAATAGTGCAGTATATAAGAATTGTTAATAAATAAATAATAATAATAAATAATAACATCTTTCCAGAAGGAGCTCAAGACACTCTTATTCAAAGAACACTTTAAAGACTAGCTATGGGCACTCATAACACCAGAGTTCCTAAAACCTATGACCCCCAAGCCAATTCTCCCTACAATAAAGCTTTCCCGCTCCCCTAGACTACCCCCTCCCCTCCCCCCCACCCTAGGACTAACCTTGTCCCACTGCCCATGACTCCAACTGCATGACTCTGTACTTCTACTCATTAAATCTTAACTGCCAAGCATTAGACCATACTTCCATCTTTTGTAGATCTTGCCTCATGTTATCCACTCCCTCAGAGGCGTCCACTCTCAAATTTTCAGGTCATCTGCAAAAAGGCAGACTTTTCCCTTCAATCCTTCAGCAATATCACTCACAAATACATTGAACCAGTATCAGTCCCAGGACCGATCCCTGGGGCACACCACGGCTCACTTCTTTTCTTCCGAGTGCGTTCCATGTACCACCACCTTCTGTGGTCTGTCAGTCAACCAATTTCTGATACAGTTTACCACCTTGAGATCCATCCCCAGGCTGCTCAGTTTATTGATAAGCCTCTTATGAGGAAAGTATCAAAGGCTTTTCTGAAATCTAGGTAGATAACATCCATCTCATGCCCTTGATCTATTTCTCTGGTTACCCACTCAAAGAACTCAATCAAATTTGTTTGGCATGATCATCTTTTGATAAAACCATGTTGCCTTGGATCATGCAACCCATTGGTTTCTAGAATGTCCACTATTCTTTCAGGGCGCCTCCATTACTTTTCTCACCACTGATGTAAGGCTTACTGGACTTTAGTTTGTCGCCTCTTTCCTAGTACCACTTTTGTGAAGATGTACCACATCAGCCCTTCTCCAGTCCTGTGTAACCTCTGCCGTCACCAAGGATCTATTAAAAACATCCTTTAAAAGCCCTGCCAGAACCTCTCTGAGCTCTTTTAGTATCCTGGGATGTATCCCATCCGGTCCCATGGCCTTGTCCACTTCCAGTTTTTCAAGTTGTTCAAAAACAACATCTGTGAATTGTGTGGTATCTACTCCATTCCCATTTGTATCTTTATCAATGATACATGATCCTTCTCCAGGATTTTCTTTAATGAATACAGAACAGAAGTATTTGTTTAGCATTTTTGCTTTTTCAATGTCACTTTCTATGAATTTGTCCTCGGCACTTTTGAGTCTTGCAATTCCACCTCTGATCTTCCTTTTCGAAAGAAAAAATATTTTCTCTTATCTGTTTTAAATATTCTACTTTGTAGCTTCATAGTGTGTCCCCTAGTCTTGTATTTTTTTTGAAGGGTAAACAACCGTTTCATGTTTACCCATTCCGCTCCAATCAGAATTTTATAGACCTATATCATATCTCCCCTGAAGCATCTCTTTTCCATACTGAAGAGTTCTAACCTCTAGTCTTTCCTCATAGGAAAGCCATTCCATCCTCTATCATTTTGGTCACCTTTTTCTGCACCATTTCTAATGCCTCTATATGTTTTTTGAGATGCTGAGACCAGAATTGCACACAATACTCTAGATGAGCACGCACCATGTAGCGACACAGAGGCATTATGGTATCTTTTATTTTATTTTCTATTCCTTTCCTAATGAATTGCTTTTTTTGGCTGCTGCCACACACTGAAAAGAAGATTTCAATGTATTGTCTATGATCACACACACATCCTTTTCCTGGGTGGTGACTCCTAATGCGCTTTACCATTCTAATAATATGCTTTATCATTCAGCATTTCAGTGGAGCATGCATGTTGAATGTATATCTTGCAATTGCTTCTTTGATAATCTAGACAGCACATCAGTTTTTAAAGAATGGAAAATCCTGATTGGAGCGGAATGGGTAAACATGACCTGGCCCGATCGGCGACGAGGAAGGGAGCAGTCAGGTATGCTCCTCCCTGCTCCCCACCGCATGGCCAATCAGGCCGAAGAAACACTGGCAGCAGTCTTTTAAATTTAAATTAATAAACCATTATTAAGAAGGGACCCAGGATATCAATGCTTGACCCAGTACAAGCATTGCGGAACCTGTGTCTTTTGGGGAAACTGCTAGGTACGTATGACCTAGATTGGCCACTGTTGGAAACAGGATACTGGGCTTGATGGACCTTGGTCTGACCCAGTATGGCATATCTTATGTTCTTATATCTAAATTTAAAGCGCTCCAAGGTGCGGGAGTCTCAGACCTGGCCCAATTGGCGACGAGGAAGGGCACAGGCAGGTATACTTCTCCCTGCTCCCCACCGCATGGCCAATCAGGCCAAAGAAACACTGGCAGCTGACTTTTAAAATTAAAGCGCTCCAAGGCGCGAGAGTCTCAGACCCGGCCCAATCGGCGACGAGGAACGGAGCAGGCAGGTATGCTTCTCCCTGCTGCCCACCGTATGCTCCTCCCTGCTGCCCACTGCATGGCCAATCAGGCCGAAGAAACACTGGCAGCAGACTTTTAAATTTAAAGTGCTCCAAGGTGCGCCTGTGTCTGGCCCTTAGGCGCGGCACTGTGGAATGGTCGCGTTCTCCTCCTCCTCCTCCCCACTCCAGCAACTCCACCGAAGAGCAGACCAGATCAGAGGCAACGGAACCACAAGAAACATCACCATGTAAGCATCCTCCAAATGTAACCCATGATGTAATGTAATGTACCCATGATGCCCAGCCTGCCTGTAATCTAACCCTTGATGTGATGTAATGTAACCCTTGATGTGATGTGATGTAACCCATGATGCCCAGCCTGCTTGGAATGTATTTATTTATACTGTGTGTGTAGTAAATGCTGCTTGTAATGTAACCCATTGACCCACCTTATCTCCTTTTTCCCCTACCCACCCCTACCTACACCTCTGTGTTTGTCCTTACTAGATCATAAGCTCCCTCTGTGTTGTATCAACTAGATTGTAAGCTCTGATGAGCAGGGACTGTCTCTATTATTTGTCCTGACTAGATTGTAAGCTCTGATGAGCAGGGACTATCTGTCTGTCTCTTATTTAAATATAAATGCACAGTAGTACTAGTAGTAGTAATGGGAGACAGCCAACCTGGTTTTGCCCTAACTAGATTGTTGCTCTGTATGTTTTTTGTTGTCTCAATTAGATTGTAAGCTCTGATGAGCAGGGACTGTCACTCTTATAGCTTTGTACAGCGCTGCGTACGAGGTAGCGCTTTATAAATGTTCAATAGTTGTAATAGTAGTAAAGAGAAACCAAGTGATTTCTAATGCCATATTGGTCCTAGAGAAAACTGGAGTCTGTGTAGGTTGTGATACCTTTACAACTAACATAAAAAATTATTTATTTCGTAGTACTTGAGTTTTGAAGACCACATAAGTCATCTCTTCATATCTGAGGAGACATGTACCATGACATTTTATATCACCTATTCCTTATCATCCTACTAGACCAGTCCAGATGAGTGGGTTGTGCTCCCCAGCCAGCAGATGAAGTCAGGCTCTTGCAACTTTCAGTGATTACATCACCGATATATCCTCTGGTGCAGAACTCGAGAAACCAGTATTGTCTGCCTCCAGCAGTTGCCAAGTTGTGTGGACTGGTGCAGCAATGCAGATAGGCCTTTC
Source organism: Ichthyophis bannanicus (assembly GCA_033557465.1). Classification (NCBI taxonomy): domain Eukaryota; kingdom Metazoa; phylum Chordata; class Amphibia; order Gymnophiona; family Ichthyophiidae; genus Ichthyophis; species Ichthyophis bannanicus. The sequence goes on from CM066031.1 coordinate 1,769,630,723, forward strand.
TCCCTGATCGAGACTATGGTTCTGTGGCCTATATGCAGAGGCCAATAAGTCCAGCATTTACTTGGAACTCGGGTACACCCCATCTCCTTGAGCCGATAGCTTGCCCTGTTTCCAGCTCTGTTATTCCCACTTGTCTTTCTCGACATAGCTGCTGCCTTCGACGGCATCAGCCGCAACATTTTGATGACAAGACTACAACAACTCGGCCTTCAAGGCTCTGTCCTAGAATGGTTCAAATCATATCTTTCTGACCGCACCCTACAGGTCCAAATTGGAATAGCCTCCTCCTTAACTTTCAAACAGGGCCAAGATGTCCCCAAAGGCTCCTCCCTATCCTCACTTCTATTCAACTTGTACATGCAACCAATATGCCACATTTAAAAAAAAACACAACATACACTATCACCTCTACGCGGATGACATCATACTGTATCATCCAGTAGAGATCACAACCCCATCTGCCCTCAAATCCAAGAATGCCTGACTGACTTATCCATCTGGCTCAACATACACAACTTAAAATAACATGAAGAAAACAGACGTTCTATTCATCACCCGGAATCAAAACTTCAAACCCCCCTCCCCCCCTCAAAACGCCACCTATGCCATTCAGAGCTGGAAGTTAAAAAAAGAAATCAAATACCTAGGAATCATCCTAGATCAATCCCTTTCCATGGTCGCCCACAATAAAGCCACCGCAAAAATCATATACCTCAAACTAAAAATGCTACAGCATCTCTGTCCCTTACTAGACAGTCAAGACTTTAGGTCAGTACTCCAAGCATTGATAACACCCCATCTTGACTATTGCAACAGTATTCTGTAGGCCTACCCAAAAACACCATCCATCAACTCCAGTTAGCTCAAAACCTAGCCGCACGCATTATACACAAGGCTAACTACTCCGACCACATCACGCTTCTCCTCCAATCCCTCCACTGGCTGCCCATTCCAAAGAGGGCCAAATTCAAATACCTCATAATTACCTTCAAATTGTATACTAAAATCGCCCCATCCTTCCTCAACTCCCTCCTTAGCCCACTTAACAACTCAAGAACCAGGAGGATCTGCTCCCAAAATACACTAATAATCCCAACCCACATACGCAATGTCAACAAAACTGTCAACAATAGAGCCTTCTCTTACATGGCCCCTTCCATTTGAAATTCATTACCAGACAACCTCAGAGCCATCAAAGACCTCCAAACTTTCCGGAAAGAGCTCAAAAACCACCTATTTGTTGAGTACTATGGCCCCTCCACCAATAACAATCAGCCCCAAACATCCCACCCCCTTGAAAGCCCTTGCTTCCCCATCCTCTCCCTTCCATGCACCTTCACATATGCTATACAACATTCCATATTGTACATAGTTATGCAAATTGTTAAGCTGTACAATCACGCTTTGTTCTGTAAATAAGTTTTTCAAAGTTATAATGTAACGTTCCAGTTTTGTTCTCTGTAAACCGCCACTGATCTTTGAAAGTGACGGTATATAAGTTCTAATAAATAAATAAAACTATCAAATGCCCCCCACTCCTCTCACTTAAACATTTCTACAATACATTCTTCATAAAATATCATCTGCAGTATAATAAAGGTTTAATAACCAATAACAAAGAAAAGGAGGGTAGGAGAAATAAGAAGGGTAAAAGCTCCAGTTGGTGCTCCTAGATTCTTGGAACTCCCAAGAAAGAGGAAAAGTGGGCAGAGATGGAGAAACCTGGCGAGGTGGTTCTAGGCAGTAATGGATGCTCGGGCTTGCATAGTGTCCGCTAGTGTAGCTGCTGCCTTATTCAGTGCTATCTTCTTGGTACAGAGTGAGAGATTATGTAGAAATAGTGTAGAAATAGCAGGGGAGAGCTCTGTACACATCCTGCTCACCCCTCCCACACATGTACCTATCTATTGAACTAGGGGGCCCAGACTCGCTCAAACCTTTCCTGGCATCTTTTAAGCATAGCTGAGAGTTTGTCTGTATTCATCACGGTGTTCACCCGAATTTTCCAGTCCACTACCTTTGACCCTTCCACCACTGCTGTGCAACAACCATCCTAGCGGCCACTAAGAGTTGCTCTATCAGGACTTCACTAACAGCAGGGGTAGTCGCACCCTCTGTGCCTAGTCCCAAGAAGCAGACAGCGGGTTCAACCAGCACGCAAGTGCCAGCAATGGAGTTAATCCAAGCCACAATTTACACCCAGAATGCCTGGGCCTGAGGACATTCCCACCACATGTGATAAAAGGAGTCAATATGGCCACACCCTCACCAACATGCCTCCGAGCCTTGCGTGCCCAGCTATCACAGGTGCAGGGGGTAGCATAAGCCCACTGAAAAAGCTGAAAGTTGGTTTGTCGGCAATTAGCACAGGGATATAGTCGATTGTGGATGCCTTGCCAGTCCTCCTCAACTAATGTGTGCCCAAGAAAATTGTGCCATCCTGCCACATGCGCTCCAACCCCTGGAAAATATAACTGGAGTAGGGCCTGATGCAATTAGCCAATATATACTGCACCAACCCTGGCCCTCACCAAAAATAATTGCCTCTAGGTCCGAAGCAGGGCATAGCAGCTGTGACCAGTGATCATCCCGACTTACTAAATGGTGGAGCTAGAAATATTGAAGGAAGAAGTTGTGGACCCCTGCTTTCCTAATCAGTTGCTCAATACTCATAAATGTACCAGCCTCCAACAAATCCCTAAACCGGAAAAGACCGTTCACGTCTCAACTAAAGTACAGGTAATGAAAATCCACACCACCGAATGGACAGAAGTCACGAATTTTAGCATCTGGAAACAGAGTCCCCCCCATACCTTCCCTACTGCTGCACCTGGGATGCCACCTGAACCGGGGCCAGGAAGATGTGACCCTCCACTGCCTTTCCACCCTTACTCTCCAGCTCAAACTTCAACTGAGGAGAGATCCAGCTCCTCTCCATCTGGACCCACTGCATATCTGGTGGCCGGATATAGTGATACCATGTAATGTAGCCCATGAAGGATAGCTGCCTTGTAGTATAGCAGAAGCTTAGGGAAACCCAATCCAGCGGCTGCAACAGAGCAAGCCAGATGATTCCAACCAATCCCTGCTTTAGGTGATTTCCATACTAATTGACCAAAACATTTTTCAAGCTTGGCAAAGAACTCCACTGGCAGCTTAATGGGTAATTGTGAGAACAAATATAGTAGCTTGGGAAGGACCACTATTTTCAGCGCGGCTGCCTGACCCAACCAACCCAGGGTTAGCTCCCTCCAAAGTGCCAAATCCTCTCAAATTTTAATAATTAAGGGGGCATAGATGAGGGGGAAGAGATCACCCACCTTGGAGATTACCCTTATCCCCAGGTACTTCACTGGGCCTGTCGCCAACCGGATCGGGCAGTTTCCTGGCAGCCTGAGCTCAGCATTTCCAAAGGGTAGTATTTCTGATTTATCAAGATTGACTTTGAACCCTGATATCTTAGCAAAATCCCTAAGTACCTGTTCCAGACCTTGTAAGGACTGCCCTGGGTCTTCTAGAAAAACCAACGTATCGTTGACGTATAAGGATACGCTGTGAGAGACGGAGTTAACCATAATAGGGGTGATATCCTTGGCAGAACGCAAGAAGCAAGGGGTTCGATGGCTAACGCAAATAGTAACAGAGACAGGGAGCAGCCCTGTCGCGTCCCTCGATGTAACCGGAAGCTGTCAGACCGCAATCCATTAACCGATACCTGCACCCTAGGGGCTGCATACAGTGCTCGCACCCAACCCACATAGCGTTTGCCCAAGCCAAATCTGGTCATTACCACAAACAATCCCATTCTCCGCTGTCAAAGGCCTTCTCCGCGTCTAGAAACACACAGCAGGGCGCCTTTGAGCCCGTGACATATGAAGAATGATATTTATTAGTCTTCGCACATTGTCTGTTATTTGACGCCCCCGAATGAACCTGGATTGATCTGGGTGGACCAAATCAGATATAACACCGTCTAGTCTGTTTGCGAGAACCCGCGCAAATATCTTCACGTCACTATTCAACAATGATATTGGGTAATAGTTGCCAAATTTTTCTCCGGAGACCGCCCCTTCTTTGGGATCAGAGAAATCTCAGCATCGTACGTGGTTGGAGGCAGACATCCCGTACTCATAGTTTCATTAGAGACGTGCTGTAGCATGGGGGCCAAAGAGGCGCCTATGGCCTTATACCATTCCATAGGAAAACCGTCCAACCCCATTGCCTTGTCAGAGGCAAGTGATTTAATGGCCATGACAACCTCCTCTCCCGTAATATCCCGGTTCAACGAATCATGCTGCTGGTCTGACAGTCCTGGAAGTCCGGCCTGATCCAGCAGTGCTGCTGTATTCGAGGGAGAAGCTGTAAGCTCAGATTCATATAGCTTTGCATAAAAGGCTCGGAAGGCCCGGGAGATCCCAAGGCTGTCTCTCCACAGCACCCTACTGGAGTCATAGACGGCACTAACAAAGCGATTGCTGTGTTTATTTCTGAGCTGCCAGGCCAGCAGCCTCCCAGCCTTTCCTCCATATTCTACAAAGTTTTGCCTAGAAAACCTCAAGAGAAATTTCAGCTGTTCTGTCTCGAGTGCCTCAAGCTTTCATCTGACCTCCAAGATCTGTTGATATATCTTACGTTTCCTCAATCTCTTATGAACCGTTTGTAATTCCTCTAGACGTGCCCGCAATTTAACCAGCTTGGCTTCCCGCAAGCACTTCCGCTGTGAGGCTAGCTGGATGAGCTGACCTTTCATGTCTGCCTTCCCCGCCTCCCACAGTAGGCCGGGTACAGTATTACCATCATCATTTATTTATTATTTATTATTATTTATTACAATTTCTTATATACCGCACTATTGTCAGTGCGGTTTACATAAAACAAAATGAGCATAACATTGTGTAAGAGGAAGTCCTTCCACCACTTCTCCATCAGTCTCTTAACCCCTTCCTCCTGTATCAACCGTACATTCGCTCGCCAGCACTGCCCCCGCAGTGCAGCCCTCAGACCCTCCAAATCCAGCAACAAAGACACCATACCATGGTCACTTACTTCCAAGGAGCAAATAGTAATGTCCTCCACCTTCACGAGCTCTTCGGTTGGGCAACAAAGCATATCTAATCTGGAATACCCCTGCGTCTTTGCTGAACAATGGGTATAGTCCTGTTCACTCGAGTGCAAATGCCGCCAAATATCTACCCAGCCCTGCTGAGACAATGCTCTCCTTAAGGCAGCGCTCTCTGCCGTCGGGAGCACTTTAGTCACCCAGCCCAACCAATCCAGGGAGCTCAGGACACAATTCATGTCCCCACCAATCCAAAGGGAGCCCTTAGCCTTTTGTGCAAAGGAGTCAAATGCTTGTTGAAAAAAGATACCCTTTGGTCCGTTGGGGGCATAAAGGTTAAGAAGCAAGATCTCTTGTTGCTGAATCTGACCCACTACCTAGACAACTCTACCCTGACTGTCCCTCCTGGTGTCATATTGCGTAAAGGGGGCACTGCTATTAATCAGGATGGCCACCCCTCTCTTCTTGGAGTTATAGGCAGAATAATAGACCCTGTCCCAGTGTTTGCCTTGAAGTTTATCCATCTCCAGGGGTGTTAGTCGTACCTCCTGCAGGAGGGCAATATCCACGCGTTCCAAGTGGAGGTGTGCCAGCACCCACTTTCGTTTGATGGGATTGTTAAGCCCACCAACATTTTAAGCCCACCAACATTCAAGGTAGCAATCTTTAAAGCCATCAGTGGTCTCAAGATGGAAATAGCCTGCCACCCCACAGGTCAGCCACCCACCCATCTCCAATCCCCCCCCCCCATCTGCAGTCCATCCACTAGAGCACCTAAAAGGAGAGGAAATGGAACAACATAAACCAACCATAACAAAGTATTGGTACATTCAATCACCAATCCTCTGTTGTGGATATTACCCATGTGCAGGTTTCAGTCCCAGCCAGCTCCAGGCCATCACACCCAAGTACTTCCCTGCCTCCCACACCCCAGGGGGACATGGGCCAAAAAGAAAGCTCTCCCCCGGCCATCCTATTCCCTTCCCATCCCACAAGGCCTACTCCCCCTCCCCCTCCCCCCCACTTCAGTACCCACCCTATCACATACTCTCATCAAACCACACGCACCAAACCCTTCTGACTACAATCCCCCCCTCCTCCACAATCAATCAAGTCACATATGTAGAGGGAATATACATTTAACTGTGTTGGGTGTGGGAACACCACTAACCTCATCAGCCTAAACAGGTCTGTATTTCGAGTCACTCCCCCTTTCGCAGTCACTAACTTAAATAACGTTCCCACCTCCTGCTGCCCAAGACTGTCTAGATGGGTATTAAATACAAAGGGGGATCCACAGTACCGTCATTCACTTCCCTCCTGAATTTTCATAGCTCAGTCTTACATTCTGCACCCTCAGACCTATATATTAGAGGGCTGTGGCATCCCCAACCACTTATACAGAGGCAGCCTCATTAGTGAGCCCCCGGTTCCGGGATTAGCCACACAGTCACAAACAGAAGGAGTGATGAACACACAGGGGCCGAGAGGCAGCGACAGTCCAGGCCCTGCAAATACATTGCATAAGTCGCCTTACAAGCATAGCTGCCACTTCAGTCTCCCGCCAGTTCAGCTGCAGCCTCCTTCCCAGCAGCGCTGCCAACCTCCAGGCCTGCCACTACTGCGACCTCCAGTTCAATCGACTCGCAGGGGCACACTGGCTGCTGAGGCATCTGACCCTCCGCTTCTGAACTGCCTCCCCTGCTACTGCCTGGAGAGATCTCGGCGCTTTTGTTTTGACGTTCAGCCAGGCGGCTGGAAGGGTTGGGTCCGCACTTCCACATTTCCTCAAGAAGTTGTTGCACCTCTTTCGTGAGTGCAGGAACCTCTGCTTCCCTTGCACAAGTGCCGTAAGTCAGGCCAGGAATGAGATGCTAGCATGCAGTCCAGTCTTCAGGAGCGCATCTCTATATTGGAGCAGAGCTTTACACCTCCAGACAGGCTCTGCACTTATATCTGGAAATATAGAGATCTTTCAATTCTTATATGTGACTGTCTTAGTCTTGCGAACCTCAAAGGTTATATGCTCCTTTTCCTGGTATCTCAGGAGTCAAACAATCAGAGTTCTTGGCCACTTCCCAGGGCCAGGATGAGGGTGCGTTTCCCTATAGGCCCTGTCTATCTCATAGGAGGGAGAGGCAATTTGGGTGGGAAAAACATGAATACAACAGATCCTTCACAAAGCCCCGCACATCCGGGAGCTCCACTCCCTCCGGCATACCAAAAATATTCCCAGCGGTCCCTATTCTCTCAATCCTCCACATTCTCCTTGAGCCATCTCACAGCTTTTCTTAGTTTGGCCAGCTCTTCTGTGTGCTGCGTTCCTTGATCCTCAACTGCACTCACCCGATCCTCCACCTCAGCGATCCGCGATTCTAACGTGTCAAATCTTGACTAGATTGTAAGCTCTGATGAGCAGGGACTGTCTCTTACATGTCTTTGCAGCGCTGCGTACAACTTGTAGCGCTATACAAATGCTCAGTAGTAGTAGTAATCTTTCTGTAAAACTGGCTATAACTGCAGAAATAATCTCCGCTTTGGAGTTATGGATTTCTTGAAGCAGCAAGGCCATATTATCAGCCTTTTCAGGGTCAGAGTATCCACTCCCCATTGGGTCCTCCTCCCCGTCTGCCATGACACCTTTCTCAGCCTCTGGCAATGTAGATTTTTTGGCTTTCTACGCATACAACTCTTTGATTGTCTTCTCAGAACGGGCATAGGTGGCCTTCCGCATACTGCTGGTGCTTGTAGAGACGAGGGCAGGGAAAGGGAGATGAGTAAATACCGTGTTGATAATGCGATAGCACAGAGCTGAGTGAGTTCCCTCTGCTCACATTTGTACTGGAACCAGAAGCCTAAAGCATTTTTTTATTGCTGTGTGTACTGGGTATTTTGTGTAGATGTGGTACATAGCATTGTATCTTTGAATAATATTGCAAAGTGGTTCTAGCTATATGGTGAACAAGTCATGGGATTGGAAGTAGTGTAGTAATGTGGAAACTGGCTAAAAGATAGAAGGCAGAGAGTAGGGCTACAGTAAATGGCCAATTTTCTCAATGGAGAAAAGTAAATAGTGGAGTACCCCAGAGATCTGTGCTTGGCCTGCTGCTTTTTAATTAATTCATAAATGACCTGGAAATGGAAATAATGAGTGAGATGATCAAATTTGCAGATCACACAAAATTATTCAAAGTTGTTAAAACCCAAGAGGATTGTGAAAAATTGCAAAAGGACCTTTAAAAATTGGAAGACTGGGCGTCCGAATGGCAGATGAAATTTAATGTGGACAAGTGCAAAGTTATGCACCTAGGAAAGAACAACCCAAACTTTGATTACATGATGAACCACCTTAGAAACCACCACCCAAGAAAAAGATTTAGGTGTCATTGTGGATAATATGTTGAAACCCTCTGCCCAATGTGCAGCAGCGGCCAAGAAAGCTAATAGAATGCTAGGAATCATAAGGAAAGGAATGGAGAATAAAACCAAGGATGATATAATGCCTCTTTATCGTTTCATGGTTCGACTGCATATTGAATATTGTGTGCAATTCTGGTCGCTGTATCTTAAAAAAGATATTGCAGAATTAGAAAAGGTAGAGGGAAGAGCCATCAAAATGGTAAAGGGGGATGGAAGGATACCCCTATGAGGAAAGACTTAAAAGATTAGGGCTCTTCAACTTGGAAAAGAGAAGGCTGAGGGGAGATATGATAGAAGTCTATAAATTAATGAATGAAGTAGAACGGGTTAACATAGATCGGTTGTTTACGCCATCAAAAAATGGAAAGACTAGAGGACTCGCAATGAAGCTACGTGTAACCCATCTAAGACTAATAAGAGGAAATATTGTTTCATTCAATGCGTAACTAAACTCTGGAATTTGTTACCAGAAGATGTAGTAAAAACAGTTTGTGTAGCTGGGTTTAAGGTTTGGGCAAGTTCCTGGAGGGAAGGTCCATAAACCATTAAAGAGGACCCGGGAAATCCACTGCTTACTCTAGGTTGAGCATTGTGGAAGCTGCGGACTTTGGGTACCTGCCAGGTACTTGTGACCTGGATTGGTCACTGTTGGAAACAGGATACTTGACTTGATGGACCTTGGTCTGACCCAGTCTGGCATTTCTTATGTTCTTATCAGTGAGGTTGTGGCAGGTGCAGGCCTGTGACCCACGGTGTCTGACATAGGCAGGCCAGCATGGCTAGCTTGACCTGTAAATGAGGCCTGTGGAGAGGCATATAGGATTGCACATCCCCCAATATGCTGCTATTGAAAGAAAGAACTCAGTAGAAATATTGAATTAGCTTAGATAAGCAGAATTGCAGAATTAAGAAATGGAAAAATACAGAAAAGACATGTTTTAAAGTTACTGATAAGAAAAAGTACATTTGCAGAGAAATATTGAGGAGTGCTGACAGATGAGTTACAGAACCTTGCTCTTCTGCACGCACAAATGGGTCCCATAACCTTGAAAGTGTGAAAGTAACAAGTTGATGAACTGACCATTGTAATTGGGACTAGAAGGGGGGCAGGCAGGTGTCATGCTCACAGAAGGAACATAATTGGAGAAACTTATCAGTACCGGGACCAATAGAAGGGCTACGGGAGGTACGGGAGAGTACCGGGACCAATGAAGTGTTTTTCTATACCTAGAATGGAACAGAAGTCTATAAAAGTTGTTGTAATGCTTGAAAACTTTGCTCAGCCATTTTGAAATTGCCTTGCTTGAGACTTGTGCACAAATAAATGATTTGGACCTTCTGAACAGACTCCTGGTATCATTGGTTTGTCTGCGCTTTGCTGCTACATATTCCTTGGTGCGTTGGCCGGGAAGTTGTGGAATCAAAGTGTATATAGGGCAATATACCACGACTTTCCGCCTCTATAGGCTTGGTCCTGCCGGGATCGCGCCCTTCCGACGAGGGCCGCTCCCTGGCGCCACCGGTCCCTTGTATCGGAGGGAGCTGGTCGGACCTCGGCGGGTGACGGGCCCGGCTGGAGTCAACGCCTCGAACCCGAGTGAGGGGAGTCCGAGGTCCAACTCATGCGCCTGCTTGGGAAGTTTGAGGACCGGATCCGGTGAGTATAGTTTTGATTTTGGGTCTAGACAGAAATAGAAAGAGCAGTACTGCCATTGGAACTTGGAATTTGGAATTTGTAATCTCGAGATATTGGGAATTGGTAAGAGAGCATGATCAACTCTCAAGGAAGAGCCGAGTAGCCTGGCATGGGAATTCGCTAGGTGAAACCCTCATCCTTTTTGTAATTGGGAAAAGACTAGTCAGAACAGATAGAAACGAATGCATTCTGGGAATACGTTGCTAGCATGATTGTGTGAACGAAGTGTGAATGAGAGGTCTGGCAGCACGGACCAAGTGAAGGCGGACCCCTGATTAGCGCATTTCCTGACCGGGCGACCGCGTTCAGGTCGCGAAAAGGGGGAAGCGATTGTCGTCTTGTCTTGTTATTTGTATTCCCTGTACGTTTCCAGGGCCGTGAGGACCCCTTACCCACGGTCCGCACTCCTTTTCCCTTCTGTCTGTTGTTGCGCGCACACATCGAAATGGGAGGGGCAGGGTCTACTAGAAACACTCCATTAGAATGTATGATCGCACATTTTAAAGAGGGATATTCAGGAGATTATGGTATTAAAATGACAGCAGCCCGTTTGCAGATTTTGTGTACTAGGGAGTGGCCCGATCTAGACCCCATCTGGCCCCGAGAGGGAACGTTCACTGTAGAGATTATTCAGTCAATACATCGTAGAGTGCGGGTAGCGCACCCAGATCAGTACCCCTATATAGATTCCTGGTTAAGTATTTGTGAAGATCCGCCCTCCTGGGCGCAGCGCTGTTATGAGGAACAGTGCAGAATAATGTTAGCTAAAACAGATTCTAGACAGAAAAAGGAACAGCCTAGAATGAAAGAACAGGATAAGAAAGCCACGAAGAAACCCATCCTGGCAGATCCTGATTCCCCAGAAGTAGTCCTCAGGCAGCCTCGAACCCCAGGTCCAGTAAGAATAGCCCGGCGGCGTCTTGCCCCAGAACCCCAGAGACCGCCGGAGCCGAGGCGAGACCCAACCCCTGACCCCCCTCCTCCTGGAGGAGAGAAAGAGAAAGAATTAGCGGGAAGAGAAGAGGAGGACGTAAAAAGTGAGTCAGAAGCGGAGCTAGAAGAAGAAGGAGGGAATTCCCCAGAAGAAGAAGAAGAGGACAGTGTACAAATAATTGAGAAAGCCAGCGTTAGCGCTAGCAAGCCAGTGAAAGAAAAACCCAAAGCAAAACCAGTTGAGAAAAAGAAAGCGACTCCTGCAAAGGCAACGACAATAACCCTTAGATCCCAGACCCAAATGACGCCTGGGACAGCCAAACTGTTTCCCTTAAGGCAAGTCCCGGGAGTGCCCGTAAAGAATGATAATGATGAAGTGGTAGCGGGACCCCTAACTTATGTGTATATTCCTTTCTCTACAACTGATTTATTAAATTGGAGGTCGCACTATGCCTCCTATACTAGCAAGCCCCAGGAGCTGACAGAATTAGTAACTAGTATTATGGAAACTCACCAACCCACTTGGCCAGATTGCCGTCAGCTCCTGACCACCCTATTCACTACAGAAGAACGAGCGAGAATTAGAAAAGCAGCTATTGAATGGATGGCAGAAAACCCTGCAGCTCCGGCGCAGGGGCAGAATATAATAGATCGTAGAGAAGCAGCTCAGAGAGAATTCCCGAATGAAGACCCCCAATGGGATCCAAATACAGATGAAGGATCCACAGCCCTAGCCCGCTTTCGCCAAGGCTTTTTACAAGGCCTGAGAAGGGGAGGCCAAAAAGCTATGAACCTTTCCAAAGTAGCAGGAGTTATCCAAGGAATAGATGAAAGCCCAGCAGATTATTATGAAAGATTAACTGAAGCTTACAGAATGTATACTCCCTATGATCCCGAGGCACCAGGAAGTTTATGCATGGTGAATTCTGCTTTTGTAAACCAGTCTCAACCAGACATTAGACGTAAATTACAGAAATTAGAAGGGTTTGCGGGCATGAATGCAACACAGTTATTGGAAGTCGCTCATAAAGTGTATGTGAATCGTGATACTGAAAGACAGAGAGAATGTGATAGAAAGATGAAGAAGAAAGCTGATTTTTTGGCTGCGGCCATAGTTGAAAAGAAAAGGGGAGGTGTCCCTAATCGAAGGAGCAGAGGAAGAGGGCGGGGTCAAGGCGGAGGCCGGACCCAGAGACTAGGCGTGAACCAATGCGCCTATTGCAAAGAAGAAGGACATTGGAGAGATACTTGCCCGCAACTCGAAGACGCCCAGCAAGATGACGATAACGATCATCAGTGGCGAGAAGAAAGACGAGGCCGTCCCCGAGGCCGAGGAGGAGCCAATCGAGAACAATTCCAGAGAGAGAGGGGAGGAGGAGGAGCCATCCAAGCATTGGCCACACAAGCCCATGATGAGGATGACGTGGATTAGGACAGACCGGGCTCCAAGTTTGCTTTAGGTCTCCAGGAGCCTATGGTCGAAATACAAATAGGAGACCAATTTATGAACTTTATGGTTGATACTGGAGCAGAACATTCAGTAATAGACAAAAAGATAGCCCCATTCACCAAAAAAGCAGTCACCATTATAGGAGCAACTGGTGCCAAAGCCACAAAGTCTTTTCTTCAAAACCGAATATGCAGTCTAGGCGGACAGCAAGTAACTCATCAATTCCTTTACATGCCCGAATGTCCAGTACCACTACTGGGACGAGATATGCTAGCCAAACTTCAAGCACAAATATCTTTCTCTGAACAAGGAGAAATGCAAATGACAGTGAATTCCCAAGCCAAACCAGCAGGAATAATGCTGCTGACAGTTCCCCGAGAAGAAGAATGGAGATACTACATTGATGATTCGATTCAGGATACCTATTTTGAACAAACTTTAAAGAACATTCATGCACCACTTGAAGTATGGGCAGAAGGCAGTCCCCCAGGCCTAGCCAAGCATATAGCACCAGTGATTGTAACCCTCAAGCCTAGTGCTACACCAGTGCACGTCAAACAGTACCCTCTCCCAAGAGCCGCAATTGAAGGCATTCATCGCCACCTACAGAGACTGCTCGAGTATGGCCTACTAAAAGTATGTCAATCCCCGTGGAATACCCCACTTTTGCCAGTAAAGAAACCTGAGACAGATGATTATCGCCCAGTGCAAGATTTGAGAAGAGTAAATGATGCAGTTGAAACTATACACCCAGTTGTACCCAATCCCTACACTCTACTAGGATTGATACCCGCTGAAGCTACCCATTTCACTGTACTGGATTTAAAAGATGCATTCTTTTGCATAAGATTAGCCCCTGTAAGCCAAATATTGTTTGCATTCGAATGGCAGGACCCCATCTCTGGAAGAGGGGGCCAACTCACCTGGACAAGATTACCCCAAGGATTCAAGAATTCACCTACCATCTTTAGTGCTGCACTAAATCAAGATCTTTCAAGCTATCCAGTAGCCCCGGGGAAGAGAGTACTTCTCCAGTACGTGGACGATCTGTTGATAGCTGCCGTATCAGAAAGAGAATGTATATTAGCCACCAAAGATCTCTTGCAGTTACTAAATGAAGCTGGATATAAAGTTTCCAGAGCCAAAGCACAACTATGCCAAACAGAAGTGAAATACTTGGGTTTTCGTATTACCCAAGGAAGCAGAAGATTAGGCAGAGAAAGAAAAGAAGCAGTATGCAGAATTCCAACTCCAACAACCAGAAAGCAGGTCAGAGCCTTTCTGGGAGCAGCAGGATATTGCCGAATCTGGATACCCAACTTTGCACAAATTGCCAAACCACTGTATGAAGCCACAAAAGGAGAAGAAAAGTCACCACTGGAGTGGGGACTTGAGCAGGACACAGCCTTCCAGAAGTTAAAAGAAGAATTGATGTCATCACCAGCACTTGGACTACCAGATGTCCACAAACCTTTCCACTTGTTTGTACATGAAGCACAGGGAAATGCCTTAGGCATGTTGACTCAAAAATTAGGAAATTGGGAACGACCTGTAGCCTACCTATCGAAACAATTGGACCCTGTGGCCAAGGGATGGCCACCCTGCTTGAGAGCAGTTGCAGCTACAGCACTACTAGTGAGTGAAGCAGACAAACTCACACTAGGACAGAACATACGAGTCACTGTGCCACATGCAGTCCTTGCCCTTATGGAACAAAAAGCGAATTATTGGCTCACCAATTCCCGAATGTTGAAGTACCAGAGCATGTTATGTGAAAACCCACAGATACAACTTGAAGTGAGCCATGCCTTGAATCCAGCTACCTTGATACCCATCAGTGAAGAACTCCCAGAACATGACTGTATCGAAGTCATGGAGACTGTGTTCTCCAGTCGACCTGACTTAACAGATGTGCCCATAGACAATCCCGACCAGATCTATTATGTTGATGGGAGCAGTCTCATCCTTGATGGACGACGCTGTGCTGGATATGCAGTCGTCACTCAACACGAAGTAGTTGAATCATCAGCTCTAGCCTCAGGCACATCAGCCCAGAAAGCCGAATTGATAGCACTCACCAGAGCATTGCTATTAGGAGAAAAACTTGTGCTAAATGTATATACAGATTCCAAATATGCCTTCACCACCTTGCATGCCCATGGAGCTCTCTACAAAGAAAGAGGACTCATCACATCCGGAGGAAAATCAGTCAAATATGGTCCCGAGATATTGATGTTACTTGATGCAGTCTGGGCCCCAACACATGTAGCTGTCATGCATTGTCGAGGACATCAAGCAGGGAAAGGAGAAGTTGCTCGAGGAAATAGATTTGCAGATGCCTCAGCACGACAAGCAGCTATGACAGGACAAATTGCCCCACAAGCTATGCCAATGCAAGCAGCATTGTTTCCAGTACCTTTGAATCTATGGACCCCACGATATACCACCAAAGAATTAGATTACTATTGTGACAAAGAAAATGGAGTATTGAAAGATGGATGGATTGAGCTGCCACCAGAAGAGGGCAGTCAACCTCCAGGAAGAATAGTAATTCCTGAACTATTAGGACCATCCTTTGTCAAAGCTTTCCACGAAGCTACCCACTATGGGAAGAGTGCTATGGAGAAAGCACTCAGACCACATTTCTACATCCCTCTGATGACAACCATATCAGCCTCAGTAGCACGACAATGTCAAACTTGTGCCAAGAATAATGCCAAGCAAGCCCTTATTACAGCACCCCGAGTTCAGTCAAGAGGTGTGACCCCCATGCACAACCTCCAAGTTGATTTCACCGAAATGCCGAAAGCCAATGGATACCATTACCTATTAGTATTAGTTTGTACTTTCTCTGGGTGGGTAGAAGCATTCCCAACCAGAACTGAGAAAGCCCGAGAAGTTACCAAAGCCTTAATGAGAGAGATTGTCCCCAGATTTGGAATTCCAGCAGTAATAGGGTCAGACAATGGACCCTCATTTGTCTCCCAAGTTACTCAGCAGTTAGCAAAAGCTTTGCAGATACAGTGGAAGCTCCACACTGCATACAGACCCCAGAGTTCAGGGAAAGTTGAGCGAATGAATCGTACTTTGAAAACCCAAATGTCTAAGCTTTGTCAGGAGACACACTTGAAATGGCCTCAAGTGCTCCCCATAGCTTTACTCAGAATACGCTCAGCCCCTGTAAAGTCAACAGGATTTTCCCCTTTTGAAGTTTTGTATGGTAAACCCCCACCAATAGTGCAGGGAGTCAAAGGAAGTCTAGCCCAGATTGGTTCAGAAGTAACCAGACAAGAACTCCTAGCTCTTAGTTTTGTTCTGCAGACTCTCCATACGTGGATCCAAGACCAGTTGCCTATCAACTTGACGGAACCCTTGCATCCCTACCAGCCTGGAACTTCGGTGTGGATCAAAGATTGGAAGAAGATACCGTTGGAACCCCATTGGAAGGGACCGTACACCGTCATCCTGTCTACCCCAACTGCAGTAAAGGTAGCCGAGATCGACGCCTGGATCCACCACAGCAGAGTCAAGCCCGCCGCCGATCCTGAACCAGAGCGGTGGACAGCAGAGCAGCACCCTGATGTACCCTTGCGAGTTACTCTGAGACGGCAACCAGCAGCATAGACACTTCATCACAAGTGCTTTGCAGTAGCCAAGTCTTTCGAAGAGGATTGCTGTTTTCCATGCAGCAACAGCTTTGTTTCAACGAACCCAATTTGTGTGAGATTTGACACACTCCTTTGAGACTACATTGACTAAAGCCAGACTTCACAAGCCAACTGAATTGCTAAGTTGGTTAATGTGTGCTGGACATCTTGAGGATCTTCAATCAACACTCAGCACCCGTTAAATTGCTTCATTAGCAAACGGGACGAAGAATAATAGACCGTCGTGATCAAGATCAGCAAGCTGAGGATTCAGAAGAACTCCAATCAACATCAACATGTATCTTTGCTTCTGCTTTGCCTTGGTTGCCTTCTTTGGAGGTTTTGAACAGACTTATGCTTTACCTCCATGCACTGCTTGCATTACTTCTACTAGAACTGGACTGAAAGTAACTCAGACTTTGCTTTACCATTCTTACTATACCTGCAAGGGAACAATAACTCGGTGTATCTATAACACCACTGAACTAAATGTTTGCACTCATGGCAAAATCAAAGCATGCTATAATCCGCATCAGAATCCATCCTATTACACGTTGGAAATAAGATGGAAGGATGCAGATGGACCTATATTAGCTGCTACACCACCACTTAAGGACATTACTAAACCTGCTGTTTTGAATTTTGATGCATGTAATGCTATTAATAGAGATAGTCAGTCCACATGTGGTACATGGGAGAAAGCGTATCGAAATGACCATAAGTATATGTGTCCAGAAGGTGCCACAAATTGGTGGAAGTGTACAGGTAAAACAGGATCAGGGTATAGTACTGCTACAGCGGCAGACTACTATTGCCCGTATTGGGAATGTGTTTTTCTATGCTACCTGGAACACTGGTATAACTGATGAGAAAATAGATAAGCGGATGGCTACTCTAACCAAGCCAACCACAAATGATAAATGTCAGAAAGATGCTTGCAACCCTTTACATTTGCGTGTACATAACCCCCATGCATGGAAACAAGGATATAAGTTTGGTTTACGTATTGCTGGAGGAGGAACAGATCCAGGGACCATTGTGTATATTAGATTGAATACCCAAGCCCACAAGTCATCTAAATATCATATTCATAATACCTTTTATGAAGCTATGCATGTAAATAAGTTTGAGATCCCTCACCCTTCACAGAATTTGTTTCTAGAATTAGCCGGAGCAGTAGTATCTAGTCTTAAGATCACAGATTGCTATTTCTGTGGCGGAACCCAAATGGGAGACCAATGGCCCTGGGAAGCCCAAGAATTGAATTATTCCATGATTTACAATCAGACTGAATTACACAAGACAACCAGTGAATGGGTGTTAGCGCACTCAATCGTTGGACGTCTTTGCTTTGCCAGAACTGGACCCCAGTTCACCCAAAAGGTAGGACAGCTGGTCTGTCTTAGCCAGAAATACTACAATGCCACAACCAAGAAGACAGCATGGTGGTCAGGAATCAGACATCCTGAACCTCCTAACCCATTAGCCAGATTTCCTGAACTTGCAGGTCTATGGACTAACCTTGCCAAAGTCCAAGCCTGGCAAGCCCCACCTGGCCTATATTGGATCTGTGGAAACCGAGCATATGCGCAACTCCCACCACAATGGGGAGGAGCATGTGTCTTAGGAACCATCAGACCTTCTTTCTTCCTGTTAAACACTGAACATGGAGAACAATTAGGATACCCTGTATACACTACCCACAAACACAAAGGAGCATCAAGACAGAAGAGAGAGGCCTTACAGATAGGCAAGTGGGAGAAGTGGCGAGGTGATGATTGGCCACCAGAAAGAATTATTGAGTATTATGGACCTGCCACTTGGAATGATGATGGTATGTATGGTTATCGTACCCCAATTTATATGATCAATCGTATTATTCGCTTACAAGCAGTAGTTGAAATAATAACCAATGAAACTAGTCATGCTCTCACGCTCTTAGCTAGACAAAGTACTCAGATGCGCACTGCCATATACCAGAATCGCTTAGCACTTGATTATTTGCTAGCAGCTGAAGGAGGAGTATGTGGTAAACTGAATTTAACTAATTGCTGTTTGAAAATAGATGATAAAGGTCAAGTAGTTGAAGAAATTGCTAAAGATATGCAGAGACATGCTTATGTGCCAGTACAGACTTGGCACGCCTTGAAATTTCCTAATTGGTTTGCTAACCTTTTCTCTTGGCTGGGAGGATTTAAGACTTTCGTTATCTTAGTACTAATCCTTGTTGCTGTTGTCCTCTGCTTGCCATGTTTAATCCCATGCTGTATGCGTTCCCTTCATAGTGCTATTGATAATACAGTAGAGCGGAAGACCGCAACTAGAATAATGGCTTTATACAAAGCTAGCCCTAGTGGAACTAGTAAGAATCCTTTAATCAAGATGTGAATCTTCTGGAAAGTGATTTAATTCTCACACCTTATTAAGTAATAGGGTGAGATTAATCAAAGGGGGGAATGTGGCAGGTGCAGGCCTGTGACCCACGGTGTCTGACATAGGCAGGCCAGCATGGCTAGCTTGACCTGTAAATGAGGCCTGTGGAGAGGCATATAGGATTGCACATCCCCCAATATGCTGCTATTGAAAGAAAGAACTCAGTAGAAATATTGAATTAGCTTAGATAAGCAGAATTGCAGAATTAAGAAATGGAAAAATACAGAAAAGACATGTTTTAAAGTTACTGATAAGAAAAAGTACATTTGCAGAGAAATATTGAGGAGTGCTGACAGATGAGTTACAGAACCTTGCTCTTCTGCACGCACAAATGGGTCCCATAACCTTGAAAGTGTGAAAGTAACAAGTTGATGAACTGACCATTGTAATTGGGACTAGAAGGGGGGCAGGCAGGTGGCATGCCCACCGAAGCCCACAGAAGGAACATAATTGGAGAAACTTATCAGTACCGGGACCAATAGAAGGGCTACGGGAGAGTACCGGGACCAATGAAGTGTTTTTCTATACCTAGAATGGAACAGAAGTCTATAAAAGTTGTTGTAATGCTTGAAAACTTTGCTCAGCCATTTTGAAATTGCCTTGCTTGAGACTTGTGCACAAATAAATGATTTGGACCTTCTGAACAGACTCCTGGTATCATTGGTTTGTCTGCGCTTTGCTGCTACAAGGTTGGTGTGGATCCTTGTGGTATTCCATGGTGCTTTTGAATGAAGTGGATGTTTGTTCACCTATTTGGATTTGTATGCAATCCTTTAGGTATGATCAGAACCATGAAAGTGTGGTGTTGCTTATTTCTATATCTTGTAGTCGTTCTATAGTTTGAGATGGTTTATGGAATCAAAGGCTGCTGAGATGTCAAGGAATATTAGAATATAGCCTTGTCCTGGCTTTTCTATACCTTTTTATTATTTTGTTGGTAAGTGAATAAGGTTTTTTTATCATTTAATTTTGATTTATTTTTATTTCTCTAGCCTTTCTTTATTAATTAATTTTTCCTTTTTCTATGTTTCCTCTGCCCTCTCATTTCTAAGTTTCCTTCTGTTACCATTTTACCGCTCAGCATTTCTTCTATATTTTTCCATCCTGTTGTTATCTTTTATTTTCCTTATCTTATTGGTTTCCCTTTTTTTACATTTTTCTTTAATCCTGCCTGTACTCTTACATTCTCCTCTATCTCCCCTCCTACTCGCTCTCACATACCCCTTGCTTCTCACCTCCCCACTCTTTCACATGTCCCCACCTCTTCGTAATTCACTCATCTTTCACCTATTTACGTCATCTTTCTCCAACTCTCCCTCCTTCTTACTCTCCTCCACACCAGCCTTTCTTCTTTCCACTTCTGTCTCTTCCTACTCATCTCTCTTCCTTACCCTTTTCTCCACTGTTCTTCCCCCTCTCTCCTTCCCCCTCTTCCTCCATCTTCTCCCCTCCTTAATTTCTCCCTCCCTATTTTTCTTTCCCCTTCTCACACCCTCCCCTTTTATCTCTTCCTTTTCTTTTCTTTGACCTCTTACCTTCCCTTTCCCCAGCATTTTCTCTTCCTCCCCTCCCGCTACTCTCCCAAATTCTTCTCCCTCCATTCCTCCCAGAATACAATCTCGCTCTCTCAGCTTCTCACCCCTCTTGGCAGGGCCAGTTCAGCCATTACGCAAGAATAGGCGTTGCCAGGGCAGCAGCAGCTTCTAAGGAGTAGCAAAGAATAACAGCAGTCAAAGCAAAACCTGACACCCACACAAACTTAAAGAGCCATCAGCACATTCTTTACCTGCAGGGTTAGTGGACACACACATACATGCAAAGCAAAATTCAATATTTAAAAGTATGATGTCCAATTATTCCTTTTTATAGAATTGTTGAGTTTAATTATCAAAATCTTGGGTGGGGGGGGGCACAAGGCTGAAGATTTGCCTAGGGTGCCCAATACCCTTGCATGGCTCTGCCACCTAGCACACTCGCTCTCCTTCCTATATCTCCCAGCATGCTCTTCCTCACCCTTCTTGTCCTCCCAAGGGGTACACCTGTTCCTTTCCCTCCCTCTAACCTACAGAGCCCCTTGGCATACCTTTTCCAGCAGCACCAGTGCATCGGAGAATTATTTTCTTTCTCATTTGGCCCAAAGAGGAAATATTTGAGTGGCTCTTCAGCAGGAACATCATACACTTTTTTTGATTAAAGTGGCCCAAGCTTTGCTCCCACCCCAATTCCTAACTTTACATTTATACTTAGATAAAAAATGTATGTAAGAATGGCTAAATCATATAGAGTATAATTATTCCTAGATCAACCAATGAATGGGTACAGAACAGAGTAGGATGCTTCACTTTACAACTCAGATCAAAGAAACAAACCATACAAAATTTAAAGACATATATATGGAGGACCTCAAATTAAAACGAGCTTATATAGGCCACAAATACCCTCTAGTATAACGGCCTCACAGGGCCCTCACTAGTAAATTCATCATAGATCTTTAGTGAAAATATACTAACAAATTGTGATAGTGACAATAACTTCCCAAACATATATAAATTCAATAGCCTGACACAATATTGTGTTTCGATAAGGAAAAAAACACTTATTTGCATCAGGAGAAATAGCCCAAAATTTGAAATTCCTTGGAGCCAAACTCCAGCCGGCTGAATGCTTCTACTCACAATCCTCATTCAAAAAAAAATCTATATGAGGGAGTAATAGACTTAAACATTTGGATACTTGTGAACACTATTGGATGTTCCAGTTAAATTCTATAGAACCATTGGGTCTCAATCAAGCTGCTGAATTGGGCTTCTCTATTCTGATTGGCTGTTTCCGACCTGGTGACTATTTGATTGCTGTATAAATATTTTTGAATGAGGACTGTGAGTAGGAGCATTCAGCCGGCTTTGCAGTACACTTCCAGTTGAATAAGGAGAACAAGACAGACTTCTATGGATTCCTATGCTGAACTTACATATTAAGACTCCCTCTCCTCAGTTATACATCTGGTAGGTAATTTTATAAAGTTCTGTGTGGTTAAGATGCATATTGCATGCCTGTTTTATAAAAATAGGGCATAGGTTTTTGAAATCACATGTTAAATCTAGGCCCACACCTAGAATTCTAAAACCATTTTCTGCGAATTATAGTATTAGTGCCCTCTTCCCATGTGTATGCCCACAGTGAATGTATGCATTGTTGGACTTGCATGCAGACTTAATACTGTAGAATAGAGACCTGCTAGAGTATGCATGAAAAGGCCCATTTACATACATGAATCACTAAAAATATGATTACATGCGTAGATGGCAAGTAACTTTCCATGGCCTCTTATAAAATTATCCCCCATAGATGTAATCTTATAGGGTGCCACCTAGATTTATGTGACAGTATTTTAATCATTTGTGCGCGTAAGTGGCCTCGTATAAAATATCAATTATGCACATTGTTTGAATTGCTAATACTTTTAACTGTGGGTGTGCACATGAGCAGAGTTTGGTCAGAGTGCAGGCAGTGTGAGTAATTACACATGTTATAAAATTCCTTTATTTACATGTGTACTTATAAAAAGTAGTTGTGGTCATTTACACCAGCTCTAGAGACATACACATATACTTTTACACTTATGCTTTATTTTATAAAGGCAAGTACACATTAACTAGGTGCCGGATTATAAAGTTGCGCTTATAATACACAGCCCATATCCTAGTAAAGAATACGAGACTACGGATTCAAAACAAATATGAAGACAAAAAATGAGTGGAAACCCCAAGAAACCAGACTGTGCAGTGAAGAAAGAAAACCAAATACATTTTTTCTCTATGGAACAAAGCACAAGAGACACACATTTTTAAAGCTGACATATTTTGTTCTCTAAAAACGGAAAATACGGTAATTTTTTTGTACCTTTGATCATTTTATTTTCTATTTGGGTAAGCTTGAACCTGCTCTATCTTTGTCATCTTTCTGGTTGTTTTTCTCTTACATCCTTTTGTAAGATCTCATTTCCCGTTTTTGATTCTTTACTCTCCCTGTCTTTCTCCCTCCACCTCAGTTATGTAAATTCTGCACATGCAGCCCCTGCCCACGTGACCCAGTGACCCCACACTGCAATTGTTGAAGAAGATCGCCTAGTCATAGTCATTTCAAAATCAGTTCATGAGGACCAAGTGAAGTTTGTTTGAGGGAGATACAATTAGGCTCATTCAGAGTACAAATAGCGGGGATGGATGGGGAAGCTAGACGGGGGCAGGAAAGGGGAGGATCGGGGGCAGCGTTAGGGTGGGCAGTGGGCGGTCGCTGGCCCCGGATGTACAGGGCTGATTGTAATGTCAGCCCTGTATGTCTGGGGCCAGCGACTTGAACAGGGAAGTTATTCTACCTCCGAGGTGGAATAACTTCCTTGGACGTCGGGGATCAGCGGGCCCAGGGCAGGAGAAAGGGCGGCAGGGAACAAAGAGCATTCCCCGCAGCCCAACCTTGGCCCTGGGAGGCCAAATCGGGACTCGGACTGCGGGATATGAACTGTTCCGGCGGCCAGGATCATGGCTTTTAAATGGAGCCATGGCTCCATTTAAAAGCCCTGACTGAGTTAGTCGGGCAGTGCCTGTACGTGCAGTCCCAGCCTGCACATACAGGTCTGATCTCACGAGGCTAGACGTGCCCCGTGGGATCAGAATCTTGATGCTCTCTGTACATCCAGTTCAGACCGGACCTACAGAGAGTTCTACATCTGGGACAGAATCGGGCTGACTGTGACAAACAGATAACATGAAAAAACGTTTGGTGGCCATGGAGAAATGTTATAATGTCTAGGAGGCTATGGCAATTAGTTGTGGTGCAAAGAAAGCACTTTTTATTCAGTGTATTGCAGAAGTTTGGGATGGTGGTTACTTTTGACTACATTGTGAGCATTGTATGCCGAGATGCAGACAATGACGTTAGTTAATGGGGTACTTGTTTGGTCAGTTTGAATGTATTTAGTTCTATTTTACATCTGACACAGAAGCATTTGAAATTTTAGACCAATATATTGTACACTAGTGACTTAGTGGTAATCCTGCTTAGATGTTTTATTTATTTATTTATTTATTTAGACAGTTTTGTATACCGCCTTATCCTTCAATCAAAGCGGTCACAACACAATTGGGGGATACATTTAACACGCGGGGATATGAGACACATACACTAATACTTACAGGGAACATGGGCAATGGAGGGTTAAGTGGCTTGCCCAAGACCACAAGGAGCATCTGTGGGACTAGAAACCCCAGTCCTTCCGGCCCAAGGTTGCTGTCCTCTAGTGGGATTTGAACCCCTGAGCTTCCGGCCTGAAGTACCTTGCCACAACCACTAGGCTACTCCTCCCTCTGAACCCCAGGTAATGGCTAAATAAGACCAGCAATTTTTGATTAATGAAAGGGAAGAGGTGTAGTTCAACCTTGGGTTTTCCCAAATTGTACTGACTGCAAAATAAAAATAAAAACATGAAATTTGCCATTCTGAGTCAGACCAAAGGTCCATCAAGCCCAGTATTCTGTTTCCAACAGTGTCCAGTCCAGGTCATAGATACCTGAGAGATCCCAAAAAGTAGACATTGCATGCTGTTTATCCCAGGGATAAGCAGTGTATTTCCCCTAATTAGCCTAATGGCTGAAACAGTGGGTTGACAACCAGGGAAGCCAGGTTCAAATCCCACTGCCATTCCTTGTGATCTTGGGCAAGTCACTTAACCCTCCATTGCCTCAGATACAGACTGAAATTATAAGCTCTCTGGGAAAAGGAAAATACCTATAGTATCTGAATGTAGCTCACCTTCAACTTCTGAGAAAGACATGAGTTAAATCCAGTTCCCTTTCCTTTTCGTTTTTGCTTTAATAATGGTTTATGAATTTTTCCTCCAGGAACTTATCCAACCCTTTTTTTAAACCCAGCTAAGCTAACAGCTTTTACTTTATCCTCTGACGAATTCCAGATCTTAATTATACATGGAGCAAAAAAAATATTTTCTCTGATTAGTCATAATTGTACCACTTTGTACCTCATTGCATGTCCCCTAGTCTTTGAACAAGGGGACACAATTGTTCTGCCATGCTTTCCCTGATATGCCTGTCATTTAACCTTATCTCCCCTTGGATTTTTCCTGCTTTTTCTCTTTTCTTTTCTTTTTTCTTACCCCCTCCCATGCTGTTCTCTATTTGATTTTAAGCCCTCTCTTATTTCTTTCTGTTTCTCCTCTTCTCATTTTCTTCCTCGATTTTTATTGGATTATAAACCGCTTTGATAGACTTTTGTGCTCCAAGTCAGTAAAGGAAATGCCAGAAATAGGTAAATACATATATATATACATTTTTGAAGGAGTAAACAACTGATTCGTGTTCACATGTTCCACTACAATCATTATTTTATCGACCTCTTTTCAATTACAAATGCTAAAGCTTTTAACTTTAACCCTGGACTATGATTTCAGAGTGGCTGAATATATCTTACAAGGGCTGAACACAAGGCTTTAAATTATATTCAAGCTCAAAATCTAAAAGAATCTAGTTCCTGAGCGGTAATCCAGTTTAGTCCTCTACATCTGGGTAGTGCACCTCCTCCTGCAGCTCGGAGACTGGACCAATTAGAATCTTCTTATGCTAGGATGTCTGCTGCTGGATCTCCCATCATCCCCCAGTGTGTCCAGTCTCCTGGCAGCTGGAGGACGTGTGTGCCTGGGGTTAGGCTCACTTAGGGACCTTTTGAGGCAACACTAGAGAGTTTTTTCCTTTGTCTTGCTTTTCTTTTACTTTGCTTTCTGTTTTTAGGTAGCTGTCACTTTAAAATTACCAACGTAATAAGAGAGCCGGCTGCGCTCAGAAGCCGTGCCTGCACTACGCTGCTGACTTGTCTCTGAAGGCTGTTTCTGCAGTCCAAGGCTGGCTCCTTCCTCCACGACTGTTCGGTGGAGGACTTTGCCTTTCCGGTCACCTGGCAGCGTTTAGGAAGCCCCTCTTCTACAGGTTGGCTTCCCTCTTACGCACCGTGCTACTTTCCCTCTTTGACTGACAGCCGGTGCCGTTGTTTGCTCCTGCTCAGGATTCGAGTGAGGAGATTGCTGCGGCAATTTTAGTCAGGTGCGGTGAGTGCCGGCAGTTTTTTGGTGGCTTTCTCCCCCTTTGCCTGCTTTACCTTGCTATTCCTTTTTGCATTTCATTTTTCTTTCGGTGGTTTTTCACGCCCTTTTTTTCCCGCCAGCTAAAGGTGTCGACGGCCATTTTTCAGACCCGTTTTTTTTCCGCCCAGCAAGAAGAGTGCTTTAACTGCCTTTTCCTTCCACTTAGCGCACCTTTGGCATAGCGTTTTTGCTGGGAGGGGGGGGGGCACTGCAGTTCCCAGTTGCTGGTTCTAAAAAAAAAAAAAAAAAAGGAAAGAAAACGGAGCTTTTTATTTTTGTTCTTAGCTTTGCTTTTTTTAAGTTTTTATTTACATTTACTTTAAATTTGCTTTAAATTTACTTTAAAGTTACTTTTCCTTTCACTGGGGATTGCTGTAGCATGGCTGCCCGACCACAGTGCGTTATCTGCGGGTCGCGCAGGGGGGCAGTGGATGACTCGGGGGTCTGCAAGGGCTGTGCCTCAGTTTCCACCAGTTTAGAACACCAACTGGAGCATAAGGAATTGTCCGGCCCCGGAAGCCCGACGGTGCAGGCGGACGGTGGTCCCTCTCCTGACCCTCTTGAATCTGCGTCTACGGCCCCTCCTAAAGGGCAGGGGGGCACATGGCCGGTTGCAACGGCAGCATCTTCCTTTCCGGATTTTTCCCCGGACTTTGTCCTGCTTATGCACCAGGCCTTTCGCTTGGGGCGCTCGGGCAAGTTGCCAGACGCTTGGCCGTCGCCCCTGTCTTCCCTTCAAGGTGGAGAGGCCAGGCAGGAAGGCCAGCCTTCGGCCAAGCGCCTTCGCGCCATGGACCTGGACCATGACGACTTGAGCTGGCAGGATGCTGATGCTGAGGTGGACTCGGAAGGTGCTGTTGACGAATTGGAAGACAGGGAAATCCCAGAACCCGAGGATCAAGCCCGGATAATTCGGGTCTTTCGTAAGGAGGAGTTGGTGCCTTTGATTACGGAATCTCTCCACGCTCTCAATCTCACTGCTCCTCGTTCTGCTGAGGAGGACGGCTTGGAGGATCCTCTTATTCAAGCGGTGCGGGACTCTCAAGTGGTGTTTCCAGTGCACCGTGTTGTGGAGCAGATGATTCAAACTGAGTGGGATCATCCCGAATCCGGCCTTAAGGGCATTTGGACTATGAACCGCCTTTATCCGTTGGCGGATAAAGACAAGGAGAGGTTTAGATCGCCCCGAGTGGACGCTGCGGTGTCGGCAGTCACCAAGAAAACTACCATTCCGGTGGAAGGTAGTGCGGCTTTGAAGGACGCACAGGACAAGAAGATAGATGGGTTGTTGAAACAGTCCTTTGAGACCAATGCGTTGTCTTTGCAGGCCTCCATTTGTGGGGCCTGGGTGGCTAGGGCCTGCTTACGTTGGGCTCAACACTTGAGGCAGCTCTCCGGCTTGGATCAGCAGGGCTTGCTGGAGGTTACTAGGCTGGAGTCCGGATCAGCGTATCTGGCGGATGTGCAGTATGATTTGATTAGAACATTGGCGAATAGTATGGCCTCTTTGGTGGCGGCGCGCAGATCCTTGTGGCTGCGGAATTGGGCGGCCGATGGTTCTTCTAAGTCCCGACTCAGTAAGCTACCCTTTAAGGGTAAGTTGTTGTTCGGTGACGATCTGGATAAATTGGTATAGGATCTTGGGGAGTCCAAGGGTGGTCGTTTGCCCGAAGATAAGCCTAAGCTGAGTAGAGGTATGCCGTCGGTGCGGGGTCAGTTTCGAGACTATCGCAAATTTCGTTCTTCCCGATTTTGGGGTTCCCAGCGCGGCCGGTATAGTTCCAGGGGCCACGGTTTTCGGGGTTTTCGGGGGGCGGGTAGAGGATTCGCAGCGGCGTCCTCTTCGGCGTCCTCTTCCTTTGGTCGTAAGCCACAATGAAGCGAGGCGGGCTCCGGAAGGGGGGTTAGTCATCGGAGGACGTCTTCGGGACTTTCTTCCTTCCTGGGCCCAAATCACGTCAGATCAGTGGGTGCTCGAGATAATCAGAGAAGGTTATGCCCTAGAGTTTGCTATGCCGATTACCGACGCCTTTGTCCTTTCCCCCTGCAGAGGCGAGCAGAAGATTCAGGCCATTCGGGAGATGTTGAGTCGGCTCATCGCATTGGGCGCGGTGATTCCAGTTCCTCCTTCCGAGCGCGGCATCGGTCGGTACTCCATTTATTTTGTGGTGCCCAAGAAAGATGGGTCACTACGCCCGATTCTAGATCTCAAGGGCGTGAATCGTTTCCTTCGGGTTCCACATTTCCGGATGGAGACCTTGCGGTCCGTCATAGTAGCGGTGCGTCAAGGAGAGTTTCTTACCTCCCTCGATCTCTCGGAGGCCTATTTACACATTCCCATCCGGGCGGTCCACCAGATGTTCCTGCGGTTCGCGTTCCCGTGGGGTCACTTTCAATTTCAGGCATTGCCCTTCGGTCTCGCCACAGCTCCGCGCACCTTCACCAAAGTCATGGTGGTGGTTACGGCGGCCTTGCGCAAGGAAGGTATCTTAGTCCACCCTTACCTCGACGATTGGTTGATTCGTGCAAAGTCCAAAGAGGAGAGTGTGCAGGTCACGGACAGAGTAGTGGCCTTGCTGCAGTCCCTCGGCTGGGTGCTCAACGAGGACAAGAGTCATTTGGTGCCGACGCAGTCCCTCGAATACCTCGGAGTTTGTTTCGACACGGCGAGAGGGTTGGTGTGCTTGCCGGAACGCCGTGTTCAGGCCTTGCAAAGTCTCATGCGCTCTTTCTTGGGGATTCCCGCTCCGTCAGCGTGGTGGTACCTGCGCCTGTTGGGCACCATGGCGGCGACGTTGGAGGTGGTGCCTTGGGCCCGGTTTCATATGCGGCCGCTTCAGAGAGCCCTATTACGCCGCTGGTCGAACCAGTTGGATTCGTTGAACAAGCGGTTGCTGTGTCCGAGATCGGTCCGTTTGTTTCTCCGGTGGTGGCTGTGCTCAACGAACCTCCGGATGGGGCTTCCTCTGGAGCAACCCTCTTGGATCCCGTTCATCACGGATGCGAGTCTGTTGGGCTGGGGAGCCCACTGCGAAGGCCGCTTCGTGCAGGGAACATGGACCCCTCTCGAAGTGTCTTGGTCGATCAACCGCCTCGAGCTGCGGGCGGTGAGACTCGCGCTGCAAGCCCTCGAGGCGTTGGTGCGGGGGCAAGCAGTGCGCATTCTCTCGGACAACTCGGCGACGGTGGCCTACATCAACCGCCAGGGCGGCACTGACAGTGTGGCCATGGAAAGCGAGGCAGAGGTCTTGTTCGCTTGGGTGGAGACCCGCTTGCTGGCTCTGTCGGCGGCACATATCGCTGGAAAAGACAATGTGATGGCGGACTTTCTCAGCAAGAGTGCGGGTCGACCCCGGGGAGTGGGAACTGAACCCACAAGTGTTCGCGCAGATAGTCCGCAAATGGGGTCCTCCGATTATGGACCTTATGGCAACGTTTCACTCGGCGAAGACGGGTCGGTTCTTCAGCAGGCGGAGAGAACGCATGTCCGAGGGCATCGACACGCTAATTCAGCCGTGGCCGACGGACGATCTTCTTTATGTCTTCCCCCCTTGGGCGCTGATCGGTCGGGTCGTTCAGCGCATCGAAGCGCACCGGGGGCGGGTTTTGCTGGTGGCTCCGGATTGGCCGAGAAGACCGCAGTATGCGGATTTGGTTCGCTTGCGTCACGGAGTGGCTTGGAAACTGCCTCCGCTTCCGGATCTGCTTCTTCAGGGGCCGTTGCGGATGCCTCAGGTGGATCGATTCTCGCTTACGGTTTGGCCCTTGGAAGGTCTCGGTTGAGGAAGAAAGGTTATTCCCCTGAGGTGGTTGCCACGCTCCTCCGGGCGCGGAAGCCTTCCACATCGCTGGCGTATGTGCGCGTGTGGCGCTTATTTGAGGATTGGTGTTCACGACGTGGGATTCGCGCGGCTACGGCTTCGATGTCGGTAATTCTCAGTTTCTTGCAGGACAGTTTTGATAAAGGTTTGGCGGCCAGTTCTCTGAAGATGCAAGTGGAAGCGCTGGCGTGCTACCGCGGCAAGGTTCTCGGGGTTTCGCTAGGAATGCATGCGGACGTCCAACGTTTTCTCAAGGCGGTTTTGAGGTTGCACCCTGCGCGCAGAGTGTCCGTTCCTTCCTGGGATTTGAACCTAGTGTTGCAGGCCTTGGTTCGCGCACCCTTTGAGCCCCTTCGGAGAGCGTCGGTTAAGGATTTCACTCTGAAGACGGTGTTTCTGGTGGCGATCTGTTCGGCGAGGCGCATCTCGGAGTTGCAGGCGCTGTCGTGTAGGGAGCCGTTTTTGTTCATTTCTCGAGAGTGCGTGGTTCTTCAGCCGGTGCCCTCATTTTTACCTAAGGTGGTTTCGCCTTTTCATTTGAATCAGCCGGTATATCTTCCGGTCCTTACTTCGGAAGTGGAAGGTCCTACGGACGGGGGTTTACATTGTCTAGATGTGAGGCGCGTCCTTCATCGTTACTTAAAGGTGTCCGATACGTTCCGTAAGACAGATCGCTTGTTTGTACTGTTTGGCGGAACCCGCAAAGGAGAGGCGGCGTCTAAGGCGTCTATCGCCTGGTGGATTAAGGAGGCGATTGCATCGGCTTATATTTTACAGCATCGACCGGTTCCGGTGGGTTTGCGGGCCCACTCTACCAGGGCTCAGGCGACGTCCTGGGCGGAGCATAGTTTTGTTCCACCTGCGGACATTTGTAAGGCAGCTACTTGGTCATCTCTTCATACCTTTAGTAGACACTACCGCTTGGATGTGCTCGCCGCTCAGGATGCTAGGTTTGGTTCGGCGGTGTTGCGTGCCGGTTGGCAGGGTCCCGCCCGGTGTTGACTGCTCTGTTACATCCCGGATGTAGAGGACTAAACTGGATTACCGCTCAGAAAATAGAAATTACACTTACCTGGTAATTGTAGTTCCTGGAGGATCCAGTTTAGTCCTCCTTCCCTCCCAAGTGTCACAGTTGTTAGTAACGGCGCGCTTCAGGTGATCGGCAAGGACTTGATTCAGTCTGTTGCTTCGGGTTTTCGTATCCCGGGCTCGCTTTTTCTTTCTTTTTCCAGCCGTTCAGTAAAGGTGGCTGGCTTAGGACTGCTTCTTTCTTCAGGTGCAGTCAGAGGCGCTGTGCAGAATTTTGGCTTCCTCGTTTGGGGAGGGGGTCGCTAAAAAAAAAAAAAATGAAGGGGACTAAGTTCTTTTCTGATTTACTATTTATAGTTATCTCATGTGTTGCTTCTTTGAGTCTGCTTTGTCAATAGTTCACTGGGGGATTATTATGTTTATTATTAGATTAGATATACCGCTCAGGCCAGAGGCATTAGAGCGGTTTACAATGCAGTATCATTCAAGGTAATAGGAAAAGAACGCCATTATAAATAGGACAGAATAGAGGATAGAGACAGTCAAACAGATAATAGCAGAGAAGAAACATAGAACAGCAGGTTACCACATCACAGACGCATGTCAGCCCAGTCCACGTCAACGGTGTAACTCTCAGCAACAAGCGCCACGGACCAGCGCCTAAGGGCCACGCCAAAGGGCCCTCTGGCGAGGCCCTCAGGCATGGGCGCGCCTGAGAAGCGGCGGTTTTTATGGTGGTGAAGGGCTGCTGAAAAGGCAGGTCCGGGAGGTGAAGGGGAGCTCCTGCTCACTCCCTCTGTGACTGGCTGCTCTCCCACGCGCCTGAGAAGCGGCGGTTTTTATGGTGGTGAAGGGCCGCTGAAAAGGCAGGTCCGGGAGGTGAAGGGGAACTCCTGCTCACTCCCTCTGTGACTGGCTGCTCTCCCATGATGGGAGATCCAGCAGCAGACATCCTAGCATAAGAAGATTCTGATTGGTCCAGTCTCCGAGCTGCAGGAGGAGGTGCACTACCCGGATGTAGAGGACTAAACTGGATCCTCCAGGAACTACAATTACCAGGTAAGTGTAATTTCTATTTTCCCTAGATGTAATTGAAACTCCACAAACCCCTGGAAGAAAGAGGTCAGATTTAATCCAGCATGGCCTACTTAACTGTAGAATATTTATACTTCCATCCGGTACAAGAAGTCAAATGCTTGTTCTCATTCTCCTTGTTTTGAGTTGCACAGGAGTCAGATTTCAATGAGTACTTGCTACTGTTTAATAGAGCAGTTTATTCCTCTTAAGTTATGTGAGCTGCTGTCATACAGTGTAAAATAAGTATTAAGCACTGTATCAGAAGAGAACTCAAATGTAAAGCAGATTAAGTTTCTAACAGGAGAAAGGAATGGTTGCATGTAATCAAGCAAAAGATTAGGTTCTCTTAGCTAGAATTGATTCCTAACATTTTACAAGAAAAGACTGTAGTACAATCACTTGGTAGTTAATGTATGCTTTATTCTAGCAAACAGAGCTTTCATAAACAGACAGCAGATGTCATTTCCTAGAACCCGGGGAGTGGAAGTTCAATTCTTTTCTAGGGGCAGTAAAATATTAAAGGAAATCTGTTTAAAAGAAATCCTCCTTTTAATAGTTCTCGTGTACTGTAGAACTGTAAAAAAGAAAATTCATGCTACTACTACTTATCATTTTTATAGCACTACAAAGCATATGCAGAGCTTACATATACATGTAAGAGACAGTCCCTTCTCAGTAGAGCTTACAATCTAATCAGCTACAAGGCAAATGCAGCGCTGTACATATAGAACTAGTCCTACTGGCCTATTGATTAAGGGGCATGCTTACTAAAGCACGTTCTGCTAATGCGGGAAAGGCATGCCACAGTAGCAGCTAATGCTGAATGAAAACAGCAATTGCAGTGATTTTCTGCAATGTCTTCAGATCATACAGTATCTACATGCTTGGACAGGGTGTGGGTAGGATTAGGGCAGAAAGTGGAAGTGCCTGCAACATGTGATTACCATGGTCGTCGTCAACATGCGGTAAACATTAAAGTTGCAGACACTGCAGGGAACCTAATGCCACTTCAATGAGAGGCGATAGCGCCATCCACAGTGCTGCCCGACCACGTTGCCTGCATTTTTCTTGTGGTATCTGCAGAGAGAATGCTGTGCACAGCCCCAGCACATACTATGTGGCTTTTGCAGCTAACACAGCGCTATCTGCACTTTCACACAGCAATAGCTGCAAAAGCCTAACACTCTTTACAAATGAATTGACTTAGGAGTATGTCTGCTAATCTGCTTTAATGAAATATAATTAAAATTAGTTAGCATAAGGTTTTTCACTGCCAAAACGTCGTCATAGGAAAAAGAGAAAGCGTAGTTACTCACCTGTAATAATGTTCTCCAGGGACAGCAGAAATCAGTCCTCACATATGGGTGACGTCGGCGCCGATGGAGCCCTCGCGGAAGCATCTCCCCAGCTTTCAAAGAAAGCCTTTGGGAGATGCCACCACGCATGCATGGTCCCCTTCCCGCACAAGGGTGCCATCTTGCTCAGTCAGATGACATAGTTAAAGCCGACAAAGAAGATGGCCAAATATGTATAGCAACTCCAAGAGGAGGAGGGAGGGTTGTGAGGACTGATTCCTGCTGTCCCTGCAGAACACCTGTTACATATGAGTAACTATGCTTTCTCCAGGAACAAGCAGGAAGTCAGTCCTCACATATGGGATTCCCTAGCTACAAGCTACAGAGGACCTGTAGAAAAGGTAAAAACATGGCCCAGCCGTGAGCAGCCACAAGTGAATCTGAGGACCCTAGTGTCCAGGGAGAACCATGATTCCGGTAGCTTGAACAAGAAGGGTCGGAGGGCAGGAGTTGTCTAAACCCCGAACAGATTACGGAGTACGGCCTGGCCGAAGGCACTGTTCTGTCGGGACACTCTCTCCAGGTAATAGCTGCAAAAGTGTGAATGGAAGACCAGGTGGCGGCCTGGAAGATGTCCGCCATAGGACAGAGCGTAGGCTTGCAGCCGAAGTTGCCATAGTCCTGACATTGTGCGCTGTGACCCAGCGCTCCAGTGGTAGCCCAGCCTGATCGTGGGAGAAGCCGATACAGTCTGACACTCAGATAGACAGAGTCTGCTTGGTGACAGCTTCCCCCAGATGACTGGGGTCATCTGAGATGAAAAGCTGTGC
Organism: Ichthyophis bannanicus; assembly: GCA_033557465.1. Classification (NCBI taxonomy): domain Eukaryota; kingdom Metazoa; phylum Chordata; class Amphibia; order Gymnophiona; family Ichthyophiidae; genus Ichthyophis; species Ichthyophis bannanicus. The sequence continues at coordinate 1,769,664,566 of CM066031.1, forward strand.
AGCTTTGTGGTGGCCCTGAGAACGCTGTAGGTAGAAGGACAGGGCCCTTTTGCAGTCCAATGTATGAAGAACAGCCACTGCCCTATTGGCATGGGGCTGTTGGAGGAAGGTGGGGAGCACCACCTCTTGGTTGAAGTGGAAAGCAGATACCACCTTCAGAAGGAATTTAGGGTGGGTGCAAAGAACGACTCTGTTCTTATAGAACCTGGTGTAAGGTGGCTCGGCCACCAAGGCCTGCAGCTCGCTGATTCTATGGGCAGAGGTGAGCGCTACCAGGAAGACAACCTTCTAAGATAGGTACCGCAAATGGCAGGTAGCCAAGGGTTTGAAGGGCGGCTTGGTAAGCCGTGTTAGAACCATGTTAAGATCCCATTCTTCCAGAGGCAGCCGAATGGGAGGCTTAGAGAGCAGTAAGCCCCGCATGAATCAGGTGATGAGGGGTTGACCAGAAATAGATTTGCCCTCTATGGAGTGATGTGCGGAGCGCATGCTTAGGGTGTACTCTAATGGCGTTGGACTTAAGTCCAGCTTGCAAGAGGTGGAGCAAGTATTGGAACACCATGTGCACCTGGCAGGAGAATGGGTCAGTCTGTTGCTCCGCACACCATACTGAAAATCTGCGCCACTCAAAGGCATAAGCTCGTCTCGTGGGGTCTTTATGAGAGGCCAGAAGGATTTCCTCTACCTCTTTGGGGAGGTTGAAGGGCGCTAGGGCAACACGCTCAGCCGCCACACTGTTAGCGAGAAGACCCCGGGTTGGGGTGGAGAATCGAGCCCTCGTGGGTCAGTAGTCTTGGGGAATTCCCCAGAAGGACCGGGAGTTCTGTCGAGAGGCAGAGTAGCACAGGAAACCAGGGCGTTCTGGGCCACCATGGGCCCACCAGGATCATGGAAGCCCTGTCCCATAGGACTTTGAAGACCTGATGAACAGCATGGGAGGGAAGGTATACAACAGGTCCTCCAACCACGAGATGAGGAAGACGTCCGCTGCTTTCCAGAACACATGTGGTTGGGGACAGCAGAAGCGGGGCAGCTGATCTGTTGGCTGGGCTGGCAAAGAGGTCCAAACTTGGGGTTCCCTATAGTTGGAATAGCCATTGCGCTATCCTGGTGTCTAGGCGCGCCACTCGTGTGGCTGGAGGACCCTGCTCAGCCTGTCCGCTAGGGTATTGTTCTGGCCTGGAAAGTATACCGCCCTGAGAAGTATCCCTTGACTGATCGTGTACGAGCAGAGGGCAACCGCCTCCTGGCAGAGGCATTGAGACCTTGTGCCCTTCTGTTTGTTCAGATAGAAAATCGTGACCTGGTTGTCCATTTGGACTAGCACTGACTGGTGCTGCAGGCGGTGTCAGAAGACCCTGAGCACCAGAAAATGGCTCTTGGCTCCAGTAGATTGATCTGCTGCTGGCTTTCCACGAGAGACCAGTTGCCCTGCATGCGCAGTTCCTCGCAGTGGGCACACCAGCCCCGCAGGGATGCGTCCGTAGTGAGGACCTTCTGGGGGTTTGGCTGTTGGAAAGGCATACCCCTTTGCAGGTGTTGAGTGTTCTGCCACCAGTTGAGTGACTCGGCTAGTTCACGGGACTCGGAGACCCGTGGCCTGAGTCCACTGAGAGTGGAGGCACCACTGAGCTGCCCGCATGTGGAGGGAGTGTTGGGGACTACATGGACTGTGGAGGCCATGTGGCTGAGCAGTCGTAGCATGGACCGCGCCAGCAAGGTGTGATGGTGCTTTACCTCAGTCGCTAGGAACCTGAGGCGATCTGTCTGTCCAGGGGGAGGAAGGCCTTGGCTTGGAGGGTGTCCAGGCGGGTCCCTCTGAACTCCAGGCCCTGTGCTGCAGTGAGGTGGGATTTGGGGTGGTTTATCACGAACCCCAGATTTTGTAGCACCTAGATGGTGTGGACCATGGCTTGATGCACCTCTGAGGTGTTGTCTCCTTTTATCAGCCAGTCATTCAGGTATGGAAAGATGAAGGCCTCTTGGAGACAGAGGTAGGCGGCCACCACTACCAGGCATTTGGTGAAGACTCTTGGGGCGGAGGCTAAGCCAAAGGGAAGTACCCTGTACTGGTAGTGGTTGTCCCTGACCATGAACCTCAGGTACTGCCTTTGGCTGGGATGAATAAGGATGTGGGTATAAGCATTATTTAAGTCCAAGGAGCATAGTCAATCTCCCTGCTGGAGGTAGGGCAGCAAAGTTCCAAGGGAGAGCATTTTGAACTTCTGCCACACCAGGAATTTGTTCAGGTTTCTCAGGTCCAGAATGGCTCTTAGGCCTCCTGTTCTTTTTGGGACTAAAAACTATCTGGAGTAGAAGCACTTCCCCCCTTGAATGGGGTGGTACCAGCTCGACAGTCCTGTCCCTGAGAAGGCCTATGAGTTCCTACAGTAAAAGGGCCTGGTGCAGGGGAGTCCGAGGGGACTCTCCTGGAAAAGGAGGAGGGGGCTTCTGGTCCAGATGAAGGAGTTAACCCTCCCTTACCACCTGGAGTGCCCAGGAGTTGGTGGTGATGGTAGCCCACCGGTGGGCAAAAAGGGACAGGCGCCCTCCTGTAGGTAGCTGACCCCCCATGGGTAGAGAGGCTATGCCTTGGGAGTTAAAAGCCTGACCCAGTCTGGGCTGGGACTGGCTTGGGCCCTTGGGCTTATGTGGGCCCTGGCCTATTCCCTTGCATTGGTGTCCCTGCTGAGCGGTCTGGGAGGTGGGGTATGGGGGATAGCCTCAGTAAGGCTGGCCTGTCCGGTGGAAGGGAGGCCTTTTCTCAGGTGGTTTCTTCCTGGGAAGAGTGTAGGTCTTCCTCGAGAGTCGAGTCTTGGTGACATACTCTGTCTTGATCTTGGCTGCCTTGTCCTCCATCAGCTTTCTGAAGAGGTTTTCCTCGAGGCAAGGGATGTTGAGGTTTCTCCTGGACCCATTGCTTGAGGTCTGATGCCTGGAATCGGGCGTCAATGCCTGCAATGGCTACCCTCGCGCTGGACTCGAAGCCATCATAGGCCGCTTGAGACAGGTACTATGAGCAGTCTCAGACAGACCTTGTGAGGATCTGGAAGTGCTGGAGGTGGTCCCTGTCGAGGCCTGTTGCGAAGCCTCCGAGTTCCTTAGTAAGGTCTCAGAGAATCATGCTAATATATAGTTGGTAGGTCTGTATGCAGCATGCCAGTATCAAGCCCTAATAACCTTTCTGCCCAAGGGGGCGGGATTCCCTGCCGGGGGGGGGGGCACCGATGAGTGGGTTTTCAGGCTCTTTTGTCGACACATGGCCGACTCGACCATCATGGAGGTGTGGGGAAGTTGCACCTTCCTAAAGCCCGGTCCTCACTGTACCTGATACATGGTGTCCAGGCGTTAGCTGACAATCGGCACCAATGCCGGTGTCTCCCACATCCAGAGGAGTTGACCGAGGTTGGGGGGAACGGAACCATGATGGCCTCCTTAGGTGGGGCCTCGTACGGGAGGATTTCGAGTTCCTCCAAATGAGAGTCCTCCTTCGACTCCATGGTGAGGAAGAGAGCCCTCGCCATGTCACGGACCAGGAACGAGGTGTCCTCTGGTGGGGACTGATGCCCCGAGGCTGGTGGAGATGGGTCCGAGGAGAGGTCACAGTGTGTCCGTGTCTCCGGGGAGGTCTCGACGTTGGACTCCCAGTCGGAGTAGTCCATTAAAGACTCAAGGCCCGATGGCTTCTGAGGCGTCGGTGGGTCCAGTCTTCGATGCCTCGGGGCCGGTGCTTAACGAGAGCCAGAAGCACTTGCCTGTGAAGACCTCACCAAGGACCGGGAGCGAGATCGAGACCCTCGCCAAGGATCTGCACAATGCGAGTGGCCCTCAGGGATCACTTTGGCGGCCCGGGGAGTCCTTGACATCAAGGTCCCTGCGATCTCGAGGCATGCACCAGCAGAGCAGGGCATTGACACCTGCTGCAAGGCAAGGAATGCAGAAACACTGCATTCCAAACCAGCATCCTGGTTTCTCACTCAGGGTTCGCAGCGTTTGACACCGACATTGGGGTGACCAGTTTGGGTGTCGAGGAGGAAAGGGGTCCTTGACAGAATGGGCCTCGGGAGTCCGGAGGCCTTGATTTCGGTCCCGGGTATCTTAGCTGGTTGCTTCTGCTCCGACTCCTTGGGGGCTGATGGACCGCGCACGGGACTTGCCATGCTTGTCCGCCTCCCAGGACAAGGCCCTCGAGGCCGCCTTTTTTTTATGCTCTTGCTACAGAGACCCTTGCTTGGAATGTCTGCGTGCCCTCTCAGGAACCGCAGGGGTTTTACGTGACTCTGAGGATCCGTGCGGGGCCTTCAAGTGTGAGGCTACCGTGGATACTGGGGTTGAGTCTGCCCTGTGGAAGATGTCATCCTGCTTCTGCCAGCGACTTTGGATGCCTTAGCGGACATCTTTTTACACAGGAAGCACTCCTTCAGGTCATGGTCGGCACCCAGACACCAGAGGCAACAATTGTGTGTGTCAGTGAGGGACATGTTTTTGGAGCACCGATCACACTTCTTGAATCCGGTGGCCATTGGGGCAAAAAGGACCCCAGCGAGGTTGAAGATCCTCGACACTGTCAGCAGTTGAAAATGGTGCAAAAGGTGCTGAGATGGAAAAGAACCTAACAACAAGGTTTTGAGGCCTGATGCCGGGGCAGCGGGACGTGAAGGCGGGAAGAGAACCAGCGCTAGCTGGAAAAAGGCAAAGAAGTGCACGAGGAAATCAACTTTTTTTTACGGGGGGGGGGGGGGGGGGGGAAAAAACGAACGTCTGTAGGGCTCCACGGAAAAAGGGAAACTGAGCCAGATGGCACCCTTGGGCGGGAAGGGGACCACGCATGCGTGGTAGCATCTCCCAAAGGCTTTCTTTGAAAGCTGGGGAAATGCTTCCGTGAGTGCTCCATCGGCGCCAATGTCACCCATATGTGAGGACTGACTTCCTGCTTGTTCCTGAAGAAATAATTCTACAGTATGATGTTATCCATAAGGAGGTCTAAACACAATTGCCTGCCTTTTGAACCCTTCTTGCAAAAATAGGCTTTTCATATTGAAGCAAAAAAGAAGTTGAATGAAACCATACAATTTTACACATTTACTAATCCTTAAGAAACTCAATAAAACTTGTTACTGCAATCTTACAACATAAACATGGGTTACTGTGGGTTATCAGCCTACCATTACAGCTTTCTCTGTCATTATTGCAGAATGTTATATCTAGTAATGACTTATTGCATAAACAAAAGACTACAAGATTTAGTATGCAGTCTGTTAATCTCTAAGCCTGCAATACAAACCAATGAGTCAAGGTCAACATTACAGTTTTTCCCAACTTGTGTTAGAGAAATAGTATTCTTATCAGCACCAGATTTGCTAGCCTAAGTAAAATGTCTAATATCAGTTATAGTACTGTATACTCAAATACTTCAAGGCTCAATATTGAGTCAGTGTGATGACTGATGTAAGTTAAACATCAGCCGCTGATTGCTAGGGCTGGCTTTACTACAAGGTAGACTAGGCATCTACCTAGGGCAACAGAGTTCCTTGGGTGGGGAGGGGCAGCATGGCAGGACAGGGCTTACTCTATCCCTTCTCCACTGCTACTGCTGCCACACTATCTTTGCCCAGGCTGCCCTAAGTACAGTAAAGTGGCATGCACGCAGGCATGTGTTTGAACTCTGCTGGGACCTGCGCCCTGCAAAGTAAACTTCCTGTCAGAGGGGGTGAGACCCAGAAAACGAGCACACGTCTGCACTCGGAGGTTCCACATTTGTTCACGCCACTTTACATTGCTTCAGGGCAGCCAAGGTAGAGGGAAGGTGGTAGTAGCCCTACAATTTCTCAACATACGGGGGTGTCCTACACGGAGCAGTGGTTTTACCCCTAAAACAAAGGCATGGGGAGGGGTGGCCTGCATGGAGCGGCAGGTGCACCTACTCTTGCCATCTTACTGGGCAGACTAGATGGACCATACTGGTCTTTATCTGCTGTCATTTACTATGTTACAAGGGGCAGGGACGATGTGGAAAAGATGCTGGACTAAGGAGTAATAGACAAAGGAAAGGGAAATTCTGGCACCTGGGGGGGATGGAAAGGATGCGGAGAGATGTGGGGAGGAGTGGCCTAGTGGTTGGGGCAAGGTACCACAGGCTGGAAGGTCGGTGGTTCAAATCCCACTAGAGGACAGCAACCTTGGGCCAGAAGGACTGGGGTTTCTAGTCCCACAGGTGCTCCTTGTGGTCTTGGGTAAGCCACTTAACCCTCCATTGCCCATGTTCCCTGTAAGTATTAGCGTATGTGTCTCATATCCCCTCGTGTTAAATGCATCCCCAATTGTGTTGTGACCACTTTGATTGAAGGATAAGGTGGTATACAAAACTGTCTAAATAAATAAATAAATACCTTGGGAAGGAAAGGGAAACACTGACTACCTAGAAGGAGTAGGAAAGGGGAGATGACATGCTGACCACTTTGGGAGAGGTAGGGAAGGGGAGATGACCTGCTGGCCAGCTTTGGAGGGAGCAGGGTAGGAAAGATGCTGGACACCTTGAGGGGGAATAGAGAAGAAAAGGGGAGATGCTGGATTCTGGGAGGTGGGGGGGGGGGGGGGGTTAAGGATGAGAAGAGGAGATGGACTCTGGAGGAGGAATGCAAGGCTCAAAGTTTGCCTAGGCTGCATTATATCATTGGAATGGAAGAAAGGTGGGGCAGGGAAGATATGATAGAGACATTTAAATACTTACAAGGTATAAATAAATGGAAATCAGACCTTTCTAATGGAAAGGAGGTTCTGGAAAGAGGGGTCATTGCATAAAGCTGAAAGGGGGTAAACTAATCAGTAATGTAAGAAGATATTTCTTTATAGAAAAGAGAATGCAAGGGACAGCCTCCCAGTAGAGGTGATGAACAGCATCGGAATTCAAGTAGTCATGAGACAAGTAGCAAGAATCTTTGAGGAGGTAAAAGAGATTGTAGACACTGAGTGGTTGGTTTCACTGGCAGACTGGATAAGCCATTTGGTCTTTTTCTTCCTTCATGTTCTATGTTTGTATTTTTTTCTACTTATAATCCTGTGGTTAGAATGTGGATATACTGAACAGTTCTAGTGCCCTTGCTTTGTGCACCCTTTACTACTTCCCTGTTTTTAAAATGCATGCAGACACCAACTGGAGTGGAGGAGTGGCCTAGTGGTTGGGGCAAGGTACTTCAGGCCGGAAGGTCGGGGGTTCAAATCCCACTAGAGGACAGCAACCTTGGGCCGGAAGGACTGGGGTTTCTAGTCCCACAGGTGCTCCTTGTGGTCTTGGGCAAGCCACTTAACCCTCCATAGCCCATGTTCCCTGTAAAATAGTTATCTCCAAGTTATAATGCCCTGTTCAATGTAATTTCAGTTTGTTCAATGTAAACCGCAGTGATGCAGAATAGTGCGGTATATAAGAGAATGTAAATAAATAAATAACTTATTGCAACTGTACTGAATTTTAAAAAGTTGAGACTAGATTTGCCTGCTGGTTAGAGCACTGGCTTGGTAACACTGGTCAACATTGAAATCGTTACTGACTTTAAAAGGCCCTAATCTGTAGTATCTTGGTGAGCTGAACACGAATATAACATTAAAAAAATTTTATTGGCTCTCGTTTTTAAGATATTGCATGTAGTTCATTTTTTACGTTTCACCGTGTAAATTTATCCAGTAGGACATCAACAACATCCCAAATAAGCCTTGAATGATGTAATATTGCATCACATTGCATAATACCAGCATGCATCATCCAGAGTTGATTGCATCATTTTCTGATGCAGTGCAATACTACTGCCAGACGGCTGCTGAAGCCATCTGACGTCAGCAGCGTATAATACGCAGTTGGAAAGATTGAGCGTTTAAAATATTTCAGACTGTGTGCAAGACAGTTTAAGCTACTGTTGCATGTAACTTTTATTAATCATATAATTTTAGCCATTTAGGTACAATACAGAACAGTAATGCCGCGAAAGTGCGTTAATACCGTTGACAATTTCTGCTACATTTGTGGGGAAGTGACATTTGCCAACCAAAAGAAAAGTATCACTTCTCAACTGAAGAATGCATATCATCTTTACTTCGGATGCAAGACTGGTGACCAAGACAAGTCTTGGGCCCCGCATATATGCTGCGCTACATGTACAACACAGCTTTCACAGTGGTTGAATTGCAAAAGACCATCAATGCCGTTTGCAGTCCCCATGGTGTGGAGAGAGCCAAGCAACCACATAAATGACTGTTACTTCTGCTTGGTTCCTCCTCTTTCCAGCGGAAGAACGAAGCAAAAGAAGTCGAGCATAGTCTACCCAAACTTTCCGTCTGCATTGAGACCAGTTCCACATGGTGAGGGACTTCCTATTCCAGAACCTCCATCAGAATATTCTCTTGATTCATCTGATGAGGACAAGGGTGAGCCGACCTGTTCTTCTCCTGGTCCGTCAGCATGCAGTGACCCACATTTTCACTGGGATGCATATCAACTCCACACAGAATAACACAGGAAGAACTAAATGACCTGGTTCGTGATTTGGACTTATCCAAGAACAAGGCAGAATTGCTAGGATCAAGACTCCAACAATGGAATCTTCTAGAAGAAGATGTCAACATTACTTCATATCGAAAGCGCCACCAGCAGTTGGAGCCTTTCTTCAGAAAGGAAAGTAATCTGGTATTCTGTTCCGATATTGAAAGCCTCATGAATGCCTTAATCACTCATGACCCACAAGACTGGAGACTATTTATAGACTCTTCGAAACTGAGTCTGAAGGCTGTGCTTTTGAACAATGGAAACTGTCTTCCATCTATTCCAGTAGCGCATGCCGTCCACATGAAAGAGACATATGATAACTTAAAGCATCTACTGACTTCCATTAACTATAACAAGTACAGCTGGCACCTCTGTGGTGACTTGAAGGTAGTTGCCCTTTTAATGGGACTGCAGGAGGGATATATAAAATACATGTTTTTCTTATGTGAGTGAGATAGCCGAGCAAAGGATTGGCACTACTTGCGGAAGGAATGGAATCGCAGACAAAATGTAACAGTTGGAGAGAAGAATATCCAGCACCCAGCTCTGGTTGAGGCTCACAAAATCCTGCTACCACCCCTTCACACCAAACTAGGTTTGATGAAAAACTTCGAGAAAGCCATGGACTGCACTTCGCCAGCTTTCCGCTACCTACATGAAAAATTCCCTCGATTCAGTGAAGCAAAGATTAAAGAGGGAGTTTTTGTGGGTCCTCAGATTCGAGAGCTCTTCAAAGATGACCGGTTAAACAACTTGCTGCAGGGTGATGTGAAACAAGCATAGAATGCTTTTCACCTAGTGTCAAACTTTCTCGGGAATGTTAGGGCAGAAAACTACAAGGAATTAGTAGAAGGCATGCTGATGCAGTATCAGAAGCTTAGCTGCAATATGTCTCTAAAGATCCATTTCCTTGATTCCCATCTCGATTTCTTTCCTGACAACTGTGGTATGGTTAGTGATGAACACGGCAAACGTTTTCACCAGGATATCGCAATGATGGAGCAAAGATACCAGGGAAAATGGTCCACTACAATGCTGGCTGACTACTGCTGGACACTCCCCAGAGAAGCTCCCGAACAGCTGTACAAGAGACAGGCGAAAAAATCTAAGAAGTAGTCTATGACTTGGTTTTTTACTGGTATTAACCAAAGGCCTATTGTATTTACTATTGACATGCATTTCGTGATGTAAACATTAATTCATGTAGATTACAAAAAAACTAGAGTCAGCTTTGCAATTTCACTGTCATATCCGTGTTCAGCATATAAAAATTGATAAGAAATGACTATTTTTATTTCAGTAACATGACTTTTGTAAAAATGTGTTGACCAGTGAAGAGATCAGGATTCATTTCCCACTAGCACTCCTTGTGTCCTTGGGCAAGTCATTTAACCTTCCATTGCCTCAGAAGAAAGGCCTGGCAATCCACTTCCGGTCACACTGCCAAGAAAACCCAGGAGCTGCTGGGTCGCCAGGAGTCAACACTGACTCAAAGGCACACATTGCTTTTTTTTTTTTTTTTTTTTTTTTTTGCAGTAGGATCCATTTACCTTCATCCATATTATTAAAACAACATACTTTTTCAGGCCAAGTCCCTGTTTAGCCATTTGCCATTCCTTTAGCTATTTTTAATTAAATCTATATTAAAAGAACAGGTAAGACTAGAATAAGCCAGAAGAGGAAAAATATTGGGAAAGCTGTGTTTCTAGAGTATGAAAGAGCCTTGAAAACATTCATTGTGAATGCTGTAGGGTCACAGATGAATATAGTTGGAAATACCTTTAAATCTCTTCTTCCAGCTAATTCCATATGTAAATCCTGCTATTCCCGCTGTTCCTTTATTGTACCTGCAGATTTAAGTGCAGATAGATGAACAGGCATGCCACCCATTAAGGCATTCTTTACAAATACCACAAAGAACTCATAAAAAGTAAAGCAGCAATGGCAAAACCTCACACATTCAAAAGCTTCCCTTAAGCACTGAGCATTGCTTTGAAAATTAAAAGGCAACATGGCCACAGCTGCAAACCAGGACTGCTATGATGAACTCAATATGGGTGGCTTAAATATGCTCACCAGATGTGTGTGGCCACTTACTGTAGATATATATGATGAATCGTTGTTCATCAAGAACATCAATATGGTAATCAGCTGCCTCTCTCTGATTCTCTGATATAGTTAGCCTTTTAATTTAAAGGGCTAGCGCCCCACATTTAGATCTTGATGGATTGATTGATTTATTTGCTTCAACTTTGGTACACACACCCCTAAGAGCAGTATCCAACTGCATGTTGTATCTTGATGAAACCAAGCTTTGATTTCCTTATTCAATATTTTGACTCACAACTTTAGTCAAACTACTTAAGTGCTCTTTGCTTAATATCTTATGCTCTGCCCTTACCTGAAATCCGTCTTTATTCATTCCATTCTGATAACAGTGGAATTACAGTTTTTCAGAACTTTAAATGGCAGACACTCCTAGGTTCCTACAAATATCAGCTTGTTTCTCTGCTCTTTACTTTCCACTTTTAGTATTAATCCCTAGAATTCTCTGGGATAACTTGTGCATATTCTCTAAGACTACACCCCCATGTTTCAAGAATTCTCCATTTCTGAATCCAGCCTTCAATTGCTCAGTTTATGATTAAACTTCTAATTCTTTGTGTTTATTTTTTTAGACAATTAAGTGCATTTGGAGGGTACTGAAAATCGGTGATTTTATTGGTGTTTCACAGCATGAACAATACTTCTACTTGCATTTTTCAGTTGATTGAATTTAAGAAATCATATTTCAGTTTTTATTCAAGATTTTTTAAATGCTTTTATTTAAAAATGAATTAATATTTTTTGTTTGTTACATTTCTATTCTTCTATGCCAAAACAAGTGGGATAGGTGGGTTACACAGTCCCACTCTAGAAAGTAAGTAGACACTCATCTTAAATGTTTCATGTTTGTTATTACTGACCAAGAGGCTTCTACCAAGTATTGAGTCAAGGAATGTGAAAACTTATACAATTAAGGGGCCTGTTTACTAAAGTGCAGTAGAGTTTTGCTCTTACCACACATTATAGGTAAATATTAACACACTGTAAGTGCAAGGTCTGTGCACTAACTAATGGGAGCATGCTCAGCATGGATGTACTTTCCACCTCCTGTTTAGGAGGTGATAAGTGCATCTGTGATAACTTCATATGTGTAAGTGACTACACATGGTAAATTAGTATGTGCTGTTGAAGAGGTGATATAGACTTTCATACTTTGGACACATCATGCGAAGAGAAAGATCATTAGAGAAAGACATCATGCTTGGCAAGGTTGAAGGTCAATGCAAAAGAGGAAGGCCAGCAACGTGATAGACCGATATAGCGACAGCAACTATGGATGCCGCTCTGTCAGCAATTAGCCACTTGACTGAAGACCAAACACAGTTTACGAAAACTATATCCACAGAGTCGACATGAGTCAACATGAACTCGGCGGCACTTAACAACTGCATTATGCACTCCATGCCTATAATCAGCTAATTTCCCCCACATAACATGCTAAGCAGTTAGCTTGTAAGTTAGCACATGCTAACTGTCATGTCATCATGGTAGCAGTTGCCATACACACCCTCCACACCACCCCCCACCCTCCCCCCTTTCCCCCGGTGAGAACCAGGAGTGTTTCAGCTAAGTACTTTAAACATCACATTCATGTGATAACTTCTTTTTAAAGGGCATTGGATTGAAATTATACATAAAAAATGTACTGATGATTGAGTGTTGATCAACAATCCTTTACTGTAGTGTTGTCTAATACTGAGGTCCTTATACTAAAAATATTTTTATATATAGTGAAGTTTTCTTCTCATATGGAATTTAATTTAAGGGTCGGAAGGTAATTGAGTGTTTCTCTTTCTGTCATTATTAGATATTTTGTTTAGGGTTGCACTTGCCGCTCTATACAAGTTAACCCTTCTATTTTTTGAAGTGTAAAAGTTTGTTTGCTTTGATTCCATCCTCTTGCTATAAAGCGGGGGTTCTCAACCCAGTACTTAGGACACACCTAGTCAGTCAGATTTTCAGGATGATGTTGTTGTAAAGTGCCATCGAGTTGGAGTCGACTCATGGCGACCCTCTGGATAGTTGTTCTAAACTGTGTTCGGTCTTCAGTCAGGCAACTCATTTTTGTCCATCTCATTGCTGGCCTTCCTCGTTTGCGTTGACCTTCTACCTTGCCAAGCATGATGTCTTTCTTTAGTGATCTCTGTCTGCATGATGTGTCCAAAGTATAAAAGTCGAAGTCTTATCATCTGAGCTTCTAAAGAAAGCTTAGATTTGATCTCCTCTAGTACTGACTGGTTTGTTCTTTTGGCAGTTCATGATATACATCGCCAACACCATAATTCAAGGCATCAATTTTTCTCCTGTCTCTTTTTCACTGTTTAACTTTCGTATCCATATGACATTATTTTTTTTAATTTTATATTTATCAATTTACAACAGATTCCAAGAAAACCACATGTATCAGAAAAGAAAAATGGACAATAAAGTACAATTGAATGGGAAACATAACACTCAAAGTTACACATGTCCAGTTTCACTAGTCCAGCAACATTGGAAAACCCAAGAACCAAAATAAATTCAAAACCAAACATGAAAGGAAAGCTTACACAGTCAGCCTAACCAGCAGCCTCAAATAAACATTACTGCATTTTGTTATTCCATTGTAACCTAGGGAGTAAAATTGAGGCAATAATTAATAAAGGCAGCCATCTGTGGGGGTTCATAAAATATATAACTATCAGACTGAAGTCTAACAAGGCACTTACAAGGACATTTAAGAAAAAAACATACCCCCCAGCTTTAACACCCCTGGCTTAAGAAGAAGGAATTCCTTATGCCTCCGCTGGGTCTTTTGGGCCAAATCCGGATAAATACACACTGCTAAGCCCTTAAAGGGCAAGGAGCGCATCTTAAAATACATTTTAAGAAGCCATTCCCGATCAGATGTTAAAGCAAGAGTTAACAACAATGTAGATGGCACGACACTATCAACATCACTTGATTCCAAAATATTGAAGATATTAAGTATGTCCGTATGTTGAGATTCTGCCAGAGAGGGCCGCTGTACACGGGCCAGCACTTTCTTTTGATCAGGAATACAATAAACTTTAGTTAATGGAGGCTGTGATTCAGTCAGTATCTCCAAGACTTCAGCAAAATACTGCTTCAGCATGGAGTGGAGGAGTGGCCTAGTGGTTGGGGCAAGGTACTTCAGGCCGGAAGGTCAGGGGTTCATATCCCACTAGAGGACAGCAACCTTGGGCCGGAAGGACTGGGGTTTATAGTCCCAAAGGTGCTCCTTGTGGTCTTGGGCAAGCCACTTAACCCTCCATAGCCCATGTTCCCTGTAAAAATAGTTATCTCCAAGTTATAATGCCCTGTTCAATGTAATTTCAGTTTGTTCAATGTAAACCGCAGTGATGCAGAATAGCGCGGTATATAAGAGAGTGTAAATAAATTAAATCTCGAGCAGAAACTAGCGAGGAGCGTGGAAAGTTAGTCAACATTATATTTGTGGACCTAATTTGATTTTCAAGTTATTCCTCCTTAAACTTCATTGCTGCTAGGTCCTTTATTAAAGCAACATGATGGTTTTCATAAGCCTGGACTTTAAGGTGCAACTCATTCACCGTTCCTTTCACCGTAGCCAAATCTCTCGCAGTAGCTTGTGACAAAACCGTATTACCTTGGATCTGGACCTCCATCTGGCTGGATTGCTGAACAAACACTTCTCCAAGCTTCATAATAGCACTCCATATTGCATCTAAAGTTGTACATAATGCTTGATGCTTCAGCGAAAAAAGCATTTGAGGATCTGCCTGCCCCTCAGTAACACCCGGAGAGACTCTGGGGCTCCTCGACCTACTGGGGAAGGCAGCCTTCATTATTACACACTCTGCTCCCTAATTCAGCTCATTCTCTGCAGCCCCGCAACTGCTCTTTTGGGGCAGTAACAAGGACAGAACCAACCCAGATGCACTGCCTCCACTCAGGTCAAACTTGCTAGCCGATACCGGGTCAGTCGGCCTGGGAACATCCAGGTATGAAGAGCCGGCTGAAAGCGCATGTGGAGGATGCAGTCCCGGCTACAGCTCACATCCCGATGATGACACCGGGCTCATTGGCCCCAATGCCAATCCAGCTGGGGAAACTCTGGTACACTTCTGCTGACTCGAAGATAGTGTTAACAAGGCATCCATTGGACCAGGAACGCCCTGGAGGCTCCTTACCAAGCTTCCACTTATGTTTTGGCATAGCAGAAAAACACGACTGTCGACTTGGCTAGCTAAGCAGCCATCTTGGCTCCCTCCATCTGACATTATTGAAAATACCATGCTTGAACAAATCAAATCTTTGTATGGAGAGAGAACATAAGATATGCCATACTGGGTCAGACCAAGGTCCCTCCAGCCCAGTATCCTGTTTCTAACAGTGGCCAATATAGGTCACAAGTACCTAGCAGTTTCCCCAAAAGACACAGGTTCCACAATACTTGTATTGGGGCAAGCAGTGGATTTCCCTGATTCCCTTTAATAATGGTTTATGGATTTTTCCTGTAGAAACTTGTCCAACTCAGCTACACAGCTTTTACTACATCTTGAGAATCTTGCCTAGCTCCTTCATAGCCATTCTACCAAGAGCAATGCATCATTGGATTTCTTGACTGCTTGTCGTTTCTTTATTGATAGTTGATCCAAGTAGATTGAAATTGTCAACTATTTCAATTTCTTCTCCGTCAATGATGAACTTATTGATTTTGCCATTTGTCAGGATCTTTGTCTCCTTTACAGTAAGGTACAGGCCTATTTTAAGATTATGTTCCTTGATCTTGAAAAGCAAATGTTTCAGATCGTCTTCACTTTTAGCCAGTAATGTGGTATCAGAATAATGAAGGTTGTTGATGAGTCTTCCACCAATCTTCATGCCTCGGTTGTCTTCATATAGTCCTGCTTCTCTGATGATTTGTTCTGCATATAAATTAAACAGGGAGATAATATCATCTTTAATGATCTGAAACCATTCTGTTTCTCCTTGTTCCATTTGAACTGTTGCTTCTCCAGGACCAAGCAGGAAGTCAGTCCTCACATATGGGTGTCATTGGCGCCGATGAAGCCCCAGCGGAGCATTTCCCCAGCTTTCTATGAAAGCCTTTGGGAATGCAGGCACGCATGCGCGGTTCCCTTCCCGCCTAAAGGTGCCATCTTACCTCAGTCTCTCTTTTTTCCAAGAAACCCACCGGACGTGTGTCCTGTCATCCCGGATAAAAGTTGATTTTTTTCGGCGATCCTCGCTGTTTTTTCTCCCGGTTCGACGCCGGTTCCCCTCCCGCCGGGTTCGGTACACCGGTATCGAGCCCGATTCTTCTTTTTTGGTTTTTGCCCTTTTTTGCTTTTTCCCTGGAAGGCCAGTCCTTTGACCTCGCAGGGACTCTTTTTTTCCCCGATGGCTTCCAGCGGTTTCAAGAAGTGTGATCAGTGTAAGAAATTAATGTCTCTCACCGACACACACGACTGCTGCCTTCGGTGCCTCGGTCCTGATCACGACCCTAAGTCGTGTGGACCATGTGGGAAGATGTCTTCCAAGGCACTCCGAAGTCGCCAGCAGCAGAAAGAAAGGCTTTCCTCAGACTCAGCCTCCGGCCGGGCCCGGACCTCGTCTGAGGCCTCGACATCTCGGGATTCGGATTCCAAGCACCATGGGAGCTCCTCGGACAGGGGTCCCCCTACCAGGAACGCAAGAGGAAGAAGCGGCTCGCGAGGGCGTCGTCTGAGGAGGTCCCTGACTCCTCGAGGGCCAGGTCTAAGACCCCCGACCGTCGCCGCGGGCCCGTGGAACAAGAGAAGCCTGCCAAAGTTCCTCGTGAGGAGCCGGAGTCTGCTGGACACGTAAGCCCCGTAGTCCTCGAGGAATCTCCTCCCAGAGAGCCAACGTCGGCCTCCGACGTTGGGGCGGGTGCTCCAGGGCCCCGCGGGGTCGGACCCTGACTCCTCGTCGGACGAGTCCGCCTGGGAGACGGAGGATGAGGAGTCCCCCGATAAGTTCAAGACTCGGTGCGTCCCATCGGACTCACCGCAGTCTGAGCCCCGGAGTAGATCCCCTC
Source organism: Ichthyophis bannanicus (assembly GCA_033557465.1). Classification (NCBI taxonomy): domain Eukaryota; kingdom Metazoa; phylum Chordata; class Amphibia; order Gymnophiona; family Ichthyophiidae; genus Ichthyophis; species Ichthyophis bannanicus. Next base: position 1,769,681,251 of record CM066031.1, read on the forward strand.
TGGAGGATACTCGGTTCTCGGAGTTTGTCCGGGATATGGCCACTGCCTTGGCTATTCCGGCGGACCCTGAGGAAGAGCCTCGAGCTGAAGAGCTCGAGAGGCCCTGCAGTATGACTCTCCTCCGAAGGAGGCCTTTACTGTCCCGGTTCCTCCGATGCTGGAACGGCTCCTCTTCAGGATGTGGGAGGCACCGGCCTCAGCGCCGGTTTTAAGCAAGCGAGTCGACTTGATCTATTGCCTCAGGAAGAGCCCTGGCTTTCAGAAGGCACAGCTACCACACCATTCCATGGTTGTGGAATCGGCCATGCATCGTCTGAAGAGCCAGAAGATGCACTCTGCGGTGCCCCCCGGCAGGGAGGCCTGGAACCCCAATGGTGTCAGTAGAAAGTGCTTCCAGGGCTCGATGCTTGCTTGCCATGTCCAGTCTTACCAGCTGTACATGGGCATGTACTTGCGGGACCTGGCCAAAGAGTTGGCCGGGTTCTCTGCTGGACTCTCCGGGGAACCCTTGCAGAGATTCAAGTCCTTGTCCTCGGGTATTCGGGACTGCTCGAAGTTCATGTCCCGTGCCGCCTACGATGGCTTCGAGGCTTCGGCCCGAGTTGCGGCAGCCGGCATCACAGCTCGACGTCAGGCATGGCTGCAGTCATCGGACCTCGAGCCATGGGTTCAGGACAAGTTGGTCGATGTCCTTTGCTGAGGTGAAAACCTTTTTGGCAAGCCCATGACCGAGAAGGCCGCCCAGCTCGAAACAGAGCACCTTACACGGACAAGGCTGTCTAGGAAGACCTCTGCCCCTTCTCATAAGAAGAAGGGCTCGGGTAAAAAGCCCTTTTATCCGAGGAAGGGCGCTGCCTACAAACACTACCCTCAATATCAGGCTACCCAAGCTGCACCCCAGGGTCAGCAAGCCAAGGGGCAGGGTAATGGGCCCCGTAGGCAGAGGACCCCCAAGACTCCGGCCCCTGCTCCCACTCAGCAGGGTGGGGTTTTTGACTCCTTGAGCGTAGCTTCTCCATCCCTGCTCTCCCAACCCTGCACAGGAGGTCACCTCGCCCTCTTTGCCCACCAGTGGCCCCTCATCACCGGGGACAGTTGGGTGTTGGACATAGTCCACAAGGGCTATGCACTACATTTTCACCAACTGCCTCCACCATACTTTCCAGGGGAGCCTCCAAGGCCTTCCCTGCACACAGACCTTCTCCTTCAGGAACTTCAAGGTCTGTTGGTGGACAGGGCGGTGGAGCCTGTGCCTCCCCACTTGCGAGGTCACGGATTCTACTCCAGGTATTTCCTGGTGCCCAAAAGAACCGGTGGCCTTCGACCCATTCTGGACCTCAGGAACCTCAACAAGTTCCTAGAGAAAGAAAAGTTCAAGATGCTTACTCTTGGAACACTTCTGCCCTACCTCCAGCAGGGAGATAGGCTAAGCTCCTTAGATCTAAAGGATGCGTACACTCACATCCTCATTCATCTAGACCACAGAAAGTACCTCAGGTTCATTGTGAGAGGAAACCATTATCAGTACAGAGTACTGCCTTTTGGCCTCACCTCCGCTCCCAGGGTCTTTACCAAATGCCTGGCAGTGGTGGCAGCCTACCTGAGGAATCGGAATCTTTGTCTTCCCCTATCTGGACGACTGGCTCATCAGGGGTCAGACGTGCCAGGAGGCCAGCCAAGCCACCCTCAGAACTATTGCTCTTCTTCAAAGCCTAGGGTTTGTCGTAAACTTCGCAAAGTCCACTTTGCTCCCCTCCCAAAATTTGGAGTTCATAGGAGCAAGGCTGGACTCTCTCCTGGCAAAGGCTTTCTTGCAGAAGACAGAGCACGACGATTGATAGCCTTGGCAAACCAGTTTCTCAACAGGTCGCTGGTCTCCGCCAGACTCTACCTGAGGCTTCTAGGCCACATGGCTTCGACAGTACATGTGACCCCCAATGCCAGGCTCCATATGAGGCCTGCACAGTGGTGCCTTCGGACTCAGTGGTCACAGGCCACAGGCCACAGGCAGCCTCAGGAACAGGATAAGGGTGTCCAGACACTTTCTGAACTCCCTCAGCTGGTGGCTGCACCCACCCAATCTGCTAAAAGGGATGCCCTTTCAGATTCCTGGATACATGGTGGTACTGACCACCGATGCCTCCCTGCAGGGCTGGGGGGCTCATTGTCTAGACAAGTGCACCCAGGGCCTGTGGTCTCCTTGGGAGGCGGCACAGCAGATCAATCTCCTGGAACTCAGGGCTATTCGCCTAGCTCTCAAAGCTTTCTCTCCTGCCCTGGCTCATCAATCTGTCCTCGTTCAGACAGACAACCAGGTGGCCATGTTTTATGTGAACAAACAGGGCGGGACTGGGTCCAGGTTCCTTTGTCGAGAAGCTCAAGACCTTTGGTCATTTGCTGTAAAGCACAGCATGCTCCTCAGGTCTGTGTACCTTCCAGGCCAGGAGAACTACCTGGCCGACAAGTTGAGCAGGATTCTGCAGCCCCACAAGTGGCAACTGCATCCCTTGGTAGTTCAGAGGATCTTCCTGAAATGGGGTCTCCCCTGGATAGATCTGTTTGCCAGTCCACTGAACAAACAACTGCCAAAGTTCTGTTCCAGGCAACCGCGTCCTTTGAGAATAGCACCGGATGCTTTTCTGATTCCCTGGTCTCAGGGCCTCCTGTATGCGTTTCCTCCCACGCCCTTGGTGGCCCGAACTCTTTTCAAGATTCTTCAGGACAAGGCCTCGGTCCTGCTGGTGGCTCCCAGGTGGCCGAGACAACCTTGGTTTCCACTTCTGCTTCCCCCACTGCCTCTGGGGTTGCAACCCGACCTTCTCTCTCAGGATCAGGGTTCCCTTCTGCATCCCAATCTCAAAGCTCTCAATTTGATGGCCTGGAGGCTGCAAGGGTAGTTTTGGCTCCCTGGGGCCTACCTCAGGAAGTTGAGGAGGTTGTCCTAGCCTCTAGGAAACAGTCCACTAGGAAAACCTATGCTCTCAAATGGAAAAGGTTTTCCGTGTGGTGTCAGCTATGTACAGAGGATCCTTTCTCCTGTACTGTACCAGTAGTGCTTCAGTACTTACTGCACTTATCAAATCAGGGATTTAAGTCCAATTCTGTTCGGGTCCACCTCTCAGCTCTAGCAGCTCACCACTCACTGGTGGAGGGACATTCTCTGTCGGTTCACCCCTTGGTGTCCCGCTTTCTCAGGGGCTTGCTTTTACTCAAGCCTCCAATCCGTCCTGCCCCTGAGTGGGAGTTGAATGTGGTCTTGCAGCATCTGACTCGCCCACCTTTTGAGCCGATGGCTACTTGCCCACTACGCTTCCTCTCCTGGAAGACACTCTTCCTGATAGCCCTTACTTCGGCTAGGCGAGTGAGTGAGCTTCAGGCCCTGGTCTGTGATAGTACTTACACTAGGATTTATAGGAACAGGGTAGTCCTCAGGACTCATCCAAAGTTCCTCCCAAAGGTTGTCTCCTCTTTCCACCTCAATCAGGAGGTGATCCTTCCAACATTCTTCCCTAGGCCTCATGCAAGCCAGGCTGAAGCAGTTCTGCATACCCTGGACTGTAGGAGGGCCTTATCCTTCTACCTTGACCCTACGCAGGGACATAGAAGGGCTACTCAGCTCTTCGTATCCTTTGACCCTAATAAGTTGGGGTTGGCTGTGTCCAAGCGTACCTTGTCCATCTGGGTGGCTGACTGTATCACCTGTGCTTACAAGGCGGCTGACCTTCCTTTGCAGGGTCGGGTTACGGCCCACCGTGTCAGGGCAATGGCTGCCTCAGTGGCTCATCTCCGCTCTGTGCCCTTGGTAGACATTTGCAGGGCTGCAACTTGGTCTTCAAGCCAGACTTTTGCGGCCCATTACTGTCTGGAGAGGGAGTCCCGTAGGGACAGTGCTTTTGGCCAGGCAGTACTCCAGAATCTCTTTGAGGTTTAGGCAACTCCTGCCCTCCTGCCCTCTGTTGAGCTACCGGTGGAGGTTGTGTCCTTGAAAAGCTTTTCTTTGCTGCTGAGACTAGAAGAGAGTACTCTTGTTCAGCCTGGGTTCCTCGGTAGCCCAGAGCTTGGGAGACACCCATATGTGAGGACTGACTTCCTGCTTGGTCCTGGAGAAAGAGTAGTTACTCACCTGTAACAGGTGTTCTCCAGGAGCAGCAGGAATCAGTCCTCACAACCCTCCCTCCTCCCCTTGGAGTTGCAGTTGTACATAGTTCATTTTTCATTTTTGTGTGCTGTTCTTAGCTATGTCATTTGACTGAGGTAAGATGGCACCTTTAGGCGGGAAGGGAACCGCGCATGCGTGCCTGCATTCCCAAAGGCTTTCATAGAAAGCTGGAGAAATGCTCCGCTGGGGCTTCATCGGCGCCGATGACACCCATATGTGAGGACTGATTCCTGCTGCTCCTGGAGAACACCTGTTACAGGTGAGTAACTACTCTTTCTTGATCAATGTAAAGGTTGTGCAAGAGAACGAGCAGCTGTTCTGGTTTACCCATGATTCCTAATGTGGCCCAGAGTTTCTCATGGTTTACACAGTCAAAAGCCTTGCTGCAGTCAATAGAACACATATAGGTATCCTTTTGGTATTCTTTTGTCTTTTCAAGGATCCATCTCACAGCCGCAATGATGTCTCTCATTCCTTGTCCTTTCCTGAACCTTGCTTGCACTTCTGGCAGTTCTCGTTCCAGGTATGGTTTTAGTCTCTGCTGAATAACCTTGAGTAGAATCTTGCTAGCATGTGGGATCAGAGCAATTGTGCAATAATTTCCACAGTCAGTTGGATCACCTTTCTTTAGTGCTGGTATAAACACAGATCTTTTCCAGTCAGTAGGCCATGATGTTGTCTGCAAAATTTCCTGGCAGATCCTTGTAAGTATTTATTTATTATTTATTTATTTTACATTTCTTATATACCGCACTATTTACGATCAGTATGGTATGTATGTATGGTAACATATGGTAACAGCTGCATCCGATTGCTGTAATACTTTAGTGGGAATGCCATCAATGCCCAGTACTTTGATAAGGTTTTCAATGCTGCTTCGATTTCTTCTTTCATCACCAATGGTTCCCGATCATAAGGTACAGGTTGAAACGGCTGTTGGTCTACTTGATTTTTATGGTATAAATGACTGTATATTCTTTCCACCTTTTCTTGATCTTCTGAGCATCATTCAAAATGGATCCTTGAGCATCTTGTAGCATTCCAGTTCAAGGCTGGAATTTTTTCTTTAACTCTTGTAGCTTTAGGAAAATTGATTTTATTCTTCCTCTAATAGTTTCTGATTCTTTTTCCTTGCATGCATCATTGTGGTACTTCTCCTTGTCTTGTCTTGCTGCACGTTAGAAATCCGAGTTCTGCGATTGCCTTTCTTTCTCCTCTGGCTTTAGCTTCTCTGCGTTTCTGGGCAATTTTCAGAGTTTCTTTGGTCATCCATTATATTTTTCACTTTTTGTAGAGACTTCTCATTTTCTTCCAACACAACCTTCTTGATGTCATTCCATAACTCTTCTTGGGCTCTGTCATTTGCATCTAAAGCAGCAAATCGATTTTTCAGGCAGTTTTTAAATTCCGGTGGTATATTCTCAAGGTCAAATTTTGCTATAATCATGGTGGCTTGCTCTTTTTCAACTTTAGCTTGAGTTTGCATACTAGTAGTTGGTGATCTTTACCACAGCCAGCTCCAGGTTTTGTCTCTGTTGATGTTATAGAGCTTTTCTATTGTAGTCAATTTGATTTTTTTACAATCCGTTGGGTGAAGTCCATGTGTACAATCGCCACTTGTGTTGCTGCAAGAAGGTATTTGCAATGAATAGATGGTTGATTTTGCAGAATTCTATCAGTCGTTCTCCAATTTCATTTCTGTTTCCAACCACTTTGCCTTCTTCTTTATTGCCAACTTTTGCATTCCACTCATCCATTATTAGCAGGATATCCTGTTTACATATTCGGTCAATTTTAACTTGTACTTGTTCATAGAACAGATCAACTTCTTCCTCTTCTGCAGTTGTTGGAGCATATGCCCGAATTATAGTTGTGCTGGTAGGCATTCCCCATAGACGAATAGAAATTAAGCGTTCACTGATTGCAGTGTATTTCATTACAGTTCTTGCAAGTTTCTTCTTGATTTTAAATGCAACACCATTTCTTCTTTGTCTTTCATTTTCAGCATAGTAGACCACATGATCATCAGATGCAAAGTGTCTGATGCCAGTCCATTTCAGATTGCTGATACGCAACAAATCGTGTTGTACACATTCCATTTCATTCTTGACCACCTCCAACTTCCCTTGGTTCATGCTTAGTATGTTCCATGTCCCAATATGTAAGACATCTTTGCAGCTTCTGACTCTCATTTCATGCGCAGCTACATCAGCAGTCAGACATTCTGAGGGCTTTGATCCAACTATATCATAAATGCTGGCTTTACTCTGAAAAGTCTTCAGCTCTTCCTCAGTAGCCAGTTGAGTGTCTTCCAACCTGGGGGGTCTCATTTTCCAGCACTATAGTGCAATTTGTTTTGTTGTGAATATCCGTTGGGTTTTCGTGGCAAGATGCGGAAGTAGATTGCCAGGCCTTTCTTCTGCGCAGGTAATTCTAGTGTTGTTGCAGTTGTCACAGAAATGTGATCCTCCCCTGCCAGTAACCACTAGGAATATACATGAGAGAAATTTGCAGACAATGGAGGCAGGGAATGCAGATTTCTCTCATAGATATTCTTTGTGGTTATCATATTTAGGTCAACTATCCAGAAGGTTGCCAGGAGTCGACACCGACTCGACGGTACTTAACAACAATATCCTGAAAAACTGACTGACTAGGTGGGTCCCAAGGATTTTGTTGAGAGCCTCTGCTGTATATGGCTCCTCTGTGTTTATTGCCTTTTTGGATTATGTCACAGTTTTTGCCCTCCACCTCCATCAGGAAGACATTCCAGACATTGTTCACTCTTCCTGTGAAAAAGTATCTCCTGATTCTTTTAAGTATCTCCAGGAACAAGCAGGAATGTAGTCTTCACATATGGGTGACTTCGGTACCGACGGAGCCCACGTGGGAACGCTTCCCAGTGTCCAATTGGAAAGCTTTGCGAGCACTCCACTGCACCTGCGCAACTGCCTTCCCAACTCCCTCTCTTCGGTTCTTCCTTTTTCGTGGAGCCAGCAGGAAGCAAATCCTGTCACCACAGAAAAACTCTTTTTGTGGATAGCGCCTCTGCCTTCCTGTCAACACCAGCACCATCTAGGGCATCGCTGGTTCTCTTATCTTTTCTTTGTCTTCTTTCTTTCTTTTCTCTAACCAAAACAAAAAAAAAAAAACTACTTGGGCCTCAACGCCCTTTTAGGCCTTAAGCCTACCATACTCTTCATACATAGAAGGTATGGAGAAACCAACCAGTGGTTTCAAAAAATGCACTAAGTGTACCAGCACTGACACGCATGACTGATGTTTAAAGTGCCTCAGCCCAGACCACCAGCCAAAAGACTGTTCCCTTTGCCAGAAAATGACACGGAGAGGCTTACAGAACTGGGCTTCTAAATTAGGAGCACTCTTCATGTCAGACGCGGTATCGTTGGCATCCACTTCATCGAGTGACTTATCATTCTCCCATGGATCTCAGGTATCCTCAAAGTCTAAGCACAAGGCTAAATCAAAGTCTGCGGACATCTCCAGGGAAGATCTCACTCAAAGCATTGAGATCCCTTGGGGGTTGCCTCGGAGGCAGATCAGCTTGCTAAACGGCCCCAGCAGGAGGCCCTGTGCTCCAATGCCATCAAGGGGCTCCAGGATGCTCCCGAGGCCTCGACCTCCAGAGAGCTCTGGTGCCATGCTCTGGGACGGTAGCACAAATGCTGTTACCTCATGTTCCATGTAAACTGACTTAAATTGTATGAAAGACGGTATATAAAAAGCATTAAATAAATAAATAGATAGATAGATACCTGTCACCGATACCCAAGCATCAGCAACCTTGATAGCCAGTATGCGCTGATCTATCGAGCACAGCTTGGCAGCTCTACTTGCAGTCTCGGTACCCATAAAACCCTTGGCTACAGGTACCCCACCCCATTGATACCGGTTCCGGTACTGGCGTCAACACCAATTCCCGGTACAACATTGGGGGCTGCTTCAGATGACATCGACATTGCTCCCATCCATGCCCTCCCTGGAAATTCTTACCGGTGCCAGGCCCAAACTGCTCACTGAGGCCAATACATCAGAACATCAGTACCGGCATCTAGCTTCTGGCAACCACTGTACCCACCGATATTTCGAGTCCTCCAACTCAGATTCCTCTGATTCGGATGTAGAGTCACTCAATTCATGGGTGCCCCTGGACCTTCCTTCGGACTCTTCCCTGCCTCAGCAGCGTCGCATGTCGCCTCTGGAGGACATGTCCTTCCAGGAATTCATTCGAGACCTGGCCAAAGGTCTCTCTATCACAGTGATATCGGAGAAGGAGTCAAGAACGGAAGAATTAGAGATCTTCCAATACCCAACAAAACCTAAGAAAGCAACCATCTTACAAAGTAGACATCTCAATACTATATATCATGTTCCAGAGTGTCCCAGCTTCCCCAAAAGCTTGAAGATGCACTCCTCTAACCCTCTGGGTAGGGATTCGAGAACCCTTCGACACCTTTGGGTGTCATTATTTCCAAGCATCAATGCTCTTATGGCTGCATTTCTAAGACTTCTGAGGATATTCGTCTTTCCTTACTTAGACGACTAGCTAATAAAGGCAGACACCCCCCTTGCATCGTACCATCACAGTACTGCAACATTTGGGATTTGTCATAAACTTCCCTAATTCCAACTCAGACTAGAGTTTATCGGAGCCCTGCTTAGACACCCAACAGTCCAGAGCATTTCTACCCCAACTCTGTTGTGCCCGTCTAGTCAAACTAGCGTCCCAGACTCTCCTACAAGACCATCTGACAACCCGAGAGATGCTGCAACTCCTTGGGCACATGCCTTCTACAGTACATGTCATTCCCCATGCCTGACTACATATGTGACTACAAATAACAAATGCAAATAATATAAGGCTCCCAGTGAGAAGGCAATCCAAAAACAAAATTTTTATTTGTCAGAGCGCTAAGAAAAAGCGAGAAGCAAATCATCCCGCTAACCAATATGCTCCATTTTACCCAATTTTCTATTGCATTTGAAAGTAACTTAAAATGAACTTATTTCTAAGAACCAAAACAAGAAGAGCCATGGAAGTCCAAGTCGTGGTCACGCTACATGACACATTTTGAATCCAAACCTCAGGGATTTTGCAACAGGCTTTTAGAAGAACTTCCCAAAAAGTGAATTAGCTCATCAGAAGCAGATTCAGTTTAAAAGCTTGCAGAATCCCTGAGGCTTGGATTCAAACATCCAATCAGCACATCCAATGACCACCCCCTGACTCACCCACATTACGCATACTTGCACAAAATCCTCTACACACTCAAACTCATTTGGTTTGTAAATTTGTATATAATTTTAATTTATTCCTGTTTAAACAGGAAAGAAGTTAGACTACAGAGTTCATGTAGCAGTTTAGCTACTCATTATATGTAATATGTATCTATGTATATAGTTCAATTATAGTTCTATGTATTATGTTTTTGTTAACTGTAAACCGCCCCTGATCTCTGGAAGGGGCGGTATAGAAGAACCAAATAAATAAAATAAATGTCTTGGCAGACAAACTGAGTTGCATTCTTCTTCCCCACAAATGGTCTCTGCATTCGAACACAGTGTCCTACATCTTTCAGACCTGGGGAATTCCAGACATAGATTTCTTTGCAACTCCGCAAAATGCCAAGCTTCCTTGCTTCTGTACAAGAGCTCCAACAACCAACAGGTGGATGCCTTCCACCTGCACTGGGGTCAGGGTCTGCTTTATGCGTTCCCTCCCATACCGCTCATTCCGAAGACACTTTTCAAGCTTCAGTCCGACAGGGGCTCCATGATTCTCATAGCCCCTCACTAGCCATGGCAACCGTGGTTTCCATTGCTAATGCGTCTGACTCGGACTCATTGTCTGCGATTGGGATATGTGCCAGAACTCCTCTCCCAGGACAACAGCACACTACTGAATCCCAATCCACAGTTTCTCCGCCTCACAGCTTGGCTGCTGAGAGTGTAGCTTTACAAGACTTTGACCTTACTCAAGAGGTTAAGGAGATCCTTTTGGCTTCTAGAAAGTCCTCCACCAGATGTTCATACACTTTTAAGTGGCGTACATTCTGTTTGTTGCTCCCAGAAAGATCTCAATCTCTTTTCTGCTCCAGTGGAGTCACTCCTCCAATATCTCCTCCACCTATCCTCGACAGGACTAAAGACAAACTCAGTGAGAGTCCACCTCCGTGCAATTGCGGCTTCTCATCATCTGCTTGATGGACAGCCCTTCTGCTCACAACCACTAGTAGCACATTTCAAGAGAGATCTCCTGCTGTCCAAACCTCCCATTAAGCCACCTCCAGTAGCTTAGGACTTCAATGTCATTCTAGCGCAGCTCCTCAAGCCGCCCTTTGAGCCATTAACCATGACCTCACTTAAATTCCTCTCATGAAAAATGATCTTCCTAATTGCCCTTACTTCAGTTAGACGCATTAGTGAGCTTCAGACTTTGGTGGCGGATCCTCCCTATACCCACTTCCACCATGACAAAGTAGTCCTTTGGAGTCACCCACACTTTATGCTAAAGGTGGTATCTCCCTTCCATCTAAACCAGTCAATTTAACTTCCAGTTTTCTTTCCTAAGCCACATGCATCTAGAGCAGATGCAACTCTGCACACTCTTGACTGCAGGCATGTGTTGGCTTTTTACCTCCAAAGGACTTAGGGTCATCATAAAGCCTTGCAGTTGTTCATCTCATTTAATCCCAGTTACCTGCGATTACCTGTCTCTAAGTGTACGCACTCCAGGTGGATAGCGGACTGCATTTCATTTGTCTATGACAAAGCAGGGCTCTCCTTGGAAGGGCAGGTCACTGCTCACAGTGTTCATGCCATGGCCACCTCAATGGCGAACCTATGTTCAGTAGCCATCGATGAAATTTGCAAAGCAGCAATTTGGTCTTCTGTCCATATCTTTGCTGACCATTATTGTCTGGAGAAAGACTCCCGTCGGGATGCCATGTTTGGTCAGGCTGTACTCCAGCACCTCTTTCAGACTTAGATGCAACTCCTCCCCTCCATCCTGGACTTTGAAGATTTATTTATTTATTATTTAACGTCTCTTATATACCGCGCTATTCACGTCAGTGCGGTGTACATACAACAAAACAGTATACTATGCAGTCTAGCTACATTGTACTTACAGTGAACAGGAGATAAAACCTTGGACAAAACTGGGGTAACTATTTACAGAACTTTACACTAAAGGTATGTTTTCCATTAACGCTTATTTAGGATTGGCCATGAGGGGTTGGCTGTCCGCCTCCATGCTGTGTGGGTTAGTGGGGGGTGCAAGTGATTGGTAGGGGTGCTCGTTGCCTGAGTTGTGCAAATGGTTTCAGGGTAACATTTTATGAACAAATGGTGTTTAAGTGCCTTCCTGAATTGAGCTAGGTTAGTGATAGATCGCATGTCCGTAGGGAGGGCGTTCCAAGCTTTGGGAGCATATATCATGAAGGGCCTGTTGGATGTTGCTCTTGTGCATCTTGATGCTTCTTTTGTGATTATCAGGGTGTTCGACGCCTTGGATCTTCTGGTTCTGTTGGCTGGTATACTGCTGATCAACTTGGTGATGGATGTAGAGGTCTGATTGTTTAAAGCTTTGTAGGTCATAACTAATATTTTGTATTGAAGTCTGGCCCGTATAGGTAACCAGTGGAGATTCTTTAGGGTTGGTGTAATGTGTTCAGTCCTTGATACTCCAATTAGAACTCTTTCGGCTGTGTTTAGTGCAAGTTTTAGGGGATTTAGTGTTGCTTGCGGGAGACCATAGAGGATTGAGTTCACGTAATCGAAATGTGGGATTATTAGGGCTTGGTAAATTGTTCTGAAGTCGGTGGGATCAAGTAGAGGGCGTAGATGTCGTGTTGTCCGTATTTTATGGTGTATTGTTTTTACTGTGTTAGTTATGTGGGTTTTCATGTCCAGCCGTTGGTCCAAGGTGATACCTAGATAGTGGATTGATGGTTTGGCCATCAGCTCTGCATTGTTCACTTTTAGTGAGCGTGGAGGAGTGAAGTCTTTTTTTCTTGTTATGAAGAGGACGTCTGTCTTGCTATGGTTGATTCAGAGGTTTTGGGTATGAAGCCAATCTGCGACTGCATTGTTAGCGGGGAGAAATCAGGCCGGTCAGTTGCAAATGGTATGTATAGAAGAATATCATCTGCATACGCTAGGCAGGCAACGTTGAATGATCTTATCAGGGTACAAATAGGTTGCATATAGATGTTAAACATTAATGCCGACAGTGAGGATCCTTGTGGCACTCCCTGTTCTTGTAGGAAAGGCTTAGAGGTTGTAGTGTCGGTCTGCACGTGTTGCCATCTGTTGGACAGGTAGGATTTGCACCAGTTTAGGGCAGTGCCTTGTATTCCCTTTTCCTCGAGACGTTCTATGAGTATCTCATGGCTCACTGAGTCAAATGCTGCTGCAATATCCATAAAGATGAGGACAAATCCTTGTCGGAAGTTATCAATTCCTGAGATTATGGTATTGAAGAGGGTGGTGAGGAGGGTTTCAACACCATGTGCTTCTCTGAATCCATGTTGGGCTGGGTCCAGAGGGGTTTCAGACTCAATGTGTTGTTGGATTTGGCTTTGTACCACCTTTTCGATTATTTTGGCGAGTAGTGGGATACTGGAGCTCGGTCTGTAGGATTCCACTTTTGCTGGGTCTAGCTTGTTGTTTTTCAACAGTGGCCTGATGGATGGATGTTTTAATCTTTGTGGAAAGGATCCTGCTGAGAGTGATTTATTCACGATTTTGTTCAGGAATTGGCTTAGGTCACTTCGAAGTTCTCTTATCCATGAAGCTGGGCAGGGGTCATTGGGTGCAGTGGTAGCGTTGATGGAGGCAATGATATCTTCGATCTCTCTGTTCGATATTATATTGAAGTTGCATAGTGGTGAAAGTTGTGAAGGCATGCGTAGTGGGGTGTGGCTTGTGGGGCTTGTGCTCCTGTCGGTCTTCATCATTTTTGATTGGAGGTAGTCCGTGTAGGACTGCGGTTGAAGCGTGCATGGTTGTTCTGGTGCTGGTTCTCTTGCTATGGTCTTTACCAGGTTGAAGAGGTCATGTGGCTTATTTATTGAACGCTTCAGGAGCTCTGTGTGGAATTGTTTTCTTTTCTCCGTTATTTCTTCACGATGCTTTTTTAGGTGGGAGCTGTATGCACTGTGTGCTTCAGTGGTACATGATCGGCGCCATTGTCTCTCAAGTTTGCACAGGTAGAGGAGTGATGATCGCAGCTCCTTGGAGTACCATGCTGCGTGCTCACGTATCCTTGGCTTTTTGTTCGTGGCTGTGAGGTGAGAAATGGAGTTGAGGCTGTCGTCCCAGATAGAGATCATCTCATCCAGTTTGTGGGCCGTGTTATTGAGGAGTGGGAGGACTTTCTCCAGTACTAGAAAGATACTAGAAATCCATGGGGGATCCATGACCTCATCATGCCTACTCCGAGGCGAACCTCCACCGGTTCTGAGGACACTTAATCTGGCATCTGAGAGCTAGGGAGTCATATATATGACAACTACATTCCTGCTTGTTCCTGGAGATAGCGTAGTTACTCACCTGTAACAGGTGATCTCCGGGAACAGCAGGAATTTAATCACAACCTGCCCCCCTCCCCTGTGAGTTATAGGGTTTCATTTACTCTCTTTTCTCAGCTACAAACTCAACTGAAGAGGGAGTTGGGAAGGCAGTCACGCAGGCACAGTGGAGTGCTCCCAAAAGCTTTCCAATTGGACGCTGGGGAGCATTCCCGCGCGGCTCCATCGGTACCGACATCACCCGTATGTGAAGACTAAATTCCTGCTGTTCCTGGAGATCAGCTGTTACAAGTGAATAACTACACTTTAACTCCTTTTAGTTTCATTTTGGTTCTATTACTTCCCTATCTTTGAAAAAGTTACTTTACAGACAATATTGAGCTATTTAGATCACTAAACAGCCAGATATTGTCCATATAATTAATTATGAACCAGGATAGGAGTGAGGTGAAGGAGAGCCAGAAGATTTTCACACGTATGTGGTCTGTTGTAAAATTCCAGCTGTCATAAGTGTACCTGAGGTGACATGATGGCATGTACTTTGCCAATAGGCATGCAAGGGGTGGAGTTTGCACATGGCATGTACTCTCGCCTTGCTCCATTAGACTACCAGAAAGAAACCCAGTTGAGTCTTGTTGGGTGGAGGGAGCATTGGAGTATGGTGTTTTGGGGGGCTTCAGTTTGTGGGATGTTCCTTTGGGTTAGATCCTAGAAATGGGTTCATGTTGAGGGGTGATTTTGATTTGGGAGGTGGTACTGTTTAGGGGATGCTCATCAGAGTGATTTGAATTGGGGGTAGTACTATAAAGGAGGTGATGATCATTGAGGGGGAATCCGATTTGGGTAGGGAGTGGATGGTCCAAGGGAATAATATTGGGAGTGGGTTTTGGGTCGCACTGTGGCAGATGTAGGTTTTGGGTTTCTTGGCTCACAGGTTATAGTGCAATTTGGCAGGAAGTGCTTACCTTTGTAACACTTTGTGAAACACTCTGACTGTTTAAGCTCTAAGGAAGCAAGTGAAACTTCGATCTTCAGTCTGCAGAAGAAGCACACAGCTAGAAATTGCCCCTAGGCTCCTTCTAATGTATAACCAGGGCCCCAACAGCCAGGCAAGACTAGGCAGTTGCCTAAGATGGCAGTTTTAGAGGGACGGCAAACAGCAAAAGTAATCGAAGTAAAACAATAGATCCTGACAGCCGAACAAACTTCAAGAGCCATCAGCATATTCTTTTACCTGCAGGGAGAGAGGGCACACACTTACATACAAAGCAAAGTTTAATATTTAAAAGTATGAGGTCATGTTATGTTTTTTACAGGTTTGTTGTTGGGGGAGAAGGAGTGGAGGTTTGATGATCCTGATTGTTAATTATCAAAATCACAGGTGCAGGAGGGTATGTTTATGTTTATTACATTTGATATACCGCTCAGGCCAAGAAGCATCAGAGCAGTTTACAATCCTACATTTATGTTATGGAAAATAAGAAAAGAACGCCATTAATAAGATAGGACAGAGTAGGAGAAACAAAGTGATAGCACAGATAGGAGAAAACAACAGCAGACTACCTTCACAAACTACAGGCATGACAAATAGACTCACAATTTCTGTATGATTTTAATCATTCGCCACAGACCCCGCCTAAGGGCCACGCCAACGTATAAGGCTGACATTCACCTAGGATGCCCAGTACCCTTTCACTGAAACTGTTTATGATTCATGCATTTAGAGACTGATTTCACTACAGCTACAGTTTTTACAATTAATATTAAATCTGTTAATAAGTTTGTGTATACACTTTATTGTCAAAAGAGAAATTCTGCATTAAAAACATTGCTGAAAAATAATTTCTTCCTCTTTAACACTGTAGTGTAAATTACAAAGCAGTTTTCAGGTAGGTGGCAATTTACATCAAGAAGGTTGTGTTGGAAGAAAGCGGGAAGTCTACAAAAGGTGAAAAAGTAAAAACAGCCAAAATGGATGACCGAAGAAACTCTGAAAATTACCCAGAAATGCAGAGAAGCTAAAGCCAGAGGAGAAAGAGAGGCAATCACAGAACTCCAACGTGCAGCAAGACAAGTCAAGGAGAAGTATTACAATGATGCATGCAAGGAAATAGAAGCAGAAACTATTAGAGGAAGAACAAGATTGGCTTTCCTAAAGCTACGAGAGTTAAAAAAAAAAAAGAAAATTCCAGCCTCAAACTGGAATGTTACAAGATGCTCAAGGAGCCATGTTGAATGATGCTGAGACGATCACTTATGATCCGGAACCATTGATGATGAAAGAAGAAGGCAAAGCAGCATTGAAAGCCTTATCAAAGAACAACCATCAAAAAGAACCAAACCCAAAACCAAATTAAACCCCTATCTAAAATATCTTTTTTGTTGGAACAGGCTGGAGGCGACTGAATGAACAGCACAGCCGCTCCAGACATCCAGTTCCTTTTTAATCAAACCTAACAAATACGGTACTTAACCAAATAGTATGCCAGTGAAGTGTTGTAAATGTCCAATCTTCTTCAGTATATAGCGGTCCAAAGCAGCTCATCCACCACGACGCGCACGTTTCGGGCCAGCAAGCCCTGTGTCAAGTGTTCATGAACGCGCAAAATTCCCGCTTCTGTCTCAAAAAACAACCAACACCGGATATAGAGGATGCAACACTCCCAATGGCTTAGATAGTCGTCAATCAAATAAGAGCACCAATCACCAAATGGGACACCCCACTGAACATCGGGGAACCCCTTGGTGTCAGAGGTGACATCATAGCAAACTTGGCCAGTCTATTTCCTTATTCAAGCCCTTCGGATGGACCACAGACAAATCAAAAATCAGCTGTTGCTCACGACGTTGCAGCAAGGCTAATCGATCTCCACCCCAGGGATTAGATGGAACATGATCCAACAAAGTCCAAAAAACATCCACTCCAAACTGATGTTTTTGAGCAATACAATGCTCCACAATCGGTGCCGACAGCACCTGTTGTCGCTACCTCGATGCATGTTCACTGAGTCTGATTGTGATTTTGATTTTCAGTGGGGTCTCCCATTTGGTGATTGGTGCTCTTATTTGATTGACGACTGTCTAAGCCATTGGGAGTGTTGCATCCTCTATATCCGGTGTTGGTTGTTTTTTGAGACAGAAGCGGGAATTTTGCGCGTTCATGAACACTTGACACAGGGTTTGCTGGCCCGAAACGTGCGCGTCGTGGTGGATGAGCTGCTTTGGACCGCTATATACTGAAGAAGATTGGACATTTACAACACTTCACTGGCATACTATTTGGTTAAGTACCGTATTTGTTAGGTTTGATTAAAAAGGAACTGGCTGTCTGGAGCGGCTGTGCTGTTCTTTCAGTCGCTTCCAGCCTGTTCCAACAAAAAAGATATTTTAGATAGGGGTTTAATTTGGTTTTGGGTTTGGTTCTTTTTGATGATTGTTTGTTGTTACCGAACCAGGGGTTTGTTCTTTTGACTTATCAAAGAACAAAGCACCAGGCATTGATGGCATTCCCATTGAAGTATTACAGCAATTTGATGCAGCGGTTACCATACTGACTAGGCTCTGCCAGGAAATTTGAAAGACAACATCATGGCCAACTGACTGGAAAAGATCTGTTTATACCAGTACTAAAGAAAGGTGATCCAACTGACTGTGGAAATTATCGCACAATCGCTCTGATCCACATGTCAGCAATATTCTACTCAAGATCATTCAGCAGAGACTACAACCATACCTGGAACAAGAACTACCTGAAGTGCAAGCAGGGTTCAGGAAAGGGCGAGGAACGAGAGACATCATTGTGGATGTGAGATGGATCCTTGTAAAGACTAAAGAATGCCAAAAGGATATCTATTTGTGGTTTATTGACTACAGCAAGACTTTTGACTATGTAAACCATGAGAAACTCTGGGCCACATTAAGAAGCATGGGTATACCAGAACACCTGCTCGTTCTCTTGCACAACCTTTACATTGATCAAGAAGCAACAGTTTGAATGGAACAAGGAGAAAAAGAATGGTTTAAAATATCAGCAAAGGTGTACAACAAGGCTGCATACTTTCCCCCTACCTGTTTAATTTATTTGCAGAACAAATCATCAGAGAAGCAGGGTTGTATGAAGACAACATAGGTGTGGTGGAAGACTCATCAACAACCTTCGCTATGCTGATGATATCACGTTACTGGCTGAAAGTGAATACGATATGAAACATTTGCTTTTCAAGATCAAGGAACATAGTCTTAAAATGGGCCTGCACCTTAATGTAAAGAAGACAATATCATGACAACTGGCAAAATCAATAAGTTCATCGTTGATGGAGAAGAAATTTAAGTAGTGCACAACTTTAACCTACTTAGATCAACTATTGATAAAGAATCAACAAGCAGTCAAGAAATCCAACGACACATTGCTCTTAGCAGAATGTCTTTGAAGGACCTAGACAAGATTCTCAAGAGCAGAGATGTCTCTCTTCATACAAAGATTTGACTTGTTCAAGTAATGGCATTTTCAATAATGTCATATGGATGCGAAAGTTGGACAGTGAAAAATATAGGAAGAATACTGATGCCTTTGAATTATGGTGTATAGCCTGGACCGTCTGAAGAACAAACCAGTTAGTACTAGAGGAGATCAAGCCTAAGCTTTCTTTAGAAGCTCAGATGACAAGACTTTGACTTTCATACTTTGGACACATGATGTGAAGATAGAGATCATTAGAGAAAGACATCATGCTTGGCAAGGTAGAAGGTCAGCGCAAAAGATGAAGGCCAGCAATGAGATGGATCAATACAATAACAGCAGCTACTGGTGCCAGTCTGTCAACAATGAGTCGCCTGACTGAAGATCTAATACAATTTAGGACAACTATCCAGAGTGTCGCCATGAATCGACATCGTCTCAACGGCACTTAACAATAATAACAAAGTATATAAGTCTTTATGTGCTTTGGAGATATTTTGGTACATTGTGGAATTTGAAAATTATGTTTCCGAGTTATTCTTGTGCCCCTTATTTGCTCTAATAATCTTAGCTCCTATGTAAGCAGTAATTTCAGATCAAGCCTTCCCAAACTTGCATTGGTGACCCTATTAGATTTTCATGATGTCTACAATGAATATGCTTGGCATAAGGTTGCATTTGCTGTGATTCTATTGCACAGTCACTGTAAATACCCTGAGAATCCAAATGGCTGTAGGGTCTGCAGGACAGTTTTGGGAAGCCCTGCTTTAGATCTGTAATTTAAAAAATTCAGATCTCTGGGGTTTCAAAATATATTATTAATATCTATTCTTAAGGTTTTCTTGTTATATATTGAAAATCTTAAAACACAAAGTTTCCTGCTTGTAGCAAAATATAAGTAGCTGAACCAGCCCTGATATAATTGGGGAGAGGAGTCGAGATTAACATGCTATTACAAGGATGAAAGAATAATCAGTGAACCCTCTGACTTTTTCTTTTCATTATCCTATTAATCTCATCATATCCATAAAGCAGGCCTTGACAAATTTTGTGTGGACTTAGGAGCCAGGCCAAAATCTTAGGAGCCAGTGCTTGTGACCTCCTTGTGCCCCCCCCCCCACGTTGTCTCTCATGTTGGGCTAATGTTCTCAAGTCTCGCGAGGTCAGCGTCAGAGTTCCTATACCACACAGCATCTTTAGATTGAAATACATTGAAAACAACAGTTATAACGTCAGATAGCAAGTGTGTGTGATGCAACTGTAGCGGCAGAGCGCAAACAATCCAATAATACCAGGAGTCTGTTCAGAAGGTCCAAATCATTTATTTGTGCACAAGACTTAAGCAGAATCACATTCAAAATGGCTGAGCAATGGTTTCTAGCAAAACAACAACTTTTATACCTTTCTTCTCCATTCTGTACATAGGCAAACTTTTCATTGGTCCCAGTAACCCCTTCTATCCCATCTATTGGTCCCGGTACCATTACGTAGTCATCCAATGAGGACCTTGGTCTGGGCTCAGCACCTGGTTGCCCCCTTACAGTCCCCATTACAATGGACAGTTCTTAGACTCTTGATACAATTCTCCTCCAAGGTCACTTAGCTGACTAGAACATGTGGGAAAGCAGGGCACTGTAACCCTTCTCTCAGCAGAATTAATTAGTTCACAGAAGCTTCACACATCTTATCAGTACCAATTAAAGTTGTTTTTCTATCTTTTCTAAGTTTCGATTCTGCTTAGCTATGCTTGGTTATGCTTAGTTAAGTTTCGATTCTATGAAGGCAGCATTCAGGGGGGTTTTTCATTCCTCTGGGCCTAACCACAGGCTTCATTTACAGGTCAAGCTGCTTAGACCTGTCTGTTTAGTTCAAGCAGCATGGATCATAGGCCTTCGCCTACCACATTCCCCCCTTTGATTATTCTCACCCGCAAGTGAGAAAGGGTGAGAATCAAATCACATAATACTAGGTAAAGGTATCACTCTGTGGTATAGGGTAGTAGTTTCACATAGCTAGTATCTTTGTAGCTGCCTTGCGCTCTACAGTGTTATTAATAACGGAAGTTATCATTCGCAAGCAAAGTGGCAAGAAACAAGGGAGCAACAAGCAGATAGTCAGAGTCCATAGTTTGGCAAGAGTGGGAAAAAAAACTAAAGGAGTAGAAGGTTCAGGAACATTTATGCCGGACCACCAAGAGGTCTTCTTTGTTGTGCTGTTGTAAAACTTCTGATTTAGACAGTCCAGCTGTCCAATCTTCATAGCAAATTGTGGTCCGGTGCGAACAAAACACAAACTGTCAACAATGGGGTAGGCCAATACCCACTCACTAGTAGTATTATGTAAATCAGTCTGATTGTAGGGGATGGAATAATTCAGTTCTTGAGCCTCCCAAGGCCACTGATCTCCCATCTTGGTTCCTCCACAAAGAAACAGTCATAAATGTGGAGACTAGATGCTACTGCTTCGGCAAGTTCAAGAAACAAGTTCTGGGAGGCATGAACCTTCAGCCCAGTTCGCGTGGTACTTATACAGGCTGCACAGGGAGGTAAAGCAAAAGTCATTTCAAAGCACCCCAAGGCTGCTGCCGAAATAAAGCAATAATAAGAATTCATAATGGGCATAGTCTCTGGAAAATTGGTGGAACTGTCGGCATCCACAACAGATAACAGATGTAGAGTTGATTGTAGATCCTCGAGCTTCTGCCGTACGTAGACCTACCAGCTTTGTGGCAGGAGTAGGGCTGTAGATTCCAAAGTATCACTGTCCTCTGGGATGTCTCAGGTTCTTAAAATATCATAGTACAGTCTCTCAGGCTATTATTGCCTCCTTAGAGCAGTTCACTTTTTAGGAGATCAAAACAGTTTTGTTCTCAGAGCATTTGAACACAGTCTCTTAGAAGACTCAATTTCTTAACACAACACAGTCTATTTCTGATGATTGCAGCTTTCTCCAGATGCGAGGCTTACCTTCAGATAAACGGACAGTCTTGAAATAGTGCAGTTTCCGAGGGACCAATAAGTCTTAGGTCCGTGGCTGTTGTCGTAGGGTGAGGCGCAATGGAGTCTCAGGATGCTGTACAGTAGTCCAGTGATCAGGTTCAGAAACAGTTGCTGGCTTTACTCGACTATGATGGATCCAAAGTTCGAATTCTGTGACTTTTACTGCAGTTGGAGTTGACAGGATGACAACATAGGGTCCCTTCCAGTGCAGGGCTAACGGTATCCTTCTCCACTCTTTGATCCACACCGAGACTCCAGGCTTGAAAGGATGCAGGGGTTCAGGCAAATTGATGGGTAATCGATTTTGTACCCAGGTATGAAGACTGCAAAACAGAACTTAAAACCAATAGTTTATGCCTAATAATTTCAGATCCTATCTGTCTCACATCTCCTTTTATTCCCTATAAATAGGCTACAGATTCTCAGAATTTCAAAAAGGGGGAACTCCTAAAGACTGAGCAGGGGCTAAGTATATCCTAGGAAGGGCTATAGGAAGAACCTGGGGCCACTTCAGGTAAACCTCTTGGCAAAGTTTGGACAACTGAGATTTCAAGGTTCTATTCATACATTCTACTTTTCCTAGAGTTTTGAAAGCTGTAGTTAGTATGCACCTGATAATGTCAATATCTTGGGGCCATACTTAATGGACTTGCTTCCTAAGGTTATCCACCCTCATTATTTGTACAGGGTCCCATGTGCATGCAAGGTTGTAAGGGCATACTTAGAATCTGGGTACACATTTAGACAGAGCCCTTTTCCTATTGTTAGTGCTCTAGTGAGGGCTATCAGTTCAGCTTTCTGTGGTCAAGTTTCTGGGGCCAGGGCTGAGGACTCAACTACCAAATCAGGGGTCACCACTGCATATCTAGCACAACAATGTCCATTGATGATGAAACTGCCTTCAGCCACAACGAAAGTCTGTTCAGGGTTCTCCAGAGGGACATCAGTCAAATCCAGGCGGCTTGAGAATACAGTGTCCATAATTTCTAAACAGTCATGATCAGGGGATCAAGACCCAACTGGTAACAACATAGCAGGATTCAAAGCTTGACTGACCTTCAGTTGTATCTGGGGGGTTTCACGCAACATACTCTGATACTTCAACATTCGTAGATTTGTTAGCTAGTAGTTTCCTTTGTGTTTCATATTGGTTAGAACAGAGTGTGGTACAGTAACTGGAAGATTCTGTCTCAAAGTGATCTTGTTAGTTTTGCTCACTAGGAGGGCTGTAGCTGTAACAGCTTCTCAAATAAGGTCCAAGAGATTGAGTCAATACTCCTAGAACATTTCCTTGTGACTCATGAACATAGAGACTGAAAGATTTTCTGGACATCTGGTAGACCCAGAATTGGTGACAACATCAGAGTGGTTTTCAAAGATCAAAAGGCTGCATCCTGTTCAAGTCCCCATTCCAATGGAGACTTTTCCATTCCTTTGGTAGCTTGATACAATGGTTTTGCTAGCAGCGCAAAATTGGGGATCCATATACAACATACTCTGTGGCACCCAAGAAGGCTCTCACTTGCCTCCTGGTGGTTGGAGTAGGAATACTGCATACAGCTTCTTTGCGTTCTGGTAAGGGTCCCAGGCGTCAAATTCCATTGGACAACAGGAATCCTAGGTATTTAACTGGTCTGACATAATTGTGCCTTGGCTCTTGAGACTTTGTATCCAGCCTCATTAAAAAGGTGCAAGAGTTCACTGGTGGCCTGTAGACATTCACTTTCTGAGTTGGTGGTTATGAGCAAATTGTCCACATATTGAAGTAGAATTATTTTCTGTCAATGGTGAAATGTGTAGCTTCAGCAGAGATCAGTCCCAAGAGAATATAAGGATTTTGGTACCACTGGGTGTATAGTTTCAGCTGCATCATTCATTCTTCTTAGATCCTGCACTGGGTGGTAATCACCTGTCCCAGGCTTCTTAACAGGAAGAAGGGGAGTGTTCCAAGGTGACTGACATTCCTTGAGAAGTCCATACTTCAGCAGTTTCATTAAATGACAGTGGATTCCTGCAATGGCTGGTCAGGGAAGAGGATACTGCTTCACATGCACTAGTTCCGCTTCTGGCTTGAGGGTGACGATGACAGGGGAGCCCTCTCCAGCTGCCACTTACTCTATAGCTGCTTCCCTTTCTTGCTAGAACACTGTGCTTGGTTTAATATTATTTTTTAAATCAAGTACTACTCCCTCCTCCCCCCTGGGGTGGAGTCAAGATACGGGCATTCACTTCTCTAATGTCCTTCTCTGCAATGGGCGCACTGACTCGCACCCAGTTTTTACTTCCTCTGCTCCTTCGATCAGGATAACCTCCTCCACATCATTCAACTAAAGTATCAGCAAGAAGATCTGTTCTCTTCTCCATCTTTACACTTACTTTCTCTGTCACATTCAACAATTCACATACTTTCTGATCAACTTCCATTAACTATCATGCCCGCAAATCCATCCAGTTTCTGTAATTTCTGTTTTATATCTCTCTGGGACTGACTGACAAAAATGCAAATTCTCCTGGGCTGCTGGATCCATTGGGGCATATAGTGAGGGCTGCCTGCACTATTTGGATTCCACTTGGGGTTATCAAGACTGATGGGTTTGAATAATACTGTTCATTAGTTCAATTAAATCCTTTCAGTTCAGTAAATCAGTGGCAGAGGGAAAGGCACCTAAACAAGTCTGGTCAGCTGACTGGCTGGCAAACTACTTGGGAATCTACAGGGAGGAGTCCCCCCCCCCCTTGCCCTAGGCCCACACTGTTTCTCCTAGCAACGCTCTATCCGGGAGGGTTTTATTGTTTTTTTTTTTACTTCTCTGCTGTGGGCACATTAGTTCACGCCTACCGGGAGGTGGCATCATCGGTGGACTGGGCCCCCTCCCCCCCCCCCTTAAGGACTCTGAACGGAGCCGGGACTTCTTAGGGAGCTGCTTTTTGATCATACTTGAAAAGAAACTTATTAAAAAAAACCTTATTATTACTGTAAACATAGGGCAGGCAGAAAACATAAGCTTAGATTGAGTACAGACATCCATTAGGCTTATTGCAACTTTTTTTTCCAAACAGGGACAATTTAGATATAGTTCTTAAAATATAAAACTATTATTTTGCAACATGTTATAACATCTATTCTTATAGAGAGAACTATAGCTATCTGTTAAGTATAACTGGAATGAAATTACTTAGCATGGAAACTAACTGCCAGCCGTAGTCTGCATGTCTCTGTAAAAGAAATTATTTTATTTTTATTTAATCTTACAGTTCAGAAAGCAGATGACATGAAATGGATACTTTTCCATAGCGTTGGTGGATATCTAGAATGCATATACACCCTCTTTTTTAACAATAAATATGTCTTCTATCAGGTACTTGCCACAGTATATCAGGAAATAACGTCTTGAAATTTAAAAGACTTTCAAAAAAACAAAATACCCCCTTCCTCTGGACACGGACACACAAAATTCAAATACAGAAAAACAAATGAATTTATCTTGAATTGTAGAGGTCTTCATTAGTCACTAGTACAGAGTTTAACAATTCAAAGTAATTACCTTAAATCTTACAGTATGGGGAAGCATGCATTCAAATGACTTATACTTGTTCATAAAAAGGTTGGTGAATATCTGGAATGCAAACACTCCGCAAGATAAACTCTTCTTTTTTTTCTTTTTTTTTTAAACTTTCAGATTTCAAAGATAAAATCCTAACACAATTTCTTATTCACTCAGAATTTAAACCATTCATTCTCAGGTTGCAATCTGGTACACTTCCAACCCAGAAGCAGAATCACATTCAAAATGGCTGAGCAATGGTTTCTAGCAAAACAACAACTTTTATACCTTTCTTCTCCATTCTGTACATAGGCAAACTTTTCATTGGTCCCAGTAACCCCTTCTATCCCATCTATTGGTCCCGGTACCATTACGTAGTCATCCAATGAGGACCTTGGTCTGGGCTCAGCACCTGGTTGCCCCCCTTACAGTCCCCATTACAATGGACAGTTCTTAGACTCTTGAGACAATTCTCCTCCAAGGTCACTTAGCTGACTAGAACATGTGGGAAAGCAGGGCACTGTAACCCTTCTCTCAGCAGAATTAATTAGTTCACAGAAGCTTCACACATCTTATCAGTACCAATTAAAGTTGTTTTTCTATCTTTTCTAAGTTTCGATTCTGCTTAGCTATGCTTGGTTATGCTTAGTTAAGTTTCGATTCTATGAAGGCAGCATTCAGGGGGGTTTTCATTCCTCTGGGCCTAACCACAGGCTTCATTTACAGGTCAAGCTGCTTAGACCTGTCTGTTTAGTTCAAACAGCATGGATCATAGGCCTTCGCCTACCACACAACAGTTGTGTGCCTGTCTCTGCATGGGATATGGCAGTTGATGCCTGTGTGTGGGTGAGGTGTGGAACTACAGTGCTTGTGTGTGTGTGTACCGCAGAGTTAGGGAGTCTGTGTGTGTGTGTGGTGCAGAGGTGGAGTGCCCGTGTCTGCATGTGAATGTGTGTATAATGCGTAGATAGGGTGTCTGTGTCTGTGTGCGTGTGGTGCAGAGGTGAGGTGCCTATGTGTTTAAGTGTTTATAGTGAGGAACTAGGGTTCATGTCTGTCATATGGGGATGGGATGCCTTTGTGTGTATGTGGGGGGAGAGGGATGCAGCTTTTGGCAAATGCACATTGTACCTTTTGTCCCCATGCATTCATCTTTTAAACTCCAACACCTTGCACTCTTCCCTCCCCCTCCAACCCATCTCTTGTTGGCTCCTCTACTCTGTTAACCTTCCAGACTCTCTTCTCTTCACCAACAGTCTATAGCATTCCCATCCCCTGCCCCCCATCTCCCCAGCCTCTCTTTAAATTTTACCCGCCTTCTCTACCTCACTCCCCCCCCCCCCCCGCCCCAACCCTTTTTGTTGCTACAGGCCACAATCGCAGCCTCCTTCTTCTCTTCTGCCCATTGGGATCCCAGATCAATCTCCTGCAGGCAGACAGACAGAAGAGATTGTTGCGATCGCAGCCATTCTCTTCTTCCTGCAGGAGATGGAGTCCCCATGGGCAGATAGAGTGGGAGGAGTGGTCTAGTGGTTAGGACAAGGTACTTCAGGCCGGAGGGCCGGGGGTTCAAGTCCCACCTGGGGACAGCAATCTCAGGCCGGAGGGACTGGGATTTCTAGTCCTATAGGCACTCCTTGTGGTCTTGGGCAAGCCACTTAACCCTCCATTGCCCATGTTCCCTGTATGTATTAGTGTGTGTGTCTCATATCCCCTCGTGTTAAATGTATCCCCCAATTGACTGCTTTGACCCGGTGAAAAGCGGGATATAAATACAGTTAAATAAAATAAAAAATAAATAAATAGCCTACATCGTGGTCTCAATCATAGCCTTACCTTCTGTTCTCCCCATTGGAGATCAGATCCCCTCAGGCAAACACAAGGAATCTTTGCCACAATTACGGCCATGCTCTTCTGCTCTCAGGCAATCAGCAGCAATCGAAGATACCATCGCAGCCTTCCCTTCCTGTTCTGCCCAAGGGCAGACATAAGGGGGGCAGACATAAGGGTCGCGGCCATCCAGGGTAGGGTTGCCAACTTTTTCACCGAGAAAAACCCGACACCTTTGGCTCGCCATGCTCCACCCATTCTCCTCCCCTAGTCCCACCCCTGCCCCGCCCCCAGCCCCACCCATAGAAATTACCGAGGATACGTGTAGGCTAACTTCCTTGGTCAGATAATAATTAAACTGGGAACCCCAAAATCCAAACATGAAATGTACAACACTGGAGAAATAAAACTATAAAGTAATTTCCTCTTGCACTAAACAAAAACGCAAAGATGTTAGCAATACACACTTCCCAGACCAGACATATTCCAGTTAATAAATTCAAAATAAAAAGTATTTTTCTACCTTCTGTTTGGGCATTTCATTTTTCAGTTGCAATTGCTCCAGTCACTTTCTTCTGGTTTCTTCGTGTCTTCTGCAAGCTATCCATTTGTCCTTTCTTCTCTTTTAGATGTTTTCCATTCTCTCTTTATTTCTGCTTTAACATACTGATTGTTTCCCTTTTGCTCTTTCCCCCAATTCTTTCCTTATTCCTTTATCATCCATTTAAATTTCACCCTCCCATTCTCAATCCCCTCTTACTCTCCCAATACCCGACCCATCATAGACTTTTCTTCCACACAAAATATTTTTTCCCCTCTCCATTCTCATTCCCCATCCATTCTAGTCCTCCCCCAAAATCAGTTCCCTTATAGTTCTAGTCCCACCCAGCATCCACTCCCTTCTAGTCCCATTCTCCCATGCCCCACATCAGCCCATTTCCAGTCCTATTCCAGCTCTTCATAAGCCCATTTCCAGTGCTAGCCTTCACATCACAGGCCATTTCCAGTCCTAGCCCCCGCCCCCCAATCACAGCCCATTTACAGTCCAAGTCCCCCCATCACAGCCTATTTCCAGTCCTAGGCCCCCCACCATCACAGCCCATTTGCAGTCCTAGCTCCCCTAATCACAGCCTATTTCCAGTCCAAGTTTCCCCTCCCTTCACCATAGCCCATTTCCAGTCCAGGTTCCCCCCCTCCCCATAGCCCTTTTCCAGTCCAGGTCCCCCCCATCACAACCATTTTCCAGTCCATGTCCCCCCCCCCCATTACAGCCCATTTCCAGTCCAAGTCCCCCCCCCCCCCATAGTCCTTTTCCGGTCCAGGTCCCCCCCCCATCACAACCCATTTCCAGTCCAAGTCCCCCCCCCCAATAGCCCTTTTCCAGTACAGGTCCCCCCCATCACAGCCCATTTGTAGTCCCCCCCCCCCCGTGCAGCTGCTGCTCCTGCTTCTTACTGTGCAGCAGCTGCAATAAAGTTAATTTAAAAGTAAGGAAACCTGTGAGAAACCCTCCGCTCCTATGAAACTCCTTCTGCAGGATCCCTGGCAGAAAAGGAAGTGACATCAGAGGGGCGGGCACTGCAGAAGGAGTTTCATAGGGCCAGAAGGCCCCTCACAGGATTCCTTACTTTTAAATTAACTTTATTGCAGCCGCTGCTCTGTAAGAAGCAGCAGCAGCGGCTGCAAGGGGGGGGCCAGGACTGTGATCGCAATCGCAAAGCCGGTTTTCTGCTCTGGCCGCTCCGATCTCGCAGCCAGAGCAAAAAACCGGCTTTTCAATGGCCGGTTTTGGTTCTCTGCCGGCAGCCGGTCCGACCACAGGAAAACCGTCCAGGCCGGCTGAAAACCAGCTGGTTGGCAACCCTAATCCAGGGGGACAAGGAAATCCCAGGTGCCAAATACAATTTTCTGGTCTCCATGTTGACCTGGCACCTGGGATTTGTTGTGCCCTGCCATAAAGCCATAGGGTGGTTTAGAAGTGGTACTAAGTAGGTAGTAGAGAACATAAGGAAAGTAGTTTCTCTGTACTGGGATAAGACTCGTCCTCTTACTTTTAGTAAACTTTATTATTGTCAAAAATAAAAGAAACTGCCACGTAGGTAGCCTTTCTCTGGACCTCTCCCACCCTGTAAAAATCTTTGTGGAAGAACGGCCTCCAAAACTAAACACAGTATTCTAGATGAGACCTCATCAGTGATCAGTACGGTAATCACTTTTCTACTGGTTATGCCACTCTCTTCCTTTGATTTCTGCTCCTAAGATGCTTGACCATTAGTAAATGACCCTCGATGTGTTTGCCTGTATCCTATTTAAAGCGAAGTGGAAAAGGACACTTAACTGACATGCAAGGAAACAACAGTGTCAGACACTGGAATCAAGGGAATAGAAAATAATAGATTTTATTATGGTAGCTCTGAAAAGAAGAGACAGGATGTGGAAACAGCTACTGGACTGTAATACATCTCTTGCCAACAGCTTGTTGATGTTAAGAGATTGGCAGCAAAGAGAAAAAGAAAGAATGATTTTGGAAGAACAACAAAGTTATTTTATTGGACGATGCTTTTAATTTTGGCACAAAAAAGCTTTTCTTTTTCAGATACATAGATAATTTCTAGAAGAGTTAGAGTGATGTATTTGGCCCCACATTGAAGAGTGGAAGTGGAGATGGGAGTGGCTGATAGCTGTTCTCTTAGGGGCCACCCTTACAGCAAACACTGGAAGGGCTCAAAACCTAATAGGAAGTTTCCTTTATAACTCCCAACCAGTCAGGGATCCACTGAGAAAGATAAAGGAAGAGTAGTATGACAGCCAAAACTTGCATATCAATGATCAGTTTGCACTGAGGGCTTCCTCTTCCCTAGATTTAAAGGCTTTTGTTTCTTTGTTGCCAGATTTCAATGGTAGGATCAGATAAATGTCTATTCTGCTGGAATTATGAAAACAAAATTCAAAATTATGGGGGTTATTTTATTTTTAGAAGTCCTATTTGTGCTTTGGGCATCTGAAAATGGGCATAGAGACTTTCAAAGCACAGAGACATCTTTAGAGCCATTTTAGAATCCGGGCCTATAGATGTCCCCAGCGTGAGGATGTCCACGTCTGAATGGGAGTGTGGCAGAAATGTGACCAGGGCATTCCCAAGAACTTGGACATTCCCGCTTGACAGGGCCGGCCCGTCCATTGAGTGAGAATGTTGTTTGCACAGGGCCCCATGCTAACTCCGTTCTTGCTCAATGGACGGTTGCAGAGGGAGCCGGGGAAGCCTGCGCGAGGCCCCAGCTCCTTCTGCGCAGCCGCCAGCGTGAGGAGTCTTTTCCCTCACGCTGGCGGCTGTAACTGTGAAGCCGCGAATGCCGGGAGAGGTTAAAGGCAATGCCCTTTAACCTTTCCCAGCATTCGCGGCTTCACAGATACAGCCGCCAGCATGAGGGAAAAGACTCCTCACGCTGGCGGCTGCGCAGAGGGAGCCAGGGCCTCACGCGGGCTTCTCCGGCTCCCTCTGCAGCCCCTTAGATGGCGCGGGGCTCTTCGGAGGGAGGGGGGCCTAGGACTGGATGGGCTGTGATCAGGGGGAACGTCTTGACTAGAAATGGGCTGTGATGGGGGGAACAAACTGCAAATGGGCTGTGATGGGGGGGATAGGATTGCAAATGGACTGTAATGGTGGTGGGGGGGAACTGACTGGAAATGGGCTGTGATGGTGGGGGGGGGAACGGACTGCAATTGGGCTGTGATGGGGGAAACTGACTGGAAATGGGCTGTGATGGGGGATAGGACTGCAAATGGGCTGTGATGGTGGGGGGGTAGAACGGACAAAATGGGCTGTGATGGTGGGGGGGGAACGGACTGTAATTGGGCTGTGATGGGGAAACGGATTGCAAATGTACTGTGATGGTGGGGGGGAACGGACTGGAAATGGGCTGTGATGGTGGGGGGGGGGCTAGGACTGGAAATGGGCTGTGATTGGAGGGCTAAAATTGGAAATGGGCTGATGAAGAGCTAGATTAGGACTTGAAATGGTCTGATGGGGGCTGGAATAGGACGAAGTGGGCTGACGAGGGGGCTAGGATTGGAAATTGGCTGATGGGGGAGCTTGGAGTGGAAATGGGCTGATGGGGGAGCTTGGAGTGGAAATGGGCTGATGGGGGACTGGAATGGACCTGGAAAAGAGCATTTGGGGGGCTAGGATTGGAAATGGGCTGATGTGGAGGCTTGGGAGAGTGGGACTAGAAGGGGACGGATGCTGGGTGGGTCTAGAACTTTAAGGAGCTGATTTGGGGGGAGGACAAGAAAGGGATGGGGAATGAGAATGGAGAGGGGAAAAAATATTTTATGTGGGAGGGAAGAAAAGTCTATGATGGGCCAGGTATTGGAAGAGTAAGTGGAGATTGAGAATGGAAGGGTGAAATTTGAGTGGATGATAAAGGAATAAGGAAAGAAATGGGGGAAAGAGCAAAAGGGGAAAGATCAGTATGTTAAAGCAGATATAGAGAATGAATATGGAAAAAAATCTAAAAGAGAAGAAAGGACAAATGGATAGCTTGCAGAAGACACGAAGAAACCAGAAGTGGCTGGAGCAATTGCAACTAAAAAAGAAAATGCACAAACAACAAAAGGTAGAAAAATACTTTTTTATTTTGAATTTATTAACTGGAATATATCAGTTCTGGGAAATGTGCATCGTTAACGTCTTTTATGTTTTGTTTAGTACAAGAGGAAATTCATTTATAATTTTATTTCTCCAGTGTTGTTGTACATCCCAAGTTTGGCTTTTGGGGTTCCGAGTTTAATTATTGTCTTCCTATTTCTAAATTGTGATCCCTTGTTCTTTGGTGACGGTCTATGTTCTGCATTTTAACCAAGCTGAGGTATTCTGTTCATGTAGTTTCTATTTGACTATGCCACTTGTTCTCTTTCCCCAGTAGGCGATGCATTAGTATTCTCTGAGATGTATTGGTTTAATATTTGCAGTGTTGCCTTTTGATAGGTAGGGTTTGGTGCTTTGTGAGTCCTGGCAGAGCTGTTATGATATGGTGGATTTGCTATGAGTTGTAAATGGTCAGTGTTTATAGTACTTCCTAATGGGCCTGGCGGTTGGCACTGGAATATAGTAACGTAGAAATCTGTTAATCTTTCTTTATCCAGACACTCATTAAGAGGCATGTTTACTAAAAATGCATGTTAACATTATGCAAATATTTATGCAAATGAGGCCCGCAATTAATCTCCGCACATGGCCCCGCACCCCCCTTGGGCCGCCCCTGCCGCTTGATCTCAGAAACATCCTAGATGTCCTGATTCACATCTAAGGCATGAACAGGCATCTGAAAAGTGTTTCGCAGGCAACTGTTTGGAGGGTGTGGAAAAGGAGCTGCACTAATACCCCCCTTTTATTTTACAGTATGACAATGAATACGATAGAGAAAGGGGGCTTATGTTTTCATTTTACTATAGACCTAGACCTAGCTTGCATGAGATGGATGTCCCCACCCCACACTTTCCTAAGGGGGACGGCCATGTTATTAAAATTGGCTGGAGACCTAGATGTCCCTGGCATTTTTCTTCATGTTCTGCCGTGGATGTCCCAGATTTGACTTTAGACATCTTTTCTAAAAGGCCACTTCATGTGTCAAAAGGTCTGAGTTATGCAAAATCCTGCATGCTTTGTCAAAATAACAAAGCATATTGTTTTTGAGTGATACATAATTTAAAATACAATACAGAAAAACAAATTTAAAAAAATGCTAAATTTTGAATTATTGTATGCAGAATTCCAGCAGGAGTAAATGTCCAAAAAAAAGGACATCTACAATTCCTGGATTAATAGATGAAGTAAACCACGGGGAGGTGGTAACAAACGTTTTTTAAAAAGTCTTTAAATTTTAAATGTTCTAATGATGACTTTTTTTTTTTAACTTGAACTTTATTGAAATTTTCATACACCATTTATTCCAACAATTACCGCTACAGTAAGTATTTACATTTACATTCAACCTCTCCCTTTTTTATCCCTAATTTATCCCAAATGTCATAAGAACATATGATATGCCATACTGGGTCAGACCAAGGTCCATCAAGCCCAGTATCCTGTTTCCAACAGTGGCCAATCTAGGTCATACGTACCTAGCAGTTTCCCCAAAAGAGACAGGTTCTGCAATGCTTGTAGAAACATAGAAACATGATGACAGAAAAAGACCACATGGCCTATCTAGTCTGTCCTTCCATAACAACAACTACAACAGTCCACTTTTTACCTTTAGAGATCCTCTGTGTTGGTCCTATGCTTTTTTGAATTCAGTTACTGTCCTCATCTCTACCACCTCCACTGGGAGACTATTCCACGGATCCACTACTCTTTCTGTAAAGAAATATTTCCGCATATTACTCCTGAATCTATCTCCCTTCACCCTCATCCCATGTCCCCTTGTAGCAGAACTTGCTTTCAATTGAAAGAGGCTCTCTCCCTGAATATTTATGCCACGGAGGTATTTAAACATCTCAATCATATCACCTCTATCCCGCCTTTCCTCTAAGGTGTACATATTAAGATCCTTAAGTCTGTCCTCATATGCTTTATAATGAAGCCCATTAATCATTTTAGTAGCAAGCCTCTGCACCGACTCCATCCTGTTCACATCCTTTTGAAGGTGCGGTCTCCAGAATTGCACACCATACTCCAAATAAGGTCGCACCAAAGACTTATACAGAGGCATTATCACCTCCTTTTTTCTGCTAGCTATTCCTCTCCGTATGCACCCAAGCATCCTTCTAGCTTTTGCCGTCGCCTTTTCTACCTGTTTAGCTACTTTAAGATCATCAGACACAACCACGCCTAGGTCCCGCTCTTCTTTAGTGGACAAAAGTACTTCACCTCCTATACTGTATTGCTCCCTTGGATTGCTGCAGCCCAAATGCATGACCTTACATTGTACTAGGTCAAGCATTGATATCCTGGTTCCCTTCTTAATAATGGTTTATGGACCTTTCCTCCAGGAATTTGTCCAAACCTCCCCCTCCTCTGATATCCCAACCTACCCCCATCCTGCTCTTTGCTTACGCTTGCCATCTTATAACTCATAACCCCCCTCCCTCCCCCTTCCTTTCCCTCCTACCTACCTCCCTTCCAACCCCCTACTCCTATCCTGTAAACAAAAATCTCATGCTTTTAACCGTAACTCTAAGCCAGACCCCTCACCCCAACTGCACCTCCCCCCTCCCTATCCTCAGCTGCTCCATCCTTCCACATGCCCTCTCTTAACCATCTCCACACCCCTCCCACCGTTTCGCCATTTGTCCCCCCCTGCCCTTCTTTTCCCCCGTTAGCTTGTACATCAAATATAGTTCCGACATTCGCTTAGCATAACTGTCCATAGATGGTAACCTCTTTCTATTCAAATACCATGCTATTTTGCATCTCACAGCCGTGATACAATACCAAATGATACTCCACTCTCCGTCCCACTTCCCATCCTTCTTTTGCAGGAGACACATTTCAGGAGTAAGCTCTATACATGATCCCACAATTGTATTAATGTTATCCCCAATTTTCCCCCAATACTTTTGAACCTCTGGGCATGACCACCACATATGCATCCATGTTCCCCCTGCACCACACTGCCTCCAGCATTCATTCGTCTTCAGTACCCCTGCTTTATGCAACTGCTCCGGTGTGAGATACCACCTACTCAGCACTTTGAATCCATTCTCACGCAATGACGTGGCTATAGAAAATTTAGCTATTCACATCGCTACTCCCTCCCATTCCTCCACCTCCCATTCCACCCCTAAATCCCTTTCCCATGCTTCCATATAACTCAATTTCCCCGCTCCCCTCGCAATTAACCCTTTGTATATTCTAGACATCATGCCCTTCTGCCCCATGGAACCTAAGCATGCCCCTTCAAACCATTCAACTCTCCCCCTGATATCCTACCCCCTCTTCCTCTGTCTAATCAAAGACCCCGTTTGCACATACGCGTACCTGTCTGCTTCCGGCAACTGATACATATCTCGCATACCCTCAAAACCCCGTACCTCTTTCCCTACTAGTATCTGTGACACCTGACTTAATCTCTGCTCCGCCCATTTTCTGAGAACTACTCTACTTGGGCCTACTCCCTCTTCACAACACGCCTGCAGGGACATTGTATGTGACCACCTCTTATCCCCCACCATCCTCTGCCTATGCTGCTGCCATACATTTAAAGTATACCCCACCAAGGGGTTGTCTCCCTGCTCTCCCTTCCCCTCCCAAACTACCCTTCCTTATCGCTTCTCCGGGCCAGTCCAGGGAATGTTGGGGTTGTCAATCCCCTTCAGCAGCTGAAGACTGAAAAACTTCAAGCTTTGCTGACAGCTCAAGCCACTCCCTCTGACGTTAGTGTACTAGTCTTTCAGTCCTCAGCAGCTGATCAGGACATTGTTGCTGACAGTCTCCCTGACAAGGAAATAAGTTTTGTTGGTTTTTTTGCAGTAAATTGATAGCGAATTGGCACTAGCAGGGCTGGTGTTCGGCTATATTCCCCTGTGCTACTTAGTCAATTAAAAAAAAAATTGAAAAGATGTCGTTGACGGCCCTTGGCTGCATACTCTCAGCAGCGGAGGAGAGCAGAACCTGCCTTCTCTCGGGCGTCTGTCTACGTTGCTGGTGGATTGGTCCTGGGAGCCCCAGTTACCCTCCACCTTGCTGGACCGCCGCGTTTTCTCAGCTCCCGCTAGCAGCGGGAAGGCGTGACGACGGCACACCGCTGCTTCGCTCAGCTCAGTTGAGCTTTTTGTTTGGGCAGGCAGAGGCCTTCCTTTAACCGGGCGTTCACGCATCGGCGGGGGTTTCCCTGGTGGCGGTATTTCTCCGGCGGTTAAGTAAATTGGGAGCTCAGTCTCTCAGAGCGGTACAGTGCAGTTTCTCTAACCGCGGTTTTCTTTGTTTTTTCCGGTCAGTGACAGATGGAAGGCAAGCTTTCTGCTGATTCGGATAGGCCTTTATTATCCTATGAAAAGGCGGGAACGGCGGCCATTTTAGTAGAGCCGTCCGTTTCTCCCATGGGCCACCACAAACCAGGGAAGAGAAAGTCAAAATCTACTAAGGATGCTCTGGCTGTTGTTCAGACTCCTCAGAAATTTCCTGAAGCTCAGGAAGGTATTTCTGCCTTGTTTTCCCCCAAATTTATTTTGGCGCTGCATAGGGCTTTTTTATTAAAATCCTCTCAGGCAGGCTCTTCTACCTCCGGTTCTCTTTCTTTGGATGTAGGTCAGCCTGTGGAGTCTGCTGTAGACCCTGGGGAGGGCACTTCCCAGAGGGGGTTGAAAGCGCAGTCCAGATTGGAGCCCTTTGGGCCCCTTGTCACAGACTCTCAGATAGTGGAGGAGGGGGAGGTCCTTTCGGAAACAGGTTTGGACCTTTGGCCGGGGGAGCTTGAAGAGGGGGAGATTGCGCCTGGCGAAGATCCTAATGTTTTTAGGGTGTTTCGCAAAGAAGAACTCGGAGCGCTTATCTCTCAGTCTTTAGCTGCTCTGAACCTTCTCTTGCCCTCCGTGTCTCAAGAACCTCTAGAACAGTGATGGCTAACCTTTTTGAGCCCGAGTGCCCAAACTGCCGCACAAAACCAAAGAATTTCCTCAAAGTGCCAGCACGTCAATTAAAGCCCCATTTGCATAAGGTGCTTCATTTGCATAAATATTTGCATAATGTTACCATACACTAACTTTTAGTAAACATGCCTCTTAATGAGTATATGGATAAAGAAAGACTAAAAGGTTTCTACATTACTATAATCCAGTACCAACCGCCAGGCACATTAGGAACTACTACAAACGCTGCCCATTTAGAACCCATAGCAAACCCGCCGTATCCTAACAGCACTACCAGGACTCACAAAGCACCATACTCTACCTATCAAAAGGCAACACTGCAAATATTAAACCAATACATCTCAGAGAACAACAATACATGACCTACTGGGGAAAGAACAAGTGGCAATGTCAAATAGGAATTATATAAACAGAATACCTCAGCTCAGTTACACATGCAGAACAGACCATCACCAAACAAGGAATCACAATTTAGAAACAGGAAGACAATAATTAAACTGGGAACCCCAAAAGCCAAACTTGGAATATACAACAACACTGTAGAAATAAAACTATATATTAATTTCCTCTTGTACTAAACAAAGCGCAAAAATTAATGATGCACATTTCCCAGAGCTGACATATTCCAGTTAATAAATTCAAAATAAAGAGATATTTTTCTACCTTTTGTGCATTTTTTTTCAGTTGCAATTGTTCCAGCCACTTTCTTCTGGTTTCTTCGTGTCTTCTGCTAACTCTCCATCTGCTGTCCATTTGTCCTTTCTTCTGTCTTCTTGTTTTTTTTTTCCATTCTCTCTCTACATCTGCTTTAACATACTAATCTTTCTCCTTTGGCTCTTTCCTCATTCCTATTTCATCTACTCAAAATTTACCCCTCCATCCTCAATCCCCACTTACTCTCCCAATACCCGGCCAATTGTAGATTTTTTATCCCTCCCACACAAAATATTTTTCCCCTCTCCATTTTACTCTCCCAGCCCCATCCCATTCTAATCCTCCCCCAACACCAGCTCCCTTCTAGTTCCAGCCTCACCCAGCATCCATTCCCTTCTAGTCCCTGCATCAGCCCATTTCCAGTCCTAGCAGCCCCCCAACCCAATACCAGTCCTATCCCCCCCCTCATCAACCCACTTCCAGTCCTAACCCCCCCATCACCACCCCATTTTCAGTTTAAGCCCCCCCCCCTATAACCCATTACCAGTCCTAACCCCCCACTTCCAGTCAGCCCCCCATAGCCCATTGCCAGTCCTAACCCCCCCATCAGCCCACAGTCCATTACCAGTCCTAACCCCATCAGCCCACCTCAAGTCCTAACCCCTCCCCATCAGCCCATTTCTTGTCCCAGCCCCCCCATAGCCCATTATCAGTCCTAAACCCCCCCATAGCCCATTACCAGTCCTAACCCCATCAGACCACCTCCAGTGTTAACCCCCCATCAGCCCATTTCCAGTCCTAACCCCACCCAACAGCCCACCTCAAGTCCTAACCCCTCCCCATCAGCCCATTAGCAGTCCTAACCCCCCCCTAGCCCATTAGCAGTCCTAACCCCCCCTCTCTAGCCCATTAGCAGTCCTAACCCCCCCATAGCCCATTACCAGTCCTAACCCCCATCACCCCATTTCCAGACAGCCCCCATCAGCCCACAGCCCATTAGCAGTCCTAACCCCCCCTAGCCCATTAGCAGTCCTAACCCCCCTCCTAGCCCATTAGCAGTCCTAACCCCCCCCCCCCAGCCCATTAGCAGTCCTAACCCCCCCCTCCTAGCCCATTAGCAGTCCTAACCCCCCCAGCCCATTAGCAGTCCTAACCCCCCCCCCTCCTAGCCCATTAGGAGTCCTAAACCCCACTATCCCATTAGCAGTCCTAACCCCGCCAGCGCTTTAGCAGTCCTAACCCCCTCCTAGCCCATTAGCAGTCCTAACCCCCCCCTCTCTAGCCCATTAGCAGTCCTAACCCCCCCCTTAGCCCATTACCAGTCCTAACCCCCTATCACCCCATTTCCAGACAGCCCCCATCAGCCCACAGCCCATTAGCAGTCCTAACCCCCCCTAGCCCATTAGCAGTCCTAACCCCCCCCTCCTAGCCCATTAGCAGTCCTAACCCCCCCCAGCCCATTAGCAGTCCAAAACCCCCCCCAGCCCATTAGCAGTCCTAACCCCCCCCCCCTGCCCATTAGCAGTCCTAACCCCCCATCACCCCATTTCCAGACAGCCCCCATCAGCCCACAGCCCATTAGCAGTCCTAACCCCCCCTAGCCCATTAGCAGTCCTAACCCCCCCCCTCCTAGCCCATTAGCAGTCCAAACCCCCCCAGCCCATTAGCAGTCCAAACCCCCCCCAGCCCATTAGCAGTCCTAACCCCCCATCACCCCATTTCCAGACAGCCCCCATCAGCCCACAGCCCATTAGCAGTCCTAACCCCCCCTAGCCCATTAGCAGTCCTAACCCCCCCCCAGCCCATTAGCAGTCCTAACCCCCCCCAGCCCATTAGCAGTCCAAACCCCCCCCCCCCAGCCCATTAGCAGTCCTAACCCCCCCCCCCCCGGCAAATTTAAAAACAGAAAAAGCGGGCTCTGGCTGCTGCCGCGGACGCGGCAGCATGCAGTGTCCCGCGGGGCCCCCTCCGCCCGCTAAGCCCCTCTGCAAGGGCTTTCAGAGTCGCGAGGGAGACAGCGTCTCCCTCGCGTCTCTTGTTAAGCCCGCAGGGGCTAATGGGAAATTTCCCATCAGTCCCTCGCGTCTAAAGGGGCTGATGGGAAATTTCCCATTAACCCCTGCGGGCTTAACAGAGACGCGAGGGAGACGCTGTCTCCCTCGCGAATCTGAAAGCCCTTGCAGAGGGGCTTAGCGGGCGGAGGGGGCCCCGCGGGACACTGCATGCTGCCGCGTCCGCGGCAGCAGCCAGAGCCCGCTTTTTCTTTTTTTGCGGACCTTCACGCGTGCCAGCTGCAAGGCCTTCGCGTGCCACAGCTGGCACGCGTGCCATAGGTTCGCCATCGCTGCTCTAGAAGATCCGTTGTTGCAGGGCTTTAAAGCTGAGCAATGCTGTTTTCCTGTGCCCCGCGTCATAAAGCAGATGATTGAGTCTGAGTGGGAGTGTCCGGAGGTTACGCTGAGGAGTAGTCGCACCTTGGCTCGCCTATACCCAGTGCCTCAGGAGGAGAGAGAATTGTTGAAGATGCCTAAGGTAGATGCTTTAGTTTCGGCGGTGACTAAGAAAACAACAATTCCAGTGGAAGGCGCAGCGGCGCTTAAAGATCTGGAGGATCGTAAACTGGAGGTTCTCCTTAAGCAGGCATTTGATTCTAGCACTCTTGTACTGCAGGCTTCCATTTGTGGGGCTTGTGTCAAGAGCTTCCATCCGTTGGCTCCAAGGGGAAGTCTCTGCGGATTCAGCAGATGCTACTTCTGCGGAAGGAGCGAAATTGGAGTCAGCGGCGGCTTACCTGGCAGATGCCTTCTATGATTTGGTGAGGATTGCCGCGAAGTCCATGGCATCGCTCATTGCGGCCAGGCGCTTCCTTTGGTTACGGAATTGGGCAGCTGACGTCTCGTCTAAATCGCGACTCAGTAAACTCCCCTATAAGGGTAAGCTGCTTTTTGGGGAGGCCTTGGAAAAGATTGTTAAGGATCTCGGAGACTCCAAGGGGGGTCGTTTGCCGGAGAATCGTCCAAGGGCACCTAGAGGGGGAGCCGTGCTACGGGGTCAAGGTAGAGATTCTCGTAGGTTCCGAGGTGCTCGGTTTGCTCCCATTCCCAGAGGCCGTTTTGGGTCTCGCAGTCAGTCCTTTCGCGGAGCTAGAGGGTTCGGTAGGAACTACTTTCATGCCCAACAGAACACTGCTAAAAAGACTCAATGAAGGTTTGCTGGTCCAGGCAGAAATCCCTGTGGGTGGCCACTTACAGGGATTTCTCTCAGCCTGGACTGCTATAACCTCAGACAAATGGGTACTAGAGATCATTCGAAAAGGGTATACGCTGGCATTCGCTTACCCTTTGACAGAGGCTTTTGTGGTGTCTCCATGTGGTCCGGGACCGAAGACGCAAGCAATTGGCGACACGCTAAGGCGTCTGTTACAACTGCACGCGGTGGTACCGGTGCCTCGCGACCAGTGCGGCTTAGGTCGATACTCGATTTATTTTGTGGTTCCCAAGAAAGAGGGATCTTTTCGCCCAATTCTCGATCTCAAGCATGTAAATCGCGCCTTGCGAGTTCCGCATTTTTGAATGGAGACGCTGCGATCCGTTATTCGAGCGGTATGACCGGGGGAGTTCCTCTCGGCCATAGATTTCACGGAGGCTTATCTGCATATACCCATCAGGACAGATCATCAACGGTTTTTGAGGTTTGCCGTTCCCATGGGTCACTTCCAGTTTCGGGCATTGCCTTTCGGACTGGCAACTGCTCCTCGAACCTTCACGAAGGTGATGGTGGTGGTTGTGGCAGCCCTGCGTAAGGAAGGGGTCCGGGTGCATCCGTATCTGGACGATTGGCTGATCAGGGCCGATTCTCTGACGGACTCAGTCGTGGCAACAGCTCGGGTGGTTCAGCTTCTAGAGCAGCTAGGTTGGGTCATCAGCCAAGCAAAGAGCCAATTGCACCCGGTAAAACAGCTTACTTATCTCGGAGCCTTCTTCGACACGGCACGGGGATCGGTTTATCTACCCGAGAGCAGAGTGCTAAAGCTTTTGGAGCAAGTGCGTGCATTTTTGCGGATACCGGCTCCTTCGGCGTGGACCTACTTACAACTCTTGGGGTCCATGGCGGCGGCCTTGGATCTAGTCCCGTGGCCAGGGCGCATATGAGACCTCTGCAACAGGCGTTGCTCTCCAGGTGGTCTCCACAGCTTCATCCTCTCTCATAGAATCTACTGGTCTGTCCGGAACTGGTGCGTCAAAGTCTGCTGTGGTGGATGGATCCCAGGCATCTGCAGGCAGGGGTTCCTTTGCAGGATCCAGCATGGGTGCTGGAGACCACAGATGCCAGTCTCTCGGGCTGGGGTGCTCACTGTCAGTCTCAAGTGACACAGGGCTTCTGGTCCAAGGAGGAGAGCTCGTGGTCGATCAATCGGTTGGAACTCCGAGTGGTACGTCTCGCGCTTCTACATTTCAGACACTTGCTTGAAGGAGCGGTGGTCTGGGTTTTTTCCGACAATGCGGTGACAGTTTCATATATCAACCGGCAAGGGGGTACCAGGAGTGCACCTTTGCTAGAAGAAAGCCAGGACTTAATGGTTTGGGCGGAGAGTCATCTGGTGGCTTTATCGGCGGCGCACGTAGCAGGCAAGGACAATATGCAAGCCGATTATCTCAGTCAGAATGTTCTCGATCTCGGGGAGTGGGAACTGAACGCTGCTGAGTTTCACAAACTTACGCTACGCTGGGGGCTGCCGGGGATGGATCTGATGGCTACTTTCGGCAATGCCAAAGCATCTCGGTTTTTCAGCAGACGCAAGGAGCACATGTCGGAAGGCCTGGATGCTCTAGTGCAACCCTGGCCGTTGGGCACGCTCCTGTACGTGTTTCCGCCGTGGCCGATGCTAGGCCGGATCATTCAGCGTATAGCAAGTCACAAAGGAACAGTGATTCTTATTGCGCCGGATTGGCCTCGACGTCCTTGGTATGCCAATCTGGTGCGGCTGTTGATAGATGCTCCTTGGCGGCTTCCCATCCAGGTCAATCTGTTAAGTCAGGGGCCGGTGCTGATGCCGCAGGTAGATCACTTCTTACTTACGGCTTGGCTCTTGAGGGGGACCGGTTAAGACTCAAAGGTTACTCAGAGTCCGTTGTGCCCACCTTACTGCGGTCTAAAAGACCTGCGACATCGCTAGCGTACGTGCGCGTCTGGCGAGTCTTTGAGGATTGGTGTGCACAATGGGGCTTTAGGCCTATGTCTGCTGCGTTGCCGCAGCTGCTTTTGTTTCTGCAAGACAGTTTGGAGAAAGGTTTGGCTGTCGGCACGCTGAAGGTGCATTTGGCGGCCCTGACTTGCTTTAGAGGATCGGTGCAGAGTCGCCGTCTCTCAGCGCATAGTGATGTGCAACGTTTTTTTCGCGTGGCCAAGATTATCAGGCCTCTGTTACGCCACGTAGTGCCTCCTTGGGATTTGAATGTGGTCTTGGAAGTGTTAACACAGCCACCGTTTGAATCCGCTTCCTCAGTGCGTTTGAAAGAATTTTCCTGGAAGACGGCCTTCCTAGTAGCATTGTGATCGGCAAGGAGGATTTTGGATATGCAAGCTCTATCTTGTCGAGAGCCCTACCTCAATTCTTGTCGGAGAAGGTGCTGTTGCGACCTGTGCCTTCGTTTCTGCCTAAGGTGGTGTCCGCTTTTCATGTTAATCAGTCTATGGCGTTGCTGATTTTCTCCGATCTATCGGGTTCTCCGATGGATCGCGCTCTCCGAAAATTGGATCTGGGACGCGTCCTAAGGCGATACGTTAAGATCACTAAGTCTTTTCGCAAGTCAGATAGGTTATTTGTACTGTTTGCAGGCCCACGAAAGGGTAAAGCGGCTACGAAGTCCTCGATTTCCCCCCGGCTTCGTATGCCGCCACTATAGCGTGCTTCACCCATCGGGCAGACGCCGCCTGAGGGGCTCAAAGCACACTCCACTCAGTCTCAGGCAACGTCCTGGGCGGAGTATGCATTAGTTCCTCCAGTAGATATCTGTAGGGTGGCAACGTGGTCCTCACTGCATACTTTAACTAGGCATTACAGATTAGATGTTCACGCCAGAGAGGATGCGAAGGTGGGGGCCTCGGCCATTGTAGCAGGTCTTGCGGGTCCCTCTCGAATTTAGGTACTGCTTTGGTACTGCCCTAACATTCCCTGGACTGGCCCGGAGAAGCGATAAGGAAGGAGAA
This sequence comes from Ichthyophis bannanicus, assembly GCA_033557465.1. Lineage (NCBI taxonomy): Eukaryota > Metazoa > Chordata > Amphibia > Gymnophiona > Ichthyophiidae > Ichthyophis > Ichthyophis bannanicus. Next base: position 1,769,724,252 of record CM066031.1, read on the forward strand.
ATTAGGTCTTACCTGCTAATTGTCTTTCCTTGAGCTCTCTCCGGGCCAGTCCAGGGCCCACCCTTTAGGGTTTGTTTCACGGTCTTTACGTCTACCTGAGCACAAGAGCGGTTGCAGATCAACTTTTTGGTTGCATAGGTGTGACTTTGGGGCTCCTTCGGATTTCTCCGGGGAGTTTGTTTTCAGTGTGATTTAAAAAAAAAAACAAAACACAAAACAGTGAGAGGCTCACATTCTGTTTGGCGTGTGCAGTCCGTTCCGGGGGAATATAGAGTGTTATCAGTTCCTCTTTTGGTCTGGTTGTTGTTTGCTTTATCTTTTCCGATGTTGGGGTTAAGCTGCTTTGTCATAAGAAGACTGGTACACTGACGTCAGAGGGAGTGGCTTGAGCTGTCAGCAAAGCTTGAAGTTTTTTAGTCCTCAGCTGCTGAAGGGGATTGACAACCCCAACATTCCCTGGACTGGCCCGGAGAGAGCTCAAGGAAAGACAATTAGCAGGTAAGACCTAATTTCTCCTTTCCAACTCTCCGGGGCCAAAATCTACTGCTTCCATCATCACCCATTGCTTGTATGGTTCCCGTAACCATGCATACACCGCCCTTATCTGCGTTGCTTTGTAGTACAATGTAAAATTAGGTACACCCATCCCTCCCTCCGTTCCTTGTACTTGTAATGTTCTCGCCGCCACCCTTGGCCTTTTACCCCCCCCCCCCTGATAAAACCCTCCACTTGTTTTTGTATCTTCCTCAATATTCTTCTCGGTATCACTATTGGTAATACTTGAAAGTAGAACAGAAACTGGGGAAGCAACATCATTTTAATAATCGCCATCCGCCCGAACCAAGAGTAGTACCCCCTGCTCCACCCCCCTCAACTGTACCTCCATTTGCCTTAATAGTTTTTTATAATTTAACTCAAATAATTCCTCCAGTGCCCTCCCCACCTGTACCCCCAAGTACCTAATTGACCTCTTTGCCCACTTAAATGGAAAACGCTGCTGCAGCCCCACCTGCTGTTCCTCCTCCCCAACAAACTTAATATTTCTGACTTCCCCCAATTTATCCGTAACCCCGCCACATTCCCATAGTCCTGTATCTCACTCATTATTGCTGGCAACGTTTCCCCTGGTCTAGTGATTGTTAACAGTATGTCATCTGCAAAGAGCGACATGCGGTACTCTTTTTGTCCCACCCGTGCCCCCTTAATATCTTCTCTCGCCATTATTCGCGCTGTCAGGGGCTCTAATGAGAGCACGAACAGTAGTGGCGATAGAGGGCAGCCCTGCCGAGTTCCCCTCCCCAGAGGAAAAAAGCGTGAGTACCCTACATTTACTCTCACACATGCTTTAGGACTTACATACAAAGCTTTTATCCAATTCACAAACTCTGCCCCAAACCCCATGGCTTCCAACACTGAAAATAAAAATTTCCATGACACTTGATCAAATGCTTTTTCGGCATCAAGCGAGACCAGCAGTGCAGGGTCACCAGATCGCCTTGCTCTCCATATCACATTTAGTACTTTCCTGATGTTATCCGCCACCTGCCGCCTGGTATAAAACCTGCTTGGTCATCATGAACTAACTTACCCAGTACTTTGTTGAGCCTCATCACTAATATCTTTGCCATCAGCTTTGTGTCAATATTTAAAAGTGATATTGGCCTGTAGGACGCGCACTCCTGCGGATCTTTCCCTTCCTTGTGTATAAGGGTAATGCCTGCCCATCCCATCGTGTCCGCCAATTTCTTCCCCCGCCTTGGCATATTGAATACTTTTGTTAAGGGTTGCACTAGCAGACTTCCGAATTTTTTATAAAACCGCGCTGTCAGCCCGTCTAGGCCCGGGCCTTTTCCTAGCTTCATATCCTTAATCGTCCATGTCACTTCCTCTGCTCCAATCTCTCTGTCTAGATTCTGCTGTTCCCCTTCTTCCAACTGTGGCAACCCCACTCCTCTCAAATAATTCTTGATCGCCTCCGCTGGGCCCTCTGATTGGGCAGCATAAAGCTTCTGATAAAACGCTACAAACTCTTCTCTGATTTGGTGATCAACCCGCGCGCCCCCCCCCCCCCCCCACTGCTTCTAATCTGTATGATCCTATTCCATTCCTTTCTCTTTTTTAACTGCCGTGCCAAATACCTCCCTGCTTTATTACCCCCTTCGAAGAAGTTCTGCCTCAGCAGTTGCAGGTGGTGCTTTATCCGTTCCACCTCCAATGCATTCAGTTTAGCCCTCGTCTCCAACACCGCTCCCCGGTATTGCCCACTACCCCCCTGAGCATCTTTCCCCTCCAATACCACTAATTGGTACCTCAACTGCAATTTCTGCTCCTCCCTTTCCCTTTTTATCCGTGCTCCCCACTTTATTAACACCCCCCTCACCACTGCTTTGAAAGCATCCCATACTACCCCCTCTTTTACCTCTCCCTCCCCATTCTGTTCGAAATACTCCAGTATTAAGTGTTCCATCTCTCTCACCACCCTGGTATCCTCCAACAATCTTTCATTTAGTTTCCAGTATTGCCCCCCTTTACTTTCACTCCGCACCCTCACCTGTACTACCACTGGGGCATGGTCTGACCACGTTATGGGTTCAATTTCTCCTCCCTTTATCCTACCCACCAACTCCTTCCCCACCCAGATAACATCTAGCCTTGAATATGTTCCATGAGCTGCCGAGAAGAAGGAAATCTATCGCCTACCTGGGTTCATCAGCCGCCATGCATCTATCAAATCATTCTCATTCACAAACCTATGATATCTCTGTCTATCCGCCCCTCGCCCTTTCCTCTTGCCCGTCATGTCTCTCGCCACCAACCAGGGCATATTGAAGTCCCCTCCACAAATCATCGCTCCGTCCCCCATTAAAGAAACCTACTTGTTTAACTCCTCCCAAAAATCTTTTGGGGACCCCGTGGGCGCGTATACATTTACCACACAAAACCACTTCTCCCCAGTTTTCACACGCAGCAATAGATATCTCCCCCCCCTTATCCCTTGTCACAGACTAAACGTGTGTTTTATGCTCCCCACTAATAAACACAGCCACACCTCCTTTCTTTCTTTCCCTTAAATTTGAGGCAAAAATGCAATCTCTATAGCCCTTAGGTTGCACTACCGATTCATGCTTTTTTTGTAAATGTGTCTCCTGCAGCATTACAATCACAGCTTTGTGCCTTGTTAATTCTTTATACAATTTCTGTGTCTTCCAGTGTGAATTCAACCCCTTCACATTCAACGTGACAATTTTCAAATCACCACCTAACAATACTACCCTCTTCCTCCCAGCTTCTTTTCCTCCCCCCCTCCTCCCCCTCTCTTCCCCCGTCCACCCTACCACCGTCCCCTTCCCCTCTCCCATCCCTTCCTTCTGTGCCCCCCTCTTCTATCCCCCTCCTCTCCCCACCCCTTCCCTTCCCCTCCCCCTCCTCTCCTTCCACCTCCCTCCCCCCTCCCCTCCCCTCCCCATCCTATTTCTCCGTTGAGGAGATACAACTTCCATATCGGTGACCAAGTATCGGACCGTGACCTGCCCCTGCCCCTCTTTCCTCCCCTCCATCTCTCTCTTCGACCCCCTGCCCCCCTGCCGTCCCCCACCCAACCGCAATTGTGTTCGCTTCCCATAAGCAAATCCCTCTTCCCCTACCCTACCCGAGATCCCCCTTCTCCCTTATCCAGCTCCTCCACAGCTCCCTTCTGCCCTCCCCTCTCTCGCCCCTCCCTCTAACTACCCATTACTAACCAGCATCTCTATATGGTACATTTAACAACCACCCAAAACCCTGTCCTTATTAGGTGTCATCTGGCTCAAGTCCATATGTTGTCCTCAACTTCTGCCTGTTTCCATTTCCATCACTGGTCCTCGTTGTCGATCCTTGGCCAGTCTCGCCATTCTCCTACCACCTTCTGCTGCTCTCTGCCACCTCAGGCTAACCGCCCTAGAGGTATTTGCACCATTGTCAGTTATTTTAGTTGGACTTCTCGCCTCTTCAGGGAGGTTTGCTGCTCCTAAGTCTCTCAACGCCTTCCAGGCTTCTTCCCTTGTCTTCACTCTCCACGACCACCCTTGCACTGTAATCAGCAATCCAAACGGGTACAACCATTTTATATCTCAGGTCGGCCCTCCTCAGGTAAGCCGTAACCTCCTTTAACTCCCGTCTACGTTGCAGCGTTCCCTGGAACAAATCCTGGAACAGTTCCAACTTATGTCCTTCCCACTGGAAGGTTCTTAGTTTCCTAGCTGCTCCCAGTAGGCGTCCTTTCATCTTGAAGGAGTTCAGACAGACCACAATGTCTCTCGGACGATTGTCCCTTATGGGTCCCAGTCCTCTATGCGCCCTTTCTATTTTTAGAGGATCCCCTTCATCCTCCTCTGCTATAGCTGCGGCTTTTAATAGTTTTCCAAATACTTTTTGAACCACTGCCTCACTGTTCTTATATGTGGGATCCTCCAGGATGCTTCGCACTCTGATGTTGCATCTTTCTGACCGATCCTCCAAATCTTCCGTTTTGACCTTCATCTCCTCTTGAGCCTGCCACAACTCCTCCCAGCCCTTCTGGATTTTCTCCACAGCTACCTCCTGTTGTTCCAACTGAGCCTCTGTGCCTTCCACGCGCTCTCCTAGATCCGTGATGTCTTGTTTAAGTGTTTGTAGGGCCTCTTTTAACTCGTTTTTTACTCCACTGATTTCCTCCTTCAAGTCCTCTTTTAATTCTGTAAGCCACTGTTTGATTTTCTCAGCCATTCCCGAGCACTCCTCGCCTTCCATCTCCTCCGCCTGCTCTGGCAGTGACTCCGCCATCACTTTTCCTGCCTTTTCTCCCCTCCTCTGGTTGACGCATAGGGGGATCAAAATTCTGCCAGTTTTTTATTCGCGGAACCTTCTCTTTTGGATTTCTTCATTTCTTATTTTTATTGAGTTCCACTCAGTGTGCAGTGGCTACTATGGAAGGCTCTGCTGTTCTCCCCCTTCTCGTGGAATGCGTTGTCTGGTCCGCTAACTTCTCACACTGACTAAGGCGCAACTGTTCCTCCTGACAAGGATAACCACTTAATTATATATTTATGTTGCCTTTATCACTGGGCTTACTTGCTGCTGCACTCCCAGATTAGCCTTGATGTTGCTTGCCTGTACTGCACCACTCTTCAAAGTCTCTTCCTGCTGTTTTTTTTTCTCCCCTGGATGCCGTATTCTCCCTCTGATTCAACTCTCCCTTCTTCACACGCACCCTCGCACTGCTCCACACGCACCTCCGGGCTGTCGGGCTCACCAGTTTCTCTGCTGGGTGTCGGTCACTCTGCCTGTTGCACTGCCGTGCAAGCACACTCTTCTCCTCTCCTCCCAACCTGTAACTATTCACTCGGGCCTCTCACTGCTCCCGAATCAGCTGTGCCTCCCTAAATCGCCAGTCTCTCTGCCTCCAGCTCTCCTCCGGACAGTCAAGCAGTGTATTTCTGCCGCTTCGGCTCACTCCGACCCTCCTCCTGCTCACGTACCGGCACTTTGGCCTGTTCTCAGCACTCTCCGGCCTTCGCCTTTCCATTCGAGCCGCCCTCACCTCATGTTCAGTGCTTCGGGTGATTGCCGCGGCTCGCGCCCGCTACAATTGTACTCGGGGTCTTTCTCCCCTAGTTCCTCCTCATGTCGCCGCTTTCTTTTTATGCCCTTTGGGGTATTTTCCCCTCTTTGGCAGGCCTTATGTGCGGAGCTTATCTGCTACTCCGCCATGCGCTCCGATGACGTCACCCTCATGATTCTAATGATGACTTTTTAAGTTTTAAATTGTAGGGTATTAGAAACTCGGCAATGTCAATAAATATGCCTGCCAGTTGGCATTTTTGGTTTCTTTGGTTGTTGAAATGTGAATAGCCACCATTCTTTAATCAAATATACAACATATCCTGTATGTGGGGTGAAAATTAGTCCAAAACTCAACACTCGCACACTATTGAATACAGTGGAGTGCAAGCATAAGCGGGGATGCTTTATATTATAATGGGCATCTTTATTTTTCTCTCTAACTCAGAAATGTTCAAATTGGGTAGGTTCTCTCATAAATGAAGAAAATGATAAGCTGGGAATCATATTTAGATCAACCATTTTTTTCTGTTAACTCCATGACAAGATTGAATAAACTGATAAGTTAAAACAAGCCTGTCCAGAATATTTATGCCTATTTCACCACTATGCTTAATCTAACAATTTTCATTCTGATTCTAGCATAGCTAATCCATATACCAAAAATTCCGACAACTATTTATCCCTATTGATGTAATTTTTTGTTGGAGCTAGTTGTCAAAGTGAATAGAACTCATCCATGCACCACTGCGACGTCTCCCTTTTATTTTTTAGAAATTCAAAGTAAAACTTCACACTTAGCTTTGTTGATTGTTTGAAGACAAGTATCATAAACTTGAGTAGATATCGCCAGAAAAAAACAGAAATGACGACGTGCCACACGTTTCGGGTTTATTTCAAAAGTTCTTTCAACCCTGCTTCAGGTCCATCGAGTACTGGCTAATCCAAAGCTTTTTATTTCTAAAACATAAAAGGGAGAAGTCGCAGTGGTGCATGGATGAGTTCTATTCACTTTGACGACTAGCTCAGACAAAAAATTACATCAATAGGGATAAATAGTTGTCGGAATCTTTGGTATATGGATTATTATGTGATTCTGATAGGTTTCTGATTTTCTGGATTCTAGCATAGCTAAAGCATTATATGTAACATTTCTCTGAAAGACTTAGAGAAAGATGGTATAGAACCAGGAAATTCAGAGTTCAAATCCCACTACCACTCCTTGTGATTTATTTTATTTATTTATTTATTTGCACATATTTTTATACCACCCCTTCCAGAGATCAGGGGTGGTTTACATCATAACAGGTTAAACTAAAATGATTACGTGGAACATTGATAAGAACTTTATATATAGAACAAAGAACAAGGTAGTTGAGGTTTCGCCTCAAACTATTTACATAGAGTGGTACTAAGAGTGGCCACTTTTAACTATTTACAGAGCAATTTTACAGGAGTATCGGGTTGGTATACTTCTTAAGGGTACCAAGTCCTGGGCAAGTCACTCAATCCTCCATTCCCTCAGGTACAGATTTAGATTATAAACTCTATGGGGATAAAACATTAAATGCTATACTTGAATGTAACACACCTTGAGCTATTACTGAAAAAAGCGTGAGTTAAATCCAAAATTCCTTCTCTTCCCCTTTTCCATTTAGTCTATGCAGTTTCTAGGAAGGTGCATTGGATAGTGCACCTTAAAGAAAATTTAGTGTGTGCTAAATTGATTTAAGGTACACTAACCTACAAATTAACACACATTAAGTTGATAAGTATACGTTAAAATGCTATTTCACACATTTAAAAAATTATATTAAAGTAATGTGGGAAAAAAACTGAAAAAATTGGGAAATTTTGGAAAACAATGAACCAATTTTTTTTTTTTTACTCCTGCACATTCCTAGCAGTTTCCTTCCTGTCGGAATAACACAAACTCCATTTGATCTCTGGTATTCTCTGCATGTCCCATCTGAGCGTCAGCTTAGTATCGGACTACGTATTTCTCAAACTTTTAATGTAAAACTTAAGAGTCCTTTCCACCCACAGGCTCTCTGCCTCATCTGATCCCACCTAGAACCCACCTTGTTTAGTTTTTCCCTACGGAGATATCCGTAATCAGATGAGTTCTTGAAACTTTTCCAGATCCTATCATCATACTTAATGATGCTTCCTCAGTTTTATCCCACCTGCTTTAAACCTGTTCAATCATGGCTTTGCTGCCTTAATTGAAAGCTTTATTTATTTTCATTGTATGTCCTCTCTGTGTGTCTTGAATAGATTTTTGCTCCAAGCAGCCTCAAAAAGGAGGGACTTTTTGTGTTTCTGTAGAACACAGCTACTATCTGGTATATGGTATACAAAAAATGACAATAATCTCACAACTAAAGATAATCTTACTTATCCCAGGCTGTTTTGAACTCTATTACTATTGCTGGCTCTATCTCTTCCACTGGAAGGCTGTTCTATGCATCAACCACCCTTTGATCTCTGTACTACATACAGTATATAACTGTAAGAGATGGTGTAGTCTTGTGGTTAATGCTTCATAGTAAGAGTTAGGAGAAGTCCTGAGGTACAAGTTCAAATGTCTCCTACCACTCACTCACATTGACCTGGGGCCAGTCACTTTATCTGCATGTGTCTTGGTTTGCCCAGCTAGTAATAGCTTTATTCCTTTTCTTCTCATCTCCCATTTGAAGCAGTCTAGTATGAATGCAGAAATATACTATAACCTCATGACCCCTCCCTTTCTCTCCCCACCTCCCAATACCTCAGAAAAAAATCCAGGGCCTAGTTTGAGAAAGCAAATAAATAAGAGAACCGAAAATTAATATATGGAAGTAGGAAGGGTCCTAGTGTTAGCCAGGAGAGTGAATGTGGATATGCATGAATACTGTAAACAGTCTTGGTAGATACAGAATATTACAATTTTTTTTGTTGTTGGGGGAAACAGGATTTCCTCGAATTGCTTTCAGAATAGTCCTGAAAAGGGAGACACGCAAGAGACTGTAACTGCTTGTAATGCTGTCTCTATTCACAGATCACATGCCTGCATTCATAGCTTGCCTTGCAGGGTTACTTCCTGTTACAGAGCAGTTAGTAATATTCATAGAGATAACTATGAGTTTCTTGGCATTGTTTCTTTTCTCTCAGCATTAAATAAACGCCTCTGGGCGTGGATCACCAGAGAGAAAGAGAAAACAGTACCCCTGAATCAGTGTGACACAGGCTTGTACCTGTGAAGGAGGAAGTTTACAGCTGCAATCTCTCCATCTTGCAGAGTAACTGCATGACTCACTATTACTTTACTGGGCCACCCTTTCACGCTTCTAGTACTTGTTGAAATAGCTTTGCATTGAAGATAAAAATACTTCAGGGGGTGTCTAAGTAGCTGTCTGATTGCCATATATGCTGCTAAATGCATGCAACTGGAAAGACCAGTGTAAGCCAGACATCTGTTCCTGTGCTGGAAATCTCTGTAGGAGTTTTCTGTCAGTCAGACTACATATAACGAGAGGATGAAATCAAAGCAAACTTAAATATCTTTTATACTTCAATAAATTGAGGGGGGTTGACCTGCACGGAGCGGCAGTTAGAACCACTCTAGCCACCTTACTGGGCAGACTAGATGGACCATACTAGTATTTATCTGTCATCATATGCTATGTTACTATATTTGTCACTTTAAAGAGAAAGGTTAGTCTCAGGTTTTTATAAAAGGTTGAATACATTTTATTTATATCGTTGCATAGCATCAATCAAACATGGAGGAGATGTGAAATGGTTAGATCACTGAACTAAGAAACAGAAAAAATGTTTTGGCTCAGCCTTTTAATGTGACCTTGTGAAAATTTGTGTCTCCATGTTTCTGTTTTCCTGTCTGCAGTTGGGTAATGGTGGTAACACTCCTGAAGATGTTTGTGCAGTCTGGGCTTTAGGAATATATGATCAGACCATCTAGTTTAGAGATGACTGCATGCATGGTTCTGAACCCCTGAATCACAGAATGTGTCAGAATCCCATTTAGATGAAAGGTTTTATGTAAATCCAAATTAGTATTATCTTCTTAGTCTACATGCCCATACATTACAGGACATGTATTTGTGGTAGTCTGAAAATTACATTCACTTGTAGCATCACACACTCTGATCTCCAGTACATATAAATCTATGCTAAGAAGACTCGCACCCTATATCTAGTGGGTGCTGACATTTGGAAAACTTCAGTCTGTACTTCTCATCCACTTTAGGGTTGGCTGGACCTGCCTCTTGATTTACCTCTGTGACTGCTTGGCTTCAGTAGTGTGGCTCTCAAATGATTGTCTTATCACGTTATTTTATAAGTATCATTAGTTATACTTATAAATTAATTGAAGTTACCTGCTACTTTAAAAAATGTAAAGTAAATAATTACAAAAAATTATTTTAGAAGTTAGATTTGTTGGAAAATAAGGTATATAACCTGAATGTAATAAACTGTGCCAATCTTAGCACACTGGTTTACTTCAGGTTTAGAAAAGATTTTCTGAATGCTAAGCAATATTCCTGCGAAGGTGCGCAGGAGTCCTCCACTGGCACTGCTGCCAGTGGAGGAAGGTGCTGTGATATTACATTTTTAGTCGCAACTAAAAGCACAATATCACAGCACTTCCCCCCTACTGGTAGCAGGGTGGGCTGAGGACTCCCTCGCACCTTCTTGAGAAGGTTGATGCTAAGTTGACTTCTGATGTAGCAAGGATTATAGCCCACTGAAAATCTGCACAAAGCGGGAAATAATGCTCTGTAATAATCTTATTTCAGTGAGCACAGAAATGCATGCTAATGAGCTGCATAAGGAAGCATGTTAGTGCTTTTTATTTTACTTCAAAATTAGTGCAGAATCTTTATTTTATCCTTACAGATGAAGCCAAGTGTTAGTAAATTTGAGAGACTGAGAGAATGCGTCACATACCATGGATTAGGAGTGAGGTTCATTACTGTCAGGTATGCACAAATCTAACCTATCTGAAGAAATTCCCCCCCCCCCCCGAAGTAAATATTTTAACAAGTTATAAGGTCAGAGATGAAAAGCAGCACTGTTCAGGCTGTTGATTGACAGGAAACACACAAAAATAGGATACGGTGGCCTGGCATGCTGCCAGAAACGTAGCCGGTAGTCCTGTTGTACCCCCACATCACCCAAGGACAGGGCCAGATACCCTCATGTGTTCCCGCCTCCAGGGCTATCCCTACCACTAGGCAAACACCTAGGGTGGCGGCTTCTGGGGTTGGCAAAGAGCAAGCCTTTCAAAGCTAAATAGGTTCTGATAGCCTGGAGAGACATAAGGCTTAAGGTTTGCCTAGGGCACTAACACTTTGAAACAACTCGGGGGCCTGCCCTGCCCATCTCATCAGAAATAGGACCAGATGTCCACACCACCCAAAGGTGGCCTGGTGTTCTACCTATTCCAGAGACATGGTCAGGTGCTCTAGTGCGCCCTTATACCACCAAGAGAGGCTGATAGATGTTTCCAGATTTTCCCATCCAGGCCTCTCTGGAAGCTATATCACAGAATATGGAGGCCTTCTAAAATAGCTCAATATATGCACAAACCTCAAAGCACCTGGTACAGCAAACTGCAAGTAAAAATAAACCAGTGCATGAAAAGTACCAACATTAGATAAACAAGGCACCAAAACCTCTCAAAAAGAACACCTGAGTGGAGAAAAAGACCTCAGTGTAAAGTGTAACCAAGCCGGCGCAATAGCCCTATGTCAGCGTAGTTAGACCAACACACGTCACATACTACGCGACTGTACCATCATAGGTCTAAAAAAACACCACTTATACATAACATACAGCAATCTGTGCAATAATCATAAGATCACACTTAGTGGAGCATGGCATAACATCACACTTAGCTGAAGTATGGCAATTGTATTATGTAGCGCAGTCCATTCAAAAACAATGGCCATCCTTCAACGCCAGGCATTTTGCCAAAAGGCTGCATCATGGAGAAGGACACCAGAGCGCATACACCAAAACACTCTGCAGCAACCAACACTAATGAATACAGCACAGAACTTACACAAGAGAATTATTTGTGCCAATATAACAACAGAAATACAGCACATTACCAAACCTTTAAAAAACTTAAAACGTCTCAAAATTACTCACACAGCCATGAAAGCCAATATCAGTGCCTTCCATCTGGATCTAAAATCTGCCTTGGCCATGCTGCAACAGGATTTGATGGAGCTTGGGGGTCGGGAAATGGAGGTGGAGGAGCATGTGGAACACCACGCGACTGAACTGAAGGAGATAACGTGGGGATGGGAGAGCTTGTGGCAGGGCCAGGAGCAATTACATGAAAAGCTGGAGGATTTGGAAGATCGGGTCCGCCACTGCAACCTGAGAGTGCAAGATGTGCCAGAAGGAGAGGGATATAAGGAATGTGTGGCAGCAATGAAATTGTTGCTTGCACATATACTTGAGCTCAACAAGGCAAGCAAGGCGGATACCCATCCCCCTGTGAGTACTGAACGGGCCCATCAAAGCCTTGGGTGGTATGAGAAAATACGCCCAGGGATACTGTGGTATGTCTGACCTCTTTCTCCATTAAAGAGAAACTATTGAACATTGCCTGCAAGTTTGGCCGCATCAGATAGCAAGAAAATGAGGTTGAATTGTTCCATGATCTATCTCAGGGGACTCTGATGCATTGCCACATGCTTTGCGAAGTGACATCTTACATGTGGAAGTCAAGGATCTGCTATCGGTGGCTCTTCCATTTGGCTTGCTGTTCACTGCATGGGGGTCTTCACAGAAGGTGAAGACTGAGGAGGAAGCATGGCAAGCCTTGCAGGACATGGGATGTGAAGATTTACCCCCCCCCAGACAACCCAACAACCGAGCTCTGGACTGGGATTGGTGGTGAAAACAGCGGCCTCTAAGTGAAACACTTGTCACAGGGGACTCAGCCTGCGTGCACATCTGGAGCAGACACTTGATCGAACTCAGGACAAAGAAGGATCTTGAAGTTCCCAGATGAATGAACATTGGGGCAGGGAGTACTAAATCTGGAAAGGCGTGGGTGGGGTTAGTAGAGGGAGGTGGGTGGGTTGATGGGGGAAGATGGAGGAGGGGGGAGTTCTGGTTGTGTAATGTGCATTGGAGGGGGATGGTAAGTAGGGGGGTTAGGAAAGCATTGTAAAAGGGGGTGGTGCATGGATGAGCATGGGGATTTTGAGGGCTGGAAGGCGGCTGGGAGTATGAGTGCAGGGCATGATGGACGGGGGGAGCTGAGGGTGCCAGCATACTACCAGGGAAAGGGTGGCTCCTAGAGGGGGGAGCTGACAACAGGAGGGAGGGGAGGGGTGCGGCGAGGAGGAGAGCCTGATGGGGGAGAAGATGTAAGGGGTGAAACCACAACATGTTGCGCATTGGTACTCTGTTAGGGAGTCAAATTCCCCCAACAAATGACGGCGCCTATTCTGGGAGCTAGAGGGGTATCAATGGGACTTTGTGTTACTTCAGGAAACTCACCTGAGGGTCAGAGATGAGGGGCAGTTGCATCATTGCCTTTTTCCGGAATGGTTCTTTTTGGTGCCCCCGGGTGGAGGGAAAAGAGGGGGGGTGTGCTTTTGATTAGGCAGGGTGTGAATTTTCAGATAGAAGGTTTCTTTACTGAAAAAGAAGGGCGGGGGTTAGGGGACAGTTAGGGGGATCCGATTACAGTGGTGTGTATATATGGGCCAGATGGCCCCCAGAGGACCTTTAGGAGGGGGGTTGAAGACCTGTAAGAGGGTCAAGTCAAGGGGAAATTGATACCAGGGGGGGGGGATTTTAATCTAGCCCTCCAACCAGCACAGGACGGGAGTTCCAAGGTAAGTGATGAGGGGTGAAGTAATCATTGGGTGGTGAGGCGGATAATGAGGTTTCACTTGGTAGACATTTGGAGTGAGGCTAATCCGCGGTGCAGGAATTATTCCTTTTACTCGGGGGTTTATGACAGCTTTAGCAGGATCAATGTGATCCTGATGGACAGGTTATGGGCAATGGATGTGGAAGAGGTGGAGATTGGCCCCGACATGGTCCAATCACAGTCCGGTTTGGGTGGTTTTAGGGACCCGAGGAATGGGTCCCTAAAACCACCCAACGAGAGCCTCCTGAAGAAAAAAGAGGTGGTAGTGGATGTTAAAGCACATATGATTTATTTATTTATGTGTTCTTTATACCGCTATTTCTGGTCATCATAGTGGTTTACATTTGAACAACAGGTACATAAAATAGGTTAACAATAAAACTAGTGTTATAACATAATATAACTTACATATTCAACTGAGTTAACTTATTTACATATTTACATTTTTTTAATGACATTTTTAATGACCGCTTGTTTTTTAGATTAGATTAGAGAATATATCCAGTTGAATGATAAGGGGGAGGTGTGAACGGCCATGGTCTGGGAAGGCCTGAAAGCAGTTGCGTGGGGGAGGTTTATTATGTGGGCATCGCACTATAAGAAACATCGCCTTCACAGGAAGAAACAAATATCTGTGGAGCTTAAAGATCCATTATTAGAATACCGGAGAACTGAGGCGAAGAGCGCCTGGAAAAATGTGGGACTCCTGCGAGTGGAATTGCAGGACTTGCATGCAGACCAGATAAGAACATAAGATATGCCATACTGGGTCAGACCAAGGTCCATCAAGCATAGTATCCTGTTTCTAACAGTGGCCAATCTAGGTCATACATACCTAGCAGTTTCCCCAAAAGACACAGGTTCCACAATGCTTCAATCTGCAGTGGGTACAGCAAATTTACTATGAATGGGAGAATAGGACTAGTAGGGCCCTAGCTCAGAAACCTAGGTGACAGGTGATTAAGTCCACTATCCAGCGGCTGCAATGGTGTGATGGGAGCATAAGTTCACAGGAAAATAAGATTCGGGAGCAATTTACTGCTTTTTATAGACCTCTACACTGAGCAGGGGGGGATTGGGGAGGAGGGGGTACAACAGTATCTGGAGGGGATGGAGGAGGGAGCAGTAGAGCTCTTACAGCAGGCCATTGACAGTGGGGAAATAAAGGGGGCAATTAAAGACCTTCCCCCAGGGAAGGCCCCAGGTTGGACGGTCTGGCAGGGTCCTTCTATAAACTCTGTAAGGAAAAGGTCAGTGACCTACTGGCAAGAGTGTTCAGTGGGGTACTAGAGGAAGGGGAGTAACCTTCTGTAGGAGATGCTCACTGCCAGTATCACTTTGATCCACAAGGAAGGGAAGGACGCCTTGCTGATCTCCCTCATTAATGTGGATGTTAAAGTCTTAGCAAAGATTTTGGCAGCCCAGTTGGCCCCCTGGATGAGTCAGTTCGTTCAGCTGGATCAGACAGGCTTCATCACAGGGCGGCAAGCCACAGATAGTATCCATCGGGTGGTGGAGCTAATTTGAGCAGTGGCAGGAGGCTGGGAGGAGGTCATGTTCCTCTCAATCGATGCCAAGAAGGCCTTTGATAGGGTGCATTGGCCTTTTTTATTTGTGACAATGGGGAAAATGGGATTCGGGGCTAATTTTCTGGGATCGATTATGGGGGTTGAATAGGGAACCACGGGCTAGAGTCAAGGTGAATGGCTGCTACTTCGAGGAATTTGCCCTGAGCTGGGGGACACGACAGGGGTGCCCCATGTCACCTTTTCTCGTC
Organism: Ichthyophis bannanicus; assembly: GCA_033557465.1. Classification (NCBI taxonomy): domain Eukaryota; kingdom Metazoa; phylum Chordata; class Amphibia; order Gymnophiona; family Ichthyophiidae; genus Ichthyophis; species Ichthyophis bannanicus. Next base: position 1,769,739,509 of record CM066031.1, read on the forward strand.
GCCTTGGCAATGGAACCCTTGGCCCATGCGATTCGGGACAATAAGGGGAGTTGAGAGAGGAGGGAGTCAGCATACAGTGTCCTTGTTTGCTAACAATGTGCATGTCTGTCTAGCGGATCCAGAGCAGTCGCTGCCTGAATTGGTAAGTGAGCTGGAGAGGTAGAGAGGGGTTTCCTTTTTTAAAATCAATATGGAAAAGACAGAGGCGCTGAATGTTTCTGTAACACCGGAGGTGGAAATTGCACTTAAGAGCGGGTTCCCTATTGGTGGGTGCATGGCTGTATAAGGTATTTGGGGGTACAAATTCCAGCTTCCCCAGGGGAGTTATACCAAGTTAATTGCCCCAAGCTGTTTAGGTCCATAGGAGTTGAGCTAGAGGGCTGGATGAAGATGGAAATAGAAACATAGAAATATGACGACAGAAAAAGACCACATGGCCTATCTAGTCTGTCCTTCCATATCAACAACTACAACAGTCCCCTTTTTACCTTTAGAGATCCTCTGTGTTTGTCCCATGCTTTTTTGATGATAGCTAGATCTGAATCTGTCTGCTGAGCTGTTTTTGTCCTGAGGGTTTATATCTTGATCTGGTAAATATCTACTGGAGACAGCATCATCATTTGTATTCTCCAATATGAAGAAAGAATTGTAATTATAACCTTTCTGCTGAGTGGCAGTAAAATTGTTAGCTTGGCTATATTCTGTGTAGTCTGCTGCTTTTTCTGATGACAAGCAGTACCACAGAACAATGGACATAGATCAAATGACTGACCCATGTCAGCACAGAGAATGCTACCAGAATTTTCTGGGAGAGCTTTCTAAGTATGCATAGTGATTTCTTGCACACTGCCAGAACTGTAGCTACTCAGTTTTTAGCACATACCTCCCTCACAACACCCCTTTCCTGCCCCCATCTAGCTTTCCCATACAACGTGCGTGGAAGTTAGTCTCGGTCGGAAGAGGGCCCTAATAGCGGGGATGGACATCCCAATGGGAAATCCATCCCCGCTATTCGTGTCTCGGAATGACCCCCTATAATGGTTACACCACTGTCTTGGTAACCAAGAAACCAGGGTTTGATTCCCACTAGCACTCATTGTTGCCTTGGGCAAGTCACTTAACCCTCCATTGCCTTTGAAGAAAGGCCTGGCAATCTACTTCTGATCACACTGCCAAGAAAACCCAGGAGCGGCTAGATCACCAGGAGTCAGCATTGACTCAAAGCATGCATTGCATTGCAACCCTTAGCTTAGAGGTCCCATTTGTGTGGCCCATTGTAAACTTGCTTATCTGTAGTAGAAGTTCTCTGATGATAGTAGCCTCATAACTCACCCACCTCCCTTTGGTGAGTATTTTCATCTGCTTTCCTTTTAAGTTTAGCCAACCGATAACTCAGCAACTGAAGGTCTGGTGATGCATGGGAAACCACTGCACATGGCTGGAAAATGTTTCTCTCTAGATATATGTATTTTCGAGCCATATTATAAATTATAGTGGGACCATTCAGACTTTATCTTGAGGCTTTTTTTTCTCAGAGGTCTATCTCCATCTAGTCCACTTTAATAAATCTGTTAAAATCTATTGTATCAGTGCTATATATACAGAGACCAGTTCAAACCTGTGCGTCCCCAGACCATCTGGACATCCAGACAGCCCGGGGATGCTCCTGATTCTGCTCCTGCATGGGCTAGACGGCCACGCTGGAGTAGAATCGCAGCATAGTGGCTGGATGTCTGGGACGTGCCCCGATTCAAGCATCCCGGATGTCCAACCACATCCCTGGCTAGCTCAGCCTGGCTCCTGCATGGAGTTGCAGTGCCATTGCATCATGTTGCCATGGCACCGCATCCATTCAGGTGCCGCGTTCCTGGCAGCAACAGCAGACTCTTCGTTCCCTGCAGCCCAATCCTCGATCAGGCCTTCCATGGCCAGGGTCAGGCTGCGGGGCACCCCCTGAACCCCCTTACCTGTTTTTTGTGCCCTGGCTTCGACATCCCCCGATGTCCAAGGGGACTTATTCCACCTCCGAAGTGGAATAAGTTCCCCGTTTAAATGGCCGACCCTGGATGTACAGGGCCGACCTCAGAATCGGCCTGGGATCATGGTGCCGCCCACTGCCTGCCCTCGCTTCACCTCAGGCCCACTTCCTCCCGCCTACGAACAGAGCTCCCCGCACAACCCTGTTCTACGTGCAGGGAGCCCTGTTTCCTGCATTGCGATCCAGGCATTTAGCAGGTCTGCATGTCCGGATCAGATGTCCAAACCTGCTAAAAGTGGTTCAAAATCTACCCCACAGTGTTTAAACATTTCATACCAACTTTTTAAAAATTTGTATATTCAAAATCCTTACAAAATCACTACCTTATGATATAAATATACTCCCATGCAATATAATCTTCTAAATATACATCTGTTTAAAATTATATCGTATCTATTTGTCTATATTCATTACAGTTTGGGCCCGATTCTAACCCTGATGTAGATCCCCTCTGTATGTCCAGTCTGAACCAAATGTACAGAGGGGATTGCGATTCTGATCCCGCAGGCACATCTAACCCCATGGGATCAGAATCGTGAACAGTCCTGCATGTGCAGGACTGTCCCTGGCTAACTCAGTCAGGGTTTTTAAATGGAGCCACAGTGCCATGGCATCATTTTGCCATGGCACCGCGGCTCCATTTAAAGGCCGTGATGCCAGCCACCTGAAAAAGGGGTTTATTCCCCGCAGCCCGACCCCCGATCTGGCCTCCTAAGGCCAGGGTTGGGCTGCGGGGAATGTCTCCTGGCCCCCCCTCCCCCGCCCCATACACATTCCAGACAATTCAAAAAAACACGATCAGGGAAGTTATTCCGCCTGAGAGGTGGAATAACTTCCCCGAACATGTCGCCGGCCCTGGATGTACAGGGCTGACATTAGAATTGGTCCTGGATGTTCAGGGCTGACGACCGCCCACTGCACTCCCAGATTCCACCCCCGGGCCTCCCATTCCCCGCCCCCGTCTAACTTCCCTGCACAACCTGTGGGGAAGTTATTTGTGGCTTAGACTAACCCTCTATCCATCCAACATGTTTCAAATCCATTAATTCCTCATCAGGGTCATGAACTTTCTCACAAATAGTCTACCATTCTTAAACTCACTGAATATTCTTCTGGCATGGCTATATGCTGCTACGGTGCATAGCCATTGCTGCCGATCTTTAACTCCAGATATTCAATGCCAGGGTCATATGCGGCCCCATCATTGAATATCTGGGGCCACCGCACAGCCCACAAACCTGCAGAAACTAACCAGGCAACTTTTACTGCGCCTTTCTTTTATCCGTGAGTGCTAACCAGGCAGCGGTGCAATATCGCTACTGCCTGGTTAGCGACTAGTGCCATCCCTGGAATGTCCACGACATCCCCCGATGCTAAGCGGTTAGCATCAGGGTGTGTAGTGGAGATAATCTGGGATATTCCGCGGCACTAACTGTATTAGTGCCACGGAATATCCCTCTAAGCAGCATTTACATGTTTTACAGGTCTGTAAACCATGTAAATGCCTTTGAATATCGGGCCCACTCTTCCTAGCAAGCTCAGGAAGCATCTTCCAGACCAATAAGAACATCAGCTACAAATAAACAGTTTGCCTGATATGTGACCATTTGTGTTAGTGCTCTTGGGTTCTTTTTGGTTTGTCTTCTGGGATTTTTTTTCTTAAAAGCTTTGCAGATACCAGGTGCAGCGGCAGTACAAATTATCTTACCATTTATACAGTTTCTCATAAAAGAGCTATGTTTTTTGGATCTAGATGCACAGGTATGTGACCACCCTGATGAACAATAGAAAATTGTTTACATACTAAATAGGCGGTGTTGACTGATTATGGAATTTAATTGCATCATCCACTGTGCATCATAGTTCACAGTCAAAATGGCAAATAGGACACAGATCATAACTGTAGTTACAGATAACAGCATAATATGTGTGTGTCTAATGGGACATATCAAATGAAAATTCAGATTTAAGTGTTATTCTTGCTCTTAATGTAGTTTGGAAAGCTTTTTGCATAGCTCAGAATTTAATCTGATAATAAATATTGTTCCAGGGCTTCCCAAACCTGTCCTGGGAACCAGAACTTGCCCAAGAATACCTGGCACCCTAGATGAACCATCAGCTATTCACGCCTCATCTCCTCAGAATGGCTCAGGGTCTTATACCCCTCCCCAAGATAGCCCAGGGTCCTGCATACTTCTCCCTCTTCGGGGTGGCCTAGGCTTCCTCCTACCCCCCCCCCCCCATAGTCCAGCTCATCACCTAGCCCCTGTAGTCCAGCATAACCCCTTCCCTTGCCCCCACTTGTCCAGCATCTTTATATTCTCTTCCCTAACCCCCTGCCCCAGGTGTCCAGCATCTCTCCTTCCCTTCCCCCTTGCCCAAGTGTCCGGAAAGACAGTGACAGACCTAGGGGGGGGGGGGGGAGCGTGGCTGGGCAGCACCACCACCCTGACCCCACCACATCCCGCAAAGGCAGCAATAAAGCAAACTGTTGTCGGCACAACAGTTGTCCTTAAGCACTCTTGCACGTACTCGTGGCCTCCTCTCATGCAAACTTCCTGTCAAAGGGGGAGGGAGCAGCAGGCCTCAGACATGGGTGCTTAAACATCTACCCCTATGCTCACAGCAGTTTGGTCTGCTGCTGTCTTTGCAGGATGTGAAAGGGCCGTGATGCCCCCCCTTCCCTCCCCCCCCCCCATGGTCTAGTAGCTAGTAGATGGGCTGGCCCTGCTGGGAACTCCACAGCCAGTCAAGAAGTTGTTGGGGGGGGGTTGTTTGTGTTTTGGCATATCCACAATGACTATCCATGAGATAAATTTGAATGTACAGGGTCTCCAATATGCAGCTTGTCAGACGGGTGCCTGGGTGAGAATGTTCACAGTCTTGGCAAAGGCATATATCAATATGATTTGCAAGGGATTGTGGGAAATGCAGTCCATTCACACCAGACACAGCCGCTCACAATAATTAGTTGTGCTTGAGTGTAAAGCCAATAAGAGATTTATTTATGGGGTTATTTCTCCCAACACAGATATGCTTGGTAGCACATAAAACAGGATACTTGCTTTCAGTGTTAAACTTAGAAAAACAAAAACAGGAAAACAACAGCTGAACGTGTCAGGCAATCAAAGCAAAAGAATAAAGACCTGGTTGGTAATAAACTGGTCTTTTCTGTAGGCTCTAGCTAATATTTTCTTAGCAGTGCTTTAATCAAGAAACAAAACCCACAAAGTGGGGAAAAACTGTTCTTTTCAGGTTAACTTCTTATATCTTCACACATAGACTCAGAAGTGATTTCCTCAGAGCTCACAAGCAATTAGGTAAGGCTCAATTGCTAGCAGTTACCCAACTGAAACCCCTTAGCTGGCTTGCTTTCCACTGCGTGGCTCAAATTCTACTCAGGAGCTTTCCTGAGTAGATTAAAGAACAAGTTTGTATTTCTTTGTGATGGTTGTTGTACTTTGTAACAGCAAATTACCAAAGGAGTTTAGACAGAGAGCAATCCATGTATTCACAGCCTGCATCTGCAACCCCTCCCCCTTCTTCAACAATCATGGGTTCAATATCATGGATTGGTACAGAGGAATTTCTCAATGGAGCACTCTCAGGAGAATACTTGTTTCCCTGCTGTCTTTCAAGGGTATAGCTAGGGCATAGATCAGTGTTCATACCTGAGCTTCCATTGCTGTTAGAGTTCCTCTCTAAATAGCCTGGCCAGTATGTAGTCCAGTTCTTATGTCCAGCCTTCCAATCCAGATCCCTGGACACTGGGTCTCTCTTCACATACCTTCTGGCACGGGTCTTAGGGTCCCTTCCAAGTGCAGTCGTCTCCCTCACAGGTACCGTCTGGAGATTCCTAGCTCTGCAGCACCATTCCTCTGGCTTTCCCCAGTCCAATGGTGTATGCTGGCCTTTTGAATGTCTCCCAGTATACGTACTGCTCTGGACTCCTTTAGACCCCCCAAATGCTTTTCTCTTCTTTCTTCCAAAGGGTTTCTTGCCTCCAGATGATGAAGCTGTCCAAGATCATGAAGATGATTCTCTGTAGAATAAACTCTACCTTTATTCTGCTTAGATGAGTGCTCCACCCTAGCACAGCACAGCGCAGCTGTGCTGAATCAGGCCCTGCCCTTTGAGATGAGTGCTTAGGGATTACCTCATAGCCCTCCTGATTGAACACACGTTTCCCCACTTCAGCTCCTCTAATGGCTGTTGGAAACCTGGTGCATTCTGGGACTGGTAGTCTTTTATGGAAATATTCTGTTTTCTCATTTCTACCAGAACTGACAGGTTGCTTGTTCAGAGTCACTTCACCTTTACTATAGCTCCTTCCCGAGCTATGATAAGCTTCCTTATCACAAGCTTTATTGTAAACATACTCATCAACAATATCTTGAAACTCCAACTGGCTGTGAACTCCCTAGAACTGATTTGGGAAGCCTTGTACTATTCCCATTACAAAGGAACAGCATACTGTACAGAAACATACAAAGACTGCACATAAACTACAGGTAGTAAAGTTGAAAATGAATTGATTTATACTACTACTGTTATTTATTTCTGCAGTGCTTTCAGATGGACACACCACTCTACAGTTTGCACACAAGAATTCCTCCTCTATGAAGCTTTAATTCGGTCATGACACACAGACAATATATTATTATCCGAATTATGCTGTGAAATTGTTTCGAAGAATGCAGACTTGAATATGAAGGGTTATATAATTATGGGAGTTTGACTGAAAGATGATTTCAGTCTTATCAAGTTTAACCCTCCTTAGACTGCACACCTTAGGGGAGGGTATCTGTGGCTACCCAGAGGAATAGAAAAATATCAGTATGTATGAATTTACAGAGTTACTTGTAAGAACTCTTCAGTCTTATGTCTGAAATGCTGATTGAAGTGGCTAATGTTATCTTAATTGAAAGCATACTGCATAACGCACCAACTCAAAATAAAGAATTCCTTTCTGTTCCCAAGCTTCAGCACCATTCCTTCTAATCTCGTGATCCTTTCCTTATGTGAAAAGGAGTATGATCCAAGAATCATGTCTTTTATTAGCATAACATGATCACGATGGATAGATGAGGAGCTTTTATTTTTTTTTTTAGTGCCATCAAGTCAATTTTGACTCATAGCGACCCAGCTACCTCTGGGTTTTCTTGGCAATGTATCACTGGAAGTAGATTGCCAGCCTTTTCTTCTGAGGTAATGGAGGGTAAAGTGACTTGCCCAAGGTCACAAGGAGTGCCAGTGGGAATCGAACCCTTGATCTTCTGGGTACTAGGCAGCTGCTCTAACCACTAGCCTACTCCTCCACTCCTGGAACTATTTAGTCTGCCACATTTTAATTCCCTGACACATTTACGCTTGGAAGAGCAATTTGCATTTCCTTAGTTACCATACATCTTCTATCATGCAAGAACTAAACACTAAAAAAAAAAAATCATTGGTATGATTTAGTGAAATGTAGGAGAGTAATAGAAATGAGGGATGTGCATGGAAAAAAGTTCATTTTTGGATCTTTGTTTTCCTAATTTTCAATCATTTTTTCAGTTCATTTCATTTCACACCTTTGTATTAATTTAAAAAATACCTTAATATGCATTCATTTGTAAGTTAATGTGTATTACATTTTATAAGGCATGCTATCGAACTGAATACACACCGAGTGTACACCCCTAATAGAAATACACTGCACCTGATCAAGAAACCAAATACATCACGCTGTTAAAAATGTAAGAATGAATGTAGGGATCATTCTCCTCTCAAGCCAGTAAATAGGGAAAGTTTTTGACATGACGATTTATATATTGCAACACCTGTCGGCCAAGCTAACAGAACTTAGGGGCACATTTGGGATTGGCGGGCAAGCAGACACCCCATACTTTCTGCGTTCGTTTCTGACAGTGGGGGGGGGAGGGCAGAAAATAAGTCCTCTGCACCTCCCAGTAGAAACACACTGCCTACACAAGTACAGTTTATAGTTAACTGATATTTGATATATTACCTTTCATGTGTCACAACCAAGCGGTGTATAATGAGTTAACAAAAAACACATTGGTATTAGAAAAGAACTCCAATGGCATGATAGGAAGAGAATCAATTAGAGATGTTTCTCATGCGTCACTCATCATTCTGTTGTGGCCAGGCCATTAAATATTCCATAAAGCTTTGGTAAAAAGATAGGGGGGCATATTCAAAAGCATTTATGCGGTTTGCAGACCTGCCGCTGAGAGGGATATTCAGCAGCACTAACCTGTTAGTGCCCCTAAATGTCGCTTCTTAACCAGGTTAAACACCCCAGCACTAGTCCAGGCACTGTATGGAGATGGACCCTCCCTGAGTATTCACCTTATTGGCATCCACTCTGAAGATGCGGATCTTGGTAATCCCACAGATGACACATAACGCCTGACAAAATGAGCCCCTATGTTCACTCCTGGCAAGGAATAATTCAGTAACAGCCTTTCCAGCCTGGTAGTCCTTTCACTCATGGTCAGCCCAAAGGATAACCTTGAGCTATGTGCTCCACCTCCAGCATCCAACATCTCCCTTTCATTTCCTTATATTCCCCCCCCCCCCCCTGCCAAATGTGTCTAGCATCTTCTTTTTCCTTCCTTTCCGTAGCCCTCCCCCAGGTGTCCTCCCTTTCTCCTCCAAGATGGCTAGAATCTCCCTTTCCCTTACTCTCCCCCCCCCCCCCAAGGTGGCTAACATTTCATCTCCCGTTCCCTACAACCTCTGCCAGTTTACCAGCATTTCATCTCACCTTGTTTATCACACACAGGTGGCTAGCATTTCATCTGTCCATCTCCTCCCTTCCCCAAGTTGGCCAGCATCTCCCCTTGTCTTCCCTTCCCACCCCTCAGGTATCCAGCATTCCCCTTCCCTTCTCTACCCCCATTTATTCCAGCACTTCTGCTTTTTTTCCCTTCTCCCCCATGTCCAATGTCTCTCCCATATTATCCCAATCCCTTTCAGGGCTGCTCCACCCTGCTATCACCACCATCCTGCCTGGGCCACCCTGAAGCACTGTACAGCAGTGTTCATGGCATGGTGCATCTGTAGGTGCGTGCTCAGGTTCTGCTGGATCCTACTCCCTCCAGCAGGAAGTTTGCACTGGAAGGGGTGGGACCCAGAAGAGCTTGAGTGCATGCCTAAACACCGCTTTACAGTGTTTGAGTGGCCTGGGCAGAGGTGGGGGGAGGGAGCAAGCCCCGTCTTGCCATGTTGCCCCCTGAACTCTGCTACCTAGACAGTCTAGTCTCCATAGTGGTGGGGCCATCCCTGCTTCCACTGATTCCAGCCTGAAAGTCTACTCTTCTAACACTTACAGCAATTCAGAATAAACTGTAGCGGTATAGAACAAACTTCTTTTTCAACCATTTCGGCCTCTGGTCCTTCTCTATTTCTAGCTGCCCTTTGGATCCTCAGAAGTGGATGTGTGATGGGCTGTCTGACTCTTCCCTTTGAGTCTCAACACAGTCCTAGGACAGGATAGAAAACAGAAGACCACAAACAAAAGTGACCTTATAAGTTTGAGGAACAGGCTCCTCCGAAGACATCTCCCACAGGGAATGTCAGGAGACTCTCAACACTTTTACTCTCTAGCCTCAACATTCAACATCTATAAGGACTCTGATGTCTCTACTAAGGGACACTTTGGGGACATAACAAATTTCTTGTAATTCTTTTTTTAATTTAACCAGTTTCTATCCTGCTTAGTCACTCAGGGTTAAAGTGGTTAACAATTAATATATACAATATCATAGACAAACATAATAACGCAAAAACAACAAAACAAAAGGAAGTGATATGCAAAAAATAAAAATAAATTCAGTTCCATTATCTATAGGTCCATAATTCACATCATTTGTCTCTGTAATATTCAATAAACAGACGTTTTCAATCTCTTCCTACACGCCAGTAGATCTCCACCTGCATGTAAGTCATCTGGTAACAAATTGCATAATCCTGGGGCATAGAGAGTAAAGGCCCTAGCCCATGTGGACTAAGTCCAAATGTTATTTACTGATGGAAGCAGATAAGTATTTTGTGAGCCTGTTGACTGAATACATAATAACTTGGGCATATCATACCCTCCACCCAGTCTGACCGCCCAATCTGACACTCCTATCATGCCCTTAAGACAATAACTACATTGGTCCATATGCACATAGGATTATTTATTCAGTGGATAAAAAGGCCACAGCAACTTTATTCGCATAGAGATGTAAATTTCCTGGAAATTTTGAATTGGGAGAAAATGTGGAGAAATGAAAAGACTTATAAATGTTTGTATATATGTAGTAATATAGTCAAGGCTCCCATTTTCTACACTTATATGGCTGTTAGAAGGGCTGCAAAATCCACCCTTTCCCATGGAATTGCTCGGTTGCAGAATCATTATGGGGAACTGCAGACTGAACCATATGGGGCAGGCAGCAGATGACTGGCAACATGTTTCAATTGCTTCTCATGCTGATCGGAAGGAGGAGGTAAATGGTGCTGCATTGACTGTGCCAGTGACATAATTCAAAGCAGTCAAGCCTGGGTTGGCAGAGAGAGAGAATATGGCTGGCACCGGCAATGCAGCGCTGCTCTCCTCTTCTTGCCACCTGATTATCTCAGGGAGGAAGTGAAGTCATCAAGCCTGGAAAAACTTCACTTTGCCAACAGTACAGCACATAGAAGACATTGTGAATGCCCTGAACACAACCACATCCCCATCAGACCCATGCCCAGTGGAATGGATCAAAGATTCCAAAGAACAACTATCCCAGCACATCCACAAAATTGTAAAGGAGTCCCTGCAACAAGGACACGTGCCACAGGCACTTAAAAAAGCCATGATACGACCTATCTCTAAGGACGCAAGGCTGAGCCCCACGGACCCAAAATCATACCGCCCCATATCAAGTCTACCATTCATATCAAAAGTTATCGAAAAAGTGACATAGCGGCAACTACAGGACTACATTGATCTGCAAGCCCCGTTAGACCCTCAGCAGCATGGATTCAAGCCACAGCACAACGTAGAAACACTATGGAGACCGCTATGGTTTTCGAAAGAAGTAGCTGAAAAAGTGAAGAAAAAGAGGGAGTCCTTCATGAAATACAAGAGATCACAGAGAGAGGAAGACAGGCATCTGTATTTGGAAAAACTTAGAGAAGCTAGCAAAGTAGTCAAGAAGGCAAAGATTCAAAAGGAGGAGGAAATAGCCAATGCAATAAAATGGGGGGATAAGACATTTTTCAGATATATTAGAAGAGGAAGGGCAAAAGTGGTATTGTCAGACTCAAGGGTGCAGGGGAGGAATATGTAGAAGCTGATAAGGATAAAGCGGAATTGCTTAACAAATATTTTTGTTCTGTGTTCACAGATGAAGAACCAGGAGCAGGACCTCAGAAAACACCCACAAATAGGAACAGAAGCAAGGGACATCTTGAACTATTTTCAGAAGACTGTGTTCGTGAGAAACTATCTCAACTTAAAGTAGACAAAGCGATGGGACCGGATGGGATACACCCTAGAATACTGAGGGAACTTGGAGACGTTCTAGCAACTCCACTGACTGACCTTTTCAATGCCTCGTTGGAGTCGGGAGTGGTGCCAAAGGACTGGAGAGAGGCTCATGTGGTGCCTTTACACAAAAGCAGAAGTAAGGATGTGGTAGAAAACTACAGGCCGGTTCGTTTAACTTCGGTGGTGAGTAAATTATTGGAAATGCTGCTGAAAGAGAAAATAGTGAGGTTTCTGGAGTCCAGCGGATTACAGGATCCAAGGCAGCATGGATTCACCAGAGGCGGGTCTTGTCAGACAAATCTGATTGATTTCTTTGACTGGGTGACCAGGGAGTTGGACCGAGGGAGAGCTCTAGATGTGGTGTATTTAGATTTCAGTAAAGCCTTTGACACTGTTCCTCACAGGCGACTTATAAACAAACTGAGCACCCTAGGGATGGACCCTAAAGTTACTGCTTGGGTTAGAAATTGGTTGGGTGGGAGGCGACAAAGAGTACAAGTAAATGGAGCTCACTCTGAGGAGAAGGATGTTACCAGTGGTGTGCCCCAGGGATCTGTCCTTGGTCCGATTCTTTTTAACATCTTTGTTAGTGATATAGCGGAAGGGCTGTCGGGTAAGGTTTGCCTCTTTGCGGATGATACCAAAATCTGCAATAGAGTAGACACCCAGGAAGGTGTAGAAAACATGAGGAGGGATCTAGCTAAGCTTGAAGAATGGTCTAGAATTTGGCAGCTGGGATTTAATGTTAAAAAATGTAAGGTCATGCATTTGGGCTGCAGCAATCCAAGGGAGCAATATAGTATAGGGGGTGAAGTACTTTTGTCCACTAAAGAAGAGCGGGACCTAGGCGTGGTTGTGTCTGATAATCTTAAAGTAGCTAAACAGGTAGAAAAGGCGACGGCAAAAGCTAGAAGGATGCTTGGGTGCATACGGAGAGGAATGGCTAGCAGAAAAAGAGGAGGTGATAATGCCTCTGTATAAGTCTTTGGTGCGACCTCATTTGGAGTATGGTGTGCAATTCTGGAGACCGCACCTTCAAAAGGATGTGAACAGGATGGAGTCGGTGCAGAGGGTGGCTACTAAAATGATTAGTGGTCTTCATTATAAAGCATATGAGGACAGACTGAAGGATCTTAATATGTACACCTTAGAGGAAAGGCGGCATAGAGGTGATATGATTGAGATGTTTAAATATCTCCGTGGCATAAATGTTTAGGGAGAGAGCCTCTTTCAATTGAAAGCAAGTTCTGCTACAAGGGGACATGGGATGAGGGTGAAGGGAGATAGATTCAGGAGTGATATGCGGAAATATTTCTTTACGTAAAGAGTAGTGGATCCGTGGAATCGTCTCCCAGTGGAGGTGGTAGAGACGAGGACAGTAACTGAATTCAAAAAAGCATGGCACAAACACAGAGGATCTCTAAAGGTAAAAAGGGGACTGTTGTAGTTGTTGATATGGAAGGACAGACTAGATAGGCCATGTGGTCTTTTTCTGTCGTCATATTTCTATGTTTCTGTGTTTACTCACATCCCTTTTTGACAATCTGCTGAAGGGACTAGACAATATAAAAAATGGATTTTTGCTAGTATTCTTAGATATCTCAGCGGCATTCGACACAGTCTCCCACACAATAATGCTAAACCGATTACAGGAGATCAGGCTATGCAACAATACAATAAAATGGTTCACATCTTATTTAAGTAACAGAACGCAGCAAGTCAAATGCGTCCAAAGAAAATCATCACAGTTCCTATCAACCAAGGAATACCACAAGGATCAGCGCTCTCATCCATTCTATTCAACATCTACATCCAACCAATCTGTAGCATCTTCAAATGCCACATGTTACAATATCACATCTATGCTGATGACATTATGATGTTTGCTCCAATAGACACACTAGTTCCTGATATGGTCCCCATGACTCGTTGCCTCGAGGATATGAACAACTGGCTCGCAGATAGCAACCTGAAAGTCAACTTTGACAAAACAGAAGCAGTGATCATAACCAGGAATCCCAATTTTAACCCACCTCAAGCCATCAGCATCCTCAACCAAACAATACCAATAAAGGATGAGGTGAAATACTTAGGTGTCACCCTGGGCAGGAATTTAAACCTTCAATCACATATAAGCAAAGCTGCTGCAAAGGCATACCAACAATTGAAGCTCAACCAGAGACTCAAACCGATCCTCAGCCAGGACCATTTCTGCACTGTATGCCAGGCAGTCATCACCCCAATACTGGACTACGGAAACTCTTTATTTCAAGGACTGCCTAAGCAGGCTACCCATCCACTCCAGCTAGTACAGAACACTGCAGCCCGAATCATAACCGGCACAGCCAAGCATGAACACATTACAGCTATACTTCGGAAACTGCACTGGCTACCAATATCTGCATGGGCAAGATAAAAAATGACCATAAACATATTCAAGATCATACACCTATGCACAGCAGATGTCCTCCACAGTTTGCTAACCAGGGACGCAATCAACCGACCCAGACAAACCAACAGCAGTAATAGACTCCGCACACCTGCTGGATACCATAAAACAAAACAAGTTACCTCTAACAGAGCCATATCCCTCTCAGCACCGGCCCTCTGGAATTCCCTCCCGGATGAGCTGCGGGTGATAAATGACCTCAAAGACTTCAGCAAATCCCTCAAAACCTTTTTATTCATGAAATTTTATAACCAAACATTCTAAAGACTCCCTTACTCATGCTTGAATGTAAGATAATCCCATCCACTATAGTCTATATGTATGTCGTGTCGCCCCCTGTTTAATGTAGACCCAACCTGAGTAACTAATCACTTTGATTGAAGGAGAAAGTGGTATATAAATCTGGATAAATAAATTAAATAAATAAATCATTATCCTTGTTGGGGGCTCCTAATTCCGTCTGTGTGAGATGCAATTCAGGGTAGACTGCTGGTGACTGTTGGTGCAGTGTGGGGATTTCCCATCATTTTCTGCACATGCTAGTAGCGTTTTCTCCTATTGTGTGCCTAGAGATCGCATGGTCTATATGTGCGTTCTTATTTTCTCAGCTGGCACACTCTCTGGTTCCAGGAGAGTGGGAGTTGTCAGGAAGTGTTTCTGTTGTTTTTGTGCCGCTGGGGTCACCTGCTGTGTGTTTTTCCTCTGGCCTCTAGTGGGGCATCTGATTCAGCATATCGAGCGTCACCCGAAAAGAATAATTCTGGCGGGGCTGGAATGACTGATGAAAACATGGTTCACAGATCTGATGTAGCTCTTGCAAGCACCACCTCTTCATTTGCCTCCATATTGGTGCCTATTGTGTCAAGGACCACTTGTCCTGGAGGACCCAGCTCCCTTCTTGCTTATGGTTTGGCTCCTGTAAGGAGATGGTTAGCACGTATAGGCTGCTCCAGTGGTGGCTTTCCATTCTGCTCAAAGTCCGGAGGAGGTCTATCAACCTGGCATAAGGGGCTGGTCTGATGCCTTGAGTGCTGGTATGGTTCACTGCAGCTGGCTCCTGAGGCAGCCAAGGTGCCGCCCCTGTTGGCCTTCTCTGCAGGATGGTCTGGAAAAGGGTGGCAGCTTTTGACTGTTTCAGAGATCCATTGGCTGGTAAGTCTCTAGCCTTACACCCAGATGTTTCACACCTTCCTCAGGAGATTTGGCATCTGTGTCCTTTCCTCCGCTCAATGATTTCTTCCTGGGTTCTGTGTCTCGTGCTTGAGGCCCTGATGTCAAAACCCTTTGAGCCATTGAAGCACGCAACTCTGAAGTATTTGATGCTCAAGGTGGTCTTCTGGGTTGCAATTTGTTCCGCAAAGCAGATTTCCAAGCTGCAGGCTCTGTCTTGCCAAAATCCTTATCTGTCTTTTTCAAAGGAGACCATTTTCATTCAGCCCGTGCCTTCCTTCTTGCCTAAGCTGATTTCTCCTTTTCATGTGAACCGGATGTTCTGCTTGCCCTCCTCCTATAAGCAGCAGTGTTGGGGGAAGGATAAGGATCTTTGCCTTGTGGATGTCTGGAGGATGCTTCATTGGTACTTGAAGGTTAAGAATTCTTTTTGTTAGTCTATCCATCTTTTTGTGCTGTTTGCGGTGGTGGCTAAGTTGACTTTGGGCATTGGATTAAGGAGACCATTGCCTCGGCATATCTGTTGGGGAACTGGCCAGTTTTGGAGGGTTGCACGCCCATTCTTCCTAGTGCAAACATCCTTGTGGGCAGAACGGAGCTCTGTAGCCTCTGCAGACATTTCTCGGGCAGCAACGAAGGCATCGCTTTCCACTTTTGGCAAGCATTACTGCTTGGATGTCCATGTGCAGGTGGGGACAGCCTGTGGTTCAAGGGTTTTGCGAGCTGCTGTATCTTCTTCCCGCCCAGTGGAGTCGTAGCTTTGGGATGTCCCACTTGTCTGGATTGGTCTAGCAGGGTGATATGGAAGGTGACATTTTACTTACCAGATAATGTCCTTTCTTTGAGTCCTGCTAGAGCAGTCCAGGGCACGCCATGAAACTGCATGTGCTCTGTTCTTCTGCTGCGGTACCCTTGGGTCCACAATGATTTTTATACTTGGCTCTGCAGGTTCATCTTCTACTGACAGCTTTCTGTTTATGCTTTCCTGAACATAGTTATCTACTGTTGATTACTCATTGTTGCCCACTTTTGAGGTTGTATGAGGCTTGCCATGTTTTTCCCATATGCTTTGGGATGAATACCGAAGAGACCTCTGGTGGCTGAGGCAGATAAAGGCATGGGAGTGATGTCATTGAAATCTGGGCTTTTCATTGGTTCTTTGTCTACACCAATCTGCTGGTAGTGGAACACAACCCACTTGTCTGGACTGGTCTATCAGGACTTGAGGAAAGGACATTAACTGGTAAGTAAAATGTCACAATTCCTCTCCTAAAAAAGGACCAAATAAATTAACTGAGTATGCAAGAAATGTCAGAAAATTATTTTTAAAAATTAAAATAAAAATGTACATAACTTAATATGAAAATATATGCAGATGGGGGCTATCCAGTCTTTTCCATTAAGTGCCACACTTGTGATTATCTCTGTGTTGGTGAGAGGTCATATGTGTGCACTGTCAGACGGCTGCCTGGGTGAGAATCTTCACAGTCTTGACACGTGCATATCTCTATATGATTTGCAAGGTATTGTGGACAATGTAGTTCATTCACACCAGACACAGCTGCTGACAATAATTTAGTTGTGCTCTTGGGTAAAGCCAATAAGATATTTATTTATGGGGTTATTTCTCCCAACACAGATATGCTTGGTAGCACATAAATTAGGTAACTTGCTTTCAGTGTTAACTTGGAAAAACAAAATCAAAATCAGGAAAACAACAAATGAAAAGCTACAAAGCAAGAAACAAACTGTTCTTTTCAGGTTAACTTCTGATTACTTTCCACATAGATACAGAAGTGATTCTCTCCTAGCTCACAAGCAATTAGGTAAGGCTTAATTGCTAGCAGTTATCCAGCTGAAACCCCTTAGCTGGCTTGCTTTCTACTGTGTGGGTCAAATCCTGCTTCAGGAGCTTTTCTGAGTAGATTAAAGAACAAATTTGTATTTCTTTGTGATGGTTGCTGTACTTTATAACAGAAAGTTACCAACGGAGTTTAGATAGAGAGCAGTCCATATAAACACAATCTTCATCTGCTATTATTCCCCCTTGTTCAACAAGCATGGGTTCAATATCATGGATTGGCACAGATGAATCTCTCAATGGAGCATTTTCAGGAGAATACTTGTTTCCCTGCTGTCTTTCAAGGTTATAGCTAGGGCATAGATCAGTGTTCATACCTGAGCTTCCATTGCTGTTAGAGTTCCTCTCTATATAGCCTGGCCAGTATGTAGTCCAGTTCTTATGTCCATCCTTCCAATCCAGATCCCTGGACACTGGATCTCTCTTCACATACCTTCTGGCACAGGTCTTAGGGTCCCTTCCACGTGCAGCCGTCTCCCTCACAGGTAGCGTCTGGAGATTCCTAGCTCTGCAGCACCATTCCTCTGGCTTTCCCCAGTCCAATGGTGTATGCTGGCCCTTGGAATACCTCCCAGTATACGTACTGCTTTGGACTCTTCTAGACCTCTCAAAGGCTTTTCTCTTCCTTCTTCCAAAGGGTCTCTTTCCCTCTCTGTCCATCCGGTTTGGCTTCTGCTTCTGATGATCCTTCAGATGAAACTGATGATCAAACTCAAGCTGATTCTCAGGATACTGAGGACAATTCTCTGGATATCCAAAGTGATCATGAAGATGGTCATCTGTAGAATAAACTCTACTCTTATTCTGTTTAGATGAGTGCTCCTCCCTAACACAGCGCAGCTGTGCTGAATCAGGCCCTGCCCTTTGAGATGAGTGCTTAGGGATTACCTCATAGCCCTCCTGATTGAACACACGTTTCCCCACTTCAGCTTCTCTAATGGCTGTTGGAAACCTGGTGCATTCTGGGACTGGTAGTCTTTTATGGCAAAATTCTGTTTTCTTATTTCTACCAGAACTGACAGGTTGCTTGTTCAGAGTCACTTCACCTTTTCTATAGCTCCTTCCTGCGCTATGATAAGCTTCCTTATCACAGCACTCATTGCATAGTGCTCCTGGCTTCCAGAGAATAAGTCTGATCTCTGGAGGCTAGAGTAGGAGACTTGGAGGAGCTGAGGCAGACAGAGAGCTACCTTGGAGGAGCAAGGATAACTGAAAGGAGAGCATTACCACAGTGTGGCAGGAAATGATCCTCTAGCCAGAACCTGCCCTCCGGACGGTGCAATATTCTCTCACGCTGAGGATATGTCTGCAGTGACTTCTGCCCAGAAGGGAAAGGTTAGGAAAGCTATTTTAGTTGGTGATTTGATCATTAAACATGTAGATAGCTGGGTGACTGGTGGACATGAGGATCGATTGGTCACTTGCCTGCCTGGTATGAAGGCAGTAGTGATCATAACTTGATCAAATGTATTTAATAAATGGAGGAAGGACAGCAAGGAAATTACTGTGCTAGCATTTAACTTTCAAAACAGGGACTAGGATAAAATGGTTAGAAAAAAAACAAAAGGAGCAGCTGCAAAGGATAAGAGTTTATTTTGGGCCTGGACATTGTTTAAGAATAGCATCTTGGATGCCCAGACCAGATGTATTCTGGCAGATTGCTTCTATTTGTGCCCTTCTCTTCTATTTCTAACTCCAGACTTTGCTCATTTTACCTTGCTGTACCTTAGGTCTGGAACAAATTACACCAGGCGCCTTCTCTGACCCTTTTCAAATCCAGGCTGAAAACTCACCTCTTCGCTGCCGCTTTCGGATCTTGACTCACCTGATCTCCTTGTTTTTCCCTTGTGTTGTCTGTCTTGACTAGATTGTAAGCTCTGATGAGCAGGGACTGTCTCTTACATGTCTGTGCAGCGCTGTGTACGTCTTGTAGTGCTATACAAATGCTCAGTAGTAGTAATAGATGTATTCCATGCTTTAGAAAAGGTAGAAGGAAGGCCAAACCATGAATGGCATGGTTTAAAGGTGAGGTGTGAGAGTCTGTTAGAGTAAAAACAACTAAAATAAAATAAAAAATCTGTCAAGAAATGGAAAAAAAGATCCAAATGAAGAAAACAGGAAACAGCATAAGCAAGTTAGATGCAAAGCATTGATAAGGTAGGCAAAAAAAGAATTTGAAAAGAAGCTTGCTGTGGAAGCAGAAACTCATAATGAGAACTTTTTCAGGGACATTTGAAGCAAAAAGCTTATGAAGGAGTCACTTAGACCACTAGATGATTGAGGAGTAAAAGGGGCACTAACGGAGGACAAGACCATAGTGGAGAGATTAAATTAATTCTTTGTTTTGGTCTTTTCTGAGAAGATGTAGGGGAGACATCCATGCCAGAAATGAACTTGGCCAATGTAATAGGGCAATTTGACAACTAAAGAGTAGTAAATCACCTGGTCGAAATGGTATACATCCCAGGGTGCTGAAAAAACTCAAAAATCAAATTGCAGACCTGCTATTAGTAATTTGTAAACTATCATTAAAATCGTGTATCATATCCGAAGATTGGAGAATGGCCAGTGTCAGGCCAGTTATTAAAAACGAGTTAGAAAAGTGAACTATGAAATTACAGACCAGGAAGCCTAATGTCAGTGCCGGGCAAAATGGTAGAAACCATTATAAAGAACAAAATTACTGGAACAATGCCAGCATGAATTTAGCCAAGGGAAGTTTTGCCTTGCCAATCTGATACATTTTTTGAAGGCGTGAATCAAAATATAGCTACAGTTACAGTTTCTATGTATTTGCTATACCGCCTATGACTGAGGCAGCTAGACAGTTACCAAAATAAAGCATCCAATACACAGTTGGACACTAAAGGACAGATTGCAAAAGACAAGATACAGTGGGCTAGATAAAGGATGGAAGGCCTAGGTTACATCATAAATGAGTGCCATATATATATAACAGGGACATATAGGGGGAGGGGATGGGGGGACGAAGACAAGATAATGACGGGCAATAATTGATGCCTCTCCTTAGGCAGTCAAATGAGAAACAGAGAATCAGGAGGAGGCTACGGAAGGGAATGCTAGAGCAAAGAAGTAGACCTTTAATTGGGATTTGAAATAGGAAAAAGACAGCTGATCACGAAGATAGGAGGGTAGGGAATTCCAGAAAGTGAGAGCTACTACTCTAAAGGAAAAGGAACGTGCTACAGAGGTATGAATGAGGTGAAAGCTGGGGACCACAAGAAGATGCTGGGAAGCTGAATGGAGAGTGCACAGAGGAGTGTATGGGATCAGGAACTATGAGAGAAAAACAGGGTTACCAGATTGGAGGGTATGATATGTCAAGATGAGAAGCTTGTACCTAATACGGAAGATTACCGGGAACTAGTGTTCAGCAATGAAAAGGGGAGTGACTTGGTTAACCTTGCGGGCACCGTGGAGAGGTTTTATGGCAGTGCTTTGGATTAATTGAAGATGGCGAATCTGAGATAGGGGAAGACCTGAAAATAGGGAGTTGGCATAATTGAAGCGGATGATAATGAGAGAGAGGATGAGTAAACGAATAGAAGGGAAGGGAGGAGTTTGCGAACAGAGCAAATTTGGTGAAGGAGAAAGAAACAGCATTGAACAGTTAAGGAAACATTAACTGAAAGAAATCTGATGATCAAAGGTCAAACCAAGGATCTTAATGGTTTCTTGGAATGGAAGAGTGGTACCATGGATGGAGGTGCCAGAAGAGAGGGAGGAATGACACTGGAGAAGTGCATGACAACTGTTTTTGAGGTGTTAAGTTTGAGTCCATGATCTGGGAGAAAGTTTTAGTGAGTTTGAGAGAGATCTGGGAAAGAACCAAAAACGAATACATAGGGAAACAAAAGAGAAGCTGGATGTCATCAGCATAGATGAAAAAGGAGATATCTAGAGATTCGATCAGGAAAGCTGAGGGGGCCATGAAAATGTTAAAAAGAATGGGACCTAGGACAGAGACCTGAGGAACACCACAGGGAAGAGTCTAAGGGGGAGAAAGCAAAGATGACCAAGATATCGGAATGTGCGATCATGCAGGTTTGAGCGGAATCGGGCAAAGACTGGGCCCAAAATTCTAATAGAAGGGAGCTGAGAAAGGAGGAGGGAATGGTTAAGTAGATCAAAAGCTGCAGAGAGATTGAGAGAAACCAAAAGAACATCATGGTGAGAATCAAGGGAAGTGAGAAGGAAATCGATGATGGCTAGAAAGGAATGTTCAGTAGATAGATGGGGGCAAAAACTGGTCTGAGCTGAGTGGAGGGCACCAGAGTGGAGGAGAAAGGTTTGTAGTTGTTGAGCAACTAGTCGCTCGACAACTTTAGAAAGGAAAGGGAGGAGAGAAATAGGCCGATAGTTAAGAGGGTCAAGAGGATCAGTGGCAGCAGGTTTAAGAATGAGGAGGACGATAGCTTCTTTCCAGCGAGATGGGAAGGTGTCAGAAGAGAAGGACAAGGTGACAATAGAAAGAAGTTGAAGAAGGAAAAAGTCACTGATTGATTTGAACAACTGCGATGGCATGGGGTCGGTTGGAGCAGTAGAGGGTAATGATATGAGAGCTCAGTAGAAGTGGGGGCTGCAAATTTATAGAGACCAGGAGCCAGAGAGGAGGGAAAGCTAGGCAAGGAGAGGGTAAAGAGGACTGAATGGAAAGGATCTTCTGCTGGAAACCTGGTGGTGGAAGGGGAGGCCAGTGAGGTGATGCAATAAGCAGTACAGATGAGTATTAGAAGCATCTTTATTCACAAGAGAGGAGTAGTAGGATTTCTTGGCTGAAGTGACGGCAATGTGACATGGTGAGAAGCGGACCGGAATGAAAGCAGTGAAGAGGGGGCATGAGATTTTCACCAGCGGCATTCCAGTTGCCAGAGCTGATAAGAAGGTGAAGACTGGGATGGTACCACCGGTTGAGGGGAGGAGCAGAGTGATAGACTGGACGGAGGCGCGCAACCAAGTTGAAGGCCATGGAAATGGTGGAATTGAGATGAAGCACATGGTCGTTTAAGCAGTAGGTGACGAACTCAGGAGGAAAAGGTGGACAATGAGTAATGAAAGAATCGGAAGTAAAGGTGCTAAGGTTGCGGTGTTGCTGAGGCACTGGAACAGATAGGGAGAACTGGAGAGAAGAGACCAAGAGGGAGAAGGAGACAAGGAAATGATCCATCCAGGGGAGGAGGGGTAACAGCAAGAGAAGAAACTGACACCGAAGCAGAGGTAATGACTAGATCTAAGACCTGACCAGCAGCATGCATTGGGTAGTGAGCATGCTATTGTAAGATGGAAGTAGAAAGAAAGTCCAAAAGATTGACAGCAATGGGATCAGAGGCTGAGGAGACATGGGTGTTAAAGTCCTCAAGGAGTAACAGCAGAGTAGAATCAAGCAGATAAGGGGAAATGAAATCATACAGTTTGCAGGGTGGTCAAGGAGACAGGCAGAGGTAAGTAAACTAGCAGAATCATAAGGGGCTGTGCAGAAACTACTTTAAAAACTAGAATTTCAAGAGAAGGGGAGACAAGAGAGTCAAGACAAGTAAGAAAGTAGGCAGAAGAGAAAAGCAAGGCTAGGCCACTGCCACAATGCTGGGTACAGTTCAGGTGAATGTAGTTATAGCCAGGGAGGCAAGATTGATGGAGATAGGCTAGATCAGAGTCTCTTAAACACGTCTCCATCAGGCAAAGAAAGTCTAAGGAGGTGGAGTCAAGCATATCTGAGATCAGTTGAAACTTACGTTTGAGCGAGCAAGTGTTTAGGAGACCGATGGAGAGGCCAGACATAGAGGGAGTAGAAGGTGAGAGTGAGGAAATAGTTACCGGGAGCAGTTCACTTACTCTGGAGGAGGTCTGATGGTGAGAAGCCACCAGGCGGTGTCTCCAATGTACCGGGATGGGTAAAGGGTGCATCTCAGCCAGACCGGATGAGAAGGAATGATCACAAGAAGTCAAGCTGAAAGTGAAGGCTCACAGGAACAGCATAAAGAGCAGACAGAACTTGAAAGAGTGCACAAAGGAGCGTGACATAGAAACATAGAAACATGATGACAGAAAAAGACCACAAGGCCCATCTAGTCTGTCCTTCCATAACAACAACTACAACAGTCCACTTTTTACCTTTAGAGATCCTCTGTGTTGGTCCCATGCTTTTTTGAATTCAGTTACTGTCCTCATCTCTACCACCTCCACTGGGAGACTATTCCACGGATCCACTACTCTTTCTGTAAAGAAATATTTCCGCATATCACTCCTGAATCTATCTCCCTTCACCCTCATCCCATGTCCCCTCGTCGCAGAACTTGCTTTCAATTGAAAGAGGCTCTCTCCCTGAACATTTATGCCACGGAGGTATTTAAACATCTCAATCATATCACCTCTATCCCGCCTTTCCTCTAAGGTGTACATATTAAGATCCTTAAGTCTGTCCTCATATGCTTTATAATGAAGACCACTAATCATCTTAGTAGCAACCCTCTGCACCGACTCCATCCTGTTCACATCCTTTTGAAGGTGCGGTCTCCAGAATTGCACACCATACTCCAAATGAGGTCGCACCAAAGACCTATACAGAGGCATTATCACCTCCCTTTTTCTGCTAGCCATTCCTCTCCGTATGCACCCAAGCATCCCTCTAGCTTTTGCCGTCGCCTTTTCTACCTGTTTAGCTACTTTAAGATCATCGGACACAACTATGCCTAGGTCCCGCTCTTCTTTAGTGGACAAAAGTACTTCACCTCCTATGCTGTATTGCTCCCTTGGATTGCTGCAGCCCAAATGCATGACCTTACATTTTTTAACATTAAATCCCAGCTGCCAAATTCTAGACCATTCTTCAAGCTTAGCTAGATCCCTCCTCATGTTATCTACACCTTCCTGGGTGTCTACTTTATTGCAGATTTTGGTATCATCCGCAAAGAGGCAAACCTTACCCGACAGCCCTTCCGCTATATCACTAACAAAGATGTTAAAAAGAATCGGACCAAGGACAGATCCCTGGGGCACACCACTGGTAACATCCTTCTCCTCAGAGTGAGCTCCATTTACTTGTACTCTTTGTCGCCTCCCACCCAACCAATTTCTAACCCAAGCAGTAACTTTAGGGTCCATCCCTAGGGTGCTCAGTTTGTTTATAAGTCGCCTGTGAGGAACAGTGTCAAAGGCTTTACTGAAATCTAAATACACCACATCTAGAGCTCTCCCTCGGTCCAACTCCCTGGTCACCCAGTCAAAGAAATCAATCAGATTTGTCTGACAAGACCTGCCTCTGGTGAATCCATGCTGCCTCGGATCCTGTAATCCGCTGGACTCCAGAAACCTCACTATTTTCTCTTTCAACAGCGTTTCCATTAATTTACTCACCACTGAAGTTAAACTAACCGGCCTGTAGTTTTCAACCACATCCTTACTTCCGCTTTTGTGTAAAGGCACCACATGAGCCTCTCTCCAGTCCTTTGGCACCACTCCCGACTCCAACGAGGCATTGAAAAGGTCAGTCAGTGGAGTTGCTAGAACGTCCCCAAGTTCCCTCAGTATTCTAGGGTGTATCCCATCCGGTCCCATCGCTTTGTCTACTTTAAGTTGAGCTAGTTTCTCACGAACACAGTCTTCTGAAAATTGTTCAAGATGTCCCTCGCTTCTGTTCTTATTTGTGGGTGTTTTTCTGAGGTCCTGCTCCTGGTTCTTCATCTGTGAACACAGAACAAAAATATTTGTTAAGCAATTCCGCTTTATCCTTATCAGCTTCTACATATTCCCCCCCTGTACCCTTGAGTCTGACAATACCACTTTTGCCCTTCCTCTTCTCACTAATATATCTGAAAAATGTCTTATCTCCCCATTTTATTGCATTGGCTATTTCCTCCTCCTTTTGAATCTTTGCCTTCTTGACTACTTTGCTAGCTTCACTAAGTTTTTCCAAATACAGATGCCTGTCTTCCTTTCTCTGTGATCTCTTGTATTTCATGAAGGCCTCCCTCTTTTTCTTCACTTTTTCAGCTACTTCCTTCGAAAACCATAGCGGTCTCCTGTTCCTTTTGCCTTTATTTACCATTTTAACAAAAAGGTTGGTTGCCTTTAAAATACCCCCTTTCAGTTTTGCCCACTGTTGTTCTACATCCCCCAGCTGTTCCCATCCCACTAATGACTCCCTGAGGTATTGGCCCATCTTCGCAAAGTTAGTCTTCCTAAAGTCTAAGATCTTCACCTTGGAATGGATTCTAACAGCCCTAGTCCTAATACTGAACCACACCATCTGGTGATCACTGGATGCAAAATGATCTCCCACTACAACATCAGAAACACTTTCACCATTGGTAAGCACCAAGTCCAGTATGGCCCCTTCACGTGTGGGGTCTGTTACCAATTGCCTGAATAGTTCTCCCTGTAGAGAATCCAGGATCTCCTTACTCCTAGATGATACTGCAGCAGGAAAGTGCCAATCAACATCTGGCATATTGAAATCTCCTAGCAGTAGCACTTCCCCTTTCCTAGCAATGCTGCGTATGTCTTCAATTAACTCTCTGTCCACCTCTTCCTCTTGTGAGGGAGGTCTGTATATCACACCAATGCAAATAGATTTCTCTTTCCCTCTTTCTAGTTTAACCCACAATGCCTCCTCTCTCCCTTTTAAGCTCTGTAATTCCAAAGCTTTAATAGTAGTTTTTACATATAGTGCTACTCCTCCTCCCCTTCTTCCTACCCTGTCCTTTCTGAATAAAGTATAGCCAGGTATAGTTACATCCCAGTCATGGTTTTCTGTGAACCTTGTTTCTGTAACTGCCACTAAATCTAAGTCAGCCACTCCCACCAAAGCTTCAACTTCAGAGATCTTATTTCCCATGCTACGGGCATTAATACACACTGCTTTCCATATGTTACCCCTGTTACCCATTTCCATAAAGGTATTTAATGTATCACTTACCTGGGGGCTTTCAGGTGACATTCCAATAGAATGGGGAACACAGAAAACTTTTAAATAAGATAGAGGCAGGACGTCACCTGTGATAGCTGAGGTAGTGGGTGGAGCTATGGCAGCCACATTCGCAGCGGTAAATCGGGAAGCACAGGCAGGGAGACAGCAACCAATGAGAGATAAAGGTGCGTCAGCTGATGTAGTATAGCTGGATTTTCAGAATGCCTTTGATAAGATCCCTCATGAGAAACTCTTGAGATAATCAAAAAGTGTGAATTTCAGACCTGTTTACTAAAGTGCTCTAAGTGGTTATTGCAGAATTTAGCACGCACTGTGCATGGTCCTGCAGTAACAGCCACTGCTTGCCAAAACAGCCAGTGCATTAAAACTCACATGCTGTTTAGCCTGTTGTAGGACAGTTACTGGGCAGGTTATGGGTAGAGAATGGGCGTAGAGTGTATTTACAGTTAGCACATGGTACTTTACTTTGCCTCAGGTACAAGCTTAGATTGTGAGCCCTCTGGGCAGTGCCAGATTTTCCATTAGGCACTGTAAGCACAGTGCCTAGAGCCTACAAAATTTGTAGGCCCATGAAGGAAGGAAAAACTTTAAAAAGCAGAAAATATAAGGAAAAATTATTGTAAACTAAAACTTCAAAATTACATTTCAAAATATAATTACAGAATTTCTAGGCATTTCTTAAGAAAGTTTCTTTCTTCAGCTTTTTCAGCAAGATTTGTAATAATGTCCTCAAGAGTCCATATTTCAGAGCAAAAGTGATGGGTTTACAAACATCAAAATCCAGCCCTGATCTGGAGAAAGGAAAATAACTACTATAGCTGAATGTGCCTCGCCTTGAGCTACTTCTGATAAAGGCATAAGCTAAATCCAAAAATTTTTCCCTTCCATGAACAGGGGAAAAGAGCAACACCTGGAAAGCTATGCATACTAATGTCCATTGTACGGGAAATAAAGTCCTGGATCTAGAGCCTGTAATGGAAGAAGCTGACTAGGATTTAGTGATGTTCACAGAAAACCATGACTGATATATTGTTATACTGGGCTATAATCTGTTCAGGAAAAATAGGATGGGAGGGAAAGGAGTGGCAGCACTATGTGTAAAAAAAATACTATCAAAGCAATACCACTGCAAGGCTCATGAGGTAAGGAGATACTGTGGGTTAATCAATTTAATTGAAGACATTCACAAAACCTTTAATACTTTGAACCCCTTTGGCAAAAGAGGGGTGGCACATGACCATGCAGTTTGACCTTCCTAACTAATTCCTCAACTAGTAAGGTGGTTCGACCTTTCGTCAAAGAAGCATTCCTTGAGGAAGCACTACCCAACCTTAAATCTGACACCACCGAGCTACTTGAACTGGTACAGACATGGAATTTCACACCAAGCAAGGCTTCACTCCTTCCACAAAATATGTTAGCCACTAAAAGGAACCAAACAGCTATCTGGTTCACAGCCAACCTAAGAAAGTCCCTGCTACATCTCAGGAAATTGGAATGAAAATGGCAACACTCAAAACATCCCCAAGATCGCTCCATTTATATGAAGACCATACAAGATCATCGCAATGCAGTCAATCAGAGGAGAAAAGAATATCACACCAGCATCCTGATGTGCTCTCTTAACAGGCCTCATGAGCTTTTTAGCATCATTCATTCCCTTATAAAAAGCACAACAAAGCAGCATACTGAAGACACTGCACCCGCATGACTTCGCTACTTTCAGAACAAAACCAATGGGACCCAAGTACTCCATTTAATGATCCTCCTATTGTAGTCATTCCTCCTATTGAAGACAGCAACATCCCTGTATTAAGCACCTTCCACCCATACTCTGCTGAACAAATCGAAGATATAATAAGAGGCCTCAACTCTACCACCTCTCCATCAGATCCATGCCCATCCCATTGGATTAAGTCATCCTGAGCTAAACTAAGCCCCTTCATCTCTAAAATTGAACAGCTCTCCTTCGCCATTGGTCTGTTTTCATCACCGCTAAAAGCTGCAACCATTAGACCACACTTAAAAGTTCCAAATTAAATCCTGGTGATGTAAACTCTTATAGGCCAATATCTAGCCTGCCCTTCCTGCCCAAGATAGCTGAGAAGATTGTGCAGCAGCAAATCCAGGACCATATTGATGTCCATGATCCATTAGACAACCACCAACATGGATTTTGCTTACAACATGGGATCGAAACTCTGCTTGTCACCCTGATAATAATCTAGTCATGGGCATGAATAAAGCCAAACATGGCTTTATCCTAATTTTCTTAGACATTGCATCCACTTTCGATACAGTTTGTCACAACCTCCTCCTTACCCGACTACAGATGGAAGACACTCAGAACTTAGCCTTGGACTGGTATAGATCATACTTATCAAACCAACAAATGGTACGCATAGGTATTCAATCTTCACCCGGTTACTCTCAAATTCAGGGTGTTCCCCAAGGTTTCTCCTTATCTGCATTACTTTTTAATATTTACATCCAGTCTGTTTGCAATATTATTAAATCATATGGCATACTTTACCACATCTATGCTGATGATGTGCTGCTCTACACCCCTTTCTCCACAGATAGTCCAAATTACCCCAGAATCACAGACTGCTTTAATGCAGTCTTGGACTGGCTGAAACTACACAATCTAAGAGTGAATTGCAAGAAAACTGAAGCTCTATTCATCAGAAAGGACCCATCATTCACACCTCTTCCTATGTTACAGGTAAAGGATGCAGAGCGGATTACTAAACAAGAGTGTACGGTACCTGGGAATCACCTTAAACCAACACCTAAATATGGAGTCACACATAAATAACATCACAAGAGCAGTATACCTAAAGATAAGGACCCTCCGTCACCTGCGGACTTCTGCACTGTATTCCAGGCGCTTATCATTCCTCATTTTGATTACACAACTATCATCCTTCATGACTTGCCAGACTGTGCAGTTCATCCCCTACAATTGACAATGAACACTGCAGCACGAACCCTGTTTGGAACTCTAGACATGAACATATAACACCTATCTTGAGACACCTACATTGGCTCCCTATTTCTAGCCGTCTTACATACAAAGCCCTCATAATGACATTCAAGATCCTACACAATCTTTGCAGTCGCCCTAGAAGGGATCCTACAGTGGATACCAGGCAATAGAATCAGAAGATCTATCATGGCGAACACTCTTACCATCCCATCTATAACAAGAAAATGCTCCCAAACTGTGAGGAATCGAGCCTCCAAACTTTACACACCACCTCTCTGGAACTCCCTCCTCACCCCAATCTGCTCCATCTCTGACTTGTCTATATTCAGGAAAGCACTAAAGACACATCTTTTCCAAGTTTGTTATGAACCAGTAATACTGTATTAGTCCCATGTGAGCGATCTCTGTCCTTAGATGCATAAACCTGCCCTGATCCAATCTCCTTACCTCAGCCAGATCCATCTGCTTATCGCTGCCCATTGGCCACCTTGTAAATAGTTCATCCCAATTACTACCCATGTTGACCCCCCTGTTTTAATCTAATTATCTGTTACCTTTAAAAACTGTTTTATGTTCGCTGTTCCTGTTTTTTAAATCTTGTTCTTTGTAACGGATGTTTCTGTTCCTTGTAAACTGCATTGATTTCTAAATAGCGCGGTATATAAAAACAAACAAAAAAATAAATAATACTCAGTGGCATCTTACTCTATGAATGCTACCACTCAGTGTATGCAGCAACATCTGTTCCATGCTGTTGTCTCAACTCCTCTCTATCAGCTTTGCCCAGATCTCTAGTATGGTCTGAGTAAACACTTAGGCCACTACTCAGACAAAGTTGTACATTCACTGGCATATAACTTTGCTATCCATATATTTTCAAATCTTATATGGATATTATGGGGCCAAAAATCTGTCTGAACAGCTTGATGCTATCAATATAATATGGAGCAAAGCGACGGTAGGCTGTACAGTTATCTGGATAGTGCCTTTGAGTCGCTGCTGACTCCTGGCAACCCAGCAGCTCCTTTCTTATAAGTAGAGAGTTAAGTGACATGCTCAAGGTCACAAGGAGTGCCAGTGGGAATTGAACCCTGGTCTCTTGGTTACCAAGCCAGTGCTCTAACAACTAGGCTACTCATCCACTATCCAAGTTATTTGCATATTGATATTATTAAGCTGCTGTCCATATAACATATATGTTTAGTTTAGACCTAATCAATAGCAGGCCTAAACTAAATAGGTAGGAGGTAATTCTGTAATTAGCTGCTGGATTTACTTTATAGAATACTAGCATAAGTGGCCACAAATTTGTGTAAGTATCACCGAGGTCACTTACCCTATCTCTAGAGCAGGTGTAAATGACAATGCATAAGCCATATGGTCTTTTTCTGTCATGTTTCTATCAAAAGGGGACTATTGTAGTAGATATGGAAGGGCAGACTAAATAAGCCATATGGTCTTTTTCTGCTGTCATGTTTCTATGTTTCTTATGCGCATTTGGCCCTATTCTGTAAAGTACACGTATAAATATGCAAGCCACCCAATCTCTGCCCTATGCACACCCAAACTGAAAGTATGCGCTGTCTATGGCATGTTCTTTCAGAACAGCACCCAACTACAATCCATGAGTAAGTGATCATTTCTGAAAATGCCATGATTATGAACATAAACACATCTGCACCTTACAGGATTACCCTCCACATGCTGGCACAGTGACCACATTATACTTACCTTCAATATTGCTACTTATATGTATAGCAGCACTGACTATGCACATATAGAAATGAGGTGAAAAAGAAGTCTCAATCCTTAATGAATAAGGAAACTGCTTTATTTGACCGACCCCCTACACAAGCCGTATTTCGGCAGAACGCCTTCATCTGGAGGCCACCCTTCAACAAAGAACAATATTAACACATGAATACAAAACATATTAAGCTAATCAGATTCCAAAATAAAAAGCATTAAAACCATATATGAGTTAAACAAAACATTTAAAAATAATGTTAAAAAATATATTAAAAAATACTCCAAAAGGACACCTATGGGGTATTTTTTAATATATTTTTAACATTATTTTAAAATGTTTTATGTTTAACTCATGTACGGTTTTAATGCTTTTTATTTTGCAATTTGATTAGCTTAATATGTTTTGTATTCATGTTTTAATATTGTTCTTTGTTGGAGGTGGACCCCCTAATGAAGGCGTTCTCTAAAACATGGCCTGTTTAGGGGCTGGTTAAATAAAGCTGTTTCCTTATTCATTAAGGGTTAAGACTTCTTTTTTTCAGTTTTTATTTATAAGAGTTTAACAAATTCTACAAGTGTACACTTGCTCAAGAAACAAGAGCGTGAAAGAAAAGATACAAAAAAAACAATAAAAAAGAAACTTGATACAGCAGTTATGCCCTCAAATTAGACCCCAATAACATAGAGGAGCGGAGAAAATACAAATGATATTTTACAAAGGAAAATTTAACAAAGTAAGGGCATAGGCACAAGCCCTGGAGATACCTCCTATAGCATTTACCACCCCACCACCAACCTTCAAAACCACGCTCACTGAAGCAAAGCCTTCATGTCCAGAAAAGCCCAAAGCTGTTCTGGGGAAAAGAAAATATACTTCACATTTACATAGATAATGAAACATTGAGAAGGATATCTTAATTGAAAATGAGCTCTCAAAGATATTGTCTCCTGACGCATTGATAGGAAAAAAATGTCTCCTCTCTTGAGTAGAACGACAAACGTCTAGATGTATCCAAACAATTTGCCCCATAAAGGGGACTTCTATTTTCTTAAAGAATAAGGACAACATTTCAGATAAATCAGACTCAAATACAAAATTAACTAACAAAGTAGCCCATTCAGTAATATGGATAAGCGAAGATTCTAAGAAGTCACTCAAATTCTGTTCATCACAAGATTCAGCAGACTTGGTCTTCAGATGGGGCAGAAAGTAAACTTTATTCAATGGTGCTATAGTGGCTTCAGGAATCTGGAGCACTTTTTGTAGATTTTTTTAAAACATTTCTAGCAGAGAAATATTAGAAATCTTTGGAAAGTTTAGAACTCTCAGATTTAAACTATGCAATTTATTTTCAAATTGCTCCAGTTTTTGATGAACCAAAGTTTTATCCTTAACTAGTTGATTGATAACACATTTAGAGCTGCTCACTTCCTTGCTCAGTCCAGCAAACGTTTCTTGTGTCTCCTTGACAAATGACTCATGTAAAGCGAGATGTCCCACAGCTTGCACTAAGGTTGAAATGCCTTGGCAGCATTTAGCAGCAGTTCCGTCAAGCTTAACAAGCATAGCCCATATAGATTGCAAAGTAATTTCTGATGAGGCTTGACTCACCGACATAGTTGAAGATCCTCCTGGATGATTCTTTTCCTCCGCGAGCTGGGCCTGTGACCCAGGACCCGCTCCAGCTCCTGGCTTCTCTGGACATAAATCGGCGACCTCCATTTGCACAAGAGCCATGGTAAATGGTGTTGAAGATGAGGCGGGGTCCCCAAGGTTATTACCAACTCCCTCAGCAATAGAGGAAGACAGCATCTCGGTGGAAACAAGGCTCAGGTCCAATGGCTCTGAGCCAGTCGGGGATCCAAAAAGATGCTACCGTGGGGCTTCAGATGACTTACACTCAAGCGCAGGTGAGTCCCCATCAGTGTCCCGTGCAGCCAAGCTCTTCTTTGTGGCTTTCTCGACCGCTAGGGCCTTGAGGAGGAATTCTTCAAGCTTTTGCTGACCTGCTGCAAAGGAAACCACCTTAGCAGCTTTAGCCAGAGCTTTCATCTTGCGTTTGGGAGCCATAACAGGTAATAGTACAGGAAAGAGAGAAGCCGCTCAAGCACTGACCTCCTACAGTGCCACCATCTTGACTCCATCCCCAAGGGTTGAGACTTTTTTCACCTCGCTGTTTGTACATTGTGCTTTCCTGCAAGTGCACGTGCCCTGTCGTGGACTTTCTTTTAGTAGCACTGATTATACATATTAATTTAAGCATCCTCATTTAAATTAATACAGTTGCTGGGCTGACTGAATATTGACCCCATTAAAATTATCTCTTGGTTAACTGACTAGGGTCCCACTCTTATTATTAGGGGCCCAATTGCGTCCCTCTCCAAACCAATGGTGC
Organism: Ichthyophis bannanicus; assembly: GCA_033557465.1. Lineage (NCBI taxonomy): Eukaryota > Metazoa > Chordata > Amphibia > Gymnophiona > Ichthyophiidae > Ichthyophis > Ichthyophis bannanicus. The sequence continues at coordinate 1,769,772,637 of CM066031.1, forward strand.
CTGAGCAAACCTGTTCAGGTTACATCCCTTGTGCCTGTGAAGTGCCCACTGCTTTGACAAATCCCTTTCTTGACGCCATCCCCTTTATTCTACCTATTCTTTTCTGGTGTTAGCCTGATGTGTGCTGAAATAGTGACACTTGGACCATTCCTGCCCTATTTCTATTCCTCCTGGGCCCTCCTGATGCAACCTCTGGGAATGGTTCCTCCTTGCTGTAATGGACCTTATATACTGCCTGTTTGCACTTAGGGGTCTGTCTTCTAAACTGTGGTAACCTTTTACAGTTATCATGAGACAATACCTGCAAAAGGTCCATGTTAGTGGCAAAAGGCCCTCAGTATCTGGAGGTGGCATTCCCAGCCTTACCCCTGCAGGTACCGTGGAGCAACTTCACTGTCTGCGGAGACCAGTGATCCCTGCATTAGCAGGTGGCACGGGAAGTCCTGTGGTGCCTACCGATGCAGGGATCATGGGATCTGTAGCAAGTAATAGCTCTTTCCCCCCCCCCCCCATTGCCACCAATCCCCCCCTCACCAATGCCCAGTTGGGCCCCCCACCTACCTCGGCCACCTCATCTACCTAACAACATTGTTGGTACTGTGGATGTACTGATCTGCGATACTGACAAGGTAAAATGAGCAGCCTCCTCCCCCTTCAGCAACAATCCCCATGGAGAGCGCCCGATCCCCATAGGGAGTTGGGGGGATCAGGGCATCCCTGATGCAACCATTAGTGAAGGCTAGCCAGTTGGGCCCTCTTCCCCCCTCTCTCTCCCCCTCCCCCCCTCTTGACCTACCTTAAAACATCCTGGCTAATCAGAAGGAACTCCCTCCTTCCAAACCTAAACATGTGGCTAGCCAAATGGCCATAGGGGCCTCCTTGACTCCCCCAAGCCATTACCTTAATGTTTCTGGTGGTCTAGTGGCCACAGGGGACAGGAGTGGTTTTCCAGTCTGCATGTTCCAATAGGAGGTGTAATTGGTGTTCCAGCTGTTGTAATACTCGTAATTTCACTAGTATTCTTGTTGGTATTTGAGTCCCAGGAGTTAGTGCTATTAGGGTGGTAGGGTGAAAGAGACCCTTTTTGCAAAATGTTTGTTCTCTTCTAATTAAATGAGGAAAGCCAACTGCCCTCCTCTACTGCTATATAAATTCCCTAAAGAAGTGTTTATAACCACATCACCAGCAATGTTTTATAAACCCAAACCAGTGCTGTAAGTATTAAGGGCCTGATATTTAGTGACAATGACTATGCGCTTCTACAGCGCATAGCCATCACCACTGAACCTAACCCTGGACATTCAGTTTCGGGGCCATATCCGGGTCTGCCGCACAGCGCCACACAGTGCGGAAGCTAGCTAGACAGTGGCAATATTGAACCGCTGCCTGGTTAGCTCCCATAGGTAAAGATAGGCCAGCTTTTGCTGCGCCTATCTTTATCTGTGGATTGCTAACCAGGCAGCGGTTCAATATTGTCACTACCTGGTTAGCAACAGGCTGTGCCCTGGAACACCCACGACACGCCCCGATACCACACAGTTTTTTATTTATTTATTTCGATAGATTTGTATGCCATCTTATCCTTCAGTCAAGGTGTTTAATCAGTTCAGTCAATCAGTTAGCATTGGTTCATGTAGAGGCGTTACTTGGGGATATTCAGCGGCACTATTACTACTATTAATCATTTATATAGCACTACAAGGCATATGCAGCACTGTACAAGAGCATATAGAAGACAGACTCTGCTCGTTAGAGCTTATAATCTAATCAAGACAGACAGTACAATATGAGAAACAAGGGGTTCAAATAGGGAAAGGAGAACAAGGGAATTAGGATTCAAAAGCAGCCTCAAAGAGGTAAGCTTTAAGAGTACTAACCATGTTGGTGCCGCTGAATATCCCTCTCAGTGGCATTTACATGGTTTACAGGTCTGTAAACCATGTCAATGTCTTTGACTATTTGTCCTTGAGTGGTTAAATACAGTATTTTTTAAATGGTTAAATACAGTATTTTTTAAAATTGATTGAATTCTGAATGTGCCAAAAATTGAGCTAAATGGTCATTTTAATAAAGTTGAAGCCTTGACAATTGTCACTACTACTTATAAGTTTCCATATGCGTTATGGTATCTTATTCCAAGAATTCTGTGTGCTGTTTCTTAGTATTTATTAAATTTATTTACCACCTTTTGAATTCATCCAAGGCAATGTTCAGTCAAAGGGGGTAAGTTAAGCAGCACAAACTAAATGTCAGTGGCAGATTTGGTCACTAGTTAAATGTATCCAAAGGCAGTGCTCTACATACCTGGCCACATTCTAATGTATCATACAAGGAGTACTGTAAAGAGCTGCCTGAGCAGAGCATTATTCTAAAATTGTACCAGTTTAGGGGAAAATGTCTGTGGTTTTGTGAAATTACCTTGGAACTCAAAAAGTGGTTGGTGGTTCCCCTCTCTCTCACTTCCTTTTAATTTTCATCATGCCTCAGTCCATCAGAGTTGCTGCTTAACAAATACTCCCCTGGTGACATTATACTTTTTTGTCTGTATTCCCGTGATGATGTTATTCCAAGAATTATATGTGCTGTTTCTTAGTATTTATTAAATTTATTTACCACCTTTTGGATTCACCCAAGGCAACGTACAAGAAGTGTATCTGGACATAGACAGTTTACAGTATCACCACAAATAGGTTCATTTATTAAAATAAATCTTTGAAAATGCAGACATTATTCTATTACTAGTTGATCTCAAAGAGTTTTGAAGTTTGTAGTGTAAAAGTATTAATGGTTTTCCAGAATGCATATAGTCAGGACTGTACCTATCCCTGTGCGAGCGGTGCAGCCGCACAGGGCACAAAGGCTTAAGGGGCGCATTTCAGCTGTCTGCCGTTGCCTGCCGCTGCCTGCCGCCGCCACTTTTTCTTCTCTCAGCGGCAGCAGGCAACGGCAGACAGCTGAAATGCACCCCTTACGCTTTCTTGCGGCACGCTAAGCAGGTCTGGTCCTTCTGGGAGGGACCAGACCTGCTTAGCGTGTCGGCAACTTACACATCGGGCACGCCTCTTCTCTCCCTCCCCCATAAAGTGACTAGATGGAGGTGTGGGGGGGTGCGCGCACCTGATGTGCAAGTCACACAGGGCGCATTTCACGTTTGGTACGGCCCTGCATATAGCCACAATAAATGATGATAGAATTTTTAAATGCTGCTTCCATTACAATGAATCTACAACCTAAAGATCATTCACTGTCCCGTATAATTCATCAATCTTTGTGTAGAACAGGAAAATTTCCTAACTCAAATTTTTTGTCGGATCGCCTGTCGCGAGGGTGTACAAACACTCTCAAATGACAGACCCTCCTTTTATTCAACTGTATTTTAAAAGGTCAGTATAACCTAGATATGCTCCAGGCTACAACAAGCCCAAAAAGGACTAGCCCGTGCATAAACCAAATGTTAACATACATCAGCACTTTCTTTAACAGAACTGTTCTGTAAACTGTAGACTGTAAGATAACGGAAGTAATGGCACTTAGCTGAATAGTGAAGTGAGCTGGTATAATCCAGATATTCCAACTCAGTCGCGCCTGGAAAAGGATTCAAATTAATGAACCTCCATTAAAAACCCCTGGGGGCTATTTCAAACTCCAGACATATCCCGCAACGATCTTCCAGAAAAACTCCACTGACAAACTTGCCAATCGTCTCCCGTGTCAGTCAGACCTTGGTTGGGTTAGGTAGCGACACAAACCGTTGTGAAGACATTGAAATTACTCCTGGGGAATTCTATGCAACTGTGCAAAACTGAATTTGTGCAGAATTTTCCTTCCAATCAGAATTCAGCACAAGGATCATGAGGTAGCAAATGTAGCCTGTTTAGGATGGAAGACAAGACACCGCAGTGGTGGTCTGGGAAGCAGCAGGGTCATCCTACTTGGGCCCAAGTGAAGAGGCTATGGCTTTCTGTATTAGCTCTCCGTTACCTCATATACAAACTTAGGACCCAATATTCAGCGACAGCGGCTAGTGCTGCTAAAGCGGATAGCTACTCCCGCTGAACATTAGACCTGTATATTCAATGCCAGAGCCATATCTGGATAGCCTGGATAACAAAGAAGCTAACCAGCAATGGTGATATTCAGCAACTTGTCAGTTAGCTTCAGTGGTGAAAATTAGACCAGCCTTTGCCACACCTGATTTCCACCATGTGATAACCGGGCAGTGGCAAAATTGAGCCACTGGCCAGTTATAGCCAGATGCAGCCCCCGGAACTGTTATGCCACTGTATATCCTGGACAAGGGGGTTAACACAGTTAGCAACCCTCTAGCCTTTACTCAGTCCTCATCCTGCTTGACCTCTGCTGCTTTTGACACTGTTGACTAAAATCTTCTCCTTGATACCCTGTCCTCTCTTGTTTTTAAGGACTCTGTACTATCCTGGTTCTCCTCTTATCTCTCCTACTGCTCTTTCAGTGTTTGTTCTGGTGGATCCTCCTCTGTGCCTCTGTGTTTTATAAGCTAGGTGTCTGCTTACTGTCTTGTCTAGCTCTCCCCAGCCTGCTCTCTATTTCTCCCCCCCCCCCCCCCGACCTCATTTTCACACATATATGTCCCCTAAAAAAACTCACTGACCTAAAACTATGCAAGTTAACATGAATCTGTGTACTCTGAAAGTAAGCGTAGCCAGAGGCATGGTCAGAACAGAGCATGTGCAGAGCTAGCAAGTACAAGTGTTAATTATAACGTCTTTTAATCTATGCATGTGCTTGCAAACTGTGCGCATTCATTTACACCTGCTGTAGAACAGGCATAGATAAGGCACAACAAAGCAGTTCACAACAACAGAAGATGTTAATAAAATCATAGAAGCAAATAATAATTTAAGGCACAATCTCTGCTACTTATGCTAGTATTTTATTTTATTTATTGATTTATTTATGTGTACTGTCGTGACCCTCGCCTGGGCCAAAGGCTTACAGGCATAGGGCTGCCAATGTTTTGTCCTTAAAAAAAGAGTTACTATCCTTGTCTCCAGCAAGGAACTCTGGGACTTGTAGTTGATTCTTTTACTCAAAGACAAAGTAGTGTGAGACCGTTGGTTTTTAAGGCAAAACAAGAATTTTTATTTAGGTTCCCATAAGCACTAAGGTTCAACGCAGATATAAGGATTATTCTCCAAGTAAATAGTAACAGGAAACATATGCAACTGGAACTGAAGAAACTGAAAGAACCTTTAAACATGTGCAGCTGATTTTCAGTCGTCCAGCACAGCTAAATTTCTTCATTTATCATGCGCTGCTTCGGTTATCAAACTCTAGGTTAAGCAAGGGTTCTTTACCTTAGAAGAAGTTCCTGGCATTCACATGTCTAGGTAAAAACCCTGCTTCTCAAAAGCTTCTTCTGTTAACACTTTTTATCACCAACTTTCAAACTTCCTTCTTACACAAAGAACAGTCCATAGGAGACTCCTCAGTAACAGAATCCTGCCCAAAAGAGTCAATTTGCATTTCTTCCTGTGCTACGAAATGCTTGTCTATCTCTGGGTTTTCATTAACTCCTTCAAGCTTTACTGTTCTGTAGGAACTTCTGAATTTCCTTCCACAGCTGCTCTCCCTGATATGGAATATTTGTACCTTGAGAGTGGGGTTTCTTTCCCTGGATCAATTGCCTCAATGCTTCAATTGTGTTCAACTCTGGTTCTCTGCCCTCGACTGGGTTCTGGTCACTTCCAGTTGTAACCGTATTCACCCACCTTCTGGCAGCTTGAATTCTCTGAGCTGGTTCACGGACACTCTGCACTGCAACCTGATCCTCGTCGTCAGCAACTCTCCCAGCCACCCATCTGCTGGTTTCTGAATTAAGAGTACCTCTCTTACAAGGACTGCTTCCTCTGTTGCTGCTTCCTTTTTTGCTGGAGCCGTTCTCCAACTCGAAGTCAAACTTACCACTTCTTTTTTTTTTCTCTGAACAGGGCTTATAAAGCTGTTTCCTAACACTCCCCTGTCTCTGCACAGGTGATTATCATTACCCTCCAAGCCTGCACTTACGTTAGAGCTTGGGTGTGGCTTGGCTTCAGCAACTACGTGCTTCTTTCCTTTGCCTGCAGTCTGAACCCTGTAAATACCTTGCCTGTCTCTCACCTTAAAGGCATATTCACTGTTTTCTTCTGTTTCCATCGGCTCAGCACAGCTCTCATCATCACAGTACTTATATACCGCTTTTCTCAAATCAAAGTCAAGTAGGCACCACTTTGTCTTTATAAAATAGGCATGTTTTAGCTACCTTAAATTAAGAGCCCTGTTATAGGAAAGTTAGGAAAACTAACTTTGCCATGATGGGACAGTACCTCAAGGAGTCGTTAGCGGGATGGTGACGTCTGGGGGATGGAGAAAAGCAATAGGAAAAACTGAAAAGGGCTTTTCTCTCACAACCTACAGATAAATTTTAAGAAAACCAAAGTATTGGATGTTACTAAGAACCAACAATTTACCCGCCATCCAACGTGCATGTCAAAGAAGCCCACCTTGAAGTAAAGGATGAAATAAAATATCTCGGAGTCACCCTTGATCAAACCCTCAGCCTTTCCACTCACATCAAACTAACCACCAGGTCAGTTCACGACAAACTTAGGATGATACAGCAATTAAGACCGCTCCTATCGTCAAGATTTCCATTCGGTACTTCAGGCGATGATCTGCCCTCATTTTGACTATTGTAACACTATATATCAGGGGCTACCCAAACAAGCAATAAAGCAACTCCAAATGGCTCAAAACATGGCCACACATGTAGTCTTTCAACTCCACAGTTCTGAACACATCACCCCTGTTCTTCATAAGTTATACTGGTTACCCATTCAAAGCAGAATCATTTACAAAATACTCATAACATTCAAATTAATACATGACATAGCACCTTCCTATTTAACCTCCCTAATTAAAAAAAAAAAACTCCAGAGCATGCACACAGAACATGCTGGTTATTCCTAAAGATTATTGGAACACAAATAGATCAACGATCGACAGAGAATATGTATTCCTTGCACCAGTACTCTGGAACTCCATACCAGATCATCTCAGAGCATTGGCTGAGCTCACAGCTTTTAGGAAACAACTCAAGACTCATTTATTTAGAGATTATTTTAGCACTCATACAGAGACAGATAAAATTTATCCAACAAAATCTTTAATCGTATCCCCCAGGATCACCAAACTGACCACATTATGCCAGTTGCTACCTTGTAAATATGTTTACAGTTATAATCTGTGAGCCAATCACTACCTTGTAAATATGTTAGCAATCATGTTCCTAGAATGTATTGTTTCAGCTTGAGATTCTCTCAGCGTTTTAATTAGATTATCAAATTATGTTTATCCACTAACAATGCTCCTTGTAAGAGTTACATTTATATCTGTTCCCTGTTCTGATGTAACTAATTTATTGTTTGTAAACCACTTTGATCTTGTGAGAAGGCGGTATATAATTGCACATAAATAAATACAATTTTAAGTGCAACAAACCTTTTTGTTAAAAAGGTAAATTAACGGAAAAGGAGGTCCCTATGGTTCTTAAAAGAAGTAGCTAAAAAGGAGAGAAAAAGTGTGGCCTTCATTAAACACAAGAGATCACAGAGAGAGGAAGATAAGCATCTATATTTGGAAAAATATAAAGAAGCTAACAAAGCAGTCAAGAAAGCAAAGATATCCATAAAAAGGGGGACAAGACATTTTTCAGATATGTTAGTGAGAGAAGGGAGGACAACAGTGGTATTGTCAGACTCAAAAGTGAAGGGGAGGAATATATAGAAGCTGATGAGGATAAAGCAGAATTGCTTAACAAATATTTCTGTTCTGTGTTCAGAGATGAAGGGCCAGGAGCAGGACCTTAGAAAACACCCATAAATAGGAACAGAAATGATGAGGATCTTGAACAATTTTCAGAAGACTGTGTTCTAGAAGAACTAGCTAAACTAAAAGTAGACAAAGTGATGGGGCCAGATGGGAGAAGGAACTTGGGGACATTCTTGCAGCTCCACTGTTTGACCTTTTCATAGTAACATAGAAATATAGTATATGATGGCAGATAGTCTGCCCAGTAACGTGGCTAGAGTTGTTTTAGCTGCAGCTTCTTGCACGTCACCCCACCTCTAGGCCTTTGTTTAGGGTTATACTTGCTGCTCCATGGTCAGCCCCCCTGTTTATGAGTATAAAAGATACTTAAGTTTTCTTTAATTTTATCCTTTTGCTATAAAGGGATCCACTGTGTCTGTCCCATGCCATTTTGAATTCCATCGCTGTATTTGCCCTCTGAAACATTTGCTTCTCACAATCAAAGAACATAGTCTCAAAATGGGCCTGCACCTTAATGTAAAGAAGACAAAGATCATGACAACTGGCATAATCAACAGGTTCATCGTTGAAGGAGAAGAAATTGAAATTGTGAACAACTTTAACCTACTTGGATCAATCAATAAAGAAGCAACAAGCAGTCAAGAAATCAGACGACGCATTGCTCTTGGCAGAATGGCTATGAAAGACCTAGATAAGATTCTCAAGAGCAGAGATGTCTCTCTCCATACAAAGATTCGACTTGTTCAAGCCATGGTATTTTCAATAATATCATATGGATGTGAAAGCTGGACAGTGAAAAAGACAGACAGGAAGAAAATTGATGCCTTTGAATTATGGTGTTGGCGGCGAATACTGTGTATACCATGGACTGCCCGAAAAACAAACCAGTCGGTACTAGAGGAAATCAAACCTAAGCTTTCTTTAGAAGCTCAGATGACAAGACTTCGACTTTCATACTTTGGACACATCATGTGAAGAGAGAAATCATTAGAGAAAGACACATTACACACTATACTGTTGTCAGTAACCACTCAGTTCTCCTGGAACTGCTATCAGCAGATCCGCTACCAATCTGATAACTTCAACCAATAGCTGTTGCATCTGTATCTCAAAATCTAATAATACATTATTACTAGCACGTACTATACATTTCAGTACTAACGTGCCTCTATTATTCCACAGCAAAACTTTTCTGACCCTTATACCTACCTATATAACTAACAATGGATCTAAAAAGATTTCTTACACTCACCTTAAATATTCTAATGCTCACACTAGGTGTACTACTCTCCCACACCCCTCCCATTCACTCTTTAACTCCAACTTCAAACATTTTCAAGCCTGCACACATTCATATCATCCCATACAAACCCAGACACAACACACAAAGATATATTATCAGTAATCCATCCATAAACAAACCACGCACAAACCAACATATTCATGTTCAAAGACTAATCCAATTGAACCCTTCACCAATTAATAACCCCATACAAATCACTACACAATCAACACAACTAAATTGCATACTTATCAACGCCAGATCAATTAGGAACAAAATCCCCATCATAACCGATCTTATTATAGATGAAAATCCTCACCTACTCTGCATAACTGAAACTTGGCTAAACGAATCTGACTCAGTTCTCCTTAACCAACTAGGAGTACATGGTTATACCATACTCAACAATAATAGAGACAGAAAAAGAGGTGGCGGAGTTCTTATAATAGCAAAATCTCATCTCAATCTTTCACCTACCCTACTAGATAAACATGATGGTATTGATATACTCAGAATTGAAAATAACAATATAGCCATCTGCCTTATCTACAGACCCCCACACCTGACATACATAATCTAGACATAATACTTGAGGCTGCATGTAACTCTTCACTGAGAAAACCCTCTGTTATTTTAGGAGATCTTAACCTTGCCTCATTACCAGATAGCCATGCACTATCTTTCATTGAAGCAATGGAGGAAATGGGTTTTAAACAAATAATGACCCACCCCACTCATTGCAAAGGTAATACCCTTGATCTAATATTCTTTCCATCTCACCTCACACTCTCATCTTTTTCTACTTCGCCCACCACAACTCAAGTACCATGGTCAGATCACTTCCTGATACATTTCTCTCTTCCATTCCAACCCACCAACTCTACTCACAATAACGCCAAATGCACAAAACAAAGTTTTCGCCAGTTCAACAAAGAAAGTTTTTTAGAATCTATTTCTCCAAAATTAGACAGTACGTCAAATAATCTTAACGAATTTGTTTCTACCTGGAACTCTATTATTGAATCAGAAGCTAAATATTCAACCTCTAATAAAAGAAAATCTAGATCTAGCTTGTCCGAGAAATGGTACACCTCTGAACTTGCTACTCTAAAGAAAAACCTTAGAAAATTAGAGACTAAATGGAGAGAGAAAAAAAACATCTGAACTCAGGGTTCAATATTTCTCAAGCCTTAAAACATACAAGGAAGCCATTAACAACACAAAAAGGCTATTCTACACCAAAACATTATCTAAGTCCATCAATAGACCTAGGGAACTTTTTGAGATTATTAAATCTCTAACTAAGGTTCCCGATAACACCCCTAATAAAACACCAATAGATCCACAACTCCTTGCAAACCATTTTGCCAATAAGCTCAAACTAAGCGCCCGTCCAAGCATTATCCTAACCTCTCCCACACCAAATTCCATCACTGAGTGGAGCTCATTCCATACAATCTCCAACAAACAACTGCTTGAGATTATATCAAACCTCAATACTACCACTTCACTACTGGACCCATGCCCGGTATCTTGGGTTAAAGCAACAAAATCCGAACTAGCTCCATACATCTTGAAACTGGTAAATCAATCCCTACTTCAAGGTTACATGCCAGATGATCTGAAATACTCGGCGATTCGCCCTTTACTAAAAAATAAAACCCTTAACAGTTCAGACCCATCCTCATACCGCCCCATTGCCAGCATACCTTTTTTAGCCAAAATCATTGAAAAGGTAGCCCAGATACAACTCCAAGATCATATTGATACCAACTTCCCTTTGGATGAGTACCAGTATGGTTTCCGCTCTTATCACGGAGTAGAAACCTTACTCATATCCCTTCTTGATTCACTTATCCGAGGTATTGATAACACAAAGCAGACCTTCTTACTCATATTCCTCGACATTTCCTCAGCTTTTGACAGTGTTGACCATAATACCCTCTTATCTAGGCTATCACAACTAGGTTTGAAAGATACCACTTTGAACTGGTTTAAGTCCTACATTTCTAATCGCTTCCAATATGTCCATTTAGACCATTCCCCCTCACTACCATTCCCACAAGAACGTGGTATCCCACAAGGATCCTCACTCTCTGCATTACTTTTTAACCTCTATATACAACCTATTTGTGCAATCTTCCAACGTCACAATCTAAGATATTTTATCTATGCGGACGACATCATGCTGTTCGCTCCTTTAGACATAACTAACCTTAATTTCCTCAATATCGCCTCCTGCCTCTCTGAAGCTGAAAAATGGCTCCACTCTATCCATATGGATATTAATTACAAAAAGACTGAAGCACTCTTCGTAACAAGAAATACCACCTTCACCCCCCCAACTTCCATCAACATTCTGAACATTACTCTACCAGTCAAATCTGAAATTAAATACCTTGGAGTGACACTAGACAAAACCCTAAGCATGACTAACCACATAAAGCAGACTGCCAAAACTATATTTTTCAAACTGAGAACCATACAGCAACTCCGACCCCTCATTGACATCAACGATTTCAGAACAGTTGTCCAGGCTCTCATTATGCCACACTTAGACTTCTGCAATGGCATCCTCCAAGGAACATCCAAAAAGAATTTACACATCCTTCAAAGAGCTCAGAATGTCACTGCTCGAATCATTGTTAAAGCTAAAATATTCGATCATATTTCTCCTATCCTACACGCTCTTCACTGGCTACCCATTTATAGTAGGATTCAATATAAAACACTTGTCACAACTTTTAAACTCATTAATGACCTAGCCCCATCACAGTTGGCAACTCTACTCCAAACCCCACAAGAAAACAGAACTAGAAGAAAAACTAACCTCAACATGCTACTAATTCCCATTGCCGTGACAAAATCAAAACAAATAACCTCCAACACTGCCTTTTCATTTTATGCTCCCAGCCAATGGAATAAACTGCCCCTAAACCTAAGAGAGATTAAGGATCTCACATCTTTCAGGAAGGAACTAAAAACCTACCTCTTTACTCAACACTATAGCAACCTACAACCTGAAATCAAATTTACTACACAAGAACATACAACTAACCAAACACAAGTTTACCCCACCTAAATCCAGACTCCATTTAAATATCCCCTCAAGTCAGCATCCTCCCAATATTGTACTTATGACTGCAAATAACTCTTGCTAACCATGTAAATAACTTGCCATTTTGGGTTCCTTGTAACATAGTTATGTTCCTTTTATTAATAGCTTACACACTGTTTTCTATGTATCATAGTTCTTATGTAATACTTAATGTTTAATGTAATGCAATATTGCACTGTTCTGCTGTATTGTTGTTTTAAGTTCCTTGTAAACCGCCCTTGATCTCTGGAAGGGGCGGTATAGAAAAGCACATAAATAAATTATGCTTGGCAAGATAGAAGGTCAACGCAAAAGAGGAAGGCCAGCAATGAGATGGATCGATACAATAACAGCAGCTACGGGTACCAGTCTGTCAACAATGAGCCGCCTGACTGAAGACCGAACACAATTTAGGATAGCTATCCAGAGGGTCGCCATGAGTCGACTCCGACTCGACGGCACTTAACAACAACAACATTTGCCCTCCACCTCCATCGGGACGGCATTCCAAGCATCCACCACCCTTTCGTGAAAAATTATTTCCTGATGTTGCTTTATCTACTGCTTTGCAGCTTCATCATATGCCCTCTAGTTTTACAGCTTCCCCTTCTTTGAAAAAGGTTTGTTTGTTCATTGATACCCTTTAAGCATCTGTATCATATCTTTCCTGTCCCTCCTCTCCTCTAGGGTATATGTATCTAGGACTTCAAGATTCTTATTTAATGTTTTTTTATACTGCTTTATCATTTAGTCAAAGTGGTTTTCATTGTTACTTAAACGTGGTAATGCACATTAAACAGGGACATTAAACATAGAAACATGATGACAGAAAAAGACCACATGGCCTATCTAGTCTGTCCCTCCATATCAACAACTACAACAGTCCCCTTTTTTCCTTTAGAGATCCTTTGTGTTTGTCCCATGCTTTTTTGAATTCAGATACTCTCATCTCTACCACCTCCACTGGGAGATTATTCCACGTATCCACCAGTCTTTCTGTAAAGAAATATTTCCGCGTATCACTCCTGAATCTATCCCCATTCACCCTCATCCCATATCCCCTCGTAGCAGTACTTGCTTTCAGTCGAAAGAGGCTCTCCCCCTATGCATTTATGCCATGGAGGTATTTAAACGTCTCAATCATATCACCTCTATCCCACCTTTCCTCTAATGTGTACATATTAAGATCCTTAAGTCTGTCCACATATGCTTTATAATGAAGACAACTAACCATTTTAGTAGCCACCCTCTGTACTGACTCCATCCTTTTGAAGGTGCGGGCTCCAGAATTGCACACAATACTCCAAATGAGGCCGCACCAAACACTTATACAGAGGCACTATCACCTCCTTTTTTCTGCTAGCCATTCCTCTCCGTATGCACCCAAGCATCCTTCTAGCTTTTGCTGTCACCTTTTTTACCAGTTTAGCCACTTTAAGATCATCAGACACAACCATGCCTAGGTCCCGCTCTTCTTTAGTGGACAAAAGTACTTCACCCCCTATACTATATTACTCCCTTGGATTGCTGCAGCCCAAATGTATGACCTTGTATTTTTTAACATTAAATCCCAGCTGCCAAATTCTAGACCATTCTTCAAGCTTAGCTAAATCCCTCCTCATGTTATCTACACCTTCCTGGGTGTCTACTCTATTGCAGATTTTGATATCATCCGCAAAGAGGCAAACCTTACCCGACAGCCCTTCTGCTATATCACTAACAAAAATGTTAAAAAGAATCGGACCAAGGACAGATCCCTGGGGCACACCACTGGTAACTTCCTTCTACTACTACTACTACTGTTTAGCACTTGTATAGCGCTACGCATGCGGTGTCAAAGGCAGCGGAGAGGTCAAGAAGGATGAGGATAGAGTAGAAGCCCTTAGATTTAGCCAGGAACAGGTCATTGGAGACTTTTGCGAGAGCCGTTTCAGTGGAGTGTAGGGGGCGGAAGCCAGATTGTAGTGGGTCCAGGAGGGCCTGGGATGTGAGGAAGTCGAGGCAGCGGCGGTGGACGGCTTCTCCTCAGAGTGAGCTCCATTTACCTGTACCCTTTGTCACCTCCCACTCAACCAATTTCTAACCCAAACAGTAACTTTAGGGTCCATCCCTAGGGTGCTCAGTTTTTTATAAGTCGCCTGTGAGGAACGGTGTCAAAGGCTTTACTGAAATCTAAATACACCACATCTAGGGCTCTCCCTCGGTCCAACTCCCTGGTCACCCAGTCAAAGAAATCAATCAGATTTGTCTGATAAGACCTTCCTCTGGTGAATCCATGCTGCCTCGGATCCTGTAATCCGTGACTCCAGAAACCTCACTATTTTCTCTTTCAGCAGCGTTTCCAATAATTTACTCACCACCGAAGTTAAACTAACCAGCCTGTAGTTTTCAACCACATCCTTACTTCCGCTTTTGTGTAAAGGCACCACATGAGCCCCTCTCCAGTCCTTTGGCACCACTCCCGATTCCAACAAGGCATTGAAAAGGTCAGTCAGTGGAGCTGCTAGAATTGTCCCCAAGTTCCCTCAATATTCTAGGGTGTATCCCATCCGGTCCCATCGCTTTGTCTACTTTAAGTTTAGCTAGTTTCTCATGAACACAGTCTTCTGAAAATTGTTCAAGATGTCCCTCGCTTCTGTTCCTGTTTGTGGGTGTTCTCTGAGGTCCTGTTCCTGGTTCTTCATCTGTGAACACAGAACAGAAATATTTGTTAAGCAATTCCACTTTATCTTCATCAGCTTCTACATATTCCTCCCCTTCACTCTTGAGTCTGACAATACCACTTTTGCCCTTCCTCTTCTCACTAACATATCTGAAAAATGTCTTATCCCCCATTTTATTGCATTGGCTATTTCCTCCTCTTTTTGAATCTTTGCTTTCCTGACTACGTTGCTAGCTTCTCTAAGTTTTTCCAAATATAGTTGCCGGTCTTCCTCTCTCTTTGATCTCTTGTATTTCATGAAGGCCTCCCTCTTTTTCTTCACCTTTTCAGCTACTTCTTTCGAAAGCCATAGCGGTCTCCTTTTCCTTTTATCTTTATTTACCATTTTAACAAAAAGGTTGGTTGCCCTTAAAATATCCCCTTTCAGTTTTGCCCACTGTTTTTCTACATCCCCTTGCTGTTCCCATCCCACTAACGACTCCCTGAGGTATTGGCCCATCTTGGCAGTTTTCCTAAAGTCTAAGACCCTTGGTTTTGAATGGATTCTAACAGGCCTAGTCCTAATTAATAACTTGGTCTCTTCTGAGGAAATGGAGGGTTAAGTGACTTGCCCAAGGCCACAAGGAGTGCTAGTGGGAATTGAACCCTGGATTCTTGGTTTCCAAGCCAGTGCTCTAACCATTAGGCTACTCCTCCACTCCATTCTTCTCATATGTCTTTCTGTTCTGTGTTCACAGACACTGGGCCAGGAGCAGGACCTCAGAAAACATGGACAAATAGGAACAGAAGTGACGGGGATCTTGAACGATTTTTAGAAGACTGTGTTTGTGAGGAACTAGTTAAACTAAAAGTAGACAAGGCAATGGAACCGGATGGGATACATCCCAGAATATAGAAGGATTTGGAGACGTTCTAGCGGCTCCACTAACTGACCTTTTCAATGCTGCTTTAGTCGAGAGTGGTCCCAGAGGACTGGAGGAAGGCACATGTGGTCCCAATACACAAGAGCGGAAGTAAGAATGGGGTTGACAGCTACAGGCCGGTTAGTCTAACCTCTGTGGTGAATAAATGATTGGAAACGCTACTAAAACAGAGAATAGTGAGGTTTCTGGAGTCTAGTGGATTGCAGGATCCAAGGCAGCATGGGTTTACTAGGGGCAGGTCTTGTCAGACAAATGTGATTTCTTTGACTGAGTGATCAGGGAGTTTGACTGAGGAAAAGCCCTAGATGTAGTGTACTTAGATTTCAGTAAAGCCATTGACACCGTTCCACATAGGCGACTTATAAACAAACTGAGCACTCTAGGGGTGGACCCTAAATGACTGACTGGGTTAGAAATTGGTTGAGTGAGAGGCAACAAAAGGTACAGTAAATGGAGTTTACTCTGAGGAGAAGGAGGTTTCCAGTGGGGTGCTGCAGGGATCTGTCCTTGGTCCTATTCTTTTTAACATTTTTTGTTAGTGATATTGTGGAAGGGCTGTTGGGTAAGGATTGTCTCTTTGCGGATGATACCAAAATCTGCAGTGGAGTAGACACCCAGGAAAGAGCAGATAACATGAGAAGGGATCTAGCTAAGCTTGAAGAATGGCTGAGAATTTGGCAGCTGAGATTTAATGCTAAAAAATACAGGGTTATGCATTTAGGTTGCAAAAATCCAAGGGAGCAGTACAGTGTAGGGGGCAAAATACTTCTGTCCACGAAAGAAGAGCGGAACCTGGGCTTGATTGTATCTGAAGATCTGAAAGTGGCTAAACAAGTAAAAAAGGCGATGGCAAAAGCCAGAAGGATGCTTGGGTGCATAGAGAGAAGAATGGCCAGCAGAAAAAAGGAGGCGATAGTGCCTCTGTATAAGTCTCTGGTGCGACCACATTTGGAGTATTGTGTGCACTTCTGGAGCCCACATCTTCAAAAGGATATAAGCAGGATGGAGCTGGTTCAGAGGGTGGCTACTAAGATAGAGGTCTTCATTATAAAGCGTATGGGGACAGAATTGAAGATCTTAATATGTATAAGTTAGAGGAAAGGCGGGATAGAGGAGATATGATAGAGATGTTTAAATACCTCTGTGGCATAAACGCCCAAGAGGAGAGCCTCTTGCAATTGAAAGCAAGCTCTGCTACGAGGGGACATCTGATGAGAGTGAAAGGGTATAAGCTCAGGAGAAATATGCCAAAATATTTCTTTACAGAAAGAGTGGTAGATGCATGGATTATTCTCCCAGTGGAGGTAGTGGAGACGAGGATGATATCTGTATTCAAGAAAGCATGGAAGATATCAAAAGGATAAAAGGGGACTATTGTAGTAGATATGGAAGGGCAGACTAGATAGGCCATGTGGTCTTTTTCTGCCGTCATTTTCTGTGTTTCTATAAAATTACCCTCCACGTGTACATGCTTTCAAATATCCAAAATCCATGAAGACAGGAACACCTAAGACATAATGGGGTAATTTTATAAGGAGCCGCTTAATTTTAAGAGCTAACAACATGTGTAAATGTCAGTATTTTAGTCATTTCTAAGTGTTGGTGGCCTTTCATATTGACTACACGTGCAATCTGCATGGTGGAGGAGTAGCCTAATGGTTAGAGCAGTGGAGTAAGAACCAGGGAAGCCAGGTTTGAATCCCAGGATGCACCATTTGGAGTCAAGTGCTGCCATTTTCCAAGATGGCAGCGCAGAAGCAAGAGCAACTGGGCATTGCCCTGCCTCCCAACTTTGAAGCTGTGCAAGGTGGGTCAGGGATACAGGGATTGTATGGTGGTGTCGGGACATAGGAGGAGGGCCATGAGCCATAAATCATTTCTTTTCCACGGGCCAACAGGGATATTTTTGGGGCTAGAAGCTTCAGGGAGGGGGGATTGGGGAGTTGTGGAAGTGCAGTGAGGAGTGACTGGGGGGGGGGGGAAGATTGGGTGTCCAGGACCCACTTAGACCACCAGGGAGTTTGGTTCGTTTGAGGTGAAATGTGACACCACCTCAAATGACTCCTTTTACTTCCGGATGCATCTTTAATGCAGGTCCTGAGCTGGGATAAAGATTCAGTGTTAAGAGATGAGTGAAAAAAACTGTGCTAAGTCTCAGCACAGTTTTTTATATTGGGAGCAATTTCGTATTCATGCAATTTCATGCCCACTGTATTATTCTTTAGCACAGATTTTCCCATGCTAGAATTTTCCTAAAGCATACTTTCCATAAGATATTTGAAATTGATCATCCAGATTTCAAATTATTTTGTTTGTATTGACTCCTTCTTACAACATACATTTCAGTAGGTAGCAGAGTATCAAATATCCACTGATCTAATTACCATAAAAACTGGTTTCATGAGAAAATAGGCAAATGGCAACTGATCCTGATGAACGATCTGTGGTCTGCTCTCTAGTTATTATTGAAAGTAAATCACACTACAATATATAAGTCTGTGTCTCTGTAAAAGTTTGAAAGCCATTGGAGCACTCTGCAATATTGGAACTGGGAATGTTATGAGATGCATATGCAAATCCTTGCAAAAAAACCCAGACTGTCATTCAGCCACTGAGTAACTCTTCAGCTTAGACTCTAATAGGAAAAACCATGTCTGCACTTACCTACTTCCCTTCCCTTATTACAGACCCTTGAGAAAGAGGAGGACGATCATTCAAAATAAGTTAATAATGTGTCTTTGTTGGTTTTCTTTCCTTTGTAGTTGGTCCTTCACCGGGTACACATTGGGAGCAACCAGCTGAAGAGCTAGATGAAGATATAACAGTTACACAAACTCAGACAAACTTTATTTGCCCTATTAGTCAGGTATGGTACACAAGCATTGTGACATAAAAACAAAAGGTGTCATCATTCCATCTTCTGTTACTTCCATAGCATGACAGCAATTTTGTTTGTTTGCAATTTTCAAAAATTCCTCTGTGGGTAAATAGCTGACTGCTTACTGAAAGAAGCCGGCTGAAAATTGTCTGCCACCAATGCAGGTAAACTATCCACAGTGGTCACAATGCAAAGCAGGTACCTTTCATTCACAACCAAAAGGGGGCTTGACCCAGGAACATGAATATGCACGTGGGGCTTTCTTTTTAGAACAGAAGGAATGTTCACAGAAAGAAACTGCCCTGCTCCCACGGTCAACCTGATCTCCCCTTTGAAAATGGGCTTGTAGGCCCCACATACTCTTAAAATTGCCCCGATAATATGACATTGGAAAATGAATAATAAAAGTTGGATGTTATCATACTAAAGTATGTGGTGAAAAATACTACAAGAGTCTTCCTGCTGCTTTAGACAAATATCAAAACCAATGAAGCACAACTGTGGAGAAAAATTGGTACACACACAACATATTAAGGGGGCCTTTTACTAATGGGTGCTATGGTATTGCACCTAATGCACAATTAGAGTCAAAATTATGGCACCTTATATGCAACACCCCCGCGTTAACTGTCAGGAGGGTGGAAAACATTTCCCTGGGAGGTAACACGGAGCCATGTCCCCTAGCACGTGCTGCTTTAGTGCGGGTGCACCTAACCCCACCTATTGAACCCGTGCTAATGCAGTTAGTGCACGGTGTGAACACAGCACTAACTGTGCCGTGCTCACCACACCCACTCTCCGCTCCTACCCTGCCCTTTCACACCTCTTAACAGTGTGGGATTCATCCTGCTCTCACCATCGTGATCCTGCACTACCTAGCAACACATGTCTCAGCATGCCTTTAGCGCGTACCAGAAAATATGGTGCCAGATAGCACCCTTTAGTAAAAGGCCCTCTTAAAATCTACAGTGACTCCCGTAGAATACATACTGCACTTATTGATTCTCAACTGCTCACTGCCATCACTGAGTCACTACTGTTTTGTTACAGCTGTTACCTAAGAATTCCTTGTCAATTGCATTTAAAAAACACTTCTAAATCTTAATGTCTCTCTAGCTGGCCTCCTTCAATACCAGCTGCACAGACTTCAATTCGTACAGAATACGGCAGCCCACATCCTCACCCATTCCACCTGCTCAGATCATGTCACCCCCCCCCCTTCTTATTCATCTCCATTGGCTCCCTGTAGCTTTCAGAATTCAATATAAAATACTCACCTTCATCCACAAAGCAATTCACATTGGAGTGCTCAATACGTTTCCAATCTGGTTCGCCTCCACACTTCCCAATGCTCACTCAGGTCCATTTATTCTAACCGCATGTGAAGTCCACCCGGTCCTCTGCCTTCTTTTACCTTGGCCCCAGACTCTGGAACTCACTCCCATCAACCCTCTGCTTGGAGCCCTCATTTAACAGTTTTAAAGCAAGGTTAAAGACTCACCTCTTCTATACCGCCTTTGATCTTACCCCCCCCCATCCTCCCCTCCCCTCCCCTCCCCTCCCCTCCCCGTTCCCCTCCCTAGAGACATCCTGTCCCCACCACCTTAGGGCCCCCTGTCTTCTTCGTCTTCTTTTTCTCTCCACTCTATCTCTTTCCTGTCCGACTATTGGCGTTCTGTTTCCTTTCCTAGCAGCATTAATGCATTGTACACTGCTCTGATACTCACGTGTGGGCGGTATATTAAGTGATGAATAAAGATAAAAAGAAATATCATTACAATATTCTTCTGCATTATATGGAGGAGCTCCACTTTAGATTAATTGGCTTAGCCAGTTATACAGTTAATACAACAATTTAGAGAAATTTTGCTTGTATATTCTTAGCTTACTAGCAGCAGCTCAGTAGCCATTGGCTGACTATGCGCTGTTATGAAGGATATCCAATTCACATACTAAACTTTGGATTTTGCACCTCATACTGAAGGAGGGCGGATTCACTTAGGGCTAGATTTACTGAAGTACGTTGCACTAGCACACATTAATGCATGCTATCTATTGCATAAAATAAGCCCTGCAGTATATCTACTAAAAGATGCTATTGAATTACTGTGGAAACACAAGTTAAAGGAAATACAGCTGTTGGCACTTGCAAATTATAGGCCATAATAGAAATGAGTTTCTTGCTATTTTTGTGAAATCTCTTGGCCATGTTTACTAAGGCTTATGTTGATAATACCAGTATGGGCCACGTTACTAGCACAGGGCTTCATGCTACAGGCAGGGGGGTGGGTACACCTGTCTCCTGCATTTACCAAACTGCATCATGGTAAAAATGGATGTGGGAGTGACTAATGTCACCTCAGTCGATGGCGTTAATTGCACCCACAGTACTTGCACCAAGTGCAGGTAGTGCAGACTACAAATGCCCACATTAGGTTGCACCACCACCCCATCCCACCCAGTCTCCACTCTGATGCACACTGCACACATAGCACAGAAGGTTTAACTACTTTAGCACAGCACCAATACCACATGCTAACCTCATGCTAGCCAGGTAGCGCACTTTAGTAGATTTTCCTGAAGCCTCCTTGGTGTCAAAATCTCCTGAGAGTAAGCTAATTGATTACATTCTACTGGGTTTCACGCCATCCCTGAAATATATTTTTGTATTTTAGTGTTTCAAAAATTACAGTAATACTGAACTATAACATTAGATTTAACATTTTATAAGTTCACATAGCAAGTGACAAAAACCAACAACTCATTTGGTCTGCCCAGGTATTTCTCTCTTCAAAGATACATCCCAGCTGCCAGCTGTAGAGCGCAATTCATTAGAGATTCTTTTGATTTCTCCTGTCCTGACCCACAAACACAATCAAATTTGGTGGTGGAGCTTGTGTAGTTGTAGAAAAAGCATAGATAGTAAGAAAATCTTTAAGAACAGGTAATGTACAGCATTTTCTCTTTATAACATAGTCTAGATTAAAAGTTTCTGGTGAGTTTTCTTCCAGGAGTTCTTATATGTTGTGTTCACTGTACCAGTACTGCATATGATGGTTCTGAGAGCTGTTAGTTTTGTAACATGCAATCTTTTTATATAAATACAGATGGAAATGAAGAGACCAATGAGAAACAAGATCTGTAATCACGTCTATGATGAGGAAGCAGTTATAAAATTGATCCAGACCAAACAACAGAAGAATAAAAAGGCCTGGTAAAGTTGCAAAAGATGATTGAAATCTAAAGAGCGAGTTTCACAGTGCACTAAACTTGTATTCACTTTAACTAAATTGGAAGCGAGCAAGGAAGGAGGCAGATTAATTTGAGTAAAGGAATGAGGACAGAAAAAAAGTGGCAGGATCTGGGAGGGGGAGATATAAGAGCAAGTGAGAGATCAGAGAATGATAGGAAGCATATAGGAGACCAATGAGAGTGAAAGGAGGACAGAGTAAATAGAGCCAAAAGGGAGAGTGAGAGAGAAATGGAGGTGAAGAGTGATGCTAGACAAAGAAGAAAAAGGAGCAAGTGAAGGAGGAGTTCTGAGAACTAGAGACATAGTCCAAGAAGAGGGTATGTTGGGCGGGATGAAAGAGAGGAAATATTGGGAACTAGGAAAGGGGGGAGGGAATTGAGTGACCCATAGAGGGAGAGAGGAACTAGTAAGACTCATACTAGTGGAGAAGCATCAGGGTTGACCCTAGAGTTGGTCCAAAGTGTTGGAGCCCTAGGCGAACCTCAAGCTTTATGCCCCCTCTGGCTGTCAAATCTATTAGAAACCTAGAAACATGACGATAGAAAAAGACCACATGGCCTATCTAGTCTGCCCTTCCATATCTACCACTACAACAGTCCCCTTTTTTCCTTTAGAGATCCTCTGTGTTTGTCCCATGCTTCTTTGAATTCAGATACGGTCCTCACCTCTACCACCTCCACTGGGAAACTATTCCACGGATCCACCACTCTTTCCGAAAAGAAATATTTCCGCATATCACTCCTGAATTTATGCCCTTTCACCCTCATCCCATGTCCCCTCGTAGCAGAGCTTGCTTTCAATCGAAAGAGGTTCTTCTCTTGTGCATTTATGCCATGGAGGTATTTAAACATCTCAGTCATATCACCTCTATCCCGTCTTTCCTCTAGGTGTACATTTTAAGATCCTTAAGTCTGTCCTGATATGCTTTATAATGAAGACCATTAACCATTTTAGTAGCCACCCTCTGTACCATCTCCAGCCTATTATTTAGCTTTGAGTGGCCTGTTTTGGCTGCCCTCCAGAGGTTGCTGCCCTAGGCAACCACCTAGTTTGCCTAGCAGTTGGGCTGGTCCTGAGAAGCTTGTTAAGGTTATATATATGTATTGGTCTGCTGGTCACAACTTGTATAAACATGTGAGACAGTCTGTATATATTTGAGTGAGAGAGAGGGCTCATTTGTATGTGTAAAACAAAGCTTGTATGTCTGAGACAGTCTGCTTTTATTTGTGTGAGGGAAAGACACACACACAGATTATGTGTGTGGAAAATTTAATAACTTTCTTCCTTCAGTGTAGCAATGCCAGTGACAGCTAGAGATGGGTGAGTGTAACATAACTTTGTGACTTTAGATGGTGACTCGACTTTTGATGTTAGTTTCAGCTTTCCCCTGTATAACAACTTTACAGTATAAACTACAGTATTCTAATTTCTAAGTTATTTCCTTTCTCATGTTTACATACCTCCAGTATTATTTTTACTCTCTACTTGACAGACACAATGGATCCCTTTATAGCAACAGGATAAAATCAAAATAAGCATAATTATCTCTTATATCTGAACAAATAGGGGTGACCTACATGGAGCTGTGGGTACACCCCTAAACAAAGGCATGGGGAGGGGTGCTCCTTCTCTTGCCGCCTTGCTGGGCAGACTAGATGGACCATGCTGGTCTTTATCTGCCGTCATATACTATATTACTATGTAACGTCTGGACTAACAGATATCTTGTTACTTATATGGGCCTACTGCACTGCACTATTAATGTTAGTCTGCAAATGCAGGGTAAGATTTTTGCACCACAAAGATGGTTACATGGTAGTTGCACTCGGCTTTCCCTGTTTCTTTTACCTCTTTTTGAATGGGCAAGTCTAAATGTAAAGCAGTTGTCAATGAACCTTTCTTCGGCAAGGAAAAGATTTCGGGCCCGAAGAGCCGACATCTGTCTCATGAACCCACGCTATCTTTCAAGACAAGCGAGATATCATTGCTTATGGTAGCCATCATCTGATGGAGCTCCAAGATGGAGAAATATAAACAAAGCTTTAGAACTTTGTAGAATGACCTACTGAGTGTGCAGAGGATTTCAATGTAAGCACCATCACATTAAGAAGCATGGGTATGGCAGAACACCTGATATGAGAAACAGAATGTTCTAAAACTCACAAAGGTGTGCAACAAGGCTGTCTACTTTCTCCATACCTGTTTAATTTATATCATTAAAGAAGCAGAACTGTATGAAGACAACCGAAGTGTGAAGATTGATGGTAGACTTATCAACAGCCTTCTCTATGCTGACGATACCATATGATTGGCTGAAAGTGAAGATGATCTGAAACATCTGCTTATCAAGATCAAACACCCGGTGAAAAGCGGGATATAAATGCAGCTAAATAAATAAAAATGCCCTCCACTTTAATATGAAGAAGCCAAAAGGCAAAATCAATCATTTCATCCTTGGTGGAGAAGAAATAGAAATAATAGACAACTTTAACCTGCTTGGATCAATAAAGAAATGTCAAGCAGTCAAGAAATCCAGTGGCACATTGCTCTTGGTAAAACAGCTGTGAAGGACTTAGGCAAGATTCTCAATTGCAGAGACGTATCTCTGCATACAAAGATTCAACTTGTCCATCGCCATAGTATTTTGAATAACCTCATATGGATGTGAAAGTTGGACAGTGAAGAAGAAAGACATAGTAACAGTAAATGACGGCAGATAAAGACCAGCATGGTCCATCCAGTCTGCCCAGCAATACGGCAAGAGTAGGTGCACCTGTCGCTCTGTGCAGGACACCCCTCCCCATGTCTTTGTTTAGGGGTGGACCCACCACTCCATGTAGGACACCCCTATTTGTTGAGAAGTTAGTTGGTTCAGTTTATTTTGTTTTTATCCTGCTGTTGTAAAGGGATCCGCTGTGCTTGTCCCATGCTGTTTTGAATTCCGTCACTGTGTTTGCCCCACCACTTCCATCGGTAGAGCATTCCAAGCATCCACCACCCTTTCAGTGAAAAAAAATTTCCTGACATTGCCTTCCAATTTTCCACCTTGCAGCTTCATTTTATGCCCTGTAGTTTTGCAGTTTCCCCATCTTTGGAAGAGATTTATTTGTTCGTCGTCCCTCTTTAAGTATTTAAATGTCTGAATCATATCTCCCCTATCCCTCCTCTCCCCCAGAGTGTACATATTTAGGTCTTCAAGTCTCTTCTCATGAGGTTTCTTATGCAGGCTCCAAATCATTTTGGTCGCCTTCCTCTGAACAGTTTCCAGTCTTTTTACATCTTTTTCAAGATATGGTCTCCAAAACTGAACACAGTATTCCAGGTGAGGCCTCACCAGCGACCTGTACAGTGGCATAAGTACCTCTTCCTTTCTGCTGGTAATCCCTCTTTGTATGCAGCCCAACATCCTCCTGGCTTTTGCCACCGCCTTGTCGCACTGTTTTGCCACCTTGAGATCATCAGAGATAATCACACCAAGGTCTTTCTCCTGAACCATGCACACCAACCTCTCGCCCCCTATTGCGTACATTTCCCTTGGATTTCTGCTACCTAAGTGCATGACACTGCACTTTTTCACATTAAATCGTAATTGCCAAGCATTAGACCATTCTTCCAGCTTTTGTAGATCTTTCCTCATGTTATCCACTCCCTCGGGGGAGTCCACTCTGTTGCAAATTTTTGTGTCATCTGCAACAAGACAAGACAAGAAGAAAATCGATGCCTTTGAATTATGGTGCTGGCAAAGAATACTCTGTATACCATGGACTGCCCAAAGAACAAATCAGTCAGTACTAGAGGAGAACAAACCTAAACTTCATCTTTCATACTTTGAACACATCATGCGAAGAGAAAGATCATTAGAGAGAGACATTTTCTCCAGGACCAAGCAGGAAGTCAGTCCTCACATATGGGTGTCATCGACGCCGTTGAAGCCCCAGCAGAGCATTTCCCCAGCTTTCTATGAAAGCCTTTGGGAATGCAGGCACGCATGCGCGGTTCCCTTCCCGCCTAAAGGTGCCATCTTACCTCAGTCTCTCTTTTTCCGAGAAGCCCACCGGACGTGCGTCCTGTCATCCCGGATAAAAGTTTGATTTTTTTGGCAATTCTCGCTATTTTTTCTTCTCGCTTTGACGCCGGGTTCGGTACACCGGTATCAAGCCTGATTCTTCTTTTTCGTTTTTTGCCCTTCGTGGCTGGCATTCGTGCCCTTTTTTGATTTTTCCCTGGAAGGCCAGTCCTTTGACCTCGCAGGGACTCTTTTTTTCCCCGATGGCTTCCAGCGGTTTCAAGAATTGTGATCGGTGTAAGAAATTGATGTCTCTCACCGACACACACGACTGCTGCCGTCGGTGCCTCGGTCCTGATCACGACCCTAAGACGTGTGGACCATGTAGGAAGATGTCTTCCAAGGCACTGCGAAGTCGCCAGCAGCAGAAAGAAAGGCTTTTCTCGGACTCAGCCTCCGACCGGGCCCGGACCTCGTCTGAGGCCTCGACATCTCGGGATTCAGATCCCGAGTGTCGTCGAAGCTCCTCGGACAGGGGGTCCCCCGACCGGGAACGCAAGAGGAAGAAGCGGCTCATGAGGGCGTCGGAGGAGGAGGTCCCTGGCTCCTCGAGGGCCAGGTCTAAGACCCCCGACCGTCGCCCCGTGCCCGTGGAACAAGAGAAGCCTGCCAAATTTACTCATGTGGAGCCGGAGTCTGCTGGACACGTAAGCCCTGTAGTCCTCGAGGACTCTCCTCACAGAGAGCCGATGTTGGGCCCAGCGCCGTCAGGGCCCGAGTCGGTGGCTGCTGCGTCTCCCGAGCTGAGTCTCAGGATGACAGCCTTGGAGAGCAGACTGTCTGCCTTCATGGAGCAGCAGCGGGCACTGATGGCCAGCCTGTCTGGCGCATCTGCCCCGACCACCGGGACATCGACTTCGAAGTCGACCCCGGAGACCGAGCCGATACTCGAGTCCATCATGGCTTGAAGTCGACCTCGGTCGCGGTCTCCCTTGACCTCCTGTTCGGGACCGAGGGCGTCGATGCCGGTGCCTCCGGCGTCGGGGCGGGTGCTCCAGGGCCCCGCGGGGTCGGATCCTGACTCCTCGTCGGACGAGTCCGCCTGGGAGACGGAGGATGAGGAGTCCCCCGACACATTCAAGACTCTGTGCGTCCCCTCGGACTCACCGCAGTCTGAGCCTCGAAGTAGATCCCCTCCGGAGGACACCCGGTTCTGGGAGTTTGTCCGGGATACGGCCACCGCGTTGGCTATTCCGGCGGATCCCGAGGAAGAGCCTCAAGCTGAAGAGCTCGAGGCCCTACAGTACGACTCTCCTCCGAAGGAGGCCTTTACTGTCCTGGTTCCTCCGATGCTGGAATGGCTCCTCTTCCAGATGTGGGAGGCACCGGCCTTGGCGCCGGTTCTAAGCAAGCGAGTCGATTTGATTTATCGACTCCGGAAGAGCCCTGGCTTTCAGAAGGCGCAGCTAACACACCATTCCATGGTGGTGGAATTGGCCATGCATCGTCTGAAAAGCCAGAAGATGCACTCTGCGGTGCCCCCCGGCAGGGAGGCCCGGAACCTCGATGGTGTGGGTAGAAAGTGCTTCCAGTGCTCGATGCTTGCTTGCCGTGTCCAGTCTTACCAGCTGTACATGGGCATGTACTTGCGAGACCTGGCCAAGGAGTTGGCCGGGTTCTCTGCTGGTCTCTCCGGGGAGCCCTTGCAGAGATTCAAGTCCTTGTCCTCAGGGATTCGGGACTGCTCGAAGTTTATGTCCCGTGCCGCCTATGATGGCTTCGAGGCTTCGGCCCAAGTTGCGGTAGCCGGCATCGTGGCTCGACGCCAGGCATGGCTGCAGTCATCAGACCTCGAGCCATGGGTTCAGGACAAGTTGGTCGATGTCCCTTGCCGAGGTGAAAACCTTTTTGGCAAGCCCATGGCCGAGAAGGCCACACAGCTCGAGACTGAGCACCTTACAAGGACAAGGCTGTCTAGGAAGACATCTGCCCCTTCTCACAAGAAAAAGGCCTCGGGTAAGAAGCTCTTTTACCCGAGGAAGGGCACTGCCTACAAACAGTACCCTCAGTATCAGGCTGCCCAAGCTGCGTCCCAGGGTCAGCAAGCCAAGGGGCAGGGTAATGGGCCCCGTAGGCAGAGGACCACCAAGCCTCTGGCCCCTGCTCCCACTCAGCAGGGTGGGGGTTTTTGACTCCTGGAGCGTAGCCTCTCAGTCCCTGCTCTCCCAACCCTCACAGGAGTTCGCCTCGCCCTTTTTGCCCACCAGTGGCCCCACATCACTGGGGACAGTTGGGTGTTGAACATAGTCCACAGGGGCTATGCACTGCATTTTCACCAACTGCCTCCGCCATACTTTCCAGGGGAGCCTCCAAGGCCTCCCCTGCACACAGACCTTCTCCTTCAAGAGCTTCAAGGTCTGTTGGTGGACAGGGCGGTGGAGCCTGTGCCTCCCCACTTGCAAGGTCACGGATTCTACTCCAGGTATTTCCTGGTGCCCAAAAGAACTGGTGGCCTTCGACCCATTCTGGACCTCAGGAACCTCAACATGTTCCTAGAGAAAGAAAAGTTCAAGATGCTTACTCTTGAAACACTTCTGCCCTACCTCCAGCAGGGAGATTGTCTATGCTCCTTAGATCTAAAGGATGCGTACACTCACATTCTCATTCATCTAGACCACAGAAAGTACCTCAGGTTCATTGTGGGAGGAAACCATTATCAATACAGAGTACTGCCTTTTGGCCTCACCTCCGCTCCCAGGGTCTTTACCAAATGCCTGGCAGTGGTGGCAGCCTACCTGAGAAATCAGGGAATCTTTGTCTTCCCCTATCTGGACGACTGGCTCATCAGGGGTCAGACGTGCCAGGAGGCCAGACAAGCCACCCTCAGAACTATTGCTCTTCTTCAAAGCCTGGGGTTTGTTAAAAACTTCGCAAAGTCCACTTTGCTCCCCTCCCAGAACTTGGAGTTCATAGGAGCAAGGCTGGACTCTCTGCTGGCAAAGGCTTTCTTGCCAGAAGTCAGAGCACAAAGGTTGATAGCCTTGGCAAACCAGTTTCTCAGCAGGTCACTGGTCTCCGCCAGACTCTGCCTGAGGCTACTTGGCCACATGGCTTCGACAGTTCATGTAACCCCCAATGCCAGGCTCCATATGCGGCCTGCACAGTGGTGCCTTTGGAATCAGTGGTCACAAGCCACAGGCAACCTCAGAGACAGAATAAGGGTGTCCAGACTATTTCTGGACTCCCTCAGCTGGTGGCTGCACCCGCCCAATCTACTAAAGGGGGTGCCCTTTCAACTTCCTGGGTACACAGTGGTACTGACCACAGACGCCTCCCTGCAGGGCTGTGAAGCTCATTGTCTGAACAAGTGCACCCAGGGCCTGTGGTCTCCTTGGGAGGCTGAACAGCAGATCAGTCTCCTAGAACTCAGGGCTATTCGCTTGGCTCTCAAAGCTTTCTCTCCTACCCTGGCTCATCAATCTGTCCTGGTTCAGACAGACAACCAGGTATGTGAACAAATAGGGCGGGACTGGGTCCAGGCTCCTTTGTCGGGAGGCTCAGGACCTTTGTTCATTTGCCTTCAAGCACAACATGCCCCTCAGGGCTGTGTACCTTCCAGGCCAGAAAAACTACCTGGCTGACAGGTTGAACAGAGTTTTGCAGCCCCACGAGTGGCAGCTGCATCCATTAGTAGTTCAGAAGATCTTCCTGAAATGGGGTCTCCCTTTGATAGATCTGTTTGCCAGTCCACTGAACAAGCAATTGCCAAAGTTCTGCTCCAGGCAACCGCATCCTCTGCGGATAGCAGCAGATGCTTTTCTGATTCCGTGATCTCAGGGCCTCCTGTATGCATTTCCTCCCATGCCCTTGGTGGCCCGAACTCTGTTCAAGATCCTTCAGGACAAGGCCTCGGTCCTGCTGGTGGCTCCCAGATGGCCGAGACAGCCTTGGTTTCCACTTCTGCTTCAGTTGGCAGTGGATCCCCCACTGCCTCTGGGGTTGCAACCTGACCTTCTCTCTCAGGAGCAGGGTTCCCTTCTGCACCCCAATCTCAAAGCTCTCAATTTGATGGCCTGGAGGCTGCAAGGGTAGTTTTGGCTCCCTGGGGCCTACCTCAGGAGGTTGAGGAGGTTGTCCTAGCCTCTAGGAAACAGTCCACTAGGAAAACCTATGCTCTCAAATGGAAAAGGTTTTCTGTGTGGTGTCAGCTACGTACAGAGGATCCTTTCTCCTGTACTGTACCAGTGGTGCTTCAGTACTTACTGCACTTGTCCAACCAGGGACTTAAGTCCAATTCTGTTCGGGTCCACCTCTCAGCTCTAGCAGCTCACCACTCACTGGTGGAAAGACATCCTCTGTCGGTTCACCCCTTGGTGTCCCGCTTTCTCAGGGGCTTGCTTTTGCTC
Source organism: Ichthyophis bannanicus (assembly GCA_033557465.1). NCBI lineage: Eukaryota > Metazoa > Chordata > Amphibia > Gymnophiona > Ichthyophiidae > Ichthyophis > Ichthyophis bannanicus. Next base: position 1,769,802,992 of record CM066031.1, read on the forward strand.
AAGCCTCCAATCCGTCCTCCTGCTCCTGAGTGGGAGTTGAATGTGGTCTTGCAGCAGCTGACTCGCCCACCCTTTGAGCCGATGGCTACTTGCCCTCTTCGCTTCCTGTCCTGGAAGACACTCTTCCTAGTAGCCCTTACCTCGGCCAGGCGAGTGAGTGAGCTTCAGGCCCTGGTCTGTGATAGGCCTTACACTCGCTTCTGTAGGAACAGGGTAGTCCTTAGGACTCATCCAAAGTTCCTCCCAAAGGTTGTCTCTTCCTTCCACCTTAACCAGGAGGTGGTTCTTCCGACATTCTTCCCTAGGCCTCATGCTAGCCAGGCTGAAGCAGTTTTGCATACCCTGGACTGTAGGAGGGCCTTATCCTTCTACCTTGACCGTTCACAGGGGCATAGAAGGGCTACTCAGCTCTTCGTATCCTTTGACCCTAATAAGTTGGGGTTGGCTGTGCCCAAGCGTACCTTGTCCATCTGGGTGGCTGACTGTATCACCTGGGCTTACAAGGCGGCTGACCTTCCTTTGCAGGGTCGGGTTACGGCCCACCGTGTCAGGGCAATGGCTGCCTCAGTGGCTCATCTCCGCTCTGTGCCCTTGGTAGACTTCTGCAGGGCTGCAACTTGGTCTTCAAGCCAGACGTTTGCGGCCTATTACTGTCTGGAGAGGGAGTCCCGTAGGGACAGTGCTTTTGGCCAAGCAGTACTCCGGAATCTCTTTGAGGTTTAGGCAACTCCTGCCCTCCTGCCCTTTGTTGGGCTACCGGTGGAGGTTGTGTCAGTGAAAAGCCTTTCTTTGCTGCTGGGACTAGAGGGAGTTCTCTTGTTCAGCCTGGGTTCCTCGGTAGCCCAGAGCTGGGGAGTCACCCATATGTGAGGACTGACTTCCTGCTTGGTCCTGGAGAAAGAGTAGTTACTCACCTGTAACAGGTGTTCTCCAGGAGCAGCAGGAATCAGTCCTCACAACTCTCCCTCCTCCCCTGGGAGTTGCAGTTGTACATAGTTTGTTTTTCCTTTTTTTGTGTGCTGTTCTTAGCTATGTCATTTGACTGAAGTAAGATGGCACCTTTAGGCGGGAAGGGAACCGCGCATGCGTTCCTGCATTCCCAAAGGCTTTCATAGAAAGCTGGGGAAATGCTCCGCTGGGGCTTCATCGGCATCGATGACACCCATATGTGAGGACTGATTCCTGCTGCTCCTGGAGAACACCTGTTACAGGTGAGTAACTACTCTATTTTTGGCAAGGTTGAAGGTCAACACAAAAGAGGAAGGCCAGCAGTGCAATGAATTGATACAATAACAGCAGCTATGAATGTCACTCTATCAACAATTAGCCACCTGACTAAAGACTTAACGCAGTTTTGGACAATTATCCATAGGGTCACCATGAGTTGATATTGACATGATAGCATTTAGCAAGAACTATTGCACAGGGCTATCTCTTTTTTTTTTGTGGAGCCCACTGGAAACAACTTTTTATTTCTGCAGGGATATTTTCTTTGTATGAATTCTTTATTCTCCAGAGATTAGCAGGACAATAAGTACTCATAAGTGAGTAATGTGTAGCACTTCCCATGCAGCAACGCCATGCAGAGCTGCCTCAGTTATCGTTTTCCGCAGTGCAGGTGATACATGTATCCCTTTCTCTCTCCACTCTGGTTTCTACTCTTGTAAAATAATTCCACTTCTCACATATAAGTCACCTCTTTTCTTTAATTTTTGCCCATCAGAATTTTCAGTTGTTTGTTTTTAGTTTTCTTTCATTTTTCTGTGTCAGTCATTTTCATTGATTTTGGTTTCAGTTTTTCAAAACTGAGCTTTTTGTTTTCACCCTACTGTATTTTTTGGTATGTCCCTAAATAAGATTCCTAGCAGTTTCAAGGAATGTGGGCAGTGCAGTTAAGATAATCTTGGGCGCAGTGCCTGAGCCTAGATCATGAAGCCTCTCTAGAAGATAATTTTATAAAGGATTTTTCTCACATATATGCCAGCATACAATGTGCATTCCGAGCAGGCATAAATTTCCAAGGCTTCAGTCTAGCAGCTGTTTCTGCAGTTTTACCTGTAGTATTTTATAAAAACACATAGGCACCTCTGTGTCTTTATGAGATAGGATAAAAATAAGCAGCTGCACGGCCTTCACATACAGCAACATGTTATAAAATTATCTTCTAAATGTAATGTGCCTGCCATGAAGAGTAGAGAGAGAGGCTTTTCGGTACTTCTAAGTCTAATCCACCTGTGTTAGCATCAGAGGCATCAGACTTCAAGGATCTGAGAGCTGCACACGATGCTGGGGATGCATCAACATTGAGAAGAACTCACTCTCTCTCAACATTGAGCCTTAACAGTCCCTTTCAAAATTGGGCATGGACCATTACCCCCACTCAAAGAAGATGAAAGTTTCTGCCTCTTTGGCACAAGCATTAAATGACACGAATGTCATTGAGTGGAGGCAAAAAAGCCTTGACATTGGACTTCATCAGAGCATGAATATAGGAGTGCACAGATCTTGGTAGGTAGTTTATATCTTTAGAGTGCCCCCAAAGGGAAGAATGCTTAGTCTCCTCCACATCCAACAGAGTGCATCATTCTTAAAAGGTCTAGGACCAAGCCTCTGATTCTCCTCAAGTGACCCAGGAAGATGTGGCCTACCTGCCTTAACCTATCTAGCTATGGCATCAGAAATCTTTGAGGAGAAGCTGGATAGGAGGATTGAAGAGTGACTTGTCAAACACTTGGCTTGATTTAATATTCTGGCACCAGCAACATTGAGGCAGAGGGATGCTATTGTGATCCTCATGACCCTTGCTCTTACTGGAATCTTTTCACCAGTATCAAGACATCATTGGGCCTCTGGGTCAAAGTTGACTGCCCTGTTGTCCATATTGAAATAACTGGAGAAGGAAGCTTCCCCAAGGCGCATCATTCAGCATTAAGGTCTTCATTTCTAGTCAAGCACATGATCAGACTTCTTCTGCAGCACAATTCTCTGCAACTGATTCTGAGCAATCCTGGGTTTCAAACTATGAACTTGTGGAGTTCTCTGGCTTTCCCTACTGGTTTTTCTTGGACTTTACTCCACAGGAAGGGAGAAAATCCCCCGTAGAGGATCTCTCCACTAATACCATTCCATTTCAAGCAAAAAAGGAGGAGGAACCCAAGGAAGAAATGTTGGATATTCTCTAATTCTTCAACTCTTCCAAAGAAGGTGTGACAGTGCTTGATTGCAAAATCCTTAGGAATACACAGGTAAGAATATGGGAGACCCTCCCTCCTCTTTTGTACCCTGAGATTAGGAAGGCAAATTCTATTTATAGGATCCAGAAGGCTCCTGGATTTAAAAAGCAACACCTGCCACACACTTTGGAAGTGATTGAATCTGCTCTCAAGAGGGCTAAGAGTATGAGAATCCAGTTCTTGGCACCCCTGAGTAGAGCCTGATCTTTTGACCTGCATATGAGAGAGGTTTTCAGAATGTTGTGCTCTTTTTCTGCATAGCTTCTTACCAGCTCTTTATGAGCCAGTACATGTAAAAACCTTTATGCAAGTTAGAGGATGTCGCAGATTCTCTTCCTTAAGAGAGATCTGAAGAATTCAAATCACTAGTGGGCATAGGAAACAAGTTTTGAAAGTGCACACTCGTGCCAACCTTTGATGCTTTCAAAATGGCATTGAGAGCTTCTGCTGTAGGTATCAGAGCCTGCAGACTTTCCTGGCCGCAAGTCTTTGACCTCCCATATGATGTCCAGGACAGCTCGCAGACTTGTCTTTTAGAGGAGAGAATCTCCTCAGAGATAGGTGAAGGAGGCAGTTAATCTAATCAGAGAGCATTATGAAATGTTCAAATGTTCAAAACAAACTCTTACCCATCTTCCTTATCCTCCAGGAGATATACAAGTGAAGACCCAAGGAGACTATAATAGTACTCACAAAGAAGGATGTATTCTTCACCCCTTTGTCCTGTCAGACATAGCAGGACCTTGCCCTTACCCCTGACAATAGAGGGCCCACAAGCCATAGCCAGTTTCTCAGCCAAAAGCAGGGATATGTTTTAACAGTCTTCAGAGAAACCTAACCAGTTACTCAGTATCTATTCAACTAGAATTTCCCATCAGCCCCTGCGGGCTTAACAGAGACGGGAGGGAGACACTCTCCCTTCGCAAATCTGGAAGCCGGCACAGAGGGGCTCAGCCATCGCAGAGGGAGGGACTCAGCCGGGCAGAGGGGGCCCCGCGGGACACCCCATTCTGCCGCAGCGGCAACGGTAGCAGCCAGCTTTTTTTTTTTTTTTAATTTCCTTGAGCCGATGGGGGGGGGTTAGGACTGGTAATGGGCTATGGAGGGGGTTAGGACTTGAGGTGGGCTGTGGGTTGATGGGGGGGTTAGGACTGGTAATGGGCTGGTGGGGTTAAGACTGGAGGTGGGCTGATGGGGTTAGGACTGGTAATGGGCTGTGGGCTGTTGTGGGGGGGGGGTTAGAACTGGTAATGGGCTATGGGGGGCTAGGACAGGAAATGGGCTGATGGGGAGGGGTTAGGACTTGAGGTGGGCTGTTGGGGGGGCTAGGACTGGAAATGGGCTGATGGGGGGTTAAGACTGGAGGTGGGCTGATGGGGTTAGGACTGGTCATGGGCTGTGGGCTGTTGGGGGGTTAGGACTGGTAATGGGCTATGGGGGGCTAGGACTGGAAATGGGCTGATGGGGGGGTTAACACTGGAGGGGGGCTGATGGGGTTAGGACTGGTAATGGGCTGTGGGCTGATGGGGTGGTTAGGACTGGTAATGGTCTATGGGGGGAAGGACTGATAATGGGCTATGGGGGGGCTAGGACAGGAAATGGGCTGATGGGGAAAGGTTAGGACTTGAGGTGGGCTGATGGGGTTAGGACTGATAATGGACTATGGGGGGGGCTAGGACAGGAAATGGGCTGATGGGGTTAGGACTGGTAATGGGCTGTGGGCTGTGGGCTGTTGGGGGGGTTAGAACTGGTAATGGGCTATGGGGGGGTTAGAACTGGTAATGGGCTATGGGGGGTTAAGACTGGTAATGGGCTGTGGGCTGATGGGGGATGTCTGGTAATGGGCTATGGGGGGGGTTAGGACTGATAATGGGCTATTGGGGGGCTATGACAGGAAATGGGCTGATGGGGAGGGGTAAGGACTTGAGGTGGGCTGATGGGGTTAGGACTGGTATTGGGCGGTGGGCTGATGGGGGGGTTAGGACTGGCAATGGGCTATGGGGGGCTGACTGGAAATGGGCTGATGGGGTTAGGACTGGAAGTAGGCTGATAAGGGGTTAGGACTGGTAATGGGTTATAGGGGGGGCTTAAACTGAAAATGGGGTGATGGGGGGTTAGGACTGGAAGTGGGTTGATGGGGGGGCTAGGACTGGTATTGGGTTGGGGGGTTGCTAGGACTGGAAATGGGCTGATGGGGGGCTAGGACTGGAAATGGGCTGATGCAGGGACTAGAAGGGAATGGCTGCTGGGTGAGGCTGGAACTAGAAGGGAGCTGATGTTGGGGGAGGATTAGAATGGGATGGGGCTGGGAGAGTAAAATGGAGAGGGGAAAAATATTTTGTGTGGGAGGGATGAAAAATCTACAATTGGCCGGGTATTGGGAGAGTAAGTGGGGATTGAGGATGGAGGGGTAAAATTTGAGTGGATGAAATAGAAATGAGGAAAGAGCAAAAGGAGAAAGATTAGTATGTTAAAGCAGATGTAGAGAGAGAATGGAAAAAAACTAGGAGAGAAGAAAGGACAAATGGACAGCAGACGATGGACAGTTAGCAGAAGACACGAAGAAACCAGAAGAAAGTGGCTGGAGCAATTGCAGCTGAAAAAAAGGAACAAAAGGTAGAAAAATATCTCTTTATTTTGAATTTATTAATTGGAATACGTCAGCTCTGGGAAATGTGCATCATTAACGTCTGCGCTTTGTTTAGTACAAGAGGAAATTAATTTATAGTTTTATTTCTACAGTGTTGTTGTACATTCCAAGTTTGGCTTTTGGGGTTCCCAGTTTAATTATTGTCTTCCTATTTCTAAATTGTGATTCCTTGTTTGGTGATGGTCTATGCTCTGCATGTGTAATTGAGCTGAGGTATTCTGTTTATGTAATTCCTATTTGACATTGCCACTTGTTCTCTTTCCCCAGTAGGTCATGAATTGTTATTCTCTGAAATGTATTGGTTTAATATTTGCAGTGTTTCCTTTTGATAGGTAGAGTATGGTGCTTTGATAGGTAGAGTATGGTAGTGCTGTTAGGATACGGCGGGTTTGCTATGGGTTCTAAATGGGCAGTGTTTGTAGTAGTTCCTAATGTGTCTGGCGGTTGGCACTGGATTATAGTAATGTAGAAATCTTTTAGTCTTTCTTTATCCATACACTCATTAAGAGGCATGTTTACTAAAAGTTAGTATATGGTAACATTATGCAAATATTTATGCAAATGAGACATCTTATGCAAATGAGGCTCCACACCGAGTCTCCGCACATGGCCCGCACCCCCCTTGGGCCGCCCCTGGGTACATCATAACTTACCCCAAGTCCTACTTGAACCCTTCATTTCAGTTGGAATTTGTAAGAGCTCTGTTAGACATTACTTAGACAGAAGAAGCCTTTCTCATACTAGGTAAGATAATAATGCTAATATCAGTGGTGCAAGGGATAGCAATGAGTTAGCAGATATCAGCATGACACATGTTGAGAATGTTGGGCCACGTGGCTTCAGTGGTTCTTGCAACTCAGAATGAGACAAGCACAATGGATCCTATGCTCTCAGGGGAGAACATCTTTAACCTCATCAGAGAACCTTCCGATCTGTGGGAAAAGAGGTCTCCAGCCTTTCTCCAATGAACTTTCCCACCAAAATTCAAATTTAAAATTCCTGCCTCAATCCCACCAATCCGGTTTGAGGACTACTGTATAAAAAACAGACATTTGCTGCTTAACCACTTCACCCTAAAGAAAGCCACAGTATGGTGGCTGAAATGTCAGTTCCAGTTACTAAGATGCAGCATGACCCAGAAAATTGCAACTATCATCATACTAGCTGCAGATACCCAAGAAAATATTCTCATGTGTATGCAATCTACAGTATACATGTAAGTGTTGCTGTTAACACATGTAGATGCTTTTCAGATTACCTCCTTAGCCTTCTATTTGGAGATGACTAAAAACCTTAGAAAGTCCACCCAGCTTTTTGTTTCCTTTGATCTGATAAGCTTAGGGTTGCCGTTGCCAAACACGCTTCATGTAATTAGCTAATGGATTGCAAGTACTTATCTTACGTCTGAACAGTTATAAGCTTAGAGGGTCATGTCAGGACCATTTAAGATTGAATCCCCATTGAGGAGACCTACAAGGCTGCAACACGGACTTCAGCCATACATTCACATCTTATTATTGTTTGGAATAAAATTCTCAGTACAACAGCAGCTTTGTTCAATATGCCCTGTGGAATCTCTTTGAAGTTTAGAATCCAATTCCATTTTCCTCTACAGTCCATTTTTATAATTTCTAGATTGCCTAGGCTTTAAAAAACACAAAATCTGGAAAAGGCCTTTTGCCAATAAGAATATGCTTGTTTTCTCGCAGTTGGAAGTGTATTTCTCCATTTTACTCCCTTTTGTGCTAAAAACAGTCTGCAGCTAGAAAATCCTATTTGTGATGGTTTGCTGTCCAGCTTGTTCTCACAGAAAGCCAAGTTACTTACCTGTAGCAGGTGTTCTCCATGGAAAGCAGGACCAGAGTCTTCATATAATCATCCCAACTCCCCTTGGAGTTATATTCCATTTTAAGCTAAATATGGAACTGAAGTGACACAGGGTGAAGTCCACAGCACAGGAAGAACCTATGCATGTTTATGTATTTATTTATTTAACAAGTTTTATATACCGCCTTTTTTGCATTCAAAGCTGTTTACATAAAACATTGCAACGTTTAGAAATTACATTGAACAGTTAATCAAACTTTGAGTTAAAGGGGAAATGCAGTACAAGATTTATAACAGGGAGTAACATTTCATGTTATACAGTATTTACATTAGAGAAAAGCAATTAATGTTGAGGGGTAGGGTACACCAGGAAAAAAGTGGGAAAACTGTCTTTGTATGTTAAATGTAAGGTGTTGTAGAAGGGAGTTCTCAGATGGTCATGAAAGAGTTGGTTGATCGGGGTGCTTGAACCACATGTGTTGTTGAAGTCAAAGTTCTTCAGACTTGCCATAGCCTAGTGCACACTGTCTAATTGAATAGCAGATTACATCTCTCTTCTTCATGATCAGGCAGGTTTGACTGGAGGGGCATATCAAGCCTCATTATTTCTGAGCCATGGTGACGTCTATGGCTTATCTGAGACTAGCCTCTAAGGAAATCTGCAAAGCTGCAAGATAGACATCTGACCCCACATTCACATCCCGTTACTGTTCGGAAAGAGATTCCTAATGAAGTCTGGTCAAGTCTGTCCTGTAGACTCTCTTTGAAGTTTAGAATCCAACTCCATCACCCCTAGAGCCCATTTTTAATAATTTCCAGGATACCTTAAAAAATGGCCATTTTCCCTTTTTTGTTAAAGGCAACCAGTATCTAGGGATTCCCACTTGTGAGGACAATGATATCCTCCTTGTCCTAAGTGGAAGAAACAGCTGCTTCCCTATAATATTTGTTCTCTGAGAAAAGCAGGATACCAGTCATCAGAAAATCCATTCACCTCCCCTAGGAATTTGTTTCTCCTAATAATAGTTTTTTACAGAATTGAGATGGCCCTTGTTAATGCTAATGTGGAAAGACTTGCAAATGCTCAGTAGACCACTCTAGGAAGTTCTCAAGCTTTGTTTACATTTTTCCATCCACTTTCGAAGACTGATATCCTGCTGTCCTTGGAAAATACACATTACAAGTATGTGAATTTGCCGTTCTAACCTACCAGCTTTGTTACTAGAAGAAACCTACCAGCTTTGTTACTAGAAAAAGAAATACAGCTAACATATTTTTGTTTCCTTTGTTTACAGCTGCCCTAAAATTGGCTGTGATCATTCAGACTTGAAGATAACAGATCTTGTGCCTGATGTAATCCTTAGAAGAGCTATTGAAAATCAAAACAAGCAGAAGAGCCTGCAATCCACATAGACATTAGCTGGTCCTTTTTCTGCAGCACAGATGCAGTATTAGGCATCTGCTGAAATCAACTGCTGAGTGTAAGCAGGTTGTGTAACTGCTGAAATGAGAAATTCTGTTTCATTACAAGCAAAATTGAAGGCCTCTTCTGTACGTTAAAGTCTCTATGAAACTGCTTTGGAGAAGGAGTTTAACATGAAAAGAATTTCCTTTTCTTTGTCCTAAGAAAAGTCTTTCTGTCTTTCCTTATAGATAAAATGTTAGGGTAGTACATTTGATCTTTATCAACATTATACTTAGTTTCTTTAGTTTTTAATTTTAATAACATGAGAAGTTAATTTAAATTTTATATTCAAGATCATTTTACTTGGATATGAATGACACATTTCACACTGTGTATATGAAGACAACAAATTCAATTTGTTTTTCACTTTTTTGGCCTACTTGTTTCCTCCTCATCCTCAGACTTCCAACTAAATTAGAATGGGCCTGTACTGCAGCTACCAGGAACTTTTTAAATCCATTTGTAAGGCATGTTTCATAAAAATGACAGCACCTGTTGTTGAGGGTCAGTCCATCTTATCTGTCCATTTGTGCATCCTCCTATACACATATGTGGGTTTGCCTGTATGCATATGGAGACAAACTGGACAGGAATGCAGAAGCGGAGACCGTGACGGCTAAGGCACTTGGTGCCAAAGATGGTTCCTGAACTTTCACTATATAGAGGAAGGAAAAAAAGATTGGATCTGTGTACCAGGCACAGCTTGTATAAACTTATGCAAGACAGTTTGTATTTTAGCATGGTTGTGAATTAAATTTAATATATCTGCAGCTCAAAGAATTCATATATAGGAAGAAAGTGAAATGTTATAAAAATTGCTGGTGTTCATTTTAAACTTTAAATCCAAATTTGGATTTCTGAGATAAGGGGAGGAGGTGTTTGTTCCATCTGGAGTTTTAAAAAATTATGATTCACCTTATCCATGTTTCTTGATTCACAATAGCATCATTCTAGAAAACAATCCCTACGCTTTTATATTGACAGAAGTTGCTGTTATTGGAAAACTTACTTTCATGTTGAGAGAAAAAACTGAGAAATACAATTGTATTTGAAATGGGTATTTAGTAGTGTCATATCAGGTGAGCCTTGATTGTATTATGACTGACCATTCTATATTCTCTGTAAACATGGGTCAAAATGATCTAGAGAAAGATATACTCCTACAATAGTCTTTATTATGATATAGCTTCTTTATGTATTTGTTTGCTTTTTGCAGTTTTTTATCCTTTCATTCTCTATTGATGTCTGATCAAAATAAATAAAAAATTGAAATAAAATATTGCAGCTTTATTTGCTCTTGGAACAAAAGATAATATAAATACATGAAGTAAATATTGAGCTTATGATAAGCAGTGTACTTTCACTGTTTGTAAAACATACTTTGGTTCCATAAATCTGAAGCACATGACAATTGCTAGCATGGCTAAGAAACACATGACTTGAAGTCTGAGTACAATTCTTTTTCCGGAAACAAGCAGGAAGTCAGTCCTCACATATGCGTTATGTCAGCACTGACGGAACCCGGCAGATTCATTCCCCAGTTTTCAAAGAAAGCCTTTGGGAGTTGGACCGCACATATGCGGTCACCTTCCTGCCCAAGGAGGCCATCTTGCCTCAATCTTCTTTTTCGGCGGAGCCCTGCGGATATCTTGTCTGGTGTCACCGGTAAAACTGATTTTCTTCCCTCTTTCTTAGCGGGTTTTTGTTTTTTGCACTCCTTTTTACCAGTCGGTTCCCAATCACCTTCTTGCCACCTGAGTCTGTCCTTGCCTCAGCGTTGCATTTCTCTTGGGTCCTTTTTTCAGTGCGCGCGCCTTTTCTTGCGCCCTCCCTGACCAAGACGTCTGAGTTTGATCTCCTGGGTGCCATCTTTCCCACTATGTTTTCAACCAGCAGTTTTAAGCAATGTGGTAAATGCCCCCGGTCCATGTCCATTACGGACTACCACAGTTACTGCATTAAGTGCCTCGGTGCGGATCACGATGACTCCACTTACCCACTCTGCCTGCAGATGTCGAGCAAAAGCCGGAGGAATTGTGAAAAGCAGTGAGGGGAGCTGTTTGGCTCGAATGCCTCTGTCGTGGGGCTGACCATCATGTATGGAATCGCTGCCCTCGAAGACTGTCTCCAATGATTCAGCATCACACACATGTGCTTGATCCGAGCCCCGAGGTCAGGGAGCCTCGGATCAGGGGTCATCTTCAGAGGACCTCCCCCATGCATCCAGGACTTTGTCAAAGTCAACGTCGAAGTCTGATCCTGGAGCCAAGAGTAAGACCTCTGGTGCCCGGCCTCGGAGTCCTCAGCGTGATGCTGAGGGTGATGGCCTTCAAAGCTGCCCCGGTGGAAGGAGACTCCCACTGTGTCGGGGGATTGGGCCCGGTCCTCCAACACAATCACCATCGGTAATTCCCATTCAAAGGACCAGGCTTTGGGATCAATTCCTTTGAGGCCCTCACCGGCCACTCCGGAGCCTATGGGCCTTGAAACCAGGATGACTGCCCTGGAATGCAGCCTGGCTGCCTTCCTCGAGGCGCAGCAGGGCCCAATTGCCGGAGCCTCTGGGTCGTTAGTCCACTGCGAGGACTTCCCCAGAGGACATCCAGCTTGTGCTGGAGCATTTCACCCATGCAGAGCCGCGTCAGTCGGCATCCCATTCGAGGCACAACTGCCCCTGAGCACCTTGGGTTTGGCTCGTCTCGCCTCCAAGCACCTTGGGGTCGGCATGTCAGGGACCTCGCTCTCCTTCGGTGATGGCTCTAGGTCTCATCTGACTCCAAGTCAAGCTGGGAGACAGATGACAAGTCACCCAACCCCATGCTGTACAGGGATGTCCCCTCTGAACCATCTCCTCCTCAGGAGCATCAGAGGTCCCTGCCTGAGGACCTCACATTCCTTGACTTCATCTGGAGAATATCACAGGCCTTGGCCTTTGTGACAGAGCCAGAGGATGAGCCTTGTGCCGAGAACTTAGAGATCCTCCAGTATGAGGCTCTTCTGAAGAAGGCACTGACTGCCAATTCCCCCCATCCTGGAGCCCGGTGATGGTGCCAATAGTGAACCAGTAGCTCAGTTCCTAGTATCGAGTTGACAAGATCCCCATCTTTCAGAAAACATAGCTGCCTCATAACTCCATGGTGCTGGAGTCAGCCATGTGTCAGATAAAGAGCCAGAAGACACACTCTTCGGTGCCCTCAGATAGAGAGGCCTGCACCATGGATGGGTTTGGCAGGAAGTGTTACCAAGGCTTGATGCTCGCGGCCCGCATCCAGGCGTACCAGCTGTACATGAGCATGTACCTGAGGGACCTGGCAAAGAAGCTCACTGGGTTCTCAGCCGGGCTGGCAGGTGAATCTCTCGAGCGCTTCTGGGCCATCATAGCCTTGGTCAAGACTGCTCCAAATTCCAGACTAGTGTGGCCTTCGGCTTCAAGTCTGTGGCTCGCGTAGCTGTGATGGGTATCAGTGCCCGCTGCCTGGCTTGGCTACAGTCCTTGGATCTGGAGCAATGGGTGCAGGACAAGCTGGTCAATATCCCCTGCTGAGGAGAGAACCTCATTGGCAAACCCATGACTGACAAGGCGACTGAATTAGAGACACAGTTCTTGACCAGGACTAGGCTGTCCCGGAAAACGACTGATCTTTCCTGTCTGAAGGCTTTGGGGAAAAAGCCCTTCCACCCGAAGGCCATGAAGGCTTACAGAAAATATCCCCAATTTCCAGCCAGTCAAGCTCCCCAACAGGGTCAGCAGGCCAAGGGCCTGGGGCATGGCCCCCATAAGCAGAATGCCCCCAGGCTCCAAACGGTGCCCCAGCCATAGCCTGGAGGGAGCTTTTGACTCCTGGGGCATAGCCCGTATTCCCATAGAGGGCCAGACACCAAGGCACCATGGGAGGACATCTGGTCTACTTCGTTCACCTGTGACTAGGAATCACCACCGATGCCTAGGAGGTGCAGGAGAGTTACCTTCTGCACGTCAACCATGCAAGTTCCATGGGAACGTCCCATGACCTCCCTTCACAGAGAGCTCCTGCAGAAGGAACTTGAATTCCTACTCGAGGACCGGGCAGTGGAGCCAGTACCTCAGCCCCTCTGGGGACGAGGTTCTACTCTCGCTACTTCCTTGTCCCAAAAAAGACGGGGCATCCACCTGGATCTGTTGGACCTAAATCGCTTTCTGGTCAAGGAGAAGTTCAAGATGCTATCCCTTGGAATATTGCTGCCCTATATCCAGCGGGGAGATTGGCTATACTCCTTGGATCTCAAAGATGCCTATACCCACATCCTGATCCATCCCTGCACATCAGTACCTCTGCTTCATCATCGGAGGCTGCAGTTACCAGTACAAGGTGTTCCCCTTCAGCCTTTCCTCGGCCCCCAGGGTGTTCACCAAGTGCCTGGCAGTAGACGCTGCTCACCTCTGCATACTGGATGATTGGCTTCTGAAAGCCAGCTCGCCGGAGGAGGTACGTCACACGGCCCAGTTCACAGTAAGGTTGCTGCAGAATCTGGTGTTCGTAATCAACTTCCCCAAGTCACATCTACTACCGACCCAGCGCCTGGAGTTCATACGAGCCCTTCTGGACTCGACCCAGGCCAGAGTCTTCCTACCTCTAGACTGGGTGCAGCTCCTGGCCACCCTAGCGAGAGAAGTACAGGGTCGCTCAGTGGCATCCACTCATCTCCTGCTGCGCCTCTTGGGGCACAACAGTTCACACAACCCTGCAGCCCGTCTCTGGATGCAACAGGCCCAGTGGACCCTCATCTCTCAATGGACTCAGGCCACGGGCCAACTGGAGGACCGGGTTTGGATCACTCATCCTCTAGCGGCCTCTCTTGCTTGGTGGCAGAACAGACGAAATCTCATGGTCAGCCTGCTCTTCCAGGCCACTCTAGCCCAACGCGTCCTGACCACGGTCACCTCCAAGCTCGGCTGGGGAGCCCACTGCAACAGTCTGCGATCACAGGGCACCTGGACTTGGGAGGACAGTGCTCGTAAGGATGGACAACCAAGTAACCATGTTTTACATCAACAAGCAGAGGGGTATAGGCTTGTACCTCCTCTGCTGGGAGGTGGTTCACCTGTGGACCTTTGCCACGAAAAGAGGCATGATCCTCCAGGCGGTCTATCTGCCGGGCCAAGACAATCTGCTCTCAGATCAACTCAGCAGAGTTCTTCAGCCTCACGAGTGGTGCCTCAACACAGTGGTTGCCAACTCCCTCTTTTGACATTGGAGGATCCCGGAGTTGGATCTCTTTGTCATCCCTGAGAATGCACAGCTGCCACGCTTCTGCTCCTGGAGACTGGCTGCAGAACATGTGGTAGATACCTTTCTCCTGTCTTGGTCCAGGAGCTTGCTGTATGCATAACCGCCTACTCATCTGATTCCCAAGACCCTACTCAAGATTCAGTCGGACCGGGCCTCTCTAATCCTGATTGCCCCTTGGAGGCCCCAGCAGCCATGGTTCCTTCTGCTCCTGCAGCTGTTCCAAGCGGCCCCGATACCTCTGAGCCAAGACCCAGACTTGCTCTCGCAGGAGAGCAGGAACCTTCTACATCATAACCTCCAGTTCCTCGCCCTGATGGCGTGGATGCTGAACAGCTAGTCATAGCGCACCTACACCTTTCTCAGGAGGTGGAGGACATCCTACTGGCATCGCGCAAGGACTCGATGTGATGTGTGTATGCCTTCAAATGGCATAGATTCTCCATCTGGTGCTCAGACAGGAATCTCAACCCTTTCTCTTACTCGGTGCAGGACATCCTGCATTATCTTCTGCACCTATCCTGGACGGGTCTAAAGTCCAACTCTTCAGCGACCTAGCAGCACATCACCACCTCGTCGATGGCCAGCCTGTCTCTGTGCACCCCCTTGTGGGCCACTTTATGAAGGCGCTTCTCCTCTCGCGGTCCTCTGTCTTCCCGCTGCTGGTGGCGTGAGACCTGTATGTGGTTCTAGGGAAGCTCATGGCTCCCCCCTTTTGAGCCTCTGGCTATGTGCCATTTCAACTTCTTGTCATGGCAAGTGCTGTTCCTGGTAGTGCTCACTTCAGCCAGGGAAGTTATTGAGCTTCAGACATTGGTGGCCCATGTGCCCTACACCAGGTTCCACAGAAACAGGGTCGTTCTATGGACCTACCCAAAATTCCTTCCTAAGGTGGTGTTCACCTTCTACATTAACCAGGACGCCTCACACATCCCGAGTGGAGACCTCGCTATACACCCTGGATTGCAAGAGGGCACTGTCCTTCTACCTGCTATGACACCAACAGGCTCGAGGTCGTGATCTCTAAGTGTACCCTGTCTACCTGGGTGGCAGACCGTATCTCTTTCATCGATATGCAGGCTGGACTCTTTCTGGAGTATCATGTTACCATGTATAATAGAAACATAGAAATATGACGAATAATGTGTGCTCCATGGCAGCCTCTGGCTCACCTGTGCTTGATTCACCTGCAGGACATCTCCCGGGCCGCCATCCAGTTTTCGGTCCATACCTTCGCAGCACATTACTGTTTGGAGAGCTCACGGAGTGATAGCGCCTTCAGCCAGGCAGTTCTTTGTCACCTCTTTGGGGAATAGTGCAACTCCTTCCCTCCAGCCCTTTTTGTCCAGGTTACTGGAGAAGTGATTCCATCGTCAATGTTGAGGCTGCATCGCTGGACTTCAAACCACTCAGCGCTCCCTACTGCCCTTCACGGTTAGCCTTTTGTGTCATCCCTGGCTCCTATAGGTTTTTTTTCAGTAGCCTGTAGCTTGGGATTCTCATATGTGAGGACTGACTTCCTGCTTGTTTCCAGAGAAAGTGTAATTACTCACCTGTAACAGGTGTTTTCCGGGGACAGCAGGAATCAGTCCTCACAACCCTCCCTCTTTCCCATGGATGGAGTTGTTTTTCCTTTTTTTATGCTTGATTAAGCTATGTCATCATACCGAGGTAAGATGGCACTCTTGCGCAGGAAGGTGACCGTGCACGCACGGTCTAACTCCCAAAGGCTTTCTTTGAAAGCTGGGGAGTGAATTTGCGCAGGCTGCGTCGGTGCCAATGTCACCCATATGTGAAAACTGATTCCTGCTGTCCCCAGAGAATACCTGTTACAGATGAGTAACTATGCTAAAAGAGGAGTTAATTTTTAAAAAATCCATTTAATTTAATATTTAGGTCAATATTATTGCTTTTCAATTAAAACAACAACATAACATCACAGAAACAGCAGCTTTATCATTCAATTAAATTTCAGATTGGGAAGGTCCTTTCTAAAGCTATGTTATAACAACTTTTATTGAACTTGAAGTTCTTATTTCTTCATTTATTGAGTGTCATATGTGCCAAGCTGCAATGGTGTTCATCCTTAGGGTTTTCTTTCAGAAACAAGATATTTTTCAGTTAACTTAAAATAGATTATTATATAGATCTTTATGGTTTGGCAGATTTGGATGTTCATACCCTATAATAATTTGTTCTGCTTCAGAATATGAATGCAAAGTTCCCCAAATTACATCCCTCTGACCATTTTTATACAGTCCAGTGTACTTTTTTAAAATAGTTTTTTGTTAAATAATGGGTTTAATAGCTGATTTGTAGTTGTATCTTGTACTCTATTTAGAAAATGCTGTTAATGATGGTATGGGGGATTATTTTTTCTTCAAGGACAAGCAGGAAAGCAGGTCCTCACAACTGTGTGGCATCTGGGTGATCCTCTCCAGCTTAGCAAATTTTCTGGAAGACTTTGAGACTTGCCACCATGCATGCATCTGACTTCTTGCCATGTGACTTCCAGTCTTCATTTTTCTGCAGAGCAGTAAGATGTATCCACTCTCCTTTTTAATTTTTTAATAGTTTTATTCAGAACCATGCATGTCATGGATGAATTTCTTTTTTTTTTCTTTCTAGCATCCCTAGTTAGGGTTTTGGAAGTCTTTTATGTTTTCTTTATTTTTTCATGATTGTCTTCTGTCACCCCTTTTCGAGTGCTTGGTCTAAATTTTAAAATTTGAGTCATTTGATTTCATGGTGGCTGTTTTTTTCGGCAGCATTCTCAGAAAAAAGAGCCCCAGTAGCTTTAAAAAATGCAGATAGTGCAGCAAAACCATATCCAGTGTGGATAACCACAACTGGTGCTTTTGTAGGACCTTGGGCATGATCAAAAACACTCTCAGTGCTATTTGTGCTCACAGATGACTAATAGAAAGATTTGTAGCTACAAAAAAATGAAAAGATATTTGGCACTTCTAAGTCTGATCCATTGACATTGCAAAAGAGCTATCGGTCCTAAAGAGTCCTAGTGCTGCACCGGAGGCTGGGGACGCATCGACATTGAAAAGGTATCATTTTCCTTAGATGCTGAGTGTCAATAGAGAAAAATATAAAAGGAGCAATCATGTTCTTACTGCTCCCAATTTTAGTTGAGAACTATGTAGTTGGACCCTCTTTCAAATCAAGATTATCGGGCAGAATACTACACTACCTGCACTACTACTTCTATGGTATATGCAATCTGTTGCGAATACCCCAAGTTATATATCAGAAGGACCAGCCGGCAGCTGGCAAAAATGTTGTATTTGAAGACTCGTTCTCTGTTGGCCTCAATGGTCACTCATTGTTTGGCAGCAGGACATTCATTCTCCTCTTTGAAATGATGGCCTATTGATCATATCCCCCAATCATGAAGAAGAGATCTTGACTCATTTGTGAATTTTGGTGAGCAATTTTGGATTTTTAAATTATGTACTAATGCTTCACTAGGAATGAATGGGGACAATGAATGGGATTCCCTCTTCTGAATTTGATCTCTGTATTTTCTATGGCATGTTTGGAGCTGTAGTTTTGTGGTATCTGGGAAGCCTCTGCTGTAGGAACTAGAAGTTGCTCAGCCAATAAAAATGGCCAGGGTGTCTGCGGTTTGTAGATAAAATGCCAAAAACTAGCCTCAGGAGAGAAGACTGGAAAAAAGACCAGTAAGATTTCAGTTTGAATTTTTTAGTTTCCTTTGTCTGTTGCAAGCCTGCCTTACAGGGAGGGGCTAATTAAATTAAAGCTGCTCTACCACTGACCAAATACCTGAACCAGTCTGCTATCAGAACTTCAAGAGACTACACGCTCAGCTAAGACTTTCAAACATTATCATTGCTCGACTTTTGATAAAACTTTACCTGTTGCATATAGGTTTATAGGGATCTGTGCTTTAATTAGGTATTACACCCACTTTTTCTTTTCTCCTTCTAGGACAGCTGAGTCAGTGTCGTGTATTCAATGCAATAACTGGTGCTTTCATTACAAGAAAAGAATCATTTGGATCCTAAGAGCTTGCCCTATATGCCTCAAGTTAGCTGCTATGCATAAAGAATTGACACTACTAATAGAAGAATTAGCTGCAATTAAACACACTTTCTCTAGGTTACAAACTGAACAAAATCCACCACCACTTCCATAAAGAATCAAACAGCCCAGAAACAAATGGATCACAGTAAGCTCTGGTAGGTTGCGACCTGTAACGCAGAGACACCCTATACATCAAGTGATATCCCTGCATAATGCCTTCTCTGCCTTGGATAATGAGGGTGCCCAATCGATGGAAACTGAAGTGCCCTTAAATGATAGACTTAATGCCAAATCTACTGATGATGTACCAATTAGGAAGAAAAAAATCACAAAACAGAAAACTACTACTCATTGGAGATTCCATAATCAGAGGCACCAACTTGGGAACACAGCTCAAAGGAGAAAGGATAATCAAATGCCTCCCAGGCTCTTCAGCCAGCAGGAATACCCACCAAATTGTTTGTACAGTTAGTTCAGAAAGTGAGCACTCCAAAACTGATATGGTCATCCACTTGGGCACAAATAACCTGGCTAAAAACAGTGCCTCAGCAGTTCAAAGGGACTTCCAGATTCTGGGAGAGAAACTTGGGCCCGTTGCTAACACTATTCTCTCCCACACTCTCTTCGTACTGAACCCTCCTTTCCCCGCTTTAAAGCCCTACTTAAAACCCATCTCTACTGCCAGGCCTTCGACCTCCCTGCCACTGCATGATGGTCATGGTGCTATACATTGCCTCTACTCCCCATCCCCCTCTCCCTTCAATCCCCTCAGCAGTCAGCCCTGCTTCTGTGTTTAGTTCTGTTGTTCTTCTGTCTTCTTCCCACTTTCTCACTGCTGCTTTCCTATTAATCCAATGGCGTTCCTTTCCTCCTATGATTTTCTAGCAGCCACTATGTTTATTATTGTAAACCGCCCTGACACTCCAGTATGGGCGGTATATCAAGCCTCGCAAATAAATAAATATAGCATTCTCAGAAGTTCTACCTGTTCATGGTAAGGGGGCAGAAAGGCTGCATCACATAAATAACTTTAATACATGGTTCCAAAACTGGTGCAAACAAGAAGGATTTAGATATATAGGCAACTGGAGAAACATATAGATCAACAAGAGACTATACTCTACTGATGGACTACATCTTTCTGCTGCAGGGAAAAGGATCATAAGTGAAAACTTCAGGCACTATGTGGACAGGCATTTAAACTAGGGAAAGAGGGTGATGGATTGAGTGTCACATGTACGATTTTCTCCCAGTTGGCGAGAGGTCTTACGTGTGCACTAGGTGCAAGGAGCTCTTTGCTCTCAGGGAACGAGTCCGTTCTCTAGAGGCTAAAGTAGCAGACTTGGAAAGCATAAGACAGACAGAGAGGTACATAGACGAGACCTACAGGGATATAGTCCTGAAGTCCCACCTCCAGTCTGGCAGCATCCCTGTTGCCATGGAGGAGAGAGGTCACGTGACAGGAGAGTATCACCCTGGTGTGGCAGGAAGTGATCCTGTAACTAGGACCTGTCCTCCAGGTAATGTAAAACCCTCTCGCACCGAGGAAGTTTCTCCAGGGCCATGTGCCCATGAGGGAAGGGTTAGGACAGCCGTTATAGTTGGTGATTCGATCATTAGGCATGTAGATAGCTGGGTGGCTGGTGGACGTGAGGATCGCCTGGTAACATGCCTGCCTGGTGCGAAGGTAGCGGACCTCACGCGCCACCTAGATAAGGTCTTAGATAGTGCTGGGGAGGAATCTGCTGTCTTGGTACATGTCGGTATCAATGACATAGGAAAATGTGGTAGGGAGGTTCTGGAGGCTAAATTTAGGCTTTTAGGTAGGAAGTTGAAATCCAGAACTTCCAGGGTAGCGTTCTCCGAAATGCTTCCTGTTCCACGCGCAGGACCCAAAAGGCAGGCAGAGCTCCGGAGTCTCAATGCGTGGATGAGACAATGGTGCAGAGATGAGGGTTTTGGATTTGTTAGGAACTGGGGAACATTCTGGGGAAAGGAGGGGCTCTTCCGAAGGGATGGGCTTCACCTTAACCGGGATGGAACCAGGCTGCTGGCATTAACCTTTAAAAAGGAGATAGAGCGGCTTTTAAACTAGATATTAGGGGAAAGCCGACAGTCGCCCAAGAGCGGATGGTTCGGAAGAATGTATCTTTGAAGGATACTACCAAAAGCAGAGAGGTTCCACAAAAGAGTAAACTAGCCCAAATGCCCTCAAGTATGGAGTAGACAGAGCTTAAAGATCCCAAATTACCCATGTCTAACAACAGCCAAATTAATAAGAATAAAATACATTCTCTAAAATGCTTGTATGCAAATGCTAGAAGTCTAAAAAATAAGATGGGAGAGTTTATTTATTTATTTATTTATTTAACAGTATTTCTATACCGCCTTATCATACAATCAAGGCGGTGTCACAGCAATACAATCAGAGTAGTGGGAGGGTATTTCATGCAGTGAAAAAGTGGCATGCGTTGCGTGTAGGGTTTAGTGTGTTAGATTAGGTTGATCTATGTACATTGTGAGCTATGGTACAGTGTGAGCTATAATACATTGTTCTATACAATTAAGATACATCATGTGCCGTTGTTCAGTTTCTTATCAGGGTTTATAGAGGTAAGTTGGTGGTTCCTGTTGGTACGGTTACGTGACATGTCCGTAGTGTTCAATGAACAGCGTTGTCTTCAGCATTTTGCGAAAGTCTTTGAGGTCAGTTGTCGATCGCAGTTCGTCTGGGAGGGAGTTCCATATTGTTGGAGCAGCCAGGGAGATGGCTCTCTCTGTGGTGTCCTTGCGTGTTTTTCTGAAGTCGTTCAGGGTGTTGACTCTGTTGGAGGTTCCTTTTCTTCTTGGGCGAGTGCTGGTGTCTGGTTGTATGAGGGTGTGCAGGCTGTTGGCTGAAGTGTGGTGTTTGATCTTGAAAATGTTTGATTGTTTTGTATTTGATGCGTGAGCTAATTGGGAGCCAGTGAAGGTCTTTTAATACTGGGGTAATGTGTTCATGTCTTGTTGAACCAGATAACATGCGGGCTGCAGTGTTTTGTGCTAGTTGTAGTGGTCTGAATGTTTGTTTTGCTAGTCCAAGGTAAATGGGGTTGCAGAAGTCCAGTAGGGGAGTAATTAGAGCTTGACATATGGTCCGGAAGTGTTCAGTGGTGAGGAAGGGTTTGAGTCTTTTAATGATCCTCATCCTGTGGTATGCGTTTTTGATTGTTTTGCTTACGTGTGTCTTGAGATTCAGTTCGTTGTCCAGGGTCACTCCAAGGTATTTTACTTCCGATTTCATTGGTATGGCTGTGTTTTGTATTCTGATGTCCGGTGGGTGGATGAAGTTTGTGTTGCGAGTGATTATTAGTGCTTCCGTCTTGCTGTAGTTGATAGCGAGGTTGTTGTCTTTACACCATCTTGCCATTTGTATTAGGCAGTCTGTTATTTTAGAGTAGTCTGGGTTGTCAATTGAGATAGGCGTGTATATCATAATGTCGTCTGCATAGATTGTGTATTGGATGCTGTTCGCTTTCAGGATGTCGCATATTGGCTGGATGTATATGTTGAACAGAAGCGCTGAGAGGGCGGACCCTTGAGGCACTCCTTGGAGGACTTTTATGGGTTAAGAGGTGTTGTGGCCTACCTTTACCTGTATCTGTCTGTTGGTTAGGTATGAATGGAACCATTTTAGTGTGGTACCATGAAGTCCAATTTTCTTGAGTCTTTCCAGGAGAGTTTGGTGGTCTACTCTGTCGAATGCTGAAGAGATGTCAATGAAGATCATTAGGATACCTTTTTTGGTGTTGTCTATGGTTCGGAGGATGTTGTCGAAGAGGTAGATCAGTAGAGTTTCGACGCCATGGTTGGGGCGAAAGCCGTGTTGGTTGTCATCTAGAGGAGCGTGGTTGTCGATGTGTTCCTGTAGTTGTACTGATTTTTCTATGATTTTTGCTAGAAAGGGTATGCTGGATATTGGTCGGTATGCTGCTGGGTTGCTTTTATCGAGGAACTGGATTTTTGGAATTGGTCGTACTGTAGCTCGTTTTAGTTGATCTGGCATGAGTCCTTGGTTGAGGGAGTTAGAATATATAGCACTAAATGAAAGGTTAGATATGATTGGAATATCAGAGACATGGTGGAAGGAGGACAACCAGTGGGACACTGTGATACCTGGGTACAAACTATATCGTAATGATAGAGCTGATCAAATTGGTGGAGGGGTTGCTCTCTATGTTAGAGAGGGCATTGAGTCAGAAAGGATTAAAGTTTTGCAGGAAACAAAATCTGCTGTAGAATCTATATGGATTGAAATTCCATGTAAAAGGGGGAAGGCGATGGCAGTGGGGGTGTACTATTGACCGCCTGGCCAGAATGACCAAATGGATGGTGAAATGTTCAAAGAAATCAAGGAAGCTAACAAAAGTTACAGCGCAGTAATAATAATGGGTGATTTCAACTACCCCGGTATCGACTGGGTCAGTGTCACGTCAGGACATGCTAGGGAGTTAAAGTTCCTAGATGAAATAAATGACTGCTTCTTGGAGCAGCTGGTTCATGAACCGACTGAGGGGAAGCCATATTAGACCTAGTCCTTAGTGGAACACCAGATCTAGTGCAAGAGATAAGGTTGTTGGGGCCACTTGGCAATACTGATCATAGCATGATCGCCTTTGATTTAATTAGTGGAGGAGGGATAGTAAGGAAATACACAGTACTACCTTTTAACTTTCGAAAGGGAGACTATGATAAAATGAGGAAAACAGTTAAGAAAAAACTAAAAGGAGCAGTTGCAAAGGTTAAAGACGTACATCAGGCTTGGCTGTTGTTGAAAAATACTATCTTGGAAGCCCAGACCAGCTGTATTCCACGCTTTAAGAAAAGTGGAAGGAAGTCCAAAAAACTGCCAGCATGGTTTAAAGGTGAGGTCAGAGAGGCTGCTGTTGCCAAAAAAGCATCTTTCAGGAAATGGAAAAAAGAGCCAAACGACGAAACCTGGAAACAGCACAAGCACTGGCAAGTCAAATGCAAGGCATTGATAAGGCAGGCAAAGGGAGAATTTGAGAAGAAGCTTGCTGCGGAAGTAAAAACGCGAAGTAAAGACCTTTTCAAGTACATTCGTAATAAAAAACCTGTGAGAGAGTCAGTTGGTCCATTAGATGATAAAGGGGTTAAAGGAGCACTAAGAGGCGACAAGGCGATAGCGGAGAGACTGAATGAATTCTTTGCTTCAGTCTTTACTGAGGAAGATGTAGGGATGTTACCCATGACTGAAGTGGTATTTAAAGGTGCGGAAGAATTGAAGGAAATATCAATACATCGGGAAGATGTATTACAACTATTAGATAAACTGAAGAGTAGCAAATCACCTGGGCCGGATGGTATACATCCAAGGGTGTTGAAAGAACTGAAATATGAGATTGCAGACCTGCTATTAGTAATCTGTGAACTATCATTAAGATCATCTCTAATACCTGAAGAATGGAGGATCGCCAATGTAACACCAATTTTTAAAAAGGGTTCCAGGGGTGATCCGTGAAACTACAGACCGGTGAGCCTGACGTCAGTACCAGGAAAAATGGTAGAAACCATCATAAAGAATAAAATTACTCAGCATGTAGATAGTCATGACCTAATGGGAGACAGTCAGCATGGCTTTAGACAAGGAAGATCTTGTCTTACTAATCTGTTATGTTTTTTTGAAAGAGTGAATAATCAGGTGGACAAACGTAAGTCGGTTGATATTGTGTATCTGGACTTTCAGAAAGCCTTTGACAAGGTCCCTCATGAGAGACCTTTGGCAAAACTAAAGAGTCATGGGATAGGAGGCAGTGTACTATTGTGGATCTGTCCTTGGTCCGATTCTTTTTAACATCTTTGTTAGTGATATAGCAGAAGGGCTGTCGGGTAAGGTTTGCCTCTTTGCGGATGATACCAAAATCTGCAATAGAGTAGACACCCAGGAAGGTGTAGATAACATGAGGAGGGATCTAGCTAAGCTTGAAGAATGGTCTAGAATTTGGCAGCTGGGATTTAATGTTAAAAAATGTAAGGTCATGCATTTGGGCTGCAGCAATCCAAGGGAGCAATACAGTATAGGAGGTGAAGTACTTTTGTCCACTAAAGAAGAGCGGGATCTAGGCGTGGTTGTGTCTGATGATCTTAAAGTAGCTAAACAGGTAGAAAAGGCGACGGCAAAAGCTAGAAGGATGCTTTGGTGCATACGGAGAGGAATGGCTAGCAGAAAAAAGGAGGTGATAATGCCTCAGTATAAGTCTTTGGTGCGACCTCATTTGGAGTATGGTGTGCAATTCTGGAGACCGCACCTTCAAAAGGATGTGAACAGGATGGAGTCGGTGCAGAGGGTTGCTACTAAAATGATTAATGGGCTTCATTATAAAGCATATGAGGACAGACTTAAGGATCTTAATATGTACACCTTAGAGGAAAGGCGGGATAGAGGTGATATGATTGAGATGTTTAAATACCTCCGTGGCATAAATGTTCAGGGAGAGAGCCTCTTTCAATTGAAAGCAAGTTCTGCTACGAGGGGACATGGGATGAGGGTGAAGGGAGATAGATTCAGGAGTGATATGCGGAAATATTTCTTTACAGAAAGAGTAGTGGATCCATGGAATAGTCTCCCAGTGGAGGTGGTAGAGATGAGGACAGTAACTGAATTCAAAAAAGCATGGGACCAACACAGAGGATCTCTAAAGGTAAAAAGTGGACTGTTGTAGTTGTTGTTATGGAAGGACAGACTAGATAGGCCATGTGGTCTTTTTCTGTCATCATGTTTCTATGGTTAAAAGATAGAAAGCAGAGGGTAGGGCTAAATGGCCAATTTTCCCAATGGAGAAAGGTGAATAGTGGTGTACCCCAGGGATCTGTGCTGGGTCCGCTGCTTTTTGACATATTCATAAATGACCTGGAAAGTGGAATAACGAGTGAGGTTATCAAATTTGCAGATGACACAAAACTATTTAAAGTTGTTAAAACCCAAGAGGATTGTGGAAAATTGCAAGAGGATCTTGATAAATTGGAAGACTGGGCATTAAAATGGCAGATGAAATTTAATGTGGACAAGTGCAAGGTTATGCACCTAGGGAAGAACAACCCAAACTATGGTTACACGATGCAAGGTTCCTCATTAGGAACTACCACCCAGGAAAAAGATTTAGGCGTCATTGTGGATACCATGTTAAAACCCTCGGCCCAGTGTGCAGCAGCGGCCAAGAGAGCAAATAGAATGCTAGGTATGATAAGGAAAGGAATGGAAAATAAAACAAAAGATATTATAATGCCTCTATATCGTTCCATGGTGAGACCGCACCTTGAATATTGTGTGCAATTCTGGTCGCCGTATCTCAAAAAGGATATAGCGATTTTAGAAAAGGTTCAGAGAAGAGCCACCAAAATGGTAAAGGGGATGGAAGGATACTCCTATGAAGAAAGGCTAAAAAGGTTAGGGCTCTTTAACCTGGAAAAGAGACGGCTGAGGGGAGATATGATAGAAGTCTATAAATTAATGAACGGAGTGGAATGGGTAAATGTAGATTGATTGTTTACCTTATCAGAATATAGAAAGACTAAGGGACATGCAATGAAGCTACAGGGTAAACTATTTAAGACTAATAAAAGAAAATATTTTTTCACTCAATGTGTAATCAAACTCTGGAATTTGTTACCAGAGGATGTAGTAAAGGCTGTTAGTGTAGCTGGGTTTAAAAAAGGTTTGGACAAGTTCCTGGAGGAAAGGTCCATAAACCATTATTAAGAAGGGACCCAGGATATCAATGCTTGAACCAATACAAGCATTGTGGAACCTGTGTCTCTTGGGGAAACTGCTAGGTACATATGACCTAGATTGGCCACTGTTGGAAACAGAATACTGGGCTTGATGGACCTTGGTCTGACCCATTATGGCATATCTTATGTTCTTATGGATGGAGAAGGACAAATTCAGTACGTCACTCCCAGCAAAAGAAGAACATTGGAAACAGCCACACACTTGAACAACACATCAATGGCAAGAGGAAAAGGACATGTAGAACAAAACCCATGCAAAAGGCAGGCAAGCCATTCAACAAATGCTGGAAAGCAATGTGTACAAATGCACAGAGCCTAGCCAACAAAGTTCCTGATCTGGAAGCCCTAATGGTTGAAATGGACTTGGACATTGTGGCCATTACAGAAACATGGTTTAACGAGTCACATGAATGGGATATAGCCATAGCTGGCTATAATCTATTTAGAAGAGATAGACAGGGGTAGAAAAGGAGGAGGAGTAGCCCTGTATGTCAGCAATATTAAAGCTGCTGAAATGCAGGGGACGTGGGGAAAAGAAGAAGCGCTGTGGATTGTGTTGGAAAGAGGAGATGGCACTATCATCCATACTGGTGTTGTCTACAGGCCTCCAACTCAAACCAAAGAAATGGATAGCGAATTGATTGTTGATATTGCAAAGATAGCCATGAAGGGGAAATAATCATATTGGGTGACTTTAATCTACTCGATGTGGATTGGAATATTCCTTCTGCAGATCTGGAAAGAAGTAAAAAAATTGTGGATGCCTTCCAAGATGCATTACTTAAACAAATGGTGATGGAACCGACCAGGGAGAGCTCCGTGCTGGATTTAGTGCTGACCAATGGAGATAGCGTGTCAAATATCCAGGTGGGTGCCCATGTTAGCAGCAGCAATCATCAAATGGTGTGGTTTGACATAAAAGCCAAGGTGGAATCCAATCACAGCAAATTCAAAGCCTTAGACTTCAGAAATCCTGACTTTAGTAAAATGGCCAAGTACCTGAAGGAGGAGTTAGTAGGGTGGGAGGGGTTAAGGGAAGTGGAATTGCAATGGGCTAAACTAAAGAAAGCAATAAAAGGTGCAACAGATACATACATAAGGAAAGTAAATAAAAACAAGAGGAAAAGGAAACCTATTTGGTTATCCAAAGAAGTGGCTGCACAAATAAAGGCAAAAAACACAGAACATAAGAACATAAGATATGCCATACTGGGTCAGACCAAGGTCCATCAAGCCCAGTATCCTGTTTCCAACAGTGGCCAATCTAGGTCATACGTACCTAGCAGCTTTCACAAAATTCAGAAGCTCGCAAACAGAGGAACACAGAGAAGAATACAAGATCAAACTAAAAGAGACAAAACAAGAAATAAGGATAGCAAAATCAAAGGCATAAGTAAAGATGTGAAGTGTGGTGACAAGACTTTTTTCAGGTATATTCGGGAGAGGAGGAAAATCAGAGGTGAAATTGCAGGACTCAAAAGTGCTGGGAACAGATTTCGTGGAAAGTGACATTGAAAAAGCGGCAATGCTAAACAAATACTTCTGCTCTGTTTTCACTAGAGAAAATCCTGGAGAAGGACCACCTGTGATTGACAAATATACAAATGGGAATGGAGTAGATACCCCACCATTCACAAAAGATGATGTGTTAGAACAGTTTGCAAAACTGAAAGTGGACAAGTCTATGGGACCAGATGGGATACACCCCAGGATACTGAAAGAGCTCAGAGAAGCTCATGCAGGGCCTTTATAGGATGTTTTTAATAGATCCTTGGAGATAGGAGAAGTTTCGCAGGACTGGAGAAGGGCTGATGGTGGTACCTCTTCACAAAAGTGGTAGTTGGGAAGAAGTGACAAACTACAGGCCAGTAAGCCTTACCTCTGTGGTGGGAAAAGTAATGGAGGCACTTCTGAAAGAGCGAATAGTGGACTTCCTCGAAACTAACAGGTTGCATGATCCGAGGCAACATGGTTTTACCAGAGGACAATCTTGCCAAACAAATCTGATTGAGTTCTTTGACTGGGTGACCAGAAATGTAGATCAAGGGCATGCAATGGATGTCATCTACCTAGATTTCAGCAAAGCCTTTGATACTGTTCCTCATAGGAGGCTTATCAATAAACTCAACAGCTTGGGGATGGGTCCCAAGATGGTGAACTGGATCAGAAATTGGTTGACAGACAGACAACAGCGTGTGATGGTAAACGGAGCCCACTTGGATGAAAGGAAGGTGATTAGCAGGTTGCCCCAGGGTTCGGTCTTGGGACCAGTACTGTTCAATATATTCTTAAGTGATATTGCTGAAGGGATGAATGGAAAAGTCTGTCTTTTTGCAGATGACACCAAAATTTGCAACAGAGTGAACTCCCCTCAGGGAGTGGAGAACATGAGGAAAGATCTACAAAAGCTGGAAGCATGGTCTAATGCTTGGCAGTTAAGATTTAATGTGAAGAAGTGCAGTGTCATTCGCTTGGGAAGCAGAAATCCAAAGGAATTGTATGCATTTGGGGGCGAGAGATTGATGTGCACGGACCAGGAGAAAGACCTTGGTGTGATTGTTTCTGATGATCTCAAGGTGGTGAAACAGTGTGACAAGGCAGTGGCAAAAGCCAGAAGGATGCTGGGTTGCATACAGAGAGGAATTACCAGCAGAAAGGAAGAGGTACTAATGCCACTGTACAAGTCACTGGTGAGGCCTCACTTGGAATATTGTGTTCAGTTTTGAAAGACCGTATCTTGCAAAAGATATAAAAAGGCTTGAAGCGGTTCAGAGGAAGGCGACCAAAATGATTTGGAGCCTGCATCATAAGTCTTATGAGAAGAGACTTGAAGACCTAAATATGTACACTCTGGAGGAGAGGAGAAACAGTGGAGATATGATTCAGACCTTTATATACTTAAAGAGTATTAATGGACAAACAAACCTCTTCCAAAGATCGGGAAGCTGTAAAACTAGAGGGCATAACATGAAGCTGCAAGGAGGTAAACAGAAAGGCAATGTCAGGAAATACTTTTTCACTGAAAGGGTGGTGGATGCTTGGAATGCCCTCCCGATGGAAGTGGTGGGGGCAAACACAGTGACAGAATTCAAAATGGCATGGGACAGACATAGTGGATCCCTTTATAGCAACAGGATAAAATCAAAATAAGCATAACTATCTCTTATATCTGGGCAAATGGGGATGACCTACACGGAGCGGTGAGTACACTCTTAAACAAAGGCATGGGGAGAGGTGACCTGAATGGAGCGGCAACTGCACCTACTCTTGCCTCCTTGCTGGGCAGACTAGATGGACCATGCTGGTCTTTATCTGCCATCATATACTGTGTATTGATGGAAATGCTCAGGCTGCGGACATTTATATCAGGTGTTTCACAAGTCAGGCATTAACTAAATATTCCCTGATGCAGGGCAGTTTTATATTTATATTTAGTCACTCAAAACATAATGTTATGTCAGGATAGGGGTTACTTTGTCCCCTATTCTATTGACAAGCTAATAACTCTAAAGTTCTGCTATTGTATATTATTAATGTAAAATGGACTGATAGGAGCTGATCACTTGGAGAATCTAATGTGGTCTGCTAGTAATAGTTCGACAAAAACATATTTTAAATGTTGGACAAATCGGGAGATCTCTGGTTAATGTAATAGGACTCAATTTGTTGTGACGAGTGTCAGTAGAGGCCACCAGGAGCAAGTGTTGACTGATTTGCATTCAAAGAAGAGGAAGGATTTATCTTACTCGTCATCATTATTGAGGGCTTACATGTATGTAGAGCAGAGACCCAGAAGCATCAGCATCAATCACTGTCAAATAGTTTTGAGAGTATCAAGGTACTGACAGCTGAAATATCCTTAAAATGCTCTGGGACAGAGATCTGCTCAATCTTCTCAATGTGATGGGTAGTGCCAGCTCCAAGGATCCAGCCCCAGGCCACCGATACTTCTCAAGTGTCTCAGATGGTGTGGCCTCTCTTACTCCACCCTCTTTAACATTGGTATCAGCATCCTTCAAGGAGTAGCTCAGCAGGAGAATCAGTGAGAGGCTTGAATTCTTCCTTAACCTGATGCCTTGGCTGTGACGTCATCAAAGTCAACTCATAGGATCCTGCAACTGATTCTCGAGACTCATGCTCTCCCTAAAAGTGGTTCATCAATGCTGATAACTTGAAGGGCCTCAGAGTTGATGTCAGCTGCACTAGTGTCTAGAGAAGAAACTTTCCCAGGACAGAGGTGTACACTGGAGCTTACCCATGTTAGATCCAGGGCTGCTGCTACTGAGGCACTGGTGTTAGCCAGGAACAGCCTCAGACCTCTCCAGTAGAGTTCTCTGGGCCTGAATCAGAGCACCCCTAGAATTCTGCATATAAGCTTACGGAGTTCTCTGAAGAAGAGGGCTTCACTGGCTTACCTTCATATCCCCTTCTCTACACAAATAAGAGTTCCCACAGATAGTCTGTCCTTCACTGACTGTATCTGGAATATGGTTAATGCTGTTCAATGTAAATTAGAGAAGGTGGTGAAACCCAGAGCATAAATATTGTATGCCCTCCAGTTCCACTACTCTCTCTCCAAGGAAGGTGTGATCATGCCTATTCACACAATCAAAGATGTGTAGATGAGAATGTAAGAGATTTCCCTCCTCCTCTTTGTGCAACCTCTTAATAAGAGGACAGACTCCATATATAGAGTCTAGAAAGCTCCTGAATTGGAGAAGCAGAAGCTCCTACATTATTTAGAGGTAGTTGATTTTGCTGTCAAGAGTGTCAGAAGTTCAAGTACCATACCTTGGTGCTCATCAGGAGAGATTTTGGACTTTAGATGCTCTTGGGAGAAAGATTTTTCAGAATACTATGCTTTCCTTCTGCATAGCTACTTACCAGATATGCATAAGCCAGTATATGCAAAACATTGTGCGTAAGACTGAGGAGTTTGTGAATTCTCTCCCTGCTCAACTGCTGTCACTAGTGGGCAAACAGAAGGAGTGTGGAAAGCACAAGATCAAATCAGCTTTTGGTGATTCTGAGATGGCATCGAGAATGTCTGCTATGGGCACTGGAACCTGCAGACTCTCATGGTTATGGCCTCAGACCTCTGTTATGATGTGCAGAAAAGAATCACTGATATGCCATGCTGAGGAGAGCTGTCTCTGGGAAAAAGGTTAGAAAGGCAACTTATTTCAGAAAGGAGCATAACGAAACTCACAAGCCCCTTTCCTGATCCACCTCTGACCAGGAGATATGTGAATGGGGGGCAAGGAAGACCTACTACTCTGAAAGAACAAAGGTATCCTTCTCATCCTCCTTCCAAACAGACTCAGTAGGGATCCCATTCTTGTTTCAGACTGCAAAGAGCCCAGAAATCCTAACCTGCTCCTCAGTCAAAGCCTGGGATGGAGTTTTGATTTACTCCAAAAGAACATTGCCAGAATTCTAATATCAGTGCTGGACAACCTTCCAGTAGGAGAGAGGCTAAGGTTTTAGGTATTTGGTCCCTTTTAGCCTCCAGTCATTAGGTTATTGAAATCGTTCAACACAGATGCAGAGTTTGTCTTATGTTCCACCAGATTTGCCACTGAGAGTTATCTTGGTCAAACTCTCAGCACTGGGAAATACCACAGAGTTCTCTTCTCTCCTAAAAACTAATACAGTTGAAACTGATTCCATCAGGGGATAGAGGGCAGGAATGTTACTCCCAAATATTTCCTGGCCAAAAAGAAAACAAGGATTTTATCCCATCCTAGACATAAGGACTTTGAACAAATTTCTGTTTCAAAAAAAAATTCAAGATAGTTTCACTGGGCACCTTGATTTCTTTCCTTCAGAAGGAAGATCAGTACTTTTCTGTGAACCTAAAGGAAGCCTACACTTACATAGAGAGACAGCCCATTCACTAGACAAATCTCAGATTTATAATAGGGAACCACCACTACCAGTATTGTGTTCTGCCCATTGTGTATTTATCAAATGTCTAGCCATGGTAGCTGCACACCTATGCAGAATGGGAATGCATGAATCCTTCTCAAGAAAAAACTCAATTATCTTTAGTTGTGAGATTATTGTCATTTTTGTATACCATATACCAGATAGTAGCTGTGTTCTACAGAAACACAAAAAGTCCCTCCTTTTTGAGGCTGCTTGGAGCAAAAATCTATTCAAGACACACAGAGAGGACATACAATGAAAATAAATAAAGCTTTCAATTAAGGCAGCAAAGCCATGATTGAACAGGTTTAAAGCAGGTGGGATAAAACTGAGGAAGCATCATTAAGTATGATGATAGGATCTCTAAAGGTTTCAAGAACTCATCTGATTACGGATATCTCCGTAGGGAAAAACTAAACAAGGTGGGTTCTAGGTGGGATCAGATGAGGCAGAGAGCCTGTGAGTGGAAAGGACTCTTAAGTTTTACATTAAAAGTTTGAGAAATACATAATCCGATACTAAGCTGACGCTCAGATGGGACATGCAGAGAATACCAGAGATCAAATGGAGTTTGTGTTATTCCGACAGGAAGGAAACTGCTAGGAATGTGCAGGAGTAAAAAAAAAAAAAATTGGTTCATTGTTTTCCAAAATTTCCCAATTTTTTCAGTTTTTTTCCCACATTACTTTAATATAATTTTTTAAATGTGTGAAATAGCATTTTAACATATACTTATCAACTTAATGTGTGTTAATTTGTAGGTTAGTGTACCTTAAATCAATTTAGCACACACTAAATTTTCTTTAAGGTGCACTATCCAATGCACCTTCCTAGAAACTGCATAGACTAAATGGAAAAGGGGAAGAGAAGGAATTTTGGATTTAACTCACGCTTTTTTCAGTAATAGCTCAAGGTGTGTTACATTCATTACATGCTCTAATCTTCAATGCATCCCATAGAGATGAGTGGCTGTGACACATCTGTATTGAACTGGTGTGTCTGCCATCTGGGAAGGCACAAGATGCAATTGTAAAGAATAGAATGCACAGGTGAGGGACGACCCCCACAGAAATATAAAGCACTGCAATAGGCTTTATTCTGGCTATGCTGACATTTGCTATTTGTGCTAAAGGGGCTATTCTCAGCTTCCCTAACAATTCCAGTGTTTGTAAAATGGGAATGTAGATCTAGGGATGGTATGTGATGTAGTATGGAGCAGAATCGTGTTTGGCTAAGAAATGCAGATCAGATGTGGTGTCCTGAGACGCCATGCAATTATGTCTTCACAGCAGTTGTTTATAGGTCAGTGTTGGCAGAGGTATGTTATTTGTGACTGCAAGTGAGAGTGTATGTGTGCAGTTTGAGTTTTGCATGAGAAGATCTTTTGTGCTTATCTGCAAATCTGGGGGGACATGAATGCCTGTCCAGTACCTGGACCATAGGGATGACTGCAGCGTCAGCAGTTACCAATGTGATCGGGCAGAATAATTCAAAAGAGCTTGTCTATAGTGAAATGTCAAAACATATCCCTGTCACTAATAAGGATTCTCAGAATGAGAGCATTCAATGGTGCAAACAGTACTAAGACATGCCCAGAATCACCATCATTGGTCTCTAAAAATGATTTTTTTCTGGTCCATACTTAGCATTGTACAGACTGTTTTCAGAGATGACCAATACAAGCATAACTGCCATGTATGTTGTGACACAAGGTATGTCATGACAAACATCACTTTCTACCTGCTTTTATACTATCTTAGAGTGCACAGAGATAACTTTGCAGTGTTCTGGGCATGCAACAGACTGGTATATATAGTCTATTTTAGATCAACACGTATGTATCATCAGTATTCATGTATAGTTTGCATCAGCACATCACTATCAGTGAGAGCAGCAGCTTAGGAGATGCACATTTTACAGGGATGTGTGGATGTTTGTGGGTACATAGCAGAGATGGGTGGGATCGACACTGTCCATCTTTCCAGAATACGGTGAGTGCGGGGACATACAAAACCATTTGCTGCATATAGCTGGGTCTTGCACTTCATTGTGCTTTGTTTGTGCCGTGCCAAAAATGTATATGTCCCTGATTCCAAAACCGCAGGTGTGTCTGTCCCCACGGTTGCGAAATAACATTTTAATTGGGCCCATTTTTAACTTACATGTGCCCACAGGCCAGATGTGCATGTTCTGGAATTGGGCTCCACATGGGTCAGGATCCAAAAACGGCCTCAAAGAGATGAGTTTTCAGCCTGGATTTGAAAAGGTCCAAAGATGAAGCCTGATGCACAGACTCAAGTGGTTTGTTCCAGGCATAAGGAGCAGAAAGGTGGAAAGACTGAAGTCTGGACTTGGCAGTAGAAGAGAAGGGCACAGATAGAAAGGATCTGCCAGAAGACCGGAGCTCCCAAGGAGGGGTGTAAGGAGAGATAAGAGAGGAAAGGTAGTGAGGAGCAGCATAGTCATCTTTTCTCCAAGCTGAAGAGCCCTAGCCTGTTTAGCCTTTCTTCATGAGGAAGTTTTTGATTTTCTTTATCATTTCTGTCTCCCTTCTTTGAACCTTATCTAATTCTGTTATATCCTTGAGACTGGGCGACTACAACTACATACAGTACTTGAAGTGCAGGACCTATAGAGAGGCATAATGATATTCTCAGTTTTATTCTCTCATCCTTTTTCAAATAATATCTAATATTCTATTTCAAATAATATCTAATATTCTATTTAGCAACCGCTCATTTCTGAAATTTTGCCTCCCATGAGGTCTTCATCTGTACTTTGAGACTTGGGCTTCCAAAAGGGAATACAGCAAAGGTTCAGTGCAGGAGCAGCTAAAATGTTGCTTTCTACCTTGAGGGGAATCTATGGATCTCCAGAAACAAGCAGAAATGTAGTCTTCACATATGCGTGACGTTGGTACCGAAGGAGCCCGCGTGGGAATGCTCCTCAGCGTCCAATAGGAAAGCTTTTTTTGAGCACTCCAATGCATCTGCACAACTGCCTTCCCAACTCCCTCTCTTCAGTTCTTCGTTTTCTGCGGAGCTAGCAGGAAGCAAATCCTGTCACCGCAGAAAAACTTTCTTTTTGTGGCTAGCACCTCTGCCTTCCTGTTGAAACCGGCACCATGGAAGACATCGCTGCTTCCCTTATTCTTTTCTTTTACTTCTTTCTTTATCTTCTTTAAAAAAAAAAAAAGACTTTTATTTATAAAACTTGTATATACCGCCCCTTACAGAGATCAGGGGCGATTTACATTGAACATAACCAGATATACAGAGAACACATGGATTAATCAATCAACTTTAACTATGTACATTTATATTCTTTTAACTATATACATTTGGCTTGGTTGTGTCTGTTGTGGTAAACGTAGATTTTTATGTTTCATTGTTGTAGTTTTTGACAAACAGGAGTGTCTTTAGTTGTTTCCTAAATGTTTGGAGATCCTTGATAGATCTCATGTGGTCTGGTAGGTTGTTCCATAACTTGGGTGCAGTGTAGGTGAAGGCTCTATTGCTGGTTACTTGTTTTGTACTACAGAATGAAGACAGTACTGCGAGCATGTTTAGGTTGCTGTTTCTTCTGCTCCTGGTTTCTGTTTGTGTATGGATCTTTGTAGTTAGGAATGACGGCGAGATGTTCTGTAGTAACTTGAATGTGGTAATTATTACTTTATATTTTATTCTACTTGATAATGGGAGCCAGTGGAGGTCTTTAATGATTGGCATAATGTGGTCTGTCAGACGTGCTTTGGTTATTATTCGAGCAGTCACGTTTTGAGTTATTTGTAGGGTATTATTTGTTTTTTTGAGCAGCCCCTGAAGGAGGCTGTTACAGTAGTCCCAGTGCGGGGTTATGAGTGCCTGAACTACCTTTCTAAAGTCATTGGGTTCTAGGAGTGGTCTTAGGTTCTGGATTGATCTTAGCTTAAAGAATATGGTCCTGGCTATTCGTTTTACCTGGGATGTCATACTGAGTGATTTTTCCAAGGTGATTCCCAAGTATTTAACCTCCTGTTTTACTTGGATGGTGGTATTTTGTATATTAATTTCAGTAGGAGGTGTGAAGTTTTGGTTCCTTGTAGTGAACATTATTTCCGTTTTTTTGAGGTTGATCTGTAGGTTGTTTTCACTGAGCCAGGCCTGTGCTTCTTGGATGCATTTGATGATGTTGTGGTAGACTAGGTTTTTTGTGTCTACTGGGGTGAACAACATAATGTCGTTGGCATATATGAGGTACCTATTTGATGTTTTTTGAAGATTGAGTATACTGGTTGGAGGTAAAGGTTAAACAGGAGAGCTGATAAGGCTGAGCCCTGTGGGATTCCCTGTTCTTGTGGGAAGGTCATGGAGGATTCTTGATCAATTCTTACGTATTGGTATCTGTTGGTGATGTATGACGTGAACCACTGATAGGCAATACCTGTTATTCCTAGATTTGTTAGCCTGTCAAGGAGTATTTTATCATCCACGCTGTCAAAGGTTGATGCAATGTCAATGAATACAAGTATGTAGGCATGGTTGATATTATCCATGCCACAGATTAGGGTGTCAAACAGAACCATTAGTAAGGTTTCAACTCTATGGTATGCGCGGAAACCATACTGGTGCTCATCAAGGGGATAGTTTGTATCGATGTAGTCTTGCAATTGGGTTTGGACTGTTTCTTCAATGATTTTTGCTAGGAATGGGATACTTGCAATTGGTCTATAGGAGGCGGGATCATCTTTATTTAGAGAGTTATTCTTGAGTATGGGATGAATTCTGCTTAGTTTGAGATCATCTGGCATTGTACCTAGTAGAAGAGATTGATTCACTATTTTGAGTACGAAGGGGGCTAGTTCAGATTTTGTTGCTTTTATCCATGCTACAGGGCATGGATCAAGATGGGAGGTGGTTGTGTTGATTTTAGTAATGGTATCAAGTAACTGTTTTTCCTTTATGGTGTGAAGTGTGTCCCAGTTGATTGGGTGGTGTAGCCTCGTTTGTGTAGTAGTATTTGGAGAAGTGTTTTTGCTTTTTAATTTTGATGCAAAGTGAATGTCAAGAGTTTGTGGGTTGATTGCTGCCTGGAGGTCCTTATTCTGGTGTGTTTTTGTTAGCGATTTGACAATTTCAAAAAGCTCTCTAGGACGGTTGATGGCTTTGTTTATAGTGTTAGTGTAGTGGGTTCTTTTTGCAGTTTGTATGGCCTCTTTATAGAGATTTAGGTTTTCTATATAGAAAGCTCTTAGGTCTGGGGATTTTTTGTTTCTCCATTTTTTCTCAAGCTTGCGGAGTTCTTTTTTGAGGGCGTGTAACTTGTTAGTGTACCATTTTTCAGTGGGCCTGTGTGTCTTCTTTTTGTATGTGGATTTGGGTAAGGCTGCTCTATGTATTGTTGTGTGCCAATTCTTTACTGCCTCAGCTATGTTTTGGGAAGAGGATGTGACTTGGGCATTGGCGCCCTTTTTAGGCCTTATGCCTTCCATATCTTCACATCCTCGAAGGCATGGAAAACCAACTAGTGGTTTCAAAAAAATATATTCTAATTGTGCCAGCACATGAGTGGTGCTTAAAATATCTCGGCCCAGACCATCAGCCAAAAAATTGTCCCCTCTGTCAGAAAATGACACAGAGAGGCCTACAAAACAGGGCTTCTTTTTTTTATTTTAAGAATTTTAACAATTACATCAAGCAATAAATCACATACTTGAAAGAAAATGGAAAGATGTACTTAAGCAAAACAAATACAAATTAGAACATAGTGTTGTTGATAGTGAGGAGGGTGTTCAGAGGGAAAGTATGGATGTTCTAAATCTCTCCCAAGTGCTGGAATCTTCTGATGAGGAGGTTATGACGAGGGCGACTCTTTTGGTGGGGTTTTTACTGGAACCTGATAAAATGTGGACTTTAAAGTTATTTTTTAGGAATTCTGATAAGCTTTTCTTTGGTCAAAAGGTTTGGGTCTTCCCTGATGTTTCATATGTGACTCAGGGGAAACGGAAAGTTTTTATGTCCATGCGTCCGGAGGTAATTTCATTGGGATATTCTTTTTTGTTAAGGTTTCCGTGTAAATGTTTGATTAAATCTGTTTCGTCTAGATTTATTTTTTATGAACCAAGTCAGTTACGTGCTTTTTTGGATGCAAGGGTTGCTCCGGGTTTAGTCGTAAGTCCAGTGGAACCTGATTAGATCGACTTACTGGGAACGCTGTAATGTTTTGTGTCTCTGGGTGGATTTCCCTAGGGAATTGTTTCCTGTATTAGTAAATATTATCATGCCTTTGTTAATTACTTTTTCTCCCCCCTGTATTTGTGGGCTATAGTGTTAGATGTGCTTAGAAATATTGCATTTATCCGGGCTTCTAAATTTGGAGCACTCTTCGCTTCGGACGCAGTATTGATGACGTCCACTTTGTTGAGGATCTCATCATCCTCCCACAGATCTCAGGTATCTTCGAAGTCCAAGCACAAGGCCGCCTCGAAGTCCAAAAATACCTCCAGGGGAAAATCTTGCTCAAGGCATCAAAATCCCTCTGGTATTGCCTCAGACGTGGATTGGCCTGCTAAACAGCCTGGCGGGAGGCCCTGTCCTCCAAAGCCATCGAGAGGCCCCAGGATGCTCCCGAGGCCTCAACCTCCAAAGAACTACTGGTGCCATGCTCTGGGATGGTAATGCAAATACCTGTCACTGATACCCAAGCATTGGCAACCTCGATAGACCAGTTCATATTGACCATTGAGCGGAGCTTGGCAGCCCGACTTTCAGCCTCGGTACCTATAAAATCCTTGGCTACAGGCACCACCCCGTCGATACCAGTTAATGGTACTGACATCGACACCGGTTCCGGGCACAACATTGGGGCTGCTGCAGATGACATCGACATCACTTCCACCCATGCCCTCCCTTGAAACTCTTACCGATACCAGTGCCAAACGCAAGAAGCTCACCGAGGCCAATACCTCGGAGCATCTGTACCAGCATCTAGCTTCCGGCAAACACCGTGCCCATCGATTCTTTGAGTCCTCCAATTCCCCTGTTTCGGATGTGGAGTCACTCGATTCACAGGAGCTGTGGGCCCTCCCTTCAGACTCTTTCCCACCTCAACAGTGATGCAAGTCGCCTCCAAAAGACTTGTCCTTCTAGGAATTCATTTAAGACCTAACCAAAGGTCTCTCTATCACAATAACATCGGAGAAGGAGCCAAGAGAGGAGGAATTAGAGATCCTCCAATACTGAACAGCATCCAAGGAGGCAGCCACCTTACTGGTGCACTGCATCCTTCATGACCTTATGCTCCATATGTGGGAGACACCTCTCATGGTCTCACCTGAAAGTCGACATCTCGATACCATGTATCGTGTACCGGAGTGTTCCGGCTTCCGAAAACCACAGCTTCCCCACCACTCCATGGTGGTTGAATCGGTGATGCGTTAAATCAAAAGCTCAAAGACTCACTCCTCTAATCCTCCGGGTAGAGAATCGAGAACTCTCGATGTCTTTGGGCATCAATGCTTCCAAGCATCCATGCTCTCGGCTAGGATTAACTCCTATATCCTCTACATGGGAAGGTTCTTGAAAGAGGTCTCCAGGGATCTCGAGGCCTTTGCCTGTCTCCTCAGAATGTTTCAAAGTTTGTCAATAGGGCCACCTTCGATGCCTTTGAATGCACAAGCAGGGCCTCAGCAGTATGTGCACGTCGACTTGCATGGCTTAAGGCCTCAGATCTTAAACAGTGGGTTCAAGATAAGCTGAGCAACATACCTTGCACAGGCGAAAACCTCTTTGGCAAAGACTGGCAAGATAAGGCCTCTCAATTAGAGTCAGAAAATGCTACTCTAAAGAGACTGTCCAACTCAAATTACCCATGTCTACCAATTACCCATGTCTACCAAATTACCCATGTCTACCAATAGCCAAATTAATATTAATAAAATACAGCCTCTAAAATGCTTGTATGCAAATGCTAGAAGTCTAAAAAATAAGATGGGAGAGTTAGAATATATAGCACTAAATGAGAGGTTAGATATGATTGGAATATCAGAGACATGGTGGAAGGAGGACAACCAGTGGGACACTGTGATACCTGGGTATAAACTATATCATAATGATAGAGTTGATCAAATTGGTGGAGGGGTTGCGCTCTATGTTAGAGAGGGCATTGAGTCAGAAAGGATTAAAGTTTTGCAGGAAACAAAATTTGATGTAGAATCTCTATGGATTGAAATTCCATGTAAAAAGGGGAAGGCAATGGCAGTGGGGGTGTACTATCGACCGCCTGGCCAGAATGAACAAATGGATGATGAAATGCTCAAAGAAATCAAGGAAGCTAACAAACGTTACAGCTTGGTGGTAATAATGGGTGATTTCAATTACCCCGGTATCGACTGGGTCAGTGTCACGGCAGGACATGCTAGGGAGAAAGTTCCTAGATGACATAAATGACTGCTTCTTGGAGCAGCTGGTTCATGAACCGACCAGAGGGAAAGCCATATTAGACGTAGTCCTTAGTGGAACACCAGATCTAGTGCAAGAGATAAGGGTGTTGGGGCCACTTGGCAATAGTGATCATAGCATGATCGCCTTTGACTTAATTAGTGGAGGAGGGATAGTAAGGAAATCCACAATACTACCTTTTAACTTTCGAAAGGGAGACTATGATAAAATGAGGAAAATAGTTAAGAAAAAACTAAAAGGAGCAGTTGCAAAGGTTAAAGACGTACATCAAGCGTGGGTGTTGTTGAAAAATACTATCTTGGAAGCCCAGAACAGCTGTATTCCACGCTTTAAGGAAAGTGGAAGGAAGTCCAAAAAACTGCCAGCATGGTTTAAAGGTGAGGTCAGAGAGGCTGTTGCTGCCAAAAAAGCATCTTTCAGGAAATGGACAAAAGAGCAAAATGAGAAACCTGGTAACAGCACAAGCACTGGCAGGTCAAATGCAAGGCATTGATAAAGAAGGCAAAGGGAGAATTTGTGAAGAAGCTTGCTGCGGAAGCAAAAATGCGAAATAAAGATTATTTCAAGTACATTCGTAGCAAAAAACCTGTGAGAGAGTCAGTTGGACCATTAGATGATAGAGGAGTTAAAGGGGCACTAAGAGGCGACAAGGCGATAGCGGAGAGACTGAATGAATTCTTTGCTTCGGTCTTTACTGAGGAAGATGTAGGGATGTTACCCATGACTGAAGTGGTATTTAAAGGTGCGGAAGAATTGAAGGAAATATCGATATATCGGGAAGATGTATTACAACTATTAGATAAACTGAAGAGTAGCAAATCACCTGGGCCGGATGCTATACATCCAAGGGTGTTAAAAGATCTGAAATATGAGATTGCAGACCTGCTATTAGTAATCTGTGAACTATCTTAAAATCATCTCTAATACCTGAAGATTGGAGGATCGCCAATGTAACACCAATTTTTAAAAAGGGTTCCAGGGGTGATCCGGGAAACTACAGACCGGTGAGCCTCACGTCAGTACCGGGAAAAATGGTAGAAACCATCATAAAGAATAAAATTGCTCAGCATATAGATAGTCATGGCCTAATGGGAGACAGCCAACATGGCTTTAGACAAGGAAGATCTTGTCTACTAATCTGTTATGTTTTTTTGAAAGTGTGAATAAACAGGTGGACAAAGGTGAGTCGGTTGATATAGTGTATCTGGACTTTCAGAAAGCCTTTGACAAGGTCCCTCATCAGAGACTTTTGGCAAAACTAGAGTCATGGGATAGGAGGCAGTGTACTACTGTGAATCAGGAACTGGTTAAAAGACAGAAAGCAGAGGGTTGGGCTAAATGGCCAATTTTCCCAATGGAGAAAGGTGACTAGTGGTGTACCCCAGGGATCTGTGCTGGGTCCACTGCTTTTTGACATATTCATAAATGACCTGGAAAGTGGAATAACGAGTGAGGTTATCAAATTTGCAGATGACATAAAACTATTTAAACTATTTAAAGTTGTTAAAACCCAAGAGGACTGTGGAAAATTGCAAGAGGATCTTGATAAATTGGAAGACTGGGCATCAAAATGTCAGATGAAATTTAATGTGGACAACTGCAAAGTTATGCACCTAGGGAAGAACAACCCAAACTATGGTTACACAATGCAAGGTTCCACATTAGGAACCACCACCCAGGAAAAAGATTTAGGCGTCATTGTGGATAACATGTTAAAACCCTCGGCCCAGTGTGCAGCGGTAGCCAAGAGAGCAAATAGAAAGGAATGGAAAATAAAACAAAAGATATTATAATGCCTCTATACCGTTCCATGGTGAGACCGCACCTTGAATATTGTGTGCAATTCTGGTCGCCGTATCTTAAAAAGGATATAGCGTTATTAGAAAAGGTTCAGAGAAGAGCCACCAAAATGGTAAAGGGGATGGAAGGATACTCCTATGAAGAAAGGCTAAAAAGGTTACGGCTCTTTAACCTGGAAAAGAGACGGCTGAGGGGAGATATGATAGAAGTCTATAAATTAATGAACAGAGTGGAATGGGTAAACGTAGATCGATTGTTTATGTTATCAGAATATAGAAAGACTAGGGTACATGCAATGAAGCTATAGGGTAATCTATTTAAGACATAAAAGAAAATATTTTTTCACTCAACGTGTAATCAAACTCTGGAATTTGTTACCTGAGGATGTAGTAAAGGCTGTTAGTGTAGCTGGGTTTAAAAAAGGTTTGGACAAGTTCCTGGAGGAAAGGTCCATAAACCATTATTAAGAAGGGACCCAGGATATCAATGCAACGGGGTGGGCACAAGGCTGAAGGGAAGCACCCAGTACTGGTAGTGGTTCCCCTGTACCATGAAGCGGAGGTACCTTCTGTGCTTGGGATGGACAAGAATGTGAGTATAAGTATCCTTTAGGTCCAAGAAGCATAGCCAATCCCCTGCTGGAGGAAGGGCAGCAGTGTTTCAAGGGAGAGCATCTTGAACTTCTCCCGCACCAGGAACTTGTTTAGGTTCCGCAGCTTGAAGATGGGTCGGAGACTCCCTGTTCTCTTTGGGACGAGGAAGTATCAGGACTAAAACCCCCATCCTCTGAGGTGCGGTGGGACTAGTTCCACCACCCTGTCGTCGAGGAGGCCTACTAGCTCCTGAGTCAAGATGGCCTGGTGCAGAGGAAGTCACTGCAGCTCCCCAGGGATGTACTGAGGGGGGAGCTGGTCCATATTGAGAAGATAGCCCTCCTATATGACCTGGAGAACCCAGGAGTCGGTGGTGATGGATTCCCACCTGAGGGCGAAGTGGACCAGACGCCCCCGACCAGCAGTTTATTTGCCAGCAAATGAGAGACTATGCCAGTAGTGTGAAAATCCTGAGGCCGGCTGAGCCAGCGATGGTGGTTGGATCTTGGGACTCTTTGGCTTGTGAGGGCTGTGGGCCGTGCCTTTTCCTTGATCGGCCTGGGCAGGGGTCAACACCAGCGAGTAGGGTGGCACCTTCCGGTGGAAAAAAGACTTCTTGCCCTGCTGTTTCTTCAATCTCCACTGCCTTGTCTTCCATGGGCTTGCCAAACAGTTGCACTCCAAGGCAAGGGACATCTAACAGTTTCTCCTGGACCCACTGTTCCAGGTCTGAGGATTGGAGCCAGGCCTGTCGGTGGGCTCCGATGCCAGCAGCTGCCACCTGGGCAGAGGACTCTGAGCCATCATATGCTGCCCATGAGAGATACTTAGAACACTGTCTGTCGGACTTCGAGAGGGCCTGGAAATGGCAGAGGTGGTCTCCATTGAGGCCCGCCACAAAGCCTCCGAGCTCCTTAGCGAGGTCATGGAGGAACATCCCACTGTACAATTGGTAAACCTGAATGTGGCATGCCAGCATGGAG
This sequence comes from Ichthyophis bannanicus, assembly GCA_033557465.1. Classification (NCBI taxonomy): domain Eukaryota; kingdom Metazoa; phylum Chordata; class Amphibia; order Gymnophiona; family Ichthyophiidae; genus Ichthyophis; species Ichthyophis bannanicus. Next base: position 1,769,847,023 of record CM066031.1, read on the forward strand.
CCCTGGTAAGCCTTGCTCCCGAGGGCATCAAGGGTATGAGACTTTCTGCCCGGTGGGACCAAAGAATGAATCTTCGGGCTCTTCTGCTTCTGTATGGCCAATTCGACCACCATCGAGGTGTGGGGAAGGTGGGCTTTCTGAAACTCCGGTCCCCGCTGGACTCTGTACATAGCATCCAGGTGCTTGCTAACAATAGGGACAGAAGCCGGGGTCTCCCACACGCAGAGGAGGAGCCAGTTGAGGATGGAGGGAACCGGGATCGTGAGGGTCTCCTTCGGGGGAGCCTCATATTGAAGGATATCAAGCTCCTCTACGCAGGGCTCTTCCTCCGACTTGGTCACTTGGTCGGGGGTCACTGCGGCAGCCTGGGGAGTCCTCGAGGTCAAGGTCCCTGCGCTGTCAAGGCGCATGCCGGCAGGGCCTGGCACCAGCACCTGCTGAGTAGTGAGGAGCGCAGAAACGCTGTGTTCCAAGGTCAGCATTCTGGCCTCCCACTTGGGAGTGGGGCCCTGCGACTGCGACACCAACACTGGGGTGGCAGGTTGGATTTCGAGGAGGAGAGGAGGTCCTCGCTGGGACAACCCTCTGAAGATTTGGCGCCATTGCCAGAGACCCCCGTATCAGTTCGAGGTATCTTTCTGGGCCGCTCCCTCTCCGAGTCTCAGATCTGCCGAGGGGGCTGAGAGACCGGGTGCATGACCGCTCATGCTTGTCTGGCATCCCCGACAGTATCCTCGCGGTCTTCTTGTTCTGCTCACACTCAGGTGACCCCTGGTCGGAGTGCTGCCGGGACCGAGGAGGAGCCTTAGGCGACTCCAGGGGTTGTGGGGCCATGGAGCAGGAGGCTACCGGGGATACCAGGACTGCCTTACTGAAAGGATCATCCAGCAATGCCCTGGATGGCCCTGCTTATGACTCTGGATGGCCTTGGAGGACATCTTCTTGCAGAGGGAGCATTGCTCCAGTTCATAGTCAGCTCCCAGGCACCGGAGACAACAGTCATGGGTGTCTGTGAGCAACGTTCTTAGAACACCTGTCACATTTTTTGAAACCGGAGGCCATTGGGGCAAAAGGACCCCGGTGAGGTAGAAGATCCTCGACGCGGTCAGCAGTTAAAAAGGGCGTGAAATCACGGGGAGAAAAAGAAGGGAAAACAAAAACAATCCCGAGACCGAGAGCCTAAGCAGTGGAGCTCGGGATGGCAGGAAGAGGATCGGCGAAGGCTGGAAAGGCAAAACAGAGTTAGAATTTGAAAAACGTTTTCCGGGGATGAGACGCACATCTGAAGGGCTCCGTGGAAAAAGGGAGACTGAGTAAGATGGCACCCTTGGGCAAGAAGGAGACCACGCATGCGTGGTGGCATTCCCAAAGGCTTTCCTTGAAAGCTGGGGAAATGCTCCGCACAGGCTCCATCAATGCCAATGTTACCCGTATGTAAGGACTGACTTATTTATTTTATTTATTTATTTACATTCTGTTATATACCGTGCTATTCTGCATCAGTGCGGTTTACATTGAACAAACTGAAATTACATTGAACAGGGCATTATAACTTGGAGATAACTATTTTACAGGGAACATGGGCTATGGAGGGTTAAGTGGCTTGCCCAAAACCACAAGGAGCACCTGTGGGACTAGAAACCCCAGTCCTTCCGGCCCAAGGTTGCTGTCCTCTAGTGGGATTTGAACCCCCCAACCTTCCGGCCTGAAGTACCTTGCCCCAACCACTAGGCCACTCCTCCACTCCTTCCTGCTTGTTCCGGAGAACAGGCACATAGAGCAGCAAAGTGGAATGAACAAAGTCTGGAGGTGGCAGTGGCAGAGAAGGGCACAGATAAAAGGGATTTGCTAGAGGAGGAGCACAGTTCCTGAGGAGAAGTGTAGAGTGAGACAAGAGGAAAGGTAGTGAGGAGCCGCAGAATGAATGCACTTGTTGGTCAGTAGGTGAAGTTTGAACTGGAAGTGTGCCATTCCTCTGTTAACATTTCCTTTTTTTTGGGGGGGGGGGGGGGGGTTGTCCACTTTTGGTCATTTCCTGTCAGCATGCTTTAGGAACGGTTTGTTCCTTTACTAGTTCCCCAATGAGCTTTTTCAGCATTTGTCAAATTTTCCTCATATTTTTTTGGCAACTATGTCAGCAAGTACAATATCAATTATGTCACGGCCTCTATCAAATCTACCAGTCAGTTATTCATCTCAGGTCATCTGAGTTAAAATTGCTTCTTTTGATTTCTTTTCATCAATTTTTCAAAGTATGTTAAGAAGGCTGACAGATTCCAATTTTTTCCCTAAGTTCAAGCAGATTTGCATCACAAACTGTGATCAGATCTGTTGCAAATGCTTGGTTAAAAATCATGATTCAGTCGTTTTGTAATATCTGCTCTAGGTCAGGAGTACACAAGTTCAGTCCTTGAAGGCCGTAAACAAGTCAGGTTTTCAAGATATCCCTAATGAATATGCATGAGCGAGAGCTGCATGCATACCACCCATATTGTATGCAAATTTATCCTATGCATATTGTGACAGGGTCAGTCAGACTACAAGTCCCAGAATCTCTTAGGGCAGGGGTGGGCAATTCCGGTCCTGGAGGGCCGCAGACCAGTCAGGTTTTCATGATGTCCCTAATGAATATTCATGACCTATTTCCATACAATGGAAGGCAGTGGATGCAAATAGATCTCATGAATATTCATTAGGGACATCATGAAAACCTGACTGGTCTGCGGCCCTCCAGGACCGGAATTGCCCACCCCTGTCTTAGGGTATGTGGCAGAGTCAGTCAGACTACAAGTCCCAGATCCCTTAGGATGAGAGGACACACCACAGAAAGGATCAGGTGATCCAATTAAGAGAACATACAGGTGGCAAAGGGAGCCAGTAATAAGCAACTAAGGCTTTAGGATGTGGCTGGTGTAATGGTTTAAAAAACAGTGCAGGGGAGGTCTGGGAAGGGAAGAAGCACAGCCTTCTGGAGCCTGTTCCTGCTTCTGGAAAGGTCTCTGTGCTTCAGGGAAAGGGAAGGGCAGATACTCTGAGGTGGAAGAAGCTATGGAAACTCAAGCATATGAGGACAAAAAGGATTAGGAACCCATGGAGGTACTGTGAATGAGACAGTGAAAGCTCTAGCCCTGGGGCAGGTTCAGCCAATTTATAGTGAACCTGAAGGGAGGGACAGCTACACAGCTCTTTACTGTGCAGCTGAGCAACATTGTTTTGTTCTGAGAAAGACTCTGGATTTGAACCTGGATGATTTTGATTTGGCTACTTGTGACTTTGTGTGCATTTCTGTTCTGAACTGTTTTTCTTGAGAGGCCATGCCTGGCCCTGGGGCTGAGGGAAGCCCAGGATTTTGGAGATGGCATAACAGAACTGTTTGCTGGACTTTGCTATGAATCTGAGAGGAACACTTGTGGGTGTTTGTCTGGAAAGGCCAACCTGGAATTGAGGCTGCAGGACCCAGGACAGTGCTCAGACTGCTCCAGTTGCCTTGGAACCCGCCCCGTGGCATCATCATATTCTTTAGAGAGATCCTGAAAACCTGACCTGTTTGTGACCCTTGAGGACTGATCTTGTGCACCCTTGCTCAAGGACAATTAAGATCTGTAAGATGATGATATAGTCTTGAAGAACTGAAGAAGACGGCGTCCACTGACCTTGTGTCAAAAGCAAAACCAAGCCAGAAGGACCATGGAGCCACATGATTTTCTGGTGACATAGAAGTACAGAGGTAGGTATCAACTATTTTGGCATTAGCTGTCTTCTCCCCTTTTGATGTTGAGCATTTTGGTACTGGAACTTGTCTTTCAGGACCAAGATCTACACTATATGAGTGAAGGAACAAGAAACACTCCCATCAAAATATGTTTTTTGTCGGACTATATAATACCTTGCCTGGGGTCATTTAAACCAGACTCCCAGGCTATGGTAAATCTTAGTCCATTTTAATCAAACAAGCAGTAAAAGATAGATTTATACTTAACTGCCCACGGCGAGATCGTCAAGGTGAGAGACACATACGACACAGTCCTGCGTTTCGGGTACAAAATTTAGTTTACCCTGCTTCAGGTCAAAATTGTCATCACCAATCGAAAGCTGTCGCCAAACAAGTGTAGATATTTACTTGAGCCGGGTGACGGGATTTGGCTTGAAGGGTTCGGCTTGCAGCCATTGGTGATTGATTTTTCAGGACCAAGAGTCAGAATTGATTGTGAGCAAACTGAATCAAAGCCAAACAGGCTTAAAGAGGTAAGCTTCTCCAACCCCTTGCAGCCAACTAGCCCTATTCAAATATTTGCCTGTGGTTCCAACATTCCTATAGAAACTGGAAGTTCACCTGTTACTCTGTTTTTCTTTTAAATTGCCTAGGGAGCAATACAGGAGGTGAAGTACTTTTGTCCACTAAAGAAGAGCGGGACCTAGGCGTGGTTGTGTCTGATGATCTTAAAGTAGCTAAACAGGTAGAAAAGGCGACGGCAAAAGCTAGAAGGATGCTTGGGTGCATACGGAAAGGAATGGCTAGCAGAAAAAAGGAGGTGATAATGCCTCTGTATAAGTCTTTGGTGCGACCTCATTTGGAGTATGGTGTGCAATTCTGGAGACCGCACCTTCAAAAGGATGTGAACAGGATGGAGTCGGTGCAGAGGGTTGCTACTAAAATGATTAATAGGCTTCATTATAAAGCATATGAGGACAGACTTAAGGATCTTAATATGTACACCTTAGAGGAAAGGCGGGATAGAGGTGATATGATTGAGATGTTTAAATACCTCCGTGGCATAAATGTTCAGGGAGAGAGCCTCTTTCAATTGAAAGCAAGTTCTGCTACGAGGGGACATGGGATGAGGGTGAAGGGAGATAGATTCAGGAGTGATATGCGGAAATATTTCTTTACGGAAAGAGTAGTGGATCCGTGGAATAGTCTCCCAGTGGAGGTGGTAGAGATGAGGACAGTAACTGAATTCAAAAAAGCATGGGACCAACACAGAGGATCTCTAAAGGTAAAAAGTGGACTGTTGTAGTTATGGAAGGACAGACTAGATGGGCCTTGTGGTCTTTTTCTGTCATCATGTTTCTATGTTTCTATAAGGCAAACTCTTTTCCTGCTGACTAATACAATTGGATAAATTAGGTCTGTCTTCAGCTGGACTCCATCCACTCTTCAGCTCCATCCTTTCTCTCAGATTCCTGTTTATCCACTCTGTTTTAGCTAGATTGTGGATGTTATCTCTGTCACCAGGCCTCTTTAGGAGTCTCTCTACTGGTGGATGCTTCCCTTCAATTTGGCCAAAGACTCTGTCTTTCAGGAGCAACCTTACCAAAAGCTGCAGATGACAGATGTGTCCAAGCTGAGATGGGGAGCCCATCTGGATGAGTTTCACAATCGGGGATTATGGTCTGCTCAGAAGAGTCTCCACCAGATCAGTTTCCTGGAACTAAGAGCTATTGTGAATGCTGTAAAGACTTTCAGAGATTAGTTGGCCAATCAACTTGTCATGATTCAAACTGAAAACAAAACTGTCAACAAGCAGAGAGGAACAGGCTTACTCCTTCTGTGTTGGGCATCCGTCAGACTGTGGAACTTTCCATCTCATGGAATGACGCTCAGAGACTCATATCTGGCAAGAGAGAAACACTCTGCAGATAAATTCAGAATGGACAAGAAAGTGGTGGAGACTTTTGGGAGTGGGGCACCTCCTCGATAGATCTCTGCCACTCCTTTAATCACATAAGTCCCCTCAATTTTGCCCCATAGTAGGACCGGGCAGCAAACTAGCCTCAGAACTTTTCCTTCTGCATTGAGGGATAGACTTTCTGTACATGTATCCACCTATTCTCCTAAAAGCAAAAACTCTTCTGAAACTCCAAAATGACAGAGAAACTATGATTCTCATAGTGCCTGCTTGGCACAGACAACCTTAGTTTCCCCTTCTCTATTACCTTTCAGTCCAGAAGCCCACATCTGTGGACAACTCACCAAGCTGGATTTTGCAGGATTGGGGAGTACTTCTGCTTTCCTCTAGACCTCACAGCTTGGATGTTGAGAGGCTAGAATTTAACTCTCTGACTCTGCCAGTTGGAGTAGCTGATGCCCTTTTGGCTTCCAGGAGAGAGTCCATTAGGAGGTCTTATAGTTTCAAGTGGTGGAGATTTGCCGCCTGGTGTGAGGGGCAGGCTGTAGATGTTTTTTCTCTTCTTCCATACAAAAACTAGAAACATAGAAACATGTCAGCAGAAAAAGACCATATGGCCTATCTAGTCTGCCTTTCCATATCAAATACTATAGCCCGTTTTTTTCTTTTAGAGATATTCTATGTTTGTCCCATGCTTTCTTGAATTCAGATACTGTCCTCATCTCTACTACCTCCACTGGGAGACTATTCCACGCATTTACCACTCTTTCCGTAAAGAAATATTTCCGCATATTACTCCTGAGTCTATCTTCTTTCACCCTCATCCTATGCCCCCTCGTTGAAGAGCTTACTTTCAATCGAAAGAGGCTCTCCTCTTGTGCATTTATGCCATGGAGGTATTTAAAAGTCTCTATCATACTGTTTCTCCTCTATCCCATCTTTCCTCTAATGTATAGATATCAAGATCTTTAAATCCGTCCCCATATGGCTTATAATGAAGACCACTGACCATTTTAGTAGCCACCCTCTGCACCGCTCCATCCTGTTTATATCCTTTTGAAGGTGTGGTCTACGGAATTGCACACAATACTCCAAATGAGGTCGCACCAGAGACTTATACAGAGGCACTATTGCCTCCTTTTTTCTGCTGGCTATTCCTCTTCCTATGCACCCAAGCATCCTTCTGGCTTTTGCCATCACCTTTTCTACCTGTTTAGCCACTTTAAGATCATCAGAAACAGGTCCTGCTCTTTTTTCATGGACAGAAGTACTTCACCCCCTACATTGTACCGCTCTCTTGGATTTTTGCAGCCCAAATGCGTGACCCTGCAGTTTTTAGCATTAAATCTCAGCTGCCAAATTCGTGACCATTCTTCAAGCTTAGCTGGATCACGCCTCATGTTATCTACTTCTTCCTGGGTGTTATTACAGATTTTGGTATCATCCACAAAGTGGCAAACCTTACCCAACAGTCCATCTGCAATATCACTAACAACAATGTTAAAAAGAATAGAACCAAGGACAGATCCTTGTGGCACACCACTGGTAACGCCCCTCTCCTTAGAGTGAGCTCCATTTACCTGTACACTTTGTCACCTCCCACTCAACCAATTTTTAACCCAGTCAGTCACTCTAGGGTCCATCCCTAGGATACTCAATTTATTTATAAGTTGCTCGTGCAGAACGGTGTCAAAGTCTTTACTGAAATCCAAGTACACCACATCTAGGGCTGTCCCTTGGTCCAACTCTCTGATCACTCGGTCAAAGAATCAATCTGATTTGTCTGACAAGACCTACCTCTGGTAAACCCATTTTGCCTCAGAGTCCAGAAACCTCGCTATCCTATGTTTTAGCAGCATTTCTATTAATTTCCTCACCACAGAGGTCAAACTAACCAGCCTGTAGTTCTCAACCTCATCCTTACTTCCACTTCAGTGTAAAGGGACCACATGTGCCTTTCTCCAGTCCTTGGGACCACTCCCGACCCTAAAGAGGCATTGAAAGTAGGAGGTATTAATGCCCCTGTACAAGTCATTGGTGAGGCATCACTGGGAGTATTGTGTTTAGTTTGGAAACCATATTTCACAAAGGATATAAAAAGACTTGAAACAATTCAGAGGAAAGTGACCAAAATGATTTGGAGCCTGCGCCAAAAGACAAATGAAAAGAGAATTGAAGACCTACGGTGGTTTGCAAAAGTTTGGTACCATTTGCTCAAAATTTGTAAAGGTGACGTTTTGCATTTCTTACTCTGCCTCTATGCTACAAATTGATACATATGTAGGTTAATAAGTTTCCTTCATTGTAGAAAGATTCTTTCTAGTATTTATACTCCCATGATACTAATGAGGGATTTACACAGGATGTACAGGTAGTATAGGAAACAAAGAAATGTGTGATTTTATCAGTGTATGTTTTGTAAGCATTTGGTGTAGCTATTTCTCCTTTTCCTTTTTTTTGGCCTTGAAGATGGCCGTTTGGTGTGTTAATGCTCGTTTAATATCTGATTGCTCATTTGAACCAGCTTGCAACTGGTGGGCAACAATAAACCAATTTAACAAGGTAGTCAGTAGTGACAACTCTGTTCCAAGCTGCAATCAGAGACTCCGAGTTCTCTTTTGGTGCCTGGAAGATGCTTAGATATTTCAACAGCAATTTTGTGCCTCAGGTTGTTGATTGGGTTCAGATCTGGTGATTGTCACCCTCGACTGGCCAGCTCAATCTTGTTCTTTTTCTTCCAATTTGTGACAATTTTTGCATAATAGCATGGTGCATTGTCATCTTGGAAGACAAAGCTTTCTCCAAATAGCTGGCCTGCAGATGGAATTATGCTTTGCTGAGAAATATCAGTGTATTTTGTTGAATTTACCGTTCCATCGACAATGTGCAAGTGACCTAATCCACTTGAGGCCATACAACCCCAAACCATGATCTTGAAAGGATGCTTGACAGAGACATTTGGGCATTCTTGCTTCCATTCTTCACCTTTGAAACACCTCACATAAGCATGTGCTTAGTCTCCAAATAAGCAGAATATACTTTCATCACTGAAAAGCACTTTTTCTCACATTTTACAGGTCTAATTTGAATACTTCCTTGCCCACTCCACTCTGTACTTCCCTTGGACTTCTGCTAGAAGTGGCTTTCTCATTGCTTTGCATCCTCTCAGTCCATATTCCAGACACCTTTTGCACACTGTTGAAGTAGAAACCACACTTCTCCTGCCATTGTTTCAAAAACTGAGTTGATGTAAGCCGGTGATCAGCTAAGGGCATGATCGCAGAGTGCAATCATCCCACTGAGTTGAGGACCTGGAACGACCAGCGTGGGTTTTGTCAACTAAAGTTCCAGTCTCTCTTCTTTTGTAGCATCTTGATGACGCACTATGGCAGCAGCCAACCTTTTATCCTATTTGACAGACAGAATAGCCGTCCTCACTGAGCACTAACACACAGATTTGCTGCTCCATGCTTAGGAACCTGCCTTTCCCCATTTTTTTTCTCAGGATCTCTCACCATAATGGTAACCGCTCAGAGTTTTCTGGTCCCTTATAGAGTGATCTCATAAGGATAAGGCTGCTTAATGATTGGTTAACAAAAATAACCGTTTGATTGGCGCCACTTGTTCATATGTGGTTGGTTAATCTCGGTCCATCTTTTATGCAGGATCCATTATTACATATGAGAATGTATTTGGCTGGTGAATAAGAGACATGTATACCAAGCAAGTAAACCATGAGGCTAAAATCTGATAGCATATCATTGTGTTCAGAATTTATTTAATCTATTTTTATAACTTAGCAGTTGGAAACAGGCTTGTAATCAAGCCAGAAGGCTTTTATGTATGTTTTTATGTTATCTGCCTAGGATGTAGTGTGTAATATATATGCTTTTTAAATAAATAAATACTTATCATAGAAAATAGCCCTTTGCTTTAGTCCTTCCCTTCTCAGACAGCTATAGGGAACACAATTTGAGAGGGGTGAGGCTAGAACAGGGGTGGGCAAACCTTTTGACTCGAGGGCCGCAATGGGTTCATATATTGGACCCGGGGGCCGGACCAAGAGTAGATGGACGGTGTGTATGTGTGAATTAATATAAATTAAATTTAAATTTGTAACATTAAATGTTTAGATTAATTTAAGGTAGAAAAGCATAAAAGGTTATTTACAAAACATTTATGCAATGTATTTCTTTCATAAAATAGTACCTTCAATTTTAGTGGCCGTAGTTTGCCCATCCCTGCACTAGACCATGCCTCCCTACTTCCTTCTGTGGGTGGGTCTTTTGGTTTCCGAAGCGTGGTAGCCAAAGTGGGGGCTGTCCCACCCGCTTCATCCGAAAAGATGGGGTGGGCAAGATATGAGCGAGATTTAAGATTCTGAATCACCTCACATGAATCTGCAGTTATTGCGTGCCGAAGCGTCAGGAAGTGGGATATCCAGATCCTCCCAAGTGACCAGCCCATTTCCTGTCCTAGCCCCCCATAGCCCATTATCAGTCCTAACCCCCCATCAGCCCACAGCCCATTACCAGTCCTAACCCCCCATCATCCCTCAGCCCATTACCAGTCCTAACCCCCATCACCCCATTTCCAGACAGCCCCCATCAGCCCACAGCCCATTGCCAGTCTTAACCCCCCCATAGCCCATTACCAGTCCTAACCCCCATCACCCCATTTCCAGACAGCCCCCATCAGCCCACAGCCCATTGCCAGTCTTAACCCCCCCCATAGCCCATTACCAGTCCTAACCCCCCCCCAAACATCAGCCCACAGCCCATTGCCAGTCCTAACCCCCCCCCCCCATCGGCTCACAGCCCACTGCCAGTCCTAACCCCCCCCCATCGGCTCATGGAAATTAAAATTTAAAAAAAAGCTGGCTGCTGCCGCCGCGGCAGCATGGACTGTCCTGCGGGGCCCCCTCTGCCCGGCTGAACTCTCCCGGCGCGGCTGAAGCCCTCTGCTCCGGCTTGCAGATACGCAGAGGGAGAGTGTCTCCCTCGCGTCTCTGTTAAGCCCGCAGGGGCTGATGGGAAGCAGGGGCTGATGGGAAATTTTCCATCTGCCCCTGCGGGCTTAACAGAGACGTGAAGGAGACACTCTCCCTTCGCATATCTGCAAGCCGGAGCAGAGGGCTTCAGCCGCGTCGGGAGAGTTCAGCCGGGCAGAGGGGGCCGGATTAAAAGGTCCGCCGGGCCGTAGTTTGCCCATCCCTGGGCTAGAATGAGAAGCGTACAGGGCAGATCAAAGAAAAGCTAGTCTGCTCCCTAACACAGCCTCCTTTCTTCCTCTTGTCCCACTGCTCGTGTGTGCACAGTTTTGTGTTCCTTCACAAAGCATTCGATAATGAAAATAGTTTGTGTCCCTGTCAATTAGATTTCTTCTTCTGCTGTCTGGGAATCAGATACTGGCCAATAGTGTTATCAGGACAGAATATTGTGTGCTCATTCAACAGGCCCCCTACCATGCAAGGCCAAAAGCAAATGCACCATTTGCCCATTAGTAAAAGTGGCCCTGACCTAGTCACAGGAAAGTTATATCTGAGTTCTCCCCCACTCCTTTACTGAGCCAACATAAACTCTTATCCAACAGGGAGCAGATTCTCCATGGGGGAGAAAGGCCATGGGGGAGAAAGGAAATTCCTTCAAGGCACTTGGCGCCTGAGTCAAAGAAACTCTTGACATCGAATTGGGTGCTCCAGTTTTTTTTACTGGGTAAATGTCCAAATGAAACAGTATGTGGTTACAGTCCTCTGTTCAGCAAATACACAGTGCTTGGTAACACGGATTATACCACCTTAGGTATTGTCACGCCCCAGCCCTCTGCCTAAGGCTTAGAGGGGTAGGGTTGCCATTAACTTCTCTTATAAAAGGTTGAATAAACTATTTTTGTCCAGTGAAGCATGCTGGGAGTTGTAGTTTTGGCCTTCTAAGATGAAGTGTAGTCATGAAACTGAAAGTAAAGGCAAATGACAAAATTTATTCCCCAAACGCAAACAAAGTCCATGTAGACTGTAACCGGATACTTCTCCATTCATTCGCTTAAGGTTATTTATAACTTAGGCTGGATGAGCTTCACAGTCATTAATTATATGCAGCTGCTTATCAATATAACGGATAAAGGAAACACAGCTTCTTCATTCAACAAAGTAAAAATATCTTCTTTTTACCTTTGTCTTCATTAAGCATTCAAATGTACATGCAACAGGTATCTTCCCAATAAAAAGAGCAAGTTCCTACCTTCAGTTCAGGCTAGGTTTCATTACTCTACTTTTCAGGAGACTTTATCTTTTCAGCTATTCTCTAGCAAAGGGACTCAATGCTTACCGCTTGACATAGAGTACAGTCCATGAGTACTTCTGGAAGCAATAAATCCTGCTCAATAGGCTCAACCTGCATTTCCTCTGGCTCTGGTAATGCAGTGCCCTGCTCTGAGCTTTTAACATATGTCTCAGGGTCTATTCTCTCTGAGGATCCCTGTATCTCTCTTGAGCACAGCTCCACCCGGTAAGGATAAATTGTACATGAAGCTGTGGTCACTTCTCCCTGGCTGTGTTCACCAGTCTCCCTCCAGCTTCTGGAAAACAGTCCCTGGTTCACTTCCCTGAGTTCCTTCCTGGAGCTCTGCCACGGCTCCCTGTTCCAGGCTTGGCTCCTTTGACTCCTGTGCTGAGTCCTGGGCTCCCACCTCTGAACTCTCTGAACCTTCTGATCAGGAACTGGGGTTTGAAGCCGCCTCTGCTCTCTCCTTCTGTGCTCTCTCCCTCCAGGCTCTCCTCCTCCTCCGGGCTATCCTCTCTGCTTTCTCTCTAGCCAAGGTTTATATCCCTGCTTCCCAGGCAGTGTCTCCCCCTCTCTGGACAGGTGCTTGCAATTATCTTCCAAGCCTGCAACTATGTCAGCAGAGCTTGGGTGTGGCAGCCTAGGTTTTGTTTCTCTCTGCTTGCTTTCTTTATGCCAACGCTGAAACCTGTGCACTGCAGGGATGTCACTTTTCTTAAAAGCAAAATCATCAGTTTCTCCTATTTCCATAGGTTCACTACAAGCTTCCTTATCACAGTATTTATCTGTGATCCCAAAGTGACTACTGGGGTGGTCTGCAATAGGCAGAGGATTCCTTTGTTAGACTCCTAGATTAATTAACAGACACTAATGTCTCTCTCTTTTCACTCGGATCTTAATTCTCCCTTCAATACTTGGGGACAACTTCCCACATACCTTCTCCAGCAGATAAAGTCCTCTCCAGTACTGCACAATCATTTTATTTAGGCTTCAAAAGAAGCCAACACCTCCAATCTCTCTTCCATAGTCAGGCAGAGCGGTGTGTAAAACTTCTGACTGCTCTCATTCTTCACATGTAGACAAGTTAAAGAATCAAGGGATGATGCCACACACTGGACAAAAATAACATAAAACATGAACCCCAGGCAGGACCTTAGCACACAGTACACAACAGAAACCAAGCAAAGTCAAAACCAATCTACAAACCACACCTCACATCCTGTTCACCAGGGTTATATAGGGGCAGCAAAACCAAATCGGCCATTCTACAAGGGAGATGGTTACAAGATGGCATACATATCTACTGGCAAGCTAGAAATGGAATTGTCTTGCCTCAAAGCGTGCTGCACTGGTGAGGACTCTGATGGGATCCTTACAATTTTATTTTAAAAAATGTATAGAAAACTTGATTTTTTAAAATCCATTATCACAGTTACCAGTGTAGTCCCACACAAGTAGCCCTGAATCCTGATTAAAAACACATCCTTCTTTTGGTTCAGAACTTCTAAAATAGATCTATTTCCAGCAGCTCTGAATTAGTTTTCTGCTCCAGAACAGAAAAGAGGTCAGAAAGCAAACTTGCATCAGATACCTTCTGCCTAGATTGGAAAAAAAGTCTTCTAGATTTTCCTACTAATAATAATCATTTGTATAATGCTACAAGGCATACACAGCACTGTACATATAGATGTAAGACATAGTCCTTGCTCATCAGAGCTTACAATCTATTAAAGCAGTATAAAAACTCATAAATAAATCAAGACACAACACATAGCAAAACTGGGGTCTAGAGTATGGTAAGATACACAAGTAGTGGACAAGAAAGTGAGGAGCATCTGGATTCAAAAGCAGCTTCAAAAAAGGTGGATATTTACCCTGGATTTGAATAGGGCTAGAGAAGTAGCCTGATATACAGACTTGGGTAGTTTTGTTCCAGGTATATGGAGCAGCAAGATGAAATCAACAAAGTCTGGAGTTGGCAATGGCAGAGAGGCACAGATAAAAGGGTCTGCCAGAGGAGCAGAGTTCCCAAGGAGGGATGTAGAATGAGATTACAGGAAAGGTAGTGAGGAGCCGCAGAATAAATGCACTTGTAGGTCAGTAGGAGCAGTTTGAACAGGATATGGAAATGGATAGGGAGCCAGTGAAGTGTCTTGAGAAGAGGGGTGACATGAGCATAGCAACACTGGTGAAAGATAAGCCGTGTAGCTGAGTTTTGAACAGATTGAAGAGGAGAGAGATGACTCATAGGGAGACCAGCAAGGAGCAGTTTACAATAGTCAAGGTGGGAGGTGACTAGTGAGTGGATAAGGGTCTTAGTAATGTGAATAGAAAGAAAGGGACAAATTTTGCCAATGTTATAGAGAAAGAAACAGCAGGTTTTAGCTTTTGGATGTGCACAGATAAAGAGGGTAGAGTCAAAGATGACATCGAGGTTGCAAGCTGAGGTAACAGGGAGGAGTGTAGCGTCATCCACAGAAATAAAGAAGGGAGGAAGAGGAGAGGTGGGTTTAGGGGGAAAGATAAGGACCTCAGTTTTGGCCATGTTCAATTTCAGATGGCAGAGAGACATCCCAGCATCAATGTTGAATAAGCAGGCAAAGATTCAGGACAGGATTCCTGGAGAGATTTCAGGCACAGAGAGGTAGATCTGAGAGTCATCAATACAAAGATGATACTGAAAGCCATGGGAAGAAATAAGTGCACCAAGGGATTGAGTGTACAGAGAGAAAAGCAGAGGTCCAAGACACAGCCCTGAGGGACACCAACTGAAAGCGGGATAGCAGTAGAGGAGGATCCACCAGAACATACACTAAAAGTGCACTGGGAGAGATAAGAAGAAATCCAAACCAGGACAGGATATTGAGGAGAAGGTGGTGATCAATAGTGTCAAAGGCATCAGAAAGGTCAAGAAGGATGAGGATCGAGTAAAGGCCCTTGGATTTGGCGAGTAACAGGTCACTGGAGACTTTGGCAAGAGCCATTTCTGTGGAATATAGAGGGCAAAAGCAACACTGCAGTGGCTCCAGAAGGGCTTGAGAGGAAAGAAAGTCAAGACAATGGTGTTGAACTGCTCGTTCAAGTAGTTTTCAAGCAAAGGGGAGGAAAGAGAGAGGCTGATAGCTGGAAGGACAGGTAGGGTCTAGTGAGGGCTTTTTGAGAAGAGGTGTGACCACAGCATGATTGAAGGTCACAGGAACAGTTGCAGTGGAAAGCAATAGGTTAAGGATATAATGGATGAAAAGGATGATGGCGGAAGAGAGAGACTGTAGTAGATGGGTGGGAATGGGATCAGAAGATCAAGTAGTCAGTTTGGAGGAGAAGAGAAGATTTGTAGTTTCCTCACAGTTATTTCAGACAAGGAAGAAAGGGTGACAGAAGGTGAGGGAAGGATTTGGGATTGAAGATAGGGAGGGGGAGGTGAACCTGTGGAGAATTCAAGGCTAATCTTCTGGACTTTCTCATGGAAATTGTTAGCCACGGTCTGGGCAGAAAGTGAAGAAGGGATTGGGGGAGGAGGTACCTTGAGAGAGTTGAGCGCAGCAGAGATGGCGCGGGCTAACTGGAAAGAGGTTCGCATGAATTTGAAATGTAGGTAGTCAGCAAGAGTACGTGATTTAAGGCAAAGGTGCTCAGCTGAGTGGGCGCAGGAATGTAGGTAGCAGGTTGTTGAGGTACAGTACACCTCACAGTGCATGGAATGGGAAGAGCCAGTGCATCCAGAGCAGAGAAGAGTATAGTGTTATAGGAAGATACTGCCTCATTAACAGGCTCAGATGGCATAGTGAAGGAAAGAGGTGATAAGACAGCAGTGGAGAGAGCTGAAGGGTCAATAGTGTGAAGATTCCTAAACATGTTCATGGAGATTGGGCAAGATCAGGATGGGGGGTGGTTAAGGGTGAAAGTTAGCATGTGATGGTCAGATAAGAGAAGAACTGAAGTGGAGAAGTTTGAGGGTGAGTAGTTGGAAAAGATGACGAGGTCAAGGCAGTGGCCATGCTTGTGAGTAGGAAAAGTAAAGCACAACTGGAGGTTGAATGAGGAGGTTAGGGAAAAGAACTTTAAGGCAGAAGGGTCATCAGTGTGAATGTTAAAATCCCGAAGAATAAGAGAAGGCGAAGATGCATACGGAAAGGATAGCCAGGAGTCAAAGTCTGTGAAAGGTAGAGGTGGACGTTTGGGGGTGGGGGGGGGGGTGTCAATAAATGACAGCTACCCAGAGAGGCAATGGAGTAAATAGGTGGCTGGCATGGACTTCCAAGGAAGCAAAGGAATTAGACTGAGGCAGAAGGAGGGGCTGAAATTGGCAGGACAGAGAGTAGAAAGCCAACACCGCTACCATGGCCAATGGGCGTGTATGGCGTGTAGCTTCTAACAGAGGGCAGCGACTGAAGCAGAGTCTTCAGGGAGAAGCCAAGTTTCAGTAAGAGTCAGAAGATTCAGAGTATTAGAAATAAAGAGATCATGAATTAAGGCAAGTTTATTGGAGACAGAATGTGCATTCCATAAGGCGCATGAAAAAGGGAGAGAAGAGGAAGAAAGGAGAGGAAAATGAACCAGATTTGAGAGGTTATGCATTGCTCTGCCTTGGGAGTGTGAAAATAGTCTAGGGGTGGCAGGATTAGGGGTGATATCTCCAGATGAGAGAAGGAGCAGGAGAGAATGGGGGAGAGAGGAGGAGGCATATGGAAGCAGATGAGAACATAGAAGACAAAATGGCAGGGGAGGGGGGACAGTAAGGAGTGGGTAATGAGAAGTAGGGCCATGGAATTGTTAGAATATGGGGAAAAGATTAGGGAGAGTTAACATCAAGAACACAAAGCGGTATGCAGCCATAGGAAATGGAGAAGAGAAGAGAATGCAAATCAGAGGAGATGCAGGTAGAGAGGGAGGATAGAAGTCCTGGTGGGTTCAGGTGCACCTGAGTAATTGCGTCAATGAGCAGAGGAAGACTATGAAATAATGTTAAGCCAGGGGTGGGTGGGGTGAGGGGTGGGTAATAAGGTAGTGTTAAGAAGGGAGGAGCAGCACTGCAGAGAGCAGGAGCTGCGTAAAGGACGGACAGAAGATAGGACGCACACTGAAAATATAGCAAGAGAGAACGATATATAAATGGCAAAATCATCAAGAGACTGGCTGAGAGAGGTCTGGCCCAATCATTATGCAAGACTATGTGATCACCTAGGGTGGCTGCTTCTGAGGGGCAGCAAAAAGCAGCAGCAGTCAAATCAAAACAACAAAACCTGAGAAACACGCAAGCTCAAAGAACCATCAGCACATTCTTTTTTTTTGTTTTTTTTGTTACTGCAGAGAGATGGGGCCTATACATACTGTACATCCAAACTGCTGTCCAATTATGCATTTTTACAGGACTGTTGTGGGAGAGGTGGTATCATGGCGATCATGATCGCTGTTTAATTATCAAAATTTTGGGGGAGGGGGGGTACATAAAGCCGAAAGTTTGCAAAGGGCACCCAATATGCCTGCACTGGTCTTGGACTGAAACAAATTTGGTTTCCAGTACTTCAGGATCTATCTTCAGGGAACCAAGCAGGTTGATCAATACCTGATTATGCAACAAGGAATTTTGCTTCATCACAGTCTTTTGACCTCATAACTTAGATATTTATTTATTTAGCAAGTTCATAACTTTCCAATAGTAGTTTAAGGTCAGTTACATTCAAGTACATTAGGCATTTCCTTGTCCCTAGAGGGCTTACAATTTAAATTTATACCCGAGGCAGTGGAGGATTAAGAGATTTGCCCAAGGCCACAAGGAGTACCAAGTAGTTATCCTAATAAGCCGAGTCCTAGAGGTCCTGGAGTACCCCTCACCCCATAAAGGGGAGGGAGTGTACTGTTATGCACTTACCTCACAGTAATTCGGTCCAAAATAGAAAACCATCCTAGACCTTTTCCTGATTTTATGCTATAGCCTGTCTCAGCCTTATGAGGCAACACAACCTAGCTGGTTCCTTCTTAGATCCCTTAAACTTACTGGGCCTTGTAAAATGCTTCCACTAATTGGTTTTTGCATATGTTTGTTCATTGATTTACTAACCCATCTTCATATTTACAATATAAGTGGTAAACAAATATAATAAGGGAAAGGGAAAAACTCCTTGACTGGAAAGTAGAACTTAACAAAGGTAGCCATACCTAGCGCAAAGGCCCATCAAGGAAAATGAATTCAAAGTTTATCAAAAGAAAGATGTAGTACAAAGTTTGAGAGGTAGAGCATTCCAGAGTTTAGGTGCTATAAATAAGAATGCAGACTGTCTAGCGGACTTGGGTCTGGTTTTCGAAGCCAATGGGATAACCTATTTTCTTGGGTAGAGTGTACTGGATGAGAGGGACATATGTGTATCAGTTGAACAACCTTGGGGGCATACTCAAAGTGATTTAGCCAGTTAACAAACCTGTTAACTGGTTAAAACATGCTCACTCTGATATTCAGCGGCACTAACCACTGAATATTCACAGAGACCACATAAAAAAAATAGAGGGTAGAGGGGGGAAAGGGTTAATATCAAAGCTGAATAAGATTGTAAGGGAATACGAGTTTGTAAAATGACCCTATAGTAGGAAAAGGATTTAGGGATGGAACTGGATGAGAAGTATTGGCAAAGGTTGATATCAAATATTCATAAAGCCTCTGTGTCACTGTTCCCTCTAAGCTGTGCGCGTGTGCGCGCGCACACACTTCGTCGAGCGAGCGCACATACTTTACAACAGAGCGCACAAAAATTTCGGCTCTGATTCTGATAGAAAACAACACAGACGTCTTAAAATTTAAGTTATGATTGTAATTACTAGAAATTTCCCACTTCATTTAGTAATCGTCTATTTTCATTTAATTTGATTAAAATCAATGTGGTGTACATACTGTATTCTGACGTGTAGTCAAATTTTAAAGTATATAACTCCGAGTGTCGTTATGTGGCGCACAAAAATTTAACCTTCCTTCAAAAGCTGCACACAGCTGATATTTTATGCGCACACAGCCTACAGAAAATTAGAGGGAACATTGCTCTGTGTCTACACTTATTCGGGAGAATGGGTATAAAATCTAACAAGATGGTGGTATATGTCAACATGTTTATATACAGTAGAATGGGCAAAGGAAATCATTCACTATGCTGGAGGAGATGCGGGCAAAAAGGAGCATTTATGCATATGTGGGGGCATGCCCTGGAGCCCGAGACTCCTGGGCTGAAATCGAGAAAACGATGGGGAGAGTCCAAGGATCGCGATTCAATGTGAGTACGCATGAAGCTTTACTTGTCATGTGGCAGGTGAAGGGCCATAAGAAAATTAAAGTCAGCTTGCATCATAGCAGCCAGATTCAAAATAGCTTTGCACTGGAGCTTTGGAGAAATATGTCTTTGCCTAGTATGGAGCAAGGGATTACAAAACTGAGGAGAGTGGTCCTTATGGAGAAATTAACAGCGATAATTCACAGTGCTAAAATACAATTTGAAAATAAATGAAAATGTCTAGAAATGTGTTTGGGACAGCAGAAGAGAGGGCTAGGGTAAGGGAGGTTGATTGTATTATGGGCTTCAAGTGAGATTGCCTGGTTTCAGGGGGGCGGGGCATGGGGTACAAAAAGTAAGAAAAAAAATCTTTTATATTGAAAAAACAGATTCTTTGTAAGTGGTTTATTGAGCTTGTCAAGAAAAAACTAATTACAAACCCCCCTCCCCCCTGCATATTTCAAAGTCAGGATTCAAAACTAACTGTTGAAGAGTGCATCTCTGTGCATCTTACGCTTATGATCATCATGTAGAAGAAGGAAGATTTATTTCTGTACTATCCTTAGCTAGAAAATCGGTGTGGGGCTGCTCTATTCATTTAGCTACAGTGTCTTGGGACCTCAGTGTGCGCTTTTATTTTTATTGCAAATACAGTAAACTAGAACATCTTGTACTAATAAACAATGCACACCTTAAAAGCATTATTATCTGAAATAATCCATACAGTACATTAAAACATGCATAGTACATTCTTCAAGACCACAAAATTGACAGACCTAAGAAGAAAACTCATAAGTATAAAACACCATATAATGAAAAGGAAAAAAATATCAATAAAAATGAATCGATAAACTATTACAAGCATCACTCTAATCCACCTTAACTGACTTGCAACATGTCTCACCTTTTAAAGTCTAGCAGAAACTAATTCAAATTTTATGTGCACTTACAAGGAAATCATAACTCACAAAATATGCGAAGAGCAAGAGCTTCCTGGTGCAACACAAGAAACCTCTTGCTTCACTTCTGCAAAGTTTATAAATATATCTAGAAATAACCACATTTTTCCCAAGAAATAAAATATGCCTGTAGCAGAAAACCAAGTGAATGAATGAGTCCTGATCATGTGGGAACACAAAAATCAGAAGTGTCCCCCTAATTATTTTTCCTCATCAAATGACCTCTCCAATAAAACAATAATATCAACAGATAGCCTTCCTCCTGAGAAATGCCTTGTCCTCCCCAAATGTTTACCAGCCAATAAATCATAAATATTTCTTGAACAAGTTAAGCAGGAAGTCACATGTATGTTAAGATATTTACAGAATTCCCCACATTCTCCACCTTATCATACAATATAGATTTGTTCTGTGACACACCCACCTGAGCAGTCAACATCTAAGTGACTTGCTAATCTAATTGCCCAATTTTCTCCACGCAAACTGCCAGAGATACTTAAATGGATGTAAGCCAGTAATGCTTATCTGTTGTTAATATCGCTAAAGAAGGTGACAGTGGGTGGAAATGAGATGGCTGTGGGATAGATGCTGGTGTGCAGAGCTCCATTGCCATGTCTACACAGTGGAAAAGCAGAAAACCCCGATCAGGAATATCCTAGCCCCACCCTCACAGGGACCATGGCTGCTGCAGATTAGTATTACCCAGTTTTCACATTGCTCATCCACAGTGGTAAAGGTTTCTAGTTCTAGTGCTATGAGGCATAGAGAAGACATTTTTATCTGCAGCGAGACTGACGTCGTCTTTCCCATTTTTGGACCTCAGCATATTTATTTATTTATTTAACTGTATTTATATCCCGCTTTTCACCGGGTCAAAGCGGTTTAACATTTAAAGGGGGGGGGGACAATAATCATCTCAGGGGTTGGGGCTGTCACTGGGGGGCCAACATTAATGATCTGAACAGATATTAAAGACATAGACAAAGTACATCAGTCTCTTAGCCGGGGGAGTGAATTAGGGGGTCCGGGTGCTTGTTTCTTGGCCGAGGTATTCCTGGAATAGGACGGTTTTTAGTTGTTTCCTGAATGTCATGGGATCTCCGTTGGTTCTGATATGGCTTGGTAGAGAGTTCCAGAGCATATATATTGCTTACATTATAGGCCGGCAGCTAAACAGCCAATTCTTCCATGTCCTGGTCTCTCCTGCCTTTACTCGTCACTCAGTTTGCTGGTTTGCCATAAATTACTCTCACCCTCCTCCTTTGTTGCACCCTTATCTTCTACTGGTATCTTACCTGATATCACTTTAATTGCTTTGGCTGTTTTGACACCTCTCTTCTAGTGCTCCTTTCTAGATCTCCTCTTTCTTTTTGTATCCGCCTTTTTTAAGGTGCTTCTTCTAGATCTCTTTCTCCAACTCCTATCAGCCTGTAAGCTTGGGCAGGGTTATTTGTGGATTATGGACTAGTGGTGAGGCCCTTCAAGCATCAAAAGCCAGCTGAACCAGATTCGGAACACAGGGCAAAGCTTTATTCAATACAAGGAGCAGAAAAAAATGCCTAGTTTACACTTGCAGGCTTTAAGCAGTATATCCTACATTCAAACACAAATTGTGTCAGCATAGATTAGAGACGCCCCCACCCCCCCCCCCCCCTTCTGGTTTGAGTCTCCTTGCTTCTCTCTAGGCTTGGGCTTTTAACTTCTTCCCCTGGGCCCCTGTCTCTAAATCTGGTTCCCAGGGCCGATGCTACCATTAGGTGAACTAGGCAGTTAACTAGAGAATCAAATTGGACTGGATGGTATACATCCAAGGGTGTTGAAATAACTGACATATGAGATTGCAGACCTGCTATTAGTTCACAGATTACTATCATTAAAATCATCTGTAATACCTGAAGACTGGTGATGGCCAATATAATGCCAATTTTTAAAAAGGGTTCTAGGGGTGATCTGGGAAACGAGAGCCAGTGAGTCTGACATCAGTACTGGGCAAAATGGTAGAAACCATTATAAAGAACAAAATTACTGAACATATAGATAGTCATGATTTAATGGGAGAAAGCCAACATGGCTTTAGCCAAGGAAGGTCTTGTCTTACCTTAAAAAAAATATAAGAGATTAGTATGAATAAACAGGTAGACAAAGGTGAGCCAATCAATATAGTGTATCTGGATTTTCAGAAAGCCTTTGACAAGGTCCCTCATGAGAGATTCTTGGCAAAATTAAAAAGTCATGGGATAGGAGGCAGTGTACTATTGTGGATCAGGAAATGCTTAAAAGATAGAAAGCAGAGGGTAGGGCTAAATGGCCAGTTTTCCCAATGAAGAAAGGTGAATAGTGGAGTACCCCAGGGATCTGTGCTGGGTCTGCTACTTTTTAACATATTCGTTAATAACCTGGAAAAGGGGAATAATGAGTGAGGTGATCAAATTTGCAGATAACACAAAATTATTCAAAGTTGTTAAAATCCGATTGTGAAAAATTGCAAGAGGACCTTGATAAATTAGAAGACTGGACGTTCAGATGGCAGTTGAAATGTAATATGGACGAGTGCAAAATTATGCATCTAGGGAAGAGCAACCCAAACTATGGTTATACGATGCATGGTTCCACATTAGGAACCACCACCCAGGAAAAAATTTAGGCGTCATCGTGGATAACACATTGAAACCCTCTTCCCAGTGTGCAGCTGCAGCCAAGAAGGCAAATAGAATGCTAGGAATCATAAGGAAAGTAATGGAGAATAAAACAAATGATATTATAATGCCTCTGTATCGTTCCATGGTGCAACCACGCCTTGAATATTGTTTGCATTTCTGGTTGCCATATCTTAAAAAGGATTTAGCGGAGTTAGAAAATGTACAAAAAGAGCCACCAAAATGCTAAAGGGCATGGAAGGATATTGCTATGAGGAGAGGCTTAAAAGGTTAGGGCTCTTCAACCTAGAGATGACTGAGGGGGAGATATGCCAGAGGTCTATAAATTAATGAATGGAGTGGGACGGGTAAACGTAGATCGATTGTTTACGCCATCAGAAAGTAGAAAGACAGGGGACATGCAATGAAGCTACAGTGTAACCCATTTAAGATTAATAAGAGTTTTTTTACTCAATGCGTAATCAAAATCGGGAATTCGTTACCAGAGGATGTAGTGAAAGTTGTTAGTGTAGCTGGGCTTAAAGGTTTGGATAAGTTCCTGGAGGAAAGATCCATAAACCATTATTAAAGAGGATCCGGGAAATCCACTGATTTCTCCAAGCATTGGGGAACCTGTGTGTCTTTTTGGGAAAGTGCCAGGTACTTGTGACCTAGATTGGCCACTGTTGGAAACAGAATACTGGGCTTGATGGACCTTGGTCTGACCCAGTATGGCATATCTTATGTTCTTATGAGGATGGCTCATTCCTGTCATTACCGTCGCTACCACATTCAGTATGTGCATACGGTTTACTCGGGGTAGTTTCTCCAAATGGGTTAGTTTTACACATCAAAAACAAAGACCGCCTAAGGGAAACTACTAATACAATCTACCAAAAACCCCTTAGTAACCACCCATATCACTACAACCTATTAACATCACTAAAATTCACACAAATCACTCGTCAGTTGCAGATATTGATTTGTCAAACCCTTTGCCTTCAATCACCTGTGTTATTCCATTCTCAAGTTTATCTAGCCGTATTGTGGTGGCTATACATAAGAGATGGGGTCTACTGATGACACGTCCGAAACTTGCTGGGAGTACACTTCGTGTGGCATATCAGAGGGGCAAAAATTTGAGTGATTACCTATGTTCGGCAATTGCAAAGAGAAACCTTTCATCATGCACCATGTGGATATTACTCTTGCTGTAAGCTTATGTCTAGTACGGTCTGTACAGTTTTTTCACCTAAAACCTGTAGATTATATCAGAATACTGATTGTAACACTGCCTTTGTAGTATACGCTCTTTGGTGCCCGTGTCCGAAGTTATACGTAGGAAAAACTACACGTCCTTTACGGATGTGACTAGCAGAGCATAAATATAGTATTACCAAGGCAATACTATTTATGTTTTAGCCATAAATTGGAAGATTTTCAATGTTCAGTTTTGGAAGTGGTACCTTTAAATATTCGTGGAGGTGATAGGGGGCTCCTGTTATTACAGAAGGAGCAGAAATTGATCTATGACTTGAATGCTTTGGACCCTTATGGGTTAAATGATAAGATTGATTGGTCCCTGTTTATTTAGGGCCGTTTTTGACTGATTGCCTTCCCTTCGTTTATTAACTATTTTTGAGTGTAGTTGTGAGTATTGTGTTGTGTAATAAAGTTGTTGAGAGTGTGAGGTCAGAAGGGCAGCTGGTGAGCTGATTGGAGGTAAAGGTGGTTTAAATTCAATGACATCAGACGCTGTGGTAGTGTATATATGCAGCCCATCTGCAACATCTCCCGCTCATTCGGAATACCATGTCTCATCTACGCGGATGATGTGCTCTTATTCACTCCAATCAATGTGTTAAAACCTGACTACACTACACTAATCAACTGCTTCAACTCAATCTCAGACTGGTTGCTCTCACAAAATCTCAGAATTAATTTCAAAAAAACTGAAGTCCTGATTGTCACAAGGAACAGGGACTTCTCTCCCCCATCAACTCTAAGAACAAGAGATGCCGATCTACCACTTAAAACCTCAATACGGTACCTGAGTGTTATACTTGACCAGCGGCTTGAATTCAAAGAACATATAAAAAATACTGTAAAAGCCATCTACCATAAGATCAGGACTCTCCGACACCTCAGACCTATGCTTGAACCATGTGACTTCCGCACAACCTTCCAGGCATTAGTCACTCCTCACTTTGACTATGCAAATATCGTACTACACGGCCTACCCAAGAGCACGCTGAATCCCCTTCAATTGGCCATGAATACAGCTGCCAGGGTTCTCCATGGAGCATCAAGGAGTCAACATATTACTCCTATCCTATTCGAACTTCACTGGCTCCCGATATCATGCAGGATTCTATATAAAGCCCTCATTTTGACCTTCAAAGCATTCCATCAAATCTCACCTTCCTCGTTATCTGACCTTCTTCATCACACGCAGAACACCAGATCCAGACGATCTACAACGGAGAACATGCTAACAGTCCCAAAAGACCTTACAAAACTCACTCAGATAACTACTACAAGAGCATTCTCCTCCTTTGCCCCCAGATGTTGGAATGCGCTACCACCCAGCATCAGATCTCAGCAAGACCTGCCCCAATTTAGAAAATCTCTAAAAACATACCTCTTCCTAAAACACTTCTCACATTGCAATGGTTCCCCTCCCCCTCCTACACAAATCAACGACCATGGCTAGTCAAATAAGTTCCCGAAACTTCATTACCCGTTCTAGATCAAAACCTCATAGACCCCATCTTAAGAGCTCATACATTTGAGAATCTATTGTAAATAGTTTTGAATATATGTTATCTATTTATCCCCTGTTATCCATGTTCTCATTTCCTGTTACTTGTAAACTTAACATACGTTTTTTATGATTAAGTACAAAATTGTTAAAATGTAAACCGCGCTGATGATAAAAGTGCGGTATATAAAAGCTGTTAAATAAATAAATAAATAAAATTTTAGGAGACAGCTTGTATGTCCGGATAAAAATTTTTCAGCGTGTGGTGTGGTGGTGTATCAGATGTAGTCTTGTTTCCTGATGAAGCCTGATGGCGAAACAAATGCTTTTGTCGGACGATGACTATGGTGTTGGTACAACAGTAGGCTGCTGGTAGCTTCTTGGAGGTGTCGATGTCAGACTTTTCACAGATAAGTGCCGGATTTCTTCCTTTGAATGCTCTGTGACGCTGCCTGTTTTTGAGAGTGTAACCTTGTTTTTTACAGGGCTTTGGACTGCATATGTTTATGGAGTGGGGGATTTAACCCCTCTAATGAAGAAGATAATATCATATGCCTGTTCGGCTGAGTTGAAGCAGTTCTGGCACTATTATGAATGAGGATGAAGTAAAGCAGACACTTCTTTTCCATAGCAGTGATTGTATTGTATGTGGTGTATTGTTTTTTATGTGGTGTGAATCTCATAATGTAAGTTTTGGATCTAGGAAATTGAATCTTAAATATTTAATATAAAATAATGGTAAATATAAAAGCTGTGGGACCCATGATGTGTTTGCCATTTCCCTATGGTGATGAAATTTCACCAAATGTAGGGGTGAGCAAAACTTGAGGTCCGTTAGAGCTATTTTGAGTGATTTGTGTTAGTTTTACATATACCATGACAGTCGTGAACCTCACTTCTAAGCCATGGTATGTGGAGTATGATCTCAGTCTCTCAAATTTACTCCTAATGCTTGGCGTAATACTTGCATCGTGCCAAAGAGAGCCTCAGTGGTACAAAGTAACAGAGTTGTCTAGTTACCCAGTTCCAGGAGTGAGAGTTTTGTGTTTTTTTGTTTTTTTTTTTTGCTAATTCTGGTTTTAAATTTGCATTGCAATGCAGTATGATATTTGTAGTCCCTGATTTTTATCTATTGGAATCAGTGCTGCAGGTCCCATAATGCATCAGGATGAGAGTGTCAGAAATCCAGGACTGGCTTAAAATCTCACTCCTGGAACTGGGTACCTTCGCAATTCTGAAGTAGCAAAGAAGCGCTGGATGCTGGTGCTGCGATCTGAAAGTCCAGCCAGTCCCGCTCCTTCCGATGCAGACTTTCTATTTGCATGAGGGCAGAATCAGCTGGTCTTTCAGAGCACAGTACCTTCATGCAGTAGTTCAGGCTCTGGAAAGCATTTCTCTGCCTGTTCCTGATGATTCAAATTGCAATCGCATTGTACCCCTCCCCACCTCCCTCTAGTAGGCATGCTGGTGGAGGATGACTCCCATGCAGCTCAAAGCTGTCTAGCTGGGAATATTGACTCTGACCACAGTGCTCTCTTCAATTGTTGGAAGGCCTCCTCTAATGGTGTCATCTTCCATAGCAGAGGAATTAGTGGTTCTACTTTCTTCGCAAAATTTGGTAATAACCAATGAGCCCTGAGAATATTCTCAACTGCTCCTTTGTTTGAGGCAGCCCACTTGAATAAGGGCTTCTATCCTCTGCTTTTGCAATTGCGCTTGATCTTTTTTGGGGAATGTTCTAGGTAATACTCCACCTAACCCTTTCCTGGGTTCTCAACTTTCTGATTAGAGACTAGGCCACCATTCTTCCTCGGTACTCATTTACACATGAATTATTCTGATTTGTCTTTAATTTGGACTTGTCTCATGGTTCCCCAGCTAATGAGTTTCTTCCATAAAGGTCCTTGAGGTGTACATGTGGCGCACTTTTTCTCTGAGAGCTCTTCTTTATAGCCACCCTTAGTGCCCACAATATAGGGTTTTCTCTTGGTGAGGTTGCTGTCAGGAATTAGATCCTTGAGCACATAACTTTTCAAAGTCTGGGTAGTTTCAACCCAGGATAACTGGATATAGGAGAATGAGGAGTACATCCACTACAAGGTTGGCTGATTTATCCATTGTTCCCAAAATAACTTGGGAATAATCCGAGTCCCTTTTTAGCAACTCCCTCTGGACAAGAGTCGTGACTATTACTGAATCTGAGAGCTTGGCTGGGAGACCCTTCCATTGGAATCACCAATTTGCAATCTTTTGAGCCAGGAGCCATCATCTCCCCCACAACTCCCAATGTAAACTTGCTGTTGTCTGGGTAGACCCACTCCTATATGAAGTGGCGCTGATACGCCACATAGTACTACTGTAGATTAGGAGGCCCTAGCCTATCCTGTTCTCTGCTAATAGCTTCTCCCACCAATGCAAGGCGGTTTTACCCTCCAAGGACATCTGTCCTCAATCTTATTAGATCCCTTCATTGCAGTCAGCAAGGCAGCATATGCAATTTATATAAAAGCTTGGGGAAAAAGCATCATGTTTAAGAATGCACTGCATCCCAACAATAAGAGCAAGAGCTCTTGCCATGATTCCAACTGCTTCGTGGCCTAATCAACACTGTCTTTTATGCTCATTTTATATAACCTCTCCACCCTCCTCAGAGCTACGTTCCTAAATATTTGAGCTACTCCAGTGCCCATCTGAAGACGAAAGAACCCCTCCAGCCCGCTTTAAGTCATCTGTTGAACTGCATAACTTCTAACTTCTCAAAAATTAACCAATGCCTCTTGAGGTTTAGGGTTTTTGGGTACCCACTGGACTTGATGGCAGGCTTCTGCAACTTTCACAGTATCCTCTAGGGCAGGGATGTTCAAACCAGTCTTTGGGACACACCTAGTGAGTCAAGGTTTTAAGATAAGCACAGTGAATATGCATGAGAGATTTGTGTGCACTGCCTCCACTGTATGCAAATCTCGCCTCTTCCATCTAGATTTTGTCATGCTTTCTTTATTTGAATGTAGGGTTTGTAGTATGAAAGTAGCAGTACATTATCTCCTTTTCATCTTTTTGGGTCCACCTAATTGTAGTTAGTCGTCGTCTTAATTTTTTCATTAGCTTTAGTAGTCTGTTTCCTGCTGCAGTGGGTCCTTAAACAAGTTCACTGTAGCTTATAACTGCACCATGGGTGTTCTGTTCTCCTGAAGTGTCTGGGACTATTTCTTCCAATGGATTCATTTTGTGTATTATACTCCACTCCCCAGAATATTAAAGTCTCCAAAATGATGGTTCATAAATATGTAAAAATTGCCGCAGTGCTTTTTTATATTGTGCTGTCTTGCCTACAGCCGCAATCATCTTGAGAACAAAACCAACATGGAAGACGACTGAAAGTCAGATTGAAGAGAGTATGTTCCAAATGGTTCATAGTCAAAACTGGAGTGGAGGAGTGGCCTAGTGGTTGGGGCAAGGTACTTCAGGCCAGAAGGTCAGGGGTTCAAATCCCACTAGAGGACAGCAACCTTGGGCCGGAAGGACTGGGGTTTCTAGTCCCACAGGTGCTCCTTGTGGTCTTGGGCAAGCCACTTAACCCTCCATAGCCCATGTTCCCTGTAAAATAGTTATCTCCAAGTTATAATGCCCTGTTCAATGTAATTTCAGTTTGTTCAAAGTAAACCACACTGATGCAGAATAGCACGGTATATAAGAGAATGTAAATAAATAAATAAATAAGTAACCCTGAGAAAAAAACTTAAAAGATGAATGATAAAGTTAGAAATATGATATGTCAAGGCTGATGGTGATTAATGACTACAGCGTGTATAAGTTATGAATGGACATTTGAAAAGAAGATATATGTTTTAGTGATTTGATATATAAAAATATTAAAGTAAAATGGGCCTTATAGAAAAACTGAACTGGCTTTGATGCTAAAATCAAGTTGTGATGTAGGTCCAACAATAAAAAAAAAAAAAGTTCCTAATTTGTACATATTTATCACTTTGGAGACTTCAATATTGTGAGGAGTGGAGTATAATTCACGTAGTGGTAAGAGCATTTCCCAATAGGATCCAATTGTTGATTTATGTTAATTTTGTGCATACCATAATGGGAATGAACCTCACCACTATGGCAGGGTATGCAAAATGTGATTGCAATTTCTCTGATTCACTGCTAATGCTCATCTCAACACTTCCATTTTACCAGAGAGTCTCCTGGAGTTTTTAGTGCCGTCAAGTCAGTGCTGACTCCGGGTGACCCAGCTGCCTCGTGGTTTTCTTGGCAATGTATCACCGGAAGTAAATTGCCAGGCCTCTACAGTTTGCTGGTGGCTCCCAATACACTAACCTTCAAAGACTGAGGTTAATTATCAGAATGTCAGGGAAGGGGAGAAAGGTGGTGGGGAGCACAAGGCTGAAGGTTTGCCCAGGTCTTTGATATCCTTTCATTCACCCTGCCCTGTTTAACTAGTACAGTGCAAGCAACATAAAGTACAATGAGGGTAGTCTTATAACAGGTTGCCTGGGTAGGAAGCCCAAAAAGACATCTGTTTTGGGGCTATTATATAAAGACAACATGAGCCCATATGTGCCTTTTTAAAATAGTCTCTCAATAGATCTCCAGCATTATAACCTAGGATGCCTACTTCACCACCTAAAGACTGGTTGTATGAAATCAAACATTACATGCTGCTTGGTGTGCTGTAGCTTTGCTCTGATTTTATTGTACCTATTACATACCACTAGGGAAGAGGACCTGTGGGAGTTCTGAGGTAGCATTATCCTGGCGCTGTTATGCTGGGCGTGGATATCATTGTGTGGTAAATTACAGACATCTGAGGTACATATCTCGGTTTCTCCCTTCACTGAGGGGGGAACTTGGCATTTATGTCTAGAATGGAATCCCAGGTTTTCAAGGAGGAGAAGGGGGGCAGGGAATTGGGCCATGTGTTGAGGGAAGAGAGAGAGGTATGTTTATTTCAAGGACTACAAGAAATTCTTTGCATATTGCAGTTTTGGAATTATGTTCTCTCATTGAGGAAAGAAGCTTTAACAGGCCAGCTATTCATCAATTTAGAGAAGACATTCATCATGGAATAATGGGATAGAGTCTCTGCTACGAGCCTTTGTAGAACCTTGTAAGATATAGAACATGGGCTCAAATAGGTCTCCTTGAAATAGAAACCTGAACTTACATTGAAAAGTAGGGGGAAGATAAAGTTGCTAATATTGAGAGGACCCTAAGGTTACCAATGCCCAACTGCAGGAAACACAACGTAAACTATTGCTAAGGGTGCATACAATTCCAGTCTGTGCTTTTTACATGGGCTCCGTAAAATGTAGTGGGGCTCTTGTCTGTCTTTTATGATCCATTTATTTTTGGTTTTCTTTATTCTATCTATACTCTTCCTCCTCTCCTCTTGCATCCCCAAACATATTCTTTCTCCCTACTCACTTACTGTTCCCCACCTATTCATAATTTTCTCATCCTTCACCTATTTTCTTCCTCCACTAGTTCCACCTTGTTTCTGTCTTCTTCACACCACCCTCTCCCTCCTTCCTTCACTTTTGCCTTATCCACTCATTTAGCATCTCCACCCTTCTCTCAGCTCTTCCTCGCCTCCCAACTCTCCTTCTCCACTTCCTCACCTTACCAGTCCACTTGCCTTTTCTAATCCCTTCCTTCTACCTTCTCTCTCTCTCTACCTCCCCTTTCCCATCTCTTCCCCTCCCCATCCTCACACCCTTCCTGCTTGTTTCCTTCTTTCATCTTCCTTTCATTTTTCACCTTTCCCCCCCCCCGCAGCACACACTCTTGCTCTCCTTCCATCCCTCCTGGCACTCACTCACTGTCTCACATCCTTCCACCCCTCCTGGTACATTTTCTCTCTCTCCTCCCCATCTCTCCCCCCTCCGGGCACTCTCTCTCTCTCTCTCTTACACCTTCCTCTTCCCAACACTCACATAATCTCTTCCTCTCTCTCCCTCCATTCCTCCTACCACCCCTTCCTCTCCTTCCTCCTCTTTGCACAATGTCTCCTCCCTTCCTCTCACAGGTGCTGTCTCACTCCCTCTCCCAGCACACTCACTTCTCTTCTGGTCCCCAGGTCGAGCATTACCCCCCTCCTTTTTCTCCCCAGTCCATATCTACCTTTCCCTTGCCTTTCCCCTCTCAATCCTCCATCCCTACTGTGACTGCTCCTCCTTGGCAAGGCAGCAACAGAAATAGAGGAAATAGTAATGCATGCTGTTGAGGGCTCTACTACATCCCATCCTACAACAATAGGAAGTGTGCATCAGAGGGAGAGGGCAGAGCAGAGCCTTTAACAGTACATGGTCTTGGAGGCTTGATGGCAGCAATAACAGAAGGGTGGTTTAAAATTTAGCTGGCTAAGGACCATGCAGTCTTCCCCATTCTGAATATGGCTTTCAGCATTTGACGAGGCATTGGCCCAGCTGTCCATCCAGCTACATAATTCTCCAGTCTTTATTTAGGAATCATAGTAACATAGTATATGATGACAGATAAAGACTAGTATGGTCCATCTAGTCTGCCCAGCAAGGTGGCAAGAGTAGGTGCATCTGCTGCTCCATACATGTCACCACTCCCCATGCCTTTGTTTAGGGTTGTATCCACTGCTCCGTGCAGGTCAGCCCTATTTGTTGAGATATAAGAAATAGTTATGTTTATTTTGATTTTACCCTGTTTCTATAAAGGGATTCACTGTCTGTCCCATGCCATTTTGAATTCTGTCACTATATTTGCCCCCACCACTTCCATCTGGAGGGCATTCCTTTCACTGAAAAGGTTTCCTGACGTTGCCTTTCAGTTTATCCCTTGCAGCTTCATGTTATGCCCTCTAGTTTTACAGCTTCCCTGTTTTTGAAAAAGGTTGGTTTGTTCATTAATACCCTTTAAGTATTTAAAGGTCTGTATCATATCTCTCCTATCCCTCCTCTCCTCTAGGGTATACATATTTAGATCTTCAAGTCTCTTCTCATACGTCTTCTGGCGCAGACTCCAAATCATTTTGGTCACTTTCCTCTGAACCATTTCAAGTCTTTTTATATCCTTTGTGAAATATGGTCTCCAAAACTGAACACAATACTACAAGTGAGACCTAACCAGTAACTTGTACAGTGGAATTAATGCTGTCTCCTTTCTGCTGTTAATTCCTCTCTGTATACAACTCAGCATCCTGCTGACTTTGGCCACCGCCTTGTCACACTGTTTCACTAGATCCTCAGAAATAATCACTCCTAGGTCCTTCTCCTTGTCAATGCACACGAACCTCTCACCCCCTATTGCATACAATTCCCTTGGATTTCTGCATCCCAAGTGCATGACACTGCACTTCACATTAAATCTTAACTACCAATCATTAGACCATTCTTCCAGCTTTTGTAGATCTTTTCTCATGTTATCCACTCTCTCAGGGGCGTCCACTCTGCAAATTTTAATGTCATCTGCAAAAAAGCAGACTTTTCCATTCAGTTCTTTAGCAATATCGCTCACAAATACATTGAACAGTACCAGCCCCAGGACCAGTCCCTGGTGCATGCCGCTACTCACCTTTCTTTCAGCCAAGTGAGTGCCATTTACCATCACCTTCTGTTGTCTGTCAGTCAACCAATTTCTGATCCACTTCACCACCTTGGGACTCAACCCTAGGCTGTTCAGTTTATTGATAAGCCTCCTATGGGGAACAGTATCAAAGGCTTTGCTGAAATCTAGGTAGATCACATCTATCGCATGCCCTTGATCTAGTTCTCTGGTCACCGAGTCAAAGAACTCAATCAGATTTGTTTGGCAGGATCATCCTTTGGGAAAACCATGTTGCCTTAGATCATGCAACTTATTGGTTTCAAGAAAGCCTCTACTCTCTTTTTCAGGAGCATCTCCATTACGTTTCCTGCCACCGGGGTAAGGCTTACTGGCCAGTAGTTGTCATTTCTTCCCTATTACCACTTTTGTGGAGAGGTACCACATCAGCCCTTCTCCAGTCCTGTGGAACTTCTTCTGTCTCCAAGATCTATTAAAAACATCCTTTAAAGGCCCTGCAAGAATCTCTGAGCTCTTTCAGTATCCTTGGATATATTCCATCAAGTCCTTTGCTTTGTCCACTTACAGTTTTGCAAGTTGTTCAAACACATCATCTTCTGTGAACAGTGTAGAATCTACTCCATTCCTATTTGTATATTTGTTAATCACAGGTGGTCCTTATCCAGGATTTTCTTTAGTAAAAATGGAACCGAAGTATTTGTATAGCATTTTTGCTTTTTCAATGATTCACACTGTTCATGCAATTTTTGGTTTTTCCATCACGTGTACACCAGTTTGAACACATTCCAATAAATTCTGTACCTTTATGATTCAACTCTTTTTTTTTTTTTTACATTTGCAAACAGAAAATAAAATGAAACTTGATAATATGTATGGCATCATTCACCATTGCTGCCATAACTGTCTGTCCTTTTGGAGAGTATATAATAGGTTGACACAGGCAATGATCTTTTTTAAAATAAAAAACAAACAAACAAACAAAAAACACGCTGTAAAATGTCTTTCCAGATAAGAAAGCTTTACTAGAAGTGGCTAAGTTTTGCCTTTGTTAGGAATTTGGATAGGAAAGGGAAGTGTTCTGTAAAGCTTCTGAGAAAGAAGCTTACTTCATTAAGCTTTGGGAATACAGGACATGCTACTACAGTTGAAATGTGAACTACAGGAAACTCATAAATGTTATAGAAAATGTTAGCAGAAAAGACCACTGATCATTGGTATCTTAATCTGTGATCATCATCTTCATCCACCAATGTTCCTTTGGGGGCAAATTTATAAAAGACTTGAAGGTGTAGAAGAGCATTCTACATGCACAAGTAGGTACTTATAAAATTGCATAAGGGTACACACGTGTAACAGTTGCTGTGAAGGAAACAGAGCATCTACTTGTGCGGAATGTAAGCCTGGGGTGACCCTTGGGGTAGACGATGGGCAGAGTGGGCACGAGATCCACACTTACGCATGGATTTTATAAAATACATATCCATGTGCCAATTTTTAGCAGCACATACACTTGCTCCAAGGCAGAAATAACTTTCTGAGTGAAACTTTGTGCAGGAGCTTTGGGGGCAGACTGCTTTATGTGTCACCTTTATAAAACACATGCAACATATGTGCCTGTGTGTTATCACATTACCTTCCCTGCGTCTATCCTATCTATGCTTGAATTCTGACCCCGATTTGGCTCATATAATCCCCACTGGAAGTCTATTCGAGGTGCACAGTATCTTCTCACTGAAAGACTAGATAAGTGTACTGTTTAGGGGCAATCTCTTTTTCTTAGGATTTTTAACTAGCAGCACTTCATTTCCTTATTAAAGATTGAAGTTGCAAAGCCATAGCAAGTAATAAAACATGTCACACTTGCATTTGTTTGGCTGCTGCATAGTTCTTTTCATGTGGGCACTTCATGGAAAATAGAAGACACGGGTCATGCTTACACCCTGCAGAAAATAACCTTACACAGCATGAAATTCAAGTCGTAGTGGTGCAGAAGTTGGTTTAAATGATTCATATAATTGGGCAAAGAACCACAGACTTAAGAGGAAGTTACCACAAAAGACACCAGTGAAAGTTTCAGATTTTAAAGCTCTGCTTACTGCAAAAGTCGCAGCCTGTATAAACCTGGACACTGGCGTTTTTTAAAATCTGGTTTCAGTGAGCAATTCGGACAGTCTTTAATCGTTGAAAATAACAATACAGCGCACACTATATAGATTGTAAACTTGTAAACGGATTATTTATGTTATTTATTAGTGATTGAGAAGATCAGGGGGACAATTTTCAAATTGTGCGCATTGGAGCAAAGCCTGCAAGTGCTTCTACCCCACAGACTTGGCAGAAGTTGAGAAAGTGAAGCTGCTCTTGTCCAGTTTTGGAACTTGCAGTGTGTATGAAGCACCCACATTTGTTTATATTGCTTTATTTCAGTGGGTACTTTTTTATGGAAAGTAACATGTTAGAACTGACAATGTGATATATACACGTTATTTCCCTTCCCTGACTTTAATACGTGGCCCCCCCTCCTCAGGAATCCCACCTTTCAATAAGGCAAAAAGGACTTTTAGCCCCACTGAGGGAGATCAGTTTTCAGATAGGCAATTAATGTGAGTAAAATGCTTTTGACCAGGCTAAATTAGTTTAAAAATTAGCATACCCTTGTGCAGCTGCTCTATGTTATAAAAAGAAAGGCTACCCATATCCTGGAAGATTACAGAATTGCTTGCTTATTTATTTAAAATTGTTTATATTCCGCACTATACAATGCTCTTTAGGCAGATTGTAAATGAAACATACATAAAATGCTTAAAGAGAGGCCTGGTCCCTGAGACCCCTGAGGCTCTTTGGTTTTCAGAATATTAGAACATAAGAAATGCCACACTGGATCAGACCAAGGTCCATCAAGCTCAGAATCCTGTTTCCAACAGTGGCCAATCCAGGTCACAAGAATCCGGGAGGTTCCCAAAAAAAGGTACACCTCTTGAATATGCATGAGATATATGTGAATACATTGTAACAATCTGAATTGTGAACCTAGTGTATTCAGATATATTGGACAGGCCTATTAAACAGAGTTGAAAGATTCCAAATTACTCCTGTCTCTGATAACCAGATTGTTAATATGAACAATAAACAAACTTTGCCTGTATGCAAATGCTAGAAATCTAAAAGAGAAGATGAGAGAGTTAGAATATATAGTGCTATATGAATGGTTTGATATAATTGGTATCTCAGAGACCTGGTAGAAGGAGGATAACCAGTGTGACACTGTGATACCAGAGTAGAAATTATATTTTCATGATAGGGTAGATCAGGTTGGTAGATATGTGGTGCTATACATTAGAGAGGGCTATATGTTGAGTCAAATAGGATAAAAGGTTTGCTGGAAACAAAATATGCTATAGAATCTCTATGGGATAGTAATCCCACATAAAAAGAGAAAGGGAATGGCAATGGGGGTTGTCACCTGGGGGCCAACCCAGCGCCTAGGGCACGGAGGGTTGGTCTGCCTCAGGATTCTAATTCAGGGAGTATGGTATGGCATTTGCTCCTGGCAATGCCTTATGGGAATAGTAGTCCCTTTTACCCTCTGAGAAAAGAAGAAATTGTAGTCGAGTGGTTTCGGGCAAATGACAAGGATTTATTTCCCTTTCCAAGAAGATTAAATGCATGTGGAAAACTTAGGACAGTTGCCATATAATTGGCCTGAGGAATACATTCAGGAACTAAGGTAATCAGCCTCTTTAGCTTCAGGCTTTAAAACATGCAGTGCTCAGTACAAACAAAAGCAAACAGCTTCTCATAACAAAAGAAAATGTTCCCTTTTCTTCTGCTGCTTTCCCAGCCTTCTTAATATATTGTTCAGCAGAGAGATTCAATATGGTCAGCAAGAGACAAAGTGCAATCCATCTGATTATCTGCTACGTCATTGATATCAAAGTCTATCTGCATCTCTTCTAAGTCAGCGTCAGCTGGGTGTGTCTGCAAGCTGCTATACTGCGTTTTAAAACAAACTTCTCTGCCTTCACGTGGCTTCCCTTTGTAGCACTCTAACGAGCAGGGCTGTAAAGTACCATATAGACTGGAGTTGCTGCTTGGGGAGCCTAATACTTCCTGGCAACTACAAGGAAATATTTTACAACTAGGTTCAAATCTGGACAAGTTGTGAAGCCTACCTTTTGGCTTTACAGAGGAAGGAACTCTCTGTTCTGTTGGGTCAGAAAGGGTTCCAAACACCGGTTGTGTTTTCTTGCCTTTTAGCTTATCAACTTCTGCCTCAGACGTATAAATATTCTCATGGCAGTATGTCTCTCTCCCTGGAGCCTCTGAGTTTTCCCAAGCCAGCCTCTCAGGAGGTTTCTCCTTCCTCCTGCCTTTACTGGATGGCACCAGCCCTGTGTTGCTCACACTTGGCTTTTGGGCTTTGGCTTTCTGGGTCCTTACTCCTCCTTGACTCCTTTTGGTCAGCGTGCTCCCTTGCTTGGTCCCTTGCCGGATCCCTTGCCTTTGTCTTTGCTCTTGTCCTGGCGTCTCTCCCTCAGAGCTTCCCTGGAACTCCTGCTCCTTCTCTTCCTCATTCCTCTTTATCCTCCTGGTCAAATCTAATGACCACTATTTATAATCCTGCTTCTCAGGGCTTAGCTCTGCCCCTCCCCCAACCAGGTGTTTCTCATTAACTCCTGAGCTTGGGGATACGTTACAGCATGGGCGTGTCTGTTCAGCTCGTGACTCTTTTTGTTTACCTTTTCCTTGAAAACATTGAGCCATGTGCTCTGACTGCCTGTCAGTTTCTGAAACAAAATCCTCTTCTCTCCCTATCTCCATAGGCTCAGAAGGGTCTTCTACATGACAGGGTGTACTACCATTCACCTGGCCAGAATGAAGAGACAGATAATGAAATGCTAACAGAAATTAAGGCCACTTGGCAATAGTGATCATAACATGATCACATTTTATTTAATGAATGAGGAAGGATAGCAAGGAAATCAACTGTACTAGCATTTAACTTTCAAAAGGGAAACTATGATACAATGAGGAAAATGGTTAAGAAAAAACTAAAAGGAACTGCTGCAGAGGTTAAAAGTTTACATCAGACCTGGGCATTGTTTAAAAACACTATCTTGGAAGACCAGATAAAATGTATTCCACACTTTAAGAAAGGTGCAAGAAAG
This sequence comes from Ichthyophis bannanicus, assembly GCA_033557465.1. Taxonomy (NCBI): domain Eukaryota; kingdom Metazoa; phylum Chordata; class Amphibia; order Gymnophiona; family Ichthyophiidae; genus Ichthyophis; species Ichthyophis bannanicus. The sequence goes on from CM066031.1 coordinate 1,769,885,265, forward strand.
GCCAAACAACTGTGGTTTAAAGGTGAGGTCAGAGAGGTTGTTATAGCCAAAAAAAACCATCTTTCAGAAAATGGAAAAAGGGGCCAAATGACAACAAACAGGAAACAACATAAGCACTGACAAATTAGATACAAGGCAAAGAAAAAAAAATCCAGAAAAAGATTGCCATGGAAGCAAAAACTCATAATAAACACTTTTTCAAGTATATTTGCAGCAAAAAAAAATCTCTGAGAAAATCAGTTGGAATATTAGATGAGAGAGGGGTAAAAAGGGGCACTAAGGGAAGACAAGGCCATAGTGGATAGACTGAATGAAATGTTTGCTTTAGTGTTTACTGAAGAAGATGTAGGGAAGCTACTCATCTCATAAATGATATTTAAAGGTGATGTATTGGAGGAATTGAAACAAATCTCAATAAACCTGGATGATGTAATACTGCAATTTATGAACTAAAGAGTAGCAAATCTGGACTGGATAGTATACTTCTCAGGGTGCTGAAAGAACTCAAAAATAAGACTGCAAACCTACTATTAGTAACCAATGAACCATTATTAAAAGCAGCTATAGTACCTGAAGATTGGAGAATGGCTAACATAATGGCAAGTTTTAAAAAGGCTTCCAGGGATGATCTGGGAAACTATAGACCAATAAGCATGATGTCTATGCTGGGAAACCATTATAAAAAACAAAATTACTGCACATGGAGATATATATAGCCATGGTTTAATGGGACAAAGCCAACATAGATTAGCCAAAGAAAATCTTGTCTCACTAATCGACTATATTTTGAGGAGGAGTGAATAAAAGAGGTAGATAAAGATGAGCTGATTGATATACTATGTCTAGATTTTCAGAAAGCATATGATGAGATCCCTCATAAGAGACTTGAGGAGATTAAAAAATCATGGGATAGGAGACAGTTACTATTGTGGATTGGGAACTGGTTAAAAGATAGAAAACAAAGAGTAGGGTTAAATGGCCAATCTTCTCAATGGAGAAAGGTGAATAGTGGAGTCCCCCAGGAATCTATGCTGGGCCCACTGCTTTTTAATATATTCATAAATGACATGGAAATGAGATCAACAAGTGAGCTGATTAAATTTACAGATCACACAAAATTATTCAAACTTGTTAAATCGCAAGAGGATTGTGAAAAATTGCAAGAGAACCTTGAGAAATTGGGAAAATGGGCATCCAAATGGCAGATTAAATTTAATGTGAAGAAGTGCAAAGTTATGCACTTAGGGAAACCAAACTAAATTTCAGTTACATGATGCAAAGTTCCAGACTAGAAAAGGGGACTGTTACTTCTGGAGAGAGATCTGCAATTGTGAGTATATACTTCTGGGAATTTTCTGAAAGGAATTCTTTTTATTAAAGCTAATTAATCTGTGAACCCGCTATTTTTTGTTAAATCAGTCAGAGCCTAGTAGCAGCAGTTTAAGTTTACATTTAAAACACAGAAGAGAGCTTTCTGGTTAAATTTCATACCCAGCAGAGAGCTTGTAGTTTCAATTTAATAGTTATTCAGGGCCTAGCATCAGCAAAGTACTTTTAGTTTACATTTAAAACACAGAAGAGAGCTTTCTGGTTAAATTTAGAACCCAGCTTGTAGTTTAAATTTAATAGTCACTCAGGGCCTAGCAGCAGCAAAGTACTTTTATTTTAAATTTAAAACACAGAAAAGAGCTTTCTGGTTAAATTTAGAACCCAGCAGAGAGCTTGTAGTTTAAATTTCATAATAAGTTAGAGTCTAGCAGCAGCAAAGAGCTATAATTTAAATCAAATAAGAATATAGATTAGCACAAAAAGCAAAACAGGGTCAGTACTCTTTGAGCAGCAAATAATCTTCTAGAGACCTTTACAAAGAGGCCTTCTACCTAGGGGGCAAGAGACCTGTGAAACTTTTTCAATAGGTGTAAACACCAGGTGGCAGATCAAAAGACCATTTTGAAAGACTCCTTCTATCAAGCCAGGACTGTTAATCATCCAGGAAGTTGGTCACAGCTTACCTCAGCAGCATAAATAGCTCAACCAGAGCTCTGTGATCCTCAGTCTTGAAAGACTAGAAAAGGGGACTGTTACTTCTGGAGAGAGATCTGCAATTGTGAGTGTATACTTCTGGGAATTTTCTGAAAGGAATTATTTTTATTAAAGCTAATTAATCTGTGAACCCACTATGTTTTGTTAAATCAGTCAGGGCCTAGTAGCAGCAGTTTAAGTTTATATTTAAAACACAGAAGAGAGCTTTCTGGTTAAATTTAGAACCCAGCAGAGAGCTTGTAGTTTAAATAAGTTAGAGCCTAGCAGCAGCAAAGAGCTATAATTTAAATCAATTAAGAATATAGCTTACCTCAGCCGCACAGGACAGGGTACTGTGTAGTAGCCCTCTTTTAATAAGTGTTGTTTCCCTCCCTCCCTCCCTCCCCACACCCACCCAGCCCTGGGATAATCGTAGCTTTATAGGTACTTAAACATTTTAAAAGACAGGAGGTGCTCTCAGGTGAAGCTCTTTACCCAAATCAGTCATACACTAAGGACATGAGATTAATTAAGCTTCAGGTGAACAAGGTATATTAAACGTATTAGGTACAGTTTTATTGGCAACCCTTAGTAAGTAAAGAACTTAAAGATCTAAACAAAAACTTAAAACTATGATGCAGGCAGCAGTCCAGCAGTGAGATGGGGGCTTTCCAGTCTTTTGCATTGAGTGTCACATGTATGATTTTCTCCCACTAGGTGGAAGGAGCTCTTTGCTCTCAGGGAACGAGTCCGTTCTCTAGAGGCTAGAGTAGCAGATTTGGAAAACATAAGACAGACAGAGAGGTACATAGACAAGACCTACAGGGATATAGTCTTGAAGTCCCACCTCCAGTCTGGCAGCATCCCTGTTGCCATGGAGGAGAGAGGTCACGTGACAGGAGAGCATCACCCTGGTGTGGCAGGAAGTGATCCTGTAACTAGGACCTGTCCTCCAGGTGATGTAAAACCCTCTCGCACCGAGGAAGTTTCTCCAGGGCCATGTGCCCATGAGGGAAGGGTTAGGACAGCTGTTATAGTTGGTGATTCGATCATTAGGCATGTAGATAGCTGGGTGGCTGGTGGACGTGAGGATCGCCTTGTAACATGCCTGCCTGGTGCGAAGGTAGCAGACCTCACGCGCCACCTAGATAAGGTCTTAGATAATGCTGGGGAGGAGTCTGCTGTCTTAGTACATGTCGGTAACAATGACATAGGAAAATGTGGTAGGGAGGTTCTGGAGGCTAAATTTAGGCTTTTAGGTAGGAAGTTGAAATCCAGAACTTCCAGGGTAGCATTCTCCGAAATGCTTCCCGTTCCACGTGCAGGACCCAAAAGGCAGGCAGAGCTCTGCAGTCTCAATGCGTGGATGAGACAATGGTGCAGAGATGAGGGTTTTAGATTTGTTAGGAACTGGGGAACATTCTGGGGAAAGGAGGGGCTCTTCCGAAGGGATGGGCTTCACCTTAACCGGGATGGAACCAGGCTGCTGGCCTTAACCTTTAAAAAGGAGATAGACTAGAACTAAACTAGAAAATAGGGGAAAGCTGACAGTCGCCCAAGAGCGGATGGTTCGGAAGAATGTATCTTTGAAGGATACTACCAAAAGCAGAGAGGTTCCAAAAAAGAGTAAAGTAGCCCAAATGCCCTTGAGTATGGAGCAGACAGAGCTTAAAGATCCCAAATTACCCATGTCTACCAATAGCCAAATTAATATGAATAAAATACAGTCTCTAAAATGCTTGTATGCAAATGCTAAAAGTCTAAAAAATAAGATGGGAGAGTTAGAATATATAGCACTAAATGAGAGGTTAGATATGATTGGAATATCAGAGACATGGTGGAAGGAGGACAACCAGTGGGACACTGTGATACCTGGGTACAAACTATATCGTAATGATAGAGCTGATCAAATTGGTGGAGGGGTTGTGCTCTATGTTAGAGAGGGCATTGAGTCAGAAAGGATTAAAGTTTTGCAGGAAACAAAATTTGCTGTAGAATCTCTCTGGATTGAAATTCCATGTAAAAAGGGGAAGGCGATGGCAGTGGGGGTGTACTATCGACCGCCTGGCCAGAATGAACAAATGGATGATGAAATGCTCAAAGAAATCAAGGAAGCTAACAAAAGTTACAGTGCAGTAATAATAATGGGTGATTTCAATTACCCCGGTATCGATTGGATCAGTGTCACGGCAGGACATGCTAGGGAGATAAAGTTCCTAGATGACATAAATGACTGCTTCTTGGAGCAGCTGGTTCATGAACTGACCAGAGCGGAAGCCATATTAGACCTAGTCCTTAGTGGAACACCAGATCTAGTGCAAGAGATAAGGGTGTTGGGGCCACTTGGCAATAGTGATCATAGCATGATTGCCTTTGATTTAATTAGTGGAGGAGGGATAGTACGGAAATCCACAGTACTACCTTTTAACTTTCGAAAGGGAGACTATGATAAAATGAGGAAAATAGTTAAGAAAAAACTAAAAGGAGCAGTTGCAAAGGTTAAAGACTTACATCAAGCTTGGGTGTTGTTGAAAAATACTATCTTGGCAGCCCAGACCAACTGTATTCCACGCTTTAAGAAAAGTGGAAGGAAGTCCAAAAAACTGCCAGCATTGTTTAAAGGTGAGATCAGAGAGGCTGTTGTTGCCAAAAAAGCATCTTTCAGGAAATGGAAAAAAGAGCCAAACGACGAAACCTGGAAACAGCACAAGCACTGGCAAGTCAAATGCAAGGCATTGATAAAGCAGGCAAAGGGAGAATTTGAGAAGAAGCTTGCTCTAGAAGCAAAAACGCGAAATAAAGATTTTTTTCAAGTACATTCGTAGCAAAAAATCTGTAGGAGAGTCAGTTGGTCCATTAGATGATAGAGGAGTTAAAGGGGCACTAAGAGGCGACAAAGCGATAGCGGAGAGACTGAATGAATTCTTTGCTTCGGTCTTTACTGAGGAAGATGTAGGGATGTTACCCATGACTGAAGTGGTATTTAAAGGTGCGGAAGAATTGAAGGAAATATCGATATATCGGGAAGATGTATTACAACTATTAGATAAACTGAAGAGTAGCAAATCACCTGGGCCGGATGGTATACATCCAAGGGTGTTGAAAGAACTGAAATATGAGATTGCAGACCTGCTATTAGTAATCTGTGAACTATCATTAAAATCATCTCTAATACCTGAAGATTGGAGGATCGCCAATGTAACACCAATTTTTAAAAAGGGTTCCAGGGCTGATCCGGGAAACTACAGACCGGTGAGCCTGATGTCAGTACCGGGAAAAATGGTAGAAACCATCATAAAGAATAAAATTGCTCAGCATGTAGATAGTCATGGCCTAATGAGAGACAGCCAACATGGCTTTAGACAAGGAAGATCTTGTCTTACTAATCTGTTATGTTTTTTTGAAAGTGTGAATAAACAGGTGGACAAAGGTGAGTCGGTTGATATAGTGTATCTGGACTTTCAGAAAGCCTTTGACAAGGTCCCTCATCAGAGACTTTTGGCAAAACTAAAGAGTCATGGGATAGGAGGCAGTGAACTACTGTGGATCAAGAACTGGTTAAAAGATAGAAAGCAGAGAGTTGGGCTAAATGGCCAATTTTTCCAATGGAGAAAGGTGAATAGTGGTGTACCCCAGGGATCTGTGCTGGGTCCGCTGCTTTTTGACATATTCATAAATGACCTGGAAAGTGGAATAACGAGTGAGGTTATCAAATTTGCAGATGACACAAAACTATTTAAAGTTGTTAAAACCCAAGAGGATTGTGGAAAAGTGCAAGAGGATCTTGATAAATTAGAAGACTGGGCATCAAAATGGCAGATGAAATTTAATGTGGACAAGTGCAAAGTTATGCACCTAGGGAAGAACAACCCAAACTATGCTTACACAATGAAAGGTTCCACATTAGGAACCACCACCCAGGAAAAAGATTTAGGCGTCATTGTGGATAACATGTTAAAACCCTCGGCCCAGTGTGCAGCGGCAGCCAAGAGAGCAAATAGAATGCTAGGTATCATAAGGAAAGGAATGGAAAATATAACAAAAGATATTATAATGCCTCTATATCGTTCCATGGTGAGACCGCACCTTGAATATTGTGTGCAATTCTGGTCGCCGTTTCTTAAAAAGGATATAGAGTTATTAGAAAAGGTTCAGAGAAGAGCCACCAAAATGGTAAAGGGGATGGAAGGATACTCCTATGAAGAAAGTCTAAAAAGGTTAGGGCTCTTTAACCTGGAAAAGAGACGACTGAGGGGAGATATGATAGAAGTCTATAAATTAATGAACGGAGTGGAACGGGTAAACGTAGATCGATTGTTTACGTTATCAGAATATAGAAAGACTAGGGGACATGCAATGAAGCTACAGGGTAAACTATTTAAGACTAATAAAAGAAAATATTTTTTCACTCAACGTGTAATCAAACTCTGGAATTTGTTACTGGAGGATGTAGTAAAGGCTGTTAGTGTAGCTGGGTTTAAAAAAGGTTTGGACAAGTTCCTGGAGGAAAGGTCCATAAACCATTATTAAGAAGGGACCCAGGATATCAATGCTTGACCCAGTACAAGCACTGTGGATCCTGTGTCTTTTGGGGAAACTGCTAGGTACGTATGACCTAGATTGGCCACTGTTGGAAACAGGATACTGGGCTTGATGGACCTTGGTCTGACCCAGTATGGCATATCTTATGTTCTTATGTACAATAGGAATCGCCACCTAAGAAAAGGATCTAGGTGTCATTGTGAATAATATGTTGAGATCCTCTACGCTGTGCGCAGTAGTGGCCAAGAAAGCAAATAGAATGCTAATAATCATCAGGAAAGGAATGGAGAATAAAACCTAGAATATTGTATGCAGTTCTAGGCACCATATCTTTAAAAAAAAAAAAAAAAAAAAGGATATAGCAGAATTAGGAAAGTTTCAGAAAAGAGCTGCCAAAATGATAAAGGGGACGGAAGAATACCCCTACGAGGAAAGGCTTAAAACGTTTGGGTAAAAAAAGAAATTGGCCTTGGGTACCAAGGAGTTTGCCACTTATCGGCATGGTTCTTCCATATGCTTTAAATGTGGACACTTAAGGATATTGCATCCCACAGAGGCCTGGTCATCTTTCACTCCACACTGACCATCAAGCTATAAAGGTACATCCTTGATAGGATCCACTTATCATATTCCAGCACATAGAATCAGTTCAAAATGACATTCTGACTACCTCAGGTCAGCATAATTTCTTTACTACTTATGGCTGCACTCGTTCCACTTCTGATGCTATCCATCACCAATCTTATTTACTACTGCAAACCATTCAACCACTGAGTCCACTGCCCCCCCCCCCTCTCTGCATTATCCACTTCTCCAGCTATTCTCTTAGCTTTCAAGCTTGAGAGCAGTAGACAAAACATATCTTCTCATCCAGGCATCACCACTGTCCCTGAGAGTATCTCAGTTTTCATGCTACCTCTGTTTCTATTCTCTGTACTCTTCTCCTAACCCTTTTATCAGCTGGAAATCTCAATCCTGGTTCTTAAAGTCAAATTTTCCCCCTTTATATCTCTTTGTCTTCCTCTTCTTGATTTGACATAGTTCTAGCTTTCCTTTGAGGACTCTACTTCAAGTTGTGCTCTTTCTGATGGAGGTTATCTTTTCTCCCACACACCTCACTTAAGGAGCCAAGATGATGTATCGCGTTGCTATTTTCCCCTTCCTGCAAGCTTCAACTCCTCGCTTCTCGGTTCTGCTATGGCAAGATACAACTCTTTCCTCGCTCTAAACTAACACCAGCATGCCCAGAAACTCCTACCTGGCCAAACATTTATGGGAAAAACAAAGCTTTATTCCATACACAATCATCCTAATTCCAGTAGAATTCTTCAGTGCAAATTAACAAGGGGTACTGGTCAGACAGAAGTGAATTTAACCTACAAAATCAAATCGGGAAAATTGCTTTCATTTCTATATTCCAGCACACTAGGGTGTGTCAGTTTTGGAGATGTCATAATTTTAAAAAGCACTAGTGAAAAAATGATACAATTGCATGTGGCAAATCAACAAACTAGCTTTAAATTTTGTGTAGTATGTTATTTATCTACCTGTAATTTCTAGGAAATTATGCAAAAATACACAAATTACTGAAACATGTTTCAGTGCTCTGATTATTTTGTGCGTTTGCATTGCATATTAGTGCCTTGTGTGCCTCAATTATCAATTTTTCTACTTATTTCTATGTTGGGGATTATGGTGAACTGGTTAAATATAAAAATAAATAGCAATTGGACACAAGATCCCAGGCATCTCCTTTTCCAGCTTCAACTTTTGAAAGAACAGTCTGAAGACGTAAGGAAGATAGTCATGCCTGCAATGAGAAGGTCAGCTTGGTATGGTTACAGCGAGTCTGTTCTGCAAGTTATGTTGTGAGGTGAAGAGGAACAGGAGAGAGGAGATTCAGTGGAGAAGATATTGAAGATCAGAGGTGAAAGAGATGAGAAGATTCAGCTTGGAGACAGCAGTGTGAGACCCAGGAAAAACACCATCCATCAACACTGAGGCTACTACACTCACCCAAGTACTTGACTGGAGCTCCGGAGTCTCTGAGCCTCCTCTTACCTGACAACAGAAGAGATCAAGGCATTTCTGAGCAAGCCTGGGATGGATCCAGACTGGCCATCACACACCCAGTCCATAGAAAGGTGTATAAAAACGATAACTGAGGTTGCTGCTCATGTGTACAATCAGAGGAGAGGGTATATTATAGTAGGGGTCAGATGGTCAGCAGGGAGCTCATGAGCTGAAAGAGAAGCAAACAAGATATGTCTGCTTTGTGGGATTTTGTTAAATCTATCACAATAAAACAAGGAGAACCAAATCAGAGTAGACTCCAAATTATTGTGAAATATTTTTTGTCGGACTCATCAAAGTGAGGAATTAACTCCTACAGAGAACTGTCCATTTTAATCATTTATTGCAGTAAAAACAGCCCGTATGATCAAAAGATGCTTTACTTAGCTGAACTAGTGGTGCAGTTCCTCAGAATCGCTCCCTCAGGGGTTTCAGGTCCAAATGCATTTCCTGGATCCTGTGTCAGGTGATAATTCACCCATGAAAGTTGGGCAAAAATGGGGTCACCATCACAGGCTACAAACCACGAGTGACTACTCTTTTAAAAAAGACAGCGTCTGATGCCATGTCTGACCTCAGCCCCTACTGCAAAGCTGATTTGGGGCTAAAAATACCACTGTAGTCATACCCCCAAAACCAGCCAGAGTATTATCTGATCACTATGCAACACTGTGCCAGTCAGTCTTCAAATTGAGTCCTTGTGGAGAGACCGAGCGCAATGGAAGATCCATTTCTGTTCCTGATATTGCAATTGCGCCTCCCGATCACTCCCCACCCCTCTCCCGAGCCAAGGGAGGTATCCAGTTATGCACCAAGATGAGGTTCCCCTCTGGTTTTTTACTCCCAAGGTATGAAGCAACCTGAGAATCAGCAATGCTAGCTCCTCATGCTAAACAAGCGAATCACCAGGGAGTTCTCTTGGTCCTTTACTAGCAGAAATTGCTGGAATTGACATCAGAGAGGTCATCCAGATTCATGGTAGGGGAGGGGTCTAATGGCAGTGCACTTGAACAGGCAGGGTCCCTTACGCCATCTGACACTTGGTCCTGACACAAGCATTTACATGCTGAGATTTCGCGTGGAATGACCTCTCGCTCAGCTAGGGGCAGCGCCCCCTGTTGAACAAAGGGCCCTAGTGGTACCTGTGATGGCAATTGGGTGGAGGACATATCATTTTCATAACTTTTTATATAAATATATAATTTACATAGCAAAGGACAGTAAAGTATATTATTCATGAAACCCTAAAACCACCCTATCTTTTATGGACAGGGTGGTTTTAGGGTTTCATGAATAATACAATATACTTTGCTGTCCTTTGCTGTGTAAATTATAAATTTATATAAAAGTTATGAAAATTGTTTGACCTAGTGGAAAGGTTTGTTTAGGGCTACTTTTTTTGATAAATGTATAGATTTAGTTGTAGCACTTTGATCTTTTTTTTTTGTGGAATTGGGTGGAGGGCCCAGTAAGCCCCATACTATTCTGCCAGGAAGACCAAGTCTGTTGAAAAAAAATTTGAAAAAGTCAGCAGAAAGAGGCTTAGAATTAAGGGCCGTGGATCCCTCTCCACCGTCCCTGCATTTTCTGCTTGCTCCTCTTCTGTCCCAGGGATCGCGAGGCAGGAGCCTTGGAAGTGACTGCCTGGGGCTGGCCACTGCATGGTCCTCTAAAATGGTGGCCATTCCCACCTTTGTTGCTGCCTCTGAAGGCTGCAGGGAATCTTGCTGCAAAGCAGGTGCATCTGAGAATACTGCTGGGCCTTTCCCTGAGGAGTGGCCAGTCCCCTGACACAGCGAGCACAGAGCATATTCATGACACTAGCCCAATGCTTACCGCAAGTGAGACAGCATCCCTTGTGGCCTGCAATGTGCTCTGATGCTGCTTTATGGCTCAGAGAGCCTGTACGTGGGAAGTGAAACTTCTGGAAGACCCTAAGAGCAGCTGCTGCAAAAGCAAAGCTTGCCCAAGAGCAGCCATGGTAAGGGTCCAAAGACTGCTTCTGTCCTCTTTGGTGGCCTGGTAAGTGAACAGTCCCTTCCCCCCCCAAGGTGCCGGGAACCAGGATCCAGGCTTCTGCAGCCTGCTGACTCACGGCTGAAGCACTCCCTGTGGTAAGACTCCCCCTCCCCCAGAGAGCCAGCTGTGCTCGATAAGTAGCCGAATAAAATACAAAATCCTCCTAACTACCTTCAAACTCCTTAATAACATCTCTCCCTCACATTTGTCTACCTTAATACACCCCCCATCAGAAACTAGAATGCGCAGACAAAACGCAATCCATTCCCTCAACATAAAAACAACCATCAGAAAAACTAAAGCAACTACAAGTGATAGGGCCTTCTCCTTCGCTGCCCCCACTCTCTGGAACGATCTACCACTAACCATTCGCATGATAAAAGATCTTTATCAATTCAATTAATAACTTAAAACCTACCTTTTCACAAACCATTTTGAAATCCCCTATCAACAGAGAACCTCTCCCCAACAATCACAAAAACACATCCACAGCACCCAAGATAGGACAAACGACTAACACAAGAAAACCTTACACTACATTACTTACACACTTTACCCAACACGCAAAAGTCTTACCCAATCTGTTTTTACTGCTCTTGTAAATAACCTTTTGTAATTTAGTTCTGTTATGTTTTATGTATTATTACCTGTATATAGTTAAAACCATGTTCCATATAGTTAATACCATGTTCCATGTAAAGTATACAGATGTATACAAAATTTGTTAACTGTTCAATGTAAACCGCCCTTGATCTCTGGAAGGGGCGGTATAGAAGAAACTATTAAATAAATAAATAAATAAATAAAGGCAGCATCGGGCCCTGCAGAAAAACATGCTCTGGATCCTCTTCCTTCTTTTTATGAAATCAGTCGGGGGAGGGGGGAATTTAAGCAAAGAAGGCCAAAAACTAAAATAAAACAACAATAAAATAAAATAGACTATATTACTGCGACTAATATTAATCATTTATATAGCAGTACAAGACATACGCAGCGCTGTACAAGTACATATAGACGGTCCCTACTCGATAGAACTTACAATCTAATCAAGACAGACAGTGCAATACAAGAGAAACAGGGTTTAAATAGGTAAAGGAGACACGTGGAGGCCAATTCAGACCAGGACGTGCAGGACAATTTTTCTATAGCGCCTTATCTTAAAACAAGGCGGTTTACAAAGAACTTCAATTTACAGAGAACTTTCAAAAGTAACAGTTAAAACTTTGATCCAATACATAAAATCTTCCTTAGCAAACATAGGGCCGGGGGAGAACTGGGAATGATAAATTATAACTCCCCCTGAGGGAGTGGATAACATGAGGAAAGATCTGCAAAAGCTGAAAGAATGGTCTAATGCTTGGCAGTTAAGATTTAATGCGAAGAAGTGCAGTGTCATGCACTTGGGAAGCAGAAATCCAAGGGAAATGTACGCGATAGGGGGCGAGAGGTTGGTGTGCATGGACCAAGAGAAGGACCTTGGTGTGATTATTTCTGAGGATCTCAAGGTGGCAAAACAGTGTGACACAACAGTGGCAAAAGCCAGGAGGATGTTAGGTTGCATACAAAGAGGAATTACCAGCAGAAAGGAAGAGGTACTAATGTCATTGTATAAATCACTGGTGAGACCTCACTTGGAATACTGTGTTCCGTTTTGGAGACCATATCTTGCAAAGGATATAAAAAGACCGGAAACTGTTCAGAGGAAGGCGACCAAAATGATTTGGAGCCTGCATCAGTAGCCTTATGAGAAGAGACTTGAAGACCTAAATATGTACACTCTGGAGGAGAGGAGGGATAGGGGAGATATGATTCAGACCTTTAAATACTTAAAGAGAAATAATGAACAAACAAACCTCTTCCAAAGACAGGGAAGCTGTAAAACTAGAAGGCAAAACATGAAGCTGCAAGGGGGGTAAATTGAAAAGCAATGTCAGGAAACACTTTTTCACTGAAAGGGTGGTGGATGCTTGGACTGCCCTCTCGATGGAAGTGGTGGGGGCAAATACAGTGACAGAATTCAAAATGGCATGGGACAGACACAGTGGATCCCTTTATAGCAACAGGATATAATCAAAATAAACTTAACTATTTAAATTCTCAACAAGCAGGGGTGTCCTACACAGAGTGGTGGGTTCACCCCTAAAACAAAGACATGGGGAGGGGTGGCCTGCACGGAGCGGCAGGTGCACCTACTCTTGCCATCTTACTGGGTAGACTAGATGGACCATACTGGTCTTTATCTATCGACATTTACTATGTTACTATGTACAAGGTGATGTGTATGTAGGAGATGGTGAAATTCGCGACACACATTCTGCAGGCTCATCTCTGGATGTACATGCACCAACAGAAATCACAACATGGACGTACCCGTGGCAAAATGTATAGAGGGTATGTCTTAAATCATACAGTCATCTGTGTAAGATAAGCCTAGCCACCACTAGCATAAGTTGTGAAACTGAACTTAGAAAATGAATGTCGGGACCAACAGACCAGAGCGGAGGGAAGGAACGCTCTCCGCTTGATTGTCTGAAGAACCCTTTTAGTCAGATGGAGTAGTGAATGAACACTTATCTCTGTAAAGTAAGGTAGTGTGAAAACCACTTATCTTTTTAATCTGTGGCGAATAATTCGCTTCTTGATAAACGCCAGGAATAAATACTGCACAGGTAGTGTGAACAACACACTTATCTTAAGTCCGTGGTGAAAAACTCGCTTCTTGATGAACGCCAGAATAAATACTGCACGACATGCATGTTTCGTGACCCCCAAGGGACCCTGCTTCAAGTGTACTTCTGCTGTAGTTTGGAAGTGATCGCCAAGAAGAACGCTGAAACACAACGGTTCCCATATGTAGCTGAAGGCCGTTTCCAATTGGCTGTTAGAATGGTGTCATGAAAAAGAGGAGTGTCCTAGCCGGCTGGGGAATCCCCCAAGCCATCATGCTCAGAATCATTGAACAAAAGAGGACTTTGATATTTTAAATGTTTGCTCATGCTTATAAGAGACTCCACCACGTCATTTCAAGATTTAAATCCCGTGGGATTACAGTATCGAGGCGGAAGATCCATTGTTGCTCTAACCATTGCAACCGGCATTCCTGATCACCACCTCGAGGATCAGGGGGAATCCAGTCAATTATCCTCCATTTTAAGTCCCAAAACGAGTGGCCTGTGGTGATACAATGCTCTACTATTGGTGCAGAGAGCGTAGAAGATCTAATTCTGGAGGCATGTCTGACAACGTGCACATCTGAGCGGCAGGCACATCCCAATGGAAACAAGCAGAAACAGTCCAATTCCACACACGCAGGGGATAGACGCAGACGCGTGCATAGAATCACCCACATAGATGTGCTAGGTGCCATGTATGCAGATGGTTATACATCACCAACAGCTTTGAAGGTCCCCTCATTCACCATATTCTTAAAAGATGCATGTCTGTGACCCTGCCCATCTCCATGCTATACCTGCGAATGGCCATGTCCCCCTTTAAAATGTGCAGCTTTGACGCTGCTGTGCTCACGGACAGTGCTGATTTTGAGGCTGAATGACAATGAAGGTTGCCGATGTCAACAGGTGGATGCAGGTTAGGCAATGGAAACCAATCTGTGGCATACCCAGAACACTATAAAGCAATCGCAGTGCACTATAATGTAGCAGGAAAACAGGTAGATAGTGAATCTTGAAGGACTAGAAAAGGGGACTGCTACTTCTGGAGAGAGATCTGCAATTGTGAGTATATATGTCTGGGAATTTTTCTGAAGGGACTTCTTTGGATTAAAGCTGATTTATCTGTGAACCCAGTGTATTTGTTAAATCAGTCAGGGCCTAGTAGCAGCAGATTAAGTTTAAATTTAAAACACAGAAGAGCGCTTTCTGGTTAGATTTCATACCCAGAAGAGAGCTTGTAGTTTAAATTTAATATTCACTCAGGGCCTAGGATCAGCAAAGTACTTTCAGTTTAAATTTAAAACACAGAAGAGAGCTTTCTGGTTAAATTTAGAACCCAGCAGATAGCTTCTAGTTTTAAATTTCATAATAGGTCAGAGCCTAGCAGCAGCAAAGAGCTTTAATTTTAAATCAAATCAGAATATAATTTAGCATAAAAGGCAAAACAGGGTCAGTATTCTCTGAGCAACAAATAAAGTCTTCTAGAGACCTTTACAAAGAGGCCTTCTACCTAGGGGGCAAGAGACCCGTGAAACCTTTTCAATAGGTGTTAACGCCAGGTGTCAGGTCAAAAGGCCATTTTGAAAGACTCCTTCTATCCAAGCAAGAACTGTTAATCACCCAGGAAGTTGGTCACAGCTTACCTCAGAAGCACAGGACAGGGTACTGTGTAGCAGCCCTCTTTTAATAAGTGATATTTCCCTCCCTCCCTCCCCAACACCCACCCACCCCTGGGATAATAGTAGCTTTATAGGTACTTACACACCTTAAAGGAAAGGAGGTGCTCTCAGGTGCAGCTCATTATCCAAATCAGTCATACACTAAGGACCTGAGATTAATTAAGCTTCAGGTGAACAAGGTATATTAAACGTATTAGGTACAATTTTATTAGTATAAGTATCCATAGCAACCCTTAGTAAGTAAAGAACTTAAAAATCTAAACACAAGCTTAAAACGAAGATGCAGACAGCAGTCCAGCAGCAAGATGGGGGCTTTCCAGTCTATTGCATTGAGTGTCACATGTATGATTTTCTCCCAGTTGGTGAGAGATCTTATGTGTGCACTATGTGCAAGGAGCTCTTTGCTCTCAGGGAACGAGTCCATTCTCTAGAGGCTAGAGTAGCAGACTTGGAAGACATAAGAAAGACAGAGAGGTACATAGACAAGACCTACAGGGATATAGTCCTGAAGTTCCACCTCCAATCTGGCAGCATCCCTGTTGCCATGAAGGAGAGAGGTCACATGACAGGAGAGCATCACCCTGGTGTGGCAGGAAGTGATCCTGTAACTAGGACCTGTCCTCCAGGTGATGTAAAACCCTCTCGCACCGAGGAAGTTTGTCCAGGGCCATGTGCGCATGAGGGAAGGGTTAGGACAGCCGTTATAGTTGGTGATTCGATCATTAGGCATGTAGATAGCTGGGTGGCTGGTGGACGTGAGGATCGCCTGGTAACATGCCTGCCTGGTGCTAAGGTAGCAGACCTCACACGCCACCTAGATAAGGTCTTATATAGTGCTGGGGAGGAGTCTGCTGTCTTGGTACATGTCAATACCATTGACATAGGAAAATGTGGTAGGGAGGTTCTGGAGGCTAAATTTAGGCTTTTAAGTAGGAAGTTGAAATCCAGAACTTCCAGGGTAGCGTTCTCCGAAATGCTTCCTGTTCCACGCGCAGGACCCAAAAGGCAGGCAGAGCTCCGGAGTCTCAATGCGTGGATGAGACAATGGTGCAAGGATGAGGGTTTTGGATTTGTTAGGAACTGGGGAACATTCTGGGGAAAGGAGGGGCTCTTCTGAAGAGATGGACTTCACCTTAACCGGGATGGAACCAGGCTGCTGGCATTAACCTTTAAAAAAGAGAGAGAGAGCAGTTTTTAAACTAGATAATAGGGGTTTGGAGCTTGTTGTGCTGTGAAGGCTTGTGTGCATCAGTGATGCCGAGAGCTAAACTATCAGTAGTTTAACTACTGGCAGAGTTTCCCAAGATGGACAGGTCTCAGCTGAGGTGCCAGACCAAGACAAACCACCCATCTGCGCAGCAGCAGAATGGGATAGTGTTGACGGCGGAGGATCACATTTCTGTGACAATGGCAACAACACCAAACACAAACTGCGCGGAAGAAAGGCCCGGCAATCTACTTCTGTATCTTGCCATGAAAACCCAATGGATAGTTACAACAAAACAAATTGTGCTATGGTGCTGGAAGATGAGACCCCCATGTCGGAAGGCACTCAACTAGCTACTGGGGAAGAGCTGAAGACTTTTCAGAGTAAAGCCAGCATTTATGATGTGGTTGGATCAAAGCCCTCAGGAAGTCTGACTGCTGATATAGCTGCGCATGAAATGAGAGGAGCTGTAAAGATGTCTTACACATTGGAACATGGAACGTACGAAGCATGAACCAAGGGAAGTTGGAGGTGGTCAAGAATGAAATGGAATATGTACAATTTGATCTGTTGGGTGTCAGCGAACTGAAATGGACTGGCATCGGGCACTTTGCATCAGATGATCACATGGAAATGCTGGAAATGAAAGACAAAGAAGAAATGGTGTTGCATTTATAATAAAGAAGAAACTTGCAAGAACTGTAATGAAATACAATGCAGTCAGCGAACGCTTAATCTCTATTCATCTACAAGGAATGCCTATCAACACAACTATAATTCAAGTATATGCCCCAACAACAGCTGCAGAAGAGAATGAAATTGAAGAGTTCTATGAACAAGTACAAGCTTAAATTGACAGAACATGCAAACAGGATATCCTGATAGTCATGGGTGACTGGAACGCAAAAGATGGCAACAAAGAAGAAGGCAAAATAGTTGGAAAATATGGACTTGGCAACAGAAATGAAGATGGAGAAAGACTGATAGAATTCTGCAAGACCAATGATCTATTCATCTCAAACACCTTCTTCCAGCAACACAAGCAGCGACTGTAAACATGGACTTCACCCAGTGGATTGTATAAAAATCAAATTGACTACAACTGTGGAAGTCAACGATGGAAAAGCTCTGTAACATCAACAAAGACAAAACCTGGAGCTGACTGTGGTACAGATCATCAACTACTAGTATGCAAACTCAAGCTAAAGTTGAAAAAGAGCAAACCACTCATGAATTTAGCAAAATATGACCTTGAGAATATACCACTGGAATTTAAAGACTGCCTGCAAAATCAATTTGCTGCTTTAGATACAAATGACAGAGCTCAAGAAGAGTTATGGAATGACATCAAGAAGGTTGTGCTGGAAGAAAGTGAGAAGTCTCTACAAAAGGTGAAAAAGCAAAAACGGCCAAAATGGATGACGGAAGAAACTCTGAAAATTGCCCAGAAACGCAGAGAAGCTAAAGCTAGAGGAGAAAGAAAGACAATCACAGAACTCAACAGAGATTTCCAACATGCAGCAAGACAGGACAAGGAAAAGTACTACAACGACGCATGCAAGGAAATAGAAGCAGAAACTAGTAGAGGAAGAACAAGATCGGCTTTCCTAAAGCTACGAGAGTTAAAGAAAAAGTTCCAGCCTCGAATTGGAATGTTACAAGATGCTCAAGGTTCTATGTTGAATGATGCTGAGAAGATCAAGAAAAGGTGGAAGGAATATACAGAGTTTTTATATGATAAAGATCAAGTGGACCAACAGCCATTTCAACCTGTACCTTATGATCGGGAACCATTGGTGATGAAAGAAGAAGTTGAAGCAGCATTGAAAGCCTTATCAAAGAACAAAGCACCAGGCATTGATAGCATTCCCATAGAAGTATTACAGCAATCTGATGCAGCTGTTACTGTACTTACAAGGCTCTGCCAAGAAATATGGAAGACAACATCATTGCCAACTGACTGGAAAAGATCTGTGTTTATATCAATACTAAAGAAAGGTGATACAACTGATTGTGGAAATTATTGTACAGTCGCTCTGATCCCACATGCCAGCAAGATTCTACTGAAGATTATTCAAAAGAGACTACAACAGCGATGGCGAACCTATGGCACGCGTGCCAGCTGTGGCACGCGAAGGCCTTGCAGCTGGCACGTGGGAAGGTCCGCAATTAAGATATGCGGCACGGCGGGAGGTGAGTGTGCTGGTGTCCAGGGCCGGCCTGTCCATTGAGCAAGAATGTTTTTTGCACAAGGCCCCGCGTTTCAGGGGGCCCCGCGCAAAGAACATTCTGCTTTCCTCAAAATTACATTAAAAAAAAAAGCTGGCTCTCTGGCTGCTGCCGCTGTCGCCGCGGCAGAATGCAGTGTCCCGCGGGGCCCCCTCTGCGCCGGCTGAGCCCTCTGCCCGGCTTTCAGATTCACGAAGGGAGAGTGTCTCTCCCTCGCGTCTCTGTTAAGCCCGCAGGGGCTAATGGGAAATTTCCCATCAGCCCCTTTAGACGCGAGGGGTTGATGGGAAATTTCCCATTAGCCCCTGCGGGCTTAACAGAGACGCGAGGGAGAGACACTCTCCCTTCGCGAATCTGAAAGCCGGGCAGAGGGCTCAGCCGGCGCAGAGGGGGCCCCGCGGGACACTGCATTCTGCTGCGGTGGCAGCGGCAGCAGCCAGAGAGCCAGCTTTTTTTTTTGGACTGCTAATGGGCTGGGGCTGGGGCTGGGGCGGGGGGGCTGTTAGGACTGCTAATGGGCTCGGGCTGGGGCTGGGGCTGGGGCGGGGGGGCTGTTAGGACTGCTAATGGGCTGGGGCTGGGGGGGCTGTTAGGACTGCTAATGGGCTGGGGGGGGTGGTGGGTTAGGACCGCTAATGGGCTGGGGGGGTGGGGGGGGGTTAGGACCGCTAATGGGCTGGGGGGGGGATGTTCACAACCACAACATACAACCAATTTTATAGATTCCATGAAAGAAATGGGTTACAACCAAATCATACAGACACCTACACACACAAAAGGTAATGCCCTAGACCTTGTATTCATTCCCACCCCATTTAATAAACACCAACTACAATCCTCACCTCTTATTACGGAAGTGCCATGGTCAGATCACCACTTAATAACCTTCAATTTACTTTCACTATCACTCACCAACACTGAAACTACTCCAACACCTTATAAATCCCGCTTTACACACTTCAACAAAGACACTTTCCTAGACACTGTACTACCCAACCTTATAAATAACACAACGGAAGTCAACACCATAATAGACCAATGGAACTCAACAATAAAAGAAGCAGCAACTCCCACCCAAGTTCCTCAAAAACAATTCACAAAAAAAAAGTCAGAAAAATGGTTTAATAAAGACCTCTCTAACATAAAAAAACAACTAAGAAAACAAGAAAAACGGTGGAGGAAATCTAAAACAAGTGATAATAAAGCCCTATACCTGAGTCTTCTCAACAAATACAAAGACACTATTAACAGATCAAAAAGAGAATACCACACAAAAGTAATAAATAAGGCACTCAACCGACCGAGAGAATTATTTGCAATTATAAAAACACTAACAAGAACCCAAACTCCAGAACCTGATCAATCAACGATAAGCGCACAAACTCTTGCAACTCATCTTGCTAACAAATTAAAAAATAAATCATCTAGCACAATCATAACAATACCTACGGACTTAAAACTAATCAATAAATGGATAACCTTTCAAGACATTGATCAAACACACCTCCTCAATGTCATATCAATGATCAACACCACTACCTCCCCCCTGGATCCATGCCCAGTATCATGGATAAAAAACACCAAAACTGAATTGGCTATACATATACAAAATATAGTAAACCAATCACTATCTCAGGGCATCATGCCAGATGCCCTAAAACTTACATCCTTACGCCCTATAATAAAGAATAATAAACTCAATCCCACAGACCCAAACTCATACAGACCTTTAGCCAGCATACCGTTTATTGCCAAGGTAATAGAAAAAATCATACAGCTTCAACTACAAGATTTTATCGACACGCATGCACCACTTGACTCACACCAATTCGGCTTCCGCCCATCACACGGAGTCGAAACCTTGCTAATAACACTCATGGATGACCTCATCAAAGGCACTGACACATACAACCAAGGTTACATCCTCATATTCATTGATATAGCTGGCGCCTTTGACAATGTCCACCACAACACACTCATTAACAGACTCCTAAGCCTAGGAATAGGAGGAACAATTCTACAATGGTTTATATCATACATCACAAACCGATCGATACGCGTTAAATTAGGCCAAGACACTTCAGAGCCCTTCACACAAGGACAAGGTATTCCCCAGGGCTCGGCACTATCAGCCCTCCTTTTCAACTTATATCTCCAACCCATCACAAATATATTTAAAAAATATAAAGTCAACCACTACATATATGCAGATGATATCATGCTCACTCTACCAATAAACACAAACAATCCCACCTACCAGAACTTACTAGACTGCATCAGTGAAGCAAATACTTGGCTAGAAAATAATAACCTCAGCATCAACCTAAAGAAAACAGAAGCAATGTTCGTAACAAGAAAACCAGATACTACTCTCCCTGAAACTATAACAATTAACAACACAATAATCCCAATCAAAAAAGAAGTAAAATACCTAGGCATCATAATAGATCACAAACTTAGTATGCTCCCTCACATAAAACAAACAGTGAAAACCATATTCTATAAACTTAAGACCATCCAACACCTACGACCAATACTGGACACGCATGACTTCCGATCTGTTATCAGCACACTCATCACTCCACACTTCGACTATTGTAATAGTCTACTTATCGGCCTCCCTCTCACAAATACCAATTTACTCCAACGAGCTCAAAATATCTGTGCTCGAGTAACAGCAAAAGCCCGCCTCACTGACCACATAACTCCCATCCTCGCCGAACTACACTGGCTTCCCATAAATAGTAGAATATCGTACAAAATACTCCTAACCACATTTAAACTTATCAACGACATCTCACCCTCACATCTAACCACTCTAATACATGCTCCAAAAGAACATAGAACCCGCAGACAAAACGCAACCCACTCACTAGACATAAAAAAATCCATTCGAAAAACAAATAAAACCACAAGCTCAAGAGCCTTCTCATATGCAGCCCCCACCCTATGGAATAAACTCCCACTAAGCCTCCGCAAAATAAAAGGTCTCCTGACATTCCGGAAAGAACTAAAAACATATCTGTTTAAAGAACACTTTATAAATCTTAATGAATCCCCCACAACCCCCACACTACACCTTCACAACGAGCCCCCTTAACCACAGATCAAAAAGCCACAAACCCCAACACACTTAGGAATAATGCAACTCTACGTTTAATAATGATTAATGCAACTCTACGTTTAATAATGATTAATGTAAATAGTTACAGCATTACTAGTCAATGCTAATTGTAAAATTGTATAACTATATGTTCCATGTTATTGTTCATTGTTCATGAAAAGTCAATTGTACATAGTTTGAAAGAAAAAACACTGTTCTATGTAAAACCCTGTTCATTAAATGTTAACTGTAAACCGCATTTGATCTTGGGAAAAAGCGGTATAGAAGAAAAGCATAAATAAATAAAAAAAATAAATAAAAATGTTAGGACTGCTAATGGGCTGGGGGGGTAGGACTGGTAATGGGCTGTGGACTGATGGGGGCTGTCTGGAAATGGGGTGATGGGGGGGGTTAGAACTGCTAATGGGCTATGGGGGGCTGTTAGGACTGCTAATGGGCTGGGGGGGGTGGGGGGGGCTGTTAGGACTGCTAATGGGCGGGGGGGCTGTTAGGACTGCTAATGGGCTGGGGGGGGGGGTTAAGAACATAAGAACATAAGATATGCCATACTGGGTCAGACCAAGGTCCATCAAGCCCAGCATTCTGTTTCCAACAGTGGCCAATCTAGGTCATACGTACCTAGCAGTTTCCCCAAGGGACACAGGTTCCACAATGCTTGTACTGGTTCAAGCATTGATATCCTGGGTCCCTTCTTAATAATGGTTTATGGACCTTTCCTCCAGGAACTTGTCCAAACCTTTTTTAAACCCAGCTACACTAACAGCCTTTACTACATCCTCCGACAACAAATTCCAGAGTTTGATTACACGTTGAGTGAAAAAATATTTTCTTTTATTAGTCTTAAATAGTTTACCCTGTAGCTTCATTGCATGTCCCCTAGTCTTTCCATATTCTGATAAGGTAAACAATCGATCTACGTTTACCCGTTCCACTCCGTTCATTAATTTATAGACTTCTATCATATCTCCCCTCAGCCGTCTCTTCTCCAGGCTAAAGAGCCCCAACCTTTTTAGCCTTTCTTCATAGGAGTAGCCTTCCATCCCCTTTACCATTTTGGTGGCTCTTCTCTGAACCTTTTCTAAAATCGCTATATCCTTTTTAAGATACGGTGACCAGAATTGCACACAATATTCAAGGTGCGGTCTCACCATGGAACGATATAGAGGCATTATAATATCTTTTGTTTTATTTTCCATTCCTTTCCTTATCATACCTAGCATTCTATTTGCTCTCTTGGCCGCCGCTGCACACTGGGCCGAGGGTTTTAACAAGGTATCCACAATGACGCCTAAATCTTTTCCTGGGTGGTGGTTCCTAATGTGGAACCTTGCATCATGTAACCATAGTTTGGGTTGTTCTTCCCTAGGTGCATAACCTTGCACTTCTCCACATTAAATTTCATCTGCCATTTTGATGCCCAGTCTTCCAATTTATCAAGATCCTCTTGCAATTTTCCACAATCCTCCTGGGTTTTAACAACTTTAAATAGTTTTGTGTCATCTGCAAATTTGATAACCTCACTTGTTATTCCACTTTCCAGGTCATTTATGAATATGTCAAAAAGCAGCGGACCCAGCACAGATCCCTGGGGTACACCACTATTCACCTTTCTCCATTGGAAAAATTGGCCATTTAGCCCAACTCTCTGCTTTCTATCTTTTAACCAGTTCTTGATCCACAGTAGTTCACTGCCTCCTATCCCATGACTCTTTAGTTTTGCCAAAAGTCTCTGATGAGGGACCTTGTCAAAGGCTTTCTGAAAGTCCAGATACACTATATCAACCGACTCACCTTTGTCCACCTGTTTATTCACACTTTCAAAAAAACATAACAGATTAGTAAGACAAGATCTTCCTTGTCTAAAGCCATGTTGGCTGTCTCTCATTAGGCCATGACTATCTACATGCTGAGCAATTTTATTCTTTATGATGGTTTCTACCATTTTTCCCGGTACTGACATCAGGCTCACCGGTCTGTAGTTTCCCGGATCAGCCCTGGAACCCTTTTTAAAAATTGGTGTTACATTGGCGATCCTCCAATCCTCAGGTATTAGAGATGATTTTAATGATAGTTCACAGATTACTGATAGCAGGTCTGCAATCTCAAATTTCAGTTCTTTCAACACCCTTGGATGTATACCATCCGGCCCAGGTGATTTGCTACTCTTCAGTTTATCTAATAGTTGTAAGACATCTTCCCGATGTATTGATATTTCCTTCAATTCTTCCACACCTTTAAATACCACTTCAGTCATGGGTAACATCCCTACATCTTCCTCAGTAAAGACCGAAGCAAAGAATTCATTCAGTCTCTCCGCTATCGCCTTGTCGCCTCTTAGTGCTCCTTTAACCCCTTTATCATCTAATGGACCAACTGACTCTCTCACAGGTTTTTTGCTACGAATGTACTTGAAAAGGTCTTTATTTCGCGTTTTTGCTTCCGCAGCAAGCTTCTTCTCAAATTCTCTCTTTGCCTGCCTTATCAATGCCTTGCATTTGACTTGCCAGTGCTTGTGCTGTTTCCAGGTTTCATCGTTTGGCTCTTTTTTCCATTTCCTGAAAGATGCTTTTTTGGCAACAACAGCCTCTCTGACCTCACCTTTAAACCATGCTGGCAGTTTTTTGGACTTCCTTCCACTTTTCTTAAAGCGTGGAATACAGCTGGTCTGGGCTTCCAAGATAGTATTTTTCAACAACACCCAAGCTTGATGTACGTCTTTAACCTTTGCAACTGCTCCTTTTAGTTTTTTCTTAACTGTTTTCCTCATTTTATCATAGTCTCCCTTTCGAAAGTTAAAGGGTAGTACTGTGGATTTCCTTACTATCCCTCCTCCACTAATTAAATCAAAGGTGATCATGCTATGATCACTATTGCCAAGTGGCCCCAACACCCTTATCTCTTGCACTACATCTGGTGTTCCACTAAGGACTAGGTCTAATATGGCTTCCCCTCTGGTTGGTTCATGAACCAGCTGCTCCAAGAAGCAGTCATTTATTTCATCTAGGAACTTTATCTCCCTAGCATGTCCTGTTAGGACTGGTAATGGGCTGTGGACTGATGGGGGCTGTCTGGAAATGGGGTGATGGGGTGTTAGAGCTGCTAAGGGGCTATGGGGGGTGGTTAGGACTGATAATGAGCTATGGGGGGGGGGCTAGGACAGGAAATGGGCTGATGGGGAGGGGTTAGGACTTGTGGTGGGCTGATGTGGTTAGGACTGGCAATGGGCTGATGGGGTTAAGACTGGAAGTGGGCTGATGGGGGGGTTAGGACTGGTAATGGGTTATAGGGGGGGGCTTAAACTGAAAATGGGGTGATGGGGGGGTTAGGACTGGAAGTGGGTTGATGGGGGGCTAGGACTGGTAATGGGTTGGGGGGTTGCTATGACTGGAAATAGGCTGAGTGGAAGGGGAGGCTTGAATTGCAAATAGCTGATGGGGAGGGAGCTTGGAATGGAAATGGGCTGTGAGGGAAGGGAGCTAGGACTGAAAATGGGCTGATGGAGCAGCTAGGATAGGACTGGAAATGGGCTGTTGGGGGGAGCTAAGATTGGAAATGGGCTGTGGTGGGGGCTTGAATTGAAATGGACTCATGGAGGGGCTAGAACTGAACGTAGGCTCATGGGGGGGGGCTTGGACTGGAATTGGACTGAGTGGAGGGGAGCTATGATTTGACATGGGCTGATGATGGGGCTAGGAAATGACTAGAAGTGGGCTGATGGGGGGCTAGGATTGGAAATGAGCTGATGAAGGGACTCAGACTGAAAATGGATGGGGGAGCTAGGACTGGAAATGGGTTGATGGTGGGGTAGGACGAGAAATGGGCTGATGCAGGGACTAGAAGGGAATGGATGCTGGGTGAGACTGGAACTAGAAGGGAGCTGATGTTGGGGGAGGATTAGAATGGGATGGGGCTGGGAGAGTAAAATGGAGAGGGGAAAAATATTTTGTGTGGGAGGGATGAAAAATCTACAATTGGCCGGGTATTGGGAGAGTAAGTGGGGATTGAGGATGGAGGGGTAAAATTTGTGTGGATGAAATAGGAATGAGGAAAGAGAAAAAGGAGAAAGATTAGTATGTTAAAGCAGATGTAGAGAGAGAGAGAATGGAAAAAAAACTAGAAGAGAGAAGAAAGAACAAATGGACAGCAGACGATGGACAGTTAGCAGAAAACATGAAGAAACCAGAAGAAAGTGGCTGGAGCAATTGCAACTGAAAAAAAATGCACAAAAGGTAGAAATATCTCTTTATTTTGAATTTATTAACTGGAATATGAAACCTCTGGGAAATGTGCATCATTAACGTCTGTGCTTTGTTTGGTACAAGAGGAAATTAATTTATAGTTTTATTTCTACAGTGTTGTTGTACATTCCAAGTTTGGCTTTTGGGGTTCCCAGTTTAATTATTGCCTTCCTGTTTCTAAATTGAATGAAATCATTAAAACATTATAAATTGCCAATAAATTGAAATGAAAACCAAAGGATTGTGAATCAAATTGATTCTCTGACAATACAAAGATTCCAACCTTTACAAATGATGTTACATAGTTCAGGCAACTTTATAAAGAGTTTTTAGATACTAAAATCTTGTTGTTAAGGTTTAATTGACGTGCTGGCACTTTGAGGAAATTCTTTGGTTTTGTGCGGCAGTTTGGGCACTCGGGCTCAAAAAGGTTAGCCATCACTGGACTACAATCATACCTGGAACAAGAACTACCTGAAGTGCAAGCAGGGATCAGGAAAGGGCGAGGAACGAGAGACATCATTGCGGATGTGAGATGGATCCTTGAAAAGACTAAAGAATACCAAAAGGCTATCTATTTGTGCTTTATCGACTATAGCAAGGCTTTTGACTGTGTAAACCATGAGAAACTCTGGGCCACATTAAGAAGCATGGGTATACCAGAACACCTGATCGTTCTCTTGCACAATCTGTACATTGATCAAGAAGCAACAGTTCGAACGGAACAAGGAGAAACAGAATGGTTTAAAATAAGCAAAGGTGTAAGACAAGGCTGCATACTTTCCCCCTACCTGTTTAATTTATATGCAGAACAAATCATCAGAGAAGCAGGATTGTATGAAGACAACAGAGGTGTGAAGATTGGTGGAAGACTTATCAAGAACCTTCGCTATGCTAATGATACCACATTACTGAAAGTGAAGATGATCTGAAACATTTGCTTCTCACAATCAAAGAACATAGTCTCAAACTGGAAAGGAGAAGAAATTGAAATCGTGAACAACTTTAACCTACTTGGATCAACTATCAATAAAGAAGCAACAAGCAGTCAAGAAATCAGATGACGCATTGCTCTTGGCAGAATGACTATGAAAGACATAGATAAGATTCTCAAGAGCAGAGATGTCTCTCTCCATACAAAGATTCGACTTGTTCAAGCCATGGTATTTTCAATAACATCATATGGATGTGAAAGCTGGACAATGAAAAAGACAGACAGGAAGAAAATTGATGCCTGTGAATTATGGTGCTGGCGGCGAATACTGTGTATACCATGGACTGGCCGAAGAACAAACCAGTCAGTACTAGAGGAGATCAAACCTAAGCTTTCTTTAGAAGCTCAGATGAGAAGACTTTGACTTTCATACTTTGGACACATCATGCGAAGAGAGAGATCATTAGAGAAAGACATCATGCTTGGCAAGATAGCAGGTCAATGCAAAAGAGGAAGGCCAGCAATGAGATGGATCGATACAATAACAGCAGCTACGGGTACCAGTCTGTCAACAATGAGCCGCCTGAATGAAGACCAAACACAATTTAGGATAGCTATCCAGAGGGTCGCCATGAGCTGACTCCGACTCGACGGCACTTAACAACAATAGGGGAAAGCCGACAGTCGCACAAGAGCGCATGGTTCGGAATAATGTATCCTTGAAGGATACTACCAAAAGCAGAGAGGTTCCAAAAAAGAGTAAAGTAGCCCAAATGCCCTTGAGTATGGAGCAGACAGAGCTTAAAGATCCCAAATTCCCCATGCCTACCAATAGCCAAATTAATATGAATAAAATACAGTCTTTAAAATGCTTGTATGGAAATGTTGGAAGTGTAAAAAATAAGATGGGAGAGTTAGAATATATAGCACTAAATGAGAGGTTAGATATGATTGGAATCTCAGAGACATGGTGGAAGGAGGACAACCAGTGGGACATTGTGATACCTGGGTATAAACTATATCGTAATGATAGAGCTGATCAAATTGGTGGAGGGGTTACGCTCAATGTTAGAGAGGGCATTGAGTCAGAAAGGATTAAAGTTTTGCAGGAAACAAAATTTGCTGTAGAATCTCTCTGGATTGAAATTCCATGTAAAAAGGGGAAGGCGATGGCAGTGGGGGTGTACTATTTCCTCCTCCTTTTGAATCTTTGCCTTCTTGACTACTTTGCTAGCTTCTCTAAGTTTTTCCAAATACAGATGCCTGTCTTCCTCTCTCTGTGATCTCTTGTATTTCATGAAGGCCTCCCTCTTTTTCTTCACTTTTTCAGCTACTTCCTTCGAAAACCATAGCGGTCTCCTGTTCCTTTTGCCTTTATTTACCAGTAGAAGAGGATCTACCAGAACAAACACTGAAAGAGTGATGGGAGAGATAAGAAGAGAACCAGGACAGCAAAGAGCCCCTAAAACCAAGACGACAAAGTGTCAAGGAAAAGGAGCTGTAAACAGTATCAAAAACAGCAGAAAGGTTGAGAAGAATGAGAACTGAGTAAAGATTCCTGGACTTAGCCAGGAACTGGAGACTTTGGCAAGAGCTTTTTCAGTAGAATGAAAGGGACAAAACCAGACTGAAGTGGATCTAGGAGGGCTTGAGAGGAGAGAAATTCAAGGCAGCGACAGAGAACTGCATGTTCAAGAAGTTTGGAAATAAAGGGAAGAAAGGAGATGGGTCGCTAATTAGAAGGAAAAGTAAGGTCAAATGAAGGTTTCTTGAGGAGAGGTGTGATCACAGCGTGCTTGAAGGCTGCAGGGAAAGTTGCAGTGAACAGCGAAAGGTTGAGAATATGTGAGATGGAAGGGATGACAGAGGAGGAGATGGAGTTAAGGAAACTGGTAGGGATAGAATCAGAGGAACAAGTAGTGAGTTTAGAAAGGAAAGAAGGAGATTGGTTTCCTCTTTGGATATCTTAGAAAAGGATGAAAGGGTGATAAAGGTTGAGGAGAAAAGTTGGTATTGAAGAGGGGGAAGAGAGGGTGAAGAAGATTTAGTGGGGAATTGGAGTGTAATCTTATGGATTTTGTCGGCTAGGGTTTGGGCAGAAAGAGAAGGAGGGATTGGAGGCGGAGGTGCCTTAAGAAGAGAATTGACAGTTGAAAAGAGACGGCGGGGGTCGGAGTCAAGAGAGTTAGTCAGATGGAAAAAATAGTTTTGCTTGGCGAGTGCAGTGGCAGACTGGAAGGAAGGAAGCATGAATTTGAAGTGAAGAAAGTCAGAAAGGGAGTGGAATTTGAGCCGAATGCGCTCAGCTGAGCGGGCACAGGAGCATAGCTAGCGGGTAGTTGAAGACAGCCAGGGCTGAGGTGAAGTGTGCCTCACAGGATGTGGTATGGGCGGAGCAAGAGAATCCAGAGCAGAGGAGAGAGCAGTATTATTGGAAATTATAGCCTCATTGACAGATTTAGAATTCAACGTAGAAGAAAGAGGTGATGAGACCAGTAGTGTAATGGATCGATAGCAGAACTCTGCTCAAAACAGGCACAAGTCAAGCTAAGATTCTCAACCAGTCAAATCACTGACAGGGGGAGCACAGCCCACCCTTCTCCAGGTGGGAAACTTCTTCAGCTCCACAGGGAAAGTGCCTTGTAGAATGGCTGCCCAGAAGCTATCCAAAATCCAAGCACTAAGCTGCACCAGTCCAGCAACCACCATCTGCTGAAGATAGAGGTACCCTTAGCTGCTCATTGGAAGCTTCTGGGTTTCTCTTTCTCCATCAACTACTGACCGGGGGCTACAACCCACTAGTCTGGACTGATCTAGCAGGATGACCTTGAATAATATAAGTTTATAATAAAATTAGATTAAATAACTCTGACAATTTCTTGTTTCAACACTCTGATTTAGACAATCTTCCCCCACTCCTTCCCTGATCTGTCAGATATACCATACTCCAACCTCTGCTTGTTTCATACATTCCTGTGCTGGTTTTCAGAGCATCTCCTCCTACAATACCATTCCAATGCTCACTTCATACATTTCAGCTTCATGCTCACCTTCTTCCACTTTGCTATTGCGCTCATCAAGGAAGTCTACTATATTCAACTAACAAATGCCCTCCCACACCACCTGAGAGCCACCATGGATATTACAGACTTCTGAAAATCCTTGAAAACCCATCTATTTACCGAACATTTCAAGACCTTACAAGTTAACTAATTGCTAGGACTATGACAACTTTCAGACAATTGCCAAATCACCAAGCATCTGTAAGAGTTCATACACTTATGTAAATAGTTAACAGTAGTGATTACATTAATAATTTAAGTGCTATTGTAAATAGTTCTGAAAATTCTATGTAAACAAAGTTATGTTCTTTGTAAACCGCTTTGAGAATTTGAAAGGCGGTATATAAAAAAATGTTAAACAGCCTTGCCTCCAGCCACCACTGATTCTTCACTTTTCTGCATTTTTCATCAGGCCCCTCTATTTCTTTACCCTAGTCCCTGCCACCTTTTCTTCCTTTTCTGAAATTTCCGAGGTAGAAACTGACCATCTTCTCTTTTTCTCCAACCTCGCTATTTGTCCTTCTGGTGCTATTCCCATCCAGCTCCTTAGTTGTGTCTCACTTTCCACTGCCTTCATACATACTATGATCACTCCTGGAATCATTCAGTAGACTCCACCTACCGTTCAAACTGTCATCCCATTTCCCTTCCTCTTCTTACATATAAACTATTTGAACATGCTGTTCAGCTCCCCTGCATTGACTTTCTTGCATCTTAAAAATTGTGAATTCACTCCAAGCTGGCTTCTGCCCTCTACTTCCCATAGGAACAGACCATGCCAAAGTCTTTAGAGTCCTCTTCATAACCAAGGGCCTTTACTAAATCTGCATCCTCCCCGATCTCTCTGCTGCCTTTGACTCCATTGATTACCATCTATTCCTTAAAACACTGTCCTCACTTGGATTTTGTACCTCCATTCTATCTTTATTCTCCTACTTTTCCCATCACGCTTTTCATATGTCCTTTGATAGACCTTTCTCCACTATTATCCCATTATCAATCAATGTACATTGGAACTGTCTTGAGCTCTAGCCTCTCGCTACACTCGTATTATATTAATGCTCAAATCACATTCCATGGCATTCATCAATCTTTATGTTGATGAGAGCAAAATCTCTCTCTCTGCATCAGAATTTTCACACAGAATCTAGTTCCTAATTATGTTTATGTTTATTATTTGATAAAAACCGCCTTTCTACAGAACCAAGGCGGTGTACAATAAAATAAAATCCATTAAAAGATGGCTGGAAGCCGATAAAAAAGGAAAGGAAATGTACAATATATTATAGGACAGATGAATGACAGAGAGAACAGACAAACGAAACACAAAAGTGAAGGAGGCCTAAGAGAACACAAAAGGAAAGGGAAGGTAGGAGTCATACAAAAGGAGAGGGGACATCAAAGGCCAAAGAAAACAGATGGGTTTTTAGGTCCTGCTTGAAGGTAGAGTGTTGGGGTTCTAAACGGAGGGAGGAGGGAAGGGCATTCCAAAGGGCAGGTCCAGCAAAAAAGAAAGCAGTAGAGCGGGTGGACTGAAGGTGAGCACGGGAGGGGGAAGGGAGGGTAAGACGATTAAGATGAAATGAACGGGGAGTATGTCTGGGGGAGTGAAAAAAGAGGAGATCCGTGAGATATTGTGGAGTGCTATCATGGAAAGCTTTGTGAACCAAGGTCAGTAATTTGAACATAGCACGGAAGGGAACTGGCAACCAATGGAGGTGAAATAACAGAGGAGTTATATGGTCTCGGAGGGAAGAGTGAGTGACAAGGCGTGCAGCAGTGTTTTGAATACGTTGGAGACGGGAAAGTTGCTTCTTAGGAAGACCAATGAAAAGGGAATTGGCGAAATCAACGCGGGATAAAACCAGAGAAAGTACTAGAGTGACAAGAGCCGAAGGGGAAAGAAAGGGACGAACAGAGCGAACCTGTCGCAGAAAGAAAAAAGAGGTTTTAGCAACCTGAGAGATATGAGAGTGGAAGGATAAGTTGGAATCAAAGTGCACCCCCAAGTAGCGAAAAGTGGAGACCAGAGGTACAGGAGTGCCAGAGAAAGAGGGGGCTAGTGATGGAGGGGACTACCATATGAGAACCAAATAGCCACAGTCTTGGTGAGATTCAAGTGGAGACAATTGAGCGTCAGCCAATCAGCCACAGCTGCAAGGCAAGAGTTTTTATTTAACTTATTTTTATTTATTTAACTATTTCTTTTATACCGCCCCTTCCAGAGATCAAGGGCGGTTTACATATAACAAGTTAACAGTCATGTACACAGTTTGTATACATTTTACATAGAACATAGAACAATAGAAAGAGTTAAGGGGCGCGAGATCCGGACATAAAGGAGAAGTGTGATAGAGTAAAAGAATATCATCAGCAGCCTGCTTATCTGTCCTGGATGTTTCAACACCAGTCTAAACTTAACATGCCATGAGAGAACTTGTCATTTTTATTTCCCAAAACTCACTTCCCTCTGCCTCCCTTCTTCTGTCTCTGTAATGAACACTGTTACTGCCGGCCTTTTCAGCCTCTAAGTTTGGAATTATCTCAGCGTCTCTTTCTTTTCATGTTTGCGCAATCCAAAATGCTGCTTAAACAAGTCCATTTCTTTTTCTGTAACATCACCAAAATCTGTCCCTTCCATTTACTGCACCCTTCTCCTCGGAGAACTCCTACTGAACCATCTGTCCCTACTACAGCCTATTCAAAATTCAGATGCACAACTTATCTTTAATTGATGTTGTTGCCACTATGTAATCCCACGTCTCCAGGTCAGTATATTGGCTTCCTATGCTCTTCCACATATTGTTCAAGTTTCTCTCCTACTTGCCCACTGTGTAGTTTATTGCCACTCTTTGCTTATCTCCCTCTGGGTCCCTCTATTTAGCAAGCTGCTTTTATCTATCTTTTTCTCCTTCATTGACACCTCCTGATATTGTAGTTTCTCTGCAGCCACAATCGCGCTTAAAATCCTACTGTTGCTGGACCAGCCAATGGGTGTCAGTGGAGGAGAAGAAGGTGCTTCCTGCCTGGCCACCCTGTTTCGTGGATGCTCAAGTCTTTGCTAATTTTAAATTGGTTATCATTAAAGAAGATGAGAAAGCAAAGTGGGAGAAGATAGAAGGAGACCAGGAGAAAGAGAGAGCACAAAGAATAAGAGAATAGAAAAGATTTCAAAAGGTGGAAGACGCTAACTACATTATAATGGAAACCTACTGTCTGCCATACATATCTACATGGCTGATAATGTAATTGGTATTTCTTATATCATCTTTCGATAAAAACAAAGTGATTTACAGTGCACTAAAAACAAGGAACTAAAAAAGAACTCCATCACTTATTAAAAGGAGAAAGAAAAATTAGCAGTAGTTTCAGATGAGGTAACTGCAGCTTCATAAGAACATAAGAACATAAGATATGCCATACTGGGTCAGACCAAGGTCCATCAAGCCCAGTATTCTGTTTCCAACAGTGGCCAATCTAGGTCATATGTACCTAGCAGTTTCCCCAAGGGACACAGCTTCCCAGCCCCACTGCTCATGTGGTCTCAAAAGCTCACATGAAGAAAGAGGTTTTGAGAACAGCCTTAAAATTTGTATAAGATAGCTCTAAGCCTAGTTGAGGGGATACACTATTCCAGAGGATTGGGGCCTTAAAGAGAATTGCCTAGAAGATTTGAGTTTGGCTTTGGAAAGGGGAAGAATGTGTAAGCAGTTTTAATGGGCTGAACTAGGTATATAGAGTAATAAGTGAAGATAGATAGGGGTGCCAGAGTGAAGCGCTTTGTGGGTCAGTGTTAGAATCTTGAAAAGAATCCGAGAAGAGGCAAGGAACCAATGGCATCGTATCAGGAGAGGGATAATGCAATCAAATTTGTGGGCTCGGGATAGGCGTCTAATGGCTGTGTTTTGTACAGCTTGTAGACACTTTAGATTAGATGCACAAAGGCTGCATAGATGGTGTTACAGTAATCAAGAGGAGAAATAACAAAGGCCAGAATGATGGTTTGGGCTGTAATATCCAAGAAAGGGCTTATGGAAAAGAATTGACGTAGAGCAAAAAAGGAACTTTTGACCGCAGCTTTAACTTGGTTAATAAAGTTTAGATGAGTGTCGAGCAGAACGCCTAAACATGTACATGTGGGAGTAAGTGAAATAGGAGAGCCATCAAGTAGTGGTAGAGAGGGATCCCCCCTGTCAGTCATGTGATAGTGGTTTTGTTAGCTCTCAGCTTGAGACAGTTGTCATGTAACTAGGCAGCAACGTTTTCCAGGCAGTAATTGATGCAGGTTAGGTCTGGGAATCAGTAGTCGGTATATGCTATTACTAGGATATCATCCGCATGGTAATATGTGCTAACTCTCTTGAATCAGGGTTGCTAAAGGGCTAAGCCAAATGTTGAAAAGAGGGGCAAAAAATGATCCCTGTGGGACACCACATGCTAGGGGCAAACTTGGTTTGGAAGGAAGGATCAGTTGATACCTGGGATGAATGGCCTATTAGGAATGATGTAACCTGAGAAAGAACATGATCATGTAAGCATATGTTGTGGAGACAGGAAAGAAGAATATTGTGGTCAGACAGATTGGATGCAGCAGATAGAGTGAGGGATACAATACAGACAGTTTTTCCGTGGTCCAAGAAATTGTGTATCTCACTGAGGAGGGATGTGACCAGGACAAAAACCAGACTGGCGCTGGGTTACTGTATGAGTTTGTTCAATGTGATTGGAGAGCTGAAAGACCAGATATTCTGTGAGTTTTGATATATAGGGGAGGCAGCTATGGCACAAGGAGATGAGGCCCCCTAGGCAAACCTCATCCCTCGTGCCCCCTGCGGCGCCCATTGTCGCCACAGCTGTTGCCCCAATCCGGGGCCTGCAGTGGTAGCAGTGACCACAAACAGCCCCAAGGTGCTTACCTTACAGCTTTGGTGCTCTGAGGCTGTTTGCTTCCACCTCCTCCAATACCCGATGCGGATTTCCTGTGTGCAAACAGAAGTAGACATTGGGCAGTCGGTCCCATGGCATCGAAGCTTTAAAGTAAGCACTGCAGGACTCTTTGCAGTCATTGCCACCACTGCAGCAATAAGTACCCTAAAGGGCCAGCACTCTAGGCAACTGTATAGATTTCCTAATGGTAGCACCAGCCCTGAGGACAGGTTAGAAATGGGGCAGTTGTTGACTAGATTTGATGGATCCAGATTTGATTTTTTTCAGAATCAGACAATTGGAGCTCTTTTCCAAGACTTAAGATCAGTGCAAAGGAAAGACTATGGTCAATTATAGTAAAAGTGATGGGAAGAAGACTGAGGAACTGTTCCCTGATCTGGAATGATGGGATTGGGTCCAAGGGACAGGTTGTCTTCTGGGTGGATGTGACAGTTTGGGCAGAGAAAACCTGGTGGCTAAACTGAACATTGACCAGGTGTGGATTGGAATAGAAGAAAGTTTGTTATCTAATAGGCCGATGCAGTTGCACACTATCAGCTTTTTACGCCTATTTGCAGCGCACTGGTTTACTTTTAGTTGGGTAGGTGGTGGGAGATCAGGTCCACTGTGCCACCAGAGATTTGCTTTCTGTTGGGGGCACCAGCCCCCTGACAGTATTTTGATGGCATTGGGGCTTTCTGGAAATGCCTGGGTCATCTTTGACATTTCCCCTCAGATGATCCAGACCTCTTGGAAAGCACCTGATGCCATTAAAATACTGTCGGGGACACACGCTAGTTGCTTAACCCACCTCAAGACCAGGTGTAACGATATTGTCACTAAGGCTGGTTGTAAAATCTTCTATTGATTTCTCTGCATGAGGTGCAGGCAATATTTCATGCCATTTTATTATGTGTAGCTCATTTGCCTCTAATTTAAATAAATGTAAATACTCTTGGCGTTAATTGTGCGCAAGCTTTTCCTTTGCTGTTTACGCATACATCCGTCTCTTTTCTGTATTTGGTGGTGTCAGCAATTTTGCTTAAAAGTGGCATTATCTGTGCTTAAAGGCTGCGCTCGTTTTCTGCATCAGCCCGTATGTCTGAGAAGTTTTTGGTGCTGTTGGGGGAAAGACATGACATATGGTTAGCATTTTGTTGTGGAAGTAGTTGGCTAGTGTATCTGGGAAAGGTTCTGACCAGGAAATGGATGAGAAAATGGTTTTGGGTTTTTTTTAGTGAGGAGTGTTGAGAGACTACCAAATAAACATTTTTCTGGGCAGTTTGATGTCCTGGTTATCAAGATGGTCTAACTTTCTCTTTTTGTTTGGGTAATCTTTGAATGAGAAAAGAAGTGGTATTCTTTAAATGATAGCGAAGCTTCAGGTGATTTACGTTCCCTCCACTGTTTCTCAGCTTCCTAGTCTGACGCTTTAATTTGTGAAGGCCGCATGGTACCAAAGATGGGATTGTCTAAACCGGTGTTCATGAGACCTGGCAAGAGTGAGTGAAGTAAGAGCAGCAGCCAGGTCGGAGTACCAAGAATTGGCTTGATCTGAAACGAGAAGTGAATCCAGGTCAGATAGGAAAAGGTGTGAGAAATCTTCTTATAAGGGGAAATGGAATTATCATTGGCTGGGCAAAGTGTAGTAATGTTAATACTGTAGTAATGGACAAGACAAAAATGATAAGGAAATGGCCAGTCTCCTACCCCCTTCCTCCACCACCACTAGCTAATCTTTGGCTAGTTTAACAAATCTTATCTACCTGAGGATTACTGTGATATTATTCATCTTGGAATCTCAGGTAGATTTTATCGGACTGCAGACTTTTAAAAATATGACTGATAATGGGTGGCCATAGATGAGAACAAGCTATTCCTTTTCTAGTCAGATTACACTGGCTATCAATAAAGCACAAATTCTACTTAAACTATTAATTTTTGTTATCAAACTTCTTTATTGTCTGGCATCAGTCTATGTGGCGTAAACGTTAGAACTAAAGGAGGGGAGGGCCTAAGATGGCACCACTTTAGGACGCATATGTGCTGAGCCCCTGTCTTCCAATAGTCAGTAGTTACCTTAAATTGCTGCTGCTTTGTTTTCTCAATGTGGAAGAGGAAAGTTAAAAATCTGCCCCCGCCCCCCCCGTCTTCGAGGAAGATTATTAGGTCACCGGGGTATTGAAGGAGCAATCTCCGAGTGGGCTGGAGGTGATGCTATAGTCAGGCAGCAGATCTCATACACCACAGCCAACATAGTGTCTGGAGACTGAGGCTGAAACTGGAAACCCACCCTTCTTGGCATGGGTGGTGTCAGGTGAAGGAGCCCAAGGAGAGCAGCGGAGGGGAAAAGTAGAGAAGCTACCGCCTTTGGCTGATACTACCATAGAGAAGATGGGAATAGCAACTGAGGCGAGATAATTTGCAGTGGGCCAGGTTGGATGGAACAGGGCTCTTCTAGAAATAAGAAGGCTACCCTTGAGGGTATCTGGGAAGGTTTGGTTTGAATTGAAACTACACTGTGGGACTCTAATTTCTACCTCAGAATTTAATAAGCAAATAGTAGCTAAATTTAGAGACTGTGAAAATAGGATGGAGGGTCTGGAACAGAGCTTTTTGAAAATGGAAAAGCAATTCTCTACTTTTTCGGGAATTAATACAGCCTTTATTAAAGACATGTTCGTGTTACATCAAAAATCAGAAGCCATGGAAAATAGAGGTAAGAATAAGATTCTAGGGCTTTTGAACTTCCCTAAACCAAGACTTCTGGCAACTGTTGAACCATGGATTATGTTTTTGAGGGATGCACTGAAAATGAGTACGCCAGAAGAAATAGGGGTCTCCAAACGTTTATGTTCCATCTGGAAGGTCTGAAAGTAATGAAGATGGGGTATGGACACATTGGTATCGGTGGATAGCCTGGATATTTCAGCCTTCTTAGAGTCTTCTAATGATGATATTCCAACTCATGGTACAGCTGTGTTCTGAGATGAATAAATATATTGGAGGCATATTCAAAGTGGTTCAGCCCATTAGCAGATCTGCTAAGTGGATAAACCATGGTGATCCCAAAAATCAGCAGTACTATCTGAGTAGTGCCATTGAATATCACCACAAATGACAGAAAGGACACCCTGTTAAAATTGGGGTGGTTTGTGAGCAGATTGGGACTGGTCCTGGTTGCTCTCCAGTCAGCAGTTATATTAAGCTGCTAAATGGATAAAGTTGAGACAGGCCATTGGCTGTCTTAACTTTAACCAGTTCTCGCTATCTGGTTGGCGGCTGAATATTGCTGATGATGGGATAGAGACTGCGCTGTCTGACGAAACTGGATATTCAGTGCTGGATGATCAAATAAAGGCAGAAAACACAGCTTTCAAAAATTTCAGAAGATCACAAAAAGAGGAACACAGAAAAGACTTCAGGATAAAGCTAAAAGAGACAGAGAAATAAGGATAGCAAAGGCAAAAGAAAAGATGGCTAAAGATGTGAAGCGTGGAGCCAAAACCTTTTTCAGGTATATTTGGGAGAAAAGGAATTGCAAGAATCAAAAGTGGACAACTTTGTGGGAAGTGACATTGAAAAAGTGAAAATGCTAAACAAATACTTAGTTTCTGTATTCACAAAAGAAAATACTGGAGAAGGACCATGTATTATTGACAAATATACTGTACAAATGGGAATGGAGTAGATACCACACCATTCACAGAAGATGATGTTTTTGAACAGTTTGCAAAACTGAAAGTGAACAAGGCCATGGGACTGGGTGGGATACCTCCCAGGATACTGAAACAGCTCAGAGAGTTTCAGGCAGGGCCTTTAAAGGATGTTTTTAATAGTTCCTTGGAGACAAGAGAGGTTCTGCAAAACTGGAGCAGGGCTAATGTGGTACCTCTTCACAAAAGTGGTAATAGAGAAGAGGTGACAAACTATAAGCCGGTAAGCCTTACCTTTGTGGTGGGCAAAGTAATGGAGGCACTCCTGAAAGAAAGAATAGTGGACTTTCTAGAAACAAATGGGTTGCATGATCCAAGGTAACATGGTTTTACCAAAAGACAATCATGCCAAACAAATTTGAGTTTTTTGACTTGGTGACCACAGAACTAGATCAAGGGCATGTGACGGATGTGATCTACCTAGATTAGAACAAGGCCTTTGATACTATTCCTCATAGGAGGCTTATCAATAAACTGAACAGCTTGTGGATAGGTCCCAAGGTGGTGAACTGGATCAGAAATTGGTTGACTGACAGATGACAGAAGGTGGTGGTAAATGGAACTCACTCAGAACAAAGGAAGGTACTGTCGCCAACCTCCCCCTGGTGGCCAGTGGCTGAACGGGGAGGTTGGGCATATAGTTAAATTTGGAGAGGAGGGTTGTTTAAGGCCAGGTGCAGCCTGGTCTATGTAGTCCTGCTCCTGGTGCAAATAAGTTATGTAAGCCAAATGGAGGGAGAATAAGGCTTTTATTTCCCTTTTCACAAAAAGATTCGTTGGGCTACAAAAATTAAAGAAAGTCCTTCTTTTCAGGCATAAACCAAACTCAAGGTACAAAGCAAACTCTTATAATCTTCACAGCTGTGGAAAGGAATTTAACCAAGGATTCTTTCAACATTGGAGTAAATTACATGTCTGAACATTCTTCTTTCATTCAGCACAAATATGAAAACTTCTTAAGGTAATATCTGTAAGGCTCACAGTTCCGGCAGTGATTCCAAACTACCCACAACACACATGGAACAATCCATCAATTCCTCCTGAGATGAGGGAATAGGGTCTATATGCTCCACTTGCATCGGTTCTAAATCACTATTATGTTCTTCTGAGCTGGGGCCTTCTCTGGCTGTTATCATTGGCCAGTCCGTATTTCTGTTCCCTTGTTTTCCATACAGTTGTTCTAAGGTTCTTAAATGAGCATGGCCTGTTTTATAGCCTCTATATCTTGGCTGGTGAAACTCTGGCCTGCTTTCTCTTCCTTTAAACTGGGCATTTGTTTTATAAGGGCTTCTAGCAGCTGAGCCTTTCTTCATGAATAAAGAATCATCATACCTTGGTTTCCTGTA
Source organism: Ichthyophis bannanicus (assembly GCA_033557465.1). Taxonomy (NCBI): domain Eukaryota; kingdom Metazoa; phylum Chordata; class Amphibia; order Gymnophiona; family Ichthyophiidae; genus Ichthyophis; species Ichthyophis bannanicus. Next base: position 1,769,925,054 of record CM066031.1, read on the forward strand.
ATAGGCATAGCTGGAAGTGTCCTCCTCAGGTATTTCCCTTAGGACCCAGTCTCTCTGGCAATCTTTCTCTTGAAAGCTTCTGGTACCTTTCAATCTGGTCTCCGGGTTTTCTGGCAAGCATAGGCCTCTCTCCAAGCCTGGCTTCCTGCTTCTTAGCTCTTTACCTCTGGAGTTTCTGGCTACCATGACATCCACAGGACAGACTCTCCTCCATCTGTCTTTCTCCCTGGGACCTTCTGGTTCTCTTCCAGTTCCTGCAGCCGTGCCACTAGTCCTAGTTCCACTGTTCCGTTTCTCATCAGTGCTCTGCTCTCCGGTGCTGCACTGCTCTCCGGTGCTGCTCTGTTCTCCGATGCTGCTCTGCCTTCTGTCTCCAGCCTCTCGCTTATAAAGGTCTTCTGCCTTTGAGCTTCCCGGGCTAGTTCTCAGGTGCTGCTGATTAGCTAGGTGTGTCCACTCAGCCTCTGTAAGTGCACGCCTGCTCCCTCTAGCTGTTTTGCTAGGCAATTGCATTCTCTGCACCTCATTTGTTTTGGGACAGACAGCTTCTTTTCCTATGTCCTCACTTTTATTAGCTCCCGCTCTGACATATCCCCCTTCTTAAAATATTACGGGCTGAGTTATCATTTTCCCTACAGCACGTAATTCGCGACATGGCATCAGCATTATAATGCAGCTTCCCTGCTCTATGCTCTACCTTATAGTCATATGGTTGCAACGCCATATAGTTAGACCCTTTTCCTGATGACGCCATGAGAGCCAATCTTTCATGCCAATGTGAGAGGACATTTATGTGATAGACTTGGTTATGTCCCTTTTTGTCCTGTATCAGATACGAGGCTGGACCAAGTGGTTTGACCACCGTATATGGTCCACTCCATTGGGCTTCGAATTTTGGGGTAAGTCCGGACACTAAGACTACCACTTTCTTGCCTACACTTAGTTGCCTAGGCTTTGTATCTCTGTCATAATATCTCTTTTGCTTTTGTTGGCTATCTTTCAGCTTTTCTTCTGCGAGACGAGAAGTCCGCTTTAGACAACTCCTCAAGTTTTTCAAAAATTGGGGTACTCCCACTTCAGTTTCTACTGGTTCAATCCATTGTTCATGCAGGATCTCTAGCACTTCCCTAGGTGATCGTCCGTACATGAGTTCGTCACCGACCCGTGGTTTGGGACAGGCTTTGCAGTCATCTAACCGAGGGCCCAGATCTTCATCCGGCTGGTCTTTACCCACCGCTACAAAACCTTCCATATCGCTTCGTCCTGTCGAGCCAAAACCTCCGGTTCCCCGGCTCGTGGGAGTCACCATAGCCACCTCTTCCAGGATTGGGAATCCAACTCGTTCGCATATCAACTGTGCAATGCGATCCCCTATTTTGACATTAAAGTCCGCCTCTGCAAAATTGAATAAAAGGACCTTAAGGGAGCCCCTGTAGTCTGGATCTACTACTCCAGCCCCTACATCGATGAAATGTTTGTAAGCCAGGCCAGACCGAGGCGCAATGCGACCATAGCACCCTTGTGGTAACTCTATTTGTATGCCTGGGTCAATTAAGGCTCGGCCCTGCTTGGGTACCACTTGATTTTCGGCACTATATGTCATAGCCCGCAGCCTGGGCGGATGCTCGTTGGGGACTACGAGCTTGCCTAGAAGTTTTACAGAATTTTAATACAAATTTCTTCAGGGGCTCTTCCTGTATTTTCTGCTCAGGCTTTTTAGTCTTCCCCAAGAGGGGACTGGGAACTGCCATTATCTTATAGGGAGTGCATGTGGACACAAAAACTTCCTGGGGAGATAAACCTTTTTCTAAACCTCTTTTAAATTGAGGCCAGTCTCTGCCTAGCACTAGCTCTTGGGGTAGTTTGAGTACAACTGCAACCAACATTTCTCTTTCAATACCAAAGCCTTTCACAATCAGCTTAAACACCGGATAATATGTTGCAGCCCCATGAATACACTTTATCTTTACCCTCCCTTCTGGCCGATCTGGTGCAGATTCACCTTGCTCCTTGATCAAAGACCATAGTTTTTGGGAGATGATGGTTTGATCCGCGCCAGAGTCCAGGAGAGCCTTGGCATCAATGCCTTGTACCGTTACATCCAATACAAATCCCTCCCGTAATGCTTTCATGTTCTCACCAATGAGAGCAGTATGGGTCTGACATTCGCTCTTTATGTGGCCCGTTTTCCCACATGAAAAACATCTTTTAGAGCGGTCCCTCAACACAGAACTAACATTTGTCATTCCTTGAGTTTTATAGCGTGAGAGACTTTCTGATGTTTGCTTTATCGCACCAGCTGCCATCTTTGGGCTTTCCCCACTTTGCTGGGTGGCCAATTCCGCCTCCAAATAACGCTCGGTTAGCGTAATGGCTTCTGCAGTGGTGTGACAGTTCTGCAAAATGAGGAAGCTCTGCACGCTTTTAGGTATTGCAGACATATATTGTTCTAGCACTATCATATCCATTAACGTGTCTACAGTTTTTTCCTCCAGTTTTAACCATTTCGCTGCTAAGCTCCTTAGCCTATGGCCTAGAGCCTTAGGTGTCTCGCCTATCTTAAGGTGAGCGGCTCATAGCATACGATTATACACAAGTGGTTTGAGGCCCAGGCGATCCCTGATGGCCTTGGTTACCTCATGGTAATCCTTTACTAAAGTAGGAGGCATTGCCCTGTAAGCTGACAGCGCCTCCCCTGTAAGAGAAGCTGCCAGGCGAATTGCCCATTGTTCCTTCGGCCAAGCCGCCGAATGTGCAGTCCTATCAAAAGAATCAAGGAAGTCATCAATATCATCTATAGCACTTAACTTCCCTACAGTTAAAGCGTCAACAGACCATTGTCCAGCTGAACAGCTACCCAGTCCAGGATTCTGTCCCTGATGACTTGCGGCTGTTTCCTGTGACTTCTGCCGATGAGTTACCCATGCCTCCATCATCTGTAAGATGGGCTTCTGCTGCTCGTGCATGGCCAGTACTGCCTGCTGCTGAGTTTGGCAAGCCAGGTTCTCTTTGCTTGTCGAATTGGAGGGCCATCCATGCACATAGCTCTTTCTGATCCATAGCGATAATATGCCTAAAAAAAAAAATCTGAGAGAAAACCAAGTGCGGCCTGATAACCAAAAAAATCAGTTCACTCTCTCCCCTTTTTTTTTTTTCAAATCTTACACTCACATCCAGCACAGGTCATGCTCATCTACATTTTACCTGATGCTGGGGTTGAGTCAACTTTTGGAAAAAGACACTGCTGCTCCTCCTTGTAGCACTCTGCCACCACTGCCAGCAACACCACGACTTTCCCCTTCCGGGTTTTCCTTCCACTCCGGGTTTTCCTTCCACTCCGGGTTTTTCTTCCACTCCGGGTTTTCCTTTTCCACTCCAGGGTTTTTATTTTTTTTAACCTTGGTGGTGGTTTCTTTCTTTTCTCTTTTTGTAGTTCTTAGGCCCAAAATCCGAACAACTACGCCATTTATGTCGCCAACCTCCCCCTGGTGGCCGGTGGCTGAACGGGGAGGTTGGGCATATAGTTAAATTTAGGAGAGGAGGGTTGTTTAAGGCCAGGTGCAGCCTGGTCTATGTAGTCCTGCTCCTGGTGCAAATAAGTTATGTAAGCCAAATGGAGGGAGAATAAGGCTTTTATTTCCCTTTTCACAAAAAGATTCGTTGGGCTACAAAAATTAAAGAAAGTCCTTCTTTTCAGGCATAAACCAAACTCAAGGTACAAAGCAAACTGTTATAATCTTCACAGCTGTGGAAAGGAATTCAACCAAGGATTCTTTCAACATTGGAGTAAATTACATGTCTGAACATTCTTCTTTCATTCAGCACAAATATGAAAACTTCTTAAGGGTAATATCTGTAAGGCTCACAGTTCTGGCAGTGATTCCAAACTACCCACAACACACATGGAACAATCCATCAATTCCTCCTGAGATGAGGGAATAGGGTCTATATGCTCCACTTGCATCGGTTCTAAATCACTATTATGTTCTTCTGAGCTGGGGCCTTCTCTGGCTGTTATCATTGGCCAGTCCGTATTTCTGTTCCCTTGTTTTCCATACAGTTGTTCTAAGGTTCTTAAATGAGCATGGCCTGTTTTATAGCCTCTATATCTTGGCTGGTGAAACTCTGGCCTGCTTTCTCTTCCTTTAAACTGGGCATTTGTTTTATAAGGGCTTCTAGCAGCTGAGCCTTTCTTCATGAATAAAGAATCATCATACCTTGGTTTCCTGTAATAGGCATAGCTGGAAGTGTCCTCCTCAGGTATTTCCCTTAGGACCCAGTCTCTCTGGCAATCTTTCTCTTGAAAGCTTCTGGTACCTTTCAATCTGGTCTCCGGGTTTTCTGGCAAGTGTAGGCCTCTCTCCAAGCTTGGCTTCCTGCTTCTTAGCTCTTTACCTCTGGAGTTTCTGGCTACCATGACATCCACAGGACTGACTCTCCTCCGTCTGTCTTTCTCCCTGGGACCTTCTGGTTCTCTTCCAGTTCCTGCAGCTGTGCCACTAGTCCTGGTTCCACTGTTCCGTTTCTCAGCAGTGCTCTCCTTTCCGCTGCTGCTCAGCTCTCCGGTGCGGCACTGCTGTCCGGTGCTGCTCTGCTCTCCGGTGCTGCTTCGCCCTCTGATGCCGTTCTGTTCTCCGATGCTGCTCTGCCTTCTGTCTCCAGCCTCTCGCTTATAAAGGTCTTCTGCCTTTGAGCTTCCCGGGCTAGTTCTCAGGTGCTGCTGATTAGCTAGGTGTGTCCACTCAGCCTCTGTAAGTGCACGCCTGCTCCCTCTAGCTGTTTTGCTAGGCAATTGCATTCTCTGCACCTCATTTGTTTTGGGACAGACAGCTTCTTTTCCTATGTCCTCACTTTTATTAGCTCCCGCTCTATTACAGTACATAGTGGTGTGCCTCAGGGATCGGTCCTGGGACTGATACTGTTCAATATATTTGTGAGTGATGTTACATAAGGACTGAATGGAAAAGTCTGCTTTCTTGCAGATGACACAAAAATCTGCAACAGAATGGACATCTCTGAGGGAGTGGACAACATAAAGAAAGATCTACAAACACTGGAAGAATGGTATAATGCGGTGCAGTTAGGATTTAATGCAAAGAAGTGCAAAATCATGCACTTGGGATACAGAAATCCAAAAGAATTGTATGCGATAAGGGTGAGAGGTTGGTGTGCACGGACCAGGAGAGGGACCTTGGAGTGATTGTTTCTGAGGATCTCAAGGTGGCGAAACAATGTGACAAGGCAGTAACGAAAGCCAGATGGATGCTGGGTTTGTATACAGAGAGGAATAGTCAGAAAAAAGGAGGAGGTATTAATGCCCCTGTTCAAGTCGTTGGTGAGGCCTCACTTGGGGTATTTTATGTTCAGTTCTGGAGAACATATCTCATAAAGAAAATAAAAAATCTTGAAATTGTTCAGAGGAAGGCGACCAAAATGATTGGAAGCCTATGCCAGAAGACATATGAGAAGAGACTTGAAGTCCTAAATATGCATACCCTAGAGGAGAGGAGAGATGGGGGAGATATGATACAAACAAACCTTTTTCAAAGAAGGGGAAGCTGTAAAACTAGAGGACATACAATGAAGCTGCAAGGCAGTAAACTTAAAAGCAACATCAGGAAATACTTTTTCACTGGAAGGGTGGTGGATATTTGGAATTCCCTCCTGATGGAGGTGGTGGGGGCAAATACAGTGATGGAATTCAACATGGCATGGGACAGACAAGTGGATCCCTTTTATAGCAAGAGGATGAACTTAAAGCAAACTTAAATATCTTTTATACTTCAATAATAGAGGGGGGGGGGGTGACCTGCATGGAGTGGAAGTTAGAACCTCTCTAGTCACCTTGCTGATCAGATTTGATGGACCATGCTGGTCTTTATCTGCCATCATATGCTACGGGCCTGATTTATTCTGAGCTGGCGGCTAGACATAAGTACAGCGTCTATCCGTAGGTGCTGAACTTAACTCCAGATATTCAATGTTGGGGTCATATGTGGCCTTGGCATTGAATATCCGTGGTCGATGCACATGCCTCCCAGCTGTCATAGCTAACCGGGCAGCAGCGATATTGCTGCTGCCTGGTTAAGGACAGTCGCTGCCTCTGCTCCTCCCGTGAATGTCCCTGATGCTAAGCAGCTTGCATTGGGGTGCATAAGGGAGAAGAGAGTATATCCCTTTCAGCGGCAGTTTACACGGTTTATAGGTCCATAAACCGTGTAACTGGCCTTCGAATATTGGGCCCTATGTTTTTTAATTAAAGCGGCAGTGAATATCGGCCCCCTTATCTTCAAAAGCTATTTCAGTTTCAAGATGTTTACTTTTGAAGCCAGAGAGTGATACTGTTTCCAGATGTGGCCAAGGTCACACAATCTTGTAAGCGAGGGTTTTTCAACTGAAGCCTCAGGTGAAAGCTGCAGGGGCAACTTTCTTATTGCGATACATCTGCAGATGTATTGTCTCTTTTCAAGGAAAACAGGATCATCATTTACAATCTTTGCTTGCAAGTAAAACGTTTTTAATATTTTTTAATTTATTAAGTCAGCCGCTTGCTGGATTGGAGTTGATGGAACGTTTGATTTTCGTGGCAATTGATAGATTATATTTAAATCAAGAAATAAAGTCAACTTCCTGTGTTACCGTTCTCACCTCACTGTGATGTGGACTGTTGGTTGAAATGCATCTTTTGAAATAAAGAACCACTGAAGTAGCTTTAAATTTAATGGTGGATATCTGTATTGCACAGTGGAAATCAATTTAAGCAGTTATAAGTCTTGCTCAAGATAATAACTTGAATATGCATATTGACAACAAACCTAGCATATGGAATCGCCTCATTGTAAATAACCTCACTGTAACTTCACCTGGCTGTAAATAATTGTATATAGTTCTCCCATTTCCATTTCCATGTTACTTTCCCTGTTTTATGTAAATACAGGGCAGAACTTCCCCTGCCCTGTAGTCAAGTTGTTGTATGTAAACCGCACTGATAACAAATAGCGCGGTATAGAAAAGCTATAAATAAATAAAATAAATAAATTTAAGTGCTACTTAATTTATCAGCATTTCAGTGCTGTCTTACAAATCATCTGATCCAAAATTTAACTTATTGTGTGATTTTATCAAATTGTTTTTATTCAAATAAAAATATAATCTTCATTAATTGTCATCTATGATAAAAAAAATTCATCATGATTAATTGTAATTAATGTGCAAGAAGTGAGTCTAAAAATTAATCTCGTATCAATTATGTTAAATGTTGTGCAGTTCTCCAATCAAACTGTTGTGCAGATTCTTTACCCAAAATGCTCCATGTTTCAAGTGTTTCAAAAAGCCCTCTGCGTCAAGGGTTTGAATCTCTCAAAATATAAAACACTTTTGCAGAACCACATAACTACCAACTCCTCACAAAAATAAAACACTTTTATTGGTCTTCCACACAACTGGAGACTGGAGGTCTGCTATTTTGCTTCCAACATCCTCTGGGGTCACATGAATTTATAAGGGCTAAAATGGGATCATATTGGATAAAAGTTTGGGAAACACTGTCATAGAGAGAAACATAATCAGCAGAAAAGAGGAAGAGTTAATGTCCCTGTACAGGCCTCACTTGGAGCACTTTATTCAGTTTTGCAGGTTGTATATTAGTGATGATGTAAAGAGGGTAATTTTGTAACAAGGCACCTAGTCAAAACAAAAACATGATGGCAGGAAAAGACCATATAGCCTATCTGGACTGCCCTTCCATATCAACTACTACAGTCCCCTTTTTTCCTTTAGAGATCTTCTATGTTTATCCCATGTGTTCTTGAATTCAGATACTGTCCTTGTCTCTACTTCCTCCATTTAAAGATCTTTAAGACTGTCCCCATATGGTTTATAACAATGACCACGGACCATTTTGGTAGCCACCCTCTGCCACGACTCCATCCTCCTTATATTCTTTTGAAGGTGCGGTCTCCAGAACTGCACACAATACTCCAAATGAGGTCTCACCAAAGACTTCTACCGAGGCACTATCACTTCCTTTTTTTCTGCTGACCACTCCTCTCCCTATGCACCCAAGCATCCTTCTGGCTTTTGCCAGTGCCTTTTCTACCTGTTTAGCCACTTTAAGGTCATCAGAAACTATCACACTTAGGTCTTGCTCTTCTTTGATGGACAGAAGTACTTCACCCTCTACATTGTACCACTTCCTTGGAGTTTTGCATGCCAAATGCATGGCCCTGCATTTTTTAGCATTAAATCTCAGCAGCCAAATTCTCGACCATTCTTCAAGTTTAGCTAGATCCCTCCTCATGTTGTCTACTTCTTTCTGGGTGTCTATTCTATTACAGATTTTGGTTTCTTCCGCAAAGAGGCAAGCTTTACCTGACAGACCTTCCACAATATCACTAACAAAAATGTTAAAAAGAATAGGACCAAGGACAGATCCTTGTGGCACACCACTGGTAACATTATTCTCCTCAGAGTGAGTTCTAGTTACAGAACCTGTACCCTTTGTCACTTCCCACTCAACCAATTTCTAACCCAGTCACTTTAGGGTCCATACCTAGAGTGTTCAATTTATTTATAAGTGGCCTGTGCAGAACTGTGTCAAAGGCTTTAATGAAATCTAAGTACATCACATCTAGGGCTCTCCCTTGGTCCAACTCTCTGGTACTCAGTCAAGGGAAATCGATCAGATTTGTCTGACAAGACCTGCCGATAGTGAAATCATGCTGCCTCAGATCTTGCAATCCACTGGACTCCAGAAACCTCACTATCTTCTGTTTTAGCAGTGTTTCCATTAATTTACTCACCACAGAGGTCAGACTAACCAGCCTGTAGTTCTCAACCTTATCCTTGCTTCCATTTTTGTGTAAAGGGACCTCATGTGCCTTTCTCCAGTCCTCTGGGACCACTCCCAACTCTAAAGAAAAATTGAAAAGGTCAGACAGTGGAGCCACTAGAAGTTCCTTCAATACTTTTGGATGTGTCCCATCTGGCCCCATCGTTTTGTCTAATTTTAGTTTAGGTAGTTCCTCACAAACACAGTCTTCTGAAAATTGTTCAAGATGGTTTATGGTTTAGGTATTTGATATACCGCCCTTTACTTATGCATCAGAGCGGTTTTACACGTATATACTAACAGGTACTTTTTATTCCCTTGTCCCCAAAGGGCTTACAATCTAAGTGTACCTGAGGCAATGGAGGGTTAAGTGGCTTGCCCAAGGCCACAAGGAGCAGCCATGTGACTAGAGACCTCAGTCCCTCCGGCCTGAGGTTACTTGTCCCCATGCGGGAATTGAACCCCCGGCCCTCCGGCCTGAGGTAACCTGTCCCAACCACTGAGCCACTCCTCCCTCACTCAAGATCCCCTTCACTTCTGTTCCTATTTGTAGGTGTTGTCTGAGGTCCTGCTCCTGGTCCTTCATCTGTGAACCTAGAACAAATAGATTTGTTAAACAATTCCATTTTATTCTCATCAGCTTCTACATTTTCATCCCCTTCACCCTCGAGCCTGACAATACCACTTTTGTACTTCCTCCTCTTGCTAACATATCTAAAAAATGTTTTGTCCCCCCATTTTATTGCATTAGTTATTTCTTCTTCTTTTGTCTTTGCATGCCTGACTACTTTCCTAGCTATTCTAAGTTTTTCCAAATATTTATGCTTGTCTTCCTCTTTCTGTGATCTCTTGTATTTTATGAAGGCTATCCTCTTTTTCTTCACCTTTTCAGCTACTTCTTTGGAGTGCCATAGTGGCCTCTTTTTCCTTTTACATGTATTTACTTTTCTAACAAAAAGGTTTGTTGTCCCTAAAATATCCCCTTTCAGTTTTGCCCATTGCTTTTCTACATACCTCAGCATTTCCCATCCTGCTGACAATTCCTTGAGGTATTGTCCCATCTTGGCAGTTAGTTTTCCTAAAGACTAAGATCCTCACTTCTGAATGGACTTTATTAGCCCTAGCCCTAGTCCTAATACTGAACCACACCATCTAGTGATCACTGGATGCAAGATGATCTCCCACTATAACATCAAGCACCACATCCAGTATGGCCTTTTCACCTGTGGGTTCTGTTATGAGTTGCTGGAATAGTTATTCCTGTAGAGAATCTAGGATCTCCTTACTTCTAGATGACACCGCAGCAGGGATGTGCCAGTCTACATCTGGCATATTGAAATCATCTATCTGTAGCACTTCTCTTTTCATGGCAATACTGCGTATGACTTCTAGTAAATCTCTGTCCCCTTCTTCTCCATGTGAAGGAGATCTGTATGTCGCACCAATGCAAATGGATTTCCCATTCCCTCTTTCTAGTTTAACCCACAGTGCCACTGTGCTCCTTTCTAAACCCTGTAATTCTATAGCTTTAATATTATTTTTACACATAGTGCCACTCCTCCTGCCCTTCCTACCATGACCTTCCTGAATAAAGTACAGCCCCAAATAATTACATTCCAGTCATGGTTGTCCATGAACCATGTCTCTGTAACCGTCACTAAATGCAAGTCAGCCTCTTCCATTAAAGCCCCAACTTCTGGGATCTTATTTCCTATTCTAGGGCCATTTATGCACATTGTTTTAGAGATGTTGCCCCTTTTACCCATTTCTACAGAGTACAGAGGTATTAATGGTCTATTTACCTGGGGGCTTTCTTCACCCATCCATAATCTAGTTTAATCCCTCTTCAGTAGGTTAACCAGTCAGCTGCGGAAGAAACTTTGACCCTTCTTGGATAGGTGGACGCCGTTCAATGCATTTTAAGGTGCCTAAATTAAGCCTATTTTATAATACCAAGTGTATGTAGTGTATGTGGTAGAGAATGTTCCTTAAATTAAGACAAGACCACTTATACCAGCCCTAGAGCTGTTGTAAATGCCTGCAACTATGTGTTTAAATGATCATATTCTATAATCAATGTGCCTACTCCACCTATGTACATGCCCATGGTGAAACTGTGTGGGCCGTGCATACTTCTAATTAATCAGATTTATATCTCTCTCTTTCTATGAGAAGGAAGTAGAGAACAGTTCACAGAACTTTTTTGATTTTACATTCAGGCATAGTGGACATTTTTCTAGCCCTTGGAGGGCTTATAATCTAATCTAGTACCTGAGGCAATGGAGGACTAACTGACTTACCCAAGATCACAAGGATGGCAGTGGGATTCAAACTGGGCTTCCATGAGTCCTAGCCTACTACTCTAACCATTAGGCTAGTACACTGCTGGTCAATCTTTTATAAGAGGCTACTTATGCATTTAAGTGGATACCTTTGCACCTAAATGACTAAAATACCAATGTGTATGAAGGCTGATGGTGCTTAAAAACTAGATGCCTCCTTCTGAAGAGACTGGCAGCTGTTCAGAGAAAAATGAAAATGGTACGAGTCCTGCATCAGAAGACATATGAGAAGAGAGATTCTGGCATGTATCTGCAAGAATCCTCTTTGGTGCACCCAGAAAGAGCCACATCATCCCCATTCTGAAGGAACTGCACTGGCTACCCCTATCTAGCAGAATAAAATACAAAAGCATAATAGAAACATAGAAACATAGAAACATAGAAACATGATGACAGAAAAAGACCACAAGGCCCATCTAGTCTGTCCTTCCATAACAACAACTACAACAGTCCACTTTTTACCTTTAGAGATCCTCTGTGTTGGTCCCATGCTTTTTTGAATTCAGTTACTGTCCTCATCTCTACCACCTCCACTGGGAGACTATTCCACGGATCCACTACTCTTTCCATAAAGAAATATTTCCGCATATCACTCCTGAATCTATCTCCCTTCACCCTCATCCCATGTCCCCTCGTCGCAGAACTTACTTTCAATTGAAAGAGGCTCTCTCCCTGAACATTTATGCCACGGAGGTATTTAAACATCTCAATCATATCACCTCTATCCCGCCTTTCCTCTAAGGTGTACATATTAAGATCCTTAAGTCTGTCCTCATATGCTTTATAATGAAGACTACTAATCATCTTAGTAGCAACCCTCTGCACCGACTCCATCCTGTTCACATCCTTTTGAAGGTGCGGTCTCCAGAATTGCACACCATACTCCAAATGAGGTCGCACCAAAGACTTATACAGAGGCATTATCACCTCCTTTTTTTCTGCTAGCCATTCCTCTCCGTATGCACCCAAGCATCCTTCTAGCTTTTGCCGTCGCCTTTTCTACCTGTTTAGCTACTTTAAGATCATCGGACACAACTACGCCTAGGTCCCGCTCTTCTTTAGTGGACAAAAGTACTTCACCTCCTATGCTGTATTGCTCCCTTGGATTGCTGCAGCCCAAATGCATGACCTTACATTTTTTAACATTAAATCCCAGCTGCCAAATTCTAGACCATTCTTCAAGCTTAGCTAGATCCCTCCTCATGTTATCTACACCTTCCTGGGTGTCTACTTTATTGCAGATTTTGGTATCATCCGCAAAGAGGCAAACCTTACCCGACAGCCCTTCCGCTATATCACTAACAAAGATGTTAAAAAGAATCGGACCAAGGACAGATCCCTGGGGCACACCACTGGTAACATCCTTCTCCTCAGAGTGAGCTCCATTTACTTGTACTCTTTGTCGCCTCCCACCCAACCAATTTCTAACCCAAGCAGTAACTTTAGGGTCCATCCCTAGGGTGCTCAGTTTGTTTATAAGTCGCCTGTGAGGAACAGTGTCAAAGGCTTTACTGAAATCTAAATACACCACATCTAGAGCTCTCCCTCGGTCCAACTCCCTGGTCACCCAGTCAAAGAAATCAATCAGATTTGTCTGACAAGACCTGCCTCTGGTGAATCCATGCTGCCTCGGATCCTGTAATCCGCTGGACTCCAGAAACCTCACTATTTTCTCTTTCAACAACGTTTCCATTAATTTACTCACCACTGAAGTTAAACTAACCGGCCTGTAGTTTTCAACCACATCCTTACTTCCGCTTTTGTGTAAAGGCACCACATGAGCCTCTCTCCAGTCCTTTGGCACCACTCCCGACTCCAACGAGGCATTGAAAAGGTCAGTCAGTGGAGTTGCTAGAACGTCCCCAAGTTCCCTCAGTATTCTAGGGTGTATCCCATCCGGTCCCATCGCTTTGTCTACTTTAAGTTGAGCTAGTTTCTCACGAACACAGTCTTCTGAAAATTGTTCAAGATGTCCCTCGCTTCTGTTCTTATTTGTGGGTGTTTTCTGAGGTCCTGCTCCTGGTTCTTCATCTGTGAACACAGAACAAAAATATTTGTTAAGCAATTCCGCTTTATCCTTATCAGCTTCTACATATTCCCCCCCTGTACCCTTGAGTCTGACAATACCACTTTTGCCCTTCCTCTTCTCACTAATATATCTGAAAAATGTCTTATCTCCCCATTTTATTGCATTGGCTATTTCCTCCTCCTTTTGAATCTTTGCCTTCTTGACTACTTTGCTAGCTTCTCTAAGTTTTTCCAAATACAGATGCCTGTCTTCCTTTCTCTGTGATCTCTTGTATTTCATGAAGGCCTCCCTCTTTTTCTTCACTTTTTCAGCTACTTCCTTCGAAAACCATAGCGGTCTCCTGTTCCTTTTGCCTTTATTTACCATTTTAACAAAAAGGTTGGTTGCCTTTAAAATACCCCCTTTCAGTTTTGCCCACTGTTGTTCTACATCCCCCAGCTGTTCCCATCCCACTAATGACTCCCTGAGGTATTGGCCCATCTTCGCAAAGTTAGTCTTCCTAAAGTCTAAGATCTTTACCTTGGAATGGATTCTAACAGCCCTAGTCCTAATACTGAACCACACCATCTGGTGATCACTGGATGCAAAATGATCTCCCACTACAACATCAGAAACACTTTCACCATTGGTAAGCACCAAGTCCAGTATGGCCCCTTCACGTGTGGGGTCTGTTACCAATTGCCTGAATAGTTCTCCCTGTAGAGAATCCAGGATCTCCTTACTCCTAGATGATACTGCAGCAGGAAAGTGCCAATCAACATCTGGCATATTGAAATCTCCTAGCAGTAGCACTTCCCCTTTCCTAGCAATGCTGCGTATGTCTTCAATTAACTCTCTGTCCACCTCTTCCTCTTGTGAGGGAGGTCTGTATATCACACCAATGCAAATAGATTTCTCTTTCCCTCTTTCTAGTTTAACCCACAATGCCTCCTCTCTCCCTTTTAAGCTCTGTAATTCCAAAGCTTTAATAGTAGTTTTTACATATAGTGCTACTCCTCCTCCCCTTCTTCCTACCCTGTCCTTTCTGAATAAAGTATAGCCAGGTATGGTTACATCCCAGTCATGGTTTTCTGTGAACCATGTTTCTGTAACTGCCACTAAATCTAAGTCAGCCACTCCCACCAAAGCTTCAACTTCAGAGATCTTATTTCCCATGCTACGGGCATTAATACACACTGCTTTCCATATGTTACCCCTGTTACCCATTTCCATAAAGGTATTTAATGTATCACTTACCTGGGGGCTTTCACTTACCTGGGGGCTTTCTTCACCCATCCCCAACGAATCTAGTTTAAAGCCCTCTTCAGTAGATTAGCCAGTCTACTACCAAAGATGTGTTGACCTTTCTTGGACAGATGGATGCCATCTCTGCTCTGCAACCCTTGGAACAGCATCCCATGGTCTAGGAAACCAAAACGCTCTCGAAGACACCATCCACGCAGCCATGCATTAATCTCCAGGATGCGAGCCTCTCTGCCTTGGCCTTTACCCTCAACAGGGAGGATTGAAGAGAACACCACCTGTGCACCTACCTGCTTCACCCTCTGTCCCAGAGCCATGAAGTCACTTTTGATACGTTCCGAGGTATACCTGGCAGTATCATTTGTTCCAACATGGATTAGCAACATTGGGTAATAGTCAGTGGGCTTGATGAGTCTCGGCAAATATAATGACTATATTTAAAGTCTATCATGAGTTACCTTCACATTACTTGCAATCAATAATGCGAGAACATTGAATAATCGGCATAGAAGGAGCCCTGCTCAACATCTACTTGGCCTCCCTTCAGACTTCACCAAATTCAACCAATCAGTTTGCATGCGTTCTCCTTATACTTGCCCGGCCTTTGGAACTCCATACCTGGACACATAAGAGCTACCACTGATACAACAACTTTCTGGAAGTTACTAAAAACTCTCCTCTTTACAGAATACTGTCAGCTTAACTTAGACACTCTTCCATCCATGAATTTCTTGAGTAGTGAATACCATTCTACCCACTCCTTACATCTTGACCACTTGATCCCATATGATTTAGCTCCTAATTCCACATTTCCCTGTCATCTTAACTATAACTTAGTTATTTGGTTGAATGTAAAACGTTAAATGTAAATTCTAAGTCGCTAAATATCCATGTTAAGTTTATATATACCTATATAAATGTTTCCTGTAACGTTATGTTATGTTTTCTGTAAATGGCCTTGATCATTAGAAATGCGGTATATAAGCTAAATAAATACATTTATACCATAGAGAAGAGATAGAAGAGATGTGATATAAACCTTTAAATATTTGAAATGTGTTAGTGAAAAATGAGTCTTTTCCATTGGAGAGGAAGCTACATGACATGATATGAAGCCACAAAGAGATAGATTGAAAAGCAGTATCAGGAAATGTTTTTTCACAGAGAGGGTGCCTGGAAAGCCCTTCCGGAAGAAGTAATGGAGGCAAAAACAGTGGTGGAATCCAAAAAGGAGTGGCACATATGGAGTGGTGGATCCCTAAAAGGCAAGAACATGCATACAGCACTTCAGCTCAAAACAACAGTGAAATGACTTTTGGACTTCTAAGAATGCATTAGGAAGTTACTTTCATGCATGAAGCAGCAGTTACAACCCTCACCAGCTTACTGGTATTTAACTGACTTCATTTACTCTATTACTATGTAAAATTATAAACCAGAAAGAGAATATTCCAACCTTGCAAAACACTCGCTATCTGATCATATAGTTGCATATCCCTACCAAATGGACACTCTAGCATGAAATGCTGAACTGGAATGCATCAAAAAGTTTAACAACATCACCCTAAGCCCAGGGACTCTCAACCCAGTCCTTGGGACACACCTAGTCAGTCAGGTCTTCAGGATAACCACAATGAATATGCATGAGAAAAAATTGCATACAAAGGAGGCAGAGAATGCAAATCTATCTCCTGCATATTCATTATGGTTAGCCTGAAAACTGACTGGCTAGGTGTGTCCCACGGACTCGGTTGAGAACCCCCGCCCTAAGCCTGAACAAGGTCAATGGCTTCATGGCTGACTACAGGTATGAATGCTCTTAATTATTCTCAGAGCATCCTGGCTTTGGTTTCACTTACTCATTACACTTCAGTTGAATTATGCTGCTATCATCACTCCTTTTCCACCCCCTGCTCTGTACTTTTCAGTGCCTTCTGTATACTCTATATCATCCCCCTACCACCTGCCATCGGCTCTGTACCTAGGCCTGTGTGAGCGGTGTAGCCGCACAGGGCACAAAAAAATAGAGGTGCATTTAGGGTTGCCAGTCTTGGCTCCCCCCCCCATGTTGCCTGCCCTTGCCTCGTTGCCACCACTTTTCCTGCTCCCTTGGCTACGATGGTGGTAGCAGTGGACATCCAATTAAAAAAAAATAATGGGGGGTCTTGCAACTCCGCACTTGCATGGCTGGTCTGGTCCCTTCTTCCTCTGACATGAGCATACATCCGAGGAAGGAGGGATCAGACCAGCCATGCAAGTGCGCAGTCAGAAAGACGCATTTTTTCTTTTTTAAATTTGAGGTCTGTCGCTGCCACCACGCTGCCACCACTGCCAAGGGAACAGGCAAAGCGGCAGTGGCGCAAGGATAGTCTGGGCAGCCAGTATGGGGGGGGGGGAGGGGAGCTGTCTGGACATGAAAAGCTGGGGTAAGATGGGGAGGGGCTGGGCATGGGAGGGATGGGGCAAATGACAAAAGTCTGAATAAATAGGCAGACAAAGGTGAGTCAGTTAATGTATCTGGATTTTCAGAAAGCCTTTGACAAGGTCCCTCATGAGATACTCTTGGCAAAATTAAAAAGTCATGGGATAGGAGGCAGTGTACTATTGTGGATCAGGAACTAGTTAAAAGATAGAAACCAGAGGTAGAGCTAAATGGTCAATTTTCCCAGTGGAGAAAAGTGAATAGTGATGTACCCCAGGGATCTGTGCTTAGTCTGCTAGTTTTTAACATATTCATAAATGACCTGGAAATGGGAATAAAGAGTGAGGTAATCAAATTTGCAGATGACACAAAAATATTCAAAGTTGTTAAAACCCAAGAGGATTGTGAAAAATTGCAAGAGGATCTTGATAAATTGGAAGACTGGATGTTCAAATGGCAGATGAAATTTAATGTGGACAAGTGCAAAGTTATGCACCTAGGAAAGAACAACCCAAACTATAATTACACGATGCAAGGTTCCATATTGGGAACCGCCTCCCAGGAAAAAGATTTAGGCATCATCGTGAATAACATGTTGAAACCCTCCGCCCAGTGTGCAGCAGTGGCCAAAAAGCAAATAGAATGCTAGGAATCATAAGGGAAGGAATGGAGAATAAAAATGCCTCTGTATCATTCCATGGTGCGAGTGCACCTTGAATATTGTGTGCAATTCTGGTCAGCATATCTTACAATGGATATGGCATTATTAGAAAAGGTACAGAGAAGAGCCACCAAAATGGTAAAGGGGATGGAAGGATACTCCTATGAGGAGAGGCTAAAAAGGTTTGGACTCCAACCTGGAAAAGAGACGGCAGAGGGGAGATATGATTGAGATCTATAAATTAATGAATGGAGTGGAATGGGTAAACGAGATCGATTGTTTACGCCATCAAAATATAGAAAGACTAGGGGACATGCAATGAAACTACAGTGTAACCTGTTTAAGACTAAGAGAAAATATTTTTTCACTCAACGCTGTGATAAGGAAGCTTATCATAGCTCAGGAAGGAGCTATAGAATAGGTGAAGTGACTCTGAACAAGCAACCTGTCAGTTCTGGTAGAAATAAGAAAACAGAATTTTTCCATAAAAGACTACCAGTCCCAGAATGCACCAGGTTTCCAACAGCCATTAGAGGAGCTGAAGTGAGGAAACGTGTGTTCAATCAGGAGGGCTATGAGGTAATCCCCAAGCACTCATCTCAAAGGGCAGGGCCTGATTCAGCACAGCTGCGCTGTGCTAGGGTGGAGCACTCATCTAAGCAGAATAAAGGTAGAGTTTATTCTACAGAGAATCATCCTCAGTTTCATCTGGGAGATCCTCAGTTTCATCTTGGAGATCCTCATCTTGGACAGCTTCATCATCTGGAGGATCATCAGAAGCAGAAGCCAGAGCGAACGGACAGAGAGGGCAAGAAACCCTTTGGAAGAAAGAAGAGAAAAGCCTTTGGGAGGTCTAAAGGAGTCCATAGCAGTACGTATACTGGAAGGCATTCCAAAGGCAAGCTTACACCATTGGACTGGGGGAAGCCAGAGGAATGGTGCTGCAGAGCTAGGAATCTCCAGACGGTACCTGTGAGGGAGACGGCTGCACTTGGAAGGGACCCTAAGACCCGTGCCAGAAGGTATGTGAAGAGAGACCCAGTGTCCAGGGATCTGGATTGGAAGGCTGGACATAAGAACTGGACTACATACTGGCCAGGCTATTTAGAGAGGAACTCTAACCGCAATGGAAGCTCAGGTATGAACACTGATCTATGCCCTAGCTATACCCTTGAAAGACAGCAGGGAAACAAGTATTCTCCTGAGAGTGCTCCATTGAGAAATTCCTCTGTGCCAATCCATGATATTGAACCCATGATTGTTGAAGAAGGGGGAGATTATATAGATACAGGCTGTGAATACATGGATTGCTCTCTGTCTAAACTCCTTTGGTAATTTGCTGTTACAAAGTACAACAACCATCACAAAGAAATACAAACTTGTTCTTTAATCTACTCAGAAAAGCTCCTGAATAGGATTTGAGCCAAGCAGTAGAAAGTAAGCCAGCTAAGGGATTTCAGCTGGATAACTGCTAGCAATTGAGCCTTACCTAATTGCTTGTGAGGTCTGAGGAAATCACTTCTGAGTCTATGTGTGAAGATATAAGAAGTTAACCTGAAAAGAACAGTTTTTCCCTTCTTTGTGGGTTTTGCTTGTTGTTTGATGCACTGCTAAGAAAATATTAGCTAGAGCCTACAGAAAAGACCAGTTTGTTACCAACCAGGTCTTTATTCTTTTGCTTTGATTGCCTGACAAGTTTAACTGTTGTTTTCCTGATTTTGTTTTTCTAAGTTTAACACTGAAAGCAAGTATCTTGTTTTATGTGCTACCAAGCATATCTGTGTTGGGAGAAATAACCCCATAAATAAATATCTTATTGGCTTTACACTCAAGCACAACTAATTATTGTGAGCGGCTGTGTCTGGTGTGAATGGACTGCATTTCCCACAATCCCTTGCAAATCATATTGATATATGCCTTTGCCAAGACTGTGAACATTCTCACCCAGGCATCCGTCTGACAACGCGTAATCAAACTCTGGAATTTGTTACCGGAGGATGTAGTCAATGCTGTTAGTGTAGTTGGGTTTAAAAAGGTTTGGACAAGTTCCTGGAGGAAAAGTCCATAAACCATTATTAAAGAGGATCCGGAAAATCCACTGCTTGCTCCTATATAAGCATTATGGAACCTGTGTCCTTTGGGGAAACTGCTAGGTACTTGTGACCTAGATTGGCCACGTTTGGAAACAGGATACTGGGCTTGTTGGTCTGACCCAGTATGGAATATTTTGTGTTCTTATGTCATGGGGGGTGGGGGGGGGCACTATGTTTGCAAGTCACACAGGGCGCATTTATGGCTTGCTATGGCCCTGCCCTGAATATCCATCTTCATGTATTTTTACCCACCTCCTCAACTTCAGTTCATGAATTTGATGGATACTTGTTCTTGATAGCTCATTCCTCAATAGGCTTATTAGTCTATAAGATGGCACGAGCCCCTGTCATTTTTAGTAACCAACAGAGGGAAAAGTGGGACAAGTAAGCCAACTACATCCAATCAAAAGCCATCAGGGAGGAGTAGCCTAGTGGTTGGGGCAAGGTACTTCAGGCCGGAAGGTCGGGGGTTCAAATCCCACTAGAGGACAGCAACCTTGGGCCGGAAGGACTGGGGTTTCTAGTCCCACAGATGCTCCTTGTGGTCTTGGGCAAGCCACTTAACCTCCATTGCCCATGTTCCCTGTAAGTATTAGTGTATGTGTCTCATATCCCCGCGTGTTAAATGTATCCCCCAATTGTGTTGTGACCGCTTTGATTGAAGGATAAGGCGGTATACAAAACTGTCTAAATAAAATAAAATAAAATAATAAATCAAAACATCAATAGCCTCCCCCTCGATATCTTCCCAGATTCATGTACATGAGAACCTGCTCTGCAAGTTCGCATCCCCTTCCACTAAACACGTCGAAGACATTATCACCAGAATAAACACAACTACGGCATCTAATGACCCATGTCCAGCACACTGGATAAAAGCAATGCGATCTGAACTCAGCCCGTGCATATCGAAAATCATAAATCAATCATTCACAACAGGAACTTTCCCATCAGCTCTCAAGCAGACCTCCATAAGACCTCTTCTAAAAAACAACCAACTAGACTCAACAAAGGAAGAGTCCTATTGACCAATCGCCAGCATCCCCTTCTATCCAAAATAATTGAGAAGGTAACACAAATTCAGATCCAACAACATATACATCAGATCCAATACAACACACATTGTACATAGCTCAAACCAATCTAGCACACAATACAACACACACTCAACTAAATTTCACCCTCACTGCATGTTTAACACACTCACTTTACCCGATTGTTTGCTGTGATACCACCTTGATTAATAAGATAAGGCGGTTTAGAAATACTGTTAAATAAATAAATAAATAAATAAATAAAATAGACACCGCATCTCCACTAGACCCCAGTCAACATGGTTTCAGAGAAGCTCATGGAGTCGAAACACTGCTGACCTCATTAACCAACACTCTCATCAGTGGAATCGACAGCATCAAAAATGGATTTGCATTAATATTCCTGGACATTTCCGCAGCGTTTGATTCAGTGGACCATAACATACTCCTAACCTGACTCCAATGCAAACGGATTCAGGGGTTAGCACTGGATTGGTGCAAATCGTACCTGGAAGAGCGCTGGCAACATGTTCGTATGGGAACAAACACCTCAGAACCATTCCAGCTGAAACAAGGAGTCCCTCAAGGATCCTCCCTCTCGGCGCTACTCTTTAATATATATATGCAGCCGATATGTGAGATCACACGATCATTCGGAGTATCTTCTCTAATCTATGCAGACGACGTGCTGATCTTCACACCAATCAACATCACTCTGCCAGATTATACAGTACTAGTTGAGTGTTTCGATGCAATAGCAGACTGGCTTCTCACACAGAACATGAGAATAAACTTAAAAAAAATCGAAGTCTTAATCATCATGAAGAATAAGGAATTTTCACCCCTATCTACCCTAAAAGTACGGGACGCCGAACTGCCAATCAAATCCTCTGTAAAATATCTGGGTATAACTCTGTATCATCGCCTAAACTTCAAAGAACACATAAACCGAACAGTGAAAACCATCTACTTCAAGATTAGGGCCCTCTGACACCTCAAAAACATGCTCGATCCCGACAACTTCCGTACCATCTTTCAAGCGATAGTCATTCCCCACTTTGACTACGCAAACACAGTACTCCACGGCCTCTCAAAAAGCACCCTAAACACGCTGCAATTAGCAATGAACACCGCTGCTCGCATCCTCCATGGGGCCTCAAGGAGTGATCATATAACCCCCATATTAAAAGAATTACACTGGCTTCCAATACCTTGCAGAATTACATACAAAGCATTACTTATGACATTTAAGGCCACCAATAACTTAGCGCCCCCAGCAATCTGCATACTCCTCACCCGCACCCGTAATACCAGATCCAGGAGATCAGTGGCAGCCAATACCCTAATCATCCCAACTGACTCCACAAAGCGTTCAAATGCAACCACGGAAAGAGCATTCTTATACTTCGCTCCCAGATGCTGGAACAATCTTCCACCCTCCATAAGAGCAATCAATGACCTCAAGCAATTTAGAAAAGCTATAAAACACCACCTGTTCCTCTTACACTTCTCTCAATACCAGTTACCATCACCTACCCCCTCAACTTTTACTAAGCCCCCATTATAACCAAAATTGATCTGATCTATCTCTTCTTGTATAACAAGAAAGTTACCATTGTATATAGTTGAATAATTAAGATGTACAAGGTTTTCCTAAGTTGAATCCTGTTAGATCTCCTGTTACATGTAAACTCACGACAGCCTGTTGCTATCTGTGAGCACTTTATGTTTACTGTAAACCGCGCTGATGAGAAAGAGTGCGGTATATAAGAACGTTAAATAAATAAATAAAAAGGACAGGAAAGAGAAAAGAGAGCGAGGCTCAGGGGAGACCAAAAGGGGAAGAGTATGTGGGAAAGTGAGAAAGTAAAGATGGAAGGGCAGAGAAAGGGACAATAGTAAGGTGAGAAAGAGCAAAAAAAGGAAGAAGACAAAGGTAGAAGGGGTCTGGGCAAAGGCAGTGTAAGGTTGGAAGGAGAATCCACTGTTGTAGGAAAAGCCACAGTCTTGCATATAGGACCAAGGAAGAGGAACAGAAGATCTTACGTAGGTGAAAGTTATATTGGAAGCAGGGCTGCTTCAGCCTCTAATGGGACCCTGGGCAAACGTCTGAGGATGGGCCCCCCCCCCCGGCAGAATCTCTTCTCCCTTACCTCCTAGGGCTGTCCGTCCTCTGGCCCGGCCGCCGCACAACATGCCACATGGATCTTTCAGTCTCTGTGCACACCAAAAGTCAGTCATTCCTGCCCCTTCTGATGCAGACTTCCTTTTCAGAGGCAGGACTGACAAACTTTGAGCAGTTGCAGGGACTGGAAGGCCCTGTGCTGCCTTTCACTGTGTTTTCCACCTTCCTGTCTGCCGTGCTGCCTGTAGACAAGTGATTGCATCTAATAGAGCCACAGCTGCTCCTGAGCAGGGACCAGAGTCAGGTGCCCTGTTTACTCATAGTTAAAAGCAGCCCTGATAGGAAGGAAGAGTTTGAAGAAGGGAGAAAAATCTAGGAGCCAGGGGAAGCTAGACATACTCAGCAGCCTCTGGTAAATATGATAGTTCTGGAAATCACCTTATATACTGTATGTGTGCATGACTGATGATACCAGAGTTTGCTGTATGAAAACCTATGCAGAAAAGCAACACAAGCAGTGTTTTCAGGTGTGTGCAACAGCGTATTCCTTTTTTAGGGAAGGCAGGGAAATGCTGTAGCCTAGTGGTTAGAGCACTGGCTTGGAAACCAAGCGACCAGGATTTGGTTCCCACTAGCACTCCTTATGGCCTTGGGCAAGTCATGTAATCCTCCCTTGCCTCAGAAGAAAGGTTTGGCAATCTACTTCTGGTTACACTGCCAGGAAAACCCAGGAGCTGCTGGGTCACCAGGAGTCAGCATTGACTCAAGGGTACACTTTGCATTCTTTTGGGAACTGGTGAGTTGGTTTTATTATTACAGAATGCTCTAATTATACTCTAGGCAAGTTTGATGATGCGTGTAAGCAAAGGAAAAGACATGTAAATGATAAACTGCAAAGCATTATTCAGAAATGGCATAAAAATCTACTATTCCTTCAGCTTTTTGAATCACAGGCACTCAAGAAAGTGCTTTCCAGAGGAAAAATGGCTGCTTGATCAGGTGACATTCCACCAGCAGGGATTTCAGCAGAGTCAGCAGGTGTCAACCAGCAGAAAGGTAGTGTTCTGCGCTTAACAATATGGCTTTTGTGATTGCTTATACACTCTTGGAAAATGATTTCAAGGTAATAGGAATCCATGTATAAAAAAAGAGTGCTTTTCTGTGTGTAGGCCTGGTACAACACAGTATAAAACTGATCTGCAGCGTATTATAGCCCGGCATGCTGCAGTTTTCTCAGGTTCTAAATGAGTCAAGTTTCCAATTACAAAAAATCTTGGTGTTTTAGGAAAATGCTTTCATTATTTGATGTAGCTAGGCCCTTTCACTAAAATCCACTAATCGATTAACGTGGTTTTAGCGTGCAGTAACTAGCAGCAGTGAACACTAACATGCATGCATGCTAGTTATTGACCACTAAAATGCATGGTAACCGGCCATCGCAAAGAGTGGATAGGTTGGGGCAGAGTGTGGGCATGGAGAGTACATTTGCTGCTAGTGAGAGGGCAACTGCCGCATGCTCAGTCATAATGTAGCAGTTAGCATGAGTGCACATAACAATACCTCCATGGGCGCTAACTGCTGGGAACTTGCTGGACATACCCCAACAGTGTACTACTGGTGCACTTATCATGCTTTGATATTGCCATTAATCACGTGTTAAGTACACACCTTTAGTAAAAGGGCCTAATAATGAAATACTGAATAGCACAAGCAACCTGCAAACCTTCCGCAAACCATGTAAATGCCTCTGAATATCCCCCACATAATCTCTACAGAATTACCTGTTTAGAAAATGGGAAAAGACCTGGAAATTTAACCTTAGTTTACTTTAGATGATTCCTTTTTTTTTTAAGGAATTAGGAGGTTGCGATGTTGTTTTTTTAATAGAGAGATTTTCTATCAAATTTGTTGTTACTTTATGCATTTTATTACTTTTTATCTCAATTGTTAGTTTGTATTTTTGTACAGTATTTTGCTATTAGCTATAATGTTTGTGGTATTAGGCTTGGTATTTTGTTATGTCTGGATGCTTTATCATTTAGTGTTCTTAATCTAACTTGTAATTTATTTTATATTTTATGAAGTAGCCTCAAGCATCTAGGAAAGATGGTTTCATAAATCAAAATAAAAATATAGATGTGCCTTCTTCACAATAATGTTTTCCAATCTCCCTTTAGAGCTTTTCCCAAAAGGAATAGTTTTCACTGTATCTACAATGTGTATGTATGAGAAAGATGCATTTATATTGGGAGTCCAAAGTATGTATGAATATCTTATGAATATTCTTTGTTGATATCATATAAAACAGATCTCCAGGATTGGGTTGGGAAACACTCCTCTAGAACCTCCAGGTTATGTCTGTTCAACTTACTGATTAAAGTAAAAAAAAAAAAAATAATAATAATAATAATGCTAAACTCTAGTGCTCTTCTGTGAAAACAGATTGGCCAAAACCTAGGCCCTGTTCTTTCTGCTTATGACATGATCGGGCAGTCTGCAGCTCAGGATGTTGAATGAGAAGAGCAGAGCTTGAATCTCAGCATTTCCGAAGGCTAAAAACAGTGATTCCAATTAAAAAAACTAAACTCAGATGTGACATGGAAGCTACATTGTGGAGACATTAAAGGAAGCCAAGTCTCTCATTTTCATGGAAAGACATCAAGCAACATGGACACGCCTTAGGGTGTGTAATTTTATTCTTAATTGCATGCATTTCATAACTATGCATCTTTACTTTGGTAGGGGTTGTCTCCCAGTTTGTGCCTAAAATATTTTTAGATGATGCAGGATTTGTTTCTGTTTTCAACCTATTAATGCCAGTTTGGTGTGGAGAAGATAATCACTCCATGCATTAACATTTACAGGTCATTGCCTGCTTTTATGATTTTATCTAGAGTCTTAGGCTCTTACAGTTCGTTAATTATAAAACGAGAGGAGTGTGCCTCTCCTGAATAAGAATGACTGGCATGAAAGTGTAGCTCAGTTACATTTTTATTTCTCTAAACTAAGATCTGCCCCAAAGAAATCTTAGTGCATAAGTAATTCTCTTACAACCACTGGTCAGGTTATTGTCCTGGTATGAACTGAGCACCAGCTGCCAAGTTACTCCTACGTGCGCAGAGTCAGGCATTAACACGTCACCTGCATGCTGCCAGTGATGCTGCCCAGCCATGATGTGGCAATCACCTGCTCAGAATTAGGAAGGACTGCGGGGAAAAGCCACAGTGGTAAAGGGAGGTAAAGGAGTGAAAGCCTCAGAAAAGACAAGTGGTGGCAAGCGGAGCGATAGCTGAAGAAGGATCACCTGTGGTGTCAGATGCTTATATTTAGAACATAGGAGTCAGTTTTTTTAAATGATTGCGGGTGCTCGACTCAAAACAAGAAATATGGCCAAGAAAAGCATGGTGGGTCAGGGGTGCAATGGTCCAGGCCATATGTAGAGCATAGTAGGTGGTACACACACAGGGAGGACTCCCAAAGCAAACGTCTCATCATTTCTTATCATCCCCAACCCACCAGTTCCTCCCACCTCACTCTTCTTACCCCTGTACTTCATCTATACCACATTTCCTGCCCCTTCCAGTCCAGCCTCGCCCATTTGTACAAGCCACATTCTGCCCCTCCCAGCCAGTCCTCAACAGTCTCTCTTTCCTACCCAGCCGGTGCACCTAACGCTTTCTCTTTTCCCACCTAACTTCTTTCTCAGCCTCCTTTTATCTTAATATATTTGTCTTCCTCTGCTCTTCTTATCCTATTTTCCACCCACTTCTTTTTATTTAAATTGTATTTGTACATTTTTTTCAGAAGCACAGATATAATTCCCCCACCCCCCAATGCAGAAATAAGCCAAAACCTCAGACTTACAATTGTGGCACCAAAGGTTCCCTTAAGAACATAAGAACATAAGATATGCCATACTGGGTCAGACCAAGGTCCATCAAGCCCAGTATCCTGTTTCCAACAGTGGCCAATCTAGGTCATACGTACCTAGCAATATCCCCAAAAGACACAGGTTCCACAATGCTTGTATTGGGTCAAGCATTGATATCCTGGGTCCCTTTTTAATAATGGTTTATGGACCTTTCCTCCAGGAACTTGTTCAAACCTATTTTAAACCCAGCTACACTAACAGCTCTTATTGCATCCTCCGGTAACAAATTCCAGAGTTTGATTACACGTTGAGTGAAAAAATATTTTCTCTTATTTGTCTTAGTTTACCCTGTAGCTTCATTACATGTCCCCTAGTCTTTCTATATTCTGATAGCGTAAACAATCGATCTACGTTTACCCGTTCCACTCCGTTCATTAATTTATAGACTTCTATTATATCGCCCCTCAGCCGTCTCTTTTCCAGGTTAAAGAGCCCTAGCCTTTGTAGCCTCTCTTCATAGCAGTAGCCTTCCATCCCATTTACCATTTTGGTGGCTCTTCTCTGTACCTTTTCTAATAACGCTATATCCTTTTTAAGATACGGAGACCAGAATTGCACACAATATTTAAGGTGCGGTCGTACCATGGAACGATACAGAGGCATTATAATATCCTTTGTTTTATTTTCCACTCCTTTCCTTATGATATCTAGCATTCTATTTGCTTTCTTGGCCGCCGCTGCACACTGGGCGTAGGGTTTTAACATGTTATCCACGATAACTCATAAATCTTTTTCCTGGGTGGTGGTTCCCAATGTGGAACCTTGCATTGTGTAACCATAGTGTGGGGGGTTGTTTCCTAGGTGCATAACTTTGCACTTGTCCACATTAAATTTCATCTGCCATCTGGATGCCCAGTCTTCCAATTTATCCAGATCCTCCTGCAGTTTTCCACAGTCCTCTTGGGTTTTAACAACTTGAAACAGTTTTGTGTCGTCTGCAAATTTGATAACCTCACTAGTTATTCCCTTTTCCAGGTCATTTATGAACATGTCAAAAAGTAGCGGACCCAGTACAGATTCCTGGGGTACTCCACTATTCACCTTTTTCCAATGGGAAAATTGGCCATTTAGCCCTACCCTCTGCTTTCTAGCTTTTAATCAGTTCCCGATCCACAATAGCACACTGCCTCCTATCCCATGACTTTTTAGTTTTGCCAAAAGTCTCTGATGAGGGACCTTGTCAAAGGCTTTCTGAAAGTCCAGATACACTATATCAACCGACTCACCTTTGTCTACCTGTTTATTCACACCTTCAAAAAAACATATCAGATTAGTAAGACAAGATCTTCCTTGTCTAAAGCCATGTTGGTTGTCTCCCATTAGGCCATGACTATCTACATGCTGTGTAATTTTGTTCTTTATGATGGTTTCTACCATTTTCCCTGGTACTGACGTCAGGCTCACCGGTCTGTAATTTCCCAGATCACCCCTGGAACCCTTTTTAAAAATTGGTGTTACATTGGCGATCCTCCAATCTTCAGGTAATACAGATGATTTAAATGAAAGTTCACAGATTACTAATAGCAGGTCTGCAATCTCATATTTCAGTTCTTTCAACACACTTGGATGTATACCATCCGGTCCAGGTGATTTGCTACTATTCAGTTTATCAAATAGTTGTAATACATCTTCCCGGTGTATCGATATTTCTCTCAATTCCTCTGCAGTATCACCTTTAAATACCACTTCAGTCTTGGATAACATCCCTACATCTTCCTTAGTAAAGACCGAAGCAAAGAATTTATTTGGTCTCTCCCCTATAGCCTTGTCTCCTCTTACTGCCCCTTTTACCCCTCTATCATCTAATGGTCCAATTGACTCTCACACAGGCCTTTTGCAACAAATGTACTTGAAAAAGTCTTTATTTCGTGTTTTTGCTTCCGTAGCAAGTTCCTTCTCAAATTCTCGCTTTGCCTGCCTTATCAATGCTTTGCATTTAACTTGCCAGTGCTTGTGCTGTTTCCAGTTTTCGTCGTTTGGCTCTTTTTTCCATTTCCTGGAAGATGCTTTTTTGGCAGCAACAGCCTCTCTGAGCTCACCTTTAAACCATGCTGGCAGTTTTTTGGACTTTCTTCCACTTTTCTTAATGCGTGGAATACAGCTGGTCTGGGCTTCCAGGATAGTATTTTTAAACAACACCCAAGCTTGATGTAAGTCTTTAATCTTTGCAACCGTTCCTTTTAGTTTTTTCTTAACTATATTCCTCATTTTATCATAGTCTCCCTTTCGAAAGTTAAAAGGTAGTACTGTGGATTTCTTTACTATCCCTCCTCCACTAATTAAATCAAACATGATCATGCTATGATCACTATTGCCAAGTGGTCCCAACACCCTTATTTCTTGCACCAGATCTGGTGTTCCACTAAGGATTAGGTCCAGTATGGCTTCCCATACTCATATTATGGCTTCCCATACTCATATTCTCATGGTCATATTTTGCTGCGTTCATGAGTGGTTTGCTCTTTTTCACCTTTAGCTTGAGTTTGCATGCTAGTAGTTGATGATCTGTACCACAGTCAGCTCCAGGTTTTGTCTTTGTTGATGTTATAGAACTTTTCCATCGTTGACTTCCACAGATGTAGTCAATTTGATTTTTATACAATTCATTGGGTGAAGTCCATGTGTACAGTTGCCGCTTGTGTTGCTGGAAGAAGGTGTTTGAGATGAATAGATCGTTGGTCTTGCAGAATTCTATCAGTCTTTCTCCAGCTTCATTTCTGTTGCCAAGTCCATATTTTCCAACTACTTTGCCTTCTTCTTTGTTGCCAACTTTTGCGTTCCAGTCACCCATGATTATCAGGATATCCTGTTTGCATGAATACCTCACTCATTATTCCCATTTCCAGGTCATTTATGAATATGTTAAAAGCAGTGGACCCAGCACCAATCCCTGGGGTACTCCACTATTCACCTTGCTCCACTGGGAAAATTTGGTCATTCAGCCTTACCCTCTGCTTTCTAGCTTTTAACCAGTTCCTGATCCACAGTAGTTCACTGCCTCTTGTCCCATGACTTTTTAGTTTTGCCAATAGCCTCTCATGAGGGACCTTGTCAAAGGCTTTCTGAAAATCCAGATACACTACATGGACTGACCCACCTTTGTCTACCTGTTTATTTACACCTTGAAAAAAATATAACAGATTATCCAGGGAAGGTCTTGTCTTACTAAAGTCATGTTGACTGTCTCCCATAAACCATGACTATCTACGTGTTCAGAAATTTTGTTCTTAATAATGGTTTCTACATTTTTCCCAGTACTGACATCAGGCTCACCAGTCTGTAGTTTCCCGGATCACCCTTGGAACCTTTTTAAAAATTGGTGTTACATTGGCCATCCTCCAGTCTTCATGTATTATTGATGATTTTAATGATAGTACACAGATTAGTAATAGTAGATCTGCAATCTCATATTTGAGTTCTTTCAACACCCTTGAATGTATACCATCTGGCCCAGGTGATTTGCTACTCTTCGGTTTATCAAATACTTGTAATACATCTTTCCAGTTTATCGATATTTCTTTCAGTTCTTCTGCTGCATCAACTTTAAATACCATTTCAGGCATGGGTAACTTCCCTACATCTTCTTCAGTAAAGACTGAAGCAAAGAATTTATTCAGTCTCTCCACTATGGCTTTGTCCTTTCTTAGTGCCCCCTTTAACCTTCTATTATCCAGTGGTCCAACTGACTCTCTCACAGGTTTTTTTTGCTATGAATGTACTTGAAAACGTTTTTATTATATGTTTTTACTTCCACAGCAAGCTTTTTTTCAAATTCTCTTTTTGCCCGCCTTATCAATACTTTACATCTAACTTGCCAGTGTTTATGTTGTTTCCAGTTTTCATCATTTGGCTTCTTTTTCCATTTCCTAAAAGATGCTTTTTGGCTACAACAGCCTCTCTGGCCTTACCTTTAAACCATGCCGTCAGTTTTTTGGACCACCTTACACTATTCTTAAAGTGTGGAATACAGTTGGTCTGGGCTTCTAAGTTAGTATTTTAAAACAATACCCATGCTTGATGTAAATTTTTAACCTTTGCAACTGTTCCTTTTAGTTTTTTCTTAACTGTTTTCCTCATTTTATCATTGTCTCCCCTTTGAAAGTGAAAAGGTAGTAGAAAGTGAAAGTAGGAAGTGGAAGGATTTCCTTGCCATCCTTCCTCCATTTATTAAATCAAACGCAATCATCCTATGATCACTATTGCCAAGTGGCCCGAATACCCTTATCTCTTACACCAGATCTTGTGTTCCTCTAAGGCATAGGCTTTCAACCCAGTCCTCGGGGAACCCTAGGCCTGTCAGGTTTTCAGGTATCCCACAATGAATATGCATAAGATAGATTTGCATACAATGAAGGCAGAACATGCAAATCTTTCTCATGCATATTCATTCTGGGAATCCTGAAAACCTGATTGGCCTAGGGTTCCCTGAGGACTGGTTGAAAACCCCTGCTCTAAGGACTAGGTCCAAGATGGCTTCCTCTCTTGTCGGTTCATGAACCTGCTGCTCCAAGAAGCAGTCATTTATTTATCTCCCTATTATGTCCTGCCATGACACTGACCCAGTTGATACCAGGGGTAATTAAAATCACCCATTATTATTACTGTGCTGTAAATATTGTTAGTTTCCCTGGTTTCATTGAGCATTTAATCATCCATACGTTTATTCTGGCCAGGCGGTCGATAGTATTATTCCCACTGCCATCGCCTTCCCCCTTTTTACATGGAATTTCAATCCATAGAGATTCTACAGTGTGTTTTGTTTCCTGCAAAACTTTAATCCTTTGTGATTCAATGCCCTCTCTAAAATAGAGAGCAACCCCCTCCACCAATTTGATCTACTCTATCATTGCGATATAATTTGTACCCAGGTATCACAGTGTCCCACTGGTTGTCCTCCTTTCACCATGTTTTTGAGTACCAATCATATCCAACTTCTCATTTAGTGCTATATATTCTAACTATCCCATCTTATTTTTTAGACCTAGCATTTGCATGCAAGCATTTTAGAGGCTGTATTTTATTCATATTGATCTGGTTACCGGTAGGCAGGGGTAATTTGGAATCTTTAAGTTCTGTCTGCTCTGGGCATTTGGGTTACTTTTGTCTTTATTGGAACCTCTCTGTTGATATGTCCTAACTTCAATCTTTTTCTAGTATTCTTCAAGGATACATCCTTCCAAACCATGTGCTCTTGGCTGACTGTCGGCTTTCCCCTATTATCTAGTTTAAAAACTGCTCTATCTCCTTTTTAAAGGTTAATGCCAGCAGCCTAGTTCCATCCCGGTGGAGCCCATCCCTTTGAAAAAGCCCCTCCTTTCTCCAGAAAGTTGCCCAGTTCCTAACAAATCCTTGCACCACTTTCGCATCCACGCATTCAGACTCTGGAGCTCTGCCTGCCTTTTGGGTCCTGTGCGTGAAACAGGAAGCATTTCAGAGAGTACTACCCTGGAAGTTCTGGATTTCAGCTTCCTACCTAAAAGCCTAAAATTTAGCCTCCATAACCTCCCTACCACACATTTCTATGTCATTGGTACCAACATGTACCAAGACAGCAGACTCCTCCCCAGCACTATCTAAGACCTTGTCTTGGTGGTGCATGAGGTCCTCTACCTTCGCACCAGGCAGGCATGTTAACAGGCGATCCTCATGTCCACCAGCCACTCAGCTATCTGCATGCCTAATGATCGAATCACCAACTATAACAGCTGTCCTAATCCTTCCCTCGTGGGCACATGGCCTTGGAGAAACTTTCTCGGTGTGAGAGGGTTTTACATCACCTGGAGGACAGGTCCTAGCTACAGGATCACTTCCTGCCACATCAGGATGATGCTCTCCTATCACGTAACTTCTCTTCTCCATGGCAACAGGGATGCTCCCAGAGTGGAGGTGGGACTTCAGTACTACATCCCTGTAGGTCCCGTCTATGTACCTTTCTGTCTTCCTTATGTTCTCCAAGTCTGCTACTCTAGCATCCAGAGATCGGACTCGTTCTGTAAGAGTCAAGAGCTCCTTGCACTTAGTGCACACATAAGGCTTCTCACCAACTTGGAGAAAATCATACATGTGACACTCCATGCAAAAGACTGGAAAGCCCCCCAACTCGCTGCTGGACTGCTGTCTGCATCTTAGTTTTAAGGTTGTGTTTATATATTTAAGTTGTTTACTTATGTAGATTTGCTGGGGATATTATACTAATAAAACTATATCTAATACGTTTAACGGATTTTGTTCAACTCAATATTAATTAATCTCAGGTCATTAATGCCTGATGAGGATAAATAGCTGCACCCGAGAGTAAATTTGGGCACCTCTTCCCTTTAGGAGGTTTAAGAGCCTATAAAGGTATGATTATTCCAGGGGTGGGTGGGAGTGGGGAGGGAGGGAATGAAGACCTATTAAAAGTTGACTTGCTTTTAAGGTAAAGGTTTACCAATTTCCTGGGTGACTCACATAGCCCTTGGTATTATTTAAGGGGCCTTTTAAATTTCCCCTTTGATCTGTCACTTGCCTTTAATACCTATTCAAGACAACTTCACAGATCTTTTGCCTCCTAACTGGAAAGCCTCTTTGTAAAGATCACTAGAAATGAGTTTATTTCCTCCTACTCAGAATTATTCTACCTGTATGCTAAGCTATCCTCTGATTTGATTTAGATAAAAAGCTCTCTAGAAACAACTTTATTACAGTAACTATTTATTTAACTTTTTATGTTTAAGCTATACTCTGATTTGATTGAAATGAAAAGCTCCCTAGAAACAAATTTCAGGTCTATTTATTCTTAATTTACTTTCTATGGTAAAGCTATACTCTGTTTTGACTTAAATACAAAGCTCCTGACTGACTCAGCACCAACACTAAATTCTAAAATACACAGATCTATCAGTTTTAATCCAAAGAATTCCCTTTTTCCCCCAAGATTTATGGTTACACAATATAATGACAAAATTCTCTCCACTAACCCCAACCCCATACCCCACCACCCCCAAACCCATCCTTAGCTGTTAACATAATAATAAACACATCCTCCACAAACTTAAAAATTCTTGCAGATCTTTACAGATTTGGTTCCCCTGAGTGCATTGCACAAAAGGTGCCCAGTGCTTATTAAAAGTTTGCCTCTACCATGTTGAATAGCAGTAAGCTTGCTAAGAAAGAAAACATTCAACGTCTTTTGGAAAATCCACTTCCAAGTTGGAACAAAGGGCGATTTCTATAGCTTTGCCAGCTCGCGCTGCACCAAAGCGTGCACGGTTACAGTTCCTGGTGCTTGCTACTCCGGAAGCATTTGTAACAAGAATATTTTTGAAGTAAATGGTAAAGTCAACCTGCTATATCTTCAAGCAACTGTCTACACTTACGCCAAAATGGTTATATCTTCTTCCTCGATTGTCCAAGGCTTTTTGTATTGAGGTTTGGAGGTGGTCTGAAGATAAATTGTGCAGTTTCT
Source organism: Ichthyophis bannanicus (assembly GCA_033557465.1). Lineage (NCBI taxonomy): Eukaryota > Metazoa > Chordata > Amphibia > Gymnophiona > Ichthyophiidae > Ichthyophis > Ichthyophis bannanicus. Next base: position 1,769,959,210 of record CM066031.1, read on the forward strand.
TTGTGGTAAGCTTGGTGTGCGGTGGGAAGGGTTTTCTTTAAAACACAGAACAGACAATAGTTTAGTGAAAAGAAAATCAGCTTTTATTCTGTCCCAGCTTGTTAAACAACCACAAAATTGGTTCTTCTGGCCCCTCCTCCAGCCCAAATTTAAGTTCCTACATCAGAACTCCTTTGCACGGCTTGCCTTGGAAGGACTTCTGGGTGGGACCTACTGACACTACAATAAAAGACCCTGCTTTGTTCTTCCACTTGGTCAACTCGTTCCTTGTATGGTCCTTAGAATATTGTGAGTGTGTGTGCTTTGTTTGGACAGTAGTTTTATGAAGCATCCATGCTAACTCTCTCCATCAAAAATGGCCAGCCCCCCTTGGTGGGCATTTAATGCTGAGAAACTACATCTACAACCCATGCTCACCTCAATATCATGTGTTCCATTGTGGTGAGATTTGTCTTTTGAAATAAGACCATATAAGCTTTATGTTTCTTAAAATAAGTTAAAATCTTTGTTCTCTTGATGGGGAATGAATCCCATCCATATTGATGGCAACTATTATAACCATGGTCATTAATCATCCATATCCCATTTTAATCCCCGCACAAGCTTCTTCCAACCATAAGAACATAAGATATGCCATACTGGGTCAGACCAAGGTCCATCAAGCCCAGTATCCTGTTTCCAACAGTGGCCAATCTAGGTCATACGTACCTAGCAGTTTCCCCAAAAGACACAGGTTCCGCAATACTTGTACTGGGTCAAGCATTGATATCCTGGGTCCCTTCTTAATAATGGTTTATGGACCTTTCCTCCAGGAACTTGTCCAAACCTTTTTTAAACCCAGCTACACTAACAGCCTTTACTACATCCTCCAGTAACAAATTCCAGAGTTTGATTACACGTTGAGTGAAAAAATATTTTCTTTTATTAGTCTTAAATAGTTTACCCTGTAGCTTCATTGCATGTCCCCTAGTCTTTCTATATTCTGATAATGTAAACAATCGATCTACGTTTACCTGTTCCACTCCGTTCATTAATTTATAGACTTCTATCATATCTCCCCTCAGCCGTCTCTTTTCCAGGTTAAAGAGCCCTAACCTTTTTAGCCTTTCCTCATAGGAGTATCCTTCCATCCCCTTTACCATTTTGGTTGCTCTTCTCTGAACCTTTTCTAATAACGCTATATCCTTTTTAAGATACGGCGACCAGAATTGCACACAATATTCAAGGTGCGGTCTCACCATGGAATGGTATAGAGGCATTATACTATCTTTTGTTTTATTTTCCATTCCTTTCCTTATGATACCTAGCATTCTATTTGCTCTCTTGGCTGCCGCTGCACACTGGACCGAGGGTTTTAACATGTTATTCACAATGACGCCTAAATCTTTCTCCTGGGTGGTGGTTCCTAATGTGGAACCTTGCATTGTGTAACCATAGTTTGGGTTGTTCTTCCCTAGGTGCATAACTTTGCACTTGTCCACATTAAATTTCATCTGCCATTTTGATGCCCAGTCTTCCAATTTATCAAGATCCTCTTGCAATTTTCCACAATCCTCTTGGGTTTTAACAACTTTAAATAGTTTTGTGTTATCTGCAAATTTGATAACCTCACTCGTTATTCCACTTTCCAGGTCATTTATGAATATGTCAAAAAGCAGCGGACCCAGCACAGATCTCTGGGGTACACCACTATTCACCTTTCTCCATTGGGAAAATTGGCCATTCAGCCCAACCCTTTGCTTTCTATCTTTTAACCAGTTCCTGATCCACAGTAGTACACTGCCTCCTATCCCATGACTCTAGTTTTGCCAAATGTCTCTGATGAGGGACCTTGTCAAAGGCTTTCTGAAAGTCCAGATACACAATACACAATGTCCACCTGTTTATTCACTCCTTCAAAAAAACATAACAGATTAGTAAGACAAGATCTTCCTTGTCTAAAGCCATGTTGGCTGTCTCCCATTAGGTCATGACTATCTACATGCTGAGTAATTTTATTCTTTATGATGGTTTCTACCATTTTTCCCGGTACTGATGTCAGGCTCCCCGGTCTGTAGTTTCCCGGATCACCCCTGGAACCCTTTTTAAAAATTGGTGTTACATTGGTGATCCTCCAATCTTCAGGTATTAGAGATGATTTTAATGATAGTTCACAGATTACTAATAGCAAGTCTGCAATCTCATATTTCAGTTCTTTCAACACCCTTGGATGTATACCATCCGGCCCAGGTGATTTGCTACTCTTCAGTTTATCTAATAGTTGTAATACATCTTCCCGATGTATCGATATTTCCTTCAATTCTTCCGCACCTTTAAATACCACTTCAGTCATGGGTAACATCCCTACATCTTCCTCAGTAAAGACCGAAGCAAAGAATTCATTCAGTCTCTCCGCTATCGCCTTATCGCCTCTTAGTGCTCCTTTAACCCCTTTATCATCTAATGGACCAACTGACTCTCTCACAGGTTTTTTGCTACGAATGTACTTGAAAAGGTCTTTATTTCGCGTTTTTGCTTCTGCAGCAAGCTTCTTCTCAAATTCTCCCTTTGCCTGCCTTATCAATGCCTTGCATTTGACCTGCCAGTGCTTGTGCTGTTTCCAGGTTTCGTCATTTGGCTCTTTTTTCCATTTCCTGAACGATGCTTTTTTGGCAACAACAGCCTCTCTGACCTCAGCTTTAAACCATGCTGGCAGGTTTTTGGACTTCCTTTCACTTTTCTTAAAGCGTGGAATACAGCTGGTCTGGGCTTCCAAGATAGTATTTTTCAACAACACCCAAGCTTGATGTACGTCTTTAACCTTTGCAACTGCTCCTTTTAGTTTTTTCTTAACTGTTTTCCTCATTTTATCATAGTCTCCCTTTCGAAAGTTAAAAGGTAGTACTGTGGATTTCCTTACTATCCCTCCTCCACTAATTAAATCAAAGGCGATCATGCTATGATCACTATTGCCAAGTGGCCCCTACAACCTTATCTCTTGCACTAGATCTGGTATTCTACTAAGGACTAGGTCTAATATGGCTTCCCCTCTGGTCGGTTCATGAACCAGCTGCTCCAAGAAGCAGTCATTTATTTCATCTAGGAACTTTATCTCCCTAGCATGTCCTGACGTGACACTGACCCAGTCGATACCGGGGTAATTGAAATCACCCATTATTATTACTGCGCTGTAACGTTTGTTAGCTTCCTTGATTTCCATTTGGTCATTCTGGCCCGGCGCTCGATAGTACACCCCCACTGCCATTGCCTTCCCCCTTTTACATGGAATTTCAATCCATATAGATTCTACAGCAAATTTTGTTTCCTGCAAAACTTTAATCCTTTCTGACTCGATGCCCTCTCTAACATAGAGAGCAACCCCTCCACCAATTTGATCAGCTCTATCATTACGATATAGTTTGTACCCAGGTATCACAATGTCCCACTGGTTGTCCTCCTTCCACCATGTCTCTGATATTCCAATCATATCTAACCTTTCATTTAGTGCTATATATTCTAACTCTCCCATCTTATTTTTTAGACTTCTAGCATTTGCATACAAGCATTTTAGAGAATGTATTTTATTCATATTAATTTGGCTATTGGTAGACATGGGTAATTTGGGATCTTTAAGCTCTGTCTGCTCCATACTTGAGGGCATTTGGGCTACTTTACTCTTTTGTGGAACCTCTCTGCTTTTGGTATTATCCTTCAAAGATACATTCTTCTGAACCATCTGCTCTTGGGCGACTGTCGGCTTTCCCCTAATATCTAGTTTAAAAGCTGCTCTATCTTCTTTTTAAAGGTTAATGCCAGCAGCCTGGTTCCATCCCGGTTAAGGTGAAGCCCATCCCTTCGGAAGAGCCCCTCCTTTCCCCAGAATGTTCCCCAGTTCCTAACAAATCCAAAACCCTCATCTCTGCACCACTGTCTCATCCACGCATTGAGACTCCGGAGCTCTGCCTGCCTTTTGGGTCCTGCACGTGGAACAGGAAGCATTTCAGAGAATGCTACCCTGGAAGTTCTGGATTTCAACTTCCTACCTAAAAGCCTAAATTTTGCCTCCAGAACCTCCCTACCACATTTTCCTATGTCATTGGTACCGACATGTACCAAGACAGCAGACTCCTCCCCAGCACTATCTAAGACCTTATCTAGGTGGCGCGTGAGGTCCGCTACCTTCGCACCAGGCAGGCATGTTACCAGGCGATCCTCACGTCCACCAGCCACCCAGCTATCTACATGCCAAATGATCGAATCACCAACTATAACGGCTGTCCTAACCCTTCCCTCATAGGCACATGGCCCTGGAGAGACTTCCTCGGTGCGAGAGGGTTTTACATCACCTGGAGGACAGGTCCTAGTTACAGGATCACTTCCTGCCACACCAGGGTGATGCTCTCCTGTCACATGACCTCTCTCCTCCATGGCAACAGGGATGCTGCCAGACTGGAGGTGGGACTTCAGGACTATATCCCTGTAGGTCTCGTCTATGTACCTCTCTGTCTGTCTTATGCTTTCCAAGTCTGCTACTCTAGCCTCTAGAGAACGGACTCGTTCCCTGAGAGCAAAGAGCTCCTTGCACCTAGTGCACACGTAAGACCTCTCACCAACTGGGAGAAAATCATACATGTGATACTCAATGCAAAAGACTGGAAAGCCCCCATCCTGCTGCTGGACTGCTGTCTGCATCTTAGTTTTAAGTTTGTGTTTAGATCTAAGTTCTTTACTTACTAAGGGTTGCTATGGATATTTATACTAATAAAACTGTACCTAATACGTGTAATGTACCTTGTTCACCTGAAGCTTAAGTAATCTCAGGTCCAGAGTATATGACTGATTTGGGTAATGAGCTTCACCTGAAAGCACCTCCTGTCTTTTAAGATGTGTAATACCTATAAAGCTATGATTATCCCAGGGGAGGGTGGGTGTGGGGAGGGAGGGAGGGAAATAACACTTATTAAAAGAGGGCTGCTACACAGTACCCTGTCTTGTGCTGCTGAGGTAAGCTATATTCTGATTTGATTTAAATTATAGCTCTTAGCTGCTGCTAGGCTCTAACTTCTTATGAAATTTAAACTACAAGCTCTCTGCTGGGTTCTAAATTTAACCAGAAAGCTCTCTTCTGTGTTTTAAATTTAAGCTAAAAGTACTTTGCTGATGCTAGGCCCTGAGTGACTATTAAATGTAAACTACAAGCTCTCTGCTGGGTTCCAAATGTAACCAGAAAGCTCTCTTCTATGTTTTAAAACTAAAAGTACTTTTCTGATGCTCGGCCCTGAGTGACTATTAAATGTAAACTACAAGCTCTCTGCTGGGTTCCAAATGTAACCAGAAAGCTCTCTTCTGTGTTTTAAATTTAAACTAAAAGTACTTTACTGTTACTAGGCCCACAACTTGGGACAAATTCAACACTCCCTCCACAAGGCAAATTGCTGACATTATCTCAGCTCTCAACACAAGCACCGCACCAAACAGACCCATGCCCGGTCCCCTGGATTAAGGCAACTAAGGAAAACTTCAACAACCTCATACACAACATGGTAAGCAACTCCCTGACGCTAGTAACCATCCCAGACCAACTGAAACTAGCCACAATTAGGCCGATCCCAAAGAAAACCACTCTAGACAAAAGCAATCCAGCAGCCTACAGACCAATCTCCAGCATACCACTTCTGGCAAAAATCATAGAGAAGGCAGTGCAACAGCAGCTCCAAGACCACATCGACGCACACGCCCCACTGGATATACATCAACATGGCTTCCGCCCAAACCACGGAGTCGAAACACTATTACTATATCTATTAAATGACATAATCCAGACCATAGACAACTACAAACAGGGAACACTAATGATATTCCTTGATATATCAGTCGCGTTCGACACAGTGGACCACAACATCCTTCTAACCAGACTATAGAACATTGGATTAACCGGCACCACACTGAAATGGTTCAACTCATACTTAACAAACAGACAGTTCCAAGTCAAAATCAGATCCAACACCTCTCAACCCACAAAGATCAAGCAAGGAGTACCCACAAGGATCTGCTCTATCCGCACTACTTTTCAACATATACATCCAACCAATCTGCAACATCATGAAAGCACATAAAATAGACTACACTATCTACGCAGACGACATCATGATATACACACCAATCAACCTCGACAGTCCCGACTACACCAAAATAACAAACTGTCTCAGCAGCATGTCCACCTGGCTCATGCACAACAACCTAGCCATAAACCTCAGCAAGACGGAGGCACTTATCATCACGTGAAACACCAATTTCAGCCCCCCACCCTTCATCAAAACCAACAACACGGCAATACCACTGAAGAACGAAGTAAAATACCTCGGAATAACACTCGACAGGGAGCTAAACCTACAATCTCACATCAGAAGAACCGCCAAAAACGCATACTACAAAATGAGAATAATCAGACGCCTCAAACCTCTGCTCACACAAGACCACTTCCGCACAGTCTGCCAAGCGCTTATAACTCCCATACTTGACTTCTGCAACCCGTTATACAATGGCATGCCAAAACAATCTCTCAGGCCGCTCCAAATGGCTCAAAACACAGCAGCCAGAATAATCACCGGCTCCTCAACACAAGCACACATCACCCCCATCCTAAAAGACCTCCACTGGCTCCCAATCAGCCACCGCATCAAATATAAAATGATACCAAACATATTCAGAATCAAGCACAAGAGCTCTGCACTCAGCCTACAAGCCCTCAAACTCCCTGACCCCAGCACTCGACCTAGAAGAAGGACCACAGCAGACACACTCAGCACCCCAAGCAACTACACGAAAGCATGCAAATCCACCACTCAAAGAGCCCTATCTCTGGCAGCTCCAGCAATATGGAACAAGCTACCATACGACCTATGATCAACCGAAGATCAGAAAGACTTCCGAAAACTCCTAAAGACAGTGCTCTTCACTGAGCACTACGGCCCAAACCCATAACCAGACTCTACAAACTTGGCCAACCTCAGACTCAATGAAGATAAATCGCAGCCCACTGCAGTCATAGCAATCATGTATATAGATGTAAAAAGCACACGTTGTAAATAGCTCACCCTAATCAGCACACCCTCGCCCATGCACCCTCACTGTACATAAACTTATCTAACATAAACACTCTGACATTGATTGTTTGCTGTGTTCACCGCCTTGATTGAAGGATAAGGCGGGATAGAAATACCCTTTAAATAAAAAAATAAATAAATTATTGGCTGAAAGTGAAGATGATCTGAAACATTTGCTTCTCACAAAGAACATAGTCTCAAAATGGGCCTGCACCTTAATGTAAAGAAGACAAAGATCATGACAACTGGCATAATCAACAGGTTCATTGTTGAAGGAGAAGAAATTGAAATCGTGAACAAATTTAACCTACTTGGATCAACTATCAATGAAGAAGCAATAAGCAGTCAAGAAATCAGACAACGCATTCCTCTTGGCAGAAATGGCTATGAAAGACCTAGATAAGATTCTCAAGAGCAGAGATGTCTCTCTCCATAGAAAGATTTGACTTGTTCAAGCCATGGTATTTTCAATAACATCATATGAATGTGAAAGCTAGACAGTGAAAAAGATAGATAGGATGTAGTAAAGGCTGTTAGTGTAGCTGGGTTTAAAAAAGGTTTGGACAAGTTCCTGGAGGAAAGGTCCATAAACCATTATTAAGAAGGGACCCAGGATATCAATGCTTGACCCAGTACAAGCATTGCGGAACCTGTGTCTTTTGGGGAAACTGCTAGGTACGTATGACCTAGATTGGCCACTGTTGGAAACAGGATACTGGGCTTGATGGACCTTGGTCTGACCCAGGGTATATCTTATGTTCTTATGCTCTTAGGAAGAAAATTGATGCCTTTGAATTATGGTGCTGGCAGTGAATACTGTGTATACCATGGACTGCCCGAAGAACAAACCAGTCGGTACTAGAGGAGATCAAACCTAAGCTTTCTTTAGAAGCTCAGATGATAAGACTTCGACTTTCATACTTTGGGCACATCATGCGAAGAGAGAGATCATTAGAGAAAGACATCATGCTTGGCAAGATAGAAGGTCAGCGCAAAAGAGGAAGGCCAGCAATGAGATGGATCGATACAATAACAGCAGCTACGGGTGCCAGTCTGTCAACAATGAGCCGCCTGACTCAAGGCCGAACACAATTTAGGATAGCTATCCAGAGTGTTGCCATGAGTCGACTCCGACTCAACGGCACTTAACAACAACAACAACAACAACAACAACAAGCCCACCTTCTTTGGAAATTCATATCATATGTCTTGTTCTAGAACATCCTTTTTGTTGCTTCTCATGCGTTATTAATATTTGCATTATTAATACCTTTCAGGCATTAGAATGTCTCTACTATCTCTCCCCTGTCTCATCTCTCCTCTAGGGTATACATGTTGAGATTTGTAAATGTCGTCTCATAGGGCTTCTGGTGCTGACCTTGCATCATTTTGTTAGTTCATCTCTGGGATGTCTCAATTCTATGTGTAATGTATCTTTCTGAAGTTGAGAGCTACAGGTTGAACATAATATCCCAGGTGAGGTCACACTAACAACCTGTACATAAGTATGACCATTTCCTCTTTTCTACTAGTTTTACCCTCTTTATGTACCTTTTAGTTCGGGCTACAGCATTTTGCACCATTTCCCCACCTTGAAATAATTACATTTAAAACATCTGAGGTATCTTTCCTGCTCTGTGGAAATCCATAGTTCACCCCTCTTTAAGAAGCTTGGGACTGTATTTTTCTATCCAAGATGCAAAACTCTCCACTGGTTTGTATTAAAGTTAGCTGCCAAGTAATCAGTCATTCCTGAAGCTTTCTTAAGTCACTTTTCATTTTATCTACTGTCTTGGATATAGCCACCACTTTGCAGATCTTAGCATGAACTACAAAAAGACATTTCTAATCCTAATCCCTCTGCAATATCTTTCACAAAGATATTGAACAGGAACAGCCCAAGGACTGATCCTTGAGGGACTCCACTAACCTTTCTTTCTACAGTGAATTCCATTTACCCACTACAAACCTCCACATGCAATATGCTTCACTCTCCTTTCATTGAACACTCTCTCCATAAATTTTCAGGGTCCTTTCCCTTAAGATGCTACTTGCAATCATGCAAAAAAGCCCAAACCAGCTATTTTCTTTGCTCATTCCAGTGTTTCCATTTTACTGTGATTATGACAAACGCTAGCAGGACTTTCCTTTCCTATGGTAAATGGTTTTTATAGATTCTGGAGATCCTAAAAGATGTAATAGGGCAATTTGACAAGCTAAAGAGTGGCAAATCACCTGGACCAGATGATATACATTGCAGAGTGCTAAAAAAAACTTTAAAATGAAATTGCAGACTTATTATTAGGAATTTTTAAACTATTATTAAAATTGTCTATAATACTGGAAGACTGGAGAATATCCAAACACCAGTTTTTTAAAAAGCTTCCAAGGGTGATCCAGGAAACGACAGACTGGTGAGCCTGACATCAGTGCCAAGCAAAAATGGTATAAGCCATTATAAAGAACAAAATTACTGAGTCACATGATGACTGACTCATGAGCAGACTCAATCCAATGAAGCTCCTCCTTCTACCTCTGGAATAAATTAACCAAAGTGTAGATCAGAGACTTAGTCCCCGAGTTTACTCTGGATACTGATGGTTATAGAGGGATGCAATCGAAAGAGCCTTCTTTGAGCAACTGGGAGTAGTTGTGGTGGTCATGCCAAGGCATGTTAAGAAGCGGTCCATGGATAATGCCAAAAGGCAGGAAATGCTAAGATGATGATAGACTCAGAGCAGCCTCTTCTAATTATGTCAGAGGAGGTTGAAAGATGCCTAAACTGATTGAATACCGTAGTCCTGGAGGAGAAGATGATGCAACTGCAGTCTACTTTAAGTGATTTGTGAGAGACATTGGCCCCCCAAGCCTCTATGATTGCGAGGAATGAATAGGGTATTATTGCCCAGAGAATGGCAATGGAAGATTTGAGAGTGCAAGTAAAGCAACTTAAACAGCAAAACCTGCAACTGGCAGATCGCATTGGCGAACAAGAAAACCAAAGTCATTGGAATAATGTCCGTATTGTGGGTGTCCCAGACTGTGAAGGATGGGGAGTTAGTGCAATTATGTGAGCAGGACTTACTGGAACTACTGGGTTTGGGGCTTTTGTTGAAGCCTATTAAATGTGAACATGCTCATAAGGTACAGGTTGAAATGGCTGTTGGTCCACTTGATCTGTATCATATAAAAACTCTGTATATTTCTTCCACCTTTTCTTGGTACAGGTTGAAATGGCTGTTGGTCCACTTGATCTGTATCATATAAAAACTCTGTATATTCCTTCCACCTTTTCTTGATCTTCTCAGCATCATTCAACATAGAACCTTGAGCATCTTGTAACATTTCAATTCAAGGCTGGAACTTTTTCTTTATCTTTCGTAGCTTTAGGAAAGCCGATCTTGTTCTTCCTCTAATAGTTTCTGCTTCTATTTCCTTGCATGCGTCGTAGTAGTACTTTTCCTTGTCCTGTCTTGCTGCACATTGGAAATCTCTGAGTTCTGTTATTTTCTTTCTTTCTTCTCTGGCTTTAGCTTCTCTGCGTTTCTGGGCAATTTTCAGAGTTTCTTCCTTCGTCCATTTTGGCCGTTTTTGCTTTTTCACCTTTTGTAGAGACTTCTCGCTTTCTTCTAACACAACCTTCTTGATGTCATTCCATAACTCTTCTGGAGCTCTGTCATTGGTATCTAAAGCAGTAAATTGATTTTGCAGGCAGTCTTTAAATTCCAGTGGTATATTCTCAAGGTCATATTTTGCTGCATTCATGAGTGCTTTGCTCTTTTTCAACTTTAGCTTGAGTTTGCATACTAGTAGTTGATGATCTGTACCACAGTCAGCTCCAGGTTTTGACTTTTTTGATGTTACAGAGCTTTTCCATCGTTGACTTCCACAGATGTAGTCAATTTGATTTTTATACAATCCATTGGGTGACGTCCATGTGTACAGTCGCCGCTTGTGTTGCTGGAAGAAGGTGTTTGAGATGAATAGATCGTTGTTCTTGCAGAATTCTATCAGTCTTTCTCCAGCTTCATTTCTGTTGCCAAGTCGATATTTTCCAACTACTTTGCCTTCTTCTTTGTTGCCAACTTTTGCGTTCCAGTCACCCATGACTATCAGGATATCCTGTTTGCATGTTCTGTCAATTTCAGCTTGTACTTGTTCATAGAACGCTTCAATTTCATTCTCTTCTGCAGCTGTTGTTGGGGCATATACTTGAATTATAGTTGTGTTGATAGGCAGTCCTCGTAGACGAATAGAGATTAAGCGTTCGCTGACTGCACTGTATTTCATTACAGTTCTTGCAAGTTTCTTCTTTATTATAAATGCAACAACATTTCTTCTTTGAAAGACAAAGAAGGTGGGATTAGGATTTATTATTTCCCTTTTCCAAATCCCCAAGTTACATTCTGGAACACAAGGTTGTTTTGCTGTCCAAGTAGACTTACAATCTAAGTTGTACCCAAGGCAATGGAGGGTGAAGTGATTTGCCAAAGGTCAAACAGTATGAGTGGGGGGAAGTGGGATTTGAACCCTACTACTACTACGGCTTATCATTTCTATTACCAGACATACACAACACTGAACACATAGACATAAGAGACAGTCACTGCTCTGTGGAGTTTGCAATCTATTCAAGACAAGCAGGCCACATAAGATAATTAAGGAGTTTTGTTTACTATAGGAATGATTAAAAATAACATTAGCATGACCAGGAGAATTAGAGATTAAAATTCAAAAGCGGCCTCAAAAAGGTGGGCTTTTAGTTTGGATTTGAATGGGCCCAGAGAGGGAGTATGACACACCAACTCAAGAAGCCTGTTCCAGGTATATGATACAGCAAGGTGTAAAGAACAGAGTCTGGAGTTGGCAGCAGAGAAGAAAGACACAGGTAAGAGTGACTTACCCAACATTTGAAGTCGTACAGGTAGAGATCAGAGGGAAGCACTTCTGAGGATCTGCCTAGTGAAGGCACTGCAAATGAATAAGACAAGTTTGAACTGTATATGGAAATGGATGAGTGGATTGGAGGAGTGGCCTAGTGGTTGGGGCAAGGTACTTCAGGCCAGAAGGTCAGGGGTTCAAATCCCACTAGAGGACAGCAACCTTGGGCCGGAAGGACTGGGGTTTCTAGTCCCACAGGTGCTCCTTGTGATCTTGGGCAAGCCACTTAACCCTCCATAGCCCATGTTCCCTGTAAAATAGTTATCTCCAAGTTATAATGCCCTGTTCAATGTAATTTCAGTTTGTTCAATGTAAACCGCACTGATGCAGAATAGCACAATATATAAGAGAATGTAAATAAAATAAAATAAATAAATAAGGAGCCAATGAAGTGACTTGAGAAGAAAGGGTTATAAGTAACTTCCTCTGGTTCACAATCTGCTTCTCTAACCATTAGGCTACTTTTTTCCTCCAGTAGACTAAGGAGGAATGTCAGAAAATATTTTTCACAGACAGGGTGACAGAAGTGTGGAATGTCCTCAGAGAGGGGTGGCAAAAACAATATCAAAGTTTAGAAGAGCAAGGGATAAGCACAAGGATCCTTAGTTGCTAAAAGTGTGGAGAGTAGACCTAGGGATAACTCAGGCATCTACATGGTGGGGGTTGTGTGATAGTAGAATCAGCTGGCAACTGAGTCTGGAAGGCTGCAAGTTCTGTAAGTAACTAAAAGTCATAGTAGTGATGTAGGCACTTGTATAGCTAGGACTGTTGGCAAGATATGCAAGAGACCAGGAAGACTTCCAATAATAGTAGTCAATTAAATCATATTGAGATGTTAGAACAAACTAGCAATTGGATCTGTCTGGCAAGGTGCAAGTTTGGTAATTCATTTGAGATCCTAGTGGAAAAGTATTTGCTTACATAGGCTTGGCTATCTGGCAGGTGACGCAGGGAATTCTAGGAGATGGATATTGTCGATTATTTAGATTATACAGAGCCTTGCTTTAGGAGTGGGAAAGGTGAGACGCTGGAAGGTCCCAAGCGATGAAGTACAGAGAAAGATGAAGATGATGGTGAGGACAAGGGGAAATCTTGCAGATGATTAGACCTGTGGCTGGCCGCTGGGGGGGGGTATTCTTATCAGTCAGGACAAAATAAATGGGCAAAGTAGACCGCCTGGATGACTTCTTTCCGATGTTTAACTGATACACAAGCCCTAACATAACTGATAGGGATGTGCATGGAAATTTTTCAGTTTGTTCTTGGGTCATTTTTGGACATTTTTCCCAATTTTTGGATATCGTTAGGCTCATTTCACATATATAATGTATTTATTTAAGCAGTTTTTCTATACTACCCCTTTCAGAGATCAGGGGCGATTTACATTAAACAAACCATTTTACAGAGAATATGAGAACATTCATTTTAATAAAAATATTTTAACGTGCATTAGAACATTTTAACATACTTTTTGGTATGTAAATCTACAAATTAATCATTTTAGTGCATACTAAATTTTTGATGGTGCACTAACAAACTGAAAGCAAACTTACAAATTCACATTCCTAATGCCCAACAAACTAAAATAAACATGCCAACGTTGTATCTTGGTCTGCATTCAAGCATCACAAAATTAAAATGCTCAAGACATGCAGTGACCTGGCAGATGGTTTTATGATTGCTGACTTTGCTTCTAAGTAACTAAGGAACTATCTAAAACAATAAGGACATTCGTATCGTGTGAGATAATGTTCCACATTCTGATGTTACTAACACTGAAAATTAAATAATATAGGCAAGGGATCCCTTCAGGACCCTTATTAATCGCACATGTTTTGTGAGCAGGACCATTCAATTTCTAGCCTTAGCAATAGGTGCACGCCATCTTGCTATAACTTCCTCCTCTTGGGATAGCTGCTTTGCTGCTGCCTGCTCTCTATATAACCCCAGTGAATAGGATGTGAGGTGTGGGCTTGTCTTGCTTTAATTTTTTTGTGTCCTGTATGGAATCAGCCCTTGATTCTTGAAGTATCATCTTGTGAAGATTGGAGAGTCTGTCAGAGGTTTTACCCACCTATCTGCCTGACTGCAGAAAGAGATTGAAAAGCTGACTTACAGAAAGAATTAGAAGAATAGGTTCCCAGTGATGAGGGAGAAAGGACACTGTAATCTGCTTAGAGCATGACATCCCTAACCCAAGATCCTTCTGCCAGGAACATAAATGATAAATATTTAACTTGGGATCACAGACAGGACTACCTCAAGGAGGACACAACCTGTTTACCAAAGACTGTGTACTGCTGAACTGAACATTACAGACTGTTGTTGTTTGAAATGGACATTTTGTTGCAGTAAAGAAAATTGGAGCACCCAATTTGAAGTCAAAAGCCTCCTTAATTTATGCTCTAAGGGCCTTGAAGGGATTTTCCTTCCCCCTGAGGAGCACCTGCTCCCTGTCAATAAGACTGTATGCTAGTTGATTGAAGTGGGAGAGAGCCCGGGATAAACCTGTTTTGTGACCTGGCCCCTGCAGGACCAGCCTTCTGCCCCAGGGCAAGGGAGGGTTTTATATATATAAAATTATATATATAGTATATATATATATAGTAAAATTAGTATATGGAATTATATAGCATATACATAGACATATAGGGATAGAGCTTCGAACGCTTAGGTGGGATATGTTCATTTAACTTTGGGAGTTATGAAGCATTTATCTGACTTTTTAAAATATATTTCCGAATAGTGGATACAACGTGTGCATATACTTTTACCTTTATTAAACAAACGAGACATCTTTTGCCTGGACAATGACTCCTAAAACAGAACCCAGCATTTCGTATCTGTGGCTGAGATTATTTTTCCCTAGCTGCCTCACTTTGCACTTTTCCACATTAAATTTTTGTGTGCCATTTGGATGCCCAGTTTCTAGCCTCTGTTGTTTTAATGACTTTGAATACTTTTGTGTCATCTGCAAATTTGATCACCTCACTTGTCGCACTTATCTCCACATCATTTATGAATATGTTAAACCCTCATCCTCATTTCCCTTTGCTCTCCTCATCTGGACCTGTCTAAGTTATTGGACACAAAGGAGATCATTTTAAATCTTAGTTGTGGACATCCAGATCACAGAAATGTCCCCAGAGTCATTTTACAAATGGCGTTTAAAGATGTCTCCAGTGTGGGACTATCTAAATAGGCAGGGGCGTGGCACAGGTGTGTCTGGGGAGGTACAATGGACTTAGACATCTCTGCTCAATTTCAGAAACATCAGGGATGTCTGCGACCCCATCCACATTTAGACCAGTAAAGTGCTTGTTTTGGCCGTAAAACATCTCGAGAGTGTAGAGTTGCATAACTAGCTGAAGATCACAAGGAACAGTACTGGGATTTGAACCCTGGCCCTAATCCACTACTCTAACCATTAGGTTATTAGACATTCTTGTTCTGAAATACTATTCTGGGGATGTCTATGGAGACATACCCATTGATGTTCATATCGGGCACATCCACATTTGTGAAACTGTGCCTGAATTCGGACATACCTGCCTTTTTTCAGATGTTCTGGCTTGGACGTCCCAGAATGCATTTGGATGCTCTTTGTAAACTGTGCCTTCACACCTTTTGTACCTCTCAGGGACGTTATCCTCCCTCTTCTCTGTTTTCTCTGCATAATGTAACCCAGCATCTAGCTATGTTTATTATGTGCTTGTTTGATTAAAGCCATGTTTGGACTCTTGAACCAATGTACCTGATTTCTGACTCTTATATTGCTGTGATCCAGGTTTGTGACTAAGGTATAGGGAATCTTCTCAAGAGGTCAGTCCCTGACATCACCAGATGGTCTTTTTCCATAAAGTTTTAATATGGTGTAAGAAGAATGGGCTACCACATGGATTTGGTGGTAATCAGGAGCAAGCTGTGCTAGTCTTGGTTTTGCCCCATTCCATACAGGGACTTCTAGTTCTGATGTATTTATTTAGCTAACATTTAGAGCTGAACAATTCCTTCTCTTGGTGGATTACAATGAAATATAAATTACAAACAATAAAAAAAATACACATCATAAAAATATACAAAACAACATAAAACTGTTCAGGAAGCCAAAAGACATCTGACCACTAAACCTAAATCCTGAAACCAAATAAGCCTTTAGTATTTCATGGAAAAGCAAATCATTTTCATCTTGTAACCATGTGACTTCCCTAAGAAAATCAGAACTACAAGTCCATGTATGCATTGCCGCTGAATATCTGTGGGTGCCACTGCAGCATGCCCCGATGCTAGCCGGCTAGCATCAGAGCATTCTCGGAGCGCCACCCGGCAATAACTAGGCAGCAGTGATATTGAGCTGCTGCCTGGTTATCACTACTGCAGAGAAAGTCAAGTGCAGTAAAGTCTGGCCTAGCTTGAGCCATCCAACCTAACTGGACAGCAGCTGAATAGCCCAGACAGCTGCCCGGATAGCGTTGCCACTATCGGGCTGACCCAGACACTCAATGCTGGTGGCTGGATATGGCCCTGGCATTGAATAGCCAGATCCTAGTTTCAGCAGCGATGGCTGGTGGCTTTACACATAAATGTATACCTATTGATCCAAAGGTCATAGGTTCAAGCCCAGTCCTGTGAAGTATGTTTACTGTGTGGGTATGTTACCTATGATATACCTAGTGGTTAGAGCAACAGCATTGTACCAAGGAGATCAGGGCTTGGTTCCCACTGGCATTCCTTGTGATGCTGGGCAAATCACTTTACTCCCCATTGCCTTGCAAGAAAAGGCCTGGAAATCTACTTCCAATCTTACCTTGCCAAGAAAACCCAGGGGCTGCTGGGTTGCCAGGACTCAGCATTGAATTGATGGCACTTTCAAAAAAAAGGGGTGTCTTAAACCATTATTAAAGAGGACCTGGGAAATGTACTGCTACTCTGGGACAAGCATGACCTGGATTGGCCACTGTTGGAAACAGGATACTGGGCTTGGTGGACCTTGGTCTGACCCAGAATGGCAGTTATTATATTCTTATAAAGGCTAGCTGCCACTGCTGAATATCGGGCCCTAGATTTCCAAGATTATATTTGTGCACAGAATTAAGTACATTTAAAAGTATTTTCAAAGCATGAAATAATGTGGTGGTATTTCAGAAGACTGTTCTGACTGGCAGCTATGGTTTATGGTTTATTTAGGCTTAATATACCGCTTCTCAGCGTTCCAGTGAAGCAGCTGACAAAACAAATAAAATGCGCACTATAAAAGAAACAGAACTACAATATTAACAGGAAAGAAGACAGAGAAAGGTAGTATACTGTATGCAGGCAATTCGTCCTCACCACCGGATCCGGACAGCATGCCCCCCCCAATTACCCATTTTCAAAGGCCAGGGTAAATAGGTGGGTTTTAGACCTGCTTTGCAACTCTTGAAAGAGGATCCATTATGGAGGCTCAATGGTAATGCATTCCAAAGGGTGGGTGAGACGAAGAAAAAGGCTGAGAGTCTTGTACTCTCCAGTTATGCCCGAGAAACTGGAGGAATATTTAGGTGTTTCCCTTGAAGGACCCGCAAAACTCTAATAGGAGCATGGAGAGTAATTGCCAAGGCGAGATAAGGGGCTGTATCTGAGCAGTTTCTTCAAATGGGCTAGTTTTGCACATACCATAACAATCATGAAACACATTTCTAGGCCAGTGTATGTGGAATATATCTCAGTCTCTTGAATTTTCTGCTACTTGGCATAGTACGTGCATCATGCTAAGGAGAGCTTCCTTCCGGAGTTCGTAAGATGTAAAATGTATGAATAGTTTGTCAAGATGTGCTTGGAAATTCTTCTTTATCAAGTCTGTGGCTCCCAGTACAATGGAAAATATTTCTATATCTTTCTGCCACATTTTCTTGGTCTCTGACTGCATTTCTTGGTACTTCAGGATCTTCCACTTCTCCACACGATTCACAGAATAATCACTCGGTACTGACACCTCTATTATCAGTGCCGTTCTAGTGTTTTTCGCCTTTATTTTATGTATGTATGTATTTATTTATTTAAAGCTTTTCTATACCATGCTCTTTAAAATCAGTGCGGTTTACAAGTAACATTTATTTGTACAAAGCAGGAAATAACCTGCTTTGTACTTACATTGAACGGGTATTGCAACTTGGATTTAGAACTGGGGTAACTATATACAAGCTTTGCCACTATGTCGGGTTTCCTCGCATCCAGTTAATTATCCATCAGAATGTGAATGTCCCAGGTGATTATAACCTCTTCATTCTCTGTAATTCTCTTAGGGTCATGATCCCACTGCTTTTCAGGCACAGTGATGTTGTAGTATTTACAGAGTTTACAGTAGATGATGTGTGCTACTTTGTTGTGCCTTTCTGAATAGAAATTTTCTGCCATCAGAACTTTACAGCCAGCTATGAGGTGAGTCACTGTTTCCAGGCCTTTCTTACAGAATCAAGTTATGTCTGTATTGCCAGTTTTTTCACTGTTGCTGTAAACCTTCTTGACCATAATCTGCTGCCCTGGGCTGTCTCGGTGTAGAGAGCTCTATGTGTCAGAGTGAGTATATTGTAGTGAATTTGATGGAGCATGGGAAGCCAATGATAGTGGAAGAGGAGTGGGGCCATGATCAAATTGCTTGGCCTGACGTAAGACCTGGATAGCAGTATTTAGAATGGATTGAAGATGTTTCAGCTCTGATTGGTAGAGGCCAGCATAGATCGAGTTACAGTAGTTGAGACATGAAAAAATACAACTGAGGGCAAATGTCTGTTGAGCAGAGTGGTCAAGGAATGGGCAAAGGGCATGAAATTAGTGCAGGGTAAGAAAAGATGTCTTGACTACAGAGCTGACCTGTTTTGAGAATGGGAAGTCAGTGTCCAAGCAGACACCAAAGTATTTGAAGCAAGAGTTAAGCTGAATGGGACAACCATCTAGAATAGGCATGAGAATTGGAACAGTGGCTCCACCAGTGAGCCAAGTAGCTGAGTTTTTTTTGAAGATTTAGCGTCAGCTCATTGTCCCTAAGCCATGCGGTGACTTTGAGCAGACAGCTGTTGATTTCTGTAAGGTCAGAAGAGCAGGAATCTGCATATGCGAGTAGTAGTATATCATCTGCATAATAAAATGCAGTTGTAGAAGTGTCATATCATAATCATTAAGGGTCCAAAAAAGATGTTGAAAAGGAGTGTTGCTAATACAGAGTCCTGTGGGACTCCCCTGTTTAAAGAGTATAGACTGGAGGAGGCAAGACCTGTTTTATCGTGTATGAAGGATGTCAAGAAGAAAGAAAGTTCTTGTTTGTATTGCCTCTGTGTTACAAGGGAGAATTAAATAATTAGCACTCTTGGCAGGAGGCACTGACTTCAAAAGGCTTTCTAAATCTGACCCAGAAGCAAGTGCCTCTGTGGCCTATACATAAATCCGGGTCTGATCCCAGGGTGCTTTGATGTTCTTCTCCTTCCTGTGCCTGGCCACAGTACTCCGGAGGGAGGGGAAGGAACTCTTCTTCCTCGAGTCACAGGCTTGCCGTAGTCAGTGCTGGGCGAATCTTTAGTCTTCTGCCTCTGTCTCTGACTGGGGCACTTCTGAGATTATTCTTTCCACTGTTTCCATTGGAATACTACTGCAAATACACAACATGTGGCAATATGTTCACTCAATAGTCCCTTATGTCCTTGCCTTTTGCCTTGGGGTCATCGTTCTCTTCTTGTGTGAATACCGAGGAAGTATTTGTTCAGGATATCTGATTTCTTCGCATCTTCCACTAAATCCATCTCCCCCTTCAATTCTTACTATTTCTCTTTGTGTCCTCCTTTTTTCCACTTGTATATCTAAAGAAGTTTTATTTCCGTCCTCTACTGATGGGGCAATATACTATTTTGTTTGAGCCTTTGATGTTCTAGTGACCATTCTTTTCTCCTAGTAATTTTGCCTGTTCTTTTTCTGAGTCTGGCTGGAGACTTGCCTCAGTCAGTGTTGGGGAACCTGTAGTTTTTGAGTACTATTCCTTTTACTTTGTGTCCTACTTTGTTGGAATATTATTTTAATTGTATTTTATTATCACATTACTTGTAAACCGCTTAGGTTTTATATAGATACACGGTATATCAAATCAGATGAAACCTTATTTTTTTGGTAAACCACCGTGGTCTGTTTGTTTTCTTCCCTTTGCTAACTTTGTGCCTGACACAAAGATTTGTGGTTATGTCAGTGCTCCTTTTTATTGCTATCCATAGATCCTCTGTACCTCTTATGTCTTTTATACCTGACAGTTTCTTATCATGGCCATCCATTTCCTTTCTTTTTTGAGCTGGTAGTTCCCCGTTTCTCCTTTTTTCCTGTTTCTGTCAGCTCAGTGAGAACTAGTGCCAGTATCCTGACACCATGAGCCTTCATTTACAACTATGTTGGGATTTCCCCCCAGCATTAATAAATCCTCCCTTCCTCTGTTGGTAGTCTGGTCATTGTGGCTATAGGTCTAAGACTGGGGAGTCATGTACCAAGGCTCCTTTTGGAACCCTATATCATTGGGTTGGCTCCAGGTGCAATGTCGCCTTACCACAAATTAGCTGCTCTACTAGCTGCTTTAGAAGCACCTTTTTCAAGGATTCGGATATTGTCCTTACAATCAGCAGTATATCAAATTAATAAAATGAAATCCAGTATTTCCATAACGATGAAATTAAACTATAAGAACATTTGCTGTCATCCTGAGCATACAGATTGATAACAGCAAACCTCAAAGTGGATTACAATGAGCAAACTTTTAAAACTGCGAGAAAGTGTTGGACTGACTTTCTAGCCAGCAACAGGAGGGTTGGCTCTTGCATCAGATTGCAGCTCTTTGTGATTGACTGAAACCTACTTATATTTTTTTTTAATTGAAGGAGCAAGTTTCTGGCCAACTTCTCGCTAAGAAGCATCTGGAGGCTGTTCCTAGCTTTGGGAGAAAATAATCTGGAGACTGGGCTTCAACTTTCTCTAGACTTCCAAGCCATGGACTCAGACTTAAAAAATATCAAGTATTTATTCTGCCTTATCTCTGGGTCAATGTTCAGAAGGAAAATATTCTGCATTCCCTGACAACCCTGCAAATTCAAGGTTCCATTCGAAAAAGATTGGGCCTAAGCTGCCATCCAAATGATGAGATCTAACCATAAATAAACTAAAAAAAAACTGGAAAAGGATTTGGATGAGACTGGGCTTATATACACATCCAAACAGAATTTATAGTACTTGTACAACATTCTGAAAAGTCATTGGGTTTCAGTTACCACACTGACTACTTTAGCTGGGTTTAAAAAAACTGCCTTAGTCTCTATTGTCAGCCAGCAGTGCCAACTATTAATTTACATATTCTACCAGTTTACCTTAATTGCTGATTTATTTTTTATGCTATTATTCTTTAATGATTCTATTTCTGTATTTGGTTTGCTTTGGTAAATATCTGTATTGTTTTTTTTCTTTGCAAGCTGTTTTTTGTTCATGAGAGTAAAAGAAAAGTTTTGGTTCAAGTATTTTTTTGTCTGCTCATTATGAACATAGTACATTACACCACAGGGCTCAATACCCACTATTTCATTTAGAGTTAACCAATTTCACTATATCTGATACAAGTCCTTTGATCTCTGTAAAATTTCCAGGGGCTGAAGCATATACCTAAGCACCAAAGATCTCCAGCTTCCTGAAGGTGACTCGGAGAATGTCTACTGTAGGTTTTAAACAACTACAGGGCAGAAAAGGCAGCCCCGGATTACAGATACATTTTGCCAGATCTCCTGTGGAGTATACTCCCAAGTTCCCAAAAACCAGACAGACAAACAGATCAGATATAGTTCTAGATGTATACTTCCAGGTAATAGATACAATCAAGTCAGCTTTGATAACAAAAGGGAACCTGTAGTTCAAGACCTGAACCAAGATTCATGGCTATCCATAAGTAAGCAAGATCCAGGCCTGGTGAAGGGTATGTATAGATTGCAGGCAAGCACATCTAACCCAGAGTCAAATGGAGAACTGAAGTTCTGTGGGAAGAAGCAGACCAGCCTTCAACTGGTTGCAAATACTTCCCTGGTCCCAGCAACATCTTTTCAGTGTTCCTCCAATCAATACAACTTATCAGAGATGTGGAATCAGAGGCTGTAACTGAGGCCATTCACCCTAGAGCATTGATCTTTTCTTGTATTCTCAGGTTAATCTAACAGTCAAGGCATCCGTTTCAGATCTGATTCTCCCCAGTTCCAGTCCTACAGTGGCCAGACTGTATATACATGCCAATGAATAATCATACTACAGCATATGCAAAAAGGCCAATTGATTAGCTTTCCTTATAAAAAGAGATCTATATGCTTTGCTTACCATGTGAGAATTACAATCCTTTGTATCACCACAAATACATTGATATGCCTAAGATTACAATTATCAAAAACCTCTACACCTCAAACTGAGTTGAAACTAACAAAAGAACATAAGATATGCCATGCTGGGTCAAAGCAAAGGTCCATCGAGCCCAGTATCTTGTTCCCAACAGTGGCCAATCCAGTTCACAAGTATCTGTCAGGTCCCCAAAAGGTAGACAGTTCCATGCTTCCTATCCCAGGAGTAAGCAATGGATTTCCCCAGTTCACTTTAATAACGGCTTATAGATGAAGGGGGGAGGGGATATTCATCGCTGGTGGCGCTGAAATTCAAACCTGGATATTCAGTATTAGGGTCATATCCGGATTCATCACATTGCCATGAGGTAACAGGGCAACGGCTCAATATTGCCACTGCCTGGTTAACTAACTTGGTGAAAGTTAGGCCAGAGTTTCCTGTGCCTCACTTTCACTGTGCATCGCTGACCAGGCAGCGCCTCAATATCACTGTTGCCCAGTTAGCGATGGGTGCCACCTCAGCTCTGCCCTGGAACTAACCACTTAGCACCAGGGTATGTAGCAGCAGCACCCAGGGATATTCTGTGGCACTAACCGTGTTGGTGCAGCTCAATATCCCCCAGAGGAGCACTGAAAATGCCCCCGTAAAGGTCCTGCAACAGGTATGGGTGAGTATAGAACTGTGTGATGAAAAAAAATGTAATGAATGGACCTAAACTAAGATGACCAGAGATTAATTAAAGCAATGAACTAGCAGATATTCCTTCCGAGCCAGTGGGGAAGAGAATCCGCTGTTGGTTCTTCTTGATTACTGTTTAGCGCAACCATGTCAAATATGCAACCTTGGGTCATGTGCTGGTCTTTCTCACTCAATGCCATGCCACACATAATAATATCTCTTCTTTCATTACCTCATTTCCCGGTCACAATGTTTATCAATTAAACAGACTGAACACTTCAGCTTTTAGCATAATTCCTGCATCAAAACATCTTAAAAGCACTTGGTGCTCCTTTATGTGCTCTTTTGTGCACAGGACACAAAAATAAGAGAGCCAAATGATTACAGAAGATCTGCCTCTTAATCAGCTGTCAGCCTTCAAGTAGCTGTACAAATCAGTTAGTACTCTCTGCATTATTTAATAACAATAGATGATGGAAGAAAAAGAACTTGCTCAATCAAATTATCTTTGTTATTCCAATCTGCACTGCCAAGGACACCTGCAACACAGTCTAAGGCTATTTCTTGTGCTAAGACGACAACCTATTCATTAGATCCCATCTCATCTCACTGAATTGGAGAGGCATACTTTTGCCTGCTTCCACTCCTCCTTACCATGGTTAACTCCAGTCTGTCTTCTGGAATCATTCCACCATTATGGAAAAAAGCTATTATAAATTTATTTATTTTATTTATTTACAATTCTTATATACCGCACTATTTGCGATCAGCACGGTTTACATAGAACAACAACATTCGACAATATACATATGTCTGGTCATTACATTAAACAGGGAATGGAACTTGGAGAACAAAGGTAAACTATTTACATATGAAGTTAAAGTGAAAGGATCCTGTTTGGTGTTTTACATTTTTGGGGACGAAATCATCTTCTCAAACAAAAATCTCATGATGTTGCGGTCCCGGCAAATGGTTGTTCAGTTTCTCACCTCCTGTATGTTTCCAAGATAACGGAACAAATTGTTTTTACACAACTGTCAAATCATGTTGAGAAAATTAATGCCCTACACCCCCCCAGCAGTTAGGGTTTCAACCAGGGCACAGCATGGAGATCATCCTCTCACATCTTTTCTGAGCAAGGTCCATAGTGCTATTTGACATCAGCAGAATAGCTCTCGCTGTTTCACTAGATCTGTCAGCAGCTTTTGACCTGGTTAACCATACCATCCTGCTCTCCTGCATGGCAGAGATCAGTATCTGTGCCATGGTCTTTACCTGGTTTGAATCTTTTCTTCTGATCAATCGTACACAGTAAAAATAGGCTCGCCTCCTCTAATCCATACCCTTTAAACTGGGGAGTCCCACAAGACTCTGTATTGGCACCATTCCTTTTCAACATCTTTTTTGGACCCTTAATGATCATGATACAACACTTCTATAACTGCATTTTATTATGCAGATGATATATAGGAGTGGAGGAGTGGCCTAGTGGTTGGGGCAAGGTACTTCAGGCCAGAAGGTTGGGGGTTCAAATCCCACTAGAAGACAGCAACCTTGAGCCGGAAGGACTGGGGTTTCTAGTCCCACAGGTGCTCCTTGTGGTCTTGGGCAAGCCACTTAACCCTCCATAGCCCATGTTCCCTGTAAAATAGTTATCTCCAAGTTATAATGCCCTGTTCAATGTAATTTCAGTTTGTTCAATGTAAACCACACTGATGCAGAATAGTGTGGTATATAAGAGAATATAAATAAATAGATATTACTACTCACATATACAGATTCCTGCTCTTCTGACCTTACAGAAATCAACAGCTGTCTGCTCAAAGTCACCGCATGGCTTAGGGACAATGAGCTGATGCTAAATCTTCAAAAAAACCTCAGCCACTTGGCTCACTGGTGGAGCCACTGCTCCAATTCTCGTGCCTGTTCTAGATGGTTGTCCCATTCAGCTTAACTCTTGCTTCAAATACTTTGGTGTCTGCTTAGACACTGACTTCCCATTCTCAAAACAGGTCAGCTCTGTAGTCAAGACATCTTTTCTTGCCCTGCACCACAACGTCACTGATAATAGAGGTGTTGTTTCCAAGTGATTATTCTGTGAATCGTGTGGAGAAGTGGAAGATCCTGAAGTAACAAGAAATGCAGTCAGAGACCAAGAAAATGTGGCAGAAAGATACAGAAATATTTCCTATTGTACTGGGAGCCACAGGCTTGATAAAGAAGAATTTCCAAGCACATCTTGACAAATTACCCATACATTTTACAGCTTATGAACTCCAGAAGGGAGCTCTCTTTGGCATGATGCAAGTACTATGCTGAGCATTAGCAATAAATTTAAGAGACGGATCATACTCCACATACCCTGGCTTTATTTATTTTATTTAACCGGTTTTATATACCGTTTTTCTGCAAGGCAAAACGGTTTACATTGAACAAGAAGGAATGTTTACATGGAACTGTTGGAAAAGAACAAAAGTAACTATTTACAGATGGCCTGGAGGCTATGCAGTGAGGCGTTGAATTTGCCTACTTGGGGGAAGAGCTGTGTGAAGGAGAGTGGGGGGGGGGATGGGGGGGTAATGGTGAGGGGTGGTGCGGGGGGGGGGTTAGGGGGGTTGAGTGGTGAAGGTGGTGAGGAGGGGCAGGGTATAATCTTGTGGGGGATTTGTGGCAGTGGATGCGTTGAAGTATTCTTCGAAAAGAAAGGTCTTGAGTTGTTTTTTGAAGAGGGTATGGGATTGGAGGGCCCGTATGGTGGGGTAGTTTGTTTCAGTTGGTAGGGGTATAGAATTGGAGACATCTCCTGTGTCTGGTGGTATTGACTTTAGAAGTAACTGTATTAAGAACTCCTGAAGAAGCCAATCTGGTATAACAAAAGCTTTTGTCGGGCAGTTAGCCATGACGGTGGACAGCTTAGGCTGTTCAGTGATCGCGGTTTTCTGGTTGCAGCTGAATCAAGTGTTCTTTGGCTACCGACATGTGCCAAACCCAGAAAGTTGCTCAGATAAGTGAATATATATCTACTTAAAGGTGTATAGATAAGTTACATTTAAGAAGATTTTCTCTATTTTGTTGTAGGAAACGGACTGCAATTCATGGGCTCTGGTTTCATGTAGGAATATAGACACTTTCTTTTTATTGTGTTCTTGCATTTTTGTATTTTTATTGAATTTTGGAGAATCCTTAAAAGTACTTTTATGGATGTGGATTCATTAATTTATGGTAAATTTGTGCAAAATAAAAATTAGTAATAATAAAGGCTAGAGACCTATGATGTGAGCGTCTGCTACTTGCCTATGGTGACTAGTGTTGCCAAATGTAGGGGTTAGGCCATCTTGAGGTCGTGAATGCCTTATTCAGTTTTTTATGTTTAGGAATTGTGGAAAGTGTATACAAGTATTTTGAAGAATTTAGTTATTAAATGATAGTTACTAAGGGCGTATTTTGTGAGTTAGTATGGTTAGCCCTTAGTCAGTTGTATTTATTGATATGCAAAACTAGCCCATTTGGAGAAACTGCCCAAAGACACCCCCTTATCTCACTTTGGTAATTTCTCTCCATGCTCCTTCTAGAGTCTTGTGGGCCCTTCATGGAAATTCCCTAAATATCCTCCAGTTTCTCAGGCACAACTGGAGAGTACAAGATGCTCAGTTTTTTTTCTTTGTCTCACCGACCCTTTGAAACCAGTACCACTGAGTCTGCGTAATGAATCCTCTTTCAAGAGGGAGAGTAGGATGGAATGGTTAACCATGTCAAAAGCTGCCGACAGATCTATTGAAACAGCAAGAGCTATTCTGCCATTGCCAATAGCAGTATGGACCTTGCTCAGAAGAGATATGAGGATTGTCTTCATGCTATGCCCTGATCAAACCCCAACTGCTGGGGGTGGAGGGTGATAGTTTTCTCAACATCATTTGTTGTATAAAAACCATTTGTTCCGTTATCTTGGAAACATACGGGAGGTCAAAAAACAGACAGCAATTGGCCGGGACCGCAACATCATGAGATTTTTGTTTGAGAAGAGGATATATAATGGCTTTTTCCATAATGGCAGAACGATTCCAGAGGACAGACTAGAGTTAACATGGCAAGAAGAAGTGGAAGCAGGCAAAGTGATGATGGGATGGGATGTAAGGAACAGTTTGTCATCTTAGCACAAGAGGCAGTCTTAGACAGTGTTGCAGGTGTCCCCTTTGGCAGTGTTCATTGGAATAATGAGGAAAAGTGAGCTATTTCTTTTTCTTTCATCATCTACTATGTTACTAAATAATGCAGAGGGTATTAACTAACTCCTATAGTCACTTGAAAAAGGCTGACATCTGATGAAGAGGCAGATTTTCTATAATCATTTGGCTCTTGTATTTTTGTGTCCTGTGCACAAAGAGCACACAAAGGAGCACCAAGTGCTTTTAAGTTATTTTGATCCAGGAATTATGCTAAAAGCTGAAACAGTCTGTTTAATTGATGAATAATGTGACCGGAACACATTACTTGAGTCTTGCTTCCGTTTTAAGGTGACTAGACTTGTATCTGCTACTCTTTGTAGACTGCCTCCCTCTATGCTTTTGTTTTGGGTTGTACCTGCTGTTCTGTGCAGGTTACCCCCTCTATTTTTTTAATCAAAGTAGTCTTAAATAACCTTTGCACTTCAAAAAAATAGAATGGCAGGCACAAAGTATGGAGGGGAGTAACTTGCACAGACTCTCCCCCTTCTACCGACCAAAACAAGTATTTCTAAGTTTTGTGCTATGGGAGCCAAGAGCTTAATTTCGGCCCTGCCTGGGATAGGAAGAAGTTTGACATCAGAGAAGCAAGAAGACGCTTCTCCAAAGATGAAGAGTGACATCAATGACCATATAAGGAAGTTCAACGAAGGTAAGGATGAGCAAGAGACAAGTGGTACATGTGAGAGCAGAGAAACCCATGGATTGAGGAGGAGCAGTGCTTGAAGAAGATAAGGAAGGGAAGGGGGGAGGAGAGGTGCAGCACTGCAAGGAGAGCAATGAATGAGAAAGCTGGGAGTAAACAGGAAGCCCAGCTAAGCAAAGAAGAGCTGGGAAGAAGGACAGCCCAGCTAGTGAAAAACAGAGTCAGACTGCAGTCTCAGTGAAGGGCCTATAGGAAAAGCAGATCCTGTGGAGGGCAATCAGTGTGTCTGCAGAAGGAACAGATCATCAGAAGGCAAGTAGTGGGAGAAGTGCTGGTAGGAACAGACAGGGACAGCAGAGGGGAGAGGAGGTACAGAGGAAGTGTTCAGCTGCGGCTGAGAGGGAGAAGAATAGACCAGAGGACCAGAGATGGGGAGCTGGAGGCAGCAGAGTCTGGGAGTTCAGCTTAAGAGCAAAGCAAGCTGTGGCAGATCCCAGTGGAGAAATGCTCCAGTAAGTTGGACCTTGCGGAGAAGGGGTGCTGAGAAGGGAGAGGCCTCAGAGTCAGCCTCTTCAGAGCGACTATAGCTGGAGCCACAACAAAGGCTGACAGCAGACAAGAGCTGCCCTGGGGAATCAGGAGGAGTAGCAGTGGTGTAGAAGCCACTGAAGCTGTGGTGATACTAGTGGCATAAGTTTCATTGAGGGGCCTTCAAGCAAAATTTTGATGAGGGCCCCCCATTGTCATGACAGTGGTGTATCCCCCCTATGTGGGCCCCCCCTTCATGAGGTGGGTTCCCCCCATGTGGCAGCAGCAGCAGCATGGCAAACTTACTCAAAACCGCATCCATCCTATAAAGAAAGGGACAAGAGCAGACACAGGACAACTAAGCACATACAGACCCATCATCAGCTTGCCCTTCCTTACAAAAGTAATAGGGAAAATCATCCAGCTCCAACTGCAAGACCATGTCAAGACCAACTTTCCCCTGGATCTGAAGAGATATGACTTCAGGCACAACCATGGAGTAGAAACTCTTGGCTGCACTCACCAACATACTAATAAAGGGCATCAACAAATCACACCATAGATTTATTCTCATGTTTCTAAACATCAAAGCAGCCTTCAACTCCGTTCCCCATAACATACTACTCCACCATCGACAATCTATAGGACTGGAAGGTACAACATTACAGTGGTTCAGATCTTACCGAACAGAACGTCAACTTCAGGTAAAAATAAGAACCAAAAAATCAGCCCCCTACATGCAACAGAAAGTCCCACAAGGTTTATTTATTTATTTAAATGTATTTCTATACCGCCTTATCCTGCAATCACGGCGGTCTGAACAGCAAACAATCAATAAGATACAGAGTATAGTGTGTACATGCAGTGAGTAGTGTATGCGTGTGAGTGTGTCTGGACGTTGATTCTTGTGGTGCTATTTACAGCGTGCACTATATACAATGCTATGGGTATCAGTTCCTTGCTTAATTACAATTATAGTGACATGTGGGGGGAATTGATGTGTCTGTTGCATGGTTTAAGTAATGTCACCGTAGTGTTCTATGAAGAGGGTTGTCTTCAGTAGTTTCCTGAACTCCTTAAGGTCTGTTGTTGAACGCAGTTCGTCGGGGAGGGCGTTCCAGATTGTTGGTGCCGCCTTTGATAAGGCTCGTTTTTCGGTGTCCTTGCGTACCCTGTTGATATCTTTAGGTGTGTTGACACGGTTGGATGTGCCTCCACCCTAGGTTCCACCCTATCCTCTCTACTATTCAATATCTTCCTCCAGCCAATCTGCACAATCATCCAAGCACACAACCTACTCTATCACATTACATAGATGACATAACACTCTATGCTTCATTCTCCACAACAAACCCAATAATCACCTCCATAAAAAGAAGCTTCAGCTTCGTTACACAATGGCTATCCAAACACAATATGGCTAAAAACTACAAAAGAAATATCACCAAAGACACTAATCTCACCTCACCTCTGCAATAATCATTGCAGGAGCACAGTTACAAATAAAACCTGAAGTTCATTACATGGGAGTAACACTAGACCAGGGATTCTCAACCCATTCCTAAGGGCATACCTAGCCAGTCAGGTTTTCAGGATAACCACAAAGAGCATGCATGAGAGAGATTTGCATACAATGGAGGTGTGCATGCAAATCTTTCATATGCATCTTCATTGTGGTTATCCGTAAAACTTGATTGGTTAGTTGTGTCCGGAGGACCGGGTTGAAAACTCCTGCACTAGACCAACGCCTGATCTTAATTCCACATATCAACAACATCACACAAACCAATTATGACAAAATAAAAACAGTGCAGCACCTCAAACCACTTCTGGATACACAAGACTTTCGAACAGTGTTCCAGGCACTCATATTCCTCCACTTTGACTAGTGTAACCTCCTCTTTCAAGGCCTGCCGAAATATGCACTTCATCCCCTCCAACTAGCCCAAAATACTGCCGCACATATACTCTGCAAGTCCTCAAGGTCAGACCTCATAACCCCATTACACGATGCAAGTAGTATGCCGCGCATTAGCAGTAAATTTGAGAGATTAAGATCAAACCCCACATATCCTGGCTTAGAAGTGAGGTTTATGACTGCCATAGTATGCGCAAAACTAACCCATTTGGAGAAACTACCCCGAGTGAATAAAGTACAGTCTTTCTCACAATTCAAAGTTGCTCATGGCCTATCTTGTGTTTACCTCTAATCACTAATATAAAAAGCAGCCAACAACAGATTCAGAAGAATAAACTCCCTAAGCACATTCACTATTCCCACAATAAACACAAAGAGCAACCAGACAACATCCAACATAGCCTTCTCACTATACGCCCCATCCTCATGGAATGCACGCTCAAAAAATCTACATGCCGTAAATGACCTAGCAGACTTGCAAAGGAAACTAAAAACACTTCACCAATGAGACATAGCTATAATTTCTCACAAGGAGCTGAGCGATTCCACCATATATAATTATACCCCTGACTACCCAATGTCCCGAATTATAGTTACATGTCCAGTGTTGCCTGTGTATCCACCATCTTTTACCATAGTGTTATACTTACATAGTTAATGTTGCCTGTTTCTAGTTTAATATGTTCCTAGTTTAATATGTTTGATGTAAAGCCATATTGAACCATGTTGTTCCTCATATAAACCGCACTGACTTGTAGATATAACAGTATACTGTATAAGAATAGCTAAATAAATAAATGTTTGCCTTGCTTCTTCGCTCTTGTAAGTTCGCTGCATGGAATTCGGCTGTTCCCTGTGAGACTTCGACCCGGTGGGGAACAGCTGCCAGGCCCGCATTCCCCACGGTAAACATGTTAAAGTAAGTTTTCCGCGTTGCTGCTGTCACCGCTGTTTGGATCTCCTTTCTGCTTGGGCACCTCCTCATTGCGGGAGCTGCTTGGGTGGAATTTACGCCAGTGGGTGAGACACAAGGACCCTGAGAGCCCCTGCACCTCAGTGGGACAGCAGCTGTTTGCAGCCTAAGTCTTCTTTTGTATAGTAGATGCTAGGGACAAAAGTAGCAGAAATGTTAGCTAGACAGAAACCTCTAGTTCTGTTTTCATTTCAGTTTAACTAGAGCACAATACAGAGGCTTCCTTCAAGGCAAGAATGCCGCGCATCAACGCCGCGCGGCGTTCTTGCCTTGAAAGAAGCTCTTTGGAAACCGGTTCAGTAGTACGAGGTTTCAGAGGCTGGATACGTGTGCAGCATCGTTTGAAAGAATACAAAGACGGGAAATATCCCCTGAAGAACTTTAATCATAGAGAAATGCATGGGCGCCTGAACAATGGCGTAGGGAAAAGGGAAGAGGAACCAATATGGAGTGACAATATTTTAAAAAGAAGCTAAGTACTTCCTTCTTGGTTCCTGAATTATACAACCGTCAGATGCTTTTGTAAAAAAATCGTTATTAATGTGTTGTTATAGAGGTCACTGATGTCAACGTGCACACTATTAGGGCACATATTTGTGTCTGTGGAGTAGTGCAAATAGGTTGTCTGAGACCTCTCGATAGAAAGTACAGTAGTAAATACACAAGTCAAGACCATACTATTGTTGTATGTTGAGCGTATTATTGGTTGATTTATTACAATATGCACGTATGTCAAACATCTGTATAAACAAAGGATAGCATTTCAGGCCTAAGATATCTAATAGCCTAATGGTTAGAACAGTGTCTTAAGTGCAAGATGATCAGGGTTCAAATCCCAGTGTGGGCCTTTGTGATCTAGGGCTAGTCATTTAATTATCCATATTCTCTACACTCTGGATGTTTTAAGGTGAAAACAAGCACTGTCCTGATGCTTATTTGTGCCTGGAGAAGGTACTGTATAAACATGGACGTGCCTGCAGACGTCTCTGCTGTTTTTGAGATCAAATGGGGACTAGGGTTGCCAACTGGCTCCAGATGCGCCTGACAGGCTTGATCCAGTCCTGGGTTTACTCCATTGCATGCAGGGACATGTAACATAGTAAATGACGGCAGATAAAGACCGGTATGGTCCATCTAGTCTGCCCAGTAAGATGGCAAGAGTAGCTGCACCTGCTGCTCTGTGCAGGCCACCCCTACCCATGTCTTTGATTAGGGGTGAACCCACCGCTCAGTGTAGGACACCCCTGTATGTTAAGAAATTAGTTAAGTTTATTTTGATTTTATCCTGTTGCTGTAAAGGGATCCGCTTTGTCTGTCCCATGCCATTTTGAATTCTGTCACTATATTTGCCCCCACCACTTCCATCAGGAGGGCATTCCAAGCATCCACCACCCTTTCAGTGAAAAAGTATTTCCTGACATTGCCTTTCAATTTACCCCCTTGCAGCTTCATGTTATGCCCTCTAGTTGTACAGCTTCCCCGTCTTTCAAAGAGGTTTGTTTGTTCATTATTGAGTGGAGGAGTGGCCTAGTGGTTGGGGCAAGGTACTTCAGGCCAGAAGGTCAGGGGTTCAAATCCCACTAGAGGACAGCAACCTTGGGCCGGAAGGACTGGGGTTTCTAGTCCCACAGGTGCACCCTGTGGTCTTGGGCAAGCCACTTAACTCCTCATAGCCCATGTTCCCTGTAAAATAGTTATCTCCAAGTTATAATGCCCTGTTCAATGTAATTTCAGTTTGCTTAATGTAAACCACACTGATGCAGAATAGCACAGTATATAAGAGAATGTAAATAAATAAAATAAATTATTCCACTTTAAGTATTTAAAGGTCTGAATCGTATCTCCCCTGTCCCTCCGCTCCTCCAGAGTGTATATATTTAGGTCTTCAAGTCTCTTCTCATAAGGCTTCTGACGCAGGCTCCAAATCATTTTGGTCGTCTTCCTCTGAACAGTTTCCAGTCTTTTTATATCCTTTGCAAGATATGGTCTCCAAAACTGAACACAGTATTCCAAGTGAGGCCTCACCAGTGACTTATACAGTGGCATTAGTACCTCTTCCTTTCTGCTGGTAATTCCTCTTTGTATGCAGCCCAACATCCTCCTGGTTTTTGCCACCGCCTTGTCGCACTGTTTTGCCACCTTGAGATCTACAGAAATAATCACACCAAGGTCCTTCTCCTGGTCCATGCACACCAACCTCTCGCCCCCTATCACGTACATTTCCCCTGGATTTCTGCTTCCCAAGTGCATGACACTGCACTTCTTCGCATTAAATCTTAACTGCCAAGCATTAGACCAGTCTTCCAGCTTTTGTAGATCTTTCCTCATGTTATCCACTCCCTCAGGGGAGTCCACTCTGTTGCAAATTTTCGTGTCATCTGCAAAAAGACAGACTTTTCCATGCAGTCCTTCAGCAATATCACTCACAAATATATTGAACAGTGCTGGGCCCAGGACCGAACCCTGGAACATCCAGCTAATCACCCTCCTTTCATCCATTTACCATCACCTTCTGATTTCTCCATTGCACTCCATAAGAAAAGCAAGACAAGTCCCTGCATGCAATGGGATAAACACAGGACTGGATCAAGCCTGTCGGGCGCATCTGGAGCCAGTTGGCAACCCTAATGGGGACATGTAAGTCCATTGCTCCTCCCTGGACACGCCGCTGCCACACCTCCATGCCTATTTGTTTTGTCTGCCTGACCAACGTTACTTTTGGTTTGTTTAATTCTTTTGCCTGTCTGTGTCTTCCCAGAGCCCGCCCCTCTCATTGGGCCATCCGTTCTCTGTTGCTCACTCTGAGCCCTCCCATACCGGAAGAACCGCGGCCGCGCGCACACGGCCGCGTCACAGAAGGTATCCTGTCTCTCCTGCATAAATTTGGAGCGCCTGCGGCGCTTGTCGCCGCGGCGCGCGACTTGGGCGTGCACCGAAGGAGCGCACCTAAGGAGCACGACGTGCTCCTTAGGGGCGCTCCTTGGGGCCGCTCCGGCAGCGCAGGTTGCTGGGCCGTCCTGCTGCCTGTATTTTTCCTCTCTGCTGTTTTCGGTTCCGCACCTGCGTTCTCATCCGGTTTGCCTGTTCTGCTTCCATCTGCGGCGTCTCCCCTACTCCCCTGCTCTGCGGCGTGTGTTCTTTACACATTTGCACCCTCCGGGGCTATCGCGATCTCCCTTTCCTACCCAATGTCCTCTATCCCCGTGTTATGGGGCAGGCGTCCGGGCAAATCGTTCCACCTCTCCTCCCGTTGTCCTTCCAACCTCCTTCCATGCTTGCCCTCCACAGTTTCTGCTTCTTCTGTCTCGCTTGCTGTTTCCCCCTCCTCTGTCTCTATTGGGCTGCTTAACTGCCGATCCCTCCGGAAAAAGACCCTTCTCATACAGGATCTTGTTCTTCAATCTTCATTTGATCTTATGCTATTAACTGAAACCTGGCTAAAGGACGGAGAAGACGCTCTTCTGGCTCGCTGCCTTCCGCCTGCCTTCTCAGCCCTTTCCACCCCCCGCCCTGGCCGTGCCGGTGGGGGTGTGGCAGCTCTTATTCATACATCTCTCTCCTTCACCCAGCTTACCCCCCCATCTTTGCGCTACCCTGAATCCCTTCTGTTTCAGCTTCACTCCTCCCCTCCGCTTCAGGTCTTTCTTGTCTACTCTCCTCCTGCTTTGCGATCTGACCTTTGGGATTCCCTTCTCTTAACTATCACCGATCTGTCCTTGGCCTTCCCTCACTTACTTATTGCCGGAGACTTTAACCTTCACCTTGACTCTCCTTCCTCCTCTCATGATCACGCTTTTCTCTCCCTGCTGCATGATCTGTCTCTTCTACAGCATGTCACTTTTCCCACCCATCAGGCCGGTCATACTCTTGACCTGTTTCTGACTTCCTCTTCATCCTCTCTTTTAATGTCCCATCTCTCTTTTGTATCCCTTCCATGGACTGACCACGTCTGTCTTTCTGTTGTATGTACCCATTCTCCTGGGTCCTTGTCTTCCACCTCTTCTGTTGTGCCTCCAGTTGTTTCCCCTCCACCTCAACTCTCACGTGTCCTCTCGTCGCGCATTCGTGAACAATTCCCTGCTGCCTCTGACCTTCTTCCCTCCAACTTTTCTTCCCTCTCTTCTGATTCCCAAGTAGCCCTATGGTCTTCATCCCTTTCTACTGCTCTTGACCGTCTTGCTCCCCTTCAACCTCGAAAGTCTCGCCGTCTCCCTAGCCACCCATGGTTCCATCAGGGCCTGCGCCTCCTGCGTACGCAGCTCCGTAGGGCTGAGCGCAGGTGGCGCAGAAATCCTTCTCCCTCTACCTTAGCCTTCTTCAAGTCTACTCACTTTCACTACCGTATAAATGTCCACCAAGCTAAGCGTGCTTATTTTTCCAATGCCATCTTGACCGCCCCAAACCAAACTCGGCATCTCTATTCGACTTTACGCACTCTGACCTCTCTTCACTCCCCCACGCCTATAGCTCCTGTTTCTTCCGTCCCTTCTCCCTCCCTTCTGGCTTCCTTCTTTGACAATAAAATTTCCTCTCTACGAGCCTCCTTACCCGCCTGCCCTGATCCAATTCACTCTCCCCCGCCATTGGTTTCCCCTCCCCCTACTGCTCAGCTTTCCCACTCTTGGGCCTCTTTCTCCTTAATCACTTCTTCTGAGCTTTATCACCTTATTTCTTCTTCTAAAAAGACTTCTTGTCCTCAGGATCCCATCCCTTCCACATGGCTTCTTGACCCATCTCTTGCACTCTTGCCATATATCCTCACCATGTTTAACACTAGCTTGTCTACAGGTATCTTTCCCTCCTCCTGGAAGCATGCTCTAATTCGTCCCATCCTTAAAAACTCCTCTCTTGATCCTTCCGTTCTTTCTCACTATCGTCCTGTATCTAACCTTCCTTTTCTTTCCAAGCTACTTGAAAAGTTTGTCTTTGCTCAACTTTCACACTACCTTGATTCTATTAATTTTCTTCACCCCCGCCAATCGGGCTTCCGCACAGGTCACAGTGTCGACACCATTCTTCTTGCTTTCACTAACGCACTACACACGGCTCACGATCAGGGTGATATCTCGGTGGCGGTTGCCCTAGATCTCTCAGCAGCCTTTGATCTTGTTGACCACCACTCCCTTCTCCTCCTTCGTCTTCGGGAAGCTGGTTTATGTAGTACTGTGCATCACTGGTTTCACTCCTTTCTCTCTTCCCGCTCTTGTTCTGTGCTATCCCCCTCTTCTTCTGCCCCCTCGTCTAACTCTTTCCCTCTTACCTGTGGGGTACCCCAAGGTTCTGTTTTGGCTCCTCTTCTGTTTAACCTTTTCCTAGCACCCCTTGCACTCTTAATTCAACAATCAGGTATTTCTGCTTTTCTTTATGCAGACGACATTGTTCTGCTCCACCATACTTCTCCCTCTTGTCCCGATCTCACCGCGCTTAACTCTTGTCTTTCCGCTGTAGCCAACTGGTTGACCCTTCATTGCTTGCACCTTAATCTCACTAAGACTGTTGCCATTTGGTTTTCCCATGGGTCTACACCCCCTACCCTTGCCCCCTCATTTTCTGGGTCCCCGGTTCCATTAGTTTCTACCTTTCGTTACCTTGGTGTCCACTTTGATTCTGATCTTTCTTTCCAGTCCCACCTCTCTCACATTACCAAATCCTCCTTCTTTTTCCTCCGACAAATACGTGCAATTCGCCCCTTTCTGTCCTCAGCAGCCCTCACTACCCTTGTGTTGTCCTTGGTTATCTCTCGTGTCGACTTCGCAAATTCAGTTCTTGTCGGTCTCCCTAAGTCTCGCTTATCCCGTTTACAACGCATACACCACACTGCTGCTCGTCTTATTTGTCATGCGTCTCCCCGCGACCACATCACTCCCCTCCTGTTTCACCTCCACTGGTTACCCCTCCCTTACCGTTCCCAATTTAAGCTTCTCACTCTGGTACACAAAGTACTTCATACTGGCTCCCCCCAATATCTTGCTGACTTACTCTCTATCCACTCCCCTC
Source organism: Ichthyophis bannanicus (assembly GCA_033557465.1). NCBI lineage: Eukaryota > Metazoa > Chordata > Amphibia > Gymnophiona > Ichthyophiidae > Ichthyophis > Ichthyophis bannanicus. Next base: position 1,769,996,576 of record CM066031.1, read on the forward strand.
GTTATACTCCTCGCTCCTTTCATCTTCACCGTCTAGCCCTTCCCTCCCCTTCCCGTGCTCATTTACAGTCCACCCGCTCCTCTGCTTTCTTCTTCATCGGCCCCGCCCTCTGGAACTCACTACCTCCCGCTCTCCGTCTTGAACCACTCTTCTCAACCTTCAAACAAAACCTAAAAACACACCTTTTCTCTTTGGCTTTTGATGTGCCCTCTCCTTTTGTGTAATCTCCTCTTCCCCGTCCCTAACCTTCCCTTGTTGTTTCTTCCCCACCCTTTCCATGTCTCTCTTGTCTACTCTTTTTAAACAGAAACTGTACTTTTAATCAGATATTGTATTTCTTTTCTTTTCCAGGCTTCGGCCTTTTTTAAGACAATTGTTTTTATATTGTACATCGCTTTGATTTCTGGAGAAAGGCGATTTTATCAAAACTAATAAACATAAACATAAACATAATGTCCCTGAACTGGAGATGTATGAGAACATCATTGGTGAAGTAGCTATGGAGACATGTCTGTGATTTTGACATCCATATTCACGTCTTTATTCTTCCAGATCATGACTAAACCTTTTAAAATGGCCCTCTTTGTAAAACAAACATGAACAAATGGCAAAAGATTAGGAAAAATTAGTTTTAAACTAACATGATTCAAACTTTTTTTGGCCACACATATACCCCTACTAAGCACATACAGTATTTTCTCAAAAAAATAATGGATAGGGGAAATATGATACAAACATTCAAATATCTAGCAGGCTTCAATAAAGTAACAAAATACAGCACATTTCAAAATAAGGAATGCCCAGGGACAAAGTGTCATCCTATGCAACTGGAAGAAGGAACGCCCCAAAGGAATGTGAGAAAAAGCTTTCTTTATTGTTAATGTGATGAACATCTGGAATAGACCAGCAGAAATAAGAACCGAACCAGTGGCAGAATTCAAGCATGCAATGGATAGAGCTTGATTTTCTAAGAGGATGCCTATGGAAAAAGTCCAAAAGGTGCTTATTATAAGCCCATTTTTATAAAGGGCCTTTATAAAGTAGCCTCCCAAATCCAGCGCAGTAGCACATAACGGCTAATACACAAATTTACATGTGTTCCGAAGAAGGTATAAATGGGTGCGTGCCCTCTACATGTGCATTTTATAAAATATGCAAGTACATCGCAACTCTGCCTCTGCTCTGGGAACGCCAGTGTACAGACTGCAGAACAGTAAGCACACACTTTCCATGTGCGCAATTTTTACACCCATATGCAGTCACACAATTCTATAAAAGCCCTTTTCTGCATGTGAAACAGGTTTTACACATGAAAACGTTTCATAAAATTCTCGCCAAAGGAACCTTAGTGGCAAAGACCATGGATCTAGTCAGAATGTAAGAAATGCAGTGGTCCATTGAGCCCAGCATTCTTTCTCTGATGGTGGCCAGTCCAAGTCTCTAAAGGAAAGTCTTTTCCATACTGCTCACTCTCAAAACTAAGCAAAAGAGGGACAGAGGTCTATCTGGCTAATAATGATTAAGGGAGTTTCTGTCCTTTAGAAACCTGTCCGAGTCCATCTTTTAAACTCAGCTATACTACCAGCCGCCTTAACCACATTCTCTTGCAATAAATTCCATAGCTTGAATGGGATTTTTTTTGTTTTTGTTTAAATCTGCATGGTATGTCCCCTGCTCCAAATAGCATTGGATAGACTAAATAATTGTGCTATAATATAAAGGAATGTACACACCTCTATCATATCCTATTTCAGTTGTTTGTTCTCCACACTGAAGAACCCTAACCTGTTTAGCCTAATTTGATATAGGACGCGTTCCAACCCCTTCATGGTTCTGACTGCCCTTCTTTGTATCTTTACTAGGTCGCACCATGGATCAATACAAAGGTATTTTAATATTCTTTTCTGTTCCTTTCTGTCTTTAGGTTTTAATCTATAAACACTTATAGTAGCATAGTAGAGACGGCAGATAAAGACCAGCAAGGCGGCAAGAGCAGGTGCACCCGACGCCCCGTACAGGTCACCCCTCCCCATGCCTCCATTCAGGGGTGTACCCACCGCTCCATGCAGGTCACCCCCACTTGTTCAGATATAAGAGATAGTTATGTCTATTTTGATTTTATCCTGTTGCTACAAAGGGATCCACTGTATTTGCCCCCACCACTTCCATCGGGAGGGCATTCCAAGCATCCACCACCCTTTCAGTGAAAAAGCACCTCCCGACATTGCCCCTCAGTTTACCCCCCTGCAGCTTCATGCCATGCCCTCTAGTTTTACAGCTTCCCCGTCTCTTATAGCTGCCCTGTGCTCATTACCACGATCACACACAGGTTCACCTTATCCCCTGCAATTTCTACCACCTATACAGTCAAACCTCGGTTTTCATGATTAATCCGTTCGAAAAAGTCTGACTAAAACCGAAACGTATGAAAACTGAAGCAATATTTCCCATAAGAAATAATGTAAATCCAATTAATCCGTTCCAGACACCCAAAAATATTCACAAAAAATACATTTTATAGAGAATAACTATATTTTTACATACAGAAAACAATGAGAAATAAATATAAATGACTAATGAAATGGATAAATGAACATTTAACATCACTGAAAGCAAGCTAAGTACAGTACTGTACAGTACAGTATGTTAACATCTGGCCTTAGCCACCCCTGACAAGCTGCTGTGCCCAGCTCTCTTCGGAATCACATTGAATTCAGTCCATTAAAATACCTTTACATTATCTGCTCAATGCTTCAGAATGGCAGAAAATCTTAATGATATAGCTTCAGACGTACCCTGCAAGAGAAAGAACTGCCTCCCACATTCATGCAACATCTCCTGCTTACGTTGACAGCTTTTCTTCCCTGCTACCGGGACAAAATCTCAGTCAAAAGACGTTGAAAACCGAAGCAATGCATGAAAACCGGGACAAAATCTCAGTCAGAAAAGACGTTGAAAACCGAAGCATATGAAAACCGGGGCAAATGAAAACCGAGGTTTGACTGTACTTGTATTTTTCTGACTTGTGTGCTCCTCTCCTTCTCCCTCTTTATGGCTCCTCAACACTTTCTCTTCCTATTGCTCATACTCCCTAATTGTCTGCCCTCCTGCCAAAACTTTCAAGCTCCTCCCCTTATCTCCCCTTTACCATCCTCACGTCCCCCACAATCTTGTTATCTACCCTGTCATGAGCTTCACCACTTTCTCCCTCTCATTCAGCCATCGCCTGTCTCTGAAACAACCTCACCCTCATTACTGCTTTGCTGACTCCTTTCTGCCCCACACTCTTTTACTCTTTCTCCTTCTCTCTTCCAGAGATATCAACCCCAACCCTGGCCCCCCCTAGACTTTTGTCACACTCGCAGAACATATTTCTCACTAACAGCTCAAATCTTATCCATATCCCTTTTCGTTCCCCATCCTCTCTCCCTTTCTCATATGCCTTGTGAAACATCTCAAATAAACTTATCTTTACTCCTAATGTCTTCATCTCTAATGCTCTCCATATCCTTGCTCTGACTGAGTCCTGGCTCCTCCCAGAGGCCTCAGCTTTTGTCGGTGCTCTCTATCATGATGTCTATCAATTCTCCCACATGCCTTGTCTCACTGTTGGGCCTCTACTCTCTCTTTCCTGTTAATTTCAACCCCTCCTGCCTCAGTTTCACTCCTTTTCCTCCATTGAAGTCCACACCATCTGGCTTTTTACTCCACTACCTCATACCTTTAGACTATTTTCTAGGTACGATGTCCCTGATGCTAACCTGTGTGCTCTTTCATATATATCTTCCCATTGTTTTGAATCCAAAGGCCCCCTGGTATTTCCTCGATGACATTTCCCCACCTTTTGCATTTATTATTTTGTGTAGTTTGGGTATCAATCCTTTTTGTGAGTTCTGTTTTCCCATTAGTTCTTCAAATGGCGTGAGTTTGGCCGGTAAGTTTAGTCTTATCTCTTTTTGCTGTAGGAAGTACCAAAATATTATAAATGTACATAGTTCAATGTAAATAATTACTTGCTATAACACTTTTATACGGTTCTATGTAAAAGTTTTGTTAAAATGTAAACTGCCCCTTATCTCTGGAAGGGGCGGTATAGAAAAACGTTTCAAATAAATAAATAAAATAAATTTATACATAGACATAATGATCTGTCTTATCTAATTGATATGTCTGCTGCAGTTCTTCAAATGTCCGAATTTCTCCCTCCTTTCCCACCATTTGGCCTAATCTTTTCAACCCTTTGCTGGCCCATCTCTCGTACGCTTTCGTTCCCCCTGTTATGAATTCTCCTATTCTTCGAATGAATGTGTGCCTGGAATATTTCCCTCCCCCCCCCCATTAGGTGTCTCTTCCATTTTTTCCACACTTGAAGGGTAATTTCCCTGTGGGGATTCTCCTTTTCCTCCCCTTTTATACATTTTGTGTGGCCCCAAATCCTTGCCTCCATATTTTCTTCCCCCTCTGCTTCCATTTTCATCCAGCCTGGAGAGTCCTCCCCTCCCTCCATGTAAATAGTGCTCTAATCTGTGCTGCAGCATAGTGGTTAGCCACGCATGGTACCCCAACCCCCCTTCTTCCCTCCGCTTGTACGCCTTTGGGGATTTCCCCTCCCAGAAAAACTGCATGATTAAGTTTTGTAGCTTCTTTATTTCCCCTTTGGGAACCTGGCACGGAAAGGATGCAAACATAAATAATATGCGTGGTAGCACATTCATTTTCACTACTTCTATCCGTCCCAGCCAAGCTAAGTGCAGCTCTGTCCATTTAGAGAGGTCTCTTCTGATGTTTTCTGCCAATGATTTATATCCACTTTTGAACATTTTCTAGGGATTTCCCTAGTTGTATGCCTAGATATCTGAAGTGTTGTTCTACCCATTTAAACTTAGTGTTTTCTTAAGCTCTCCTCTCAATAATTTGATAGATTAAATCATAAAATTTCAGTCTTACTATGATTTATTTTATTCTCCACTATGCCACTGAATCTCTTTATTACTCACATCAATATTGGTAGTGTGGTTAGAGGCTGTCTCAGAGCGAAGATGATAATATCCACAAAGAGAACGATTTTTGCTTCTTGCCCTCCCACCTGTACCCCTTTTATATCTGTTTCCTGTCTGAAATTCTCAACCAGTGGCTCAATCGCTAGAGCAAATAAGAGTGGTGATAATGGGCCGCCTTGTCTTGTTCCTCTTGCTAAGTCAAAACTCTGAGTATCCTCCGTTTACTTGAACCCTTGCTCGTGGGTGTGCGTAGAGTGCCTTTATCCATCTTAAAATGTTTCCTCCGAAGCCCATTCATTTTAGCACTTGAAACGGGTACCACCATTCCACTTGGTCAAATGCTTTTTCCGTGTCCACCGTTACCAATATTGCCTCTTCATCTGATTTCTGGAGATGCCATGTAATATTTAGTAATTTCCTGATATTATCACTTCCTTGTCTCCTCTTCACAAACCCTGTTTGATCCTTATGAACTGATTTGGGTACTACATCCTGGATGCGGTTAGCTAATACCTTTGCCAATATTTTTGTGTCTAAGTTAATCAGTGATATGGGCCTATAGGAGTTCCACAGCATTTTATCTTTGCCTGGTTTGGGTAGGACTGTGATGCCTGCTTCTTCCATAGATTTCGGGATCCCTTCTTCATGGAGTACCTTATTGAAAACTTGGGTTAGGATCGATGTTACTTGATACATCATTGTGCTATAGAATTTGGCTATAAAGCTGTCTAGTCCCGTGGCCTTACCTAATTGTCTTAATTGCTCCTTTAACTTCCTCTTCGCTGATTTCCCGCCCTATTCTCTCACCGTCTTCTGGTTCTAGTCTTTTAGGTTGCACTCATCTAAAAATGCTGTTTCTTCCTTTTGCCCACTTATTTCACTTTTATATTTCGTAGTACTCTGAACACCTTGCTAATCTCCAACATACGGTGGACCATTTCCCTTTATTATTTCTGATTCTGTCTATACATGCCACGTCTTTTAGCCTTCAAGTGGCTGGCTAGAATCATGCTTGCCTTGTTACCCCCTTCAAAGTTTGTTTGGTGCAGCGCTGTTAGTCTATATGATATTTCTTGGATCTCAATCTGTTTAGTTCTCCCCTCACTTTAAATAGTTCCGCAGTTATGGATGGATCATTATCGCTTTGATATAGAAACATAGAAATATGACGACAGAAAAAGACCACATGGCCTATCTAGTCTGTCCTTCCATATCAACAACTACAACAGTCCCCTTTTTTCCTTTAGAGATCCTCTGTGATATCTCCCCTCCAACTCTCCTATTCGCCTCAGAAGTTCTTTTCCTGATTTTCCTTTCTCTCTCTTAGTCCTTGCTGCTAAGTTAATTAATTTCCCTCTGACCACTGCCTTCAACCCATCCCACACCGTGCCCAGCGCCACTTCACCATTCAAATCGAAGTGAAGATATTATTTTATATCTTTACGGAACTTAACATAAAACATCCTCAATGCAAAAAAAAAAAAAAGAAAACAACCCACACTAATAAATAAAATAGATGTTTACTGGAAAAACACGACTTCTCCGGTACTTTTTCACTCCTCTCCTGGCCCGTCTTGTATCCTCCACGCAGTTATTGTGTTTTTTCCGTATTAACGACTCCTAAGTGAAACAAATGTACATGTTTCATTACACTATAAAAAGTACACAACAATAGTACTTGTAGCATGAACACACTGAAACACCCTCAAAATCATCCAATTAGCTGAAAAATAACCGCCTAAATTTACAATTTATAAACATCCAGGAATAGACGTACTAAGGATATTTGGCCAGCAGGCAGACACAGATTTCCCTATTGGTGGGCCATTTTTGTACATCTTTTTGGGGTGAGAAGACCTCAGAATGTTCTGATGAAGGATGTCTTTTTTTTTAAAAACAGGAATGTCTATGCTTGTGAATATTTAGGGGCATATTTACTAGTGTGCAAAGGTCGGGCATTGTAGTGCTCATTAATGGTCAAAAATTGCTGCATGGGCTGACCCACACTAATTGTTGGGCGTGCTCTCGCATGTCCCCATCTAGTTAGCATGGTTCAGAAGACCATCACGCTAAACTGGCAATCGCACTTAACATGGGTGCCCTTACTGCAATCTGCAGACAATGCCCACTCCCCACCAAAAGCCAGCCCAGCCCCTGCCACATCCCATGTTAAGCGGTTAGCATGGGATTTTTACTGTGGCTGTCTTTTTGGCACGTGGTAATGGTTACTGTGCTAATTGTTTAGCATGGCAGTTAGCACGCGGTAACCGTTACTGCAACTAAACATGCCACATAATTAGAAGAAACAAGAATTTTTCTACCTGTAAGTATATGCTGAGGGAGCATATCAAATGCCCCTTTAGAGATTATGACTACTGTGCTGAGTGGACAGCTCAAGGCTTGAGCCAACTTTGTTTTTTCTCCTCTTGGGGCAAATCTTGCAATATGAGCTGTACAAATAGGGGTACATTTTCAGCCGGCGCTATCACTGTCTTAAACATTGGTGTTGCCATTTAACTTAATCTGTATACTCAACACCACTATACATACAGCAGTCAAGAAATCTGGTGACGAATTGCTCTTGGCAGAATGGCTGTGAAAAGCCTAGACAAGATTCTTAAGAGCAGAGATGTCTCTCTCCATACAAAGATTTGACTTGTTCAAGCCATGTTATTTTCAATGATGTCAAATGGATGCGAAAGATGCACAGTGAAAAAGACAGACAGGAAGAAAATCGATGCCTTTGAATTATGGTGCTGGCGATGAATACTGTGTATACCATGGACTGCCCAAAGAACAACCAATCAGCACTAGAGATCAAACCTAAGCTTTCTTTAGAAGCTTAGATGACAAGACTTTGACTTTCATACTTCGGACACATCATGTAAAGAGGGAGATCGTTACAGAAAGACATCATGTTTGGCAAGGTCAGCGCAAAAGAGAAACTATCCAGAGGGTCACCATGAGTTGACACCCACTCGACAGTACTTGACAACAACAGTGTTTTTCAAGTATGCTTGCTTGATGCCTTTTTAGCTGAGGGCATTTTATAAACTTTATTTCTATTCTCTTCATAGTGTATTGTTTAAATATACCATCTCCTGATGAAGCCACTGGTGAAACGCTATTTGGATATCCTGAGGGGATGTTGGGATGTGAAATGCTTCTGATGATAATATAAATACTGTCAAAGTGAAGTGGGATGCAAACCTGGGGCTTGGGAGTGCCAGAGGGATTGTGACCTCTTATAAGTAAATGAATTGAGTTAAGTATTGTGTAGTCATTTCTTTTTGTGTAAGAAAGTATTGTGCAGTTATGCTGTGAAGAAGATAAATGATTAATTTTGAAAAGGAGAAATTCCTGTTGGGTCGTTGATGTTCTGGGGATGTGAGAAAGCAGAGATGTTTCCAATGCTATTCACAATTAAACCCTGCTGGTTCTGAGACCTGTTTTTCTCCTTTTTTTCATCTTTTTTGTTTTTTTATAATTTTCTGCTATAAGGTGTGGTGAAAATAAGTGGAGGTCTATAATATATATGCTAAGCAATCAATTGACACTCCGGAAGTGACCATTAATACTGATTGTATCACTTTACAATTCAACATACAAAAAGAATTCTATTCAAATTCCGGTGTCACATTAGTGATCACAACAAAACTCCCTTCACTGCATGGCATTGTGTGTAGTCACACAAAACTCTGCAAATGGACACTCAAAACTTAACATACCATACTAGCACAAGAACTCAAACTGCACCAACCCTACCTAGGAAAAGTCGGCACTGCAAATATTCTAGATCAGCAATACACCTCCAGTTGGGAAAAAAGAATAAGCTAAACTACTATAGATTCCTACCCAGAAACAACATGTTGATGTGAAGGGGCATTTTAGAAAGGATGTTTAGGTGCTATCTATGATGTCCAGGCCAAAATCTCCCCCAAAATTGCCAGCATGTTTTAAGTATGGAGCCAATTTCAGAAATGTAGATGTTCCCAATATGGACGTCACCAGGGGCATCTAAATAGATGTCCCTGCAACTATATCATAGTTCTGAGCCTGCCATTCAAGTAGAGGAAATGTTTTGCAGTCCACAACAGGTATTGCCAAATCCTATCAATTTTCTTTACTATTGTGAACCAAACTGAGGATAAGAGAATTCCTTCTCCTTTACACCCTCCAAATGCTTTTCTGGGAACACAAGCACTTTTCAGATGCCTATTCCTGCCCTAAAGCAGGTATAGACTTGGATGGGGCTGGAGATGCACCGCCATTTCTGAAATAAGGCATGCATGTCTAAGGTCCCTGGAGTGCCCCAGACACACCCCATCAATGCCCCTGTGCAGGATAGGCATTCCCACCATGGGGACATCTTCGGAGTCATTTTGTAAAATGGCTCTGGGGATGTCTCCGTGATTTGGATGTCTGCATACCCATTTTCAGACATCGGAATCACAATTAGAGCTTCTCAAATGAATCCCAGAATCCGCACCTCAGCTGCATATAGAAAATATAGACCATCACTTTGTAAAGAATAAAAAACTGCAAGTTAGAAACAAATATGCAGACAAAAAATGAAATGGAAAACCTAAAAATCAGGCTCTGAGCTGTGAAAAATTAAAGAAAGAAAAACAGAAATGTATTTCCTGCTGTACTGAACTATAAAAAAAATGCACATTTTCAAAGCTGACATATTTCATTCTCTAAAGACTGACATTCTTTTCTCCCTTTATTGTCTGATAGTTAATTTTTCCGACTGGATGGCCCTGGTCTCGCTTTACTACTTCCTCTTCTTGATTGTCTCCTACATTCTTTCCAGGTTCCCTTTTCCATTTTCTGTTTTTTCACTTTCTCTGTCTTCTTCCCTTCCTTTCCTACATCTTTCTCTGATGTTGATCCTTCTGCTTTTTTTCCTCTCATCTGCTTTTTTACTTAATGATAGTTACATTTTATTCCTCCTTATCTCCACCCTCTGGTCTTTGGTCTCCCTCTTTTCATGTTTCACCTATCTACCAGCTTTCCATTTCCTACCCTTACCTCTCCAGCCCTCCCATTCCCCACCTCTGCCTCATTCCTTCTCCAATCTCCTATTCCCCCATCTTCTATCCACTTTCTAGTTCCCTATTTCCTCTCTCTATACTCATCCTCTCACCAAGCTCATCTACTTTTTTGCTTCTCACCTCCTAACCAGCCTCAGCTCCTTCCCTATCACTAATCCCCCCTCTCCACCTCCAATCCCTTTCTTACATCTTACCCCCTATCCAGGCTTCCATTTCCGCTTTCACCTCATTCATTTCTACCCTCTCTCATTGCCTTCAGAGGCCTACCCCCTTCCTTTGTCTCTTATCCACTCCATAGCCCTCTGTCTTTTTCAACTGCCTCTCAATCCCTCCCCAAATCTTCCAAATCCTTCAACCTCTCTCCCCTCCCCGTATTTCTACACATGGTCTCACAGCCTTACTCATACTCCTCACCCAATCAACTAGTTCCCATTGTCCTCCTAATCTCTGGTCAATTTCTTAGTCCTTACACTCCCCCCAGCTATCTCCAAGTCCTCAGTCTTCCATATTACCCATACCCTCATTCTCCCTTACACCTCCAATACCCATCCAATCTAGAATTTGTCTTCTTCTGTTATCCTACCCAATTTTAGAGTCTCCACCTTGTTCGAGTCCCTGCTATCTCACATCCTCATGTCCACAGTACCTGCCCTCCTGCCTCCTACTCCCCTTCCCCAGAACCCACCCATCTACCTCCTTCTCCAATATACATTAACCCTGCCTTTCCTCCTCATTGCCCCACATCCATTCTTATGATCTTCCCTCTCAACCTTCCCTTATATATGACCTTGTTTCTTCCACCCTCTTCACAAACACACAATATCTGCCTCTATCTCTTGTCACTCCCCCAGATTCTACTTCTTTTCCCACCCTGATCCATTCCTGTCCCTTCTTCTAGTGTCAGCCTCTTCCAGCCCCAGTCCCCCCTCTAGTGCCAGCCCCCTTCTAGTCTCAGCAGCGCAACATCACCCTTTTTCTAGTCCTAGCCTTCAAGTGAGCCTCCCTCTGGTCCCAGCTCCTCCCCATCTTCAGACCCAGTCTCAACTAGTTACTACACAGGACTCTGCTTCCCATCCCTCCTGCCCCTGACTTCCACCTTTTAAACTATCCCCCTTACTCTTCCCTGTAACCCAGTTTTATACAGTTTTATGTACACCGCGCTATATCAAATTTTAATAAACCATGAATCATAAACCATACTATCTGTTTTGTTTAGGCCTGCCATCAGTTGCTCTGTAATTTTAAAGAAGAATGTTTTAGATTATGCTAGATGATGTGGGGGCAGCATGTAAGGCCCTAATATTGCAAGTTGCTAGTTCCCAAAGTTCAGAAATGGTAGTAATGACAAAATACAACATCGTTTGACCCTGCCAAACGTTTTTTGGTGTCAAGTGAAATTAGGCTTGTGCTAGGTCCACTAACATTGCCTGAAGAAAGAATTCTTTAAGGCATTGCTGACATTATCTGTGGATTGTCTTCTCCTGTGGATAGATCCTGTCTGATCCCCAAGAATGCCAATGGGGTAGATGAGACCAGTGACTACCCAGAATGCCGTGCTAGCAGACAGTGCCCCAGGGTCTAGCACTACAGTTCACTTCTGTCATGCTGGAACTTACTTCTGGTGCAATTCCTCCCCTGCAGTTCTTCTGCGCCATGTAGTTTTGTCATTGGAGCAGTTCTCTTGACCGGTTGCATCATTGGAGAGGTATCCTCCTGGCCGTGACATCGGAGGAAGACTCCCCATGGCTGCCCAGGGGTCACGTAACACCTCTCCTTCCCCCTGCAGCCGCTTGAATGATTTGCACAGCTGTGGGAGCATTTTTCTTTGTCCTATGACTGTGCTGTGTTGCAGCCGCCGGCACTGTGGTGTTTTTAAAGGCAATAATAAGCATTTCCTGATGGCTGCAACACAGCACAGCTACAGGACAAAGGAAACTGCTCCTGTGGCTGTGAAGGGGTGAACTGGTGAGAAAAGCTTCCGGGCCCTTCAGCTTGGGCGCCCCGAGCCAGTGCCTCACTGGCTTGCCTGTTAAGCACAATAAGGGGTATGTTTACTAAACTGTGGTAATCGTGAATAACGCGCGCTGTATAACGTTAACGCTCGTTAGCGTGTGATAGCGCGCGCTATCATGCGCTAACGAGCGTTAACGTTATACAGTGCGCGCTATCACACGCTGAGCGTAATGCTCCGCGGCGTGGTAAAACACCGCAGAAGGTGGAGAGAGGGCGGAGAGAAGGGGTCAATGGGCGGAGAGTGGGCGGGGAGAGGCTCCCTTCATACTAACGCGCTGAAATCCAGAGCTGAATGCCAACGCGAATGAAAACCTACCGGTAAAAGCACTTTAAAGGGGGAGAGAAACCATTTACGTGTCAGCAATGTACAGCCTAGGCAGGGAAACTAAAAAAAGGTGAGAAGTGTGATACATTTGCACAGAACAAAAGGGCACAGAAACACTGAAAATGACCCCAACAAACTGGAAAAAAACAACAACCAACCTGGCCAATAGTAGTATCAATGGGAAACATCAACCCCCCCCCCCCGAGTAAGCTCCATAGAACAGAGATAAATTGTGGAAGGGTCCATACTCCGTCCCCATACAAGGTGCATGGGTTCACAGTGAAATAGCGCTGCTCAGGGTTTTCCACACCATCGAACAGGGTTCCTATGGCGTGCACATGTCCCGCAACATCAGGGCGGGCATGTCGGAACAGGCAACCGGGTAGATGCTGGCAAAGGGGATACAGAGGGCTGCAGGCGGCACATGCTGTGGTGCAGCTGGGCCACAGTGGGGACTAGGGTGATGCCTAGCTGGCCCATAGGAATGCTGAAACAGTAGAGCAGCCAGACAGCAACTGCTGAGGGCTCAACATGGGCAGGAGTGTGCTTCCCACAGTGTCACAGGGAATAGTACCCAGCAGGTACCCCCAAGGGCACGGAACATTGGCAAGTGGTGATGGGGGACAGCGTGGACAGCTATGCAGGCACCCCTACCCCAGAACCCACACCATAGGCAGCCGCCTACCTGCACACTGGATGGCCTGAGACTGCGCACCACCAGCTCCACCAGCAGAAGGGCATGTCAGCATGGTGGCTGAGGGATACTGGTGGTGGAGGGGGCAGTGGCAGCTGCCCACAGCAGACCGTGGCCTAGCCCTGAGTAGGTGGGTGCCGTGCACTGCAACAGACAGGCCCTGTCTGACCAACAGTCATGATAGCACCAGGGAATGCACCATCTCTGTGAGAACATGGTGGTGCAGTGCACAGAACCAGTGTATTCAGAAGCAGAAGGTCACAGGTTCAAGTCCCAGCTGTGGTTTCCGCCAACCCAGTCCTCATATTTTACCCACTACTATAACGTGCTAATACAGACAGAACCGTTCTTTCAGATGATGTAAACATTCCCAAAACACCCACATTTTACCCTACAGAGCACAGACACCATAAACATGCACATTACCTAGAGCAGAGCCTCCCAAATGCAGTTCTGGAGGGCCAAACACCATTCCGGTTCCATGCTGCCTCTGATGAAGATGCCTGTGCTGCATTTCTATGCGCCACCCCCATGGTATGCAGATGTATCTCATGCATATTCATGAGGGACAGCATGAAAACCTGAACAGTGTTTGGCACCGCAGGACTGGAGTTGGGAACCTCTGCCGTAAAGCAGCAGCCAACAGGGGCAGAAACACCCGCACCCACAGGCCCCATTATCCACAGCCTCCTGGAGAGGCAGGACTTTGGGCTCTGCGTGCATCTCCCAATACTAGCACATGCATACCGTAGTAATGCCACCCTAAACCTGGGAATATGGTACACATCTATCAAAAGGTTGCTATGATTACTGGCAGATAGCAATTCCTAGGTTAAGTACAATTTCCTGAGTGAGCTGCATCATAGCAACCTTTCTGATGTCTGTGGAGTGTGCTACAGGTCTTGTGTCTGACAGTGTTTACCAACCTGGGGTGTGACTCCTACAGTATTGCGTACCATAGCCATGCCTGCACTGTGCCCAGGACTGGTGTGGTGGCCTGGGCTGCCCAACACCTCTATAGTTGCACAATGCTGGCATAGGTGTGGGGAGTGTGTGTCTGTCTATCCAGTGTGTGGTGGCTTCCAACACCCTCCACAGCCCACACTGCTAGCACTGTTGCCAGTATTGGCCTGCCAATGTGCATAATGAGGAGCAAGGTACCGTGGGAATAGCCTGGATAGGGTGGCCTGGCCTTACCGCATCCGCCCAGGGCATAGGGCAATAGCTCGGATATTGTAGTGCCCGGTACCACCTGCACGGACAGAGTGGCCACAGCATGTCCTCCTGGGAGGTCACTCTCACCCTGACTGAGTGACCATGGCATGGCTAGGTTCCCCCATAGTGCTATATAGCATTTCTCTCTTGTGATATATATGGGTATCCTTTTGGGGCCCAATCACTGACTTATCTGCTTGGTGTGTATGCTGACATCCCCTTTCCGGGTACATGCATCTCCTGCAGGACCATGCACTATGGACTAGCTGGCGGACTGTCTGCGGCTAGTATGTGTCTTGCTGGAACACCTTGCAGGGTGCAGCGGCTGGAGGCTTGCTGCTGGAGAATGTCAGATAATGGTGGGGGGCAGCTGAGCATTTCCAGGCCTGCCGTCTGTCCGCTATTGCGTTATGGATGTGTGCTGCTCTGTCTGTTCCCCAGCAGGACTGCTGTTGCTGGTCCCCTCTACCGCTTCCATTGCAGGGAGGTAGACTGTGGATCTATTGGGGGGTGATCCTGTTTCCCATCCTGAGCCCCAAAGGGTGGGTTGTGTGGTGGTACATAATCTGCCAATGGGTCCATACACACCCCCCCCTTCACCAGGTAATGATGGCACCAACACAGGATATGCACTAGTCTGGGTGCAACAGCGCCCATAGGGACTAGACATGACCGGGACACAGATGTATCCTAGGTGGATGTATCCTAGGTGTGTCTAACGGACCTACCTATCACACACTGATGGGGACCTGCAGCATGGCGTATTTCAGCCATGAAAGGTGCTGTGGACCTGGTGCTGGGTGCCCCACCTCAACCTCAGGGTGGGCACTGTACCCGCACAATGTGACTGTCTGTGGCTACTCTGTGGCAGTGCCACACACGGTCTGTTCCCCCTACAAGGCCGAGGTGCTGTGGGGGTGCATACCCGATCCTGTGCCCATCTCTCGACTGCTGATTTGCATGTGCAGTGCATCATGGGTACGGGTGGGTTACCCCTATCGTGGTAACCACAGCAGAATGTGGGTGTGGTGCCGTGCAGTCCTCCTGTAGCCAGCCAGTTGTTTGTTAGCAGCTCTAGCCCACTGGTTACTTCACTGCCTGTGGAGCCAGAGGTCATGGGTTCCAAACCCACAGTGGGGTTCATCAATAGGGCTGTCTTAGGCATTGTCTATTTTTATTGCATATTAGTTCTGCCAGCAGGGCCACCCTCAGGGTACTGTCACCTTAGGGTGGCTCTTAAGGCGCCCTATAGGGCGCTTTATACGGCGCCCTATAAAGCGCCTTATAAGGTGCCTTATATGGTGTCCTATAGGGGACATTATAGGGTGCCTTGGCAGACAGCGCACTTTATAATGTGCCCTATGGAGTGCCCTCTAGGGTGCCTTATGTGGCACCTTAGGTTACGCCACTGTGAGGGTGTGTTTGCTGGCAGCACTATTCAGGTACAACTAAACTTCCTCACAGCCCACTACTTAACCCTTTCCAGGCCAAGCCCAGTGCTTTCATGATCCCAACTTCTGCCTATATATTCCTATCAAATGGTATATAATACATGACCATGCCAGAGGGAACGTCACTATTGGGACATATTGGATACGACGGGTACAATTTTCCTGACATGTGCAAACATTAACCCAGCTGCAGAATGTGGATTAAAATATTATAGTAGGCCTTCAAAGGGTTACACATGATGCCTCAGCCAGCCTTATTCATTAGGCACACTGGGGAATCGAACCCATGACCCTTGTACCATCAGTCTGTGTAGTAACCATTGTGCTACAGCTCTGTTTCTGTATTTGGGTGTCTGCGCGCTGTCTTAAGCTTGCGCGCAGTAGCGCACGCGCTGTAGCGATCGTTGCTGCGTGGCGTGTAATAACGCGCGCAACTGTGCGTTATCGGTTACGATGTACCGCCCATGTCCTTTTTTGGCTTTCCTTCCACTAACGTGGCTCCTAACGTGAATCACACTAACGCACTTTAGTAAACATACCCCTAAGTACACTAAGCGCATTTGCAACAACCTATTCTGACATTTGTCCCGGGGACTATAAAGAGTGGATAGGAATATTGTTTGGGGTCATATTTATATGACTAAGAATATGGAAGCAATTTCTGGAGCATAAAGGAACTGTATTTGCTCTTCTGATGGGAAAGTCGATTCAACACATTAGTGATGCTGGTGTGCAGAAGGCCTGCTGAAGTGAACACAACTTACCTTATGCACCAAAAGCCTTATATCTACTATCTGCAAAAAGAAATCACAGTAATCGGAAATTCAGTTTTGGTCCATTTTATGCATAGCTATATCACTGCACCCTTCAAGATCTGGTTCAAGTGTTTCCAGTTAACATTGTCAAAAACGATGACCATATTCATAACCTTGCTCAGTTCAGGAAAAATGTGAAATGCAATAACAAGGGCTGATAGTGCGATGATATAGTTAGCTCACACCTTTTTTAGGAATAGCTAAAGACAAGATACATTTATGTATTCATTTATAAAACACTACTTATATACCTCCTGAAAAATATCATAGGAAGCAGAAAACAATATACAATCATTAAAGCCATTGTATAACATAAAAACAAATAATGATGAACACAATTGTAACCTCTTCCAGGAAATACTTACCTTTCCAATTAACTGTCCAACCCTTCTGATGATAAGTATAAATGTTTTAAATCTTTTTCCAAAATGATAACAGGGCATTCTCAAACCATATTTCCCCAGGTCCTATAATAACATCAAGAACAAAACATACTCCGAAGAGTATATTTCTTCAGTCTTTTCACAGATGGTAAACTAATACTACTACAACTACTACTTATCAAATATGTATATTGCTACAAGGTGCATGCAGCGCTGTACAGAGACATGTAAGAAATAGTCCCTGCTAATAAGAGCTTACAGTCTAGTCAAGACAGATAACACAAAAGTGGGGACTAGGATATACAATAGCTAGGGGAATGATACGGAACCACATAGGAGGTGAACAGGAGATTAGGGGTATCAGGATCCAAAAGCAGTCTCAAAGGAGTGAGTTTTTGAGACTGGATTTGAAAAGGGCCACAGATGGAGCCTGATGTATCGCCTCAGATAGTTTGTTCCAGACAAAAGGAGCAGCAAGGTAGAAAGATCAAAGTCTGGCGCTGGCAGTGGAAGAGAAGGGCACAGATAAAAGGGATCTGCCAGAAGAGCGGAGATCCCGAGGAAGGGTGTAGGGAGAGATGAGAGAGGAAAGGTAGTGAGGAGCTGCAGAGTGAATGCACTTGTAGTTCAGCAGGAGAAGTTTGAACTGGATACGGAAACGGATAGGGAGCCAGTGAAGTGGCTTGAGAAGACGGGTAATATGAGTATATTGAGACTGGTGGAAGATTAGCTGTGCAGCTGAGTTTTGAACAGATTGAAGTGGGGAGAGTTGATTCAGAAGAAGACCAATGAAGAGGAGGTTGCCAACAATCTGCTACCACCCGACCATAGGCACCTATTTAGCACGTACAACTCCAACTTCTCCTTTAAGAGGGATGGTTGTAAATTGGTGAGAACCTTAAATGCCATAGTCATTCAAGTTAGTAGGTATTTTCCTGTCCCTAGAGGCATACAGTCTAAGTTTGTACCTGATGCAATGGAGGGTTAAATGTCTTCCACAACATCCTACAGTATAAGAGTACATAATTGGACATCATACTTTTAATGATTAAACTTTTACTTTTTATGTATGTGTGTACCTACTCTCTCTGCAGGTAACAGAATGTGCTGCTGGCTCTGAGTTGGTCTCACTGTCAGAACCTATTGTTGTGCTTTGACAGCTGCTGCTGTTTGCCACCCCTCAGAAGTTGCCGTCTTAGAAAATCACCTAGTCGTGTCAAATGGTTGGCTGTCCCGGGAAGACTTATAGGGCTGCAGTACTTGAACTATAACAGAACTGTGTGCTAGTGCTTTAAAGTGATATTTCTCCTAGGAAAATCTGATTAGGTCTCAGTTACAGCATAACTAAAATCCTTGCTCTTCTGGATAAACCAACCTCACATTTGCCAACAGGATAATCTTCAAAGGAATTTGTTTGAGTAACTAAGCAGTTGCTGATCTCTGTATTTTTTAGCTTTGTAAGTCACCTTGGTGGTTGGCTTCAAAAGGAGGCCTAACAAATAGTAAACTCAATTAAACTTTTTGGGATGCACAACTTTTCTGTTTTCAAAAGCATGCCAACATATCCCTAACCCCTTCACTGGGAATGCCTCCACTCAGTCATTGTTAAACATATGTACATGCATGTTTATGTGATTTCTTGATATACCACCCAGGCTGAAGGGCATCAGATTGGTTTACAATCACTACAAGCAGGTACTGGATACATTCCCTCGTCCCCAAAGGGCTCACCATCTATGTGTACCTGAGGCAATGGAGGGTTAAGTGGCTTGCCCAAGGCCACAAGGAGTGCCTATGGGACTAGAAACCCCAGTCCCTCTGGCCTGAGATTGCTGTCCCCAGGTACAAATTGAACTCCCTGGCCCTCTAGCCTGAGGTACCTTGTCCTAACCACTGGGCCACTCCTCCCTCTCTGTTCTGCCCATGAGTTTACCCACGTGTTGAGGGGTATATTTACTAACGTGTGGTAAGTTTTTGCACGTACTGCACCTTAAGTGTGAAACTAAAGGTGTGATAAGTACAAAGACTGCATGGTAAATATCGGGGGTATGGCCAGCATCAGACACTTATCACACAGGTCCATGTTACAGATAGTGTAGGTGCACCCCCATAATTTGCCAAGACATATAAAGCAGGGCTCCAATGCTAAAAGAAAACCTATTCCCATGGCAGCGCAACTCAAATCCTCCCTCTGAACAGAATCCCTCAACAGACCTTCCCCGATCAGCCCCCCCCCCCAATCAAGTACCCCTCTTACAGATCCTCCTCTGATCATTCACCCCTCCCTCAACAGCACCCTTTCCCCAATCAAGCACTTCCCTTCAACGAACCTCTCCACAATCAAGCATCCACTTCAACAAGCTCCTTCCTGCTCAAGGGATACCCTCTCAAAAGTCTCAAGGTGACCGCACCTTGAATATTGTTTGCAATTCTGGTCACCGTATCTTAAAAAGGATATAGCATTATTAGAAAAGGTACAGAGAAGAGCCACCAAAATGGTAAAGGGGATGGAAGGATACCCCTTGAAAGGATAAAAAGGTTAGGGCTCTTCAACCTGGAAAAGAGACGGCTGAGGGGAGATATGATAGAGGTCTATACATTAATGAATGGAGTGGAACGGGTAAACATAGATCGATTGTTTATGTCATCAGAATATAAAAAGACTAGGGGACATGCAATGAAACTACAGGGTAACCTATTTAAAACTAATAAGAGAAAATATTTTTTCACTCAACGTGTAATCAAACTCTGGAATTTGTTACTGGAGGAAGTGATAAAAGCTGTTAGTGTAGCTGGGTTTAAAAAAGGTTTGGACAAGTTCCTGGAGGAAAGGTCCATAAACCATTATTAAGAGAGACCCAGGATATTACTGCTTGACCCAGTACAAGCATTGAGGAACCTGTGTCTTCTGGGGAAACTGCTAGGAACCTATGACCTAGATTGGCCACTGTTGGAGACAGGATACTGGGCTTGATGGACCTTGGTCTGACCCAGTATGGCATATCTTATGCTCTTATGTTCCCCCATCAGCAATCCCTGACCCTCTTCCTACCAGCTTGACCCCTCTTAGAACTTATCCCTGGTAGACTAGTGGGCTGAGGTAGGAGAGGCCTCCTCTCTGCTCCCACCCTGTACCCACTGGGGTTCAAAATGCAGCTATGACTCCTTGCAGTCCTGCTGCTAGGGATCAGTCTGTCACATATGAACAATCTCTCCTTATATGGCAGACTGACCCCTAGTGGCAGTACTGCACCACTATTGCTAGAGGTCATAACTGCGATTTGAATGCTGGCAGCTATGAGGTTGGACTAGAGAGGAACTGCTCCTGCCTTGGGCCAATAATCTACAAAACGTTACCTGCAGATAAGTACCAGAGGAGGGCTGTTTCTTTGGGGGGGAGGGGGTGTTGGGAGGGGTCTTTTGAGCAGGGGAGGTTTGACTGGGGGAGAGGATTCTCTTGCGCAAAGAGAGATGATTTGGGGGAGGGTGGGGTGACTAATCAGTGGGTGGTCTTGAGATTCGGGAGGAATTGGGGAGTTTACTTTCTTGGGGTCATGGCCTTGCTACGTGACTGCTGGTAAGATGGCTGCGCTTAATGCCACATCTTAAAGTGGCATTAAGTGCAGCCATGCTATTGGCAGTCATGATAGTGCGTGATAATGTCACATACTGGCCAGGCCCTATCCCTATCTCCATTCATAGCCTACCCTGGGACTTCCCCAATCTGTGCTGAGCAGTTTGTGCTTTCTTAGTGTGCTTACCATTAGCATAGGCCCAAACCTGTGCTAACTGCTTAGCAAACATGCCTCTAAATCAGCCATTTTATACAAGCCCATCGCTGCAGGTAAAGTGCTGCTTCCTTCCTAAGGCTAGAGCTAGCATCACATGACCTCTTCCATCAGCCTAAGTTCCTGTTTCAAGCATGAGGCAAGTGAAGGATGATTGCTTATGGAGGATGCATGGGTAGTTGGTAACTGAGGTCGAGGCCAGTGCCAGTGCTCGAAAGTTTTAAACTTATGCTAAATCAACTATTTTTCTGTATGTGGCAGAATGCGTGAGAGAGAATAATTTACGTGTATGGACAGACAAACCAAACTGGTTAACAACAGTCTTCCCACGTCTAATGGAAGCCTGTTTTATAAAAAGATCAAAGAGACCCCAGGATAATTTTTTCCTTTTCGCTTAAGCTTTTCTATGCTCATTTGTGTTAGCTATACAATGAGTCATCAAGCACAAGGACTACATGTGGTTCATAAGATGGCTTGAAAATAGCTAAAGGCATGTGTGACACGGAGTATAATCATTTCCTGGTAATTTCAGAAAATACGTGTAATCCATTCTGCCTCATATAGATCACATACTATAAAAATAGACCTTAAAGGCAGATAAGAACTGCAAGACCATTCTAGTTTGCTCATTCTTGATGCAACACCACAGAACCTTCCTGATCTCAGGCCTTATCCTCGCATCTTAGGATCCTGTTTGCTTATCCAAAGCTTTATGAATCCTTGAAATGTTTTGGCTTCCATCCCTAGAGGTTGGTCCTGTGTTCACCTCCCTTTCAGTAAAGAAATGGCTCCATATGTTACTGCTGAGTCCTAGCCCTTTCACAAAATAACTCGATGTTTATTCATGCAGATAAGAGTACATAAAACGCATACTGAAGCATGCAATGGCAAACATAGATAAAGTGCATCACTACAGGATATGCAGAAATCCCTGCAATATACCAAGCTGCAAATTATGCCAATGCATATTACAGGACTCCACAATCACCCACATGGGAAAGACATTCACCATAAGGGGATCCTACACTTGCTGCTCCTGCAATGTAGTTTATATGATTCAATGCAAGAAATGTAAAAAGGGCTGCTACACTGGAGAGACAAGCCAAATGTTAAAAACAAGGATAAATGCTCACAGACATCTAATTCTGCAAACCAAAAGAGACTAAGGTGTGAATTCAGCCACTCCAGCATCAGCTATTGGTCTGCACTTCAAAGGGCAAGAGCACAGCATTATGGTAAGAGTCCTGAGAGGAAGATGTAAATCTATCCAGGACCATAAAACGTTTGAAATGAAGATGATAAAATATTGGAATTGGACCAGACAAGACTCAATAACAACACTGGTTTCCTGTTGCATTATAAACTGTAAATATTTACAGCCTGATCAACAACAGGACTCAACAAATACATGTACTTTCTGTTCCATTATAAACTCTAAACATTTACAGCCTGGTCACCCTCTGATCAACCAACAATCCCATCTCTCTCCCTTCCTGTCCATGTAATGCTGTATATACAGTATTTTACTATCCACATCGGTTGCTCATACTGTCCTGACCTGAAGAAGGTTTCACCTTCGAAAACTAGTCTACAAATGTATTAAGTTGGTCCAATAAAAACGTATAGCATAGTTACTCACTTGTAACAGGTGTTCTCCAGGGACATCAGGAATCAGTCCTCACATATGAGTGACCCCGGCGCTGACAGAGCCCACGCTGAGCATTTCCCCAGCTTTCAAAGAAAGCCTTTGGGACATGCTACCATGCATGCATTGTCCTCTTCCTCCCCAAGGGTGCCATCTTTGCTCAGTCAAATGACATAGCTAGGACGACAGTAAAACTAAAACAAGGTAGGGAGGAAACTCCCAGGGAAGGAGAGAGGGTTGTGAGGACTGATTCCTGCTGTCCGTGGAGAGCACCTGTTACAGGTGAGTAACTATGCTTTCTCCGGGAACAAGCAGGAAGTCAGTCCTCACATATGGGACTCCCTAGTTCCAGGCTGCTGAGGACCGAACTACGACAGCACCATCGGTGACCAATCGGGTAGCAGTTAGTTGCAGAAGGTGAGTCCCCACTGAAAGACTCTGCAAGACCCTAGTGTCCAGTGACACTATCATTTCAGGAGCATGAACTCAGAAAGGTCAGAGGGCAGGAGTTGCCTACACCCCCAGAATATTACGGAGTACTGCCTGGCCAAAGGCAACTTGCTCTCCAGGCAGTAGTGAGCTGTGAACGAATGAATTGAAGACTATATGGCAGCCTTGCAGATCACCCTCACTTGCATTGATGGAGGTAGGCCACATACATGGCCCTTCCCCTCATGAAATGCGCTGTGATCTGCTGCTCAAGGGAGAGGCCAGCTCACTCATAAGCAAGGGCAATACAGTCTGCCACCAAGTGGACAGAGTTTGCTTAGTCACAGGGAGCCCCAGTTTGTTAGGGTCAAAATACACGAACAGTTGAGAAGCTTTGCGATGGGCCTGGGTCTGCTGTAAATAGAAGGACAGGGCCAATTTACAATACAGTGTATGACGTACTAGTTCCTCCCTGCTGGCGTGAGGATGTGGAGAGAATTTGGGGAGGACCACCTCTTGGCTGAGGTGGAAAGGAGATATCACCTTTGGGAGGAATTTGGGATGTATGCAGAGCACTACCCTGTTCTGGTAGAACTGTGTATATGGTGGATGTGCCACCAGGGCCTGCAGTTCACCCACTTTTTGAACGGACCTAAGGGCCTCCAGAAAGGCCACCTTCCAAGACAGGTACCACAGGTGGCAAGTGGCCAGAGGCTTGAACAGCAGTTTGGTGAGCTGGGAGAGCACCATGTTGAGGTCCCATTCTGCCGCTAGAGAGCAGAGATAAGGCTTGGATAAAAGGAGGCCCCGGAGGAACCTGGAGACCAGGTGCTGGCTTGAGAGGAGTTTTCCCTTGATAGGGCGGCGGTGAGCAGCTATGACGCTCAGATGCATCCTTACCGAGTTAGATTTTAGCTCGGTGTGTGACAGGTGCAGTAGGTACTGATGTACTAGGTGCACATGGCAGGAGAAGGGATTCTCCTTCTTTCTGCACACCAGGTGGAGAACCTTCTCCACTTAAAGGCATAAGCCCATCTGGTGGAGGGTTTTTGGGAGGCCAATAGGATCTCCTCGACTTCTCCTGGAAGATTGAAAGAGGCCAATGCTACCCTTTCAGCAGCCATGCTGTTAGCGTTAGCAACCCCAATTGGGGTGCAGGAGGGAGCCCTCCTCCTGGGACAGGAGGTCTGGGGCTCGGCCCAGAGGGACTAGGAGTGCCACTGACAGGGAAAGCAGCAGAGGGAACCAAGGTTGCATGGACCACCTGGGGGCAATCATTATGACTGATGCCTCTTTGCTCTGGACCTTGAAGAGGGTCCTGGCAACCAAGGGGGTCAGTGGGAACGCATAGAATAGGCCCTCGGACCATGAGATCAGGAAGGCATCTGCCGCCATTCTCTCCAGGTGTGGCTGATGGGAGCAGAAGCAGGGTAGCTGCGTGTTGTCCGGAGAGGCGAATAGGTCTATTGAGAGCCTGCCCTAGAGGTGGAAGAGCTGCTTCATTATTCTGGGGTTTAAGTGCCATTCTTGTGGGTGAAAGACTCTGCTCAGCTTGTCTGCAGGCAGTTGTCCTGGCCCAGGAGGTACACCGCTCGCAGAAGCATACTGTTGCATGCTGCAAAGGAGAGGAGAGCCACCACCCCCTGGCAGAGAGAGTACGAGACCACGCCACTGTTCCCTCTAAGCTGTGCGCATGTGCGCGCGCACACACCTCGCCGAGTGAGCGCACATACTTTACAACAGAGCGCACAAAAATTACAGCTCTGATTCTGATAGAAAACAACACAGACGTCTTAAAATGTTGTAATTACTAGAAATTTCCCACTTCATTTAGTAATCGTCTATTTTCATTTAATTTGATTAAAATCAATGTGGTGTACATACTGTATTCTGACGTGTAGTCAAATTTTAAAGTATATAACTCCGAGTGTTGTTATGTGGCGCACAAATATTTAACCTTCCTTCAAAAGCTGCAGACAGCTGATATTTTATGCGCACACAGCCTACAGAAAATTAGAGGGAACATTGGACCACGCCACCCTGCTTGTTGATATAAAACATGGCAACCTGGTTCTCCATTTGGATCAGCACGGGTCGGTATCACAGACGGTGGCGGAACGCTTTTAGGGCCAAGAAGATTTCCCTGAGCTCCAGGAGAGTGATCTGTAGGAGTGACTCCTCCTTAGACTAGCTGCTCTGTGTACAACGGTCTCTGCAATGTGTCCCCCCAACCCAGAAGGGAGGTGTCTGTGGTCAGGATCCTCTGCAGCGCGGGTGCCTGGAAGGGCATTCCCTCCTGGAGGTGGTGCAAGTTTTGCCACCAGTTGAGAGACTCTGCTAGCTGGCGGGTAACCCTGACCCTATCCTGTAGCCTGCCCGTGGCCTGAATCCACTGCGATCGTAGGCATCACTCGGCTGTCCACATGTGTAAGCGGGCTGAGGGCATGATGTGGATTGTCAAGGTCATATGGCCCATCAGGCGGAGGAGATGAGCCGGCACTGACCGGCGGTGCTATACCTCTCCTGTCAGTTGCCTGAGGCGTTCTGCCATTTCTCTTGGGAGGATGACCTTGACTTGTACCATGTACAACTATGAACTTCAGGTTTTGGGCTGGAGAGAGATGGGATTTGGGGTAGCTGATGATGAACCCCAGGTGTGGCAGAAGGAAGGTTACACGCTCTGTGGCCTGACTGACCTCTGAGGCCATGTTGCCCCTGATGAGCCAGTTGTCCAGGTAGGGGAAGATGAAAGCCCCTTGTAGGCGCAGGTAGGCAGCTACCACTGCCAGGCATTTGGTAAAGTCTCTTGGTGAAGAGGCCAGGCTGAAGGGTAGCACCCTGTACTGGTAGTACTCTCCTCCCACCACGAAATGTAGGTACTGCCTGTGGAAGGGGTGGATCAGGATTTGAGTATATGTATCCTTTAGGTCCAAGGAGCACAGTCAATGTCCCTGGTGGAGGTAAGGCAGCAGTGTTCCAAGGGAGAGCATCTTGAACGTCTCCCTCACCAGAAACTTGTTTAAGTTTCTCAGGTCTAGAATGGGCCTGAGGCCTCCAGTTCTCTTTGGGACAAGGAAATATCTGGAGTAAAAGCCTTTTCCCCATAGGTGTTTGGGTACAGGCTCTACTGCGTTGTCCCTGAACAGACCTGCGATCTCTGAGAGCAGAAGGGTTTGGTGAAGGAGAGGTCACACTGGCTCTCCTGGAAAGAACCTGAGTGGTACCTGCTGTAGGTGGAGGAGGTGTCCTTCCCTTACCACCTGCAGTACCCACTAGTCCGAGGTGACACTGGCCCACTTGTGGGCAAAGAGTGCCAGGCGGCCTCCTGTGGGCTGGTGAAGATCTCCTGGAATAGGGGAGTCCTGCCCCGGGAGTCAAAAGCTCCCCCCGGGCTGGGCGGGAGCTGGAGCCTGAGGCTTCTATGCCTTCAGCTTCTGAGCCCCATGGCCTTGTCTTTTAGGGTGAGAACCCTGTTGCTGGCCCGAGAAGGGCTGGTAGTTGTGACTCTGCTGAAAAGGCCCCTTTTTCCTCGAGAACAAGGGTCTTTTCCCCGATGGTTTCTTATGGGGAAAGGATGAGGTCTTCTTGGAGAGCCTCTGTCAAGTCACATCGGCCTCGATCTTGGCCGCCTTGTTGGCCATAGGTTTGTCAAACAGGTTCTCCCCAGTGCAGGGGACATCAAGCAGCTTGTCTTGGACCCATTGCTTGAGGTCCAAACACTGCAGCCAGGCTTGGCTTCGGGCACTGATGCCGGCTGCTGCTATGCGAGCCTCTGACTCAAAGCCGTCATAAGCCGCCTGGAAGAGGAACTTAGAACAGTTCTTGATCCCGGAGGTCTGGGATTAGAACCGCTGGAGGGGTTTCCTGGTAAGCCCCGCTGAAAACCCGGACAATTCCTGGGTTAGGGACTTTAGGTACATGCCTATGTACAATTCATAGGCTTGAATCCTGCAAACCAGCATGGAGGCCTGACAACACTTGCACCTAAGGGCATTGAGGGCTCTAGCATCACTCCCAGGAGGGACCAAAGAGTGGGTCTTCTGGCTCTTAAGTTTCTGCAAGGTTGACTCGACAACCATGGAATTATGTAGGAGTTGGGGCTTGTGGAACTCGGGGCCCTTCTGGATGTGGTAGATGGCATTGAGATGTCAGCACATCACTGGCACCAAGGCCGGCATCTCCTACATTCTGAGTAACAGCCACTCGAGGATCAGCTGCACAGGCACCGTGAGAGTCTCCTTTGGTGGAGACTCATTCTGGAGAATCTCCAGTTCCTTGGTGCACGGATCTTCCTCCGCCTCAGTTTGCACCGAGAGGGCTCTAGCCATATCCTTGACAAAATCATGGAAGGCCACATCTTTGAGAGGAGAATGGTGCCAGTGTGCTGGGTCTGAAGGAATATTTTGGTGCCGCTTGGTTTCTGGGGACTCTTCGTTGTCAGTCTCCCACTCAGAGTCAAGTGGCGACGACAAATCCAAAGCCCTGCGACTCATAACATTGAGGCCGGAGCCGAGTGACCGGTGGCCTCCGGAGGACCTGGGGTCTGAGTCATGGAAACTGGCCGGGG
Organism: Ichthyophis bannanicus; assembly: GCA_033557465.1. Taxonomy (NCBI): domain Eukaryota; kingdom Metazoa; phylum Chordata; class Amphibia; order Gymnophiona; family Ichthyophiidae; genus Ichthyophis; species Ichthyophis bannanicus. The sequence goes on from CM066031.1 coordinate 1,770,023,958, forward strand.
AGGACCGGATGCCTGAGGAATGGGACCGCGACTTTGACTGGCCTAAGGGTTTACCCAAGGCTGATGGTGCTCGGAGCTCTACTCAATGACCGGGGACTCCCCCACAGTCGGGGGCCTGGTCGTCGGGGCAGATAATGCAGATGAACCAGTCATCATTGCCTGCTGCAGAGCCAAGATAACAGTGATGTTCTGCTCCAAGGCCGCCATTCTGGTTTCTAAGCCAGAAGGCTCCACAGGTTTTGGCACAGGCACCGAGGACCTCGGGCCCGGCGCCAGCACTCTCACGAGTGCATCCTTGATGAGGACTACAGTCTTGAGGAATTTCGCACAGTCTCCGCCAGCTGAGGAATCCTTTCTGAGAACCTTGGTAGGGTGCTTCTTGGAGCCGCCCGAGTCACTCCTGGCGGTTTTACTGGGTTTATCTGGTACAACCTTGGTGGACTTTAAGGATATTTTCTTCTTTCTCTTGGGGTCAGAGATCTTCTCGGAGGAGCCGCCGCTGCAGGACTCAGGACACTCAGGCTTCATGGGATGTGCTGGGCTTGGAGCTCAGTATCGGGGAAGCTGGTGCCGAGTTGGACCTGGGGAACAGGTTTTTTTTGCAACTCTGACCTCTTTTTATTGGTTTTAGGCATCATGGCCTGGTAGAGGTTGCAGGAGGTGCTGTCATGGTCTGGGCCCAGACAGCATAGGCAGCAGTCGTGGGTGTTGGTCACTGACATCGTTTGACTACAGTGGTCACATTTTTTTAACTCACTGGGGGACATGGTGGGGAACACCCAGACGGCTGCGAATGCCAGTCAAAGTGAGCCTCAATCAATAAAGATAAAAGGAGCCGAGAACAGCGCCGGAGACAGTGCCGGCCCGAGGCAGGAAGAGGAACCGGTACGCAAACCGGGAAACTAACTATTTTGAGGATAATTAGCAAGGATTTTTCCAGGGAAACTGGACAGATGTCCATTGGGCTCTGTGGAAAAAAGGAGACTGAGCAAGATGGCACCCTTGGGAGGGAAGGGGACCATGCATGTGTGGTAGCATGTCTCAAAGACTTTCTTTGAAAGCTGGGGAAATGCTCCGCGCGGGCTCCATCGGCACCGATGTCACCATATGTGAGAAATGACTTTTTGCTTGTTCCTGGAGATCATCTTATTTTCCTTTTTATTTAACTACCATTATAGGGGACTAACATAAAGGATATACAGTAATTAGTATACAAAGCTACTATTGTAAGCTGCAAAAAAAACTCCAAAAAAACAAAAAAACAGTGACTATACAATAGTTTAAACAATGCCAAATTGCTTCCTTCAGTACTCTATTCCCACTTATGTTTCAGCATAAATGAGACATCTTCAGTAATGGCTGTCCAATGTGTTTGCTCAATTTCTAGGACATTCTTCCACTATGCAGCAACTACAAAATTATCAGTCTTTTATAACTGATTGGGCCAACATCGTCAGACCAATGGCCAAGTAAACATAAAAGATGACTTAAAGACAGACCAACCAATAATGACTGAAATTCCAAAGTGAATTCCATGCCAAAATAGTTCCACCAGACCACAGTCCCACCACATGTGAATAGACTATGCTCCTATGTTACAGAACTATGTTACATCCCCTCCAACAGTCATTTGATGATGAGAGGTCAATCTTGGGAACAACAACAGTATGTAGGGTACATAAACATAACCATTAATTCTACATGTCCAGAACAAATAGAAATTTTGCAAACTGCCCTACTAATTCTCATCCAGTCTTCAGTCGAGGTGAATGCTGAGCTCTAACCTCCACTTCTGAGTCAAACGTCTTGAACGTCACCTCTAAGAGGACCCACCAGAAAAAGATTAGACCTTTAACATTTAAAATCATGGAGCTGCTTTAATTAAATCTGGATATTCAGTGCTGGAAGGTATCCAGTGTCCAGAGCTGAATATCCGACTTTGTTGGACAGCAGGATCGCTATCTGGTTAACGGTGATATTCAACAACTAACGGGATTAAGAAAACCAGTTAAAGTTAAGACAGCTATTCAGATAACCTAACTTTAACCAATTTAGCTATCCAGTTAGTGACTGAATATCACCGCTAACTAGCTAGCTACCAGCGCTGCCCCCACTCTGTACACAGATCACTCCGGTCTGAATATCGGGTTCAGCCCCTTTTAGCCTATTAGCAGCTCTGCTAACCTGCTAAAGCACTTTGAATATCGGCCCCCACCTTTTTAGCAGAGAGCTAACTTGCCATTGGAACATTGGGATTGCCTCTAACCTGTCTATAGAGTTTTGGAGATACACTACTCCAGATGAGATCTCACAAATGGCCTATGGTTGACTGACAGACGACAGAAGGTGATGGTAAATGGAGCTCACTTGGATGAAAGGAAGGTGATTAGCGGGGTACCCCAGGGTTCGGTCCTGGGCCCAGCACTGTTCAATGTATTTGTGAGTGATATAGCTGTAAGACTGAATGGAAAGGTCTGTCTTTTTGCAGATGACACGAAAATTTGCAAAAGAGTGGACTCCACCGAGGGAGTGATTAACATGAGGAAAGATCTACAAAAGCTGGAAGAATGGTCTAATGCTTGGCAATTAAGATTTAATGCAAAGAAATGCAGTGTCATGCACTTGGGTAGCAGAAATCCAAGGGAAATGTACGTGATAGGGGGTGAGAGGCTGGTGTGCACGGATCAGGAGAAAGACCTTGGTGTGATTATTTCTATAGATCTCAAGGTGGCAAAACAGTGCGACAAGGCGGTGGCAAAAGCCAGGAGGATGTTGGGCTGCATACAAAGAGGAATTACCAGCAGAAAGGAAGAGGTACTAATACCACTGTATAAGTCACTGGTGAGGCCTCACTTGGAATACTGTGTTCAGTTTTGGAGACCATATCTTGCAAAGGATGTAAAAAGAATGGAAACTGTTCAGAGGAAGGCGACCAAAATGATTTGGAGCCTGTGTAAGAAGCCTTATGAGAAGGGACTTGAAGACCTAAATATGTATACTTTGGAGGAGAGGAGGGATAGGGGAAATATGATTCAGACCTTTAAGTACTTAAAGAGAAATAATGAACAAACAAATCTCTTCCAAAGACGGGGAAGCTGTAAAACTAGAGGGCAAAACATGAAGCTGCAAGGTGGTAAATTGAAAGGAAATGTCAGGAAATACTTTTTCACTGAAAGGGTGGTAGATACTTGGAATGCCCTCCCGATGGAAGTAGTGGGGGAAAACACAGTGACGGAATTCAAAATGGCATGGGACAGACACAGTGGATCCCTTTACAGCAACAGGATAAAATCAAAATAAACTGAATACTGGGCAGACTGGATGGACCATGCAGGTCTTTATCTGCCGTCATTTACTATGTTACTATATACAGAGGCATTATCGCCTCCTTTTTTCTGGTTATGCCTCTCTCTATGCATCCTAGAATTCTTTCCGCTCTCTTCAATGTCTAGTTGCACTGGTTCGCATCAGGTATGATCATCCCGAGATCACTTTCCTAATTAATGTGCATTAATACCTCACCCCCTATCATGGACTGCTCTTTAGAATTTCTGTGCCCCAAATGCATAACCCTACTTTGTTTTGCATTAAGACTTAAGTTGCAAAGCATTTATCTACTCCTTGAGCATTCTTACTTCATGTCTTCTGGGTTGTTCATCCTAGTGCAAACTCCTTTATTATCTTGGTAAAGACAAACTTCTCAGAAACGCTTCTATAATATCATAAAAAATATATATTAGACAATACTGGTCCCAGGAGTGATACTTGAAACTCTCCAATGGTAGCTTTATTTTCCTTGTCATAAATTCCATTTACAGTGGATCCTGATGCTATCACTAGTTCTTACTCAATTTTCCACTTTAGGACCTACTCTACTCTGTTCATCTAATTTAGGAGCCTCCAGCGTGCAACAGTGTTAAAAGGCCAGTGGTCACCCTGAACTTTGGCCACCCAAAAATATGATCATATTTATTGACCATGATCTTCTGGTAAATGATGCTACCTTGGATCTTATAACCAGCTGGATTCAAGATACTTTTATTTTTCTTTAATAGTGATTTAAGTAATTCACCCACCACTTAGCTCAGACTGACTGGCCTGAATACACCAGACTCGTTTTTTTCCACTTTTGTGGAGATGAATCATGTTTGCTCAGCTTCAATCCTCTGGAACTTTTTGTCTCCAAAGAATCATTGAACAGAACTGTTAGTTGGTCTGTCAGAACCTCTCTCAGATTCGTTAATATCCTAGGATGCATGCCACCCAACTACAATATTTTTCCACTTTCAGTTTTCCTCTGTCAACGGAGTGGCATTTACCCCTACACAATATGTCCTCTTAACAATTATCCATGGATCTTCCTCAAACGTCTTCAGTGAACACTGTTTACATTTATTACAAGATTTACTAAGAACATAAGATATGCCATACTGGGTCAGGCCAAGGTCCATCAAGCCCAGTATCCTCTTTCCAACAGTGGCCAATCTAGGTCATACGTACCTAGCAGTTTCTCCAAAAGACACAGGTTCCGCAATGCTTGTACTTGGTCAAGCATTGATATCCTGGGTCCCTTCTTAATAATGGTTTATGGACCTTTCCTCCAGGAACTTGTCCAAACCTTTTTTAAACCCAGCTACACTAACAGCCTTTACTACATCCTCCGGTAACAAATTCCAGAGTTTGATTACATGTTGAGTGAAAAAATATTTTCTTTTATTAGTCTTAAATAGTTTACCCTGTAGCTTCATTGCATGTCCCCTAGTCTTTCCATATTCTGATAACGTAAACAATCGATCTATGTTTACCCGTTCCACTCCGTTCATTAATTTATAGACTTCTATCATATTTCCCTCAGCCGTCTCTTTTCCAGGTTAAAAAGTCCTAACCTTTTTAGCCTTTCTTCAAAGGAGTTTCCTTCCATCCCCTTTACCATTTTGGTGGCTCTTCTCTGAACCTTTTCTAATAACGCTATATCCTTTTTAAGATACGGCGACCAGAATTCAAGGTGTGGTCTCACCATGGAACGATATAGAGGCATTATAATATCTTTTGTTTTATTTTCCATTCCTTTCCTTATGATACCTAGCATTCTATTTCCTCTCTTGGCTGCCGCTGCACACTGGGCCGAGGGTTTTAACATGTTATCCACAATGACGCCTACATTTTTTTCCTGGGTGCTGGTTCCTAATGTGGAACCTTGCATTGTGTAACCATAGTTTGGGTTGTTCTTCCCTAGGTGCATAACTTTGCACTTGTCCAAATTAAATTTCATCTGCCATTTTGATGCCCAGTCTTCCAATTTATCAAGATCCTCTTGCAATTTTCCACAATCCTCTTGGGTTTTAACAACTTTAAATAATTTTGTATCATCTGCAAAGTTGATAACCTCACTCGTTATTCCACTTTCCAGGTCATTTATGAATATGTCAAAAAGCAGCGGACCCAGCACAGATCCCAGGGGGAAAACCACTATTCACATTTCCCCATTGGGAAAATTGGCCATTTAGCCCAACCCTCTGCTTTCTATCTTTTAACGAGTTCTTGATCCACAGTAGTACACTGCCTCCTATCCCATGACTCTTTAGTTTTGCCAAAAGTCTCTGATGAGGGACCTTGTCAAAGGCTTTCTGAAAGTCCAGATACACTATATCAACCGACTCACCTTTGTCCACCTGTTTATTCACACTTTCAAAAAAACATAACAGATTAGTAAGACAAGATCTTCCTTGTCTAAAGCCATGTTGGCTGTCTCTCATTACGCCATGACTATCTACATGCTGAGTAATTTTATTCTTTATGATGGTTTCTACCATTTTTCCTGGTACTGACATCAGGCTCACCGGTCTGTAGTTTCCCGGATCACCCCTGGAACCCTTTTTAAAAATTGGTGTTACATTGGCGATCCTCCAATCTTCAGGTATTAGAGATGATTTTAATGATAGTTCACAGATTACTAATAGCAGGTCTGCAATCTCATATTTCAGTTCTTTCAACACCCTTGGATGTATATACCATCTGGCCCAGGTGATTTGCTACTCTTCAGTTTATCTAATAGTTGTAATACATCTTCCCGATGTATCAATATTTTCTTCAATTCTTCCGCACCTTATAATACCACTTCAGTCATGGGTAACATCCCTACATCTTCCTCAGTAAAGACCAAAGAAAAGAATGCATTCAGTCTCTCTGCTATCGCCTTGTCGCCTCTTAATGCCCCTTTAACTCCTCTATCATCTAATGGACCAACTGACTCTCTCACAGGTTTTTTGCTACGAATGTACTTGAAAAAATCTTTATTTCGCATTTTTGCTTCTGCAGCAAGCTTCTTCTCAAATTCTCCCTTTGCCTGCTTTATCAATGCCTTGCATTTGACTTGCCAGTGCTTGTGCTGTTTCCAGGTTTCATCGTTTGGCTCTTTTTCCATTTCCTGAAAGATGCTATTTTGGCAACAACAGCCTCTCTGACCTCACCTTTAAATCATGCTGGCAGTTTTTTGTACTTCCTTCCACTTTTCTTAAAGCGTGGAATACAGCTGGTCTGGGCTTCCAAGATAGTATTTTTCAACAACACCCAAGCTTGATGTAAGTCTTTAACCTTTGCAACTGCTCCTTTTAGTTTTTTCTTAACTATTTTCCTCATTTTATCATAGTCTCCCTTTCGAAAGTTAAAAGGTAGTACTGTGGATTTCCTTACTATCCCTCCTCCACTAATTAAATCAAAGGCGATCATGCTATGATCACTATTGCAAAGTGGCCTCAACACCCTTATCTCTTGCACTAGATCTGGTGTTCCACTAAGGACTAGGTCTAATATGGCTTCCCCTCTGGTCAGTTCATGAACCAGCTACTCCAAGAAGCAGTCATTTATGTCATCTAGGAACTTTATCTCCCTAGCATGTCCTGCCATGACACTGACCCAGTCGATACCGGGGTAATTGAAATCACCCATTATTATTACTGTGCTGTAACCTTTGTTAGCTTCCTTGATTTCTTTGAGCATTTCATCATCCATTTGTTCATTCTGGCCAGGTGGTCGATAGTACACCCCCACTGCCATCGCCTTCCCCTTTTTACATGGAATTTCAATCCATAGAGATTCTACAGCAAATTTTGTTTCCTGCAAAACTGTAATCTTTCTGACTCAATGCCCTCTCTAACCTAGAGCGCAACCCCTCCACCAATTTGATCAGCTCTATCATTACGATATAGTTTGTACCCAGGTATCACAGTGTCCCACTGGTTGTCCTCCTTCCACCATGTCTCTGATATTCCAATCATATCTAACCTCTCATTTAGTGCTATATATTCTAACTCTCCCAACTTATTTTTTTAGACTTCTAGCATTTGCATACAAGCATTTTAGAGACTATATTTTATTCACATTAAGTTGGCTATTGGTAGAATGGGTAATTTGGGATCTTTAAGCTCTGTCTGCTCCATACTCAGGGGCATTTGGGCTACTTTACTCTTTTTTGGAACCTCTCTGCTTTTGGTAGTATCCTTTAAGGATACATTCTTCCGAACCATCCGCTCTTGGGTGACTGTTGGCTTTCCCCTATTATCTAGTTTAAAAGCTGCTCTATCTCCTTTTTAAAGGTTAATGCCAGCAGCCTGGTTCCATCCTGGTTAAGGTGAAGCCCATCCCTTCGGAAGAGCCCCTCCTTTCCCCAGAATGTTCCCCAGTTCCTAACAAATCCAAAACCCTCATCTCTGCACCATTGTCTCATCCACGCATTGAGACTCCAGAGCTCTGCCTGCCTTTTGGGTCCTGCACGTGGAACGGGAAGCATTTCGGAGAACACTACCCTGGAAGTTCTGGATTTCAACTTCCTATCTAAAAGCCTAAATTTAGCCTCCAGAACCTCCCTACCACATTTTCCTATGTCATTGGTACCGACATGTACCAAGACAGCAGACTCCTTCCCAGCACTATCTAAGACCTTATCTAGGTGGCGCGTGAGGTCTGCTACCTTCGCACCAGGCAGGCATGTTACCAGGCGATCCTCACGTCCACCAGCCAACCAGCTATCTACATGCCTAATGATCGAATCACCAACTATAACGGCTGTCCTAACCCTTCCCTCATGGGCACATGGCCCTGAAGAAACTTCCTCGGTGCGAGAGGGTTTTACATCACCTGGAGGACAGGTCCTAGTTACAGGATCACTTCCTGCCACACCAGGGTGATGCTCTCCTGTCACGTGACCTCTCTTCTCCATGGCAACAGGGATGCTGCCAGACTGGAGGTGGGACTTCAGGACTATATCCCTGTAGGTCTCGTCTATGTACCTCTCTGTCTTTCTTATGTTTTCCAAGTCTGCTACTCTAGCCTCTAGAGAATGGACTCGTTCCCTGAGAGCAAACTGCTATTCTGCTATACTATACTGCTATTCGACACATCACGGCGGTTTACAAAGTCACAAAAATTGAAAAAGAAGAAAAAGAGAAAAGAAAGAAGAAGTAAAAAGAAAGTCTGGCAAAATATATATACTAGCTGACATCTATTAAAATTCAGTTGAAGACACAAGCATTACCCTCCTCCTTGCCCAACAGAGCCAGAATTAGGGGGCATGCAAACAGCAATTGCCCTGAATCCCCACACTATAGGAGTCTCGCACCCAGGGCCGGCCCAGCCACTAGGCAAACTAGGCAGTCACCTAGTGCAGCAACTTCCAGGGGACAGCAAAAGCAGGGCATTCAAAGTTAAATAATAGATTTTGACAGTGAGAGCGGGTGTAAAGCTTGAGGTTCGCCTAGGTCACCAACACTTTGAACCAACTGTAGGGCCGGCCCTTCCCACACCTGCCTGAAGCTGAAGGAGGCCCACTTCCTACATTACTGCCCTGGACCCCAGCTTGTCTAACAAAGGCCCTGTTGCCCATCGCTCGCAGTTTCCCTTTCCCTACTCCCTCACAGCTATAAAGTGATAATCATGCAGCTGTGTTTTTTGAAGCCATATGGCTTATACTGCTACCTTGCTGCCCTGTGACTGTGCTCTACCACATGCCACACAGCCCAGATGTTTGGATCTGCTGCCTTCCTGCTGTGCCGCTTTACTCTGCTAAGATTTCCATCTCCTCCATGTTCTGGCCTCATACAGGATACCACACACATGGGTATCTCTCTTGGTTCATGCATGTGCACAGCGACCACCCCTGGGCCCCAACAGACTCCACCAATCCTATATATATATATATGTTGTTGTTAAGTGCCGTCGAGTCGGAGTCGACTCATGGCGACCCTCTGGATAGCTATCCTAAATTGTGTTCGGTCTTGAGTTAGGCGGCTCATTGTTGACAGACTGGTACCCATAGCTGCTGTTATTGTATTGATCCATCTCATTACTGGCCTTCCTCTTTTGCATTTGAAAGTGTACTCTGCACCTCCCCTCACTGGTAATTCACCAGGGCTCTTGGGTAACGGATATCCACACACAAAGCAATGAGAAGGAAGCAAGCACGGTTAATAATACACAACACATACTTGTTGTGGCAAAGTCAACCATTTTGAGCATGGGGGAGGTGAACAGCATAAGGAATTCATCTTAATCAAGGGGCCTCTGTTAGGTGTGCAGGGTCAAAAGGCCAGAGCCACAGTTCAAAGGCAGAAAAAAAACAGATGGAACAAGTTCCAGGGAATGTTTGACAGTGTAAGAGGGATAGATTGCAAGCACGAGGACAAAAACCCTCACTCTAACAACTGCACTGATTATCATGATGTCAGAAGGCAGGGGGATTACAAACACCTGGGACAGAAAGAGGTGGGGTTGGATCCCAGTGAGTATAAACCTTGGTTAAATTATGGAGAGAATAGTGGAAGAAGGAGTAGTTGGAGGAGAGTAGTTGGAGAAGGAGCAGAGGAAGCAGCAGAGGACAGACTTCAGAGCAGCAAGAACGATGGAATGCTGGAGAAGCCAGAGCAGGTGCTAACTTCTGGAGACAGGCTGAGCTACCCATTGCTGAGAAAGGTGATTTCCCTGAATCACGTTTGCAACAAAGGTGGGAGCCAGGAAGGAGAGAAGCTTTCAGACCACCAGAGAAGTTGTCAGCAGGGCACTCTGATCAAGTGGGTGAGTCAGAACCTATGCAATTGGGAGAACCAGTGTCAGAGCTAGGGGAAGAAGAAGATATGTTGATGGATTGTTCTTTATGCCAAGCTCTAGACTTGAAGTGTCTGAAGAAAGGCCAGCCTTGAAAGAACTGTTCCTCTTGCTGAAGTAACCTCAGAGCTAAGCAGTGAGAAAGTAAATTCCTGTGTGTTTTGAAAGGAGGAATTTACTGCAGCATAAGCTAGTGAAGTAAGGCTGTGATTCATGCTTCTGTGTCAGCTGTGTTGAAACTCTACAACGGAGAGAAAGTTAATTGGCTGCTATAAGAGTTTGTGCTTTGCTCCTGTCTTATAGAAAAACCCTGCTATAAGAGTTTGTGCTTTGCTCCTGTTTATAAGAAAAGCCTGCTTTAAGAGTCTTGAGGACACTTTGAATGCTTATTTCATAACCTAAGTTTGGTTCTTCACCTGGAAATGCAGCCTAGAGAGAATTATGGCTGAGTGAAGATAAATTTGACATAGAAGAAGTAAAGTTTGTTTTTCTATTGCTCTGATTGACAAAGGACAATAAGAAAAGTGGCATCTTGTTATATGTGAAAAGGCTAAGCTTCTGCAGTGAAGAGGACTTTAAAAGCCAATGTTGAGTTCTGTTTGTTTTGCCACCAACTTGCTGAACCTTAAGCAAAAATCCTATAATTTAAAATTCTGTAAATGGTACCTGGAACCTGATCTGTTCTATTGTGTTCAAAATAAACTTTCTTTTTCTGTCATAAGCCTTACCCTTGGTTTAACACGACTACAATCCTTCTACTTAAAGCATAAATATAACAGCTGATAGAAGAAGGTTCTCAACCACCACTCCCTCAACAACTAGAAGACTAGTGGTTTTGGCGTTGTGCTTGTGACAGTGGCATAGTTGTTCGGATTGTGCCATTCAGGATTTACGAAAGGATATATTGCAACAAAGCTGTTGAAAGTTGTGCACAGCATGGACAGCTGCTGAAAGTGTATACAGCACGGATGGCTGTTGGAAGGTGTACACAGCACAGACGGCTGTTGGAAGATGTACACAGCACGGACGGCTGTTGAAAAGCTTCATGTGGAGTTCACGGCTGGAGTCAGCAGACAGCAGAGCAATACAGATTGGATCTTCATAAAGACACCCTTTGGAAGCAGGAGTCAACACCTGAGTCAGGTAAAGCGTATCCAGATGGGGTTGGCTCAGGATAAAAGTAAAAAGGAAAAGTAAATGCTTTTGAGTCAAAGGGGACAAGGAGGCTGTTGAGTGGTGCCGCCCTTGGTTTCTTGTGGTTTTCTTTCAGGAAATCCTTGAAGATGGAGTCTAAAGAATTATTTCAGTGGATGGCAGCACAGTTCCAGCGCCAGCAAGAATTGGCACAGCAAGCCCAGGAGAGTGCAGCTGCAGCTATCAAAGAGCAGCAGAAACCTGTCTTGGACTTGGTGGCTGCCCTGGTTGCTTCACAAAGGCAGGAAAGTGGAGGAGAGCCGGTACCAGCAGGACCATCATCACTTCCAATGGACAGTCTGGTAGGCCCACCCAGAAGTGGGGTCTTTAATTTTGCCAAACTTTCATCTGAGAATGATATAGATGACTTTCTAGAATCATTTGAAAGGGTAGCGCAAGCTATGAGATGGACAGCTAGCCAGTGGGCAGTGCGTTTAGCGACCTCTTTAACAGGGGAAGCACTGGCTGCATACAGGGCTATTCCAGCTGCCCAAGCCCTGGACTCTGAGACTGTAAAAATGGCTATTAGAGATTGTTTGGGATTGACTAAAAGTGTCTATCATCGAATGTTCAGAGCTACAGCTCTTAAAGCTGGAAAGACTTAAAGGCATTAAGCCAAAGGATATGGGGCCTGGCATTAAAGTGGCTGACCCCAGGAGAGAAAAATATTTAGACAGTTTTTGTATACCGCCTTATCCTTCAATATGGATATGATATGATTCTAGATATGATTGTATTAGAGCAGTTTATGGCAGCAGTGCCAAGAGAAATTCAAGCATTTCTGATCCAACAAAACTGCCAAACCACAGAGGAGGCAATTCTGGTGACTGAACGCTACATAGAAGCTGAGATAGCGCATCAGCCAAGAGGGGGGGGGGGGGGGGGGCGCTCCTAAAGTGAAGGCTGAAGCCAGTTTTGGTATATCAGAAATGAAACAAGGAAATAAAACACGCTGTGTGAAAACTTATATGCCTGCTCAGAAAGAAAAGTGGTCCCAAAAGAAATGTTTTCATTGTGGAGAATTAGGACACTTACAGAGAGGATGTAAGGCTCGTACTGGGTTGGTTGGTACAAGTGTGAAACCTCTGGGAGAGGGATTTCTTCTGAGTGTGAATATACAGGGGATCCCCACCAATGCTTTACTTGATTCTGGGGCTGACCAAAGTATGATATCTCAGAGACTTTGGCAGGCCATTGAGGCTCAAGCAAAGAATGGTCAGAGGAGACCTGAAGGTCATGTTCAGATCCGTTGCATCCACGGGGCTGCTTCTGTTTATCCCGTGTATACACTGGAGATAAAGGGATTAGGGGTACAGAAGAGCATTCCTGTGGCTGTGGTACCAAAGCTTCCCCATGACCTAGTTCTAGGAAGGGATTGGCCCCAGTTTAGGAAAGGGTTAGGGAAAGACCTTCAAGAGAAGGTTGCCTTTGTCTCTACCCGGTCCCAGACTTTAACTAATGACCAATGGGACGGGTACCCAGGGGGTTCCCTAGAGGCCTTACCCTCACATGATGACCTGGTGGCTTCCCCGTCCTCTAAGGTTATGAAGGGGAAAGCTGAAAAACGCTGTGAGAAGCGAGGGCGAGGCCAGGGGAGGGCTGGGATACTAACAGGTCAAGGATTACCTTGGGTGCCTGCGGAGTTGGTTGAGAAGTTTCCAACCTTTCCAAAGGAACAACAGGCAGACCCAGCACTCACACGGGCATTTGAATATGCACAAGTGGTGCAAGATACCCTTCCAAGATTTCTGTTAGACGGAGAGATATTATACAGAGAAAGTCACGATCCCCAGTCAGGGACAGTCCGAAAACAGCTAGTGGTGCCTGTGGCTTTCAAGGGGTTAGTCTTAAGGCTCGCCCACGACCATCCGGTGGGTGGCCACAAAGGGGTACAAGGGACTCTAGATCAGATCCTTGCATGCTTCTACTGGCCTGGGGTTTTTAAGGAAACCACGCGGTTTTGTGATGCTTGTCCCTCATGTCAGGGGGTCACAGCTACCCGGCCAGCAGTGGCACCCATGATCCCGGTCCCCACAATATCTGACCCCATTGGACGGATTGCCATGGATATAGTTGGGCCCTTGGTTAAAACACCTAGGGGGTTTCAATATATTTTAGTCATGGTTGATCAGGCTACTAGATTCCCATGAGCAGTTCCTTTGCGAAATATCACTGCAAAAACAGTAGCCTTAGAAGTAGTGAAACTGTTTTGTGAGGTGGGTTTTCCTAGGGAGGTGTTAACAGATAGGGGGACTAACTTTATGTCCAAATATTTGGCCCAGGTTTGGGACGCTTTTGGGATACAGCATGTGAAAACAGCTGCCTATCACCCCCAGTCTAATGGTCTGGTAGAGAGGTTTAATCAAACACTAAAACAGATGCTAAGGCGGGGATTAGATGGGAATGTGACAGAATGGGATGTGTTGCTACCTTTCGTGCTGTACGCCTGTAGGGAACGGACACAAGCTTCTTTAGGGGTGTCTCCCTACGAATTAATGTATGGCCGGGCACCTCGGGGAATCCTTGACATATTAAGGGAGCAGTGGATAGAGCCAGAGAGGGAGGTTATGGGAGTCCCTCACTTTCTACGGGATGTAAGGGGGCAATTAAATAGGACTTCCCGGGCTGCTGAAGAAAATCTACAAGCCAGTCAAAATCGCCAAAAAGAGTGGTATGACCAGAGGGCAAAACCTCGCCAGTTAGTCCAAGGGGAGAAAGTCCTAGTCATGGTAGCGGGTGCTACACCAAAATTTGATGCCCAGTGGAAGGGACCGTGGAAAGTGGTTAGACAGGTAGACCCAGTAACCTATGAGGTGGAGAGTGGTAGGCGACGCAGACAAGTCTATCATATAAATGTGCTTAGGCCCTGGCAGGAAAGGTCAGCAGTTGCCAATCTATCTAAAGCAGAGCATCGGGCGAGAGGGCCATATCAAAATGCGGATGATTATCCCGAATTACAGACTGTTTGGAGGAACCCCAATCTCCTCCAACAGCCAGTAATATCTTAAGCAGGGGGGTATGTGGCAAAGTCAACCATTTTGAGCATGGGAGAGGTGAACAGCATAAGGAATTCATCTTAATCAAGGGGCCTCTGTTAGGTGTGCAGGGTCAAAAGGCCAGAGCCACAGTTCAAAGGCAGAAAAAACCCAGCTGGAACAAGTTCCAGGAAATGCTTGACAGTGTAAGAGGGATAGATTGCAAGCACGAGGACAAAAACCCTCACTCTAACAACTGCACTGATTATCATGATGTCAGAAGGCAGGGGGATTACAAACACCTGGGACAGAAAGAGGTGGGGTTGGATCCCAGTGAGTATAAACCTTGGTTAAATTATGGAGAGAATAGTGGAAGAAGGAGTAGTTGGAGGAGGAGTAGTTGGAGGAGGAGCAGAGGAAGCAGCAGAGGACAGACTTCAGAGCAGCAAGGACGATGGAATGCTGGAGAAGCCACAGCAGGTGCTAACTTCTGGAGAAAGGCTGAACTACCCATTGCTGAGAAAGGTGATTTCCCTGAATCACGTTTGCAACAAAGGTGGGAGCCAGGAAGGAGAGAAGCTTTCAGACCACCAGAGAGGTTGTCAGCAGGGCACTCTGATCAAGTGGGTGAGTCAGAACCTATGCAATTGGGAGAACCAGTGTCAGAGCTAGGGAAAGAAGAAGATATGTTGATGGATTGTTCTTTATGCCAAGCTCTAGACTTGAAGTGTCTGAAGAAAGGCCAGCCTTGAAAGAACTGTTCCTCTTGTTGAAGTAACCTCAGAGCTAAGCAGTGAGAAAGTAAATTCCTGTGTGTTTTGAAAGGAGGAATTTACTGCAGCATAAGCTAGTGAAGTAAGGCTGTGATTCATGCTTCTGTGTCAGCTGTGTTGAAACTCTACAACCGAGAGAAAGTTAATTGGCTGCTATAAGAGTTTGTGCTTTGCTCCTGTCTTATATGAAAAAGCCTGCTATAAGAGTTTGTGCTTTGCTCCTGTTTATAAGAAAAGCCTGCTATAATAGTCTTGAGGACACTTTGAATGCTTATTTCATAACCTAAGTTTGGTTCTTCACCTGGAAGTGCAGCCTAGAGAGAATTATGGCTGAGTGAAGATAAATTTGACATAGAAGAAGTAAAGTTTGTTTTTCTATTGCTCTGATTGACAAAGGACAATAAGAAAAGTGGCATCTTGTTATATGTGAAAAGGCTAAGCTTCTGCAGTGAAGAGGACTTTAAAAGCCAATGTTGAGTTCTGTTTGTTTTGCCACCAACTTGCTGAACCTTAAGCAAAAATCCTATAATTTAAAATTCTGTAAATGGTACCTGGAACCTGATCTGTTCTATTGTGTTCAAAATAAACTTTCTTTTTCTGTCATAAGCCTTACCCTTGGTTTAACATGACTACAATCCTTCTACTTAAAGCATAAATATAACAGCTGATAGAAGAAGGTTCTCAACCACCACGCTCTCAACAACTAGAAGACTAGTGGTTTTGGCGTTGTGCTTGTGACATTGTATTATAAAAACCACCAAGTTAGCACCTTGTTACTCTGCCATCACAGCCTTCAGCCATTTTATTTATAGGTAAATATTCCATTATACAGCATAATTTCCACCTTATTGTTCTACGTCAAGCATCACGTATATTCATAACGTGCATCGCTATATCACTACGTCATAGGGCAGTTCTTATTAGCATAGGTCATCATGAGGAAACATACATGTATTCCCAGACATAACTTCTTAAACAATAATTCTAACACTTGCAGTTTTGATATCTCTGAATCGAGACTGCGAGACTGAAGAAACAACTATCTTTTTCATAACAAACCTAGTGTCTTTGTTTTAGGAAAGTTCAGCCTAGTTATTTCAGTAGAGTCTTTCAAGGTTGTTGCTGAGTAATAAGCTCTGGAATGTCTGTAGAGTTAACTCTTTCTGAGGGCTTTTGATAATATGATGTTATTAAGTACCTGGTTGTGTACACAGCCCTGTACAGACAAGCTTCCTTTCAGCGTTGACCTTCTATCTTGCCAAGCATGATGTCTTTCTCTAATGATCTCTCTCTTCGCATGATGTGTCGAAAGTATGAAAGTTGAAGTCTTGTCATCTGAGCTTCTAAAGAAAGCTTAGGTTTGATCTCCTCTAGTACCGACTGGTTTGTTCTTCGGGCAGTCCATGGTATACATAATATTTGCCACCAGCACCATAATTCAAAGGCATCAATTTTCTTCCTGTCTATGGGGTATGTTTACTAAACTGCGTTAGTGTGATTCGTGTTAGGATCCG
This sequence comes from Ichthyophis bannanicus, assembly GCA_033557465.1. Classification (NCBI taxonomy): domain Eukaryota; kingdom Metazoa; phylum Chordata; class Amphibia; order Gymnophiona; family Ichthyophiidae; genus Ichthyophis; species Ichthyophis bannanicus. The sequence continues at coordinate 1,770,040,512 of CM066031.1, forward strand.
TGTTAGAGGCAGAAACCCCAAATAAGGACATGGGCAGTACATCGTTACCGATAACGCGCGTTATAAGGCGCCGCACAGCAACGACCATTACAGGGCGTGTTACTGCGCGTTAAGCTTAAGAAGGCGCGCAGACACCCAAATACAGAAACAGAGCTGTAGCACAATGGTAACTACACAGACTGATGGTACAAGGGTCATGGGTTTGATTCCCCAGTGTGCCTAATGAATAAGGCTGGCTGAGGCGTCATGTGTAACCCTTTGAAGGCCTACTATAATATTTTAATCCACATTCTGCAGCCGGGTTAATGTTTGCATATTTCAGGAAAATTGTACCCGTCTTATTCAATATGTTCCAATAGTGACGTTCCCTCTGCCATGGTCATGTATTATATACCATTTGATAGGAATATTTAGGCAGAAGTCTGGATCCCGAAAGTTTTGGGCTTGGCCTGGAAAGGGTTAAGTATTGGGCTGTGAGGAAGTTTAGTTGTACTTTAATAGTGCTGCCAGCAAACACACCCTCACAGTGACATAACCTAAGGTGCCACATAAGGCACCCTAGAAGGCACTCCATAGGGCACATTATAAAGTGTGCTGTCTGCCAAGGCACCCTATAATGTCCCCTATAGGACACCATATAAGGCGCTTTATAGGGCGCCGTATAAGGTGCCCTATAGGGCGCCTTATGAGGCACCCTAAGGTGACAGTACTCTGAGGGTGTTTCTGCTGGCAGCACTAATATACAATAAAAATAGACAATGCCTAAGACAGCCCTATCGATGAACCCCACTGTGGGTTTTGAACCCATGACCTCTGGCTCCATGGGCAGTGAAGTAACTAGTGGGCTAGAGCTGCTAACAAACACCTGGCTGGCTACAGGAGGACTGCACGGCACCACACCCACATTCTGCTGTGGTTACCAGGATAGGGTCAACCCATCCGTACCCAGGATGCACAGCACATGTAAATCAGCAGTCTACAGATGATCACAAGATGGGGTATGCACCCCACAGCACCTCAGCCTGGTAGGGGGTGCTGACGGTGTGTGTTAGTGGCACAGAGTAGCTACAGACCGTCACAGTGTGCGGGTCCTGTGCTCACCCTGAGGGAGAGGTATGGTGCCCAGCACCATTCTCACAGCACCTGGCTTTGCTGAGATAGGCTATGCTGCAGGTCCCCATCAGTGCCAATGTGTGATAGGTAGTCCTTGCAAACACCCCTAGGATATGCCTGTGTTCATCTGTATGTCACATCTAGCCCTTGTGGACTATGATGCACCCAGAAAAGTGCATACCCTGTGTGGGTGCCATGGTCACATGATGTAAGTAAAGGGGGGGTGTTGGGACCCACAGGGAGATTACATACCACCACCCAACGCACCCTCTGGGGCTCAGGGTGGAGGACAGGATCTCCCGCCAACAGATCCACTTTCTACCCCCCCTGCAATGGTGGCAGTAGAGGGGACCATCACCCCAGTCCTGCTAGGGATCAAACACCCTACAGGGCAGGCAATGCAGAGCTGTACACATCCATAAAGCAATAGCAGACAGAAGGCCTGGAAATGCACAGTTGCCCCCGCCCCCTATCTGACATTCTCCAGCAGCAAGCCTCCAGCTGCTGCACCCTGCAAGGTGTTCCAGCAACACACATACTAGCTGCAAACAGTCTGATAGCTAGTCCATAATGCATGGTCCTGGAGAAGATGCGTGTACCCAAAACTGGGAAGTCAGCATACACACCAAGCAGATAAGTCAGTGATCGGGCCCCAAAAGAGAACCCATAAATATCACATGAGAGAAATACTATACAGCACTATGGGGGAACCTAGCCATGCCGTGGTCACTGCTCAGTCAGGGTGAGAGTGACCTCCCAGCAGGACATGCTGTGGCCACTCTGTCCGTGCAGGTGGTGGCCGGCCACTACAATGTCCGAGCCATTGCCCTATGCTATGTACAGATGGACCCAGGCCAGGCCATCCTATCCTGGCTGTTCCCACGGTACCTTGCTCCTCATTATGCACATTGGCAGGCCACTACTGGCAGCAGTGCTAGCAGTGTGGGCTGTGGAGGGTGTTTGCAGCCACCACACACTGGATAGACAGACACACACTCCCCACACCTATGCCAGCATTGTGCAGCTATAGAGGTGTTTGGCAGCCCTGGCCACCACACCAGTCCTGGGCAGAGTGCAGGCATGGCTATGGTAAGCAATACTGTTGGGGTCACTCCCCAGGGTGGTAAACACTGTCAGACACAAGACCTGTAGCACATTCCACAGACATCAGATAGGTTGCTATGCTGCAGCTCAATCAGCAAATTGTGCTTAACTTAGGAATTGCTATCTGCCAGTAATCATAGCAAACTTGTGATGGCTGTGTACCATATTCCCAGGTTTAGGGTGGCATTGCTAAGGTATGCAAGTGCTAGTATTGGGAGATGCACGCAGGGCCCAGTGTCCTGCCTCTCCAGGAGGCATTGGATAATGGAGCCTGTGGGTGCGGGTGTGTCTGCCCCTGTTGGCAGCTGCTTTACGGCAGAGGTTCCCAACTCCAGTCCTGGTGTGCCAAACACTGTTTGGGTTTTCATGCTGTCCCTCATGAATATGCATGAGATACAACTGCATACCATGGGGGCGGTGCATAGCAAGACAGCACAGACACATTTATTAGAGGCAGGATGGAACCTGAATGGTGTTTGGCCTTCCAGGACTGCATTTGGGAGACTCTGCTCTAGGTAATGCGCATGGGTATGGTGTCTGTGCTCTGTAGGGTAAAATGTAGGTTTTTTGGGCATGTTTACGTCATCTGCAATAAAGGTTCTGTCTGTATTAGCACGTTATAGTAGTGGGTAAAATATGAGGACTGGGTTGGCGGAACCCACAGCTGGGACTTGAACCTGTGACCTTCTGCTTCTGAATACACTGGTTTTGTGCACTGCACCACCATGTTCTCACAGAGATGGTGCATTCCCTGGTGATACCATGACTGTTGGTCAGACAGGGCCTGTCTGTTGCAGTGCATGGCACCCACCTACACAGGGCTAGGCCACGGTCTGCTCTGGGCAGCTGCCACTGCCCCCTCCACCACCAGTAACCCTCTGCCACCATGCTGACATTCCCTTCTGCAGGTGGTGCTGGTGGAGCGCAGTCTCAGGCCATCCAGTGTGCGGGTAGGCGGCTGCCTATGGTGCGAGTTCTGGGGTAGAGGTGCCTTCATAGGTGTCCACGCTTCCCCCCAGCACCGCCTGCCAATGTTCCGTGCCCTTGGGGGTAGCTGCTGGGTACTATCCCCTGTGACACTGTGGGACACACAGTCGTGCCCATGTTGGGCCTTCAGCAGTTGCTGTCTGGCTGCTCTGCTGTTTTGGCATTCGTATGGGCCACCTAGGCATCACCCTAGTCCGAACTGTGGCCCAGCTGCACCACAGCATGTGCCGCCTGCGGCCCTCTGTATCCCCTTTTCCGGCATCTGTCCAGTTGCCGTTCCGACATGCCCGCCCTGCTGTTGCCGCACATGTGCACGCCATAGGACATCTGTCCAATGGAGAAGAAAACCCTGCACAGCGCAATTTCACTGTGGGCTCATTCACTTTGTATGGGGACGGAGCATAGACCCTTCCACGATTAATATTGTTTTTTAGAGCTTTCCCGGGGGGGGGGGGGGGTTGATGGTACCCATTAATATCACTATTGGCCAGCTTGGTTATGATTTTTCTCCAGTTTGTTGAGGTCATTTTCAATGTTTATGTGCCCTTTTGTTCTGTGCACATGCATCACACTTATCACTTTTTTTAGGTTTCCCTGCCTATGCTGTACATTGCTGACACTTAAATGGTTTCTCTCCCCTGAACTGTGCATTTAACGGCAGGTTTTCATTCGCGTTAGGATTCAGCTCTTCAGACCAGCACGTTAGTGTGCAGGGAGCCTCTCCCCGCCCACACTCCGCCCATTTACCCCTTCTCTCCGCCCTCTCTCCACCTTCTGCGGTGTTTTACCGCGCCGCGGAGCTTTACGATCGTTAACGCATCATAACGCGCGTTATGTAACGTTAACGCTCGTTAGCGCATCATAACGCGCGTTATGATGCGTTAACGATCGTTAAAGTTACATAACGTGCGTTGTGTACCGTTACCACAGTTTAGTAAACATACCCCTATGTTTTTCACTGTCCAGCTTTCACATCCATATGATGTTATTGAAAATACCATCAAATAACATTAAAAGTCACTCAATAAACATCTAAAAGGTGAACACCGTTTAATGGGATATCTTCTTAGCGAACTCTCACTCTTATAGTCACACAACAGGGAAAAGCGGGATATAAATACAGCTAAATAAATAAATAAACATATGTTGTATATATGTAACTTAAAACAAGAGGTCTCAGACTTAATAGCACTACATGCTGGAATAAAACACATCCAGCTATTGTGCTTAATTTGCATCAATGACCTTTTCTCTTGCTAAAACAACCACTACTAGAGCATACCACAGTAAGCACAATAAACAAAAAAACTCATCTTCAAAATTCACTGCAACAGTGTGTCTGCTATGTGCTTAACCCGACTCAGCTCCTGTCAGTGTGATGATAAATCCCAGTAAATCCCAACGCCTTACTCAGGCGCCACCATCGCGTTTCACTTGTTACATTTCCTCAGGAGATTACCCAGACTCAGACTTCTACAAAATATAGAAACATAAAAGCAACCGTGAGTAAAGTCAAAAACTCCCATATTTCCTATTAATAAAACATTCAAACCAATCACCTTACCCAAACAGCAATGACTGCTACATGCGTCTCCCACTCGGATCCTCTCAAACAACTCGAGCCTCAAAAAAACGCCACGCATGTGAGATGTGGGCAATTGCCAGTAATTTAAACCCCCGTTTTAAAAAAAACGTCAACCTCATCATGACGTCAAGACGACTTCACGACTACAAAAACAAATTCACATTCGATCATCAGCTACTTACTATAACCCTACAATCCCCAAAACCATACCCGAATGCCTCCCAAAGCTCAACTCAAAAAACCACCCTCCCACACCAACACTCCTAATAACAAAACAAACAACTAACACAACAAACTGCAGCACATTTACACACAAGATGCCCAATCTATAGACTCATTCAAACCGTCTGGCACCACTGATTTCAACAAAAAAATCCACGTTTGCTCCTTTAGAAGCAACGATTGTTCTTAAGACTTACCTGCCCTACCCACCCATACTCGATCTACACAAAAACACCTCAACTGCTCAAAGGAATGACTCATAGTTAAACAATGCTGTACTATGGGCGCCTCTTTAACCTTACATTTAAGTCGACTCCGATGTTCACCCATCCTTATCTTAAAAGGTCGAATCATTTTCTCCACGTAAAGCAGGTCACAAGGACACTTAATAATGTACACTAAAAACGTAGAATCGCAAGTTGTGCTGTCCTTCAAAAAGTATTTAACCCCATGTTGTTCAAAGGAATCCACTTCCATAGTAATATCAGAAATTGTGCACAACCCACATTTTTTGTGTCCCCTCTCCAAACCCGGCAAAGAACCCAAAGAAACTGGGGAACATAATACCGCTGGACTCAAACGTTCTTTCAAATTATTATTACGTTGCCACACACAACATATCCTCTGATTCTCAAGGCCCGGGACCACTTTTAAAATAGTGCCATGTTTCGTTAATATAAGCTGAATCCCCCCACTCAATGGGGAATACTTTGTAATTAAATTTACACTATCCACATCTTCACTCCCCAAACCAGTTTTAGATTCTAACAATAAATTACGATGATTATGCAAAGCCCTTAAATAGGCTCTCTTAATAACCGGTGAAGGATAACCCCTCTCTTTAAAATTACTAACCAGCTGCCTCGACACCATTTTAAACTCACGTTTATTAGAACAATTCCGTTGATACCTCAGAAATTGGGAAAAAGGCAAACCTTCCTTCAATCTAGGGGGATGTGCACTTCCAAAATGTAAAAACGTATTGCGATCAATAGATTTACGGAAAATAGATATAACCCATTCCTTCTCTCCTTTAGTGACAGCTACATCTAAATATGTCATAGTATGTTTATGATACGAAAAAGTAAACTCTATGTGGCTGTCACAACTATTCACCCACTGAAAAAAGGACCCCAAGAGCTCTTCTGAACCTTCCCACAACATGAACACATCGTCAATGTACCAGCACTACATCCGCATATGTGGAGCATATGGGGACTGCCCCAACCATTTTTCTTCAAACTTACTCATGTACAAATTTGCTATTGAGGGGACACATGTGGCCCCCATGGCTACCCCTGAAATCTGATGGTAAAATACCTTTTCAAACGTGAAATAGGGGTTCCAAGATGGCGGAGGAGTAGACGCCGTTCGTGGGTGTGGAGTGGCTGAGAGGTGGACGCTGACCCGATGGGGAAAAAAAGGAAGCAAATGACAGCGAAGCCCCCGGCTTCCTCAACACCCCTAGGAAGTTCGGCGCAGGCCTCTATTGTTCCCTTCTGTACACCTCGTTCGGCGGGTATGGCTTCAGCGGATCCCTCTGGTGGAGTGGGGGATCTGAGCAGTGACGGAGTTGATCTCAGTCCCGTTCAGCTGTTGCCGCCGCAACCCGGTAGAGGTCGAGAAGAGGAGGTAGGAGTCGGAGTGTCTCCGGGTCAGGAGGTCGGCTCCGTGTGTGGGGGCTCCTCCTCTCTATCGGTCCCGAGTCCTGGTGAGCGGTCTGGAGGAGGTTCACTCCATTGAGGATGGTTCGGGAGGTGCTCGAAGGAAAATCGGCTCGTCAGAGTCTGCAGAGTTCCGGGTAACATGCGGCTTAAAAAAACCAGCTAAAGTTACATTAGATAGCTTATGGGAGGCTATCTCTTCTCTCCAGAGTTCCCTTGCTCCTGTTGTGGGTGCTTTATCTCAGGAATTTCTTTTGGTTAAAGGCCGGTGTGTGGCGGTGGAATCTAAATGTGCGGAGCAGGCTGATAAATTTGCGCTGCTAGAGACAAAGGTAGAAGATTTGCAAGCTATGGGTGAGACTTTCTCCAAGGAACGTTTGATTTCTTTGAGGCGTTTGGAATATATGGACAACTCCTTGAGAAGGAATAACTTACGCTTTTTGAATTTTCCAAGATCACCCTTGTTGGAACCCCTGGTTCTTGTTCGAAGATACCTCACAGAGGTTCTTTTGATGCCCCAAGACAATTTGCCACCTATTGTTAAGGTTCAATATGTCGCTATTTCTTCTGGGACTGGGGATGTGGTGGGATCTGGGGGTACTGCTGGGGTTGATCAATTGGGATTGTCTGATTTCCTGGAGAATTCCCTGGAGGTGGTGACCAGTAGGGCAACTGTGGTGGTCAGCTTTGCCTTCGAGTCTGACCACAATGCTGTCCTTAGGTTATATTTCCATAGGATTTCTTTTTCCCAGTTTTTGGGCTCAAAAATCTTGATATTTCCTGATTTGTCGAGGGATACCCAAAAGAGGCGGAAGGAGTTTCTGGCTTTACGCCAGACAGCTACTGCCTTGGGTGCCCAATTTAAATTGAGGTATCCTTGTAAATGTGATTTATTATATCAGACTAAGCATTTTCTGTTTTTAGAGCCTGTGCAACTGATTAATTTTCTTCAGGCGAGGGAGGCAGGGGGGGAGGGGTAACTCCTGTACTGGTTGCCATTTGTGTTATCTTTGCTCATATGATGTTGGGGAGTTTTCCTCTTTTTCTTTCTTTTCATGTTTCTTGTTTGGAACCGTATTGGGGTTGTATTATTGGGGTCTACTTACTGGGGTAAATTTGTATTATGTGGTTAGTATTTGTTTTTTCCTGGATTCTTTTTGTGGCATGTAATCCACTTATTTCCTTTCCATGTTTCAATTGTTCTATTGAAATTTGTTAAATATAAAATAAAATTAAAAAAAAAAAACCAAACAGACATGAAATAGTTGTGAAAAATGGTCAAATGAGCCAAATGTAGTAGAAACCTTATTAATTGTTCCGATAAATCCCCCCGTTGATGTAAGAACCAATCTACCACGTCATACGCTGCTACCTGGGGGATACTAGTATAAAAAGATAGCACATCCAAGGTTACTAACCAAATATCACTGGAACTAGCCCACCATGAGTGATTGCTCAAAATATTAAGAAAATGTGTGGTGTCCTTAACATCAGACGGTATGTCCACTAATAGTGGATGCAAATAAGAGTCCACAAAAGTTGAAAGGGGTTCTAACACGGTCCCCCTAGTGGACTATAGGTCTACCCGGAGGTTGATTCAAATTCTTATGTATCTTGGGGACCGTGTAGAACTTAGCTACAGTAGGGGCCACCTTATTCAAATAAACACATTCCTTCCGTGAAATCAATTTATCCTGCAACGCCACCTGAGTGATGTCCCTAATCTCTATCTGTAAGGACTTTTGTGGATCCTCTGCCAATACCCGATACACTGTGTGGTCCATTAACTGTCTCATTGCTTCCTCTACATAATAATCACAACTTAAAACCACTATAGCTCCTCCTTTGTCAGCCTTCCTGATGACTATATCTGTGTATTTTTGCAATTCCTGTAGTGCTGTTCTTTCCAATCTCGACAAAGTATTAAAACTTCTCTTCGGCAAATCCTCCAATCCTCGAATCTCCCTCAAAACTAACTCTTTAAATATTGACAGAGCTGGATGTAGTAGACCACGTGGAGACCATGTGGATTTCAAAGGCAACTGTACCCTTCGTGTGTGAACTACTTGTACTACCTCCTGTTGTGTCTGAGATGCAAAATAATGTTTCAAATTAAGCTTTCTAATAAACTGTTCAAAATCAATTCTAAATTGAAATGCATCAAAACAAATGTACGGAACAGACGATAGTCCTTTGTTCAACAAACTCATTTGGTCTCGGGAGAGTGGAATGCCTGATATATTTACTACCAAATCCTCCTGTATATTGCTTGGAGCTACAGTTTCCGTCTCTGAACTGGACGATCGCGGTGTCTCCCTCGTGCTGATTCTTTTCCTTTTTTCTTTGTCTTTCTCTCTTCCTCCTCTTCTAAAAAATCTTCCCTGGATGATTTACTGGACTCAGTATTACTATCATCTTCAGAAAACTCCTCGAAGCTTATTTGTTTCTTACTCTTCTTCTTCTCCTCACGATTACTATCCATCCAAGGGTATTCATACCCCACTGTATAGTCAGCATAATCACATTTTAATTTTTTTGACTTCACCGATTTCACTTCTTGGCGAAAAGTATCTATCTGTTTCTTTAAATCTTCCATCCTTTTATTATATTGATCCTCCGTTTCTTTGGCCTTCAAATCTTGTTGCATTAGTTCTACTTCCTCAGTAAAAAACGCCACGCATGCGAGATGTGGACAATTGCCGGTAATTTAAACCCCCGTGTTTTTTTTTGTTGAAATCAGTGGTGCCAGACGGTTTGAATGCGTCTATAGATTGGGCATCTTGTGTGTAAATGTGCTGCAGTTTGTTGTGTTAGTTGTTTGTTTTATTATTAGGAGTGTTGGTGTGGGAGGGTGGTTTTTTGCGTTGAGCTTTGGGAGGCATTCAGGTATGGTTTTGGGGATTGTAGGGTTATAGTAAGTAGCTGGTGATCGAATGTGAATTTGTTTTTGTAGTCATGAAGTCGTCTTGACGTCATGATGAGGTTGACATTTTTTTTTAAAACGGGGGTTTAAATTACCAGCAATTACCCACATCTCGCATGCGTGGCGTTTTTTTGAGGATCGAGTTGTTTGAGAGGATCCGAGTGGGAGACGCATGTAGCAGTCATTGCTGTTTGGGTAAGGTGGTCGGTTTGAATGTTTTATTAATAGGAAATATGGGAGTTTTTGACTTTACTCACGGTTGCTTTTATGTTTGTATATTTTGTAGAAGTCTGAGTCTGGGTAATCCCCTGAGGAAATGTAACAAGTGAAACGCGATGGTGGCGCCTGAGTAAGGCGTTAGTGAAACGCGATGGTGGCACCTGAGTAAGGCGTTGGGATTTACTGGGATTCATCATCACACTGACAGGAGCTGAGTCGGGTTAAGCACATAGCAGACATGCTGTTGCAGTGAATTTTGAAGATGTGTTTTTTTGTTTATTGTGCTTACTGTGGTATGCTCCAGTAGTGGTTGTTTTAGCAAGAGAAAAGGTCATTGATGCAAATTAAGCACAATAGTTTGATGTATTTTATTCCAGCATGTAGTGCTATTAAGTCTGAGACCTTCTCTTGTTTTATGTTACATATGTACAACATATGTTGTGTGACTATAAGAGTGAGAGTTCGCTAAGAAGATATCCTGTTGGATGGTGTTCACCTTTATGATATTTATTAAGTGACTTTTAACGTTATTTGACAATATATCACTCAGAGAAAGTGACCTTTTTCAATTGAAAATACCATGGCTTGAACAAGTCGAATCTTTGTATGGAGAAAGACATCTGTGTCCTTGAGAATCTTATCTAGGGGGTATGTTTACTAAACCGTCTTAATGTTACCGGCGCTAGTTGCAGCGTTAATGTGAAGAATGCCATATAAGGTAGTAGGCGTTCCGGCGGCAAGGTAGCAAGAATCTGTATCGCGCGATAGTGGGCACCGTGGCACGTTAACACGCGTTAACCCTAAGTTCATGCCAGCGCAGCATTAGAAGCTGTAAAGGTGTAGCCCACTGGTTACTGCAATGACTGTGGAGGCAGAGATCATGGGTTTGATCCTGCAGTGGTGTTATGTAAGAAGACTGTCTGAGGCATTTCCTCTTAATTTAAATCAGTGCTGCCAGCAAAAACACCCTCACAGTGCCGTAACCTAAGGTGCGCATAAGGCACCCTATAAGGCACTCCATAGGGCACATTATAAAGTGCCCTGTCCACCAAGGTGCCTTATAATGTGCCCTATAGGGCGCTTTATAGGGTGCCTTATGAGGCACCTTAAGGTTACGGCACTGTGAGGGTGCTTTTTGCTGGCAGCACTGATTTAAATTAAAAGGAAATGCCTCAGACAGCCTTATTAAATAACACCACTGTAGGATCAAACCCATGACCTCTGCCGCCACAGTAATTGAAGTAACCAGTGGGCTACATCTCTATAGCTACTAACAAACCGCTGGCTGGCTACAGAAAGACTGCAGGTCACCACACAAACTGTCTGCTGTGGTTACCAGGATAGGGTAAACCCACCCGTACCCATGATGCACTACACATGCAGATCAGCAGCCTACATCTGATCCCCAGATGGGATATGCGTCTCAATAGCACCCCGGCCTGGTAGGTGGAACTGACCGTGTATGTTACTGGCACAGAGTAGCTACAGACCGTGACATTGTGCGGTTCCTGTGCTCACCCTGAGTGTGAGGTGGGGCGCCCAGCACCAGGTCCGCAGCACCTGACTTGGCTGAGATAGGCTGTGCTGCAGGTCCCCATCAGTGCCAGTGTGTGATAGGTAGTCCTTGCAGACACACCTAGGATACACCTGTGTCCATCTGTATGTCCCAGTCACATCTAGCCCTTGTGGACTATGATGCACCCAGAATAGTGCATATCCTGTGTGGTTGCTATGGTCACATGTTATAAGAGAAGGGTGGTGTTTGGACCCAAAAGCAGATTGTGTAGTACCACCCAAACTGCCCTCTCTGGTTCAGGGTGGGGGACAGGATCTCCCACCAACAGATCCACATTCTACATCTCTGCAATGGTGGCAGTAGAGGGGACCATCAACCCCAGTCCTGCTGGGGAATAGGCACCCCTACAGGGCAGTCAATGCAGATTTGTACGCATCACATAGGGCACTGGCAGTAGGCCTGGAAAAGCTCAGCTGCCCCCCACCACTATCTGACATTCACCAGCAGAGGGCACAGTCAGTCTCCACCCGCTGCACCCTGCAAGGTGTTCCAGCCATACACATGCTAACTGCAGACAGTCTGCTAGCTAGTACTTGTTCCTCAAAGAACTGTGTGCATCCAAAAATGAGATGTGAGCACACACACCAAGCAGGTATGTCAGTGATTGGGCCCCAGAAAAAGGAACTCATAGATATCACTTGAGAGAAATACTGTATAGCACTATGGGGGAACCTAGTCATGCCATGGTCACTGCTCAGTCAGGATGAGAGCGACTCCCCAGCATACATGCTGTGGCCACCCTGTCCATTCAGGTGGTGGTCGGGCACTACAATGTCCCAGCCATTGCCCTATGCCCTGTGCAGATGCCTCCTGCCCAGGCCGTCCTGTCCGGGCCATACCCACAGTACCGTGCTCCTCATTATGCACATTGGCAGGCTAACACTGGAAACAGTGCCAGCACTGGGGGCTCAGTAAGGTGTAGGCAGCCACAGAACACTGGATAGACATACACACACTCCCACACCTATTTCAGCATTGTGCAAATATAGAGGTGGTTGGCAGCCCTGGCCATCACACCAGTCCTGGGCACAGTGCAGGCATTGCTATGGTACTCAATACTGTTAGGGTCACTCCCCGGTGTGGTAAACACTGTCAGAAACAAGAACTGAAACATACTCCACAGATATCAGAAAGGTTGCTATGATGAATCTCTGTCAACAAATTGTGTTTAACTTAGGATTTGTTATCTGACATTAATCATAGCAACCTTTTGATATATGTGGAACGTGTTTCCAAGTTTAAGATGGCATTGCTAAGGTATGCAGGTGCTAGTACTGGTAGCTGCTGCTCCACGCAGGGCCCAGCAGCCTGACTCACCATGAGGCTTTGGATAGTGGAGCCTGTCGGTGTGGGTGTTTGTGCCCCTGTTGGCCGCTGCTCTAGGGCAGAGGTTCCCAACTCCGGTCCTGGTGGGCCAAACACGGATCAGGTTTTCATGCTGTCCCTAATGAATATGCATGAGATACATTTGCATACAATGGGGCGGTGCATACAAATGCATCAGAGGCATATTTATTAGGGACAGCATGAAACCTGAATGGTGTGTTGCCCTCCAGGACTGCAGTTAGGAAACTCTGCTCTAGGGATTGCACATGTTTATGGTGTATGTGCTCTGTAGGGTAAAATATAGGCATTTATGGCGTGTTTATTTTATCTGCAATAAAGGTTCCGTCGTTATTACCATGGTTTAGTACTGGGTAAAATATAGGGACATGGTTTGCAGGAGGCACAGCTGGGACTTGAACCTGTGACCTTCTGCCCCTGAATATACTGGCTGTGTGTACTGCACCAAACTGTTGTCACAGAGGCAGATCATTCCCTGGGGATACCATGACTGTTCGTCAGACAGACCTTGTCTGTTGCAGTGCATGGCACCCACCTAAACAGGGCTTGGCCTTGGTCTGCTGTGGGCAGATGCCACTGCACTGCCCCCTCCAACACCAGCACCCCTCCTCCACCATGCTGACATGCCCTTGTGCCGGTGGTGCGCAGTCCCAGGCCATCCAGTGTGCCGGTAGGCGGCTGCCTATGGTGCGTGATATGGGGTAGGGGTGCCTGCCTAGACATCCATGCTTCCTCCCGGCACCACCTGCCAATGTTATGTGTCCTTTGGTGTACTTGCTGGATACTGTCCCCTGGGACACTGTGGGACACACACTTGTGGACATGTTTGCCCTTGTTCAGTTGCTGTCTTGCTGGTCTTCCGTTTCTACATTCCTATGTGTCACCTAGGCATCTAGTCCACGCTGCCTAGTCCACCCTGTGCCCCAGCTGGCCCACTGCATGTGCCGCCTGCAGCCCCCTGTACCCCATTTACACCATCACCATAGTGCCCTTTCCTATGTGGCCACTCTGCTGTTGCTGCACATGTGAACGCCACATAAGCAAGCTGCCCATTATACACCACAGCAAACCCTCAACACTATCAATGTTGGAACATTCACTTTGTGGGGGGAATCAGAATTGCCCTTTCCAAAAGTGACATCTTCCGTTTTATTCTTTATGGGTAGTGTTGATTACCGTTTATCATTGTTTTTTCTATTGGCCAGCTCGGTGTTTTATTTATTTTATTTATTTATTTAGACAGTTTTGTATACCGCCTTATCCTTCAATCAAAGCGGTCACAACACAATTGGGAGATACATTTAACACGCGGGGATATGAGACACATACACTAATACTTACAGGGAACATGGGCAATGAAGGGTTAAGTGGCTTGCCCAAGACCACAAGGAGCACCTGTGGGACTAGAAACCCCAGTCCTTCCGGCCCAAGGTTGCTGTCCTCTAGTGGGATTTGAACTCCCGACCTTCCGGCCTGAAGTACCTTGCCCCAACCACTAGGCTACTCCTCCCTTGCTTTGTATTTCTATTTTGGTTCTGGTCATTATCTCTCTGGTTTTTGCATGTTTTGTTACTGCACATGTATCACTACTATCACTTTTCTTGGTTTCCCTGCCTTTGCTGTACATTGCTGACTGAAATGGTTTCTCTCTCCTGCAAATGTGCCTCTAGCGCGAGGTTTTCACTGGTGCTAATTTTTTTCAGACCTTCATTTCATGGCGTTAGTGTGCATGGAGCCTCTCCCCGCCCACTCTCTGCCCACTGACCTCTTATCTCCGCCCCTGGGGTGCCTTACTCCACCCTCTGTGCGCCTTAATGCTGACGGAGACGTTATCATGTGATACATGATGTTCTCGTACGGTAATGCACCATTACCATACGATAATGTCACTTATCGCGCGATAACATCGCCCTGTGATGTTAGCGCTGTTTAGTAAACATACCCCTAGGTCTTTCATAGCCATTCTGCCAAGAGCAATGCGTCGTCTGATTTCTTGACTGTTTGTTGCTTCTTTATTGCTAATTGATACAAGCAGGTTAAAGTTGTTCACAATTTCAATTTCTCCTCCTTCAACGATGAACCTGTTGATTATGCCAGTTGTCATAATCTTTGTCTTCTTTACATTAAGGTGCAGGCTCATTTTGAGACTATGATTGTGAGAAGCAAATGTTTCAGATCATCTTCAATTTCAGCCAGTAATGTGGTATCATCAGCATAGCGAAGGTTGTTGATGAGTCTTCCACCAATCTTCACACCTCTGTTGTCTTCATACAATCCTGCTTCTCTGGTGATTTGTTCTGCATATAAATTAAACAGGTAGGGGGAAAGTATGCAGCCTTGTCTTACACCTTTGCTTATTTTAAACCATTCTGTTTCTCCTTGTTCCGTTCGAACTGTTGCTTCTTGATCAATGTACAGATTGCGCAAGAGAACGATCAGGTGTTCTGGTATACCCATGCTTCTTAATGTGGCCCAGAGTTTCTCATGGTTTACACAGTCAAAAGCCTTGCTATAGTCGATAAAGCATAAATAGATATCCTTTTGGTATTCTTTAGTCTTTTCAAGGATCCATCTCACATCCGCAATGATGTCTCTCGTTCCTCGCCCTTTCCTGAACCCTGCTTGCACTTCGGGTAGTTCTTGTTCCAGATATGGTTGTAGTCTCTTTTGTATAATCTTCAGTAGAATTTTGATGGCATGTGGGATCAGAGCGATTGTGCGATAATTTCCACAGTCAGTTGGATCACCTTTCTTTAGTATTGGTATAAACACAGATCTTTTCCAGTCAGTTGGCCATGATGTTGTCTTCCATATTTCTTGGCAGAGCCTTGTAAGTACGGTAACAGCTGCATCAGATTGCTGCAATACTTCTATGGGAATGCTATCAATATGCCTGGTGCTTTGTTCTTTGATAAGGCTTTCAATGCTGCTTTAACTTCTTCTTTCATCACCAATGGTTCCCGATCATAAGGTACAGGTTGAAACGGCTGTCGGTCCATATATGTGGGTTTATTTTAGAAGCCCTTTTTATGAGTTGCATGTGTGAAAATGGCAATTCACATGTGCAAATCACATCTATGAATCAACAATGATTTTAGAAAGACCCGAATTTCTGTGTCTCCGCTGTAATCACAGGGGCATGGAGGGGGCATGTCCATGGTAGCCTTTAGAAGTTCCACATGCATTTACAATTTCACAATGGTGCTGCACGTGTAAACCCGCCAACAGACATGTCCATATTTAAACCTGCTCCATGGCACAAATAGGCCTTCCAAAAGTGCTTGTTTTGGCCAGCTCTCAATAGTAAGGATGACAGAGGAATTCCCTCTCACTCCCCCAATTATCTTCTCCCTTTCAAAAAAGGATAGCAGGTAACTAGCAAGGCCTCTTCATTTAACTGCCCTGCCACTGCATGTCTCCATTTGCAAAACAGTCCAGCCATACATAGATGTGGTGACACGTATGTGCAGGTTCCAAAATAATAGCGCGGACATAACTATATTGCCAGGTCCTTCCATGTTGAAGTTTCGCATGTGAACATTTCTGAAATCGCCCATCTCTCTGCACATGCCCAGGCTGTAATTCTGTATGTCCCTGTTGTCTGGGACATTGAAGGGGATGCTTATCGTTCAGGCCAGGGATACATATTGGATTTCATATTGCATTTACACACGTCTACCTCCTCTACTGCCTCTCCTATGGAACCTCAGTTGTTTTGACTTGTACATCCCAGGGGGCATTTAAACGGCCTTTCAAAAATGTGCCTCATAGTGAGAGAAAGATCTGTTCTTCAGTTTTGAATGCTATGTGGTTGAAAATGAATAACCTATTAGTTCCTTAATTATGATTGAATTTGTTGCATCATAAATTGTTCACCTGGTCTTGGAATGAGTCATGAAGAGAATAAATAAATGAATGAAGAAGTCTGTATAAATAGGATTAAACAACAAAAGTGAGTAGCAGGATTACGAACCACACCTACATGAATTTTTTTACACATTGTAAAATGCAGTTTATCTTTAGGCATGCTATATGCATCAGGGCTTCCCAAACCTGTTCTGGTGACCTCGTAATCTGTCAGGGTTCTGGGTACCCATACCCAAAATGAATGGGCATGGGAATGGGCATGAATGGGCATTTGCCAGGTCTTCAGTTTATAGAAATGTATCGCAGGCATCTTCATTGCACCTACCCTGAAATCTCAGCTGGCTTTGGGATCCAGGACAGGTTTGGATCATTAGAATCTTACTGACTTGGCAGCGATAGAAAATACACTTTTCCTTACACATCTGAGGCTGAGAATGGGGAGGAGAAGCCTAATGGTTTAGTGGAGCGGACTGGATACTAAGAAAGTCAGGGTTCAAATCTCACAGATGCTCCTTGTGACCTTCAAGAAGTCATTTAATCCTTCATTGCTTCAGGTGCACACTGGGGACCAATAATATAGTAATTTACTTCCGATTTTCCAAAGCATATCAAAATCAAAAGTAACACCACTGCACTAAAGGAGAGCACAGCAGGCATACAAAACACAATTGCTCCCGGTGCTAAAAAATAAAAAAAAAGCTTCCCTTATTTGACAGATTGACTCTCTAATGATGCGCCTCCATTTCATAAGATGGCGACAGGCTAGATGCCTTCTCGGACAAGGTAAATATTATTGGTCCAGGGGGGCAATCATGAGGAAACTTAGGCAGTTTCTTAGGGCAGCATCTTTTTTTTTGGGGGGGGGGAGGGAGGGGGGAGGGGGGTGCAGAAAAGAACAGCTGCAGTCAAAGAAAAGCAACATGTCCTGGCAGCCACACGAACTCAGTCATTAGTGCTTATTTTTACTTGCAGGAAGAAGGGGCAATAATAGTACATTTACCCTTGTAAATGGGTTTTGGAAATCTCCTTCATTATGCATATATTTACAAAACAAAGGGGTATGCTTACTAAAATGCGGTAACGTTACCGCGCGTTAGGTAACATTACAACCCGTGCGTAAGCGTTCTGCGGCGCAGTACACACCGCAGAGGGAGGAGAGAGGGCGGAGAGCAGGGGTCAATGGGCGGGGAGTGGGTGGGGAGAGGCTCCCTGCACACTAACGCACTGAACTGAAGGGCTGAATCCTACCGCAAATGAAAACCTGCCGTTAGATGCACATTTGCAGGAGAGAGAAACCACTTAAATGTCAGCAATATACAGCCTAGGCCGGAAGCCCGAGAAAGGTGATAGTAGTGCTCCATCGGCAGCAACAATATAGTGGCCAAGTATGAAAGGCCACTATGGTGATGGTGCAAATGGGGCATAGGGGGACTGCAGGCGGGACATGCAGTGGGGGCAGCTGGGGCACAGGGTGAACTAGGCCGTTGCCCAGGTGGCACATAGGAACATAGAAACTGGAAATCAGCAGGACAGCAGCTGACCAGGGCCAAACATGCCCAGTAGTCCGTGTTCCACAGTGTCCCATCCAGGGGACATTACCCAGCAAGTACCCCAAAAGTCACACAGGTACCACTATGCCTGTAATAGGGCAAGCAGTGCACATCTGGGCACCACACTAACAAGGGTCCATAGACCACACCCAGGATGGGTCCCAAACAGTTTGTAGACCCAGCTAACTGAACACACTTTATGGCAGCCCCTAGTAAGGCATACCCTAGCCTGTCCACAGTTGGCAGTAACAACACACTCCACCTACATCTACCTGGTCCACCCTAGCCAATAGTTGCTAGAGCAACAGCCTGACATCCCCCCAGCCATCACTCCCCCATGTGGAAGGGACATAACATTGGTAGGCAGTGATGGGGGGATGTGTGGATGTCCATGTATGCCTCGCCACCCCAGACCCTGCACCCTAGGCACCCGCCTACCGGCACAGTGGATGGCCCGGGACCGCACACAACCAGCACCGACAGCATATGATCATGTCGGCATGGCAGGGGGTGTGTGTTTGTGCTGGAGGAAGCAGTGCCACCCGCCTGCAGTGGACCTAGGCCATGCCCTGTACCAGTACGCGGTGTGCAGTGCAATGGAAATGTCTGCTTGAGGAAAGTAAGGGTAGCCCCAGGGACCACTACTCCTCTGTGGCAATAGTGTGGTGCAGTACACACAGCTAGTGTGTCCAGATGCAGAAGGTCACAGGTTCAAGTCCCAGCTGTGGATCCTACAGAGCATCTCCCCACATTTTACCCTACAATGCAGATACAACATCAACATGTGCAAACCCCAAAGCCGCATCGAACAGGGGTCAAAACACCTACTCACACAGGCTCCACTATCCAAAGCTTCATGGAGAGTCAGGCTATTGGCCCCAGCACAGAGCTGCAGTTATCAGCAGAGCACTACTACTACCCCCTGCACAGTTTAGCTATGTCGGCATTGTGATCAGGACCAGTGTGGCGAGCAGGATTGCCAACCACCCCTATCATTGCACAATGCTGCAATAGGGGTGTGTATGTCTATCAGTTGTTTTGTGGCTGCCTACACCGCTCTGTGCCCACAATGTCCCACTGTTACCAGCGTTAGCCTGCAAATGTGCATAATGGAGCAAGGTATTGTGGGTATGGCACAGACAGGGTGGGTTGGCAGGATGCATCTGCACAGGTTGAAGGGCATTGGCTGGGACACTGTAGTGCCCGACCACCACCTGCATGGACAGGGTGGCCACAGCATGGCATGCTGTAAGGTCACTCTCACCCTGACCGAGCAATGACCATGACCTGTCTATGCTCCCACATAGTGCTCCATACTAGTTGTCTTCAGTTATACATGTGTGTTCCTAGTTCTGGGGCTCATTCACTGAGATGCCTGCTTGGTGTCTGTGCTATACATCCCATCTCTGGGTGCACAGGGTTCCCCTGTGAGCATGCACTATGGACTGGCTAGTGGACTGTCTGCAGTTAGTCTGTGCATGGTTGGAACATCTTGTAGGGTGCTGCAGGTGCAGTCAGACTGTGCCGTCTGCTGGTGAGTTACAAACTGTGGTGTGGGGCAGTTAAGGTTTCCCTGGCTTATCCCAAGCATTACTGTTGGTCTGCCACAGGTATAGCTCTGGCCCACCAGCCCTGGAGGGCTGTCCTCTGCCAGCAGGACTGCGGTTGCTTGTCCTACAGCCAGGGCTCAGGCACCTGTTCCTCCACTCCCTCACCTACAAAATAGGTGATTGTGGGTCCTTTGGGGTATATAGTGTATACCACTTTGACCCGTAGAGACAGTGCTACATCCACCTCATGCAAGTCTAGACATCCCTCTGCCTTGATAACAGGTGCCCATGACAACCAGACCCTAATACTGGGTATGCACTAATCTGGGTGGTGTCTGGCCCCCACTGGGCCACATGTGACTGCAGGACACAGAAGTACTTTTGGTTGCACTGCTAGGAACACCTGGCACACACTGGCAGTGCTGGGGATGTGCAGCAGGACCTATCTCTAGCACCACATGTACTGCGGACCTAGTGCTGGGTGCCCATCCTAACCCTCAGGGTGAACACAGAACCTGCAGAATGGCATGGTCTGTAGCTACTCTGTGCCAGTATCACGCACTGTCAGTCTGTCTTACCACGCTGCAGTACCAGAGAGGTGCAGACCCCATCTGGTGATCAGTGTAGACCGCTGTTCTGCATGTGCATTGCATCATGGGTGCTGGTGGGGTTACCCTATCCTGGCACACATAGCAGACGGTTTGTGCAGTGACCTGAAGTCCTTCAGTACCCAGCCACTGCTGTGCAACAAGCCATAGAGGTATAGTCTACTGGTTAGTACGACAATCTAAACCGTGGTCATGGGTTTGAGTCCTTGTTGGTCCCTCTTTTCATGCCTGTCCAACTCCGATATTTTGCATGCCTGTAACAGTCATATCTTTGCAGATCCATGCTGCCAGCCCATATTACCCTCAACACTGTTGCCAACAATCCTTCGGTCCATCTTTCTGCATCTGTCAGCTGTGTAGCATCCTGTCTTCCTGTGCAGGCTGCCACCCCATGTCCTGCGCTGGAACCCTTTCCTGCATTGCGCTTCTTCATGCTTGCCTCGCCTGTGCCTAATCTGCATGGCACCACCACTCCTCTGACCATCCATCATTGTAACTATCCTGCCACCTCCGCCTCCACTGGGGGACATGTATTCCCATCGTCTGCCATAAATTGTCTTTCCAGTACTTTACATTGCCAACACCCTGTGCTGTGGTACAGTTGCCCCCACCATGTTTGTCAACAGTACTGGCAGCCACATGGGATGCCCGTAGATATGGCAGGTCCAGTAGTTCTCAGCTCTCCCTCCTTCACTCACCTGTTCATTGCCTTTCCTGAGTGCTCTATCTAGTGTTAGCATCAACAAAAAAGTCCACTGAAATTGTAAGAACCTATACTCTATAACTACTATTTCTTTTTGTCGAAGCAAGCCGTATCAAGTGCATAACTCGTTATCCCAACAATACAGCAACAAAAATGATGAACGCCGTCAATGCGGCTCTATGGCTTGTTGACGGCGTTGACGGCGTTCATCATTTTTGTTGCTGTATTGTTGGGATAACGAGTTATGCACTTGATACAGGGCCGTTGCCCGAAACGTGCACGTCGTGCGAAGCAGATCGTTCCATGAGCAACATATATTTTGAGGACTTTGAGAAGATAAGTGTGACTCTTTAGTATTAAATTTTGGGGGAGGAGAACCTTAATTGATAAAAAGCAGCCAGCTGTCTGGTGTGGGTCGAGCTTCCATCTCAACCCTCCTATGGCTTGCTTCGACAAAAAGAAATAGTAGTTATAGAGTATAGGTTCTTACAATTTTGGTGGACTTTTTTGTTGATGCTGTGATTTAGTTCACTGGATCTTGGTTTTCTGGTGTATTCCTATCTAGTGTTAGGGCTACATCTGTCTCTATGCCTCACAGGTCATGCATGTCATCCTGAAGCACCTTGCAGCCCTTAGGACACACTAACCTAGGGCACCGTAACCTTGTTAGGCCACCTTAACCTATGGTTCCAAAGCCCAGGGTGCCTTCTATGGTGCCTTGTCCAGGGGTGCTTAATATGGCGCTTAGCCTAAGCAGCCCTATAGGGCGCCTTACAAGGCGCCTTATGGGGCGCCTTACAAGGCACTTTATAAGGCACCTTACAAGGCAACTTATAATGTGCCTTGTAGGGTGCCTTATAAGGCACCTTGTAATGCGTGTTAGTCTATGGCACCTTGTAACGTGCGTTAGCTGATACGGCTTGCTGTAACGATGTACTGCCCATGCCTTTATATGGGCATCTGTACCTTTACCGCGGAACCTAACGTGGGTGACATTACCGCAGTTTAGTAAACATCCCCCAAAGTTTAATATTTAAAAGTACAAGGTCCAAAGATGTCTTTATATAGGATTGTTCTGGGAGGGGTGTGTTTAGATGATTACGATTGAGTTTAATAATCAAAATCTGGTGGGGGGAGAGTCCTAGGGGTCTCAAAGTAATTGCGAGGGGACACAAACCTGAATGTTCACTTAAGGCACCTAATACCTTTGCATTGGCCTTGCAGGTGGGGGGGGGGGGGGAGGGAGAGGAGGTGCCACAGCATGGAGGCTGTTTGGTTGAGGGCCTCCCTGTATCCTAACCCGGAGTGCCGAGTTCAGAGGTTCCCTGAATCAGACAGGCCGGGGGCCCAGGCACAAGAGATTGCTTGAGGACTAGGGCTAGAGCTGGAGTTAGGAGCATGGGTCAGTAGTTGGGGGATCTAGGGGGCCAGTGGGCCACTGGGGATCTGTCACTGAACTGCAGCAAACCGTGGCGGCAGTTTGTTGTGGTGTTGTGTGCTGCTTTTTCTGTCAGTGTACATTTTTTAACACTGTAGTAATTTGCATGTCATTAGTTTACTGTATCAAGAGTAAAAGATTTATTCAGCACATGTGTTAGAGCACTGTGTGCTGACGCTCGGCGCATGCTGTAATGCATGGCATATTACATGGGTGCCCGAGAGAAGCTGATGTGCTAAGCTGCACTAGCTTTTACTGCGGCAGTTTTGATGTTCCCACACCGACCTTATGCCTGATGCAGAAAGGAAAATCCGCAGTGAAACCATCATGCTAAAGGGGAAGGAAAAAAAGCACACTCCACAGACATCAGAAAGGTTGCCATGATGCAGCTCAATCAGAAAATTGTACTTAACTTCGGAATTGCTATCTGCCAGTAATCATAGCAACCTTTTGATAGCTGTGTACCGTATTCCCAGGTTTAGTGTGGCATTGCTAAGGTATGCAAGTGCTAGTATTGGGAGATGCACGCAGGGCCCAGGAGGCATTGGATAATGGAGCCTGTGGGTGCGGGTGTGTCTGCCCCTGTTGGCTGCTGCTTTATGGCAGAGGTTTCCAACTCCAGTCCTGGTGTGCCAAACACTGTTCGGGTTTTCATGCTGTCCCTCATGAATATGCATGAGATACATCTGCATACCATGGGGGCGGCGCATAGAAATGCAGCACAGGCATCTTTATTAGAGGCAGCATGGAACCTGAATGGTGTTTGGCCCTCCAGGACTGCATTTAGGAAACTCTGCTCTAGGTAATGCGCCTGTTTATGGTGTCTGTGCTCTGTAGGGTAAAATGTAGGTGTTTTGGGCATGTTTACGTCATCTGCAATAAAGGTTCTGTCTGTATTAGCACGTTTCAGTAGTGGGTAAAATATGGGGACTGGGTTGGCAGGAACCACAGCTGGGACTTGAACCTGTGACCTTCTGCTGCTGAACACACTGGTTGTGTGCACTGCACCACCGTGTTGCCACAGAGACAGTGCATTCCCTGGTGATACCATGACTGTTCGTCTGGCAGGGCCTGTCTGTTGCAGTGCATGGCACCCACCTACACAGGGCTAGGCCATGGTCTGCTCTGGGCAGCTGCCACTGCCCCCCTCCACCACCAGTACCCCTCTGCCACCATGCTGACATGCCCTTCTGCTGGTGGTGCGCAGTCTCAGGCCATCCAGTGTGCAGGTAGGTGGCTGCCTATGGTGCATGTTCTGGGGTAGGGGTGCCTGCATAGATGTCCACGCTTCCCCCCCAACACTGCCTGCCAATGTTCTGTGCCCTTGGAGGTACCTGCTGGGTACTATCCCCTGTGACACTATGCTAAACACACTCGTGCCCATGTTGGGCCCTCATCAGTTGCTGTCTGGCTGCTGTACAGTTTCAGCATTCCTAAGTGCCACCTAGGCATCTGCCTAGTCCGCACTGTGCCCCAGCTGCACCACAGCATGTGCCGCCTGCAGCCCTCTGTATCCCATTTTCAAGCATCTGTCCAGTTGGCCATTCCGACATGCCCGCCCTGCTGTTGCCGCACATGTGCACGCCATAGGAAACCTGTCCGATGGAGAGGAAAACTCTGCACAGCGCAATTTCACTGTGGGCTCATTCACCTTGTATGGGGACGGAGCATGGACCCTTCCAGAATTCATATCCTTTTTTTGGTGCTTTCTTGGGAGTGTTTTTTGATGTTTCCCATTGAGATCACTATTGCCCAGCTTGGTTATTTTATTTTTCCATTTTCTTCTGTTCATTTTCACTGTTTATTTGCCCTTTTGTTCCGTGCACATGTATCACACTTATCACTTTTTTGAAGGTTTCCCTGGTTTTGCTGTACATTGCTGACAGAAATGGTTTCTCTTCCCTTTAAATCAGCTCTAATGCCAGGGTTTCACTGGCGTTAGTTTTCAGCCTCGGATTTCACAGCGTTAGTGTGCGGGGAGCCTCTCCCCTCCCACTCTCCACCCATTGACCCCTTCTCTCCGCCCCTGGGGAGCCTTCCTTCGTCCTCTGGGAGCCTTTCTCCGCCTTCAGTATTCGTTTGTGCCGCTGCGCGCGTTATCGCGCGCTAAGGTACCTCTGTGCTTGATAAAGCGCCATTATAGCGTGATAAGGTACCTTATCGCGCGATAACGTCACAGAGCGCACATTAAGACGGTTTAGTAAACATACCCCTAAAACATTAAAAGAACGATTAAAAGCATAAGTAACAAAGATAAAAACCAAAAACGTAAGGTTAGTGCTACTACAGAGGACATGATATCATAAGTGAAGCCCAAATTAGACAAGCAAAAGAGAGAAGAGAAGGAGTGCCATGCATACGGTCAGTACTCACAGAGGCACACTGTGGACAATGCAGTCATTAAGCCGATGGAACTGTGGGAAATAGAACCGAATAAAACAAAGCAAAAGTCAATCAACCATGTTACATGTCCAATAGGAGGTCAGAGCCAAAGGGAAACATAAATAAGATCATTGAAAGCAAAAAATGAATGTGTGCCTTAAAAACATTTAGAGTGAGTTAAAAGAACAAAATTGCAGGGAACAAAATTGCAGGGGACAATAGGAGGTCACTTAGTAAGTCAGAGCGAGAGAGGAAAAAATAGTTAATAAAAAGGACTTTGTTGCAATCTCAAACAGAATAAAGCCTGATTTTAAGGTGCTAGGGGCAACAAAAATGTTATTAAAATAATCACAGACAACTAAAGAGTGAAATATAATTTTAAATTATGCTCGGGACAAGAAAGAATAGTCACAGGCAATAAAAAGAGGAGTGCAGATGCTGACAGTTCACGTAAATTTTTGAACTCTCACCCCTCATGGCGCAGAATGGGAGAGTTTAAAAGTGTTTAATTTCCAGCGCGTTAGTTTGACTTTCGATTGGAAGATTGTGCATAGACAGCTCTGCGGCTGGGTAGGGCATGTTATTTCCCTTATGCTCTCTTCTTTTTATCGCATGTGGTTATTTTAACTATTATTTTGTTGTCTCGTGTATTTTAGGATTTCCTTCCACATAATGGGGTATGTTTGCTAAACTCTGGTAATGTTCCCCGCGTTAAGTTCCCCGGTAATGTTACGGATGCCCATATAAAGGAGTGGGCGGTGCATCGGTAAAGCAAGCCATGTCAGGTAACACGCATTACAAGGTGCGTAATGCGTGTTACAGTGCGCCATGGACCCAACGCGCATGAACACCGATGGGAAGCAGCAACGTGTCCGAAGGGGTTGCAAGCTAGTAAAAGACGCGCTGAGGGATGTGCAGACATGTTGCCACATGAGAAATGGAGCCGTAGGTGTAAGGCCATAGACCACAGGCAGCTGATATCGCAGTCTGTAATGGGGACGTGAGCCACATGGGAACACAGGCACACACACCATGAAATGGTGTGCAGTAAACCCAGCATGCAGAGAAGTAAACAACGGAAAGGGCGTCAGGGTTCTGAAGGGCCAGCTGTGTGGATGGTGTGTGTATAAGGGCAAAATGGGCAGGGAATCCAAAAAGGAGTAAGAGGGAATCAAACCAGTACACTGAAGAGCCCAAACACAGCTCACCGACACCAATACCAAACCACTGAGCCAACTGCCCACCCAGACAACCCAAAGAAAGGGAACATATGTAACAGCTAGCATGTGACGGAGAGGCTGCATGGAGGGGACACTGCAGTATACAGTGAAGAGAGGGAAGGGTGTGTGTAGAAGGGACAAAGCCGGAGCCATTGTACGGTAAGGAGAGCAGAACAAACGGAAAGAAAGGAAAAGGAATCTGTGGGACCCAAACCCACAACCTATGTTGGCTTCACGTACACCTGCAACCACTATCCCAAAGAAGCACAGCACAAATATGTTCCACCAAGTGGCCATCGTGTCTGCTAGATTATCACACAGTAGTGCATCCTACGCGCATTGCGGAGAACACGCGTAGCAGGACGTCTGATGCTCAGCGCGCACAATAACGCACGTGATGTTACAGAGCTTTCTACCTGCCTTATGAGATATGTGTAGGCACCTTAGCATATGTGGTCAGATTATGGCACAAAACAATGCATGTCCCAAACAGACATCACGCACATTATTGTGCACGTTGCAACACGCGTATGCTGCAATACTGCGCACTAAGTGTCCATTGCCTGTCCCCTGTACTCTCACCAGGTCTTGGATTACAGCTGTAACCCAGCCATGGTCTGACATTCACCAGCAGCAGGCACAGTCAGACTGAACCTGCTGCGCCATGCCAGGCGTCCCAGCCATGCACGAACTAACCGTGGACACTCCACTAGACAGTCTATCCTGCATGTTCACAGTGAAACTATGCACACCCAGACCTGGGCTGTATGGCGCAGGTGCCCCACTGACTGGCCCCCAGAACAGGGGTCACACATATATCACTTGAAACAGACACTATGTAGCACTATGTGGGAACCTAGCCGTGCCATGGTCACTGTTTGGTCAGTGTGAGAGTGTCCTAACAGCATGACGTACTGTAGCCACCCTGTCCATGCAGGTGGTGGATGGGCACTACAATGCCCAGCCATTGCCCTACACCAGAGGTGCCCAACCCTGTCCTGGAGGGCGACAATCCTGGCAGGTTTTTGGGATAGCCCTAATGAATATGCATGAGATATATATGCATTAGAGATATCCTACCAACCTGACTGCTTGGGGCCCTCCAGGACTGGATTTGGAGACCCCTGCCTTATACCTCTGTCATTTAAGATTGTGAGTGGGCAAGGTGCAGGAGTCCTAGACATCAAAAAGGGTAGATAGACTTTGTCACATTCCTCCTCACTTCTCACCACCACCAAAATGTTGTCTATTAGACAACTTTTTGGTGGTGGAGAGAATCGAGGAGGAACGTGACAAAGTCTAGCTACCCTTTTGATGTCTAGGACATCTGCACCTTGCCCATTCTAATTTCAAGTGGTGGTGAGACATCCAAGCAGCAATGTCAGAAAGGTGGTTCTGGATTGCCAGAGAGATTTCAGGTGTAGAGAGGTAGATCTGGGACTTATCAGCATAAAGATGATACTGAAAGCCATTATTAAAGAGGGTCAAGGAAATCCGATGCTTATCCCAGAGATAAGTGGCATGGAATTTGTGTTCCTTTTTGGGAACCTGACAGCAATATTTCCAAAAGTGGCAGCTTTTTGTGGTCGTTTTTGTGCCCACGGCAAGAAAATAGCAGCAAAAAGCAGCTGCTTTTGGAAATACTGTCACTGGTTGCATCTCCCCAAAGGGAATCGGCGGCAGCTGGAGGAAGCAACGTGGCTGGTCATGTGTGCTGCTGCCCATCCAGGCCGGCTGCCTAGCTTGCCTAGAGGCTGGGCCAGCCCTGCCTGACAGGTACATGCGACTTGGATTGGCCATTGTCAGGATACTGGGCTTGATGGATCCTTGGTGTGACCCAGTATGGCATATCTTATGTTCCTAAGCGGCCATGATGGTCTGCCTTAGGACCAGGCACCACCTTAGTCATGCAACTGTTTTGAATAAAACAAAGGGGAGATGGTTCAATGAAAGATCAGCCAGAAGCAGCTGTTCCTATTGAAAACCCAAAGAATCAGCAGGACAGAAGGGAAAAATATCCATAATCCTTTGGTGGCGGGATGATCTGGAACTTAGATTTTGGAAGGCAAGCATGTGCCCACTTGTGTATATAGATCCTGCCTCCCTTCCCTCACTAGACAAAACCATAACCCTGTCAAGATCCTGTACTTTCTCCTAGGACAAGCAGGATGAGTCAGCCACAATTGGTGACATCATCCGACGGCGCCGAGACGGAAGTACTCTCCATAGCTCAGAAGGGCTTTGCCCTTCTGAGCATGGGCCAACTGGCCCCACCCCCTGCCCACCCCTAGCTAGCCAGTTCTTGTTCTTCTGCCTTGCCAGCAAGACGGACTTTTACTCTCCACATCATCTAACCTCTTAAAACACTTAATAATTCTCTCTTCTACTACCAGGTATGTATATCAGTAAGACTTACCTTATTGCTTGTCCAGGATTTTCTTTCAGACCTGTTCCAGTGGCTGACTACGAAGGATGAGCTTGAGCCCCTGGCCAGCCATGTGGTGCGGCCCACGAACTTGGATAACGCTACAAGGGCTTGAAGTCTCCTCCGCTGGATGTTAAGCCCTTGCAGAGTCATAGGATGTGCCTGTGAAGGCCCCGTCCCTGGTCTCTGCCCCAGACGCGGCCTCCGGATCATTGACACGACTAACAGGGTGCGGCAGCAGCTAAAGGTGCCTTACTCCAATCTAGGAGATTGTGGGTTCGAGCCCCATGGTGAGAGGAGATGCTGCCTATAAAAGGACTCCGCCGCTGGCCGTGGACGCCCTCACGGCAGCCCAGGACGCGCCTTGAGGGCCTCCGTCCCCGGCTTCTGCCCAGCTGCACGTTCAAATGGTGACCGCTATGGATGTAGAGCCCTCAGCAAGCCCAGGACGCGCCAGAATAGGCCTCCGTCCCCGGCCTCTGCCCCGCCGCATATTCAGAGTGTGACCGCTCTGGATGTAGTGACCCTCCGGTCTCTCCCCGCCGCATGCCAATTGGGACCGCTCTAGAGGTACAGCCCCCTCAGCAGGCTCGGGACGTGCCGAGGAATGCATCCGGCCGCGGCCTTGCCCCTCCGATGCTCCACGGACCTCCTCACACGTGGCACATGGGGTGGCCATCTTGATCCAAAGCAGCCCACAGCGCTATTGGTCGGCGCCATGTCATCCCGCCTCCACGGCCCCATCAGTTGGCTGGGGGTAGGACCACCATGCCCTGAATGCCCTCGGCTGGTGCCGCCCCTTGATACCACTCTGGCGCCGATGTCTTCTGTCTGGCGCCGACATTGAGCCCTTGAAGACTCTTTCCGGTGCCGACATTTGAGCCCTTGAAGACTCTTTCCGGCGCCGACATTTGAGCCCTTGAACTCTTCCGGCGCAGAAGTTGAGACCTCGGAAGCTGTCCCGGCGCCGCCAAGCTGTTCTGACGCCGACGTAGGAGAATGCTCTGCCTATCTAACCTCCCCAAGCAGTGTCCCTGAGATCCGGCTCTTCAGGCCCCGTCGCCAAAAGGCTCCCTCGAATCAAGGGTTCGAATGGAGGGAGCTGAGTGGGTCCAATGCCCTACAGGCTCCCATCCGACACAGCTTCATGTGACCAGGCTCCAGTCTCTGCTCACCGCTCGGGCAGCTTCCGCAGCACAGAAGAGGAAGAGAGATGAAGACTGAGCATTTGAATGCGTCAAAGCTTGGTCGATTTCCTTCTACAACAGGGCAGACTCTCTCTCTCTGCCAATCGGAGGTGGGATGGAGGTCCACGTCGGCTGTTCCGACCGCGTCGATCCAGCTGCGACCTCCAAATTGGTAACATGGTGCTCAGTGCACACAGCTTGTGTGTTCAAGGGGCAGAAGGTCACCTGCCCATTAACCTAAACCAGGATAAGGGCCATGGTCCCCTCATGATGGTTAAATCAAGTAAAAGCTGGCACAGTCCACGGAACTCGGCGACACCTGGGAGGTCCGCTACCAGCGCAGATTTTCAGCACGCAAGCCGTGCTACTGCTGCTCGCCTGACTATCTACTCTCAGCACCGACAGAGGGAAGCCCTTCTAATGCGTGAAGGGAAGCCCATTGGCCAGCATTCAGTAGCCCTTCCTTCAGCCAGACTGCTGGTACTGGCTGCGGTACTTCTGTCTAACTACCTCCTACCCCTCAATAGACTTGATGCTACTGGAAGAATGGCCCCAAGGGCCGGGACACACACACACACACTTGCACAATGCCAGCAACAGGCTCGCCCAATCTGGGCAGTGAATTGATGGGTGTACTATCTACACTCCAGGCAGCCTTAAAACGCTGGTCCCCTTCATTCGTGCGCCTTAGTTCCTCGGCATGCCTTTAATGTGGCACCTAAGGCTTAAATACCTTAATGCAGGCTCCTGAAGTGCAATCATTGCCCGTCCCTCCAGCTACAGCAGTGTCTGGCTCCCCCAGCAACTGACCACTACTCATAAGGTCTGGAGCTTATTTCCTCGGTCCCCTGGAGAGCAAGCGGGTGCCGTATTACATTGTCGCATTGGCTCTGATCCAGATTAACTCGAGCGCTCACCTCTAACCAACTGCCAGTGGTTCCCATATCGGCAGCTAGTAAGGAGATCCCTTACGGGGCTAACAAGCTGTCCACTCCTCCCCGCAGAGCCTGCATAGCAGGAAGGGGGGGGGGGACGGTGGCTTTGCATCAGTACCAAGTATACACAGGCCACCCTGTACAGCATAGCACTCGGGACCTGCCCCAAGAGTAGCCTGAGGACTAATAGGATCCACTTCCCACTAAGAGATGTGGGTGCGCTGCGCAATCAGTGTAGCACATGGTTAATGCTTGGACTGATGAAACAGGGGTCATGATTCGATACCCAGTGGGCTTAATGAGTAAGGCCGTCTGAGGCATTACTCGTAACCTCTGCAGAACGGCCTCCTAAGGAGGTCTGGACTGACGAGTCAGCCACACTTTGCGCTCCCCTTGGCCTAAAGCACCAAAGGTCTGACATCCTCCTACGGGTGACTGTGGCAGCAGGGTAGTGCAGTACATATAGTCGTTGCTTCAAACAACATCCTCACTTCAACTAAGGGGACTAGGAAGCTCGCATCGACAGTGGCCATGGCCACTGCAACCAGAGGTCCCCAAGCGCTGCCTGCATATGGGAATGTAAGGACGACGTTCACAATCCTCGGGCACATAAAGGGTGTCGCATGGCCTCTGTTCCCTTTAGGAGGCCATGGCCCATGGGTTAATACATGACCGAGGAACCAGAGAACAGCGTCAGCTGTTGGGCAAGACGTGTCCTTAAGCACGGGACGTGGTCTTCTCCCTACCAAAATTGCATGGGTCCCTGTGCACTCCCACCTGATGAAACGGGAAAAGGTCAGCGCCACCCCACCATCAAGTCGGGGCCTTCCCGTCCATTCCTGGCTCGCCAGCACTGTTTCCGCCAAAGGACAGCCTTCTCTTGCTGACAGGGGCCTCATGGCCGCACATCCCTCCATCTGTGCGGATATGCCCATGCCATGCCCTCAAATCAAACATGGGGGTGGCAACACGGTGGCGCAGTGCACACGGACAGTATGTGCAAGAACAGAAGGTCATAGGTCCAAATCCCTGCTGTGGCACCACAATTCACCTCGGCGGCTGGTCACCTCACACGTACTGATGAGTCAGCCA
Source organism: Ichthyophis bannanicus (assembly GCA_033557465.1). Taxonomy (NCBI): domain Eukaryota; kingdom Metazoa; phylum Chordata; class Amphibia; order Gymnophiona; family Ichthyophiidae; genus Ichthyophis; species Ichthyophis bannanicus. The sequence continues at coordinate 1,770,072,206 of CM066031.1, forward strand.
CGGCCCGCCCACCCAGTAAACCTCTATGGTGCTAAACCTGCCGTAACACCCTGTGACACTAAACCTGTCATCACAAGATGCATAAAGATGGAGTGACAGGCTCTCAGCCAGACTGAGATCCCCAGTCTGGATCTCCTTCTTGATCAACTCGAGGGCGGCACCCTAACTCAGCATCCACAGAAGCAGGGGCACCTGACCAGTGGTCACGGGATACGAGGAACTCCTGCGGCTCTTGACTCCAGGGCCTGGACCGTGAGGGAATGGATACCCCTGTGAGGCCCTTCCTTCGGAATCGTGTGGGACTCAAACCTTAGGCATTCTTCATCGGTCAGGCTCACCGCAACAGGTCTGCCTGCTATCTAGGTGCTCTGGCCCATTCTATTCTGACATGTTCTGTCTGACAGGTCTCTGACAAGTTCTCTTCAGCAGCAAGACCCGGTTGTCTCGTTGGGTCCCTGTCGACGGTTGTGGTCCATACCCGCCCTTGCGGCCATCTACCCACCCATGCAGGGCATCTACCTACCGTGCTCAACTGAACAAGCATGAGCCCTCAAGCTGTGCTCCTGACAGCTCTCTGCCTCACCTGGATATACCCAGCACATCCTACCAGCACATCCTCTGAACAGCGCTTAGCCTGCCCGGTCAAAGCGGACTGCTTCCCCGACCCTCCTGCACCCCCATTCAAGGGAGGCGTGGCCTCTCCTCCAATGAAGGAGCAGCCAAGTGGCTAAGGCGACAATCTGCTCCACAGGCTGGGCGAATCACCTTGCCGGCTGCCCAGGAACAGGCAACTGCCGGCTGCCCAGAGACATACAACCATCCATCGGTAATCACCTGCCAGCTGCCCGTATACGGACAAGGGCTACGATATAGACATAGGCCTAAGTCATGCCAGGAGCGCGCACACATGCGGAGCTGAGCCACAGTACAATGGTTAAGATACTGACTGATGGTGCAGGGATTGTGGGTTCAATCCCCCACTGTGCCCAATGAATAAGGCTGGCTGAAGCATTACCTATCAAAACGCATCCATCCCAGAGGTCCTCCCTGCGCCCTGCTCATGTAGCACACATCTGCAAGGTCACCACGAACTTGCAACAAAGCCATCACAGTACACACCGTTCAAGGACACCATCTACATGGGCACACCTCTCATGCAGTACCATGCGGAGGAGGATGAGGTCAGGAATCTCACAATAGGCAGCCAGACAATTTGGTCTGTCACCGCCGCCGTCCGCGGAACCCATTTTGGGTACTGCGAGCTTAGTGGTTAACCTCTGGCCTGATACCTTTCACCGATCACCCCAAGGAACATCGATGCATCCCACTGGTGACTCAGTCCGGATGTTACGCCATACTGGGTCAAACCCAGGAAGGAGGAATATCCCAGTAGTTGGCACAACTGCCTAGTAACCAGGAATCAAGGTTTTATCTCACGATTCCTACTTGCCTTGGACAGTCTTCCACCCCCTTTGCCCACATATGGTCTTAAATTGCCAAACCGGTACTGGTACTGCCGTGCAGTGATCTACCAGTTCCTGTCATCCCCTATCAGGCTACACTATGGTTGACAGCATCCTCCGGTTTTCAAACTACGGAGTTGCCCAAAAAAAAAAAAAAATTAATAAATAAATAAAACCTTTATTATATATAAATATAAATAAATAGTGAATTATGGCCTAAAGTCCTTGCACTCTGCTGTGGCCAATGATTGTTGTCACTGCGCCATCATGGCGATACGTCCCGCACCACTACTGCTCACCGTGCCTACCATTCCCTTCGTTGGGATGACCCCGGCTCCCACATCCCACTGCTCGCGGTTTTCCTCACAGAGAAGGCCCGCATTCGTTCTTCGCACAAAGACGGCTTGATAGCTGCATGCTGCTCCTTCATTACCGCTACTCCCGCTGCTCTATGGGCCTGCACTGCAGAGATGCCTCGCCTACTCAGTGGTGCATCAGGACGGCAGGCTGTCGCATAGTGCCCTGCTCCTTCACATCGCTGCGACTACACATGCAGTCATGAACCAGCTCCTTCTCACATCGCTGCAGCGGCACTCACAGGCATCACCTCTACGCTCCTGCTACACGCTACCTGCAGCATGCTATAATACGAGTGCATGCCAGGCCTGGGAAAGGTTATCGGCCTATCCCCATCCTCCTCAGCACTTGCCAGCTTGGGAGGCACCAATTATGGCTGACTCATCCTGCTTGTCCTAGGAGAAAACGGAGTTACTTACCTGTAACTGGAGTTCTCTGGGGACAGCAGGATAAGTCAGCCACACATACCCGCCCACCTCCCCTGGATGGGGTCGGCCTCCGTCCTGGTGCCCGCCTCCTAGCGGCAAAAGGCTAAGCTAGGGACGTACTGGCTAGCTAGGGGGAGGCAGGGGGTGGGGCCAGTACTTCCATCTCGGCGCCGTCGGATGACATCACCAATTGTGGCTGACTTATCCTGCTGTCCCCGGAGAACTCCAGTTACAGGTAAGTAACTCCGTTATCTCCTGATAATCAGGGCTGGTATAAGGATATTAGATGCCCCTCCCCCATTTTGATAAATAAACTCAACAGTCATGATCCCAATGCCAGCCCTCCAACAACAATCCTATAAAATTGCAGAAGTGGACAGGATACTTTTAAATATTAATTATTGTTTTGTATTTATATATGGGCCCACTCTCCCTCTAGGTGAAATAACATGCTGATGCGTCTTTGAGTCTGTGTGGCTGTTAGGATCTATTGTTTTCATTTTAAAGCTGTAGCTTGCAGCTGCCTTATGCAATAGCCAAGTCTTGCCTAGTGGCTGGGCCGGCCCTGCTGATGCTTTGTTGTGGATGGATAGAGACACACACACAGGGGGCAATCCATAAGCTCCTTGGCTTGAGAAAGCAGCCTTAAGAAGTATGCTGCTGTTTCTTCTTTTCATCCTTTCGTCCATGGTCTAAAAATATAAACGGCGCATCCTATTTTATCTAAAGCGACACCGCGCGTTACTGTGCTAACACGCTTCTCCAGCGCCCCTGAAACGCGAGCGCTAAATGGGGGCCGCGTTCGGCCAGCGTCGCTTTCCATTGTTCCCAGACGGTGACGAGAAAAGCTCCGCCTCCTCCCCTCCGGGCCACTTTAAAAGGTGCGCGAAAGCGCGTTAATGCCGGCGAGGGAAGCATGCAGGAGCTGCTTGGCTTTTGATTTCGCGGCCGGTTCCACACGCCCTCCCTCCCTCCAGCTCGCTGATTGCACAAGGCGGAGGCAGCCGCTCCTATATAGGCAGGAGCTGAGTCAGAGGAGGGCTGAGCCGGGCTGCGCTCGGGAGCCAGGGCCAGACGGCGACGACAGCGCAGAGCTGCTGCTGTAAGTGCTGCAACGCCAGCCCGGCTCAGGAGCTTCCTGCTAGACTCTGCACTGGACGGACAAGCTCGCAAGGGGCTGCAGGATTCTCTCTGGCTTGGAACTTTACAAACTACAGCAGAACAAACGAAAGAGGAGAAACTTTGGATTGTTTCGTGCGGCTTTCGTCCTGGTGGATGTCCGGCCCTCCCCCTGCGAACGCCCGCTGCTTTGCTCCCGCCGCCCGAGCTGCCCCATGAGTCTGAACGTGCACCGGGATGGCCCCCGCCTGGCCCGCTGCCGCACCCGATCCAAGCGCCTGGAGAGCGACGAGCCGCTGGCCAAGTGCCCGCGGCTCAGCGAAGCGCCGGCGGCCGACAGCGGCGGCTACCTGGGCTCCCCGCAGCCGCCCGCTCCGCTCAGCCCCCCGCCGCCCGGTTGCAGCCAGGGCGCCGCCTGCATCGGCTCCTACCTGCTGCGGCCGCCCGGAGCCGCGGCCGTGAACGTGCACACGGGAGAAGAGCTGCAGTGCAAGGTAAGAGGAGACTCGGAGGCGCATGCAACACCAAAATCCCTAAATAACAAAACAATCCCCCCCCCCCATAAACTTATTGCGAGCACGTGAGAAAAGAGTTGAGTCTTTAGGAAGATGCAGTATAATGGGGGTTGCCGCCGGGCTCCCTTTGTCCACCGACCACCGGCACCAGCTCCTTTGTCCACGGTTTCCTTTGATCTACCTTTCTGTGTGGAGAGTGGGCAAGGCGCGACCCACCAGTAACACCCCTCCCTCCCTCATCCCCCATCGAGCAAAGGGTACAAAGGAGACAGCACGTTAGTTACGGGGGGAGAGGGGGTCAGTCCAGCCGGCTTTGTGTTTTTGGCGGCAGATAAGCCCCTGGTAGTTACATTATACCTTCCCTAATCGAAAGGGAACCAGAGGAACGCAACGTGGAAAAGTGATGAAGTACACCAAGTTCCAAATGTGGTGGGGAGGGTGTTATCTTCGTTAACATCTTGTATCGGGGGAATTTCAGGCTTACAGACTTCAGGATGCACTAAAGTGCGTATCCCACTCTGCGTTAAATCGTGGGCTCCTTGCCGAAGGTGGTCGCCCTTCTCCCCCCCCCCCCGACAGCTACAGCGAGTTCTATATTTAAACGTGCACGGTGTCAAAAAAAGAGTTAAAACTGTTTCACTTATGTATGAAGTCGGCTTTACATTGGCTGCTTGAGCTGTAGTCCACATTGCCTGGAAAACGGGGTCGACATCTCAGGACAAAGTGCTAAGCTACAAACCTCCCAGGGAGGTGCATAATCGTGGAAGTGAATTAATGGGACACTTCTGTTCTCGTCCCTGAAGTTGTTCTTAGGCCAGGCACAAGGTGGCAGCACTAACAGCCTTGTAACCTTTCTAAGAAAAGGTCCCAGGCACGGTTTGACCCTTTGGAACCTTTTTCCCCTTCTCCTCCCTGTTCTGATTCTCTATTGTTTTAGTGGAGAGCAGACGGCTAGAGGCCAGAGCTTTCCTGTGTCCTTGCCAAATAGGGATCGCCTGCTTGTAACAGAGCAGTTAGCCAAACTTCTCAGAAGTTGCCACACACCAAGTTGGTGGAAGGAATAATGCTCTAAGAGTCTAAATATTGCCACAGAGCTTACAAACATCTCCTTAATGTTTAAGGGTCAGTGAGGTGCTTTTTAGTAATGTTGTTTGTTAACTGGTTTGCTTTAACAATTAAGTTTGTGGGTATTGTTCTGGGGTTTCTCATGATCCGTTAAACTTCCCATGGTCTAAATATTCTATATAGAAGATAGGTAAGGACAAACTGTAATATCTCTTTTCCCTTTTGCCTTTCCATAGGTATTTCCTATAAAGGACTATCTGGACAAAATACGCTCTTACATTCAGCTGCCTTGGCACAGAAATATCACGGGGATTGTAGAAGTCCTGCTGGGAGAGAGCAAGGCTTATGTCTTCTTTGAGAAGGACTTTGGAGACATGCACTCGTATGTCAGGAGCTGCAAGCGTCTGGGGGAAGTGGAGGCAGCCCGGCTCTTCAAGCAGATTGTCTCTGCTGTTGCTCATTGCCACCAGTCAGCCATTGTGCTGGGGGACCTGAAACTACGGAAATTCGTCTTCTCGGATGAGGAAAGGTGAGACCTTTTATTTTCTTCTCTTCAGACTCTCTCTCCTCCTCCCCAAGCCACGTTCACCCCCAAGATACGCAGGGATCCTCCACCTGCACGACTGGTGGTTGGTGGAAGTGCGGCAATTGTCACACTTAACTGCAAGGAGCAGGCGCTGGGTGGCGCTTGCAATTAATAAGGTGCTATTGCAGTGTTCTCCCACACCCCCTCCATACTGACAGCAGCACAGGCAGAGGAGTGTTGCTCCGAAGAGCTCAGGCAGGGAATAGGACTAGTCTGAAACTGTAAAGGGAGCGCTGTGTTTAGCAGAGACTTGCACAATAATTTGGCAAAACTGTGATGGGGAAGTCTGGTTGTGGATACTTCTTTCTTCTCTGAAATGGCCTGCATTGCTTTTTAGTGCCATGTGTTTTTGTAGCTCCCACATTCCACCCCCCTGGTTTGTCAATATTTATATTTTTTCCCCCAGTCGGCTTTGCCTGACATTCTCCTTGATCTACAGTGGCTTTATTTGACAGCTTTATTTATGCAGCAGGTGGAATAACTTTCTGATTTGTGGTAGAACAGGAGCAATCCAAGCCCTGAGTGGTTCCCCCCCCCCCCCATTCTAGCTGTCATAGGGGTGGCTCATAATATGTAAATTGTTGCTGCTCAGCATCAATCAGGCCAACCCCTTGAGTCAGAAGTTGAAGGCACAGATCTGGAGGTCTGACGCATGTTTTCCTCCTACCTGAAAGCTTAGATTCACTCTGTCCCAGCCTTTTGATAATCCTTGGCCTGGTTTGATGAACGGATTAATGACCTGCAAAAGATTCCTGGCTTCCTCTAGAATTGGCAGGTCTTGTAAACCTTCCTTAAATCAGCACCAAGGTCTGTCTGGAGAGATGCACTTCTAATTCTTGGTATTTTGGCTAAGTGTTGAGTCAAACAGATTTTGAGCTCTGAGTTAAGGACATCTACTTATTTATTTTTTTTGGCTAAGATTGAATATGGTCGAATGGGGTGGGGATAGTGCCCTATCACCTAACCCCACTGAAGAAACAACACTAATGTAACAACTATTTCACAAAGGAAGAGGATAAAACATGTGTAGGCTGTAGTATTTAGATTAGGATTACCGCCTTGTTTTTAAGACATAAGGCACTTTAATTGCCAACCCTTGTTTTATGGGGAGGAGGGGTGTGGGTCACTGCAGAATGCTCTGATATATAGGAGAAAACTGACCCCCCCCCCCCCCTCGCCCAAACAGCCCTCAAGGCTTAGCTAAATCTGAGCAGGTCTAAAGAAGGCACATTCTACTGAAAGCAAAGTCAGTCGTCAATACAGTGGAAATTCTGTGTTAATAGAAAACTTGCCAGTCTGATGCTGTTTCAAAACTGATTGACTACTTTAGATTATGAAAGGTTTCAGTTTCCTATCCACATTCTGAAAGGTTTTGCTCTATTTCTTGCCTATGGGGTAGGGTGGAGCATAGAAATAGATTTTTAAACAGGCCCATGACACAGTGATCCAAACGGCTCTATATCCACACCATGTTTAAAGTGAGGTGAAAAATAGAAACCGGTTTCGGCCTAACAATAGAACGGAAGTGTTGAAACCTTTTTATTACGGGCCTCTTTCTATATGAAGACGAAACCGTTTTTTGAAATCTCATGTTGCAGGCTGGCTTGTCGGTTTTGAAAGCAGCATTGCAAAGCTGAGGACGTCATGCATGTGGGGGTTTAAGCAAGCAGGGGGTTGAGCAATTCGAGCCGAGGTCTGGGCATTACACACAGGTGCAAGGGCCTTGCCAGACACTAGGATAATGGGAGTTTGACTCATATTTTCCGTTTACAGAACCACAGAGTGTTTTATGACAAGGAGGTCAAACTGAGGACACACTGTAGCTCAACCTGTTCTTGCAGGTCCGTGTGCTGTAATGCACAGCAAATGCAGGGACCTCCAATTTCTGTTAAGGGACCGTTTTTAATTGAAGTGTGGCTGGCAGTTTTCCCCCCACAACAACTCGGTCCATCCTTCCTTCCTTCCCAGCCCCTGCAGGAAACTCTAGCAATGGAAAGTCTGACTCAGAAGATATAAACACTTAGGCTGCAAATTGCTTCAGTCTATAGTAAAAAGCCATATCTTTACAAAGTGTATTCCAGATTTATCTGGAAGCTGTTATTATAAATGATCAATTATCTGATCTAACTGTACCTCAGTTATTTTATAATACTTGAACCTAGTTATTCTAAAGCGGAATGGAAGTATAACCAAACTAAATGTTTCCTAACTAGCATGGCAACTTTAGTAATATTTAATATGTTAAGTTGGTATTCCATGATAGCATACTGCGCCCAGCCTGTCTAAATTAGAGGGGAGACAGCGTGGACGACGTCCTTGCTTTTCCACTAGATTCTTTTTATGCCCTGTCTCTCTCTCTCTCTCTTTACAAAAATTGTAGCAAGGGAAGTATGTCACAATCGTATTTCAGCTTTTCTATTCAGTCTCATTCCAGAATGCACCTTGTACCCTGTGTGGCTATCCATCTAGATTAGTGACAATAGGAGTGTAGTCCCTGCACGATTACTTGTACAGATGGATGATGCTGTGTGAATGTGTGTGGAAAAATAATACAGGATATAATTGAGTAGAATTTGACTTCTACAGGCTTGTAATAAGTTACTTTGGGGGGGGGGGGGAAAGTGATACTGCAGCTCTTCTTACTGCAGCTCTTTGTGAAGACATGCTTTATCACATTTTGCCATCTATGATCAAAGAGCTATTGCACTTTTCTTTTAAAATCATAATAAAAAAAAATCTTTGGTGTTGCACTTAAAATAATGAACAGAAAAGGGAAAAGTGGCTTTAAAAATCTGCATTCCTTCCTCCCCCACTGCATTCATTGTTCGTCTCGGGCAGTGAGAGGTCACGTGCTGGCAGCTGGAAGGGGAGGCACAGGGGCAGTTTTGGTGGTGACCCTCTTGCCATGAGTAATAGTCTGAAGCCTTTTGTGGCTTTTGTTTAGACTGTGCTTCCTAAAAATGCTGGAGAACTGCAGAGCTGCTAAGTTTCCCAGTTCCAGGAGAGAGGCTTTTAAGCCAGTCATGGATTTCTAGTAGTGTCATAATGCATTTTGGGAGCGGTGACATTGATTTCAATGGTGATGACAAATACTGCACCTCTCTGGCTGGTCCTAGTTTTTAAAACTTAAATCCCAAAGTCACCTTCCTGGCACAGAGCAGACTAGCAGTTCTGGAACTGCACTAAGCAAACTTTGTGTGTGTTTTTGGTGTTTTTTTTATTTTTTAAAGTTTGGGATCTTCCTTCTAGTAAAACAAGTATTTCAACCTATAAATTACTTATATAGAGCACCAAAAGATCTTTCAGCAGTTCTGGTGGTTCAGATATCTTATTTTTTATATATATTTTTTTTCTTTTTGCAGGACTCAACTGAGATTAGAAAGCCTAGAAGATAGTCATATAATAAAAGGCGAGGATGATGGCCTGTCGGATAAGCATGGCTGCCCAGCATATGTCAGTCCAGAGATCTTGAACACAACAGGAACTTACTCTGGGAAGTCGGCTGATGTCTGGAGTTTAGGGGTGATGCTCTACACCCTGCTTGTGGGACGCTATCCTTTCCATGACTCAGACCCTAGTGCTCTGTTTTCTAAAATCCGCCGTGGACAGTTCTGTATGCCTGACCACGTGTCCCCTAAAGCCAGATGCCTTATTCACAGCCTTCTGAGACGGGAGCCTTCTGAGAGACTTACTGCACCTGACATTTTACTTCACCCTTGGTTTGAAGCAGTTTCAGAGCCCGGATACCCTGATCATGACACGGGAACCTCGGATCAGATTGTTCCAGATCAGTACAGAGATGCTGAGGACGCTGTTTCTTTCTTTTGCTGATCCTTCCTGTATGTTCCTACTACTTTGTGACAAAAAGGGGTTTCCTTTCCCTAATTTCCTTCAGATAAGGAGGGCAAGCATCCTGGGCAAACAAGCTTGTGCTCCTTTAGTAACACTTTGTGCCAGCAACAGTGAGCTGTATGTAGATGGCTTATCCGATTGCAAGAACATTTTTGTCTGGAGGTGGAGCAGTCACTTCTGGAGACAGAAGATAAGGATTCGTATGCACCAGGCAAACAAAAGGTTGTCTGGCTGCTTTTTTTTTTCTTTAATTCAGTTAAACTTTGAAGCCCCCAAACTTCAAATATTCAGGAATTTGTGGTTACGTTGCACCAAGGCCTTCCCCCCCCCCCCCCCCAGGAAAGAAAGTTACCAACTAGAATCCTGCCTTTTCAAATACCCCTTCTCAATTTTTTGTTAAAAGCTGAACCCCGACTGCTCAAATATACAGCAGTAACTCAGGGACACTGTAAGCTACAGCTTTTATTTGCCTGATTAGTGTTAATTTTCCTTCCTTTTTTTTTGCATAGATATCTGTGCACAAATGAACCTCTTCCAGAGGGAACCTAGTCCAAACAGGATTTGTTATGACATACCAAACTGATTTCTTTTTGTATGTGGCATGAAGTATTCCAACTGTCTGGGATAATTTTGTTTAAGGGGTACATTCTTGAAATACAGCATTGTAACAATGCAGTTGCTTTTCAAAAGGCCAAGCCTTGGCAAACTACTACCACCGTGTGAACATGCCATGAATACATTGTGTACTGTTTCAGTCTTTTTTCTGTACATAGATCTTTAGTTATTATTTTTCAAGTGGATGTAATATTTTCTAACAGGTGCCGAAGAGCAGTTTTTAAATGTGAATTCTTGGCAATACTAACGCTATTGGAAAGAATCGTGAGGACTGGAGGGCTCATAACCTCTCTTGCACTAAAACCCCTCGCGGTTGTTTGACCTTTTGTTTTTGTATCTGTGATACGTTGTAAACTTTTAAAAATCCTGTATATAGCAGATGACTGCAAAAACTAAACACTATGTCGCGCATAAATATGTATGGAAAACCTATGTGAGGTTCAGATTGAAAGTGTTAATAAAACTTGGTTTCATGTTTTTTCTTTTTCTCTGGCTTTGGGCTCTTTCCCCTGTCTGTTCTGAGATATGAGAGGGATTGTCTATTTACAGTGGATTGCTGTTACTCTTATGCTTTGGCTCTACCCTCCCATTACCAAATCATCTTTATTTTTCCCTAAGAGGCAGCGGGCCCCCTGATAGTTTAGGTACTGCAGGACCATGATTTAATTACAGAATGATGACAAAGTGAGGAGAAATAGACCAAACCTAGCCTTGCATTTACTACAGGAATCTTCTTATGGAATTGTGCAATGTGGTGTACATATAACTGCATGCTTAGCTGTGTGGTAAGTTACGGTGGGGGTATGTTGACAGCTGAACATGCTGGTCACATCCCTGACAATTACTGCAGAGGCTTTGCACTTAATGCACATTTCATGTGAAAACCAATGTACGATAAACACAAAAACCCTAATACACTCTAGTAAAAGGGTCCCTGTATTACTTTTACAAATTGTTTATTTCCAAAGAATCTGGCTGGATGTGAATTCCAGAGGAAATGTCCTGTCCTGTGAATCAGCCATCTCTTACTATTTCATGGATTTTGTTTAATAATCCTCTCCCTTACATGAAGATGTGAAAATGATTTCAGTGAGCTCCTTACACTGCAAGTAGAATTTGCAATACTAGTCCCCCATTTTGACATCTGATGCTATGACTGAGTGAATTTGGCTGTTCTATTAAGTGGTAGAAATAAAAATATTACAGCATTTCTGAGGTAAGAAAGATGCTGGCAATTGCAGGTACCTCCTCTTCTCCAGATTGAAAATGGTTCTCCTCCCCCCTCCCCCCCCCCCCCCATGGTATCTGGTTTATCAGTTACAACCTCACTACATACCTGCAGCAAAAAAAAATGTTTATTGCATAAACACTACGTTCCCTAAGACGAGGGGGGCGAGTATCTTCCATTTCAATTTTTTCTTTTTTGTGCCTTTTCTGAGCTGATACATCATAAGTGCCTCAAACATACATATTAGATGCCAGTGGGAGAGTCCTCAACAATGATATGTGTGACACAAAACATGCTGATTAAAACTGACTTTACGTCAAAGACCCCTTTACTAGCTGGAAAACAAACTCATCCATTCTCAGTTATTGATGACTTTGTAAGTTTAAGCCCTACTTATGGTCTGCAATGTCAAAACTACTACCGGCACTTGCTAAGAATTTTACCCAGTCCGATGAAATAATTAGACCATCGTAAAATTTGTAGGTGTTTGCCCTGGGGCACTCTTCTCGTGCTGTTTTTCATGCTTGCCAGTGGCATGCACAGTGAAGAGAGCCTGAGATCTGCTGCAGCACATATTGCAGCGGTGTCTATAGAGTATGTGTGCATGCCCACATCCAATGCTGCTGTTCCCCGAGAGCTTCCCATGAACCACTGTTCACAATGGAAAAAAAATATCTATCGATCACCATGTGGTTCTCGTTCTAATCTTAAACCACATAAAAGACATCTGAAAGGAGAAAAAGACCTCTGACACTATGGGTCTGATTCAGAGATGCAGGTTAATGTGCAGCCCTGCAAGCCATTGGGACCCTAGTCCTCCCTCCTGTTCTCCCTGCATGTTCTGAGCAGTAGTATGGAGGGGGTCAGGGTGGGTCAACCCGGCAGGACATACAGGGCCAATTCAGGTCATGGCCCTGTACAGCCTGTGGGGGGCGTGCTGTTTATTTCACCACTGAGGTGGAATAAGTAGCACCAACCTGATGAGCGTGGCCAGGGATCCCTCTCCAGGGCTGGGTGCAGGGGGGTCTCCACTGCCCAATCCAGGTCCTGTCTGGCTAACCATGTGTTGGGCAGTGGAGAAGAGGGGGGGGCCTAAGCCATGGGAGTTGGGGATGCCTGCCGGGGCATGCTGAGCTATCCACAAGCCTGATTCTGTATACTACAGAAACATTTTGTTCCTGTGGTCCAGAATCGGGTCCTAATGGGACCGTCTTCCTTGGGCTCCACATCTCTTATTAAATTAAAAAAGGAGTTTAAGACCAATGCTCAATACTTGGGTTAACCCTATCCATTAATAAGGGATATATTTTAGTTATTTTAAAACATTTGTAGACTGCCTTGAATGGTAATTTACAACCATATTAAAAAAAACAGAACGCTAAACCCCCACCTTCAGCTTCACCAGGGCCAAAGATACCACCCCCACAATCCCTGCCATTTACCGCCTACTGCCATCTAAAAGGGAAAAAGAAAAGTCTTTAATGCCTTTCTAAACACCATCAAATCAATTTCCTTCTGCAAAACATCCGGCAATGTATTCCATAGAGTCAAAGCTTGGTGCCAAAAATACCCAAGTCTGCCACTAATCCAAATGAACCTGAGTAAACCCAGGCACAGCCAACGGCTATTCCTGTGTACAGCAGAGGGCCCTCCCGGCTTGGTACCAAGACACTACCCTGTATGTAACTCTGCCCCAAACTTCTCAACCAGGCCAGATGGTACAAGTGCCTTGACTACAAGGTGCAAGGCCTCCCTGTCCAAAAATGGACTAAGCTGCTGCTGCACTACCTGCAGATTGCCAGGCTTAGCGCACTACCTGGGACCCTATGCGTGCAAGAACAAGTCTGTCCAACAGGACACCCAAATCATGACTCTTCTGTTTCCAGTCCAGATGGACTCCCACAATCGAGAGTCCATTCTGTAATGTACTTGTGGACAACATTCCACACATCAGCACCTCTAACTTACAGACATTCAGGACCAGGTGGTTGGCCTGCAACCAAACAGTGACTTCCTCCAAGCACTGATTAGCTCCTTGTAACACCACACTCTTATCCTTTTCAACCACAATTAGCAGCTGTATGTCATCGGCATATAAAAAAACCCCTGGAAAACCATATTTTTGGCAAATGGCCTTCTCCAAACTCATATAGATATTAAACAAGACCAGGGACAGCGCTGACCCCTGCAGGATCCAACATACCAGGTTCTGCACAGTAGATGACAGAGTTCTCCTAGGACAAGCAGGATGAGTCAGCCATAGAAGGTGATGTCATCCGAGGGCGCCGAGACGGAAGTACTCTCTAGAGCTCAGAAGGGCTTTGCCCTTCTGCGCATGACCACCAGGTACCACCCCTGGGTCCGCCCCTAGCCAGCCACTTTTTTCTCTTCTTCCTTGCCAGCAAGACAAACTTTCCTGAATCCTCACCATCAAAATTGTATCAATTACATTACCAACAGCATAAAGAACAAAAGAACAAACATCTACAATCAAGATGCCTAAACCGGGCTTTAAGAAATGCCTGGGCTGCTCCAGGAAGATGAACTCTACAGACTCCCATGACCACTGTCTAAAATGCCTCAGACTCTCCCATAAAGTAGAGGACTGCGCTCACTGTGCGAAGATGTCCTCCCGGGCCCAAAAATCCTGAAAACATGCCCTGAAGGAACTGTTTCCAGAGAGCAAAGATCCAGGTACCTCTTCCACCGTCCACGTGACTTCCCACATTGCTCGGGCCAGGAATCAGACTCCCGCAACGGCCCTGGATGCGCTCCTGCAGGCCTCCATCTGCAGCCGCTCTGCCTCTGCTCCCTCCGTCCTGGCTCTTGAGGTGTCTCTCCCGGGCTTAGTAGTACCTCCGCAGGAATCCCCGGTGCTACCCGGATTGTCAAGGGACTCCCTGCCGGCGGCAATCTTGAATTCCTCCTTGGACTCCGCCCACCTCGGTGTAATTAGCCGGTGCCACGGCAACCTTCATAACAAGGGGCATGGCCAGGAATCTCCCCTGCAGGTGGCCATCTTGGACTCCAACTCCGCCCACTTCTGCACCATTGGCCGGCGCCACGACAATGGGGCAAGCAGGAGGCATGGCTCCAGAAGAAAACACACCCACCGGCAAGCCTCCCCATCGACGCGGAGGCACAGTTCCAGCCTGTGCCGACACAGAAGGACACACAAGCATCGCAGGAGATGCAGCAGCAGCAGCAGAAGATCAAAAAAATGGCACAGAGGCCAAAGCTACATCAGCAGCAGTAGCCCACACCACAAAAGGCACCAAAAGGAATAGAGACACCGGCGCCAGTACTCCTCATCCAGCAGCACCTCCTCTAACAGGTATGCTCTGCTCCCAGACTCTGATGTGGACACGGATCCCCCCCCCCAGCAGCCCCCCACGGACCCAGGATCACCGGAATTCAACCTTGCCAACCCTCCCAGGCAGCCCGGAGGGCAGCACGACCCTGCTACTACAGCTCTCCCCTGCCAAGGAGTACCCAACATGACTGCACAGCTTAACAGCCTGCTTTCCAGTTTCTTCAGCCAGTGGCTCCAGTCTCAAGGGGCACCTTCCCCTGTCCCCCCCACATCAAGCCTGTTCCAGACCCAGTGGGTACCGCTTGCGAGAGGGATGAAGCCACAGCTCCCGAGTCCACCGCGTCTGTGGAAAACCCACCAACCCTGACTCCAGACCTGGAACCGTCTACAGTGAACCCCCCACCCGACAGCCCGGAGGACCTGACTTATCCGAAATTCCTCTGCAAGCTCTCAACGGCCTTAGCTCTAACAGCCTCCTGCCCTACTTCCGACAAGCGACCTGAGACCCAAGCAGCCCTAAAGTTCTTAGAGGCCCCCAGGACTGCTGCAACTATACCCGTGCACCCCCCTCCTGCATGAGAACCTCCTCAAGCTCTGGCAGAACCCCACCTCAGGGTTGCCTACGTCACGGAAGCTGGATCTAAAGTACCAAGTTCAACCCCTGCCAGGGTTTGACAAGACGCAACTCCCTCACCACTCCATAGTGGTGAAATCCGCCCTCAAGCGCTCAAAATCTACACACATATATTCCAACAACCCTCCGGGAAGAGACCTTAAGCTCCTCGATGACATTGGAAGAAAGGTATTCCAGGGTGCCATGCTATTTGCAAGGGTGTCCGCACACCAGCTCCAGCAGGCCCTTTACCAGGACGTTCTCCTAGCCCAGCTAAAATCCACAGCTACGCAAGATGCGCAAGCTTCACCCAATGCTCCCCTGGCAGACCTCCAGGAGTGCATAAAGCACCAAGTCCAGGCGGCCTTTGATGCAGCCACGTGCACCGTTGGAACGACCATATCGGCTCGTTGCCTTGCCTAGCTCAGAGCCTGCAGCCTGCGAGACAACACACATGACCGTATAGTGGATGCTCCCTGCATCGGCGATTCGCTATTTGGCGACAAGGTAAATGATACCGTGACCACCATGAAGGACCACTGTACCACACTACAAACCCTCGCGGACATGGGCCTAGAACGGAGCAACCACAAGACCCCTTACCACCAAAAGCCTTACTCGTCCTCCAAAAGACAATACAACACGTATCGGAAGTGGCAGCAGCCACAGTACAAGCCACAGTCTCACCAGACCTCCTACCGTGGAAAACCCCACCAAAGGGAAAGGAGGCAACAAAAGGCCCCTCAAGCCGGCCCAGCAAAGACCAACAAGACCTTTTGACAAACACGCGGGGGCCAGCCCCCCCACAGGGGGTCGGCTCACCGCATTCCTACCAGCCTGGGAGTCAATCTCAACAGACAACTGGGTCCTGCAGATCATCAGGGAGGGGTACCAGATCAGATTCCTCTCAACACCGTCGCAACGCAAACATCCCTGTGACAGGACGGACATAAACTCGCTCACCCTCCTAGAGGAGGAATTATTATCCCTCCTGGCATCCAAGGCCATAGAACCTGTGCCGAAGGAGGAGCTGCACTCCAGATTCTACTCCAGATACTTCATGGTCCCCAAAAAAACGGGAGGCCTACGTCCCATCCTCGACCTCCGCAGACTCAACAAATTCATTGTCAAGGAAAAATTCCGAATGCACTCCCTTGGGTCTATCCTTCCCCTCATTCAACGGGGAGAATGGCTGACATCCCTCGATCTGATTGACGCGTACACACATGTCCCCATTCACAGAGACCACCGCAAGTACCTGCGCTTCCAAGTCATGGGGAGACATTTCCAGTACAAGGTCCTTCCCTTTGGGCTCTCACCAGCACCACGGGTGTTTACAAAATGTGTGGCCATGGCAGCCGCACACCTCCGGAAGCAGGGCATATGTGTGTTCCCATACCTCAACGACTGGATGATCTCTGCTCCCTCCTCACGGGAGGCCACATCAGCCACTCACCAAACCATCTCCCTGCTATCATCTCTGGGCTTCCTAGTGAACCACCAGAAATCACACTTGCAACCCTCCCAGTGAATCGAATTCATTGGGGCAACCATAGACACTACTGCCCTCAAAGCATTCCTTCCCCGTCCCCGGAGGGATGCCATCATCAGCCTGACACAGAGCATCTCAATGAACGGGCAAACAAACGCTGCTCCGCCTGATGGGCCACATGGCCGCCTCAACCCAAGTGATTACAACAGCAAAGCTTCATATGTTCCACCTACAGTGGCACCTGCGATCACATTGGAACTAGCACTCACACCCATTGAGCTCACGAGTTCCCCTAAATACCGCAGTAACAGCCTCCCTCCACTGGTGGAAGCACAAAAGGAACCTTACGTGCAGTTGCCCCCTGAGGCAACCTGTTCATCAGCTAACCATCACCACCGATGCCTCCCCAACAGGCTGGGGGGCACACTGCCTCCACCTCCACACCCAGGGAGCCTGGACGGCAAGAGAACAGACGCTACACATCAACCTCCTGGAGCTCAGGGTGATACGACATGCCCTCCGAGCCTTTCAGAACCTCATCTATGGGAAAGCAGTGCTCATCCAGACAGACACCCAAGTGGCCATATTCTACATCAACAAGCAGGGAGGAAAAGACTCCCACCCCCTCTGCAGAGAAGCCCTCTAGATATGGATCTTTGCACTATCCAAACGCTGCCTCATCCGAGCATCCTACCTGCCGGGACTCCAAAACACACTAGCAGACTGGCTCAGCCGCCAGCTCAACCCGCACGAGTGGTCCCTCAACCACCAAGTGGCCCGAACCCTCTTCCAGCAATGGGGGATGCCACAAATCAACCTCTTTGCAGCACTGGAGAACGCGAAGTGCAGCACCTTCTGCTCAAAACACCCCTCCCACCTCAGCATCGCGTTGGATGCCTTCAATGTGTACTGGGGGGGAATGGTCACTCATTTACGCCTTACCCCCCTCCCCCTGATATTGCTGACCCTGCAGCGCATCGTCTCAGACAAGGCGCAAGCCATCCTCATCGCGCCTCACTGACCACGCCAGATGTGGTTCCCGTACCTCTGTCGCCTGACAGGAAGCTCCAGTATGACTTCCCCTGGTGCCCGACCTGATCTCCCAGGACGACAGCAAAACCCTCCACCCCAACCTGCGGACCCTATCTTTGACAGCGTGGAGGCTGAGCGGGTGACGCTATCCCCCCTCCACCTTCCCCCTGAGGTCACACAGGTGGTGCTCGCAGCCAGACGCCCCTCAACCAGAAAATCCTATGGTCTAAAATGGCGACGCTTCACTGCATGGTGCTCGGCGCAGCAGTTCAACCCCTTCTCCTGCCCGATACCTCAAGTGCTGCAATACCTCACAGGTCTCTCCCAGCAGGGCCTTCAACCGCAATCCATCAAGGTACACCTTGCCGCAATCGCGGCCTTCCACGACCGATGCAGTGACACCTCCATCGCAGCCCAGCCTATCATCAACCTCTTCATGAGAGGTCTCCGCAACTTGCACCCACCGGTCAAAGCCCCGGTGCCCCTTTGGGACCTCAATGCTGTCCTCAACAGCTGGCACAGCCACCCTTCGAGCCCATGCACTCAGCGGCCATGAAGCACGTCTCCTGGAAGACTCTGTTCCTTATCGCCATCGCATCAGCAAGGAGGATCAGTGAACTGCAGGCCCTGGTGTCCCATCCTCCCTACACTCAGCTGACCGCAGACAGAGCCTCCCTCCGGACCCACTCTAAGTTTTTACCCAAAGTGGCGTCCGCCTTTCACGTCAACAAGACCATTGAACTTCCTAGCTTCCACCCGGAGCTCCACTCCTCCACGGATGAACAAAGGCTACACACCCTTGACTGCGTCAGAGCCCTCTGCATATACCTCCTCAGGACCGCACCCCATCGTCGAGGGACGCAACTCTTCATCTCCTACGACCAAAACAAGCCGGGCCGACCAGTCTCCAAACGGACGTTGTCCATCTGGATCTCCTCCTGCATCACCTTCTGCCTGGAGCGGGCAGGGGCAGCAACCTCGATCCACGCTCATCAACTACGAGCGATGGCTGCCTCCATCACCAACCTATGGTCCATCCCAGTGGCGGACAAAGCGGCCACCTGGTCATCCCTCCACACCTTTCAAAGGCACTACTGCCTCGACCTCGCCACTGGAGCTGACCTCGCCTTCACTCGAGCAGTCCTCGCCTCAGCGAACAACTCCACCTGACTTAGCCAGCTACCTTAGTGCCCTTGGAGGCAGAGGGGACATGGCTCAAGAGACGGTAGCAGAACTTTGATCGCAGCATCACTGCTGCTCCCCGTTGCACCTTGTACGGTCGCAC
Organism: Ichthyophis bannanicus; assembly: GCA_033557465.1. Taxonomy (NCBI): domain Eukaryota; kingdom Metazoa; phylum Chordata; class Amphibia; order Gymnophiona; family Ichthyophiidae; genus Ichthyophis; species Ichthyophis bannanicus. The sequence goes on from CM066031.1 coordinate 1,770,091,169, forward strand.
CTTATGCCTGTTGCACGTTGCACGGTGGCACACTGTCTATGTCGTATTCACGGTCTGTTGCACTGTTTTGCACTATTGTACACTATCTTGATATATTTTTGCACTATGGTTTACTGCACTGTTTTGCACCATTAACTCATATCCTTACTAGTTTGCACCATGCCGGGGCCTCCCGCCCCGTAATAAATGCAAAGTTGTTCCACCTCGGTGTAACTTGAATTTTTTGCTCCTCGGAGCCAGTTGTTCTCAACCGACCAGGCCCCTTTACTGCAGCTCTGGTAGCTTGGGAGGCACCTACTGTGGCTGACTCATCCTGCTTGTCTTAGGAGAAAACGGAGTTACTTACCTGTAAATGGGGTTCTCCATGGACAGCAGGATAAGTTAACCACACAATCCCTCTCTCCTCCCCTATAGGGGCCGGTATCCACCGTGTCGCGCCCTAGCAGTTAAGCTCAGCTAGTAACTCAGTGGCTGGCTAGGGGCGGACCCGGGGGGTGGTACCTGGTGGTCATGCTCAGAAAGCCCTTCTGTGCTCTAGAGAGTACTTCCATCTCGGCGCCGTCGGATGACATCACCTACTATGGCTGACTTATCCTGCTGTCCACGGAGAATCCCAGTTACAGGTAAGTAACTCCGTTCTCCCCAGCGCATTTGAAACTGCTGATCCGACAGGAAAGACGCCATCCATTGCAGAACCACCTCCTCTATTCCCAAGGTGCTACACCGTGCCACCAAAATGTCCCAGTCAACAGGATCAAATGCTGCAGACATATCTAACGTTACCACCAGTGCAGTTTCCTCCTCATCCCATGCCCTACCAAAAGGTCCATAACAGGCACCATCATTAATTTCTTACCAGAACCCTTTCAAAACCCTGCTTGTCCCCAATTGAGCCCTCCCTTTTGATCCAAAAACTCAGTCAGCTGTAGCTACTGATAGGTGATTTCAATATGCCAGATGTTGATTGCCACATCCCTGGTGCGGTGTCATCTAGAAGTAAGGAGATCCTAGATTCTCTACAGAGAGACTTATTCAGGCAACTGGTAACAGAACCCACACATGAAGGGGCCATACTGGGCATGGTGCTTACCAATGGTGAAAGTGTTTCTGATGTTATAGGGGAGATCATCTCACATCCAGTGATCACCAGATGGTATGGTTCAGTATTAGGACTAGGGCTGATAAAAAACATTCAAAAGCGAGGGTCTGACTTTAGGAAAACTAACTTTGCCAAGATGGGTCGATACGGGATGGGAACAGTTGGGGGCTGTAGAAAAACAGTGGGCAAAACTGAAAGGGGATATTTTAAGGGCAACCAACCTTTTTGTTAGAAAAGTAAATAAAAGGAAAAGGAGGCTGCTATGGTTCTCAAAGAGAGTAGCTGAAAAGGTAAAGAAAAAGGGGGAAGCCTTTATGACCTACAAGAGAACTTAGAGAAGCTAGCAAAGTAGTCAGGAAAGCAAAGATACAAAAAGAAGAAGAAATAGGCAATGCAATAAAATGGGGGGGGGGGGGGGGGGTTAAGACATTTTTCAGATAAGTTAGTGAGAAGAGGAAGGGCAAATTGGTATTGTCAGACTCAAGGGTGAAGGGGAGGAATATGTAGAAGCTGATGAGGATAAAGCGGAATTGCTTAACAAGTATTTCTGTTCTGTGTTTACAGATGAAGGGCCAGGAGCAGGACCTCAGAAAGCACCTACAATTAAGAAAAGAAGCGACGGGGATCTAAACAATTTTCAAAAGACTGTTTGTGAGGAAGTAGCTAAACTAAAAGTAGACAAAATGATGGGACTGGATGGGATACATTCGAGAATAGTGAAGGAACTTGGGGATGTTCTAGCGGCTCCGCTGACTGACCTTTTCAATGACTCTTTGGATTCAGGAGTGGTGCTAGAGGATTGGAGAGAGGCACGTGTGGTCCCTTTACACAAAAGCAGAAATAAGGATGTGGTTGAAAACTACAGGTTGGTTAGTCTAACTCTGTGGTGAATGAATTATTGGAAATGCTGCTGAATAGTGTGGTTTCTGGAGTTCAATGGATTACAGGATCGGCGGCAGCATGGATTCACCAGAGGCAGGTCTTGTCAGACAAATCTTGTTGATTTCTTCAACTGGGTGACTAGGGAGTTGGATCGAGGGAGAGCCCAGATGTGGTGTACTTAGATTTCAATAAAGCCTTTCACACCAGAGACTTATAAACAAACTGAGCACCCTAGGGATGGACCTTAAAGTTACTGCTTGGGTTAGAAATTGGTTGAGTGGGAGGCGACAAAGGGTATAGGTAAATGGAGCTCATTCTGAGGAGAAGGAGGATACCAGTGGTGGGATCCATCCTTGGTCTGATTCTTTTTAACATCTTTGTTAATTATATTGAAGAAGGGCTATCAGGTAAGGTTTGCCTCTTTGCAGATGATGCCAAAATATGCAATAGAGTGGGCACCCAGGAAGGAGTAGATAACATGAAGAGGGATCTAGCTAAGCTCGAGGAATGGTCAAAAATTTGGCAGCTGAGATTTAATGCTGAAAATGCAGGTTTATGTATTTGGGCTGCAATAATCCAAGGGAGCGGTATAGTGTAGGGATGAAGTACTTCAGTCCACAAAAGAAGAGTGGGACCTGGGCGTGATTGCGTCTGACGATCTTAAAGTAGCTAAACAGGTAGAAAAGGCGACGGCGAAAGCTAGAAGAATGCTTGTGTATATAGGGAGAGGAATGGCCAGCAGAAAAAAGGAGGTGATAGTGCTTCTGTATAAGTCTTTGGTGCGACCTTATTTGGAGTATTGTGTGTAGTTCTCGAGACCACACCTTCAAAAGGATATAAACAGGTTGGAGTTGGCGCAGAGGGTGGTTGCTAAAATGGTTAGTGGTCTTCGTTATTAAGCATATAAGGATAGACTAAGGATCTTAATATGTATACGTTAGAGGAAAGGCAGGATAGAGGAGATATGATAGAGGCATTTAAATATCTCAATGGCATAAATGCACAGGAGGAGAGTCTCTTTCAATTGAAAGCAAGCTCTGCTACAAGGAGACATAGGGTGAGGGTGAACAGGGATAGGCTTAGGAGTAATATGCGGAAATATTTCTTAATGGAAAGAGTGGTAGATACATGGAATAGTCTCCCAGTGGAGATGGTAGAGATGAGGACAGTATCTGAATTCAAAAAAGCATGGGACAAACAGAGTATTTCAAAAGGAAAAAAGGGGACTATTGTAGAATTTGATATGGAAGGGCAGACTAGATAGGCCATGTTTCCATGTTTTCCACAATCTTAGCAAGACTCATCAATGAGGAGATAGGACACAGATTAGAACAATGGGATAGGAGTCACCATAGCCTCCTTTAACTCCGATGGATAATAAATCAGACTCAAAGAGGCCTTCACCATCTTGGTCATCCTCTCTAAAACCTCATCCAAAACCTTCCGTAATAGCTGTCCCGGGACCGGATCTAAATGCATCCACATAGGGTGGAACCCCTGAAGCAACTCATGCACAACATCCTCTGTTACCCTGGAAAAGGAGGTCCACTTCACTCTGAACTCACCAAACTCAGTTTGCCCTGCATCTCCTCCCTTAATCTAGGGCCCCTCACCTTCCCTGTAAAATAATCTGCTACCATCTCCACATCTAAGTTATCTCTGACCGAAAAGCTGACGAGCCACACAAAAATTGCCTGACGCCAGAATCTGTGCAGAACACACTCTCTGCTTCCTCTCCTGCAGACAGCGGCGATATTCATTCACTCTACAGTGCCAATGCCATCTATCTACACTACACCCTGTTTTCTGCCAATGGTGCAGTTCCTGTTTAATACTCCGTAATTCCAGAGAACCAGGTCTGGTTGTGCAGCCGATCCTCCCAAACTTGATTCTGCCGCAGTGGTGCCACCTCCTCCAAGGCTCTTCTCATAGCCTCCACCCACTTCCGTACTTGATTCCCCATTGAACTCTCCCACACTCCCGGTCTCCGATGCAAAGCTGCCGACTACAACTGAGATTCCTCAATAGTTCCATGCCTCCCACAAATCAATCTCACATTACATCTTTCCCCAGTCCCTCCCCAAAGAAAACCAAAGAAGATCAAGAAATGGTCTGACCAAGGGATCTGCACCCCCTCCCAAACCTCCAACTCTCACTAACCCAGCAGAACCAAAAATCCAATCCAAAATATTCCCCTTACAATGTGTAGGACTACTTACCAGTTGCTGCAATCCCACATCAGGGAGAGGAATAACTGCACTGAACCACTAGGGCTCACTAGATTGAAATTCCCCAAACCAATATATCTTGATACACTAATCTAATCACCACAATCCTATCTCCAACCTCCCTTCACTGTTCCTGAGACAGCCATGGGGGGCAGTACAAGAGCAGTAGATCTTTCTTCTCCTGCTTCTGCAACTCTACCAGCATACCCTCACAGGGCGTGGGAACTCCCCAACTCTGCTGACAAACCACCCACTTCTTGTGATAAACTAATGCCACTCCCCCTCCTCTCTTCCCTTCCCTCACCACCTGAAGACAAGCATGTGACTCAGGGCAGAGCAGGGAGCTCCCAACCCCACCCCTAGTGATAAACAATAAATCCAACCCTTCATCCCTAATTACATCAGCCAAAATATGCCATTTCTGACTGATTGAACGAGCACTCGCCAAAGCCCATTTTAACCCCACCTTACCCCCCTACTGCTGGACCCCCCTAGAAATCGGCCATAACACCCGCCCTCCCACCCCATCTACTTCCTCAACACCCCTTTCCCACCACCACATCAATCTCCTGCCCCCAACCTTTAACCCCTGTCGCAAAACACTTCAAAATCAACCTAATAAACCCAACCTGCCCACACAACCCCTAAGATTGTAAACCAATAAACAGCACGTCACCGCAGATGACGTCAGCGGCTGGCGTGGAGCAAAGATTTCTAATGCGGTTAGTTTTAGTTTTGTTATTTGAGCCCCTGGAGATGAAAAGATTCCAGTAATGTTTGGACGAAATGGTTGTCCAGCAGTGTGGTATTGTCTGGCTACCAACCCAAAATACAGGCTTTTCCATACCTCTGTACTGTAGCATGATCAGAGATTGATTAGAGATGTCATTTCCTAGATGGAATCTATTTGCAGATCTTATGGAAGTGTGGTCCAGTGACTTGGTAAGATTAGTTTACTGGATTACTAGCAGTGTCATTCATCTTTCTAGTGGTGCCTTTGAAACTGGGTTCAGTCCAACTTAAAATGCTTTTCTATGATGGTTGATGTTTCATTTTGTAATTCAAACCCAGTTTGGACCAGTTTTCAAATGAGGCCTCCACTCACGGTATACTAAATCCTATAATGATAGACACTCCAGTACATTATCCAACTTAAAAATTAATTTTTGTTGGACACTATTAAACAGCTTCCCCCTGAAAGTCCATTTTTCTCTTTAAAATGTGATCTTGCAGTGCAAAATCTATACAACCCGAAAATACTAATGCGTTTTGAACTTTTCTGAATGAAGTTCTGCTTCAGGGTACACTCAGTCAGGAATGGGTTCCGTATGTTCACTTTCCATTATATACTATGAATGTTATACCATATATTGCATTATATGCTATGAATGCAGTAATGGCTGTGGCTTTTTTAAAGCTCAAAACCATTCCACCCACCTGATGATGCAAGGGGGGAGGTCCTTCAGCAGAGAGTATACCAGTCAATTTGTGCATTTAACCGATGTGGAGAAAGTGCATTTAAATAAAAACCCCAGAATTGCTCCTTTTTATTACGTAGTGCATCCCTGTCCCACCTCGCCAATTCCGGGGGACATGTTATAGAATAAGCCAGCGTAAATCTGTGAAGGTATGCTCTTAACGTATACAATGTTCCACCACAGGGGCAGTCATGGTTCGAGTATTCAGTCGCGATTTATGTTCGTACAACCATGCTTTTATAGAACGGCGTGTACATCCGGCATATAACTTCAAACAAGGACACAAAAGGCAATACATCATGTATTTGGTATCACAAGTGGTATATCCATTAGACTGACAAATTTTTTGAGATCACGGATCCTGCCATACAGTACCTTCAATGGTGGAATTACATTCTCCACATGCAAAATGGATTTTCAGCACTCATCATCATAGGCCAAGTCACAGACGGGCTGACAAAATTGGTTACATTCCTCCCCCATTTAAATGCCACGGTCTCAGGTTCCTTAAAACAAGCATGATGTTGTAAAATAGCCCAATGCTGGTACACAATAGAGGCTATCCGGGGAGTACCAACTGAAAAAGGTAGAGAACAAACCAGAGGTTCAGATACTAGCTCAGAGCCGGATGATTTTTCCATCAACAGTAATTCCCATTGGGCATACAACCCATGTAAAAAAGCACTTTTTATCATAGAATATGGATATCCGTGTTCCTGATATTTTATAAACAAACCTTTAGATTCATAGATATAATCAGCCCACTCATAGCAAATATGACATAAGTGCAGAAATTGGCTGATGGGTAAACCATTTTTCAGCTTCCTAGGATGATGACTGGGTAATGGAGAAGACTGTTCCATGGCACAGGCTTCTGATATAACTTGGCACAAATATGATCAGCTTCCCGGACCAACAATATATCATGAAAGGCTAACTGTGTTAGATGACATGTCCTCTCAAATTGAATATTTACCTTTAGAGTGTTCAGCCACTCAGTAAATTGCTCCAAGGTTGAAAAAGTCCTCTTCCAAACATACAGAATGTCATCCAAATATCTCCTCCAAAGAACAATCCGGGACATCCATGTAGAGGGATATAAAAAAAGTTGCCTCAAAATGAGCTATATATGAATTGGCCACAGTTGGTGCTACCATGGCCACTCCATAACACTGATGATAAAATGCACCATTGAAGCAAAAAAAAAAAAAAGTTAATACTAACTCCAGAAGTTCCAAAATATATGATTTAGGAAGTAGATCCAGTACAGTGGTTTCCCAATCTAACTCTGCTATCACCGTCAATGCTTCCACTTGGTCAATATTCATGTACAATGATTTCACATCAAAAGAAACCAGCCATAATTCCCCAGGTGGAACAACCAAATCAGATAATAAATATAATACATGAGTTGTGTCCTTCAGAAAAAATGTAGTTACTCACCTGTAACACTTTGGAAATGCTGCCACGCCTGTGTGGTCCCCTTCCCGCCCAACGGTACCATCTTGCTCAGTCAGAGACATAGCTAAGACGGCAGTAGAAAAATTAAGCAAGTAGAGAAGGCAACTCCTAGGGGAGGAGGGAGGGTTGTGATGACTGATTCCTGCTGTTCCTGGAGAACACCTGTTACAGGTGAGTAACTACGCTTTCTCCAGCAACAAGCAGGAAGTCAATCCTTACATATGGGACTCCCAGCTCCAGGCTGCTGAGGACGGAACCATGACAGCACCACCGACGACCACTGTCGGGTGGTCGTAGTTGCAGAAGGTAAGTCCCTACAGAGAGACTCTGCAAGACCCGAGCATCCAGCAACAATTTCACTCCGGTAGCCTGAACACAGAAGGGTCGGAGGGCAGGAGTTGTCTACACTCCTAAAATATTACGGAGTACTGTCTGGCCGAAGGCACTGTCTCTGAGGGACTCACTTTCCAGGCAGTAGTGAGCTGCAAATGTGTGAATTGAAGACCATATGGTGGCTCTGCAGCTCTCCGTCACTGGCACAAAGCAGAGGTTGGCTAGCAACATGGCTATCATCCTCACGCAATGCGCTGTGATCCGGTGCCCCAGGGAGAAGCCAGTTCGCTCATAGGCAAGGGCGATACAGAGTACGCTTGGTCACAGGAAGCCCCAATCTGATAGAGTGATAGGACATGAAAAGCTGAGGTGCTTTATGGTAGCCCTGGATCCTCTGTAAATAGAAGGACAGGACCCGTTTGCAATCCAGTGTATGGGCCACAGAAAGAAGGTGGGAAACAACCTCTTTATTGAGGTGGAATGGGGATATCACCTTTGAGAGGAACTTGGGGTGAGTGCTGCGCACCACCCCCTTCTTGAAGAACCTGGTGTACGGAGGGTCCGCCACCAGTGATTGGAGTTCATTCACTCTGCGAGCTGAGGTTAGGGCCACTAAGAAGGCCACCTTCCAGGACAGGTATCGCAAATGGCACGTGGCCAGGGGCTCGAATGGTGGTCTGGTAAGCTGGAAGAGCACCACATTGAAGATCCTACTTGAATGTTGGGGGATGGAGAGGGGGTTTTGACAGTAGAAGGCCCCGTAGAAACCATGAATTTAGGGGCTGGCTTGAGAGGGGTTTGCCCTCGATCAGGTGGTGATGAGCGGCTATGGTGCTCAAATGCACCCTGACGGAGTTAGATTTCAGCCCGGCGTGGGACAGGTGCACCAGGTACTGGAGTACCAGCTGTACGGGGCAAGAGAAGGGCAAACCTGCACACCAGAGGGCAAACCTGCACCACTTAAAGACATAGGCCCTTCTTGTAGAGGACTTTCTAGAGGCCAGCAGGATCTCTTCAACCTCTGCTTGCAGTTTGAGAGGGGCCAGAGTTACCCTATCAGCAGCCAGGCCATTAGCGTCAGTGACCCCACATTGGGGTGCAAGAGAGAGCCCTCCTCCTGGGTCAGGAGATCTGGAGTTTGACCTAGGGGGACTGGAAGTGCCGCCGACAGCGAGAGCAGCAGGGGAAACCATTGTTGCCTGAGCCACCTGGGGGCAATTAGTATCACTGATGCCCTCTTGCTCTGGATTTTGAACAGGGTCCTGGTGACCAAAGGAGTCGGCAGAAATGCATAGAAAAGTCCCTCTGACCATGAGATCAGGAAGGCGTCTGCCCCTATCCTCTCTGGGTACGGCTGATGGGAGCAGAAGCGAGCCAGCTGTATGTTGGCTGGAGAGGCAAACAGGTCTATCTCGGGTCAGCCCCAAAGACGGAAGAGCCCCTCTGGCACTGTTGGGTCGAGATGCCACTCGTACGGACTCAGGACTCTGCTGAGTCTGTCTGCCAGGCAGTTGTCCTGGCCCAGAAGGTAGACTGCTCTCAGGAGCATGCCATTGCGCGTTGCGAAGGAGAGGAGGGCTATCGCCTCCTGGCAGAGGGGGAATGAACCCATGCCCCCTGCTTGTTTTTGTAGCACATCGAGACCTGGTAGGGCTCAGAATACTGCTCGTAGGGCTCAGAATACTGCCCGGAGCTTCAGGAGGTTGATCTGTAGCAGGGACTCCTCCTGGGACCAGCAGTGAGCTCCCCAGCCCTGGAGGGAGGCATCTGTGGTCAGGTTCCCCTGCGGTGAGGGTGCCTGGAAGGGCATTTCGACCTGCATGTGGCACAGGTCCTGACACCAGTAGAGGGACCTCACCATCTGATGAGTGATCCTGACCCTGTCCCGGAGCCTGCCCATGGCCTGGATCCACTGAGAAGGCAGTCACCACTGGGCTGTTCGCATGTGTAAGTGGGCTAGGGGTGTGACATGGACAGTGGAGGCCATGTGGCCTAGCAGGCAGAGAAGGAGGCGGGCCGGCACCATATTGCTGCTTTGGACCTCCCCTGCCAGCTGTCTGAGGCGTTTTGCCCTGTCCAGAGTGAGGGAGGCCCTGGCCCACACCATATCCAGCTGTGCACCTATGAATTCCAGGTTTTGGCTGGAGAGAGATGTGATTTTGGGTAATTGATGACAAACCCCAGGTGCTGCAGGAGGAGAATGGTACGCTCTGTGGCCTGTCTGGCCTCTGTGGCTGTACTGCTTCTGATGAGCCAGTCGTCCAGGAAGGGAAAGACGAACATCCCTTGTAGGCGCAGATGGGTGGCTACTACTGCTAGGCACTTTGTGAAGACTCTTGGCAAGGAGGCCAGACCAAGTCTCCCTCCAATCATGAACCTTAGGAATTGCCTGTGAGAGGGGTGGATCAGGATGTGAGTGTACGCATCCATAAGGTCTAAGGAGAACAGTCAGTCTCCCTGGTGGAGGTAGGGCAGCAATGTTCCAAAAGAGAGCATCTTGAACTTCTCCCTCACCAGAAACTTGTTCAGGTTTCGGAGGTCCACAATGAACAAGGAAATATCTGGAGTAGAAGCCCTTTCCCCAAAGGTGTTGGGGTACAGGCTCTACTGCCTTGTCCCTGAGTAGATCTACTACCTCTGAGAGCAAAAGGATCTGGTAAAGGAGAGGTCACGCTGGTTGTCTTAGAAAATGCATCGGTGAGGTCTGCTGGAAGCAGAGGTGGTAACCTTCTTTTACCACCTGGAGCACCCACTGGTCAGAAGTGACCTCAGCCCACTTGTGGGCATAGAGTGCCAGGCTGCGGGCTGGTGAGGTCTCCCGTGGGGGGAGAGAGGCCCTGCCCTGGGAGTCAAAGGTTCCCTCCAGGCTGAGCTGGGGCTGGGATCTGCGTTTTTGGGACTTTTGGCCTCCTGGATCCGTGACCCTGGCCTTTAGACTGGGGTCCCTGCTGCTGTTGGCCTGAGAAGACTTGGTAGTGGTGACTCTGGTGAAAAGGCCCCTTTTTCCTTGAGAAAATAGGCCGTTTCCACAATGTTTTCTTTTGGGGGAGGGCAGAGGTCTTCTTTGAGAGCCTCTGCCGGGTCACCACCTCAGCCTCAGCCACCTTATAAGCCATAGGCTTTTCAAAGAGGTTCTCCCTAGTCCAGCAGCTTTTCCTGGACCCATTGTTCGAGGTCTGAGGTCTGTAGGCAGGCCTGGCACCGAGCACAGATGCCCGTGGCCATGACTTGGGCTTCAGATTCGAAACCATCATAGATGACCCAGGACAAGGACTTGGAACAGTCCCGGATGGTGGCAACCAGGGTCTGGAACCACTGAATTGGTTCCCCAGCAAGCCCTGCTGAGAACCCGGTGAGCTCCTGGATGAGGTTCTTTAGATACATGTGTATGTAGAGCTCATAGGCCCGTATCCAGCAGCTCAGAATGATTCCCTGGACGCACTTCTGCCCCAGGGTATTGAGGGCTCTGGCCTCTCTGCCCGGGTGGACGGAAGAGTAATTCTTCTGGCTCTTCAGCTTTTGCATCGAGGACTCCACCACCATGGAGTTGTGCGGGAGCTGGGATTTCTGGAAGCTCGGGCTCTTCTTGGCACGATAGATGGCATCGAGGCATTGGCTGATCATCGGTACCAAGGCCAGGGTTTCCCACATCCATATGAGAAGCTGCTCGAGGATGGGTTGCACCGGCACCAACAGAGCCTCCCTTGGCAGGGACTCATACTGGAGGATCTCCAATTCTTTGGTGCATGGATCCTCCTCTGACTCGGTCGGGACTGAGAGGGCACGGGCCATGTCCTGGATGAAGTCATGGAAGGCCTCATCCTTGCATGGGGAATGATGCTGGCGCTCCGAAGGAAACGGCTCCGAAGAGATGTCTTGGTGCCAAGAGGTCTCAGGTGAGGCCTCAATGTCAGTCTCCCAGTCAGAGCCAGAGGGTGTTGAGGAGTCCGAGGCACAGGCTGTGCATGCCTTGAGGCCCCCCCCTGAGGAACCGGGATCTCCCAGTGGGTCTTGGGTCAGAATCCTGGAACTAGCCGGGGAGGACCGGATTCCCGAGGATCTTGACCGGTACTCGATTGGTGCCTAGGACATACCCAAGGCCAATGGCGCTCGGGGCCTGGCTTGATTTCTGGTGATGCCGCCACAGTCGAGGGCCCGGTCATTGGGGCAGATGATGCTGATGAACCTGAAATCATCACCTGCTGCATGGCCAGAATGGCAGAGATATTCTGTTCCAGGGCTGCCATTCTAGCCAGCTTTCAGCCTGGGTACCTTGACGAGGACCACAGCCTCATCTTGCACGGATGCCGCCGGCCAAGGACTCGTGCTTAGAGACCTTAGGAGGGCGCTGCTCGGAGTCGCCCGAGTCCTGTCACAGGACTTTGCTGGGTTTCACCGGTGGAACCTCGATTGGCTTTGAGGATTGTTTCTTTTTCTTGCCAGGGTCCGGGGTCTTGACAGAGGAGCCGCCGCTGCGGGACTCCAAAGATGCCCAGGCCTCACGGGAGGTGCTCAGCGTCGGGGAAGCCGGGGCTGAGCTGGACCACGGGAACATCTTCTCTTGCAACTTTGACCTTTTCTTGTTGATTCTCGGAGTCATGGCCTGACACACGTCATAGGTGGTAGTGACGTGGTCCGGACCGAGGCAGTGCAAGCAGCAGTCGTGGGTGTCTGTAACAGACATGATTTGACTGCAGCGGTCACATTTTTTTAACCCACTGGGAAACATGGTGGAAGACGCCCGGCTGGGGTTGACCACCCCCGGGCGGTCGAGGTAAGCCTCGAAGAAAAAAGAAGGGAAAGCCGAGGATGGCGTCGGGTACAGCGCTGGCTCGAGGTGGAAAGAAGAACCAGTATGCAAACTGGAAAAAAAACAAGTTTTAGGATAATTTTTAGAGGAATTTTCTGGGGAAACAGGACAAATGTCCATTGAGCTCTGTGGAAAAAAGGAGACTGAGCATGATGGCACCCTTGGGCAGGAAGGGGACCACTCATGTGTGGTAGCATTCCCAAAGGCTTCCTTTGAAAGCTGGCAAAATGCTCCGCGCGGGCTCCGTCAGCGCCGACATCACTCATATGTGAGGACTGACTTCCTGCTTGTTCCTGGAGAAGATGGAATTTTCTGAGTCAGGGGATTCAGGATTTTATCCATAAAACTGGATATCAGTTCCAAAATAGAGCCATTGCTCACTAATATAAGCCAGCCTGGAGGATTGTCTACATTCTTATGAAGTTTTGGAACTGTATAAAAAATTTGAATACGTGGATTAGTGTTAATAAAAAATTGCATCCCTTTTTGAGTAATATAATGACTTAAATATCCATGCATGATCACCTTCTTAACCCTTATCAATAAATCCTTGGAAGAGTCAGAGGTCAACTGCCGGTAATAATGCTGATCTTCCAGTTGAGACAATATTTCAGAATCTTATTGTTCCTTTGACTGCACTATTATAGTATTATAGGATTTAAGATTACACAGAGTGGAAGTTGGTATCCTATATTGTGGTCCCTGGTGTTTTCGGCTTACAGTATATTAGGCATCTTACCAGCCATCTTATTGGCTTGGGTAGCTATTTCTGTATGTACCCCCAGTATAGCTGCAGCAATGGGTCGAGCACAAACAACAATGGGTCAAGTCTGTTTATTTGTGTAATCGCTATGGAATGGAGAGGAAAGTGCAGGGAGGGCACTGGGTGGGATGATCTTGACTGTCCACGTTGAGAAGCACTTGTTATTTGAAGGACATGTATCAACTGTATTGGTGGGAATCAGACCTCCCGTACAGAAAAGCATGTGTCATGCATTCAGTCAATGCTGGTTCAGCCATCAGGCAAGACTAGGCTATTGCCTAGGATAGCAGCTTCCGAGGAGCAGCAAAGAGCAAAACAATAAATCCCGACAACCACCCAAACTCAAAGAGCCATCATAAACAAAATTTAATATTTAAATAAGTATGATGTCCAATTATACATTTTCACAGATTGCCCCAGAAGAGGTGGTGCTGGGATGATCACATTTTTTGAGTTCTCAAAATCTTGGGGAAAGAGGGGAGGGGGGGGGGGCATAAGTTTGAAGGTTTGCCTAGAGCACACAATACTCTTGCTCCAGCCCTGCACATAGTCTGCATGTTTTTAGAATGTGTGATGTGTGTGCTGCTGCATACCTGTGACAACTGAGACATGGGCTGGGTCTGTGTTTTTACCATCAGGCTGAATTGTAAGTCCTGTATTTTTGTTCTTTTTGAAGCCTTGGGTTGTTTACACCCTTAAGACAGCTTTCTAAGAAGCAATTTACGATTCTAGTTAGGGCCTGAGATGCCTGCATTGTGACAGATTTGTGTGCCTGAAAAACTGACTCTTCACCTACTATAGTTAAGGCAACAAACCTCTTTAGGACACTGCCCATCAGGGTGTTACACATCAGCTTTTCAGTACAGTCATTCACAACATGAATCGAAACTCAGTAGTAACTTAAGCATTCAAGGATAACATGCAAGAGATTTACATCACTGCAATGTTTACATGAATTCCACTTCCATTCAGGTCAAGATCTGTGAAAAGCATTCAGGTTATACCAGCAACCCTTTTGACATAGGTGTGGAGTGACTCTTTATTTAATGTCTATTCATGTCTACTCCTTTTCTCCACCTTGCTGAAAGGACTGACTGGAAGGAGTTTGGTTTACTTTGGCTAACTAGCATTCATCTCTTCCTTTGTATGCAACCCATTAGCTACCTCATGCCAATGGTGCCAATTTGTTACTGAGTACTAGGTGTTATGTGTAGTGATGGCACGTTGTGTTATGAAGAACAACTATGGGCATTGCTTGCGGTGTTTGTGTGATGGTGACTATGGAAGCTGGCCATATTAATTGTGGTGATTTATTGTTGGCATTTCAGGGGGTCAGTGGGGGTCAGCACCCTTTCAATTCTAGCTTTGGTTTTGAAGCATTGAGCACCACAGTTTTAGGTAACCCCAAGTATATGATTTTGTGCAGTGCAAACATTAATGTTAACCCTTCAGAGTGATGATGTGCTACATGGAGGATGAAGAACATCACATAGAAAGGACAAGGATGCAGAAGAATAATTGCTATTTGTACTCATGCATTTCAGTTTATTTATTTATTTTATTTTATTTAGCTGTATTTATATTCTGCTTTTCACCAGGTCAAAGTGGTCAATTGGGAGATACATTTAACATGAGGGGTTATGACACACATACGCTAATACTTACAGGGAACATGGACAATGGAGTGCCTATAGGACTAGAAACCCCAGTCCCTCCGGCCTGAGATTGCTGTTCCCAGGTGGGACTTGAACCCCCGGCCCTCCGGCCCAAGGTACCTTGTCCTAACCACTAGGCCACTCCTCCCCTTAGGAATTTTAGGAATTTTCTGGTCTGGCACTGTATGTCTGCTGCAGGGATGGACTTAAGATTATGGTTCCCAGAGGCAAAGAACTGGGGGGGGGGGCAGGGGGGGGGGTGAAGGTTGTCCCCAGAAACCAGAGAACATCAGGGGGAGCCCCAGTTTACTTATTTTATCAACTTTCTCTCTCCTTCCACAGTCACATATACATTTTTTCTGCCCTCACCCTCCCACCCAGAATCTTCAAGGCCTTCCCCTCCTCCTTGCCCCACCTCCAGCACAGGCTACCCCACATCACATCTCCAGGAGTAACATAGAAAAAACTGCAGGGCCTATTTCTGGGTGCAACGGCCGTAGCAGGATGCGAGTGCAAAAAGCCCACACTTTGAATGAAGTGATCTAGTGGTTAGAGCAGTGGGCTGAGAACATGGGCAGCTGGGCTACTCATGTTCACCCTCCATTGCCTTTTGGCCGAAACCAGAGATGTTAAGGGTGGACTGCCCCAGAGAGTGAAATTTATGAATGATGCTTCTGAGGTATGCATTTAGCAACTTTTTAGTGTTAAAAAGACTTTGCAGATGAAAAGATTTATTTTTCTTTGCTGCCTCTGAAAGGATATAAACAGAGTGGTGGCAATATTAGGGCAGTTTTCTAAAGAATCTGCCCGGGAAACTACCCCCCCCCCCCTCAACCTCCGGTATTTAAATGCAGCAGTGAGCATGTTGACTGTGGCAGTTAAATGAAATCTGGATATTTAACACTGAACATCGTTGTTGCTGCAGGCACTATCGGGATAGTGGTAATGTTCAGCTGCTATCCAGAGAGTCTGTCCCCATCAAATTTAAGGCAGCTTTTTGCTGTCCTAAGTTATGCAGATTGTTATCTGAATGGTGGCAATAAACATTTCTGCTCTCTGGACAACACCTGTCTGTGCCCCTGCTCCAACCACGGGCCACCCTGGTACTATTCAGAAAGTGCGTCTGACTCTTAACAGGCACTGTTGAATATAAGGCCCTAAATAATTATTTGGGTAAATTCCCTAAGCTGAAATCTTCCTTCCAGTTAGTGAGCACACACATAGGTACCAGTGGGCTTTTGTCAATTGTAAATGTAATGTGTGCTTTCAAGTCAATGCTAACCTAACGTCTCCTCAACAGTGTAACCAGAAGTAGATTGTCAGGCTTTTCTTCAGAGGCAATGGAGAGTTAAGGGACTTGCCCAAGGCCACAAGGAGTGTTAGTGGGAAGCAAACCCTGGTCTTTTGGTTACCAAGCCAATGCTCTAACCATTAAGTTACTCCTCCACTCTGACTTTGCTCCACCAGCCCAAATTTTCAGAGGGAAACCGTATATATGATTGCCCGTATCAGAGAAAGATACAGAAATACACAAACATACACTCACACTTTGATACACACACATATGCACTCTGTCACTCTTTAGACACGCACAAAAGCATATATGAAGTGTGATCAAAAAGTATCAAAATTTGTTGTGTAGCTATATAACAATACATCGCAACGCAATGTTATTAAGCATGCAATGACCTAGTTATGTGTTCTGTATGGGCAGAGTGTAGTGTGGCTGCAGCCACTGCTCCCTCTAAGCTGTGCGCGTGTGCGCGCACACACACCTCGCCGAGCGAGCGCACATACTTTATAACAGAGCGCACAAAAATTACGGTTCTGATTCTGATAGAAAACAGCACAGACATCTTAAAATTTAAAAGTTGTGTTCTACAATATTATCTAGTGCAATCAATGTGGTGTATGTACTGTACTCTGACGTGTAGTCAAATTTTAAAGTATAGAACTCCGAGTGTCGTTATGTGACGCACAAAAATTTAACCTTCCTTCAAAAGCTGCACAGCTGATATTTTATGCGCACACAGCCTACAGAAAATTAGAGGGAACATTGGCTGCAGCACACCTGTACTTTTTTAAATCACGTGATGTTTGGTATCATGTAAAAGCAGTTTGTCAGATTTACAATGAGTGAAAAAATTGAACAGTGAATTTGCATTAAATTCTGCCAGAAACCTGGACATTCGTGCAGAGACTTATGACAAGTTACAGCAGGTGTATGGCAATGAATGCATGACTGGTACAAATATTTCCAAGAGGGCCGCTAAAGTGTTGACAGTGACAAACGTTCTGGAAGGCCATCCACAAGCAGGAATGAAGACAAAATTGAAGCAGTGCATGCTGCAATACACTGAAATCATTGACTGACTGTCAGGGAGCTTGCTGAGGACATGGACCTCAGTTTTGGGTCAGTACAGTCTATTCTTATTGTTGATTTGGGAATGAGATGTGTGTTGTCAGACGGCTGCCTGGGTGAGAATCTTCACAGTCTTGTCAAGTGCATATATCTATATGATTTGCAAGGTATTGTGGGCAATGTAGTTCATTCACACCAGACACAGCTGCTGACAATAATTTAGTTGTGCTCCTGGGTATAGCCAATAAGATATTTATTTATGGGGTTATTTCTCCCAACACAGATATGCTTGGTAGCACATAAATCAGGTAACTTGCTTTCAGTGTTAACTTGGAAAAACAAAGTCAAAATCAGGAAAACAACAAATGAAAAGCCACAAAGCAAGAAACAAACTGTTCTTTTCAGGTTAACTTCTGATTACTTCCCACATAGATTCAGAAGTGATTCTCTCCTAGCTCACAAGCAATTAGGTAAGGCTTAATTGCTAGCAGTCATCCAGCTGAAACCCCTTAGCTGGCTTGCTTTCTACTGTGTGGGTCAAATCCTGCTTCAGGGGCTTTTTTTTTTGAGTAGATTAAAGAACAAATTTGTATTTCTTTGTGATGGTTGCTGTACTTTATAACAGAAAGTTACCAACGGAGTTTAGATAGAGAACAGTCCATATAAACAGTATCCTCATCTGCTATTATTCCCCCTTGTTCAACAAGCATGGGTTCAATATCATGGATTGGCACAGATGAATCTCTCAATGGAGCATTTTCAGGAGAATACTTGTTTCCCTGCTGTCTTTCAAGGTTATAGCTAGGGCATAGATCAGTGTTCATACCTGAGCTTCCATTGCTGCTAGAGTTCCTCTCTATATAGCCTGGCCAGTATGTAGTCCAGTTCTTATGTCCAGCCTTCCAATCCAGATCCCTGGACACTGGATCTCTCTTCACATATCTTCTGGCACAGGTCTTAGGGTCCCTTCCACGTGCAGCCGTCTCCCTCACAGGTAGCCTCTGGTGATTCCTAGCTCTGCAGCACCATTCCTCTGGCTTTCCCCAGTCCAATGGTGTATGCTGGCCCTTGGAATACCTCCCAGTATACGTATTGCTTTGGACTCTTCTAGACCTCTCAAAGGCTTTTCTCTTCCTTCTTCCAAAGGGTCTCTTTCCCTCTCTGTCCGTCCGGTTTGGCTTCTGCTTCTGATGATCCTTCAGATGAAACTGATGATCAAACTCAAGCTGATTCTCAGGATACTGAGGACAATTCTCTGGATATCCAAGGTGATCATGAAGATGGTCATCTGTAGAATAAACTCTACTCTTATTCTGCCTAGATGAGTGCTCCTCCCTAACACAGCGCAGCTGTGCTGAATCAGGCCCTGCCCTTTGAGATGAGTGCTTAGGGATTACCTCATAGCCCTCCTGATTGAACACACATTTCTCCACTTCAGCTCCTCTAATGGCTGTTGGAAACCTGGTGCATTCTGGGACTGGTAGTCTTTTATGGCAAAATTCTGTTTTCTTATTTCTACCAGAACTGACAAGTTGCTTGTTCAGAGTCACTTCACCTTTTCTATAGCTCCTTCCTGAGCTATGATAAGCTTCCTTATCACATACCCCCTGCTTAAGTTATTACGGACTGGTGTAACTGGTGAAACTTCTTCTCTACAGTCCGTAATCCGGGAAAGGGCATCCGGATTCTTGTGTAACTTCCCAGCACGATGTTCAACTTGAAAATCAAATGCCTGTAAGGCCATGTACCAGCGTGTCAACCTGGCATTGTGGTTCTTCATTTGCTGCAACCACTTAAGTGGGGCATGGTCCGTGACCAACTGGAACTTTCTCCCTGTAAGGTAAAACCTTAACGCCTCCACTGACCACTTGATAGCTAAACATTATTTTTCTATTGTGGAATACTTTTGTTCAGCCGGTGACAACTTCCTGCTCAGGTACATCACAGGATGCTCCTCCCCTTCATGACACTGGGATAGAACCGCTCCTAGCCCTACGTCCGATGCATCCGTTTGAACCAGAAAGGGTTTCTTGAAGTCCACCCCTTTCAGTACCGGTCCTGTACACAATTTTCCTTTTAAGACTGAAAACGCTTTTTCAGCTTCAGGTGTCCACTTTAGCTGGTTTGGACAATTCTTCCGCAGCATATCCGTGAATATTGCACTTTTCTCTGCGAATTGCGGTATAAACCTGCGGTAGTATCCAATAAGTCCTAAGAAACTTCTTAGTTGTTTCTTTGTTGTTGGAGGAGGAAAATTCCTGATGCTATCTACTTTACTCATTAGAGGTTTAATTTTTCCTCTTCCCACTAGGTGGCCCAGGTATTTTACCTCCCTATTTGCAAAGGCACACTTCTTCGGGTTTAAAGTGATTCCCGCTTGCTTCATGGAGCACAAGACTGCGCTGATCCTCTTCAGATGCTCCGCCCAGGTGTTACTATGGATTATGACATCATCCATATATGCAAAAGCATAATTTTGGTGGGGTCGAAGTACCTGATCCACTAACCTTTGGCAGGTAGCCGCTGCTCCATGCAGTCCGAAAGGCATCCTCTTGAACTGGAAAAGGCCAACGGGGGTGCTGAACGCAGTCTTCTGCTTCGACTCCCTGGTGAGAGGGATTTGCCAATATCCTTTTGTCATATCAAGGGTGGTTAAGTATTGAGCCTGTCCCAGCTGGTCCAACAGCTCTTCAATTCTTGGCATTGGATATGCATCAAAAACTGATATGGCGTTTACCTGCCGGAAGTCAATACAAAATCTTAAAGATCCATCAGGCTTCGGCACCAGGACTATGGGGCTATTCCAGGGACTCTTTGACTCCTCTATTACTCCCATGTCCAACATCTCCTGGACTTGTGCCACTACTTCCTGTCTTTTGGCTTCAGGCAAGCGGTATGGCCTTTGACGAACTAATTTCCCAGGCGGAGTTATTATTTCATGGGCAACCAAATGTGTCTCTCCAGGTATGGGTGTCAACACATCTGGAAACTCTTTGAGCAATTTCCTAATTTCTTCCTGTTGTACCACTGTCAGGTTCTCACCTATTTGGGGCTCTGATTTTTCTTTACAATCAGATACCTGGGGTCCCAAATCTTCCTCTTCATTCACCTCCCTCTCTCGGGCACAGGTGGCAGCTAGGCTTTTAACCCCTTTGACATCAGTAGAACCAAAGCTTTTGGTTCCACGTTCAGAATTCTCCAGGGATGTGACCTCCTCCACAGGTGGAAAACCCAGCCTCTCACAGATCAATTGGGCAATTCTGTCTCCTGTCTTCACGTGATAATCATTCTGTCCAAAATTAAACAACAGAACTTTAATATTGCCCCTGTAATCGGGATCAATTACTCCCGCACCCACATCGATGAAATATTTAAGGGCTAATCCGGACCTTGGGGCTACTCTCCCATAACATCCAATAGGTATTTCCACTTGGAGACCAGTGTCCACCAGGGCTCTCCCTTGGCTAGGTACAGTCACATTTTCTATGCTGCACAGGTCAAACCCAGCAGCTTGAGGGGTTGCCCGCTTAGGAGCTTGGGCCTTCTCTGTGACCCTATGGTACTTTAGGACGAATGTCTGCTTTGGGGTAGCTTGGTCTTCTGGACGCTTAACCATCTTTTTAGCTGGGGTCTGAGGACTTCCAAATAAAGGCCCGGGAGCTATTACCATTAAACCTTCTCCCTCCTTCTTTCCTAGTCCTTCCACTAGACCCTGCTTAAATCTTGGCCAGTCTCTTCCTAGAACCAAATCAAAGGGTAGCCTAGGCACCACTGCTAACAGGACTTCCTCTTGTCCCCCCAAGCACTTAACCTTTAGCCTATAGGTGGGATATGATGTTGCAGCACCATGAATGCATCTGATGTGAACTTGGCTTTCAGGGGTTCTAGGCACAAATCCTTCTTGTGCCTCTATCCTCTTCCAAAGCCTTTTTGACATCATACTCTGGTCTGCCCCAGAGTCTAACAAAGCATTTGTGGTAATTCCTTGCACATCAACCATCAAAAGAAATCCTTCTTTGGGCTGTTTTAAATCCACACCCACTAAGCTAGTGTGTGTCTGACATCCTTTTTTTAAATGTCCCCATTTTCCACACTTGAAACATTTCTTTCTATTCCACTGTGTCATCTGGTTTGATACAGTACATTCATTTTCAGAAACATTTTTAATTATTTTCTTTTCTGATACAGCACATCTTGCCTCAGCACCAATCTTCAGAGGGCCACCCATTCTATGGCAAGCCTGCGTGGCTTCCAAGAATCTCTCTGCTAGCATGGTTGCCTCTCCAAGATTTTGGCAATTTTGCTGTATAAGGAAAGTGTGCAAATCTTTAGACACCCCAGACATAAATTGTTCAAGCATTATAATATCTAATAACATTTCTACCGTCTTTTGCTCAGGCTCCAACCATTTTACAGCTAAACCTCTGATTCTCTGACTCAGAGCCCTGGGTGTCTCACCCACTCTCAATGTAGTAGCTCTAAACATTCGCCTATACTCTGAAATAGACAACCCTAGGCGATCTCTAATAGCAGCCTTTACATCCTTATAATTCAAAGCCTGGGCTGCTGGCATTGCTCTGTAAGCTGCAAGCGCCTCTCCAGTTAATGAGGCTGCCAGCCTTACTGCCCACTGGGTCTCTGGCCATGCTAATGCTTGTGCCACTCTTTCAAAAGACTCTAGAAAATCATCAACATTATCATCTGGAGTTAGCTTCCCAAAACTAAATGCCCC
Organism: Ichthyophis bannanicus; assembly: GCA_033557465.1. NCBI lineage: Eukaryota > Metazoa > Chordata > Amphibia > Gymnophiona > Ichthyophiidae > Ichthyophis > Ichthyophis bannanicus. Next base: position 1,770,112,972 of record CM066031.1, read on the forward strand.
AATCCCGTGATTGAGTCCCACACTGTCCACATGTGGTGTACCAGTATTTACTGCTGGTCTTGCATCTGTTCCACTTTGGTTCTTCAGCTTAACTAGGGCTTGCACCAGATTAAGCACTGGCTTCTGCTGGTCCATTATGGCTTTCATAGCAGTGTCCTGAGCCTGCTGTGCTAGCTCCTGTTGCCTGCTAAATTGGGCTGCCATCCACTCAGCTAGTTCCCTTGAATCCATCTTGAACCCTGTAAGAAACAAAGAAAAAAAAAAACCAAAGTGCACCACCTTCCAAACAGGTGTGTTTTTTCTATTTTTTTTTTCAATTACCCCTGTGCTTACTCCCATCCACCACTAGACATGCCCAGGTACTTATTACCTTGTGTCAGTGATGAATCCAGCTCTGCACAGGGTCTTTTCCTCCTGGGACAGCCACTTCTCCTCCAAAGTGCAGTTGAGGGAAAATTTTTTTTTTTCAGCTTTAAACTTGAACTGTAGTTGTAATCCTCAGCAAGTAAATCCCCTTTGTGCAAAAGCAATCCGAAAAACTACACCATTTGTCAGACGGCTGCCTGGGTGAGAATCTTCACAGTCTTGTCAAGTGCATATATCTATATGATTTGCAAGGTATTGTGGGCAATGTAGTTCATTCACACCAGACACAGCTGCTGACAATAATTTAGTTGTGCTCTTGGGTATAGCCAATAAGATATTTATTTATGGGGTTATTTCTCCCAACACAGATATGCTTGGTAGCACATAAATCAGGTAACTTGCTTTCAGTGTTAACTTGGAAAAACAAAGTCAAAATCAGGAAAACAACAAATGAAAAGCCACAAAGCAAGAAACAAACTGTTCTTTTCAGGTTAACTTCTGATTACTTCCCACATAGATTCAGAAGTGATTCTCTCCTAGCTCACAAGCAATTAGGTAAGGCTTAATTGCTAGCAGTCATCCAGCTGAAACCCCTTAGCTGGCTTGCTTTCTACTGTGTGGGTCAAATCCTGCTTCAGGAGCTTTTTTTTTTGAGTAGATTAAAGAACAAATTTGTATTTCTTTGTGATGGTTGCTGTACTTTATAACAGAAAGTTACCAACGGAGTTTAGATAGAGAACAGTCCATATAAACAGTATCCTCATCTGCTATTATTCCCCCTTGTTCAACAAGCATGGGTTCAATATCATGGATTGGCACAGATGAATCTCTCAATGGAGCATTTTCAGGAGAATACTTGTTTCCCTGCTGTCTTTCAAGGTTATAGCTAGGGCATAGATCAGTGTTCATACCTGAGCTTCCATTGCTGCTAGAGTTCCTCTCTATATAGCCTGGCCAGTATGTAGTCCAGTTCTTATGTCCAGCCTTCCAATCCAGATCCCTGGACACTGGATCTCTCTTCACATATCTTCTGGCACAGGTCTTAGGGTCCCTTCCACGTGCAGCTGTCTCCCTCACAGGTAGCCTCTGGTGATTCCTAGCTCTGCAGCACCATTCCTCTGGCTTTCCCCAGCATGGCCCTTGGTTGCTTGTTCAGAGTCACTTCACCTTTTCTATAGCTCCTTCCTGAGCTATGATAAGCTTCCTTATCACAGTGTCTGCAAAATTCATGCCGAAACTCCTGTTCCCTGGCCATAAAGGATAATTGACTGTAGCCAGGGAGTCATTGGAATGCATTGAAAATTAATAAAAAAGATTACTGTATTACTGGTGATGAATCATGGATTGGAGTAGTGGCCTAGTGGTTGGGGCAAGGTACTTTAGGCCAGAAGGTCGGGGGTTCAAATCCCACTAGAGGACAGCAACCTTGGGCTGGAAGGACTGGGGTTTCTAGTCCCACAGGTGCTCCTTGTGGTCTTGGGCAAGCCACTTAACCCTCCATAGCCCATGTTCCCTGTAAAATAGTTATCTCCAAGTTATAATGCCCTGTTCAATGTAAACCGCACTGATGCAGAATAGCGTGGTATATAAGAGAATGAAAATAAATAAATAAATGGATTTATGGTTATGACCTGGAAACTAAAGCTTAATTCTCACAATGGAAGACTCCAAACTCTCTCAGACCCAAGAAAACCTGTCACATAAGGAGCAATGTCAAGGTCACAGTTCTCTTTGATTACGAGGGTATTGTTCATCATGAGTATGCTCCAAAAGGCCAAACCATCATTAAGAAGTACTATGTCCAAGTTCTGACTTGTCTGAGAGATGCAGCTCACCGTAAGAGGCCTGAGTTGCACAGGAATGGTGGATGGTTGCTTCATCACGATAACGCCCCGGCTTATGCATCACATCTTGTCCAGCAGTTCTTGGCCAAACACCAAATCGAGCAAGTCTGTCAGCCTCCGTACTCACCTGACCTCGCACCCTGTGACTTTTTCTTGTTTCCAAAACGGAAATTAGCACCAAAAGGAAGGAGATTCAATGACTTGGAGACCATTAAGCAAATTTCGACACAGCAGCTTCACAGAATAATGAAAGAGGCATTTCAGAATTGTTTCCATCCTTGGCAGGAATGCTGGAGGAAGTGTATTTTATCGGAAGGGGACTACTTTGAAGGAGACTGCGTGCAATAACTGTCAGTGTTATACTTCTTGTGTTATTGTACAGGTCTTGATACTTTTTGATCACATCTCGTGCTGTGCTCTGCCACTGCTCATGTGCTCATCTAGTGAGTGTTCCTTTTCCTCAACCAGCTCAATATGTAGAGATGTTGTACTTGATTCCAGCTCTTTCCCTCAGCCAGTAGCAGCCTACTCATGCTGTCTCTCATCCCACTCCCATGACTGCCTCCTCCCACCCTCTGTCTGGACACCCACTCATTCCACTGGCTCTCTCCAAAGTCCCACTGCAGAGCTCAATCCCCCCCCCATCTCACTTGTACAGCACATGGCTCTCCCCTCCTTTTCTGGGACTAGAGCAGTGTTTGAGCGCTCCACTCCCACAGCCTTCCCATTGAATGGATCCTACTCACAGTCTCTGTTGCTAGTGTAACCCCTCTTTCTGTGTGGTCCATGCAGATGCTATAGAACTGCCAGGCAGATAAGTAAAGCCCACCAGATCCAAGAGCTATTAGCCAGAGTTTCTCTGAGCTCTTGGTCTGTGAGATATCAGGGTTCAGACTGGGGAAGGAAAATCTCTTTGTGGCAACCAATATTTAATGTTTAGGTGCTTGACACTCTCACATTCACCCTTCTCAAAAAATAGAGTCCAGACTAGAAGTCTGTGTTCTGAACCAAGGATTTACTTTAACTTTACGGTCACTGGAAAAAACAACTTCAACTCTGACAATTTACAACTCATAATGCAATTAAGATACAACACTACAGTTTCATTCATTAAGGTTCTTGAGGATGTACCTCAAGTTCTTCTCTTCACTTGTGTTACTTAGGTTTACTTTAATTGCACTCTTTCTTTCTTGGAATGTTTACTAGTTTAGTTTAGATAATTATGTGGTGTCCTTTCTCCTTTCATCTCATGTTGCTTGACGTTTTGATCCCTGGTACAAAAAAGACTTACTTCCCTCATTTAGATACTTTGCATCATCTGTAGTCTGAGTTCTGGCAAGTTTCTGCAGGAACTTTGATCTTCAGGCTAAACACCCTCCTGCATTTATGCAGTGACTCCAAGCCTCTTTAGTTACTGGTATTGGTTTAAGTAGATGGTGCAGATCTTTCTCTTATGTAGTTTGAGTGCCTTGGCTGGGTCCAAAGTCACTTGCCTTTAAGAACAAATACCCAATAGGCATTCATGGTGCTAAGGCTTAAGGGACAAAGACAGGAAACTGTCTCTGGTTGAGGTTGAGGTTTTTATAAGGGCTGTCCCTTTTCAATGGAGTCTCCTCCCAGTCTAAGCTTGATTGGCAGGGAGAACCTCCTCAATCTGAAAGTTGTTATATGCTTCCAAGACTAACTGATCAATACTAGTAGAGCCACTAATCTCAGTGCACAAAATCCATAGGGGTCTCTACACTACTAACAATGGAAGTAGGCAAGGTGGGCTCACTCACAAGGGGGGAGGATTGGAGACCTGCACACAGATTTTAAACTCCAGCAAATGATCAGCACTTTAGCTGTTCTTTTAGCTTCTAGACAATTATGTAAAGATCTGTACAGGACGAGAACCAAGATAGCGTCAGTGAGACGTGTGTGTGCGTGAGTTCTGTCGTGCTCCTCCTGAATTTACCTGCTGTTTGCCAATTCCACATGGTTGGAAATGGGGAAAAGGGAAGGGAAATCCAGGGTTCACCTCTCCATATTGGGTTCTCTGTCCCGAACAACGCAAGTGACATTGGAGAAGTACAGTTGCAAAAAAAAAGGTAAAAATAGCCCAGGAGCCTTTAAGTAAAGAGCAGACAGAGTTGCAAAATTCCAAAGTTAATGGATAAGTAGGTTGTTAATATGAAAAAAAACCCCAACGAATTTTGAAATGCCTGTATGCAAATGCTAGAAATCTAAAAAATAATACGGGAGAGTTAGAATATACAATATAGCACTGAATGAAGAGATAACTGGCAACTCAGAGAACTGGTAGAAGGAATAATCAATGGGACACTGAAACGAGGATACCTGAGGAAGCCCTGATATTCAAGAAACTTCTGAGCTGTTTAGGACTGAAAAAAATAAATCTCTCATTAATAAATGTCAATGAACATTTACAAGAAAAATGCACCCAATGCCAAACATTTCTGACACATAGGGGAAAAAAGGACTCTCTCTTAATATGGGTACTTCTAGATACATCTGGACACACCCAAATCTGCTTCCACAGAAATAAATCATTCTCATGTTAAACATATAACCACAATATCTAATCCTTGTCAGGCTTCAAAACATAGAAAATAAGAAGCAACAAAACATGGAAAGTTCAAGAATCTCACTTGGTGTTTCTCAAGAGTTTCCAAATGAGACACTGTTACTACGGAGACGCTCACAGTACGTAGTTTTCCAGCCTTACATTCTTTCTTTATCAAGGCCTTCGATGGCACATTATCTATTTATTTAAAAGATTTGGTATACCACTTTTTGATTTTTACAGCAAAGTGGTTTGCAATAAGCGGAGTAAGCGGTCTAAACACTCAACAATATGTAAAACGGCAATGGTTACCGAATTTGCATGAGGAGAGTTTAGGTAAGAGCTGCCTTGCGGTTTTCTTGCAATTATTGATGCTGCAGGTCCCGGAGAGGGGTAGCATCAGCTGCAATGGGGGGTGGCAGAGGCAGCAGTGGGGGTGGGGCAGCCGAATGTAGGACCTGCCTAAGTTACCTATGATTTTTGCACTAGCCCTGGGAGACAGGGCAATTCTTGATGCACCATATGACCCCCTAGCCAGATATAAGTTCATCCAAATCAAAAGCTTCATCCTACAACTAAACACAATTGGTGCTGTATGCCTACTTCCATGGGGAGAAAAAGGATCTCAGAACCAATGAGCATTTCAGATCCAGGTCTAAAACACTAGCCTCGTACCAAGCTCAAGTACATCAAGAATCCAAAAAACTCCCTCTCATCAGGCTTCTGGAGAATACTCGTTCAAAGAAATCACAAACATATCAATATTCCATTCATTGCAACAATGTAATTCAGCAGAATCTATTAGCATAGACCTTGTTCATACAACCTGCAACATTCATATATTCTTTATCCACAGCTTTGTCAGAAATTCAGCATAATACCGTAGCAACAGCAGATGCTAATCAGCAACCATTACTTATCTTTCATTCTCCCCAATGCCACTGCAGACACCTATACGGCGTTTCACTTTAGATTCATCAGGGGACAGAATATATAGCGTCATCTATAGGAATCAAACAAGGTCACAATCCGTAGCAACCTAATATTGTCCTAAGTACACTGCACCTAAAATCCCCATTTATTACTAAGCCATTCTCAGAAAGTCCAACACCCAAACAGAAAGAAAAAAGCTTACCACCAAACAGCCATTCACCCATTTTCTGCAGTTCTTGTGTCATAGTAACATACATAGTAACATAGTAAATGACGGCAGATAAAGACCAGTATGGTCCATCTAGTCTGCCCAGCAATATGGCAGGAGTAGGTGCACCCCTTCTCATGTCTTTTAGGGAGTAGGTGCACCCCTACCCATGTCTTTGCTTAGTGGTGCACCCACCAGGAGCAGGTGCACCCCTCCCCATGTCGTCACTCCTCCCCATATCTTTGTTTCTTTGTTTAGTGGTGAACCCACCGCTCCTCCCCCCATCGCTCCATGTAGGATACCCCTATTTGTTGAGAAATTAGATGATTCAGTTTATTTTGATTTAACCTGGTTGCTGTAAAGTGATCCACTGTGTCTGTCCCAGGCCACTTTGAATTCCGTCACTGTATTTGCCCCCACCACCTCCATCGGGAGGGCATTCCAAGCATCCACCACCCTTTCAGTAAAAAAGTATTTCCTGACATTGCCTTTCAATTTACCACCTTGCAGCTTCATGTCAGGCCCTCTAGTTTTAGAGCTTCCCCGTCTCTGGAGGAGGTTTGTTTGTTCATTATTTCTCCGTAAGAATTTAAAGGTCTGAATCATATCTCCCCTGTCCCTCCTCTCCTCCAAAGTGTACATATTTAGGTCTTCAAGTCTCTCCTCATAAGGCTTCTGACGCAGGCTCCAAATTATTTTGGTCGCCTTCCTCTGAACAGCTTCCGCTCTATTTACATCCTTTGCAAGATACGGTCTCCAAAACTGAACACAGTATTCCAAGTGAGGCCTCACCAGAGACTTATACAGTGGCACTAGTACCCCTTCCTTTCTGCTGGTAATTCCTCTTCGAATGCAGCCCAACATCCTCCTGGCTTTTGCCACCGCCTTGTCGCACTGTTTTTCCATCTTGAGATCTACAGAAATAATCACACCGAGGTCTCTCTCATGCTCCGTGCACACCAACCTCTCGCCCCCCTAGCGCGTACATTTCCCTTGGATTTCTGCTACCCATGTGCATGACACTGCACTTCTTCGCATTAAATCTTAATTGCCAAGCATCAGACCATTCCTCCAGCTTTTGCAGATCCCTCCTCATGTTAAGCACTCCCTCGGGGGAGTCCACTCTGTTGCAAATTTTCGTGTTATCTGCAAAAAGACAGACTTTTCCATTCAGTCCTTCAGCAATATCATTCACAAATACATTGAACCCTGAGGCACCCTGCTAATCACCTTCCTTTCATCCGAGTGAGCTCCATTTATCATCACCTTCTGTCGTCTGTCAGTCAACCAATTTCTGATTCAGTTTACCACCTTGGGACCCATCCCCAAACTGCTGAGTTTATTGATAAGCTTCCTATGAGGGACAGTCTCAAAGTCTTTGCTGAAATCCAGGTAGATGACATCCATCGCGTGTCCTTGATCCAGTTCTCTGGTCACTCATTCAAAGAACTCAATGAGATTTGTCTGGCAAGATTGTCCCTTGGTAAAACCATGTTGCCTCGGATCCTGTAACCTGCTGGTTTTGAGAAAGTTCACTATTCAAACACCCAGCATGCCTGCATTTATATATCCAACAAACATTAACCAACTACAACCAAACAGCCGACACCTTCAATTAAGCAATCAATTGTTCCAAAGCACCTACTCATTCATAACTCACAACTGGCTTGAAAAGCTCCACACACCTAGATTTACTAATCATCCTCACTTTCAAACCAACGGGCACTAAGCAAAGAATCCATTTACCATGCACAACACAGCTGGGACCAAACTGAAATCCAGTCATTCTTAATCCAACATATAAACATTGGCTGTCCCAGCTATTGGTCTGTGTTGGAACATCCAAGCTAAACAGGATGTGGACCATGTAAGTAGGAGAGAGAAAGCATGCTCGCTTATTATCAAGCAGCATGCCTTGGGTCATTCATACCTTTGACAGTGACTAGCTAGTCTTCAAGTGGCCACTGGCCTTTGGGAAGGATGGCAGGGGCAATGAGAATGGGAGAGGCTAGCTGGGTACACCACAGCAAATCAATCCCATAGCTTGGAATGCATTATTGCCTAGCTAACATGGACATGGCAGATCACAGAACAGCAAGAGCTTGTTTTAATTGGCTGAGGTTGTTGAGTTGTACTGTTAACCCCCATGTTTTCTTTCTTTATCAATAAAGTTGCAATCATTCCCTTATCATAACCTGACTGTCTCCTGCTTGATAAATATAAAATTCAATTGACCCCTGGTTGAGGCACTTTCGACAAGAAGGTTCCGCCTGCTCATGTTAAATATTAAGAAAGAGCAGGGTGAGAAACCTTCCTGTAAAATTGGCTGGGGCGCATTATCGTGTCAAAAAATGGTAAGTTCTTGGATAATTTGATCACACACATTGTATGCCAACAGGGACATTAATGAAGAAGAGAGGGCATTTTCTAGGCCTGACTGATCACAAAAATGAATAAGGGGGCTTTTTTTCAGAAGGTGGCCTTGACCATTTTACCTAGATAAAGGATCTGTGTTTCATACTCTTAATCAGCATGTGCATTCTTAGAATTTGTCTCATTTGTAGGCTTTTTGCCCAAATTACAGTAAGAGCAAAAGCAGTAAGGTGACTGCACCTTCTTTCCTGAGGTAGGAAGTCATCAGTGCAACAGGGCATAAACTGGGCCCACAGTACTTATCTGGCATCCTCTGTTTCTCCATTTCTGTCGGTATCAGATGATCAATTTAGCAATTAGTAGTTCAAGAAGCCACTGGATGATCCAACATATTTTTGGGGTCAACATAGCAAAACACAGGTATTCATATTACCTCTTCAACCAGCAGGCATGTATGTTGAAGGTGTCAATATATTTATCATTTCACAAGCAAGACTCAAAGTCATTAGGTAGACTCAATAGTTACCTAGGGTGTCAGCTTCTGCGGAGGAGCGAGGACAGCAAAGATTAGCTACAGTTAAAACAAAACAATAGATCATGACAGTCACACAACCTCATAGAACTATTGGTGCTTACTTTTACCCATCGAGAGACTGAGCAAGTTTCCAATAGCTCATTTACCTGAGTGAATGACTTTTGGAACTTGCCCTCATTGAGAATTTTATGAAGCTTTTTCTGTGTGGATAGTATGTTTTACATGCAGAAAAAGGTTCTTAAAAATTGCATGCCTGATGATCCACAAATAAATATGCATGCCAACAAGATAGTGCATCATGTGTGGGAATTTCTGGGTGGAGGTTAGGTAGAGTTGTGATGTAAGCACATACTTGCTGAAATACACATGTCCATGTATAAAATACGTACACATATTTATTCTTTCTTTGGAGCAGGTGTAAATTCATGCATGAGAATTTGTGTGCTGCTGGAGCTGGTTCTGAGTGCCTATTTTATAAAAGCACATCCTGGCCCTAGAACTCTACCTTTTGGGAACCTGACAGGTACTTGTGACCTGAATTGACCACTGTTGGAAACAGGATACTGGGCTTGATAGACCCAGTATGGCATATCTTACACTCTTATAAGGTGGCAAGCAAAGATGTATATTGCTATGCTCTGGTAACCGAGGTATCCGGATGCCCAACCCGGCATGTGCCCCCCACCCCCCCCATTTCCTTCCCCCACCGCCACCCCCCCCCCCACCGACAAAACCACACAGACATCAGGTATTGGTGCAAACATTGCTTGGTCGCAGCTTTTATTAAACGGTAATAACACCGGCCCAACATGGGCCAACTCAGCAATCATAACAATAACTAAATAACCCCCCACCCATCATCCGGATGGTGCCCCCCACCAGCCATTTGAAGCAAAGTGGAGCACCATCCAACCCCCCCCCCCCCCGTTACCCCCTCGCGCCCGCCTAGCCGTTATAGCAAAGGCCGGCTGAAGGGGTTGCCAATTTCCGGGTAGAGACCCCAGCCGGGACGTCTCCCCCAACCTGAAGAGCCGTGCCGCTCACCTGAAGCGGCATACGGCTGAACTGAGGCGCTGGGTCAACGAGCACCAGCTCGCCACCCCGCCTGCCCGACCCAAAGGGGCACCCCCCCCACCACCAGCTGCAACGACATCCATCACACTCACCCTTCCCCCCCCGGCCAAAAACAAGGGAGGGAGGGAGGGAAACCTTTCTCAGCGCGAGCAAGGGAGGAAGAGAGGGATCGCCGGCCGGCGAACCCCCCTTGCTCGCGCTGCCTGCCCACGTGTCCGCCTACGCGGGCCAATCACGGGCTCCCAGGGCAGCGTGGGGCCAAGCGCACGTACGCGCGTGCCCGCTCGCCCCGCCCCCACCACCCAGCGGTAAGCGGCCTGCCTCCCAGTCGGGCCCCGGAACCCGGTTACCAGGCCGGCCGCGGGACCGGGGCCCGGCGGCCCAGCCAGTCATAACCGAGGTATCCGGATGCCCAACCCGGCATGTGCCCCACACCCCACCAATTTCCTTCCCCCACCGCCAACCCCCCCCACCGACAAAACCACACAGACATCAGGTATTGGTGCAAACATTGCTTGGTCGCAGCTTTTATTAAACGGTAATAACACCGGCCCAACATGGGCCAACTCAGCAATCATAACAATAACTAAATAACCCCCCACCCATCATCCGGATGGTGCCCCCCACCAGCCATTTGAAGCAAAGTGGAGCACCATCCAACCCACCCCTCCCCGTTACCCCCTCGCACCCGCCTAGCCGTTATAGCAAAGGCCGGCTGAAGGGGTTGCCAATTTCCGGGTAGAGACCCCAGCCGGGACATCTCCCCTAACCTGAAGAGCCGTGCCGCTCACCTGAAGTGGCATACGGCTGAACTGAGGCGCCGGGTCAACGAGCACCAGCTCGCCACCCCGCCACCGGCGCTAGGTAGCGAGCTATCCTAGCGCCGCCCCCCCACCGAAAGCTGCGACCTGCACCAAGACTCCAATGCCTCCTGCCAGTCATTCAAGAGTAAGTCCCGTCCCACCGGGGCAAGCAGGGCGAGTTATAATGTCCGACCAGGTGATGGCCACACTGGGAAGGACCTCCCGCAACAGAGCAATATCGCCCTGAACAGTCAGTATGAGTTGTCGGCAAGCCCAGCCAGCAACCTCATTGCCCCCCGAGGTGGAGCAGCAGCCGGACTGGCCGCTGCCGCCGTCCAAGTTCCGCATGCACATGATCCAGGAGCTGTCCCCAGTGCATGCTGCGGTGACCCATCCAGCACAGCCGCACTCCCGCCACGGCGAGACCATGGTGAGCACCCAACGGCCGAACCGCTGCTCGCCGCTCCGCCCAGTAGACGAAGGAGTGCCCGATGAGCCACCAGTCCCCAGCGGACACACCACCTGAAAGCAGAAAAGAGCGGACTGCCACCAGCAAGCAATTCTGCAACAGGAAGAAAATGATTAGTACCCCCAGGCCTCCCCCCCCGCACCGCACCGTAGACAGACCACCGCCCCGGCACCACCCGGCACTAAGCCGCACCACCAGGAGCCGACGGGCGAACTGACCCGGCATAAGCCCCCGACCGCAATCTGCCAATGCGCTGAATAACCCGCGTGTCAAGACCCGCAGCCGCCGCGCTAGTAGCCGCCCCAATCCGGAACGAATGCGAAGCAGAACTTCGCTCATTGCAACCCAACGCACGCAAAACCAAGCGCAGCATAGCCGTAAACTGAAAATTGAGTAACCGGCCTGCCGTCCGCGTGAATGAAGAATGGGCCATGTGCTGCCGGTCGCTGCTGCACGTAGGCCCCCAGAGCCCGAACGGGGCAGGACACCAAGGGGGGGTCGCACGAAGCAGGACCCAGCCCCCGTTCCCGGATTGGTCCGTCTTGGACCGTGGTAAGAAAATTCGCACCAGCACAGGATCCACCCGGAGATGCCCAACTTTGAGCCCGCCAAAAGCCCCACGTCTCGCAGACCGAGGGACAAGCTCAGATACCCGGAAGGCGCCGAAGAAAGCCGCCGTAAACAGCGCATGGAACAATACCGCCTCGAAACTGGAGGCCGCCACCCGCGGTAAAACCGCACAAACCCGCAACAGAAGCTCGTGGGATATCGGGAGCCGCAAGTCACACGACCCCGGCTGCACACGAGCCCAGCCAGCGAGCAATCACCCAACTAAGAAGGAAACACGCGGGTTCCCCCAACCCGCAGCTTTACAAAAGAAAGAGAAACCCGCCAACGCTCCAGTAACCGCCGACCGGGCCCAGCCCTCATTCTTCGCCCACAACACGAAACGACCGACCGAGCCGTCAGGCACCGCCCCCCCAGACCACCCCTGGGCACACAAAAGCACTCACCTGAGAGTACCCCCTCCGATACGTCGCCCAGGTACTACGAGCCACAGACGCTGCCAGCAGAACCATTAAGTCAGGGTCCCAATTCTCAAGAGATGCTCCGGAACCCGTGAGGGCAGCTCGGCTGCCTGAGGAGCCAGCCGCCGGAACTGCGCCCACCGAAATCGGGATAAAGCGTCAGCAATGGAGTTCTGGGAGCCCGGCACGTGCCGGGCTCGAGCGGTGACATTCAGGCGCAAGCAGGCCAACACGAACACCCTCATCAAGGAAGCTACCCTGGGGCACCGGGGCGCGTGACGGTTATTGACCTCAATTACTGCCGCATTGTCGCACCGGAAGACAACCCACCGATCGCGCAACCGATCCAGCCATACCCAAAAAGCCACCACAATCGGGAAAAGCTCCAAGAAGGTGATATTCTGGGTCAGGCTGGTGCGCACCCAATCCGCCGGCCAAGGCTCAGCACACCAGGAACCGTGACAAAAGGCCCCAAAACCCGAACCACCCGCCGCATCGGTAAACAATTGCAGGTCGAGATTGAGAGCTCGGGCAACTGAAGGACGGAGCACCCATCGAAGCCAACCAGAAACGCGTCCCAGAACCCGCAGATCTGCCCGCATCCCCGAGGACACCCTGATACGATGGTGGGGCAGCCGCAGCCCCGCCATTGCCAAGGATAGGCAACGCGTGAAGGGGCGCCCCATGGGAAGGACACGACAAGCAAAGTTGAAATGCCCACCCAACGACTGAAGGACCCGGAGGGAAGTCTTAGAAGCAGAACCTACGGAGGCCACCAACTCCCGGAGGCGACGGATCTTTTGCGCCGGCAAGCGCACTACCATAGCCACCGTGTCAATCTCGATGCCGAGAAAAAGTGAGACAAGTAACCGGCCCGACCGTTTTTTGTTTTTTTTTTTGCAACGGGAATGCCAAACGCGGCAGCCACCCGCAAAAAAGTGCTCAAGAGAGTGGGACACGTGGTTGGCCGCTCAGGCCCGACAATCAGAAAGTCATCCAGATAATGCACTACGGATGCGACCCCTGACTGCCGTTCGACAACCCAATGCAAGAAAGTACTGAAGGCCTCGAAATAAGCACACGAGATTGCACAGCCCATGGGCATGCACATGTCGAAATAGTACCGCGCCTCGAAGCGAAAACCAAGCAAAGGGAAAGCCGAGGGATGCACCGGCAACAAACGGAAAGCCGATTCAATGTCCACTTTGGCGAGAAGGGCACCCGGCCCGCATTGATGAACCAGGGAGATAGCGGCATCGAAAGAGGAGTAATAGACCGTGCAGAGCTCGCGAGGTATACGGTCGTTGACCGAAGCGCCCGGAGGGCATGAGAGGTTGTGTATCAACCGGAACTTGCCCGGCTCCTTCTTGGGAACCACCCCCAACGGCGAGACCGTAAACGGGGAAAAGGGGGGTGCCAGGAAGGGGCCAGCGACGCAACCCAGCGCACACTCCTCGGAAATCTTCCGCCGCACGAAATCCCCATGAAGCCGTACGGAGGCGGCATTGCGGGACCCACCATGCGCGGACGCACCCCGGACAGGAATGCGAAAACCCCGAGAAAACCCGCCCAAAAGCAACCCAGCCACCCTCCCCCGACGGGAACGCCCATACGCAAGCAACCAAGGGCGCATCACCTCAATGTGCACGGAGTACGGGCCAATACCCCCTCCTTCTCACTTTGCCGCCGAGGGGGCCCCCCGCAACCCCCTTTTGCCGCACTTCACGGCCGCATGGGCACCCCCACACAAGGAGCAGGCATGCTTAAATTTGCAGTCGGGGAAGGGGCAGGATGCCTTGTTGAAGCGCCAGCAGATGGCCCCCCTTTGGCTGAGGCAAAGCCGAGCCGGAGGCACGAAAGGAACGCCCCCCCGACGGCAGCAGAGACGGTCCCGCCCTGACAGCCACCCCGCTCGATCCCCCAGCACGACCCCGCACGGACATCTGGGTCAACCATAGGTTGATGTCCTACGTCCCCCACGGCAAGAGACTGTTCTCCGCCATCTGGTCCCGAAACTCCTCGTCAAAATTCAACCAAGCCCATCACTCGTGGGCCTGGGACGCCGCCAGGATATTGTCGGCATAGGCCAGCAGGGCCCCATACTGGTCCGGGAAGTAATGCCCCCAGACGCTCGCCAAGCGCCAGAAAGCCCGGGTCCAGTTAAGGGTGTTGCGAGAAACCTTAAGCACCCTGCCCGCCTTTTCGTCCTCCTGGCGTTTTTCCGGCTCTCACCGGAACGCTTCCGACCATCGAGGAGACGGAAGATGTCAATACATTTTCGACGCTTAATCCGCTGCCGCAACTTCCGCGGAACGGCCTCCCACAACTCAGAGCAAGGAAGAGGAAGAGGACGCTCGCCTGCAGCGCCGAGCCCGTGTGCGCTTACCGGTTACCTTCCCAACCCCCGCGGGGCCCGGAGCGGATTCAAGGGCCCCCCCCCGCAGTGCCACCAGCATACTCACCACTCCCCTTGAGGAGGCGACGGGAGCCACTCCAGTGGATCCGCCAGGCGCCGGAGCACCCAGCCCAGTCGTGGAACCCGAGGGGGCCGCACCAGCCAACCGGCCGGAAGAAGCCATGGAGGTAGATGGCGGGGAAATCCGGAGAACCTGGGAAGAGGAGGAAGAGAAACAAGCAGCCAAAGCCCCCAGGGGTACCGGGCACCGCCGGCGACCCGGCCCCCCAAACTCGATCCGAAGGCCCCAACCCCCCGGCCTCCCAAGCCGCTGGACCCTCGGCCACCCCACGCACATCCCCGAACCAGCCCCCCCAGCCACCCCCCAAAGGCCCTGCACCCCCCCACGGGGGCCGCCCCGAACGCCCAAGGGCCCGCTGGACCTAGAAAACCCGGGAGAGGAGGGGGAACCCGGGGGGGGGGGGGGGGAAGGACCCCCCTCGCCCATGGGAGGGGGCGAGAACGGGGGCCAGCCCTCCCCGGCTGCAGGAAGCGGGGGGCGGCCAGGGCCCGCGGGGACCCAGGGCCATCGGCAACCGAGCAGCCCGGCACCTCCCTCCCCGAGCGCTGTCGGCGCGGTGATCCCGCCCGGGGCCCCCCCAGGAGAGGCCCCCTCCCTCCGGGAGGCAAGCGCAGCCGCACACATGGGCGCAGGAAGCCCGCGAGCCGCCCACCGCCCCCGGGCCCGCCTAACCCCCACTACGCCCACAGCTCTGCCGAGCCTCGGGCAGGCCACAGGGATCCGGGGACGCAGCGCGGCCTGCCCTGCCACGGCCCCCGAGCGAGGCCCCAGCCGCACAGCTCCCCGCCCTCGGGCAGCGTCGTTAGACCGCTAGGCGGCGTTTTTTGTTTTTTTTTTTGGAAGCCCCCCTGCCGCACTCAAGCCACGCGGCCGGCGAGGACGGCCCGCCTACCCGAGGCAGGCCGCAGCTGAGCCCTGCCTGGCGAACCCCGCCCCGCCCCTCCACGTGCCCGGCAGCCCACGAACACGCGGTGTGCTGCTGGACCCAATGCATCAAACAATGTAATTGCAAGGTGCGCTTCGGGACCGAGAAGCGCACCGCAGACCGCCCAAGACAAGGCCGCAAGGCCCAAACCCACCCGCACCCGAGGAGCAGCCCCACACCAAACCTTTCTCAGCGCGAGCAAGGGAGGAAGAGAGGGATCGCCGGCCGGCGAACCCCCCTTGCTCGCGCTGCCTGCCCACGTGTCCGCCTACGCGGGCCAATCACCGGGCTCCCAGGGCAGCGTGGGGCCAAGCGCACGTACACGCGTGCCCGCACGCCCCGCCCCCACCACCCAGCGGTAAGCGGCCTGCCTCCCAGTCGGGCCCCGGAACCCGGTTACCAGGCCGGCCGTGGGACCGGGGCCCGGCGGCCCAGCCAGTCATAGTTTAAGAACATAAGATTTGTCATAGTGGGTCAGGCCAATGGTCCATCAAGCCAATTATTCTATTTCCAACAATGGCCAATCCACGGCACAAGTACCTGGCAGGACCTCAAAAGGTAAATAGATTCCATGATGCTTATCCCAGGGGTAAGCAGTGGATTTACATCAATTCACTTTAAGAATCATTTATGGACTTTTTTCCAGGAACTTGTTCAAACGTTTTTAAACTCAGCTACACTAACAGTTTTTCATATATGCTCTGGCAACAAATTCCACAACTTAATTTCGCATTGAAAGAAAAAACAATTTCTCCTATGCTACTTTGTAACTTCGTTGCTGCCCCCTTGTCTTTCTGTAAATAACTGATTCACGTTTACTCATTCTATTCTACTCATTTTATAGACCTCTATCATATCTCCCTTTGGCTGTCTCTTCTCCAAGCTGAAGAGCCCTATCTTGCTAATCCTTTCCTCATAGGGGTATCTTTCCATCCCCTTCATCATTTTGGTTGCCCTTCTCTGTATCTTTTCCAGTTCTGCTATATCTTTTTTTAGATGCATCAACCAGAACTGCAAACAAAACTCAAAGTGCAGTCCCTCCATGGAGCGATAAAGAGGCATTATGATATCCATTCCCTTCCTTTCACTTCTATTTTTTTCTTGGCTGCTGCTGCATACTGAGTAGAGGATTTCAATGTATTATCCATGATGACACCTAGATCCTTTACCTAGGTGGAAGCTCCTAATGTGGAACCTTGCATCGTGTAGCTGTAATTTCTATTGCTCTTCCCTAAGTGCATAACTTTGCACTTGTACACATGAAATTTCATCTGTCATTTGGATGCTCAGTTTCTCAATTTCTCAAGGTCCTCTTGCAATTTTTCAGAATCCTTTTGTGACTCAACAAGCAAGATACCAAAGCTCCACCAACTGGCACATAGCAGGGAAATCGTATTGCCAGAACTGTTGCCCCCATTACAGCCTCTGCCTCTGTCCAGACAGAGATCCCTATGCCAGTTGAAGGACAGATTCCATGTGCAAGTTGTCTGCATGCTGAAGCTCTTAGAAAAGAAGTGAAGGAGCTGAGAGAAGAGGTGGCAAGGCTGAGGAGCATTCAAGACAGTGAGAAGTACATTGATGAGCTGCTTCTTGAAACATCCAAGTTCCCCAACAGAGGTGAAGATGGGAGGCTGCAGAATGATGAAAGCTGGACACGAGTCACCAGGGTCTGCAGAATTACCAATCCAACTCCTCCAACCCTTGAACTGAAGAACCATTATGCAGCCCTAGAAGTGGAGGAGGTGAAAGCATCCCAGGAAAGGGAACAACCAGAGCTCGAGCACCCCAAAGTTGCAGAATCAGTGACCATAATGAAGCGAAGGGTAGTGGTGGTTGGTGACTCTCTTCTGAGGGATACTGAGGCATCCATTTGTTGATCAGATTTGATGTCCAGAGATGTGTGCTGTCTGCCAGGTGCCAAAATCTGAGACAAGCCTACTGACTATTACCCAATGTTGCTCATCCATGTCAGCACAAATGATACTGCCAGGTATCCCTCTGAACATATCAAAGGTGACTTTGTGGCTCTGGGACAGAGGGTGAAGCAGATAGGTGCGCAGGTGGTGTTCTCTTTCAATCCTCCCTGTTGAGGGTAAAGGCGCAGGCAGAGAAGCTTGCATCCTGGAGATAAATGCATGGCTGCATGGATGATGTCATTGAGAGCATTTTGGTTTCCTGGACCATGAGATGATGTTCCAAAGGCTGCAGAGCAGAGATAGCATCCATCTGTCCAAGAAAGGTCGACATGTCTTCAGTAGCAGACTGGTTAACCTACTGAAGAGGGCTTTAAACTAGATTCATTGGGGATAGGTGAAGAGAGCCTCCAGGAAAGTGAAAGCCCCCAGCTAAAGTGAAACATTAAATATCCCTATAGAAATGGGTAAAAGGGGCAACATCTGGAAAGTCGTGTGTATAAATGCCTGTAGCATGGGAAATAAGATCCCAGATGTTGAGGGTTTAATGGAACAGACTGAGTTGGATTTAGTAGCGGTTACAGAGACATGGTTCATGAACAACCATGACTGCGATGTAATTATACCAGGCTATACCTTATTCAGGAAGGATAGGGTAGGAAGAAGGGGAGGAGGAATGGCATTATATGTAAAAAATAACATTAAAGCTATAGAATTACAGGGCTTAAAAGGGAGAGAGGAGGCACTATGGATTAAACTAGAAAGAGGGAAAGAGAAATCAATTTGCATTGGCATGTTATACAGACCCTCCCTCACAGGGGAAGAAGTAGACGGAATTTCATAGAAGACATACACAGCATTGCTAGGAAAGGAGAAGTGCTATTGATAGGTGATTTGAATATGCTAGATGTAGCTTGGCAAATCCCTGCTGCGGTGTCATCTAGAAGTAAGGAGATCCTGGATTCTCTATAGGGAGAACTATTCAGGCAATTGGTAACAAAATCCACACATGATGGGGCCATACTGGACTTGGTGCTTACCAATGGTGAAAGTGTTTCTGATATTATAGTGGGAGATCATCTTGCATCCAGTGATCACCAGATAGTGTGGTTCAGTATTAGGACTAGGGCTGATAAAATCCATTCAAAAGCAAGAGTCTTAGACTTTATGAAAACTAACTTTGCAAAGATGGGCCAATACCTCAAGGAGTTGTTAGTGGGATGAGAACAGCTGGGGGATGTAGAAAAACAGTGGGCAAAACTGAAAGGGGATATTTTAAGGGCAACAAACCTTTTTGTTAGAAAGGTAAATAAAGGTAAAAGGCAAAGGAGGTCGCAATGGTTCTCACAAGAAGTAGCTGAAAAGGTAAAGAAGAAGAGGGAGGCCTTCATGAAATACAAAAGATCACAGAGAAAGGGACACAGGCTTCTATAGTTGAAAAAAGCTATCAAAATAGCCAAGAAAGCAAATATACTTAATTTTGCTGCAGAGGTATAATTTTAAAGTTACAGGGACCTTTGTATAGTGGGCTGATACATAGAAGTAAGATTTCAGTTTGACTATTTAAGTTTCCATTGTATGTTACAAGCCTGCTTCACAGTGTGGGGCTAATTGAATCAGCTCTGCAACTGACCAAATACCTGAACCAGTCTGCTCATCAGAACTTCAAGAGACTACACACTCAGCTAAGGCTTTCAAACTCTACAATTGCCTGTTTTTTTATAAACTTTAACTATTGAATATAGGCTTTGAGGAATCTTTAGCCTGCCTACATTGCTTGCATAGCCTTTAAATCAAATATCTGAGTGTTCCCTCAGTTCATAGAAAGCCTACAGGCCAGGGACACTTAGGTTCCCACCCACCCTACCCCTCGCTCCACCCACCCCAGGGTTTCATTGCCTATATAGTCATCATATACATTGACATCTGTCCTTTAATTAGGTGTTATACCTACTTTTTCTCCTTTTCCCTTCCTAGGACAGCTGAATCAGAATGTTGTGTATTCAATGCAATAACTGTGTAACTTTCATTATAAGAAGAATCATTTGGAACCTAAGAGCTTGCCCTATATCCCTCAAGTTAGCTGCTATGCATAAAGAATGGACTCTACTAAGGGAAGAATTAGCTGCAATTAAGCACACCTAGAGTACAAACAGAACAAAATCCACCACCACTCCCACAAAGACTCAAACAGCCCACGAACAAATGGATCACAGTGGGCTCTGATAGGTTGTGACCTTAATTCAGAGACACCCTATACATCAAGATATATCCCTGCATAATGCCTTCTCTGCCTTGGATAATGAGGGTGCCCAATCCGTAGATACTGAAGTGCCCTTAAATGAAAGACTTAATGCCAAATCTACTGATAATGTACCAAATAGGAAAAAGAGTCACAGAACAGAAAACTACTACTCCTTGGAGATTCCATCATCAGAGGTACCAACTTGGAAAATGCCTCCCAGGCTCTTCAGTCAGCAGGAATACAAACCAAATTGTTGATATAGTTAGTGCAGAAAGTGAGCACTCCAAAACTGATATTGTCATTCACTTGGGTACAAATGACCTGGCTAGAAACAGTGCCTCTGCAATTCAAAGGGATTTCCAGACTCTGGGAGAGAAACACAAGCCCATTGCTTACACTATAGCATTCTCAGAAGTTCATGGTAAGGTGGCAGAAAGGCTACATCGCATGAACAACTTTAATACATGGCTCCAAACCTGGTGCAAACAAGAAGCATTTAGATATATAGGCAACTGGGGAAACAGATGGATGAGCAAGAGTCTATACTGTGCTGATGGACTACATCTCTCTGTCGCAGGGAAAAGGATCCAAAGTGAAAAATTCAGGCAGTATTTGGACAGGCATTTAAACTAGGGAAAGGAGGTGATGGATGGAGAAGGTCAAGTTCAATACGTCACTCCCAGCAAAACAACATTGAAAAAAGTCAGACGTTTGAACCACACATCAATGACAAGCGGGAAGAGGCGTGTAAAACAAAATCCATGCAAAACGCAGGCAAGCCAGTCAACAAATGCTGGAAAGCAATGAGCACAAATGCTCGAAGCCTAGCCAACAAAGTTCCTGATCTGGAAGCCCTAATGGTGGAAATGGACTTGGATATTGTGACCATTACAGAAACATGGTTTAATGAGTTGCATGAATGGGATATTGCCATAGCTGGCTATAATCTATTTAGAAGAGAGAGAGAGAGGGTAGAAAAGAAGGAGGAGTAGCCCTGTATGTCAAAATCAATATTAAAGCTGCTGAAATGAAGGGAACGTGGGGAAAAGAAGAAGTGCTGTGGATTGTGTTGGAAAGAGGACATAGCACTGTCATCCATACTGGTGTGTTCTACAAGCCTCCAACTCAATCCGAAGAAATGGATAGCAAATTGATTGTTGATATTGCAAAGATAGCCATGAAGGGGGAAGTGATCATATTGGGTGATTTTAATCTACCCAATGTGCATTGGAGTGTTCCTTCTGCAAATCTGGAAAAAAGTAAAACAATTGTGGATGCCTTCCATGATGCATTGCTTTGACAAATGGTGATGGAACCAACCAGGGAGAGCTTGTGCTGGATTTAGTGCTCACCAACGGAGTTAGTGTGTCAAATATCTAGGTGGGTGCCCATGTGAGCAGCAGTAATCATCACACTGTGTGATTTGAGATAAAAGCCAAGGTAGAATCCATTCATAGCAAGCTCAAAGTCCTAGACTTCAAAAACACTGACTTCAGTAAAATGGCCAAGTACCTGAAGGAGGAGTTGGCATGGTGGGAGGGGATTAGGGAAGTGGGATTGCAATGGGTTAAACTAAAGGAGGCAATAAAAGGTGCAACAGATACAAACATAAGGAAAGTAAATAAAAACAAGAGGAAATGAAACCTATTTGGTTCTCCAAAGAAGTGGCTGCACAAATAAAGGCAAAAACACAACTTTCACAAAATTCAGAAGCTTGCAAACAGAGGAACACAGAAAAGAATACAAGATCAAACTAAAAGAGACAAAAAGAGAAATAAGGATAGGAAAATCAAAGGCAGAAGAAAAGATGGCTGGAGTGGAGGAGTGGCCTAGTGGTTGGGGCAAGGTACTTCAGGCCAGAAGGTCAGGGGTTCAAATCCCACTAGAGGACAGCAACCTTGGGCCGGAAGGACTGGGGTTTCTAGTCTCACAGGTGCTCCTTGTGGTCTTGGGCAAGCCACTTAACCCTCCATAGCCCATGTTCCCTGTAAAATAGTTATCTCCAAGTTATAATGCCTTGTTCAATGTAAACTGCACTGATGCAGAATAGCATGGTATATAAGAGAATGTAAATAAAGATGTGAAGTGTGGCAACAAAACCTTTTTTCAGGTATATTTGGGAGAGGAGGAAAATCAGAGGTAGAATTTCAGGACTCAAAAGTGCTGGGAACGGATTCATGAAAAGTGACAATGAAAAAGCCAAAATGCTAAATAAATACTTCTGTTCTGTTTTTAGTAAAGGAAATCCTGGAGAAGGACCACCTGTGATAGACAAATATACAAATAGGAATGGAGTAGATACCACACCATTCACAAAAGATGATGTGTTAGAACACCTTGCAAAACTGAAAGTGGACAAGGCTATGGGACCAGATAGGATACATCCCAGGATACTGAAAGAGCTCAGAGAGGTTCTTGCAGTGCCGTTAAAGGATGCTTTTAATAGATCCTTGGAGATAGGAGAAGTTCTGGAGGACTGGAGAAGGGCCGATGTGGTACCTCTTCACAGAAGTAGTAGTTGGGAAGAAGTGACAAACTCCAGGCCAGTAAGCCTTACCTCGGTGGCGGGAAAAGTAATGGAGGCACTCCTGAAAGAGCGAATCGTGGACTTCCTCGAAACCAACAGGTTGCATGATCCGAGGCAACATGGTTTTACCAAAGGACGATCTTGCCAAACAAATCTGATTAAGCTCTTTGACTGGGCGACCAGAGAACTAGATCTTGGCATGCAATGGATGTGATCTACCTAGATTTCAGCAAAGCTTTTGATACTGTTCCTCATAGGAGGCTTATCAATAAACTCAACAGCTTGGGGATGGGTCCCAAGGTGGTGAACTAGATCAGAAATTGGTTGACTGACAGGTGACAGAAGTTGACGGTAAACAGAACTCACTTGGATGAAAGGAAGGTGATTAGCGGTCTGCCTCAGGGTTCAGTCCTGGGATCAGTGCTGTTCAATATCTATACGGTATGAGTGATATTGCTGAAGGACTGAATGGAAAAGTCTGCTTTTTTTCAGATGACACGAAAATTTGCAACAGAGTGGACTCCCCTAATGAAGTGGAGAACATGAGGAAAGATTTACAAAAGCTGGAAGAATGGTCTAATGCTTGGCAGTTAAGATTTAACATGAAGAAGTGCAGTGTCATGCACTTGGGAAGCAGAAATCCAAAGGAATTGTATGCGATAGGGGGCGAGATTTTGGTGTGCACGGACCAGGAGAAGGACCTTGGAGTGATTATTTCCGAGGATCTCAAGGTGTCGAAACAATGTGAAAAGGCAATGGCAAAAGCCAGAAGGATATTGGGTTGCATACAGAGAGGAATTAGCAGCAGAAAGGAAGAGGTACTAATGCCACTGTACAAGTCGCTGGTGAGGCCTCACTTGGAATATTGTGTTCAGTTTTGGAGACCATATCTCGCAAAGGATATAAAAAGGCTAGAAGGAGTTGATTTGGAGCCTGTGACAGAAGATTTATGAGAAGAGACTTGAAGACCTAAATATGTACACTCGGGAGGAGAGGAGGGACAGGATAGATATGATTCAGACCTTTAAATACTTGAGTATTAATGAATAAACAAACCTCTTCCAAAGACGAGGAAGCTGTAAAACTAGAGGGCATAAATGAAGCTGCAAGGGGGTAAAATGAAAGGCAATGTCAGGAAATGCGCTTTCACTGAAAGGATGGTGGATGCTTGGAATGCCTTGCCGATGGAAGTGGTGGGGAGCAAATACAGTGATGGAATTCAAACTGGCAAGGGACAGACACAGTTGATCTCTTTATAGCAACAGGATAAAATCAAAATAAAGATACTATCTCTTACATCTGAACAAATAGGGGTGACCTACACGGAGCGGTGGGTACACCCCTAAACAGACACGGGGAAGGTGACCTGCACGGAGTGGCAGGTGCACCTACTCTTGCTGCCTTGCTGGGCAGACTAGATGGACCATACTGGTCTTTATCTGCCGTCATATACTATGTTACTATGTTACTAAAAGAAGAAGAAATAGCCAATACAATAAAATGGGGGTGGGGGCGGGGGGGGGGGGGGATAACACATTTTTCAGATATGTTAGTGAGAAGAGGAATGGCAAAAGTGGTATCGTCAGACTCAAGAGTAAATGGGACGAATATGTAGAAGCTGATGAGGAGAATGCGGAATTGCTTAACAATTATTTCTGTTTTGTGTTCACAGATGAAGGGCCAGGAGCAGGACCTTAGAAAACACCTACAAATAGGAATAGAAGCGGCAGGGATCTTGAACAATTTTCAAAAGACTGTTCAGGAGGAACTAGCTAAACTAAAAGTAGACAAAGTGATGGGAACAGATGGAATACATCTGAGAATAGTGAAGAAACTTGGGGATGTTCTAGCAGCTCCACTGACTGACCTTTTTAATACCTCGTTGGAGTCGGAAGTGGTGCCAAAGGACTGGAGAGAGGCTCATGTGGTGCCTTTACACAAAAGCAGAAGTAAGGATGTGGTTGAAAGCTACAGGCTGGTCAGTCTAAACTCTGTGGTGAGTAAATTATTGGAAACGCTGCTGAAAGAGAAAATAGTGAGGTTTTTTGAGTCCAATGGTTTACAGGATTGGTGGCAGCATGGGTTTACCAGAGGCAGGTTTTGTCAGACAAATTTGATTGATTTCTTTGCCTGGGTACCAGGGAGTTGGACCGAGGGAGAGCCCTAGATGTGGTGTACTGGGATTTCAGTAAAGCCTTTGACACTATTCTGCATAGGAGACTTATAAGCAAACTGAGCACCCTAGGGATGGACACTAAAGTTGCTGATTGGGATAGAAATTAGTTGAGTGGGAGGCAACAAAGGGTATAAGTAAATGGAGCTCACTCTGAGGAAAGGGAGGTTACCAGTGGTGTGCCGCAGGGATCTGTTCTTGGTTGAATTCTTTTTAACATCTTTGTTAGTGATATTACAGAAGGGCTGTTGGGTAAGTTTTGCCTCTTTGTGGATGATGCCAAAATCTGTAATAAAGCATACACCTAGGAAGGAATAGATAACATGAGGAGGGATCTAGCTAAGCTTGAATAATAGTCTAGAAGAATAGCAGTTGAGATTTAATGCAAAAATGCAGTGTCATGCATTTGGGTTGCAAAAAGCCAAAGGAACGGCATAGCGTGGGGGGAGGGGGTAGTACTTCTGTCTACAAAAGAAGAGTGGGACCTAGGCATAATTGTGTCTGATGATCTTAAAGTAGTTAAACAGGTAGAAAAGGAGACGGAAAAGCTAGAAGAATGCTTGGGTGCATAGGTAGAGGAATGGCCAGCAGGAAAAAGGAGATAGATAGTGCTGTTTAGGTCTTTGTTGCGACCTCATTTGGTGTATTGTGTACAGTTCTGGATAACACACCTTTAGAAGGATATAAACAGGTTGGAGTCGGTGCAAAGGGTGGCTACTAAAATGGTTAGTGGTCTTCATTATAAAGCATATGAGGACAGACTTAAGGATCTATAATGTATACCTAGAGGAAAGGTGGGATAGAGGAGATATGACAGAGATGTTTAAATATCTCCATGGCATTAATGCACAGGAGGAGAACCTCTTTTGGTTGAAAGCAAGCTCTACTACGAGGGGACATAGGATGAGGGTGAAAGGAGATAGACTCAGGAGTAATATGCAGAAATATTTCTTTATGGAAAGAGTGGTAGATGTGTGGAATAGTCTCCCAGTGGAGGTGGTAGAGATGAGGACAGTATCTGAATTCAAAAGAGCATGGGAAAAACACAGAAGATCTCTAAGGGAAAAGAGGGGACTATTGTAGAAGTTGATATGGAAGGGCAGACTAGATAGGCCATGTGGTCTTTTTCTGCTGTCATGTTTCTATATTTCTATGCTTCATTCATTGCTCCCATTTCCAGGTAATTTATCAATATGTTAAAAAGTAGTGGGCCGGCACAGATCCCTGGGGTACTCCATTATTTACCATTCTCCATTGAGAAAAACATACATCTAGCCCTGCTGTCTGTTTTCTATCTCTTAACCAGTTTCCAGTCCAGAATAGTACACTCCGTCCTATCCCATGACTTTTTAATTTTCTCGATTCTATCATGAGGGACCTTGTCAAAACTTTTCTGAAAATCCAGATACATTATGTCCACCAACTCACCTTTATCTCCCTGTTTATTCACACCATCAAAAAAAGGTAGCAGACTGGTAAGGTTTATGGTTTATTTATTTTTGATATACTGCCTTGCATGGTACACATCAAAGTGGTGTACAATAGACTAAGTCCAGAGGTAATTGGAAAGAACTCCATAGTCATGACAGGAAAGAGAGTTAAGTTAAAGTATTTCTCAGACAGCCCGCAACAGTCCAGCCACCAAAGTCTAGCAGGCATCTCCAAAAAGGTTCAGTAAAAAGATGTGTTTTTAGAGAGACTTTAAATTTTTTAAAGATTCTAGCTGTAGCAACTGGGGTAAGTCATTCCAGAGAAAAGGTGCCCTAAAATAAACAGTAGGTTGCCTAGTGGAGTCCCATTTAGCCTTACTGACAGGAGGGAGCTAAAGCTAATTTGCGTGGATGGAACGTAAGAGATAAGGAGAAGTGTATAATGGGATTTGTGATGAAAGATACTCAGTAGAGCTGGTGTGTAAGGCTTTGGGGGTCAGAATCAAAAATTTGTACTGTATACTAAATCAAACGGGCAACCAGTGCTCTTGTATAAACAATGGTGTCATATGGTCATATTTATGAGCACAAAATAGGCTCTAGAAAGTGATATTTTAAACTGTTTGTAATCATTTTAGATATGATGTGCAGAGACATGAACATAAGAACATAAGAAATGCCATAGTGGGTCAGACCAAGGTCCATCAAGCCCAGTATCCTGTTTCCAACACAAGTACCTGGCAGGTTCCCAAAAAGATACATAGGTTCCACAATGCTTGTCCTGGAGTAAGCAGGGGATTTCCCAGGGTCCTTTTTAATAATGGTTTATGGACCTTTCATCAACTACATCCTCAACTATAGCTTCACTAACAGCTTTTACTACATCCTCCTGTAACAAATACCAGTTTGATTACATGTTGAGTGAAAAAATGTTTTCTCTTATTAGTCTTAAATGGTTACATTGTAGCTTCATTGCATGCCCCCTAGTCTTTCTCCTTTTTGATGGCATAAACAACTGATTTACATTTACCTGTTCCACTCCATTCATTAATTTACAGGCCTCTATCATATCTCCCCTCAGCCGTCTTTTTTCCAAGTTGACGAGCCCAAACATTTTAAGCCTTTCCTCTTAGTGGTATCCTTATAGCCCCTTTACCATTTTGGTGGCTCTTTGTACCTTTTCTAATTCTGCAATATCCTTATTAGGATATGGCAACCAGAACTGCACACAATATTCAAAGTACGGTTGCACTATGGAATGATACAGAGGCATTATAATGTCCTTGGTTTTATTCTCCATTCCTTTCCTTATGATTCCTAGCATTTTATTTGCCTTCTTGGCTGCCGCTGAACACTGGGTGGAGGGTTTCAACATGTTATCCACGATGACGTCAAATATTTTTTCCTGGGTGGTGGTTCCTAATGTGGAACCTTGCATCGTGTAACCATTTGGATGCCCAGTTTTACAATTTATCAATGTGCTCTTGCAATTTTTCACAATCCTCTTGGGTTTTATCAACTTTGAATAATTTTGTGTCATCTGAAAATTTGATTACCTCACTCATTATTCCCATTTCCAGGTCAATTATGCACATGTTAAAAAGTAGCAGACCCAGCACAGATCCTTGGGGTACTCCATTATTCGCCTTTCTCCATAGGGAAAATTGGCCATTTAGCCTTACCCTCTGCTTTCTATCTTTTAACCAGTTCCTGATCCACAATAGTATGCTGCCTCCTATCCCATGGCTTTTTAATTTTGCAAAAGTCTCTCATGAGGGACCTTGTCAAAGGCTTTCTGAAAATCCAGATATACTATATCAACTGACTCACCTTTGTCTACCTGTTTATTCACACCTTCAAAAAAACATAACAGATTAGTAAGACAAGATCTTCCTTAGCTAGTGCTTTCTCCCATTAAACCATGACTATCTACATGTTCAGTAATTTTATTCTTTATAATGGTTTCTACCATTTTGCTTGGTACTGGTGTCAGGCTCACCAGTCTGTAGTTTCCCAGATTACTCCTGATACCCTTTTAAAAAATTGGCATTACATTGGCCATTTTCCTTTCTTTTGGTACTGCAGATGATTTAAAGGATAATTCAAACATTACTAATAGTAGGCCAGCAATCTCATATTTCAGTTCTTTGAATACCCTCGGATGTATATCATCAGGTCCAGGTGATTTGCAACTCTTCAGTTTATCAAATAGTTGTAATACACCTTCCCAGTTTATTGATATTTCTTTCAATACTTCTGACTAGAGGAAGGAATACCCCACCTGCAATGTCAATAGGTACAAGAAAAGCAGGACTCTCACCACCACTAGATGCTGCTTTATTGTGTAAATTGCAAGGTCAGCCCAACATGTGTTTCAGCCAATGGCCTTCTTCAAGGGACAACAATCTCATAAAATACAACTAAAAAGATAAAATGCATATAAATAGCATCCATAATTTATTTAATGATAATGATAAGTTAATCCTTTAAAAGTAAAACTAAATCCAAATGAACATTAAAAGTGATCATGTTTAAAAATAATAAATAGTAACATAAACAATCAATAACATGCATGTAAAAAACACAAATAATAATGATAACACATAATACATAAAAATTAATGAATATTAATCAACCACAAGAATACAATTATGAATAGATAAAAGTATAAATTGATAAAATTATAATTAGTAAAAGCAGAGCCAAACAACAGAGTTGGTATAAACAATTGAATTTTCTAAAAAGAAACTTACCTATACTGGCAGAATAGTTGAGCACACACTCTCTGGAGAATATATAGCCTACAAGAAGTAAGTACAAGAGGAGAAGGACATAGTGTATAGAAAAATAGACATTCTGAAGAGACTCAAAAACACCCACAACCAGTACTATACTGAAATTCAGGCAATTGAAGAATAGCACATTGGACATGCCAAGCAGAATCCAAAAAGGATAAGGATGGTTAAATCTACCTGCTAGCCATAATTGTACTTATTGGTGGATGAATAAAGAAATGTATGTACTAGCCTACACATTACAATGAGAGAAGCCAATTGGCAGGGAGACCCAGATTTCTGAAGCTACGAAACACAGTGTGAATAACACTTAATTTAAACCAGGAATAGAGTGATCATTCTAGTATAGGCAAATCCATACAACACGTAGTAGGTGAAAACTGAGTACCGCAGCTGCTGGAATTGGGAGATGATTTGTGGCAAGCTTCTAATTGAGAGAGTGCATCGTGTGGGGCCTAAGCAAGCGAAGGACCATAGGCCAAGAGTTGTGCTGGCTAAATTTCTTCAGTTTCCACAAAAAGAAGCGGTGCTGCATGTGGCACAGAGGAAGGGCACAATCTTAAAGGCTAATATGCGGCTGAGAGTGACACAGGACTATTCAGCAGCTCTGGGTCAGCGCAGGTGGGCTTATGCGCCAGTATGCCAGAGGTTGGTGGAGACCAATATTAAGTTCATGGTGCAGTACCCTGTGAGATTGCATGTCACATACGAAGGAGCACACTGAGTCTTTGATACAGCGTCTGTGGCAGCCCAATAAGTGGAGGAGATACTGCGAGGTGAACCATCCCCTACAACGTCACTTGCAGGGACATCACAGTTGGCGTTGCAGTAAGGCCTTATGTTCTCGGCCAGCAAGGTTTATGCATTGGAACACTGAGACTGAAAGTGGGCTGTAAGAAGAAATGAGTGGATTAAGAACATAAGAACATAAGATATGCCATACTGGGTCAGACCAAGGTCCATCAAGCCCAGTATCCTGTTTCCAACAGTGGCCAATCTAGGTCATATGTACCTAGCAGTTTCCCCAAGAGACACAAGTTCCACAATGCTTGTACTGTACTGGGTCAAGCATTGATATCTTCGGTCACTTCTTAATAATGGTTTATGGACCTTTCCTCCAGGAACTTGTCCAAACCTTTTTTAAACCCAGCTACACTAACAGCCTTTACTACATCCTCCGGTAACAAATTCCAGAGTTTGATTACACGTTGAGTGAAAAAATATTTTCTTTTATTAGTCTTAAATAGTTTACCCTGTAGCTTCATTGCATGTCCCCTAGTCTTTCTATATTCTGATAAGGTAAACAATCGATCTACGTTTACCCGTTCCACTCCGTTCATTAATTTATAGACTTCTATCATATCTCCCCTCATCCGTCTCTTTTCCAGGTTAAAGAGCCCCAACCTTTTTAGCCTTTCTTCATAGGAGTATCCTTCCATCCCCTTTACCATTTTGGTGGCTCTTCTCTGAACCTTTTCTAAAATCGCTATATCCTTTTTAAGATACGGCGACCAGAATTGCACACAATATTCAAGGTAATTGAGAGTGGCCTGGGCATAGGCTCCTACGCTCCTGCTGGACAGTTTATGTTGCCTAGCCCCTTTGAGCGAATGAGATGTAGGAGGGAGTAGCAGGCCTGGAAGCTGAACCCACAGTGGAGAGCCGTGGCGAGGATGGATTGTAATAGCATCAGAAGGGTGGCCACTGCAAGAGTATTTTTTTTTGTCTCGCTGTTGGGTTGTTTGCTCTGTTTTGTTTAAAGTATGTTGTAAAGGGCTAAGGGAGGAAGCAAGAGATATGGGTGTGAAAATGTGATGTTGTGCATTATGTCGGAAGGATGGGTTAATAGGAAATTAGAGTAAGGAGAACAGCGTGTACCGAGAGGATTTATGGATGGGGGTGAGGGGAAGGGGGTACCCGGACACATTTAGCGTGACTCAGGAAAAGAGAGGGTTTAGCGTTAAGGGGAGAAGACGAGGGTTACACAGGGTAGGAGAGGGGATAGGGAGGATGGGGAAGGGGAGGATAGGGAGGGGGCGGCAGGGGGGAAGGGGTTGGGGATAGGGGGTTGGGTCGCGGCAGATATATGAAGAGTCAGTTTATAATTGGGGATGGAGAGGAAAGGGGGGGGTTCAGGCTGGGGGGCCCCTCCCTATATAATATTAGTGAGTGAATGGTTTGCGCCTGATTTATATTTACCAACCTGAAGATTATTTCATGGAATGTTTGTGGGTTGGGGAGCCCTATAAAGAGGTATAAAATATTGCGAGCTTTAGCCTGACAGAAATGTGATATTGCTATGCTACAAGAAACCCACCAGATTGCCGATGAACACCTTAAATTGCATAGAGATTGGGTGGGGCAGGTGTGAGGGGCCCCAGCGAGGGGGAAAAAAGGGGGAGTGGTCATTTTGATACATAAACGGGTGAGATTTGTGCAAGAGCAGGTCTACACTGATCCTTCTGGACGATTTTTGCTACTGCAGGGGATATTGGAGGAAAGGTCCATCGTTTTAGGTAACCTGTACAGTCTAAATACCTTGGATCGCGAGTTGTATGCTCATCTAGCCTTAAGAGTAGAACAATTGCTGGATGTTCCTCTGGTATTAGGAGGAGATTTTGATGGGGTTTTTGATGCGGAACTTGATACAACCCAAGGGGGAGGTGATAGGGCATGAATACAAACTGCTCGAGCATTACAGGGACTTTGATGAAGAATAGGAGTGGTGGACCCCTGGCGTCTGCTACATCCACAGGAGTGGGATTATACGCATCAGTCACGGGCACATAGTTCGAGTGCTAGAATTGATTATGTTTTGGTGTCGGAGGGTCTATTTGCCAAGATAGTGGATGTGCAGATCGGCCCAACAGAGATTTCAGACCATGCATTGATCTGGGTGGAGCTAGAGTGGTATGATGCAGATTTGCGGACTAGAATTTGGCAGTTTCCACTAGATATGTATAGAGATACTGAATTTCATCATTGTATTCGCCAGCATTGGCAAGATTTTGCGGTGCATAACGAGCAACACCAAGAAGATCCAGAGCTTTTCTGGGAAACCGCCAAAGTGGTGTTACGGGGGGATATTATTGGTTATGTGGCTAGGAAACAAAGTACTAACAGAGGAGGGAGGAGTGGCCTAGTGGTTAGGACAAGATACTTTGGCCAGAGGGCTGGGAGTTCAAGTCCCACCTGGGGACAGCAATCTCAGGCCGGAGGGACTGGAATTTCTAGTCCTATAGGCACTCCTTGTGGTCTTGGGCAAGCCACTTAACCCTCCATTGCCCATGTTCCCTGTAAGTATTAGCATATGTGTGTCATATCCCCTCGTGTTAAATGTATCTCCCAATTGACCACCTTGACCTGGTGAAAAGCGGGATACAAATACAGCTAAATAAAACAGAGCAGATTAGACTTGAAAGGCAAGTGATTAGAGAGAGGCAGAAGTGTGTGGTCTGTCCCAGTGCAGTGAATAGGCAGGGCTTGTGGGAGACGCAGGTAGCCTTGAATTCATTGCTTCATAAACAGGCAAAGAAATCTTTTCTATATTATCGATATCAATTATATTGTTTTGGGGACAAGCCCGGGAAACTTCTGGCGCGATGCCTTCAGGGCAGTCGGGGTATTAGATCAATTGCGGCCGTGCGGGATGGCCAGGGTAAGTTGCACAAGGAGGCGAAGGCAATTGCTCAAGTGTTTCGGACCTTTTACCAAACATTGTATGCGGGGGAGAGAGGGTCCCCAACTCGAGTGGCGGAGTATTTGTGGAGCCTTATGCTACCCTACCTTGGGGCGGAACAGCGGGCCTAATTGGATAGGCCTATAATGGCACAGGAAGTGCAAAAAACTACTCTGAAGGCTGGCTGTAACAAGGCAACTGGCCCAGATGGCTATGGGGCAGAGTTCTATAAGTTGTTGCAGGACCTGGTGACTCCGTCCTTGTTAGCAGTTTATAATAGAAGAGCAGAACAGGGGGTCTTTGCATGGGGGGATAATCATGCACATATCATTTTAATACCTAAGTCGGGAAAGGATTACACCCAGGCTTCCTCATATAGACCAATCTCTTTGAAGTATTTTGACTTGAAGGTGCTTTCCAAGATCCTGGCGGATCGATTGACACCCGTACTAAATGATCTGGTACATGAGTCACAAGTAGAGTTTGTAAAGGGGTGATATGCGGTGCGTAATCTGTGAAAGATCCTTGCCTCAATGGTGTGGGTGCATGAATGGGGATTGCAGTCACTGTTAGTTAGTTTCGATGCCGAGAAGGCATTTGATCAGGTGAATTAGCAATACTTGAGACTTTTGTTGCCATATTACGGTTTGGGAGGACCTTTCTGCAGCATGATGGAAGTTCTTTATGCAAATCCCACTGTGAGGGTGATCTGTAATGGAGTGTTGTTGGATTCGTTTTCCCTGGAGAGGGGAACACGACAGGGTTGTCCCCTTTCCCCCTGTTGTTTGTGTTGTCACTTGACCCCCCTTATACGGAAGGTAGAAGAGTCCAAGGATATTTTGGGGGTGGGGTTCGGAGAGCAGGGGTTTAAGATGTCGACTTTTGCCAATGATATGTTAGTGCACGTGATTTCTCCACAAACTTCATTACCTAGGGTCTTGGAGGAACTTTCTCACTTTGGAAGTATAGCGGGGCTTCGTATTAATATGGATTAGTTGGAGGCCTTGGATGTGTCTGGGCAACCTAGAACGGGGTGGGGATCAGCCTTTCCACTTAAATGGGCCGATAACTCCTTTATATATTTGGGTATTGTTTTGACCACAGACCCTCGGGAGTTGTATAGGAATTATGACAGGGTGCTGTATCGATTCAGGACACAACTTCAAGTGTGGAACCCTCTTCTGTTGTCGTTGTTGGGTAGGGCAGCGGCATTGGGGATGGTGGTACTGCCCCGGGTGCTATATTGGATGCAAACCCTTCCGGTGTGGTTGCTGTGACGGGATGTAAGCCAGCTTGAACGAGAGATTCATGGGTTTTTATGGAAAGGGGCTCGGGCACGTATTCCATTGAACTGATTACAAGGGGGGTGGAGCCAGGGAGGGATCAGGGTCCCTGATTTAATGCAGTATGCTATAGCCTGTCAGCGCGCCATATAGGGGATTGGTTAGGGGGTACGGAGGTTTATACCCCCAGGGCCTTGGAGGAGGTTTTTGTGGCCCCCCATTCGTGGCTGGCGGCTATGCATCTGGAAGGAGCGCTCCTTCCAGGGAGGCTCACTCGGAGTGTGCTGATAGCTTCGGTGCGACGAACTTGGCGACAACTATGTGCATACTGGCACAGATCACCGAGGGTTTCGAATTGGTTGCCTTTACAGGGGAATGCCATGTTTACACCGGGATCAGAAACTGCTATATTTTGGATATGGAGAGAGCGTGGGATTCAGAATCTAGGGCATGTGGTGGATCCGTCAGGTCAGTGCAAAACCTTCGCAGACTTGTGTGTGGAGTATGAACTGGGAAGTACCCATTATATGGCCTATGCCCAGGTCTCCCACTATGTGTCCTCCCTTTCGGAGGTTGAGTTGAGGGCAAAAGGTTTGGCACAAATTTTGGAGTTTTTCGCATTAAGGGAGGATCACCCGCCAACAATTTCTGGGTTGAAGAGAAAGTTGGCTCAATATATTGCTTCACCGGATTATTTGGGGATAGAGAACTCTTGGGCGAAGGAGCTGGGACATGTGGTGGCTCAAGGAACAGTTAGGAAAGCCTTGGGCCATATTTCCAAACTGGTGGAGGCTGCGAGATGGAAAGAAGTGCAGTTAAAATGTATTATATGGGCACATTTTTCCCTGAGAAGAGCGATGCATAGCCATTTAACGCTGGAGGGGCACTGTCCACGATGCTCTTGTCCCCTGGCACATTTAAGCCATATGTGGTGGGGCTGTCAGAAAATTTGCCCCTACTGGATGCGGATTGGTAATTATTTGAGCTGTTTACGCCAACAACAGATTAAATGGACTGGGTCCTTAATCGTTCTGGATCAACTTGAACCACTCCATCCTAAGGGGTTGTGGGGCACATATTGATGCGCAAGGCTTGTCTGGTGGGGAAGGGCACGATACTCCGGCGGTGGAGAGAGGACTCACCCCCTACTTTTTGGGAGTGGTGGAATAGTTTCCATCAGTTGATGTTATTCGAACGCTGGGTAGCAAGGGGCGATGCTTCTCGCTGGTCTTCCTTCCTACTGGTATGGGAGCCATATATCCAAAATTTGAGGCCACGTACCCATAATGAAGTACTGAATGTATGATGGGGCTATCTTAGGGGGGGGGCTGGCAATAAAGAGGGCCCCCATGAGGCAATTGGTTCCGTTGGTATTGCGATGGGTTGTAGTGTTATCCCCTTGGTGTATTAGATGGAAGAGGCTGCGATTGGGGGGGGGGGGGGTAGTAGGGGAGGAGGGAGGAAGGGAAGAAGGGGGGTTGGAGGAGCAGGGGAGAAAATTGTTATAAACCACTCCTGGTCGGGAGATTGCTTATTGGGTGGTGGATAAGAAACACACCCCGAGACTTCCGGTGATGCGGTGAGCAGGAGCAGACGCACGCTGCTTGAGCTCCGGGCCCCCTCGCCCCTCCGGCACCGATAAATGTGACACCGGGGTTAAGTTTGGGGTCTCTCGCCCCCCCCGGAGCTCCCCCAACTGGATCGTGGCAGGGGATGGTGCCCCGATACTCCCTGCTCACCCTCACACGACGATCCGAGGAAGCGGCCTGGACCCGGACAGCAGATGCCGCATGGTAGGAGAGGCCGCGCTGCGGAGTGAGTAGACTCGCTGAAGATTTCGGCGGCGGGTGGAGCGGGGTCCCGCGGCTGCGGCAGCTCATCGGGCGGTGCACTTTGCCCTTTCCCGCCCCCCCCCGCGTGACAGCAGTGCCGGATCTGAGAGAGGGGCTGAAGTGGCGGCTGCGAGGGGAGGCAGAGAGTTGTCGAGGGGCCTTGATCGGGGCCGCTGCCTGTTTGACCGCCCCCCCCCACGTGATCCTTGAGGGCCGAATATCTCCAGCACACGGAGGACGGAGACCAGTGCCTCGCCCTTGGCATGTGAGAGCCTGTAACCTACCTTAAACACATGGGAGCTGTACCCCCCTGCCTCTGCCACGTCGGAGCCTCCGAATGACGCCCTGCCACCAGCACACAAAAGCCTGTGACCTGTACCCGACGCCCAGTCTTCGGCGCAACGGAGTCTGAGACCTGTGCTCTGCGTTAAGCGCATTGGAGCTGCAACCCGCACCTTCCCTTCAACGTCCAAGAACCGGGGCCCGGTGCCCTATCCTTGGCTCTCGGAGGTCTGAGCCCTGCCCTTGCTGCCGGCGCATAAGAGCACAGACGCCTGAGACACGTGCTCTATCTTTAGTGCACAGCAGCCTGAGACTCGCACCCTGCTTCCAGCGCACGGGAGCCTGAGAGGAGTCGGTGGCGCCTGAGTCCTGGGACGGGGCCTGTACAGCGCACCTTGGAGGAGGGCAACTAAAGCCTTCGTCGCCCGGCGGTGAGGTGAGGGGAAGGGGGTTGGGACCCCCCCTCCCGTGCAGACCACAACAGCGGCCCTGGCGATGGCGGTGAAGGGAGGCCGACGAATGGAGAAGGAGAAGACCCCCCTGCAGCCAAGGGGGGGGGGGGGAGCAATCCTCGCCGTCGAAAGGAGAGGCTAAAGTCCCGGCGGGGATGGTAGACGAAATCTCCGTGGCTGTGGCAGGGGCGCTGTCGGCACAGTTTGACGACCTGCGGAGCCGCATGGACCTAATCCAATCCTCCGTGGAGGCCCTGGGCAACCGACTGCAAGAGGCGGAGCACCGGATAGAGAGGTCGGAGGAGCACGTGCTGGAGCTACAGCAGGAGATGGCCCGGATGAAAAAGTTACTCCAGGGACAGGAGGCTAAGCTCGACGACCTCGAAAATAGGTCCCGCCGTAATAACTTGAGATTTCTAGGGGTCCCGGATGCCATAGAGGATCGGGATTTACAACCGTACGTAGAAGACCTGGTGAAACACATTCTGGTGAATGATCCCGAAGGCACTCTAGTACAAATAGAGAGGGCGCACCGGGTCGGGCCTAGGAGAACCAGTGACGGCCGACCTAGAGTGGTCCTGGCACGGTTCCTGAGATTCCCACAGAAGGAAGCGGTCCTGCGTGCTGCGCGAAAGAAAGGGACCATTCAAAAGGACAATGTCCGGATACGCATCGTCCAGGATTATTCAGCGGCCCTGGGACAGCGACGACGAGAGTATGGACCCCTCTGCCAGATCCTGATAGACAATAATATCAAATTTATGGTGCAATACCCCGCACGGCTGATTTTCACCCATGGCGGGACCCGCCGGTCTTTTGACTCCGCGACAGCAGCAACGCCCTACGTGGAGGAGATACGGCGGAGGGCCGCAGTGGCGGTCGAGTCCTGAGGACTAGAGGTGGAGACTATTGCTCCGAAGAACAAGCCGGGAGCCTTCACTTTGGACTGTAGAAGAGATGGTGATGGTAACCGGGTTGGGGGAGGGGGGAGCTAAGGGGTTTGTTTACATTACCCTCAAGTGTTGATTGTTTCCTTTGGGTGTGGGGGTGGGCAGGGGACGGCCCGAGTAGTTGGGGGTGTCTGCTGGAGGGGGGGGGAAGCGGGGAGGGGGACAGAACCTGGAGGGGGGAGAGTTTCGGGGGGGACCCCGGACGGCCTAGCTGAGCCGGTATAATGGCGGGGTGGGGGGGTACCTTACGCATCTAGGAATTCACTGAGGAGGCGAGGAGGATGGTAGTAGAAATAAAGAATTGGAGTGGGGAGGAGAGGGGGTGGAGAAGGGATAGGAGGGGGGAGGGAAGGGATAGGGGAGTAGAGAGGGAGGGGTGGGGGGGGGAGAGGGAAGGGGAGGAGAAGGAGAGCCGTATCTTAGGGGACCAGTAGAGGAGGGGATGGTGCGAGGACCATTTTGGGAGGGAAATGGGGGAGGACCCCAGGCTGGGGGGGTGTCTTCCCTACATTCTGTATGGTATATAACAGATACTATTGAGCCTAGTCTAGTACTGCATGCCGCTTAAGATCATTTCTTGGAATGTGTGTGGTCTGGGCAGCCCGATTAAACGGGCAAAAATTCTGCAGGCCCTGGCAAGGCAGGGGGCGGACATCGCTATGCTCCAGGAAACCCACCAGACCGCCGAAGAGCACCGTAAGCTATGCCGGGAGTGGGTGGGACAGGTCTGGGGGGCCCCGGCCCTTGGTAAGAAAGGGGGGGTAGCACTTTTGATACACAAATGTGTCCGGATGGAGGTGGTGAAGGACTTGGTCGATCCGTCGGGCAGATTTGTACTGGTGCAGGGAGTCCTTGAGGGGAGGCCGGTAATTCTCGGTAACGTGTATTGTCCCAATGTGCTCGACTTGTCCCTTTATGCGCGCCTTGCCTCTAAAATTGAGACGTTACCGGAGATCCCCGTTATCCTGGGGGGTGATTTCAACGGGGTCATGGATGTCGACCTCGATACCTCAAAAGGGGGAGAGCAAAGAGACAGGATGGCGACGGTTCGGGCATTACGATGCCTCTGCTCTAGGTTGGGGCTGGTGGACCCATGGCGCTTATTACATCCGGTCGAGCGGGATTACACGCATCAGTCCCGGGCTCATGGCACGAGCGCACGTATAGATTACTTGTTGCTGTCCACCGGGCTGTTTGCCAACGTTGGGGATGCCCAGATAGGACCTGTGGAGATCTCTGATCATGCTTATGTTTGGCTGGAGGTCCTTTGGAGTGGGAGTACTCCTCGAGCCTTTCAATGGCGTTTTCCCCTGGAATTATATAGAGACGCGCAATTTCGTTCCTTTATTCAGAGGCGGTGGCAGGAATTTGAAGCTGATCATAAGGGTCACCAGGATGACCCAGAGTTGCTCTGGGAAACGGCGAAGGTCGTATTGCGGGGAGATATAATCGGGTTCCTGGCCAGGAAAAGAAGATTGAGGGCCGAACGTATCATTGAACTAGAGAGATTGGTGACCAAGCTAAGACGCCGATGGGCCCATACTCCCACCGCCGGGCTTAGAAAGCAGCTGTGGGACTCCCAAACGGAACTAAATGAACTCCTACACCAGAGGGCTAAGAAGTCAGTGTTATATTATCGCTACCAATTGTATCGATACGGGGACAAGCCCGGGAAGTTATTGGCCCGGTGCCTTCGGGGACCCAGGGGCTCGAAACTGGTGCCAGCCTTGCGAGATGAATCGGGGACTTTACATAGGGAGAACCCGGCAATAGTGCGTATTTTCCGATCCTTTTTTCAGAACCTTTATGCCGCGGAGGCGACCTCCCTCACGCAGATGGCAGACTATGTGCGGCGACTGGACCTGCCTTGCCTATCATTAGAGCAAAGAGCACAGTTGGACCGGCCGATTACGGTGGCTGAGCTGCAAGGGGCTATTTCAAAAGCTAGTTGTTATAAAACCCCTGGATCGGATGGCCTGGGTGCCGAACTCTACAAGATTCTTAATGAACAGATTTCCCCAATGTTGGCCGCCGTACATAATCGGAGAGCACAGCAAGGCTACTTTCGGTGGGGGCCAATCATGCTCACATCGTTCTTATCCCTAAACCGGCAAAGGACCCTCTTTCTGCGGCCTCGTATCGTCCCATCTCTTTACTTAATTTCGATCTTAAATTAATGGCTAAGATCTTGGCAGACCGACTGGCGGAGTTTTTGGGGCAACTAGTGCATGAGTCACAGGTCGGTTTCGTTAAGGGGCGATATGCGGTCCGTAACTTACGCAAGATCATCGCGTCCCTAGAGTGGGTCCAGCATAGACATCTGTCCTCTCTGTTGGTCAGCTTTGATGCGGAAAAAGCTTTTGACCGGGTGGACTGGCAATATTTGAAATTTATCCTCCCACAATATGGTATAGGGCCGTTGTTTTGTAATATGGTCGCGAGTTTGTATGCCAATCCGACCGCTGCGATACTTTGTAACGGGGTAGTATCAGACAACTTCCCGCTGCAAAGGGGGACTCGCCAGGGCTGCCCCCTATCTCCTCTTCTCTTCGTTCTCTCGTTGGATCCGCTCCTGCGGCAAGTGGCGGGTATGCGAACAATTCAGGGAGTAGGTGTTGGCAAACAAGAATTTAAGATTTCAGCCTTTGCTGACGACTTATTGGTGCACTTGCTTTCCCCTGGGGAATCCCTGCCTCTTCTTATGCAAGAGCTTCGAGCCTTTGGGCAGTTCACAGGGTTTAGTATTAACAGGGATAAATCCGAAGCCCTGGATGTCTCAGGCCGACTTCGGGGCAGCTGGGTGGGCGAGTTCCCCCTTCGATGGGCTGAGCGTCAGTTCATATACTTGGGGATTGTACTGTCTTGTCAGCCAGGTCAACTGTATGAGAGTAACTTGCGACGGCAGTTGAATAAGGTAAGAACTCAGCTGCAAGCCTGGCGGCCTCTCCCCCTGTCTCTAATGGGGAGAATCGCGGCGATTAAACTGGTCATCCTGCCGCGAATCTTATACTGGTTACAGACCCTCCCTGTATGGATCCTCCGACGGGACATTTGGCGTTTCGAGGCGGAGTTTCGGGGCCTCCTTTGGGGGGGGTCGAGAGCACGTATCTCCTATCGTCGTCTGGTGGGGAGGGTGCGCTGTGGGGGGTGGGGGCTCCCGGATCTTGGGGCCTATGCACTGGCTTGCCAGTCCCGCCACCTAGGGGACTGGCTGGGTGACACTGATCTTTATACTCCCCGGGCCTTTGAGGAGGCCTACGTGGCACCCCACTCCCTCAAAGCCCTTTTGCATTTGGAGGTACGTAGGTGGCCTACACACTTGGCGGACAGTGTGTTATTGGCACCGGTTTGTAAGACGTGGAGGTATTTAAATGCCTACTGGGGTCGCCGTTGGCAGGTGTCGAGCTGGTTACCCATTCAGGGCAATGCCAACTTTACCCCGGGCACTGAAACCGCTGCGTTCCATCTGTGGGGAGAGAGAGGTATGCATACTTTGGGCCATGTGGTGGACTTGGCGGGCCAACCCAAGCCCTTTCCTGCATTATCCCGTGAGTATGAGTTGGGGCCTCGGCAGTTTTTCGCGTATGTGCAAGTGGCCCACTATGTGGCTTCCCTTCCGCGGACGGAACTGTGTAGCGATCGTTCGGCCCAGATAATAGCATTCTTTGGTTTCGGCGAAGTTGAACGGCCATCTATTCGGACTTTTCACCTTAGGTTGGAGCAGTCTCGACCGCAGCCGGACTATAGCGATGTAGAACGGGCCTGGGGGGTGGAAATGGGGCAGGAGATTCCCCCTGGCACGATTCTGGAGGCCCTTCGGAGAGTGGCGAGCCTGGCGGATGGTGCCCGCTGGCGGGAAATACAGCTTAAGTGTTTGACTAGGGTTCACCTCTCCCCGCGGCGGGCCCTTCGATGCCACTTGACGGCGGATGGTCGCTGCCCACGATGTGCGGAGCCTCTGGCGACATTATATCATATGTGGTGGGGGTGCCGACGGATACGCCCATACTGGCAGAGAATTGCCTCATTTATGGCCGACCTTCTTGGACAACCTGTTTACTGGGACGCTGCCCTGATCGTTTTGGACCACATGGGCCTCACCTCTCCGAAGGGGAAATGGAGTCGTTGGCTGGTGCGGAAGGCATGTCTGGTGGGCAAAGGGCCAATACTACGTGGGTGGAGGGACAGCCTCCCTCCCTCCTTTTGGGAGTGGCGGAACTCCTTCCACCAACTTATGCTCCTGGAGTGTAGGGCTGCTCGAGGCCATGTTAAGCGATGGTCCGCCTTCTGGCTATTGTGGGAGCCCTATATTCAAAATCTCAGTCCTCGGACCCGCAATGTCATCCTGCAACTAGGCTATTGATGCCCCGATTAGCAGGGGGAGATTTCTGGATGTTCCACACGGAGGTATATACTGGTCCTATTTGGTAATGCTTGGGGGGGTGGGGGGGTTAACCAGGGGGAGGTTGGGTGGGGGAGGGGGGATGGGGACATTGTTCAAAAATCATGTAACCATCTATGTGTTCCGCCCCCTGGGGATCAGAGTCCACCCCAGGGAGCGACTGTTACCAGTTGTGTATTTGCCGTTCCTGTTTGATGGTTTATAAATAAAATTTTGAAAAAAAAAAAAA
This sequence comes from Ichthyophis bannanicus, assembly GCA_033557465.1. Lineage (NCBI taxonomy): Eukaryota > Metazoa > Chordata > Amphibia > Gymnophiona > Ichthyophiidae > Ichthyophis > Ichthyophis bannanicus. Next base: position 1,770,154,765 of record CM066031.1, read on the forward strand.
AGAAACACACCCCACCCGGGAGTGTTATGTATATATTGTTGTATGCATGGTTTTTGTGGATTAATAAACAGAGTTTATAATTTAAAAAATGGTGAAACTGAAAGTATTAAAATGTATGACCACAAAAAAGATTCCACAGTGGCTAAACCAAATATGAGAGGAATACCCCGAGGGGACTTCCATTAAAAACAATGTAAATTGACGATAGAGGAGTTGTAGATGAGAAGAGGAGGATTGCGATATATAAAAATGTGTGTGTGTAATTGTATCAATATAGGCAGAGGAGGCAAAAAGGGAGAAAGGGAAAAAGGAAAAAGAGAAAGGGGAGGGAAGGGGAGAAATGTCTATGTAAGTGTTGGGTAAAACTTGGGGAGGCATCGTTTATCTTTTATGACCTGAAGGAGCTCCAGAAATGTTTGCATTCTAGGAGTTCTGTGGATCATATTTTATCTGCGTCCTCATGTATAATGTTGATCCTCTTTTGCTCCCCCTTTTCCTCCCATTCTCTGATGGTAGGAGGGAGACTTTCTTCCCTGCCTTCTAGAGTTTTCTTTCGGCTCTTTCTCTTTCCTTTTAGAGGTAGGATTGCCATCATCTAGTATAATTTGCTTTTGCTTTTTGTTTTTCTGCCAAGTATAACTTTCCCTTTCTTTGGCTGATATCGAAGAATGTAACTTTGAAAATGTTTTTGTCGTTAAGTTCCATTGAGTCAATGCCAGCTCCTGGCAACCCTGTGGAGAGTTGTCCATCTTGTGACTGTCCTCTGTTTTTTTTTTGGCAAGGTGGGACTGGAAATGTATCGCCAGGCCTTTCATCCACACAGTAAGCTTACAGCACCTGGTATTCCAAGGTGGTCTTCCATCCAAGTACTAACCAAGCCCAACCCTGCTTAACTTCAAAGATAAGACACCATCTGGCACACTCAGGGTGGGATGGTCATATAGGGCACCTAATACTCTTGCACCAGCCCTGAAGTAACCAGCTTCCATATGTTTTGTGTTTACAGATTTGTGCTGGCAGATATTTACCTTTGCAGCTAACTGCAAGTAAGTTAAAAAAAGAGTTTGCTGAATTATTAGTGAAGAGGCTCTCTGTGTCTCTTCTTTGATTTTACCCTTCTTGCACAAATGCCAGGTTAGGAAAGGATTAAGTAGCAGCAGGGAGGCAGGAGTATTACACATAGCCCTGGCTACTAGCCAAGGAATGCAGCATACAAGGGCTGACATTGCCTAACAAGTCAAATATAGCTTTGGGCTTTGGAAAGATAATGACTCTCCTCAGCTACAGTGCCGCAGAGGTTGGGTTCTAATTAGCAGTCTCTTCCTCCAACTAATCTCCCTTTCCTTGCTCTTCAACATTAAAAAGACGGTCTGCAGAAAGGAGTGCTCAGAGACCATCATACTGCATATTCAACATCGCAGGGTCCAGAGCTATGATCAGCTTTTTCTTTGCTCAGGGCAGGCAGAATTACACCCTGTTTGGTTCCTTCTTTTGTATTTGAGCGTGTTTATGTTGTGAATAATGTGGTTTATCGTGCATTCTACACAACATCCTAAGGCCCTCATTCACGATTGTGAGTTGCGGGGCTGTACGTCCCGCCGGGATGTGCAGCCCCGCAATCCGCCTAATCCCTATTCCTGCACCGGTTCTTCTTATACGTCCTGTGCTTCAGGATGGGGAGAGCTGGCGGGATCGGGGGCGGGCCACCCAGCAGCTTGTACAGATCTGTTTCAGGACACGGCCCTGTATGTGCTGTCGGGCCTGCGGGGCTGTACTGCTCATACCACCTCAGAGGTGGTATAAACAGTATTTTGCATGGGATCGTGGCACAGCAGCCACCCACGGGACTGAGGCCGGGTGTGGGGGTCTCTGCCAACCAATCCAGGCCACAGAAGGCCAGGCGTGGGTCGGGCGGCGGGGATATTGGGGGCCGAAGATGTCTGGGGTGCCTGTGGTGAGGACATCCCTGCAGGCAGAGGGGGTACACTAGGCCGTCCTCGGCCCTGATACTGGTTCCCGCGGGAACGTCTTGTTCCCACGGACCAGAATCGGGTCCTAGCGGCCCTGTCTTCAGCGGGGACATCCGGATGGCCCAGTTGTCCCGCTTCAGGAATTGGGCTCCATGTCTATAATATATACATATTACTAGTATAATATAACAGTGAGGAGTTAATACAAGGGATGTACTTAGGCAAAGAAAAGAAACAGCCTTTATTTGTTTAAAAATGTGAAAACAATTACAAAACTCAGTAGCACGAGGATATAGCCAAGGCTCATTGATACAATTACAAAAATTAGCTTTGGTCCCCTCCATTCCATCACCAGGACTCTTCTTTAGTGCACTAGTTGATTTGCTGCTGTTTTCCTCCTTGTTTCAAAGTGCCATTGCCAGTCTTTTATATAATGCCTTCAGGGCACGCCACACCGGTATTTTCTAGCACTGCCAATACTGCAGGCATCTAAACGATGTATGTGTGTCTTTATGGGAAGGGTGACATATCAGACTCTGTAATGTTTCCCTTCCCTACCCCAATACATGCATGACATTTCAATCCCTATCTATGTAAACTAGCATCCTAGCAGTAGAAGCGCTGCTGTGCTCGAGGGACAGTACTTGGAATCCCCAGAAGTAGAAATTCCTAGAGTAGCTCCCCCCCCTCCCATAAAAGATATGGAAGGAGGGGAAAAGGTAGAGAGAGCTGAAAACTATTGGACTACTCAATGGCTGAGTAAGAGGTATAATTCCATTCGAGAATCCATTCAGAGCATACCTGTCACAGAGTTGCCTACACCGCCCCAAGTCATAACTAAAAAGTCAGTCTAGTTCCCACGTTAGAACTACTATCCCAATTCACCTTGCTCTTGGTCATTCTACTTCTGCTACTTCTAAAGTTACTGCTTGGCAATTTGCACATTAGAAATCTTCCAAATGACATCATTTCCTTGGGAAGGGAACTCCATAAGACTGCGAACATATGGACACATGAAACAGTCAAAATGATCAAAGCATGTTCACACCTAGGTTCTGCAAACAAGGTCACTTATGATTCACAAAAAGCAGTCACTTAAGAAATGCCGGGAAATTGCAGGTCATCAGGCAGCCTCCTTTAAAACCAGAGGTACTGACATGCAATCAGAGATGGCTAGCAACTTCTGGTTAATGAACCCATATACCAAGAGACCTGCTGCAAACTTATGGAGTGAGCGACTCCTACCACTTTAAGTCTGAACCAATGAGAAAACCTTATAGCTGCAAAACCCATGAAACAGAGAATTCATATAGGCACCTTTGTCCCTGTTGTCACCCCGTGATGCATTATTTTCTTTTTAGAAAAGAGACTGGCAGAGTCCATTAGCTCTTTTTAGGGACAGTCAATGATGCTAAAATTCAGCACTATGGAACAGTTGTTGAGCACCAACAGTCAGCGACTCAGGAAGTGAGAGACCAAATAAAACAACGCGTGGAACAGGGCACAGTATCGATGGACCATGGTGAGCCAGTCCACATGAGCAGAGGCAGGTTCTGTTCTAACTCTGCTTCCTCTCTGCTCTTCACTGGGTGGTAGCTGGGCCCAGGCCGTGGCGCCAGCATTAACACCGGTACAGCAGCAGTGAGCGGGCAATGCAGAGGTTCTTGTTCCTCCAGGACTAGCTACTGCTACAGCAGCCTTTCGTTCCATCCTCTCCTCCTACTTCCTCTCTACGATCTGTACTGGATTGGTCTTTATTGATCTGGGCCACATGTGCAGCTGTGTGCTATCAAGAGCAAGCCAGCACGCACAGGATGTGCAGGCTCAACTCCAGAGGCCTCCCCTCCCACTGCACAAGTACAACCCAAGCACAGGCTCACGGCCCTGACATCCCCCAATCTGATGCCTGGGCCTGGGCCTGCCCCCCTAGTCTTGGCTCTGACAGGGTTTTACAAATGTAATTCTCCTTGGACATAAACCAGGGAATTAGTATTTACTCAATTAATGAACTATTTATACAGTCTTATATACTACCCCCTTTGATCAGAAGACATTCAAAGGGGGTTTGCAAAAAAAAGAGAATGCAATGAGACTTAATTACATTCCATTAAGCATTGAGTGGAGGAGTGGCCTAGTGGTTGGGGCAAGGTACGTCAGGCTGGAAGGTCAGAGGTTCAAATCCCACTAGAGGACAGCAACCTTGGGCCGGAAGGACTGGGGTTTCTAGTCTCACAGGTGCTCCTTGTGGTCTTGGGCAAGCCACTTAACCCTCCATAGCCCATGTTCCCTGTAAAATAGTTATCTCCAAGTTATAATGCTCTGTTCAATGTAATTTCAGTTTGTTCAATGTAAACTGCACTGATGCAGAATAGCACGGTATCTAAGAATATAAATAAAAATAAAAAACAGCTGAAACAACTTATGTCATTCACCTCCCCTCTTCCTTCGTTACTCCACTAAGGGTGAGAAAGCAATCTATGGCAGGAGACACCCCCACCAAATTCATTGCTCTTCTGAAAATAGAGGAGATTTTGACTTAAGTTGACAAGTTCAATTTGCTATATATGTCGAATGGAAGACTATTCTACTGGAGCAGCCATCAAAAACATCCTGGCTGCCCAAAAAGCCTCCCTAATCACTTGAATATCTGAAATTAGCCAGAATACAATAACCTGGGCAAGTTATACCATTCATTTGTTTCTTTAAGATAAGTTGGACAATTAAAATGTAAAACATTAAACATTAAACTAAAATTGTAAACTTTTCTTGTTCCACCATGGGAAGCAAATGCAACAGTGTCAGCAGCGGGTGCGTGCTTTCCCTTCGCTTACAACCAAAAAACAGTGGCTCTGCTGTATTATGAAAGACCTGAAGTTTTTGCATCCATTTTGCTGGAAGGTCAATATACAGTGTATTACATAAATCCAGAGCATCGATAAAAGATTGTACCCCTGCTTGGAGGCTGTATGTATTTCAGTCTGGTAGAGAGGGTACTAGGATCTTGGGGAGATGCCAGAAATTTCTGCTGGAGAGTTGAGAGGGTCAGTAGAAGTTAGGATGTCTGAGGAAATTGGATGGTGTTCAGGTATCCTGGAATCACCTCCATCCCATGGCCTCTCAAATGGGTGCTGTAAGTAGGAGGCATCTGAACATTGGCATAAGTGAGGTGCCAGCCAAAATGCTCTTGTTGGGCAAGGGAAGTAGTCCTAGAGATTTGGCATGGTGGCCAGACAGATGGTAGCACACTTCTAGCTCTATCCTTGTGGCCTTGAAACCCCAATTCAGAAATCTGAATAAGAGGCCAGGACTTTAGCTCTGAGGAGCTGAAAGAGATATGTCTATTTACACAGAAACATGGAAAATGACAGAAGATAAAAACCATATGGCCTATCCTGTCTTCCCCTTCATACCAACTACTAAGCTCTACAATCCTTTTTTCTCCCTCAGAAATCTTCTGTGTTTGTCCCATGCTTTCTTGACTTCAGATAGTCTTTGTCTCTACCACCTCAACTGGGAAGCTGTTCCATGCATCCAATATCTTCTGTAAAGAAATGTTTCATTGCATTACTCTTGAATCTATCCCTTTTCATCTTCAGCCTATGCCCATTTGTGCCAGAGCTTCCTTTCAATTAAGAGGCCTACCTCCCATGCATTATGCCATGGAAGATTATCTCTGTCATATCTCTCCTCTCCTGCCTTTCTTCCAAAGTATACATATTGAGATCTTTAAGTCTGTCCCCATATGCTTTATGACAAAGACTACTGACTATTTTAGTAGCTGTCCTCTCACCAACTCCATCCTGTTTATATCTTTTTGAAGGTGCTGAAGATGCACTCAATGGAAGCCAGGCTTCCAGACCTGTAGAAAAAGCCTTCCAATGTAGGTTCTGAACTAGTCCAGTAGGATTCAAGGAAAGAAAATGATCAGGTATGAAACATTTCCTGCCTTATCATTCTGCTAGACCAGTCCAAATGTATGGGGTGTAGCCAATCAGTCAGGACCCAGAGTGGGAGGAAGACAAAGCTCTGTAAAGAACTGTCCTGCCAAAGACATTATCTGTTCCAGCTACTACATGCTACCTGTAGTGCTTCACAAAGGTGTTCAAAGAAGACTATGTAGACGCCTTACAGATGTCCTTTGGAGACACCAAGGCAAACTCTGCCCAAGAGGAGGCCTGTTCCCTGGTAAAACAAGCTCTGACTCCCCCCAGCACATGTTTACTGGCCAGAAGGTATGCTCAACCAATGGCCTCCTTAATCTGTGAGGCAATGGAGGACTTGACTGCTGCCTGTCCTTTCCTTGGACCACTGAAGAGGACAAAAAGATAATCCGTCTGATGGAAGGGATCAATAATTTCTAGATATCTGACCAATGCCCTCTGCTCATACTCAAGACAAAGCGAGACATCCTTCCAAAGGTCCTCCAGTCTGGTTAAGATGAAAGGAGGATAGCACCTTTGGGAGAAAGGACGGCATAGTTCACAAAGAGATAAAAGCCTTCAAGAAGACCAAGCAAGATTCCCTGCAGGACAAGGCCTGCAACTCTGACATCTGATTGGCAGAAGCTATAGCCACCAGGAGAACTACTGTAAGGGGAAAATCCTTGAGTGAGGCCTTACAGAGAAATACTTCACTAAGGAACCACCAGACACAATGGTGGATGGATCTGCTTCACTCCCATGAAGAAGTGGGAGACATCAGGGTGTGCTGCCAATGATATCCCTTGATTGTGACCCCTGTAGCATGTCATGACTGCCACCTCAATCATGAGAGAGTTCAGGGCCAAGACCTGGTCCAGACCTTAGTTTACCTCGTGAAAACCCTCCAGACTTTCACTTAAGCTAAGAACATAGAGGCCCTCTGGGCCTTAAGTAGGGTGTACACTACCACTCCAGAGTAGCCCTTCTTAGACAGCTTATTCTTCTCAAGGGCCAGGCTATAAGCAAGAAGGGAATTGGATCCTCCACCCCTAGGGTTCTTGTTGCAGGAGGCTCTTCTCTTGAGACAGCAAGAGGGGAGACCCTTCAAACTTGCTTAAGAGATCCATGTACCAAGGTCTATTTAGCTGTCCATTGCCACCAGAATCATCAAGCCTGGATGCACCTGAATCTGTCACAGATGGCTCACCAAGGCCATGGAGGGAGACATACGGAAGTGCCTCTTTGGCCACTCCTGAAGCAGGGCATCCAAGATCCTTTCTGCAGCTGAAAGGTTCTTTGCTTTGGAATTTTTTTGAGTGGCCACCAAGAAGAATACTGGAAGGCCTTACCTCCATACTGTGAAGTCAAACATGCAAGGGCATAACTCCCACTCACAGGGATCCATAGTGTTCCGACTTAGAAAATCAGCCTACACATTGTCTATGCCTGTGATTTTATTTATTTATTTACATTCTCTTATATACCACACTATTTTGCATCAGTGCGGTTTACATTGAACAAACTGAAATTACATTGAACAGGGCATTATAACTTGGAGATAACTATTTTACAGGGAACATGGGCTATGGAGGGTTAAGTGGCTTGCCCAAGACCACAAGGAGCACCTGTGGGACTAGAAACCCCAGTCCTTCCAGCCCAAGGTTGCTGTCCTCTAGTGGGATTTGAACCCCCAACCTTCCGGCCTGAAGTACCTTGCCCCAACCACTAGGCCACTCCTCCACTCCATGTGATGTGCACTGTTGATAGGGCAACCAGATGCACCTCTGCCGAATGGCACAATTCTGCCACATTAACAGCTACTCAATACTGTGAGTTCTGCTTTACTTGTCAATGTATGTCACCATTGTTGGATTGAGAACACCTGAACCACTTTTCCTACCAGGAAGGCCGGAACCTCTCTAGAGTCAGATGGGTTACTCTAGCTTCCAATCAGTTGATCTCTCAGGAGATCTCTGAGGGGACTACAGTCCATGGACAAGTTGGTGTAGATAATGAGCCCCCCAGTCCTTCAGACCGGCATCTGAGACAACAATCATTCAATCTGGTGCTTCTAGGGGCATTCCGGGGATCAGATGGAGGGGCTGCAACCACACTTCAACTGCTCCTTGATCTCCTGGGGGAGACTTGATGCAGGCTGGATCCATAAGAAAGAAGAGAAGAAGAATACCAAAGTCAGAGTCTACTACTACTACTAATCCTGACACAGCTTAGGCAAAATGAAGCTCCACTGACACTGCTAGTGGGTAATTGAAAGTGATTTATCTTTTGTTGCTGGAGACTCCGAAAAGATGAAGTGGAATTGCAAATATCTAAATCAGAGATTTGGCTGAGGGAAATCTCAATTGGCAGACTTTGTAGCTAATGGAAAAATTCATGCAAGACATCAGATAAGTGATAAGCCTCTCATTATTTGAAAATCACTGTGGCAACACTTGTATTTGTGTATATTAAAGAACAATTAACAGGTTATTCAGCGGTACTAGCATGGTTAGTGCCGCTGTATATCCATGGGTGACGCTGCCAAACGCCCGATGCTAAGCAGTTAGCATCAGAGTATGTCATGGGTGTTCTGGGGCAGAGTGGGGTGGCACCCGTTGCTAAACCGTTTTGATTTAAGGATAAGGTGGTATAAAAAACAGGTTAAATAAATCAATAAATAACCGGGCAGCGGCATTAATGAGCCGCTGCCCGATTAGTGACCTGTGGGTACAGTCAGGCACTGCAAATGCTGGCCTAACTTTACCTGCAGAACTAATATTGCCGTTGCCGGTGGCTGGATATGACCCTAGCATTGAATATCCAGGGTTAGTCTTCAGCGGTGACAATTAGCTACATTAGCAGGGTTAGCCACCACCGCTGAATATCGGGTCCAATATCTTTTGGGTTTTTTTTAGACCTGTGATAGAAAAACGACAAGTTTTTGGAAGGGGCGGTATATAAAAGCATGTTAAATAAATAAATAAAAAGAGCAAAGCTTTTTTTCTGAGGGTTTTTTTTCCTCCTTTTTAAAGATAAAGATATGTTTGGGTTAGAAATGTCATTAATTTAGGTGAAAGGTGGATTGGAGTTTTGGCATGTAAGGGTAAACACCCTAGCTCCTTCATTGGGGGAATTTCTATGGATGGAGTGTGTGTTGCAGAAATGGAGGTGCATGGTTTGTATTGAGGTTTCGTCCCATCCTGTTTAGACCCCAGAATTCACTTCCATGTAGAAGAATTGATTGAATAATGCTATTAAATCATTTTAATGGCAGTTTTACTGGGTATTGAAACTGGGGACTATAGAAGGTCCTTGGGACTCGTTCTTATGGTGTCTTTTATAGCCAACCTAAAGGTAGGAGGCCATGCTGTGGAGGTGGGCATCATGTGTGGAAATGCCACTTTGGCTTCTTCCTTCCATACCTAGCATGTCCTCTCTATGCATTAGTCCATCCCCAAATACTTATGTCTAGAAACTAGGATTACCACCTATCTCTATGTCATAAGGAACAAGCTAATCCAGTTCCGGTTTACCTACTGCATGCATGGACTTGTAGTTCTGATTTTCCCATTGAGTTTCCCAAGTAAATCAGAACTACAAATCCATGCATGCAGTATGATAAAACCAGGACTGGACTAGCACGTTGCAAATGAAATGGAGTCAGGTGGCAACTCTAGTAGAGACATCATTGGCTACACCAGAATAGTGGCTGCACTGTACAGTATAAAGCTGCGGGGATCGGAGGCTGCTAGTGGTTTCACTGGAGAGAGGACCAGCTGATAAGCAAAATCCTGATTCATGCCTTGGATGATCAATAGGCGCAGTACTGTGGGGTTCTCATTCAGGCATGGAAATCTCTAGCCAGTAAGTAACTACACTGGAAGCTTGGAGAGTTCTTTGTGAAGCTTGTAGAAGGAAATACGACTCTTTATGAGCACTGGATACATTATGAAGTTATCCCATATCAATACCAATAGATGTTTAATCTTCCACAATACGACTATTTTAACATTCCCCAAAAGCAGGCATTTTATGCTAAACCATGGCCATGTTGGGACTTCTGTTTTTATTTCTGAAGCAGTTCCTGTTTTTATTTATTATTTCTATTTGGCATATGTGTTTTGTTGTCGTGTGTCATGATATTAAAAGCTATAGTTGTGTTCCATTTACATTTGCTTAGCTAAGATTCTCACTCTTTTTCAGCTTTTCAGTGCTGTATTTTTTCATTAATCTTTTCACTCTGCCACATTGCTAGTTTTGGTTTCCCTACTTTTGAGGTGGTAGTTCCTTTTTTCTTTCATGGAGGGACTAGTGGAGAGGCAAGAGGCCCCTCACACCCTCAAGAGGTGCAGAGAGAAACCATCCATCTCCCTGGGAGGAATAGTGTCTCTGGTAGGGGAAAGAAAATTAGGGGTCTAGTTACTAAGGTGCACTAATGTTCACGCAATGTGATTTAACACGTTAATGTTAGCGCCCCTTAGTAACTAGACCCCTTAACATTTTATACTTCACCTTAAATATTATTTGATAATTTTAAAATAATTCTTTTGCAAATATTGTGTATAGTGTCATTCGTTGTAGGTACATTTTATTTGAGAGCAGGAAAGATGGGTATGAATGCAACAGAATTGTTGCGTGTGTAAGTATTGAACTACAATGAGGGCTATGTGGTAGCTGCAGGAGACCTTTATGTAGATTCATAGTTGGGTTTTCAGATTTGGAGTGGTGAATAAAAATGGTGTAGGACTGTGGATAAATAAGGATATGTTATCATCCTTGGAAGAAGGATCTGTTGTGGCTCCTTTGTGTTGTGAATTTCCTTTTTTGAATCATACTGAAAATTTCTCTGAGCACCTTGAATCTCTCCAGGACAGATCCTTTTTATGGATCTTTCCTTTTATGACAAATTCATGGAGGCATCCACCCTCCCCTTCCTGGAGCCCAAAAAAGTACCAACACATCTGGAAATTGTCTTAAAATACTGCTGCTGAGACATTGCAGCTTCCTGCAATCTGGCAAGCATATTCTTTTTTAAGTTTGATACTATAAAACAGACATTTGATGTTGATTGTACAGCAACTCTATAATCTTGTTCACATTAATGAAATATGCGGTTTCCAGTTATTGATGTGGCTTGTGACTATGAATTTCTATATGATGGATGGTGCCCCCACTTTCTGTTCTTTCTCTATCTTAAGTCATTTTAATGGACTGTGGGCTGGAGTTACAAAAAGTCGCTACCGTGTTATCATGTGCTAGCATTAGTGTGCATTATTTACCAATGGGCTCATTTTATCCAATGAGAGCTATTTATTAAGAACACATGTTAATGACATTAGCGCAGTTTAACACAGCAGTGCACTTTAGTAAATCTAGCCCTGAGACTTTGTTTTTGTGACCTCTTATGATGTCTACATTTTTATCAACATGCCAGTCAATATTTAAACACTGTGGTAACTGTTTAAAATGTTGGTCATGACATCTAAAAAAAACCCTGGGAGGCATTTTTGGTGGCAGCCAGTACATGTGGCTAGCTGTCGCCATTTACATTTAAACCCAGATATTCAATGCCGGGAGGGGGGGCGGCATATTTGGCCACTGACATTGAATACCGGGTTGCTTGGTTAGCCGATTAGAGATAGAAGGGTAGAAGGGGTAGTTGGGGAGGAGGAGTGATGGCAGTGATTAGGAAGGATATAGTGATTTCACAAGAAGATATAGATCTACTTGAGGGTGTAGTGGAGGTGTTTATTCGGGTGGTGAGAGGAAGAGTAGGAGGAATATTGTTATTGTTTTGCCCTCTGAGTTGGGAGGTGTGGGAGTTTTTAGGGAAGGGATTATGTATAAGATTGCAAGAGGGCTATATTAGTGGTGGGTGATTTTAATGCCCATGAGGATGTGTTTGGTAATGTTAAAGCAGCTTGTTATCTGCACTGGCAGAGGGAGGATTGGCACAAATGGTTAGAGGACCAACCCATCAGGGTGAGCTTATGTTGGATTTGGTGTTTGGTAGTGAAAGTTTGCTAGGGGAGGGGGATATGGAGCATAGATATTAAGCCAGTTCCTTGGTCTGACCATTATCTGGTAATGGTTGAGTTTAGATCGTGAGAAGAGATGATTAGAATGAGGGATAGTGGGAGGAAGTAGAAGGAGGTTAGGGGAGTAATGGATGTGGATAGTGGGAGGAAGTAGAAGGAGGTTAGGGGAGTAATGGATGTGGATAGGTGGGTGGAAGTAGTGACTAGCCACAGGACTGTGGGGGTGGATGACTGGGTGTATGTAGAGGTAGAGGAATAGCATCAAGTGTCCTCAGAAGCCTTAAATGAGATGGCCCCCATATATGTGAGTGGGGGAGCAGAAATTGGGGTACTCTGAGGATTTGCATGTGCAGAAGAGAAATTTGCAGCAGCTGGAACGAGTGTGGAGATGGACGCAGTTAAGAGAGGATAGGAAAAAGTGGAGACAGACTTTTAATGTATATACAGAATGTTCCTAATTCTAAAAAGACATTTTTCTCATGAAAGAGTGCAATCAGGGAATTGGGCAAAGGAGGTCTTTAGGGTGGTGCACTCATTGATAGGGGGCATAGGCTTGGGTGGGGGTATGGGAGGGAAGAATAAAGTAGATGTGATGGCAAAATTATTTAGAAAAAAGTGCAGCAGTTAAAGCAGGAAGGCAGGGACGGATGAGCGACAGGTTATACAGAGGTTGGAAGAGTTTGTGCCTTTTACAAGCAGGCTGGGAATTGGGGGGATAATTTTCAAATGGATTTGCTTCTTTATGAGTGATCGGCGGTTTAGGGTTCGAGAGGTTTATGGTTGGAAGTGGAGGGTGCCACGAGGTTCACCGCTGTCCCCACTATTATTTAATCTTTATCTGCAGCCATTGGGTAACCTGGTTAGGTTTCATGGGATTCATTTTTAAGCATATGCAGATGGCATACAGTTGATGGCTCCCTTATTGGCTGAGATAGAGAAACTGTTGAGTGACTGAATTGTTGTTTCGGCATGGTGCAGGGGTGGTTGATGGATAGTGATTTAGTGTTGAATGTGGATGAAATGGTGTGGTTTTGGTTTGGAACCTTTGAACATATGGAGTTGAAGACCTCAAAGTATTGGTGGTTGTGTTATCCCTTGGAGGGATGAGTTGAAATTTTAGGAGTGATTTTGGAAAAAGAAGGTGTAGGCAGAAAGCAGATTAGTAATGTGTCGAGAATGGTATTCTTAAGGTTACAGTTGGTTTACCAACTTCAATTCTTTTCGGACCATGGGGCCTTAAAGTTGGTGGTCCATTATTTGGTGCATGGTGTCTTTGACTATTGCAGTGTATTGTATATAGGTTTACTGAAAAAGTGTCTGTGTAAGCTTCAGATGTTGCAAATACAATGGCCCGCCTTCTAATGGGGGTGAGTAGGCAGGAAAGCATTGGTTCTCAGACTGGAAGCGTTGTATTTTTAAGTTGTTGGTTATTGGTTTTAGGATATTACATGATTCTCAGCCAGAATATATGAGGAACATGCTGCAATGTTACACCCCCCCCCCTTGGCCCCCATGTTTTCACAAGGGTGCTTATTGGCTGTTCCTGGGCTGGATGAGATACGTAAAATTGGTTGGTGGGTGCAGGCTTTTAGAATGGTGGTCCGGAGGTTTGGAATGGGTTGCTGGAGGAATTGTAGATGATATCCAGTTTAATATGTTTTTGAAAACTTTTGAATATGTTCTTATTTCTTGATAAGGGTGGGGGAGATGAGTGATTTATGTTTTAAATGCTTATGCTTCTACACCATTCTGACTGATAAATAAATAGCTAAACTGTCTAAATTTAGGACAACCATTCAGGATCGGGGCATACAAACTGGGTAGCAGGGGATATTCAGCAGCACTAAACCATTTAGTGTCGCTGAATATCCCATTGACTGAGGTTTAATTGGTTAGCAGGTCTTCTAACTAGTTAAACTGCTTTGAATATACCCCTCCCTATGTATAGTGAGCATCGCTATCCAAATAGGCATCAGTGCTGAATGTACATGAACGGTGCTGGGCATGGCCTGCTATACATATTGGGGCTGATTTGATATGGGTGGCGCAGAAAGCTACACGTGAGCTACATGGGTAAGTCTCTATTTTCAAAGACTTACGCGTGTGTATTGCTGGGCACTACTCTGTAAGTGCTCATCGCGTGTAAGTTCCTGTGAGGTGTGCAGAGCTTGCGCAGAGCATAGACAGGGCCTTGATTGACATGAATACGTTCTGGCATTTCCACGTCAGTGTTCCGATCTAGGTGTGTCAAATTACATCTTCCCTAGGGCAGGCATAAGTGGGTGTGTCTAAGTTCCAGCATGTCCATATACCCCTCTTTTATAACATAAAGCATGCCCGTGCTTTACTTTATAAAATGAGGGCTACGTGAGTGCATTGCGGATGCGAAAGCTGCATGGGTGCTCATAAAATTACCCTCATAGCAGCAATATTCAGACATTAGTCATATAACTAAGTGGTTTAAGTTAAAGAAGTTTTGGCATTAACCTTTGTTGCTCATATTGTCCTGACATGAGGAAGAAGGTTTTACCTTTGAAAGATCGTCTACAAGTGTATTAAGTTAGTCCAATAAAAAGGTATCACCTTATTTTCCTTTTTTGTTTCTCTTTTTGTTTAACTACTGGATTAAGTTAGGACAGCAGTTTTTCTGGTCTAGTCTAAACGGCATGGCTATATGCATAACAGCTGAAGATCACTGCTATCCTTATAGCTGGACAAAATGTCCCTGCTCGGTCCCGGCACAATTTTCTGCTGCACTATCTGTATCATGACTGAAATCTCATGGATATGGGGCTTATGGGCCCAATATTGAACTGCCCGGATCTTCAAAGGGCTCTCTGCCAACGGGCGCATAGCTCTCCCCGCCAGCCTCTAAACCGGATATTCAATGTCGTGGCGCCGGCCATGAATATCCAGTGATCATCACCAAAGCCGGTAGCTGCTGAAGCTAACCGTGCGGCAGTGATATTGGCTGCTGCCTGGTTAGCGATCGGTGCCTTAGATAGGCGAGTGTTTTCCCCGCTATCTTTAGGGTGCCGACCACTAACTGGGCAGCAGACAATATCTCTGCTGCACGGTTAGCGCCAGTCTCCACCTCTGACCCCTGGACCACCCCAACATGCCCTGGTGCTAACCGGATAGCACCGCAGTGCATAGGGGACTTAGCTAAGGTATGCAACGGCACTAACCGTGTAGGTGCCGTTGAATATTCCCAGCTAAGGCATTTACACGGTTTACTGGGCTTTAAACTGTGTAAATGCCTTTTGAATATTGGGCCCTACAAGTTTAGTGACTGCTGCTAAGCCTATACATCCCTTTAAATATCCGCCCCATAGTTAATAATGAGAAACCAGCAAAAGCTTTTCCTGACGTCTCAGCTGCTGACTTTGAAAACGTCCACTTGTTTTTAAGCATTAAAAATAACAATGGTCCATATTTATCCCCCACCTTGTGCACTTCTGTGGAAAAATGGGATATAGGATGAAATGAATAAGCAAATAAGGAAAGCTGTGTTGACTAGCAATGATCTGCAGAAGTTGCTGGTTAGGACACTTGTCAAGTGCATCATTCGATGCAAAACCGATGACCTGAAAAGCAAGAGACGCTGGTGGCCAGATACAGATATCTATTTCTAAAGCACGCATCGGAAGAAGCCATGAGAGCTGAGATGTTTCTGTGCTCAGAAACACAGCCCAGCGGCTTCTCTCTCGGGGCAACAGAGGCCTGGAATGAAAACAGAGAAAGCATCCGTTGCTATGCAGGAGGATCGGGTTTCTGGGTGACATCACTTCACGTCACTGACCTGAAATACCACAGACCAGCTCCAGCAGCGATGAGTATGGTTCCTAAAATAGGAGGGGAAAAAAACCAGATGGCACAGTCCCACCATGGAACTGCTTGGACCACCCAGGTTTGAGCACTGGCTGTATAAAACAGCCAATAGATTCACGGGCCTGCTCTTAAAGCAGTTCAGAGGCATGCAAAAAAATGGGGTGGATCAGTGCAGTTTTTTGGGGAGGCTTTGAGAAAGTATGATGTGAGTCCAGTATTTGCAGATAATTAACTATTTACATGGCTCAGGAGCTTTGTATGCGAGAGGGAAGAAGAAATGAACAGAAAATTGTAAAGCTGTCCAAGTTACAAAAACACCCTGGATGGTAGATTTGTGTCAGAAAGGTTAGTCAATGTTTGTAAGGTAATCCTAAGTGTTTTGCTGTCAGTTGTTCCTTGGGAGTCAGAAATACAGCCACCAGCCTGTATCTAAGGTCTGGCATTTGGCTCTGGGATATACAAGGTTATTTATTTGCAATATTTATTTGCTGTTCTTATTAGGGTGCCTTAAAAAACACCACATCTACAAAGCAGACATCAGAACAGAAAGCAGGGATGGGAGGAGTGCTATAACCGGGTCAGTTGAAAGTGAGATTGAAAAGCGTGAGTTTTTATTTTTCTTTTCATAACAACTAAAGGGAATTCTGAATATCAAGGGAAGTAGGTTACAGGAATAGGAGGCAAGGAAAAAAATAGCGCACAAAGTGATCGATGCAATAAAGTATGCTAGGCTTTGCGCACAGTTCTGTGCGCTACTGTGAGTGCCCAATATAAAAACGAGTTTTGCACATGAACTTACTGTGCACATAGCCTGGAGTAGGCATCTGCACACAGCACATTTAAATCCATTTAAACGCATGGTGATGACACAATTAATCATTCAGTCCAAATGCAGAGAAGTTCGCCGAAGACCAGAAGGGTGAACACTTGACACGGGGGTTTGAACGGAAAGTCTGAAGAGGAGTAAAGGCTTAGCTTGTTCTGCAGTCAGCGCTAGTGAGAAATTGACAGTCGTTTCTTCTCTTTACTGCAAGCATACAGGAGCCGCAACATTTGTCAGGCTTTGCTGAAGGGGAATGGTGAAAAAAGAAACAAAACGGCACGGGATGAGAAATTCAGGAGGAGGTGTGGTGGAAGAGTGTTACGCGCATGGGCTGGAATGTTATTTTGCACATAAACATCAGTATTATTTTATGCAGAAATTTCACACAAAACCATCATTATTATTCTGTACAGAAAACTGCTGACATAACATAGTAAATGATGGCAGATAGAGACCAGTATGGTCCATCTAGTCTGCCCAGTATGATGCCAAGGCTATACAATGATATTCTGGCCAGAATACTACTGATTTATTTATTTAGACAGTTTTTGTATACCACCTTATCCTTCAATCAAAGTGGTCATGACACAATTGGGGGATACATTTAACACACAGGGATATGAGACACATACACTAATACTTACAGGGAACATGGGCTATGGAGGGTTAAGTGGCTTGCCCAAGACCACAAGGAGCACCTGTGAGACTAGAAACCCCAGTCCTTCCAGCCCAAGGTTGCTGTCCTCTAGTGGGATTTGAACCCCTGACCTTCCGGCCTGAAGTACCTTGCCCCAACCACTAGGCTACTCCTCCTTCCTGATATGTATGCATGAAATAAAATTCCAGCACATATGCACAAAGGCTGATGCAATTATTTTTGCGCACAAAATACAGCCGCTGTTAGCACAGACCCATGTGAACAAGCATCCAGCGTGGTCTCTTTGTTTAGTGCAAACATTGCCACCTTACAAGTCACTGGAGAGGCCTCACTTGGAATATTGTGTTCAGTTTTGGAGACCATATCTCACACAGGATGTGAAAAGACTGGAAACGGTTCAGAGGAAGGCGACCAAAATGATTTGGAGCCTGCACCAGAAGACGTATGAGAAGAGGCTTGAAGACCTAAATATGTATACGCTGGAGAAGTGGTTCTCAGCCCAGTCCTCTGGGACCCCCTAGTCCAGTCGGGTTTCAGGGCATCCATGGTGAATGTGCATGAGATAGATCTGCATGCATTGGAAACAGTGGTGCAGGTTTATCTTGCGCATGTTAGTTGTGGGTATCTTGCGGCCCTGACTGGCCTGGGGTTCCTGGAGGACTGGGTTGAGAACCACTGTGCTAGAGGAAAGGAGGGACAGTGGAGATATAACACGAACCTTTATTAATGAACAAACAAACCTCTTCCAAAGATGGGGAAGCTGTAAAACTAGAGGGCATAACATGAAGCTGCAAGGGGGTAAATTGAAAGGCAACGTCAGGAAATACTTTTTCACTGAAAGGGTGGTGGATGCTTGGAATCCCTCCAGATGGAAGTGGTGGGGGCAAATTCAGTGACAGAATTCAAAATGGCATGGGACAGACACAGTGGATCCCTTTATAGCAACTGGATAAAATCAAAATAAACATAACTATCTCTTATATCTCAACAAACAAGGGTGACCTGCACGGAGCGATGAGTACACCCCTAAACAAAGGCATGGGGAGGGGTGACCTGCACAGAGTGGCAGGTGCACTTACTCTTGCTGTCTTGCAGAGCAAATTGGATGGACTATGCTGGTCTTTATCTGCCGTCATATACTATTTTGCTGTGTTATGTTATAACTCATTTGCATGCTATTTGGTTACGTCATTAGGGAGGAAAGGTGTTGTGATATGCTGGGTTTATGAAAGTGGGCACTGAGCTTTAGCACATGGTTCTAACTCAAGGTTTCTGCATTGGCCCTAAAACTGGATAGAGCTTTTATAAGGGGGTGAGGGTGGGGGACTTTACACAGCAAAGATTAGTGATTATGGGAAAGTGAATAATAGCGGCAGACAGGTACAAGAAACTGGGGGTTTATTTGTAAGCTAAGTTGGACAATTAATTATTCAGATTGCTCATGTAATTGGCTTTTTGTATACTTTTCCCCCATGACCTTATGGAGACAGGGGCTTCCACTGGTCAGGGGGCAGGCATGCACGCATATTTCTTTATAACGCTGCGGCACCATACTCGGGCCTGGATGAAGGAGGGGGACACTACACTCCTACCCGGTTTCCTCAGCTCGCAACCTTGGGGTCATCTTTGACTCTACTTTCTCTGCACACATCTAACAGATAGCTAAAACCTGCCGCTTCTTTCTCTATAACATCAACAGAATTCATCCCTTCCTTTCTACTCACAGTATTAAGACCCTCATCCACTCACTTGTCACCTCCTACCTTGACTAGTGTAACCTGCTCCTCACTGGTCTCCCTCTGAATCATCTCTCTCCCTTTCAATCTGCTCAAAACTCAGTTGCACGGCTAATCTTCAGCCAGTCTCATCATGCTGACATAACCTCTCTTCTCAAGTCGCTTCATTGGCTCTCTATCACTTTTTGCATCCAGTTCAAACTTCTACTGACCTACAAGTGCTTTCATTCTGTGGCTCTTCACTACCTTTCCTCTCTTATCTCACTCTACACCCCTCCTCGGGAATTCTGTTCCTCTGGCAGTTCCCTTTTATCTGTGCCCTTCTCTGCCACTGCCAACTCCAGACTTTGTTCATTCCATCTTGCTGCTCCATTTGCTTGGAATAAACTACCTGAGTCAGTGCATCGGGCCACATCTCTAGCCCTAGAGGGTGGAGTGGCCTAGTGGTTGAGGCACGTTGCGTAGGGCCAGAGGTTCAAATCCTGCTGGAGGGCAGTAATCTCAGGCCAGAGGGACTGTGGTTTCTAGTTCCACAGGTGTGCCTTGGGCAAGCTACTTAACCCTCTGTTGTCTCAGGTACAAAACATAGATTGTGAGCCCTTCAGGGACAAGGGGAAAACATATACCACATTGACCTGATGAAAAGTGGTATACTCGTGTAAGCATTGCTAAATAAATCATTAAATCCAGGCTAAGACATCACCTCTTGGGGCTGCTTTTGGGTCCTGATGCTCCTCACTCTCTTGTTTACTTCTTATGTGTATCTTACCAGACTCTACTCCCCACTTTTGTGATTTTTTCATCTTGATTAGACTGTAAGCTCTAATGAGAAGGGACTGTGTCTTACATCTTTATGGACAGTGCTGCGTATGGTCTGTAGTAATAGGACCTCTGCAATGTCAAGAATGCTTCCAGCTGGTGGACCTTCTCAGTTCAGAACTGCCCAAGTAAATCTAAGTTACAGTCCTGTGGCACTGGATGAAGGGAGATCGCTGGGACCTACTGCCACAGAAGGTGAGCAGGGAGGGAGCCTGGGGAACAGCTTTTCTTTCATGAAAAGTAATTGAATGAAAACTTCTGATGATACCAGTAGATTTGGTCAGGGCCGGACCTAAGGTAGCTGATGCCCTAAGTGAACTTTCAGCTGTGTACATCCCCCCTGTGGTCCAGCATGCACCCTTCCTTTCTCTAGCACTTCTCTTCCCTACCCCCCATAGTGTAGCATCTTCATGACCCACCTCCCTGTGTCCAGCATCCCCCCTCCCCTTCCCTATCCAGGCCCAGCCCTAAGGTAGTTGACACCCTAAGCAAACTTTCAGCTCTGTCGCCCTGGCATGGTTCAAAGTCCTACATTCCCATAGTTCAGCATCTCCCCTTCCCTACTCCCAAGGTGTTCAGCATTTTCCCTTCACTGCCCCTTTGTCTAGCTGCTTATTGCCCTTTCCCTTTTGCTCCCATGTCAACTATCTCCCTTCTCCCTTCCTACCCCTCCCATGTGGCCCTCATCTTCCCTTCAAATCCCCATTCCCATGTCCAATATTTCCCCTTCACACCCTTCTCCCATGTTCAGCATCTGCCTTTCCCCTCCCTATCCACCCCCAGGTGGCCTGCATGTCCCCTTCAACCCAAGTCCTCCTTCCTGTGACCAGCAGCTCTCTTTTCTTCCTTTTCCCCTGCCTCTGCTTGGGCAAGAAACAAATTCAGCATGGCACAGGGCCTTAAATACAGGACCACACTTAAGGACTGCTCTGTCTGCCCCCTCTGTTGAAAACTTCCTCTTGGAGAGGGTGGGATGCATCATCACTTAAAACAAGCCTGTATTGTAAGGGTTCACATCACGCTGACACCAGCAGGACAGTGTTTCTTGCCTGTGACCTGGGGTCATGCTGCTGCCTCCCAAATTCTGCCGCCTCCCAAATTCTGTCACCCTAGTAGGGTGTCTAGTTGACTTAGTGGCAGGGCCCGCCCTGTATCTGATTGCCTATTCCCCATGCATGTGAGATAATAAGGCCTCTGCTATGTGCAAGGATCTTGAAGAGGTAGTGCTGGTATTTGACCAAGCCAAACAGAAAAGGTTCAGACTAAAACAAGAGCTATTCTTGAAAGAATTTACAAAAAGATATGGATAAATGTCGGATGGTTCCCTAAGGGAGGAAAAGACCTCTCAAGACACAAACCTTCCTTTTATTCTTAATAAAGGTTAAAAGGCCAAACCTATGACTGTGCAAAAACACAACATATAGCGTCAAACACAAAATAATGGAACGTAGCTTTGTTTCACAACGGAGAGTCTTTATGCCAATGCTGAGAAGTGCCAGATGCTTGCTGTCATATAAGGCAGTGAAAGCTTATCCCAAGCTGATATATTTAAGAGGGTTGATTTATAATGGCCGAACATGGAAGCTGTTGTGAGCATGAAGCCCAAAAAATGATGCAAAGTTTGAAGAAGTTTTGGACTAGAGCTCGACACGCAGTACTGTGTCGCGCTTGAGATAAGCTTTCACTAGCTCACTGGTGTATGGTACTGTAAATACAGGAAAGCTACTAGAAATTAAAGCTGGCGATTTCTTCCAAGTGATAATAAGAATTCCTGGCATCACTCAAAATCTCTGACTTCCTTAGCTTGCTTCAGCATAGGTGAAAAATGCCCAATAACTAAAAAGAGAAATCAGTATCGTGGGCTACTAAGATATACTCTAGCTTGAGTTGGATTTTTAGTTTAGCAGAACGCTGATCTAGTTTTTTGATCTGTTTATGTGTTGTTTGCATTCTATTTTATTTTAAATGGGGGGGTTGTTGTTGGAATCCATTTTGAGAATCCGTTCAGAAAGATTGACTAGAAAACTGAATAAATGCAATGAGATCCCTGGCTGAGACTGAGGATGCCGGAGAACGTTTGTTTCTGCCTCATTACTACATAGAATCACAAAAAGCAATCAGCAACAGATAAGGACAATTTTATTCAGTAGTTCCAAACCAGTAAAACAGAAGACACCTCAATTCATTAAAAGCCCAATACATTTTGGCATTTTACATGCATTTAATGCACAGACACTTATCCCATGGGCCGCGCTCCCAACCTCTGCAAGTAGCATGGGAACATCTCTGCTACCTGTCAAGGGAGGAGTGGCCTAGTGGTTGGGACATATTACCTCGGGCTGGAAAGCCAGGGGTTTGAATCCCACTAGAGGACAGCAACCTTGGGCTGGAAGGACTGGGGTTTCTAGTCCAACAGGTGCTCCTTGGGCAAGCCACTTAACTCTCTGTTGCCTCAGGTACAAAAAAAAGCAGATTGTGAGCCTTTCTGAGACAAGGGGAAAATATATATATGCTGTGCCTGAATGTACACTTCTTTGACTGGTAGAAAAGCAGTGTATATAAGCCTAGTTAAATAAATAAGGCAGGGAATGCAGACCCAAAGAAACACAAGAGGCTTCAGCTGCAATGTCCCCCCCCCCAAAGACCAGGTGCAGCCCCTGATCCATACTGCCCCTGCCAATCAATCTGCCCCTACCAATCCAGTCTCCTCAATCAAACTCTCTTGATCACCACCCTCCCCAAAATGACTTCCTTCTCCCCCCCTTATGAAGCCCCTCCCCCACCGCCTCTAACCCAAGGGCTCCCTGGTGGTCCAACTACTACTACAGATCATTTGTATAGCTCTACAAGGTATATGCAGTGCTGCACAGAGAAATCTAAGACAGTCCCTGCCCATCAGAGCTTACAGTCTAGTCAAGACAGACAACAGAACAGCTGGGGACTAGGATATGTCAAGGAGAATGGTAAGAAAACACATAGTCGGAAGAGCAGAGGACTATGTGGATTAGGGTCCAAAAGCAGCCTCGGAGAGGTGAGTTTTTAGCCTGCATTCGAAGGGGGCCAAAGATGAAGCAGGGTCCATATTTGCTTGGTCCACATGATGAATGGGGCAGGAGCGGTCCCCCTCCACTCCTGCCCCACCTTTAGCAACTCTCAAAATGGTGTCAGTCTTGTGGTACTGACCCCTAACTTAATTTTTCTAGTCTGTGCACACCCCTAGTGGATATGCACATTCTCAGAAAGGAGCTCACCACTGGTGCTCTTGTTGCTATGAGGCACTGAGAGTGAAACCCACATGCTGTTCTGGATCAGACACTGCACACCTGATCAGATCTAATGGCAAACCAATGGATTGTGACACCCTAGCCGTGAAACTCAGTACTAGCCAGAAAAGTATCAAAAAAGGACATTTCTTCTGTTTGAAAATACTGAACTTCTATTATGCAGGGTAAGGCAAACTTACAAATGCAAGGCCCCACCCCTAGAATAAATAGTTACGATAGTGGGAAACACCTTATAGAAAATGCCGCAGTGGTGAGTCACTTGATATTATCTTCTATTTACAGTGAACGTGAGAAGAGACGACAACATAATTCCCAAAGTTTAGGCTGAAAAATTGAACCCTAAGGTCTCAAGTCGGATCCTGTTTCGCAGAAAATCCATTAGTGGGTAGGGGTGTGAGTGTGAAAGGAAAGCACTGGGGATGTGGCATGGGATAAATTTCTTGCTGGGACACTGGCCAAACTATTCCATTGCTATTAAAGAAAATATGCAAAATATGTCCTTCATGGAGTGAAAAATATAATTGGCCAAGTAAGCATGCAGCGTTTATGATGCATTCTGGAGGATTCATTCTAACAGCATCTATGGGCAAGCAGGTCCCTACAAAAACCCAATGCATTTAGAGTCATTTCCAAAGTCATTTAGCCGAGTCAGCAGTGGTTTACCCAGATCAACTGGCCTGTCTGAAAGCTGTCGGGTTAAAAGTATTCACAGGATTTCATATTTAAACAATTATTATTTCCAGTAGTGAGCTTAGGTTGGGTGAGAAAGATAGCTGAAATGCATTTAATTTTGAAATGTGCACATGGAGTAATTTTCTGAAGCATTTTTCCAGGGGTAAAACATGTCTTACCCATGGAAAATGGCTCTTATGACACTGTGTGGGGTGTACACGTGTAAAAAACAGGTGTAATGCAAGATGGTGCCTACTGTGATGCGATTTGCAGCTAGGTGTGCCTAGGCAGTAGTTCAGGAGGAGCTGAGGCAGTTGCGGTGTATAGGAGTATTTTATAAAATACATGAGTACACATGTTGATTACATGCACACATCAACACCTTCTTCAGACCAGGCGTAAATTTGTGCGAGAGCATTGGTACGTTATTAAGCAGTGACATACCGAGGGGTGGGGGGCAACAGCAAAATCTTTCCTTCTCATCGCCATATTTGCTTGGACCATACAAGGCGTTTCTGCATTAGCCGCCTCCTTCTGGAATACTCTGTGTCTATGATAGGAATCTTCATTTAAAAGATTCAAATCCTCCCTGGTGATCTATTATTTCCTCCTGATTAGGCTTTGTTCATCATTCACTGCACCCTGATCCCGCCTCCTGGTATTTTGCAGTCTCTTATCCTTCCTGCTCTTATGTATCTTAGAAAAATATTTTGATGATTGTAACCTAGGCCTCCCAGTGTATTCTAATGTGCCTAGTCTCCCCCTTCACTTCAGGGTCTTTAGATATTCCCTGAGGATAAAGGTGTGGCATGAGCCTGCAGAATTTTGTGACTAATTAATGAGCCGGCGCACAATCATATAATTCATCAAAGCTGGTAGGAAGGGGAGCCAGGGCAGCTGTCTGCACATGAAGAGGAGCTGTTCCATCTTCTTCCAACACCGCTTCTCTCAGAGCATGAGCCACGTGGTGCCCGATGCCCTGTGCTGTCTTCATGAGAATCTGAGAACAACACTGGATTTCCGTAACTGTGCGGTCCATGCTCTGAGAAAGTTGTGGGGTGCAAGAAGACCATCATTATGCCTGGAGGGGGGCATGTTCAAAGCATCAGGAGGTGAGCAGAAGAGGGAGCAGAAGAGTACCAGAGAGGCAGAGATGCTGGGGAGAAGGGGAGGGAGACAGAGGTTAAGGAGATTAATTGTTTGGGAGATCTGCTGAGAGAGTTTGTGCATGCGGAATGAGCTAATAGAGAGAGTGTTGGGGGGGGGGGGAGGTTGAACTGGAGAAGGAGTTGAGAGACAGTACTGAAGGGGGAATGAGCTGAGGGAGGGATGAAGCAGGGGAGTGAGCTAGGGAATTAACTGAAAGAATGTTGAAGGGGAGATGAGCTAGAGAATGACCTGAGAGATAGTGCTGAAGGTAGACGAGCTGTGGGAAGGGCTGAAAGCATGTTGAAGGGGGAATGAGTTGGAGGGGGGGGGAGAAGGTGCTGAACACGGGATGAGAATGAAATGACCATGCTTAGTGGAGAGGAATCAAGGGCATGGGGGAAAGAGAAAGAGGAGTGACTGCAGAGACATAAAAAACACTAGACACAAAAGCCAGATTTACGAAGCACTAGGCATGTGTTACACGTGTAAAGAAAGGCCTTACTTTAGTAAAACTGTCATAACCGTGTAAACCAGATTTTCAACAAGGTGGCTTGAGATGGAGAATACTAACTAACCGCACAGTGCCAGGCACTGAGGCCCTGGGATGTGTCTGTTGCCAATCCACATAAACCAGATTTTTGAAAGCCCTGTGCAGAGACATTGGATGCCACAAACTGCGGAAGTCTATGCAACGTTTCCTGGCACCTGAGAGCGAAAGGTGTGCATGAAGCCCTTGTAGTGGCGTTACAGTATCCATTACAGCGAGGAGAGCATGTCCAGGCATGTACCCAACCTGTGCAGAGTGACAACGCTGTTTGACTGGCCAAGAAGCCATGTGGGCCATGCACATGGTGTTCCAGAGGTAGAGACGTGGCAATTGTGCCTGTGCAAAGCAGAGGGGGTGGCAGATGATGTGGAGACAGCAGCAGGCAGTGGCTCTTTGGCAGGGACGGAGGTACCGTGCTCCACATGTACACAGGTCCAGGGTGGCCAACTTAAAACTGCTGGAGAAGGTCTACCAGAAGTACAGACTGGATGGGGCAACAATAATGGAGATGTGCCACACTTCAATGGTGACCTAGAGTCCTCTACCACCAGAAGCCAGACTCTCCCAGTGGCAATGAAGGTGACCACAGCCTTGGGATACCTGGCAACTGGCAGCTTCTAGCATGCGTTGGCAACTGTTGGGATCACACAGTCTACTGCCAGCATCTGCATACATGCCTTCACCAGGCCTCTGCTGTGGAGAATGTACCACCTCATCACTTTCCCATGGACCCTGCAGGAGTGGCATGAGACCATGCAGGCCTATTATAATGTGGCAGGGTTTCCATAGGCCCTGGGAAGTATAGAGTGCACCCATGTTGCACTCTATACAGAGGGCATACCATAACTGGCATGGTCACACATCGATGAACATGCAGATTGTTGTGGATGCCAACATGACCATAATGGATGTGTGTGCCCACTACCCGGAGTCGTGCTATGATGACTTTGTCCTTTCCCAGTCCAGCCTAGGACGGGCAGCAGCTGGGGGACAGCTCGGAGATGCGTGGCTGCTCGGTGAGTGCAAACATATGTGATGCCTACTGCATAACTAATATTGTACCCCACCCTGCTGGTATATATTCTATGTTATGTTGTCCATCACATCCCACATTCCCATCTAACACATGTCCCATGCTTATGTGCACATCTCCCATTGTGGTAGGCTATGGCCTATATAATAGCCTGTACATGTATGAGCCTGCAAGCTAGGCCGGAGTCCCCACCCCCACTGCTAGAAATAGTAGTGCTGAGAAAGACCAAAGTCAGTGAAGGCTGAGGATCTGCCTTAAACCGCTCTAAACTGCTTTTGATAAGTTTGTATTAATCCTTTATTCCATGCTTTTATGCTGATGCAGTGACCTTGTAGCAGGAATGTATTATGTCTAGAAACTGAGCCTGTGTTAGCATAGCCTGAGAAGGGGGAACAGGGCCCAGTGAGGGGGACCCCGATTGGATAGGTGCAGGGGGCGTTGGGACCAATAGAAAGTCTGCCTGTATCAAACTGTGAAGCTTGTATTTAAGGAAGTTGTTCCTGTTCGCCATTGCTCAGTCCTTTGATGCTTGGGCCTTGTGCACAATAAATTAGTTTGGATCCTTGAACTGACTCCGGGTATTATTTATTGCATGCTATCAGTGCTGCCACATGTCTTGGTGCATTGGCCGGGAAATGTGAGTAGTGTGATGGTATTCACGTAGATATACCACGACTTCTCGCCTCAATAGGTTTTGTCTGGCCTGGAGCCGCCCCTGGCTGATTGCAGAGGGCCTTCGGCGCCACCCATCCTCTTGTATCGGGGAGGGCTCCTCCTTGCCTCCGCTGGTGGCTGGTTCCAGCCGGCCTATACCTCGAACCTGAGGGGAGTCCGGGATTCAACCCATGATTCGGTGAGTAGAACTGTTTTGCTAATCAGTCAGTCTGTCAGTCAGTTGGGATTCTGGAATAGCGCTTGAGAGTCTGATCCCTCTCGGGGCGGTCCTAGTAAGTCTCAGAAGTCTTAAAGGTATAAACAGAGACTGAACCCACCCAACTCCTCAGTCAGTCAGGTTTTTTGGGAACGTCCGGATTTTATTCTGTCTTGAATGTCTGTGTGTGTGAATGTGGTCTTGAATACAGACCAAGCGAGGTGCTGCCTCCTGACTAGTGCAGGTCGCAAGAAAGGCGAAAGTGTTTGGTGGTGTTTGTCTTAGTGTCTGTTGTTTTTACCGATTAAGGAAAAGTATTACAGTAGAAACTCAGGATTCTTTACAAAGACAGCTGTCTCACTGATGTTACGTGAGTCTCAGAGAGGGCAGGGGGCGTGTCTTTCACACAGCCCGGAAACAAAGAAAGGAATGTATCCTTTACTTAACGCTTTGATGGTTTCAATTATTCTACGCTCTGCAGCTGGGTTAATTTGTGCTTATTTCAGGAATATTGTACCTGTTTTATTCAATATGTTTTAATAGTGATGTTCCTTCTGCTATGGTCATGTATTATATATCGTTCTTATTAACCCCGTTCGAGTGTTTGAGTTCCTCAATGCATTTATGGGCTTAAGAAATGATAGAGAAATTAATGAGACTGCTTTTGTTTTCCCTTTGACCTACGAAGTAGAGGTTAAGACCCCTGATGGGACTATGAGACATCCCGAGCCAGTAACTACAAAAATGCTTGAAATTTTGTCTCTGATATATCTGGTTTTGACTGCATAAGTATTTGTTCATAACTTATGGGAATAACAAAACGAGCTGTAACTGTATTTGTTTAGGATTTATTTAGTGTTTACAGCTGCTTTGTCTAGTAATTTACGGCTGCTTTGAGAGCCGGGAGAGACCTACTGTTTATCTTGTTAAGATAATGCCTGTCTTTCCCGAACTGTAAGATGTGTACTGTGTTTTGAAAGGGTCTTTTAAAGTCTCAGTTTCAGAAGTACAGTCTTAGTTAAAGTTATAGGTTCAGACAGTTGTTATTTAGAATGAGCACACACATCCATTATGCTTAGTCCACAGGGAAATGCAGCCCGCCCCCTTCATCATGTGGGGGAAAGGAGCAGATTCTGTTGACGTGTATGACAAGGAATTTTAGCAAGGGCTTGGGACTTGGCCGTGTTCATCAGAGTGTGCAAAAAATGTTAAATGTTTGTGAAGGGAAAAAGATAAAGTGTCTGTTTACACTACAAGCGGGCATTCATTTGCCAGTTCAGGGTCACTCACAGCCAGTGACCGAAAACGTGAAGTAGAACCCAGACAGTCCCGATTGCTGTATACCTTCAGAAGTACAACCACCAGTAAAAGGGCCTACTCACCTTTCATACCACTGATTTACTGAACTGAAAAATGCATTATGCCCCCTACCCTGAGAACCGTAGAATTTGATGGACAGTATTATGCAGACCCATCAGTCTTGATGGCCCCAAGTGGAATCCAAATATTGCAGGCAGCCCTCCCTATATACCCCATGTGATCCAGCAGCCCAGGAGAATTTGCGTATGGTAAATGCAGTTTTTGTCAGTCAGTCCCAGAGAGATATAAACCAGACATTGCAGAAACTGGATGGATTTGCGGGCATGACAGTTAATGGTAGTTGCTCAGAAAGTACCATTTTGCTGTTGAACGACGTGGAGGAGGTTTCCTAGCCGAAAGAAGGGGTCGTGAAAATGATCAGTCCCCACTGGGTGCGAATCAGTGCAGAGAAGAAGGACACTAGAGAAGTGAATGCCCGCATTTATCTTGACTCCACCCCCAGGAGGGGAGGAGGGAGTACTTGATTTCACAGTCATGGAAGAATAAACCAAGCACAGTGTTCCAGCAAAAGAGGGAAGAAGCTATTGAGGGAGTGGCAGTTGCAACAGGCTATGACATGGATGAAGACTAGGCCAGACCGGACTCCAAGTTCACCCTGAGTCCCCAGGAGCCTATGGTCTGTTTGCAAATAGGGGACCAATATATGGTAAATACAGGAACAGAACACTCAGTAGCCCCTTTGTAGTCTCGATGCATCACCATTGTCAGAGCCACTGGGAACAGGGCCACCAAGCCATTCCTGCAGAGCCACATGTGTGAACTAGGACAGAAAATAGCGCACCAGTTCCTGTATATGCCTGAATGACCTATTCCACTTTTGGGCCGAGATATGCTTGCTAAGCTTCAGGCACAGATATCCTTTGCTAAAGGGGGAGAAATGCAAATGACTGTGAACCCAAAACCTGCTGGATTGATGGTGCTGACTGTTCCCCGAGAAGATGAGTAGCGGTTCTATAGTACATCTCCAGCCAAGACAATTAGCTCCTGAATACCCACCAACCTCTCAGCTCCACCTGAAGTATGGGCAGAAGATAATCCACCTGGCCTAGCGAAGAACATAGCCCCTGTCATCGTCACCCTCAAGCCAGGAGCGGAACCAGTGCATGTGAAGCAGAATCCTCTTCCTTGACCAGCTATTGAAGGTATCCACTGCCATCTGATGAAACTGCAGTATGGACTTCTCAAGTAGTGCCCCCCCTTCTCCCAGTTAAGTAAACCTGGGACAGGGGATTACTGCCCAGTACAAGATCTAAGGCGGGTAAAGGATGCAGTTGAGACTATACACCCAGTGGTACCAAATTACTCACCGTGAGAAGATAATGCAGAGAAGGAAACTTTACCACACGGATATATTAAAACGCTCGCTCAATAAACCACATGCCCTGTTCAATATTGTAAAGTCTATAACAGGGGAGCCGGTGTCAGCTCAACCATCAATGCCTCAACCACAGGACTACTCAAACTATTTACAATCAAAGATGATTAAGACCAACACAAACACAAGAGTCAGTAACCCCTTCATATTGCCTAAAGCACCCCAAGCAACACCATTATGCAATTTCACCATGGTATCTAATAAAGAGGTTGAGGACATTATAGCCTCTATCAACCCCAGCACAGCACCTAACGACCCCTGCCCAGCAAATTGGATTAGGGAACTTCGACATGACCTAAGCCAAATCCTGAGCAAAATACTGAACCAGTCCTTTTTAACTGGTTCGTTCCCGCAGAGCCTAAAACACACCTCAATCAGGCCGCTACTGAAAAACAGCAGACTAGACCCATCCAAAGTGGAATCATTTAGACCAATCTCGGGCATCCCCCTGCTTGCCAAGATCATTGAAAAGGCTGCTCAACAACAAATCCAACATCATGTCGATACTGAAGCACCGCTAGATCCATCCCAACACGGCTTCAGGGAAGCACACGGAGTTGACACCGTCCTTACAACCCTCTTCAACGACTTGGTCACAGGAATAAACAACATCCAACATGGATTCGTCCTCATCTTTCTGGACATCTCTGCCGCCTTCGACTCTGTGAACCATGATATACTCTTACAGCGCCTAAAAGAAAAGGGGATTCAAAGCACGGCACTGGAATGGTGCAAATCCTATCTATCCAATAGGTGGCAACAAGTCATGGCAGGCCACACATCCTCAGAACCATTT
Organism: Ichthyophis bannanicus; assembly: GCA_033557465.1. Taxonomy (NCBI): domain Eukaryota; kingdom Metazoa; phylum Chordata; class Amphibia; order Gymnophiona; family Ichthyophiidae; genus Ichthyophis; species Ichthyophis bannanicus. The sequence goes on from CM066031.1 coordinate 1,770,185,667, forward strand.
CTGCAGACACAGGGGGTGCCTCAAGGTTCATCCTTATCGGCACTGATGTTTAATATCTGCATGCAGCCGATATGTGATTTGATCCGATCCTTCAACGTACAATGCCTTGCTTATGCAGATGACATCCTCCTTTACATGCCGTTCACAATTGACCAACCAGTGCTCTCCCCAATAATAAGATGCTTCGAAGCTGTAGCTGACTGGCTGTTGACACAGAATCTATGGATCAACCATGACAAAACTGATGTCCTATTCATCACGAGGAACCGGAAGTTCATACCTCCCCCATCACTACATGTCAACAATGTAGAATTGAAATCCAAATCCACAATCCGTTATCTAGGCATCACGCTCGATCAGCACCTGGATATGACAACACATGTGAAAAACGTCACAAAGGCAATATATTGTGGTGGCGAGACAGGGTTAGAGCCCAAGGAAAGTGGGACAAAACAGTTTTTTCCCCCTGAGCACAGGACAGATTCAGGAAGTGTAAGGGTTAAAACTCTTACTAAAGAAAAAAACTCTATGCACCAAGAGGTAGAGAGGGAGCCACGCCCTAGCCCCATGGTAACCAGGGGAGGTGACGAGGGAAGCCTAGGGGTGGAGTCAGAGGCTATAGGACAGCCTCAAACATATAAGCAAAGAGAAACTGCTAATGAGAGGCAGGTGAGAGAGGCGAGGCATGCAAGGAAGCCGGAGAGACAGAGGAGGCCAGAGAAGCTGGAGAGTCTGTCCAGGAGAAGGAGAAGTCCTTCCAGAGAGGTTTCCACAGAAGCTGCCCTGAAAGGAGATAAAGCAGAAAGAGGCAGGTGCTCTAGCAGAACCCTTAAAGGGGATTCTCATTGCAGGCAACGTTCAGAAAGCTCAAGTCTTGAATGCAGCTCAGCTGATAGAAAGAGGACAGCTGGCTGGAAACAGAGGGGAGTTGATTCTGAGGTAAACGCTGCTGAAAGGCATGGAACAGGAATCCAAGTGAGGGAGTCTCTGGAGAGTTTTTCCTGTAGCACAGTCTGAGAGGAGACAGAGTGCTGGAAATAAGGTGAGCCCTTTACAAGCTTTTAAAAGTCTGCTGAAAAAGAAAAATCTCCTGGGTCCTTCCCCTGATACTCAGTGTAGTGAGGAGTCTCACTGGGGGCAGGTTCTGAAGTTGTTAGAACAATTAAAGCCTGACATCAGAGACACTGAGGCCAGCCAGGTGTTATCTGGATCTGAGCAAGAGAATATGGAAACTGAAGAATGTCTTTTTGAAAGCATGTCCTCAGATTTTGAAATGGATTGTTCTTACTGTAAAAGCCAGAAGCAGTAAAGCTATTTGTGTTTTAAAATAGTGGGAAAAGTCAGAAGCTTTGAAACTGCGTGACTTGAGGAAGGGTGTTAATTAAAGCCCTAAATTGAGCTAGCCAGATAAGCTCAAGGAAGCTGAGAGTGCTAGAAGTGAAAGAGCCAGTACTTGCAAAACTTGAATGTGGAAAGTACAATTGCTTTAAGGATTGATGCAAACGTTTAGCAGCTTGTTAAGGAAGCCAAGGTGCTATGCAAAGCCCTGAATGTCGTGAGAGTGTAATCCCTGCTGACAGAGGGGTTTGCTGCTCTGTTTAAACAAGCTAGCTGTGAAGACTAATGCATGGACTGTGCTGTATCGTTTGAGCTTTGTCTTTCTTTTGGAGAAAGTATCCTGTATTTTTATGTTTGTGCAATACCTGAACTGATGCCAAAGAAGTTCAGTGGGCAGTAGAAAATAATTCCTGTGCAAAAATAAATTTTCCTGTTAACCTTGGAAACCCTCGGCTGTCTGTTTGATTGACAACACAACTACAACATTGAGAAACTCTCAGCAATAAAAAGGGACATAAAGAGGTACGCCCACCACTGTTAGGCAACCGCCTGACCAGTAGGAGGCCTTACAATATCATAAGATCAGAACGCTGCGTCACCTTCTCTCCCTACTGGATTTCACCGACTACCGGACAACCTTCCAGGCATTAGTCCTCCCACATCTGGATTTCGCTAACATCATCCTCCACGGACTCTCACAATCAACCTTAAATCTGCTCCGCCTAGCTATGAACGCAGCTGCAAGAGTCCTGTCTGGATCGTCAAGATCTGACCACATAACGCCAATCATGAAAGAACTGCATTGGCTACCACTACATGCCAGACTCCAATACAAGTCAATAGTCCTTACATTCAAAGCCCTAAATAACCACCCCCCTACGCCTATCAGCAAGCTAATCCACAGTACGCCGGGAAATAGAAACAGGAGACCTACAACAATGAACACCTTAGTAGTCCCCAAGATGACAACAAAATGCACAAAGACAACCTCCAACAGGGCCTTCACCATATTCGCTCCTTTAAACTGGAATGCCCTCCCCCATGAAATCCGAGGCATCAAAGGTCTAGCCCCATTCAGAAAAGCCTTGAAACATCACCTGTTCACAAAATTCTACCCGGAAACCATCCGAGGTATACACTCAACTGGCAACCTACCTGCATGCCCCGGCCGCCCTAACACCCTAACACAAACAGAAAATGGTTAACCTACACATAAGCCCCACTGCTAAACCATCACACGTGTACTATCCATCCACAAATGCACATGTAACAACTTGATGAGTTAGAGAAGTGTATATATTTATTTATTTACATTCTCTTATATACCACGCTATTCTGCATCAGTGTGGTTTACATTGAACAAACTGAAATTACATTGAACAGGGTATTATAACTTGGAGATAACTATTTTACAGGGAACATGGGCTATGGAGGGTTAAGTGGCTTGCCCAAGACCACAAGGAGCACCCATGGGACTAGAAACCCCAGTCCTTCCGGCCCAAGGTTGCTGTCCTCTAGAGGGATTTGAACCCCCGACCTTCCGGCCTGAAGTACCTTGCCCCAACCACTAGGCTACTCCTCCACTCCACAACAGTATAAAGTTAGCCTGTACATAGTTTTCCTGGTTTATCCCATGTTTAATTTCCTGTTTCACTGTAAGCTCAATGTCGCCTGTATGCATTGTAGTATGTTTCTGTTCGATGTACACCGCACTGATTATAATAGCGCGGTATAGAAGAAATGTTAAATAAATAAATAAATAAATAAATCTTTATACTCTCTTGGGACTGATCCCCGCTGAGGCTACTCATTTCATTGTCCTGAACCTGAAAGAGGCCTTCTTCTGCCCCTACCAGTCAACTTTAGTTTGCTTTTGAATGGCAAGACCCCACAACAGGATGGCGGGGCCAACTCACCTGGACTTGATTACCCCAAGCTACTATGTGAACCCAGGACACAGGGTTCTTCTTCAGTATGTGAATGACCACCAACTCCAAAAAGTGAATGTCTACAAGCCACCAGTGAACTTCTGCACCTTTTAATGAGGCTGGATACACAGTCTCAAGAGCCAAAGCGCGCTTATGTCAAACAAGTTAAATATCTGGGATTCCAGTTGTCCAGCGGAATTCGACGCCTGGGACCAGAACACAAAGAAGCTGTATGCAGTATTCCCGCTCCAGCCACCAGGAGGCAAGTGTGAGCCTTCTTGGGTGCCGCAGGGTACTGTCGTATATGGATCCCCAATTGTGCGCTGCTAGCAAAACCCTTGTATCAAGCTATCAAAGGAATGGAAAAGTCTCCATTGGAATGGGGACTTGCATAGGATGCAGCCTTTCGATCTTTGAAAAACCGCTCTGATGTGATGTTAGCACCAGCTCTGGGTCTACCAGATGTCCAGAATACCTTTCAGTCTCTATGTCCATGAGTCACAAGGAAATGTTCTAGGAGTGTTGACTCAATCTCTTGGATCTTGGCAACGGCCAGTAGCCTATCTGTCAAAACAATTGGATGTAGTTGCAAAAGGCTGGCCCCCTTGTTTGAGAGCTGTTGCAGCTACAGCCCTCCTAGTGAGCAAAGTTGACAAGCTCACCCCGGGACAAAATCTTCAAGTTACTGTACCGCACTTTGTTCTGACCCTCATGGAACACAAAGGAAGTTTTTTTGGCTCACGCATTCACGGATGTTGTAGTATCAAAGTATGTTGTACAATTGATGGTCAGTCAAGCTTTAAATCCTACTACGTTGTTACCAATTGGTTCTAGCCCCCCCTGATCATGACTGTCTAGAAACTATGGACACTGTATTCTCAATTCGCCTGGATTTGGCTGCTGTTCCTTTGGAGAACCCTGAACGGACTTTCTTTGTAGATGGAAGCAGCCCTGTCATCATTAATGGACATTGTTGTGCCGGATATGCAGTGGTGACCCTTGATCTGGTAGTTGAATCCACAGCTCTGGCCCCAGAAGCTGCAGCACAGAAAGCTGAACTGATAGCCCTCACTAGAGCACTAACAATAGGGAAAGTGTACACAGATTCCAAGTATGCCCTTACAACCTTGCATGCACATGGGGCCCTGTACAAAGAATGAGGGTTGATAACCTCAGGAAGCAAGTCCATTAAGTATGATCCGTGATATTAACATTATCAGATGCATATTGCCTATAGACCTCAGAATTTAGGAACAATAGAACGTATGAATGGAACCCTGAAACAGATTGGATCTGAAATTACTAGGCAAGAACTATTGGTTTTAAGTTCTGTTTTGCAGAGTCATCAGCTGCCCATCAACCTCTACATCCTCTCAAGCCTGGGGTCTCGGTGTGGATCACGGAGTGGAGAAGGACACCCCATTGGAAGGGACCTTAATAACCCCAACAGCAGTTAAAGTTGCAGAGCTTGAACCTTGGATCCATCACAGTCTAGTAAAGCCAGCAGCTGCTTCTGAACTTGGTCATTGAACTTCCGTAAATGACCCTGAAACTCCATTGTGGCTCACTTTGCGGCGACAACCACTACTGTAAGAACTGTAAGAGACTAAGAATCTACAACCCTACTCCTATCACACGTCGTGGGAGCCAGGGTGCAGTGGAAGCCGTGGGAGAAAGACAACCCTGGGGTCCCTTGGAATGACTTTTGCCTTACTCTTCCCCCTTGTGTAGCCTGCATTACTACTACTCAGACTGGAATAAAGATTACTCGTCTAAGCCAGAGGTTTTATAATGCCACCACTAGAAAGACGTCCTGGTGGTCAGGTGTAAATGTTCCTGAACATTGTTTAGCACTAGATTATTTGTTAGCAGCTGGAGGTGGAGTGTATGGAAAATTGAATTTAACTAACCGTTGTTTGCAGATTGATAATGAAGGCCAAGTTGTCGAAGACATAGCCGAACAGATGCGGAAGCAAGCCTATGTGCCAGTCCAGAAATGGCGTAGACTGGAGCTTGATGGATGGTTTGGTTCCATGTTTTCAGGACTGGGTCGCCTGAAAACTCTTGTGTTAGTTGTATTATTAATATTGGCTGTGTGCTTGTTTCTCCCATGTCTCCTACCCCATTGCTTGCGCACTATAACCTCAGTTATTGATAGCACTGTGAAGAGGCAGACAGCAACTAAAGTGTTGGCTATGTGGCAATATTACCCTATATACCCCAAGATGATGCTGTTACACAAGTATAATATGTGATTTAATTCTCACCCTTTCTAATTTGCGGGTGAGAATAATCAAAGGGAGGAATGTGGTAGGCTATGGCCAATATAATAGTCTGTACATGTATGAGCCTGCAAGCTAGGCCGGAGTCCCCACCCCCACTGCTAGAAATAGTAGTGTTGAGAAAGACCAAAGTCAGTGAAGGCTGAGGATCTGCCTTAAACCGCTCTAAACTGCTTTTGATAAGTTTGCATTAATCCTTTATTCCATGCTTTTATGCTGATGCAGTGACCTTGTAGCAGGAATGTATTATGTCTAGAAACTGAGCCTGTGTTAGCATAGCCTGAGAAGGGGGAACAGGGCCCAGTGAGGGGGTCCCTGATTGGATAGGTGCAGGGGGCGTTGGGACCAATAGAATGTCTGCCTGTATCAAACTGTGAAGCTTGTATTTAAGGAAGTTGTTCCTGTTCGCCATTGCTCAGTCCTTTGATGCTTGGGCCTTGTGCACAATAAATTGGTTTGGATCCTTGAACTGACTCCGGGTATTATTTATTGCATGCTATCAGTGCTGCCACACCATTGCTCCCACATGCGACCGTGGATACCCGCTGAGGAAATGGCTGTTGACACCGGCATGTCACCCCAGGAGCCGGCAGGAGGAGAGCTGTAATGCTGCCCATACCTCGGCATAACCCTTGATCAAACCCTCAGCATGCCCCTCCCACTTAAAACAAACAGCAAAAAACATATTCTTCAAGCTAAAGACGATCCAACACATAAGACCATTCCTAGAAGAAAACGATTACAGATCAATAGTCCAAGCAATTATCACACCACACTTCGACTACTGTAAAAGCTTGCTACAGGGTCTACCCACCAAAAGCTTACACACCCTCCAAAGGGCACAAAACATCACAGCGAGAATTATCTGTAAAGTCTCGCTGACAGACCACATCACACCCATTATTTAACCTTCACTGGCTCCCAATAACAAGTCGAACAAAATTCAAAATACTCATGACAACCTTAAAGTTAATTAACAATATAGCACCATCCATACTCACATAAGAACATAAGATATGCCATACTGGGTCAGACTAAGGTCCATCAAGCCCAGTATCCTGTTTCCAACAGTGGCCAATCTAGGTCATACGTACCTAGCACAACACTCATACAAACCGCAACAGACACAAGAACTAGAAGAAAGAATGCACTTCATTCTCTTGTAATCCCTTCCACAATCAGGAAAACAAAACAGGCCACGAGCTCAAGGGCATTCACATACACAGCACTCTCCCTCTGGAACTCCCTACCACTATCAATCTGTTCAATTAAAGACCTCCAGCTGTTTAAAAAATCACTCAAGACACACCTCTTCACCGCACATTATGGTACACAGAACACAACTCAACACCACTCAAACCCACAGACAACTAGCCCCACACATAACAAAGCTCAACCCCACTCAAACTCACAGGCAACTAGCCTCATACATAGTGTGGACAGTCCCGCATATAACACAGCTCAACACCACACAAACTCACAGGCAACTAGCCTCACATATAGTGTGGACAGACTTCTACCTAACCTCTCCCAGAGCTGAACCCACCCTACTACCAACTAGGCATCCCATGCCTACAACCTGACTGTACATAGTTTGAACATGTTAAGACTCCAAATTGTTCAAAATTATAATGTAAAAAGTTTTAACATAAAAGTTCAAATATTATAAATGTAAAAGTTCAAATGTTATAATGCACAAGTTCAAATGTTATAATGTAAAAGTTCCAAAAACTGTTTCATGTAATGTGTTAAGTTATTTGTAAACCGCCCCTGATCTCTGGAAGGGGCAGTATAGAAAACTGTAACAAATAAATAAATAAAACAGTAGCAGACCCAGGCAGTGGTGGAGAGAGCAATCAGTGTGCCGAAGAGCTGCTTCCGGTGCATCGACAGGAGCCAGATATTTTCAGCCTGCTGCATACTATACAATCTTGCACAGATGCGTGGCTTGCCCGATCCAGAGCCACAGACTACAGAGGAGTGGGAGGTTGCTGATGCAGTGGATGGCAATGGCACCCTGGCTGGGAGCCAGCAGCAGGCCCAGGCACTGGCACACCATGAGCTTTTGAGGTGGCTGCTGCACACCCTCACCCTGTTATGCTATGTACTATCACCAATAAAGTGTCCTCACTGCTGTTATGTGTTTTGTGTGTTCATTTCCCACCAAAGGTATCCTCTGCCCCCGTGTTTCAAACTGCCATTGGTGCTTGCTGATACATTTCACCCTCGGAGCAGTGGAGCAATGTCCGATGACGTACTGGCAGTATCATCTCCCTCCCAAGAGGGGCAGGCCCCTGCACACAGTTCAGGGCTACCAGGAGTCTATGCAGGTGCACTTGCACTCCCTGCTCCTGCCTCCCTGGCCTGCATTATGCCCACCAAACTTTGCACCAAGCCAGCAATAGTTGCCTGGTATGCTGCCATCTCCTGCATGAGGCGCAGGTGCTCCTCCAGGTGGCGCTCCATGTGCAATCTGTAGTCTCGCCACTCCTCGTGCTCTGCCTCCCTTGCCTGTTCTGCAGCCTGTAGGTCAGCCTGGATGCCCTATGTGCATGCCAGCAGGCGTGCCCCCTCCCACACTAGCTCCTGGTCCGCATCTGCGGTATCAGCCTCCACAGGGTAATTGAGGATGGTGAACTCTAGCTATGCCAGCAATGCATCATCAGTCCCAGTCTCCACAGTCCTGGCAAATGCCCCGTCCTGCTCCTCACTGCTTGGTGTTGCACCGGACCGCTCCTCAGCACCTGGTGATGGGCCAGATTGCCTTACCAGCCTTGATGCCAGACTGGACTGTGCCTCCGCCCTGGCATGCACACCTCCCACTGTGGATGTGCTTCATTCTAGCTATGCACTGGCTGCATCCTCTGCAGATGATGAGGCTCCCTCCAACACATCTTGTCCTGGCTGTGTGTGTTGGGTCGCTGTGAGGTCTGTGGGAGAGCTAAGGTGCCAGAGGTTGATGCATGGGTCACAATGTCAGCCTATGGAGTGGCATTAGGCCAACAAAGGGACAGGCAGGGGGTTCCCCAGCCATCAGCACCCCCAGCCCCCACATCACCCAAGCAACATGAGACAGATGGCAAGCCCTGGGTGGGCAGCACCATGGCATGGGCACAGACATGGCTCCCATGGTGCCACCCAGGCCATGTGGCAACTGCTACTCACCTTCCTGTGTGGCAGATCTAGAGCTATCAAAGCCCATTACGCCTGCAATGGAGACCTGCTCCATAAACTGCAGCACCTGTTCTTCTCGGGGGGGGGGGGGAGGGGGGGAGTCTGTGCTGGTGCGCAGGTGGAAGCTTGTTGTTGCTGGTTCTCTTCTCCTTTATAGCCTGCCATACCATCTGCCACTTTTTCTTTATGTTCTCCATGTCCCTGTTATGGTGGTGGACAGCATTGACCTGTCTAACTATGTCACGCCTTTCTGACATCTTTGTGCTGGCATCCTCTGCTTCAAAGAGTGCTGCGTGCTGCTGTATGATGAGTGCCAGGGCCATAGAGGTCTCTGAGGGTGTGAAGTTGGCCTTCATGGTCCTCTTTTGCCCTTTCTGCCCTATCTCTGCCATCATGCTGTATGTACAGGTGCTATGGCTGGATCGTGCTACCCGCATAGGCCCTTTTACACATACATGGCTATGATGCGCAACCACGCCATGCCCCGTCCAAACCCATATCCGCTACCCACTTAGGCTCTTATGTGCCATCGGTATAAAAATCTGCTTAACAGCTGTTTGCCATAGGATGCAGGAGCTGCACACCACGTCGTGGAGGCATATGTGTGCATAGATGCCCAGACAGCAACACATTGGTAGGTCAGACAGCATGGTAGCGGGCATGGATGCCACGGCATGAGGTGTGCCCTCCAGGGCCAGGGTGTGTGCTGTGCTTGTGCTGCCACCGTGACACACCCGTGGCGAATGACGATGGTGCATGCACCCTGCATTGGTATGGTGACACCAGCTCACTCTGTTGTGCATGGGTATGCAACTTGTGCGCTTCCTGTGCAAGTGGGTGATGAGTGAGCACTACGGATGTATGCACTTGCGGTACCGCCCGTGCAGAGCTGATATGATGTCTGCCCTGCGCCGGTGTGGTGGGCTGATACTGCCCGTGCAGAGCAGTGCTGCGCATGTAGCGCCTCTGTGCCATACCCATGCAGGGACCCTACCCACATGGCAAACATCCTTCTACAGACCCCAGCATCACACATGCATACAGACAGCCCTGCCCCCACAAATTTGACAACACGCTGAGATTGCAAAAGATGGGAACGTTTATAGACAAGGCTGCAACATAGCCAACAATGGCAACATAACTGCACTGACAGCAATAAGAACATAAGAACATAAGATATGCCATACTGGGTCAGACCAAGGTCCATCAAGCCCAGTATTCTGTTTCCAACAGTGGCCAATCTAGGTCATATGTACCTAGCAGTTTCCCAAAGGGACACAGGTTCCACAATGCTTGTATTGTTTCAAGCATTGATATCCTGGGTCCCTTCTTAATAATGGTTTATGGACCTTTCCTCCAGGAACTTGTCCAAACCTTTTTTAAACCCAGCTACACTAACAGACTTTACTACATCCTCCGGTAACAAATTCCAGAGTTTGATTACACGTTGAGTGAAAAAATAGTCTTAATTAGTTTACCCTGTAGCTTCCTTGCATGTCCCCTAGTCTTTCTATATTCTGATAAGGTAAACAATCGATCTATGCTTACCCGTTCCACTCCGTCCATTAATTTATAGACTTCTATCATATCTCCCCTCAGCTGTCTCTTTTCCAGGTTAAAGAGCCCTAACCTTTTTAGCCTTTCTTCATAGGAGTATCCTTCCATCCCCTTCACCATTTTGGTGGCTCTTCTCTGAACCTTTTCTAAAATCGCTATATCCTTTTTAAGATACGGCGACCAGAATTGCACACAATATTCAAGGTGCGGTCTCACCATGGAACGATATAGAGGCATTATAATATCTTTTGTTTTATTTTCCATTTCTTTCCTTATCATACCTAGCATTCTATTTGCTCTCTTGGCCGCTGCTGCACACTGGGCCGAGGGTTTTAACATGGTATCCACAATGATGCCTAAATCTTTTTCCTGGGTGCTGGTTCCTAATGTGGAACCTTGCATCGTGTAACCATAGTTTGGGTTGTTCTTCCCTAGGTGCATAACCTTGCACTTGTCCACATTAAATTTCATCTGCCATTTTGATGCCCAGTCTTCCCATTTATCAAGATCCTCTTGCAATTTTCCACAATCCTCTTGGGTTTTAACAACTTTAAATAGATTTGTGTCATCTGCAAATTTGATAACCTCACTCGTTATTCCACTTTCCAGGTCATTTATGAATATGTCAAAAAGCAGCGGACCCAGCACAGATCCCTGGGGTACACCACTATTCACCTTTCTCCATTGGGAAAATTGGCCATTTAGCCCTACCCTCTGCTTTCTATCTTTTAACCAGTTCCTGATCCACAATAGTACACTGCCTGCTATCCCATGACTCTTTAGTTTTGCCAAACATCTCTCATTAGGGACTTTGTCAAAGGCTTTCTGAAAGTCCAGATACACAATATCAACCGACTCATCTTTGTCCACCTGATTATTCACTCCTTCAAAAAAACATAACAGATTAGTAAGACAAGATCTTCCTTGTCTAAAGCCATGTTGGTTATCTCCCATTAGGTCATGACTATCTACATGCTGAGTAATTTTATTCTTTATGATGGTTTCTACCATTTTTCCCGGTACTGATGTCAGGCTCACCGGTTTGTAGTTTCCCGGATCACCCCTGGAACCCTTTTTAAAAATTGGTGTTACATTGGCGATCCTCCAATCTTCAGGTATTAGAGATGATTTTAATGATAGTTCACAGATCTGCTATCTCATATTTCAGTTCTTTCAACGCCCTTGGATGTATACTATCCGGCCCAGGTGATTTGCTACTCTTCAGTTTATCTAATAGTTGTAATACATTTTCCCGATGTATCGATATTTCCTTCAATTTTTCCGCACCCTTAAATCCAACTTCAGTCATGGGTAACATCCCTACATCTTCCTCAGTAAAGACTGAAGCAAAGAATTCATTCAGTCTCTCCGCTATCGCCTTGTCGCCTCTTAGTGCTCCTTTAACCTCTTTATCATCTAATGGACCAACTGACTCTCTCACAGGTTTTTTGCTACGAATGTACTTGAAAAGGTCTTTACTTCGCGTTTTTGCTTCCGCAGCAAGCTTCTTCTCAAATTCTCCCTTTGCCTGCCTTATTAATGCCTTGCATTTGACTTGCCAGTGCTTGTGCTGTTTCCAGGTTTCGTCGTTTGGCTCTTTTTTCCATTTCTTGAAAGATGCTTTTTTGGCAACAACAGCCTCTCTGACCTCACCTTTAAACCATGCTGGCAGTTTTTTGGACTTCCTTCCACTTTTCTTAAAGCGTGGAATACAGCTGGTCTGGGCTTCCAAGATAGTATTTTTCAACAACAGCCAAGCCTGATGTACGTCTTTAACCTTTGCAACTGCTCCTTTTAGTTTTTTCTTAACTGTTTTCCTCATTTTATCATAGTCTCCCTTTCGAAAGTTAAAAGGTAGTACTGTGGATTTCCTTACTATCCCTCCTTCACTAATTAAATCAAAGGTGATCATGCTATGATCACTATTGCCAAGTGGCCCCAACACCCTTATCTCTTGCACTAGATCTGGTGTTCCACTAAGGACTAGGTCTAATATGGCTTCCCCTCTGGTCGGTTCATGAACCAGCTGCTCCAAGAAGCAGTCATTTATTTCATCTAGGAACTTTATCTCCCTAGCATGTCCTGACGTGACACTGACCCAGTCGATACCGGGGTAGTTGAAATCACCCATTATTATTACTGCGCTGTAACTTTTGTTAGCTTTCTTGATTTCTTTGAGCATTTCATGATCCATTTGGTCATTCTGGCCAGGCGCTCGATAGTACACCCCCACTGCCATTGCCTTCCCCCTTTTACATGGAATTTCAATCCATATAGATTCTACAGCAGATTTTGTTTCCTGCAAAACTTTAATCCTTTCTGAGTCAATGCCCTCTCTAACATAGAGCGCAACCCCTCCACCTATTTGATCAGCTCTATCATTACGATATAGTTTGTACCCAGGTATCACAGTGTCCCACTGGTTGTCCTCCTTCCACCATGTCTCTGATATTCCAATCATATCTAACCTTTCATTTAGTGCTATATATTCTAACTCTCCCATCTTATTTTTAGACTTCTAGCATTTGCATACAAGCATTTTAGAGAATGTATTTTATTCATATTAATTTGGCTATTGTTAGACATGGGTAATTTGGGATTTTTAAGCTCTGTCTGCTCCATACTTGAGGGCATTTGGGCTACTTTACTTTTTTGTGGAACCCCTCTGCTTTTGGTAGTATCCTTCAAAGATACATTCTTCTGAACCATCCGCTCCTGGGGGACTGTCGGCTTTCCCCTAATATCTAGTTTAAAAGCTGCTCTATCTCCTTTTAAAGGTTAATGCCAGCAGCCTGGTTCAATCCCAGTTAAGGTGAAGCCCATCCCTTCGGAAGAGCCCCTCCTTTCCCCAGAATATTCCCCAGTTCCTAACAAATCCAAAACCCTCATCTCTGCACCATTGTCTCATCCACGCATTGAGACTCCGGAGCTCTGTCTGCCTTTTGGGTCCTGCGCGTGGAACAGGAAGCATTTCGGAGAACGCTACCCTGGAAGTTCTGGATTTCAACTTCCTACCTAAAAGCCTAAATTTAGCCTCCAGAACCTCCCTACCACATTTTCCTATGTCATTGGTACCGACATGTACCAAGACAGCAGACTCCTCCCCAGCACTATCTAAGACCTTATCTAGGTGGCGCATGAGGTCCGCTACCTTCGCACCAGGCAGGCATGTTACCAGGCGATCCTCACGTCCACCAGCCACCCAGCTATCTACATGCCTAATGATCGAATCACCAACTATAACAGCTGTCCTAACCCTTCCCTCATGGGCACATGGCCCTGGAGAAACTTCCTCGGTGCAAGAGGGTTTTACATCACCTGGAGGACAGATCCTAGTTACAGGATCACTTCCTGCCACACCAGGGTGATGCTCTCCTGTCGCGTGACCTCTCTCCTCCTGTAGGTCTCGTCTATGTACCTCTCTGTCTGTCTTATGCTTTCCAAGTCTGCTACTTTAGCCTCTAGAGAACAGACTCATTCCCTGAGAGCAAAGAGCTCCTTGTACCTAGTGCACACGTAAGACCTCTCACCAACTGGGAGAAAATCATACATGTGACACTCAATGCAAAAGACTGGAAAGCCCCCATCCCGCTGCTGGACTGCTGTCTGCATCTTAGTTTTAAGTTTGTGTTTAGATCTAAGTTCTTTACTTACTAAGGGTTGCTATGGATATTTATACTAATAAAACTGTACCTAATACGTGTAATATACCTTGTTCACCTGAAGCTTAACTAATCTCAGGTCCTTAGTGTATGACTGATTTGGGTAATGAGCTTCACCTGAGAGCAGCTCCTGCTTTTTAAGATGTGTAAGTACCTATAAAGCTACGATTATCCCAGGGGTGGGTGGGTGTGGGGAGGGAGGGAGGGAAATAACTCTTATTAAAAGAGGGCTGCTATACAGTACCCTGTCTTGTGCTGCTGAGGTAAGCTATATTCTGATTTGATTTAAATTATAGCTCTTAGCTGCTGCTAGGCTCTTATGAAATTTAAACTACAAGCTCTTTGCTGGGTTCTAAATTTAACCAGAAAGCTCTCTTCTGTGTTTTAAATTTAAGCTAAAAGTACTTTGCTGATGCTAGGCCCTGAGTGACTATTAAATGTAAACTACAAGCTCTCTCCTGGGTTCCAAATGTAACCAGAAAGCTCTCTTCTGTGTTTTAAATTTAAACTAAAAAGTACCTTGCTGTTACTAGGCCCTGAGTGACTATTAAATTTAAACTACAAGCTCTCTGTTGGGTATGAAATGTAACCAGAAAGTTCTCCTCTGTGTTTTAAATTTAAACTTAAACTGCTGCTACTAGGCCCTGACTGATTTAACAAAAAATTGTGGGTTCACAGATTAATTAGCTTTAATACAAAGAATTCCTTTTAGAAAATTACCAGAAGTATATACTCACAGTTGCAGATCTCTCTCCAGAAGTAACAGTCCCTTTTTCTAGTCCCTTTTTCAATCCCCACAGCTAAGGGGACAATGGGCATCCATGCCCTCATCAAGGTGTATCTGTCCGTCAAAACAGGGAGAGGAACAATACCTGCCATGTGGAGCACCTATGGTATAGGGGGCCCTGCCTGTGGCCCGTCAAGGCATCAGCGAGGCTCATAGAAAGTGCCTGTATCGCTGTTTGCACATTCCCACTGAGGAGATGTATCTCTTCCACCAGAGTGGTCAGGGTCCGGTCTGCATACTGTCTGCTCAGTGGTAGCACAGAGGTGCCTGGTGTGGGCCCACCATGGTGTGTGCAGGGGGGCTGGAGTGGATGTGGGAGCCCACGGGACAGGGACACATTGCGCCTGCTCCTGTCCATGCCCGGATGCCCCATGGCCCCCTGGGATGGGCATATCCAGGCATGGCTGTGGGGGACAGGAGTCAGTCAGGGTCCACTGTCCCTCTCCTGGTTCCCCTGCTGGGTGCCTGCTGGCCCCTGGTTGCATCACACTTTCATATCTGCAGTGCTTGGCGGGTGGTGGCTGAATATCCCCAACCTCCCCCTCGGACACCCCTTCCTGGCCCTCACCCTCTCAGCCACTTTCTCCCTTTGACTCCCCTTCCTGCTCCACACCCTTTGAACCCTCCCCCTTCTCAGACTCCCCCTCCTGCTGCTGTGTCATGGACCCCTCACTGCCCTGCCCCTCAGTGGAGCTGTCTTCCATGGCTGAGGTGCTGGTCTCCTCCTTCTTGGTGTCGCTACTGCTTATGTCAGATGCGGTTGCAGGTTGGGAAAGATGCATCGCAACAGGTCTGCCCCCTGGGGCCTGTGCCCATGGTGCATCAGAGCTGGATAGCTCCTCAGGGAACCCCACATGCATTGTGGAATCCACCTTGAGGCCACAGGTGTGTGCCATCCCACAGTGCACACTACATGCCTTCCCCAGTGTCCACATCCACCCTTTTCTGTACCCCCCACCCATGGGCATCTGCGGCCTGCCATCCTCAACAACCCCCAAGGCCACAGTCTCCCACAGGGGGCAGTGCCAGTGGGTATGCGGTGGGCATCTGTGCATGATGCTGTGGGTATGTGCCCTGTGCTGCCATTCTGTGCCATACCACGCCCATGTGCATGCACTCCCAAAGGGATTGGGTGACAGCATAGCAGCACTGGGGAATGGTAGGGCTGTCTAAGGCACGTCACCATCATTGTGTACAGGGGATACCACACTGCAAGGTCTACCTGCACCTGTCCAGCAGGCATGGCTGTCATTCCCTGGGTCTGACGGGGCCCAATGAGTAACTCACTGACCTTCCTCTGCTGCCAAGTGGTCCCAGATGCGCTGGCGTTACGCAGGTTGCCTCCATCACAGCATCAGGAAATGGCACTTTAGCATCTTAAGGGTGCATCATACGCCATAGTCACTGTAAGCGCGAGTGGGAGAGGACACACATGAGATCAGTTGTGTGTTTCCATGTCATCTATTGTGCATACCTGTAGCCTCTCTCTGCTTGAGAGAATGCCCGGTGTGGGGACAGGGGCAGATCCATTGGTAGCTGGTGTGGGGAGCATGTGATGGTACATTGCTGCCAGATGGGACGGGGTTCATCTACTCCACTCCCATTGGCCTTGGACACGTGCCCTCTGCTGCCACCAACAGTGTCAGCTGCCACACTGCTGCACCTATGTCACCCTTCTGGTTCCATTTGCAACCTTGGCAGCCCTCAAACCTACCTGGTCCCTCATCTGTTGCACACATCCCTGCCTTGGCACCATGTTATCTGGTTGGGGAACACGGGTGGGTATGGCTGTGGGGATAGGGTGGCAGGCAGCGGTGGCTGGTACACATGTAGGGACACAATGACAGCACATATGCAGGTGCTGACACTGGTCCCCTACAAACCATGGCCAGGGATCACTGAGACTGTGAGGTATGGGCACATGTCCGGGGCATCCCCACAGCCTAGCAGGGAAGGTAGGGGAAGGTATCCTGACTTCCAGTTCCTCATGCACAGGTCAGTGCCTTTGCAATGTCAGCCCTGTGGTGTGGCTGCCATCCGCCACCAGGGAGTGCAGCAGCCTCCCCACATGCTGTGTCTGGACATTCCTTCTGCTGTGGGCAGTCAGGGATGGCAGCTATAGCATGTATGGCCCGTCACCCCACTGTCACCTGTTCCACTATGATTGGTGCAGCCACCAGCATGTCTTGGCCCAACAGCACTTTCTCCTGGGCCAGAGACACACCTTGGCCATTCAGGGTGCATCTGGGCTGTCATGATACTCAGTCCCCTCCCCTTTCCATGCATGTGCAGCTCTCCTTACCTAAGCAGGCAGAACTGCATGGCTTTCCAAATTGCCATTGCAAGATGCAGGTTGGGCGTTTGGATGATGGCTTCCCCCTGGGGTATAGGATCCCCTTGTACCTAAGTATGGCACAGGTGAGGGCCTTGGACTCATTGGGGGAGAAGTTTGCAGTTCGTCTTGTCACCATTCCACTGTTGTCAATCCTCCAACCCACAGGGGGCTCCTGTACAGGCACCTCGTGGGGCGTGCATGTTGTCGACCCTCCAAGCCACAGGGGGCCCCTGTACAGGCACATCGTGGGCCTGCGTGACGGTGTTATCCATGCACAGGTACAATGGGTGGGGGATACACGGGTTCATGTCTACTTGCCGTTCTGCCTGCCTGCCTGCCGGTGGGGAGGCCAACATGGGTAAGGCAGCCTAACGTGTCTTGTGCACTGAACCCATTTTCCATCCCCTGTGCATACATGGCTAGGCTGCGCTAGGAGCCTGCCACTATGCTCGCTTTATGCCGCAGTTTTGTGGCCTGTCCATGAACGCGGTGCATGACTCAAGATTTGTACTCCAAATATAATTGGTCAAATTCTCAGAGTGAAAAACTATCATAAAACAAAGAAATCACTCCATCATACACCCATGTGTTTCCGCTTGCTTAACACTTGCTTGTCACAAAGTCTCCTTCCAAGAGGAGCCCTGACCATCCATGATTGGTACTCCAAATATAATTGGTCAAATTCTCAGAGTGAAAAACTATCATAAAACAAAGAAATCACTCCAAGCAAGTGTTAAGCAAGCGGAAACACATGGGTGTATGATGGAGTGATTTCTTTGTTTTATGATAGTTTTTCACTCTGAGAATTTGACCAATTATATTTGGAGTACCAATCATGGATGGTCAGGGCTCCTCTTGGAAGGAGACTTTGTGACAAGCAAGTGTTAAGCAAGCGGAAACACATGGGTGTATGATGGAGTGATTTCTTTGTTTTATGATAGTTTTTCACTCTGAGAATTTGACCAATTATATTTGGAGTACCAATCATGGATGGTCAGGGCTCCTCTTGGAAGGAGACTTTGTGACAAGCAAGTGTTAAGCAAGCGGAAACACATGGGTGTATGATGGAGTGATTTCTTTGTTTTATGATAGTTTTTCACTCTGAGAATTTGACCAATTATATTTGGAGTACCAATCATGGATGGTCAGGGCTCCTCTTGGAAGGAGACTTTGTGACAAGCAAGTGTTAAGCAAGCGGAAACACATGGGTGTATGATGGAGTGATTTCTTTGTTTTATGATAGTTTTTCACTCTGAGAATTTGACCAATTATATTTGGAGTACCAATCATGGATGGTCAGGGCTCCTCTTGGAAGGAGACTTTGTGACAAGCAAGTGTTAAGCAAGCGGAAACACATGGGTGTATGATGGAGTGATTTCTTTGTTTTATGACTCAAGATTTGGACATTTTTCTGAATGGGTATCTTTCTGCGGGTATGGCCGGCCTTGGTGCCTTGTTGAAAATCTAGCCCAAAGGTTATACAAAAAAAATTGTTTCTGTGCAACAGGAAGTGTAGGTTGGAGGGTACAGGACTGGCAGAGATTCTTGCAGCTGCAGCATACTTGAGAGCAACCAGGTTTTTCTGCTGTTTGTTTTTCTTTAGCATTGAGATGTTGTTGACAGTTCCAAGAAGGTTTGGAGGTTAAAGGTGGGCTGGAGGAGATGGACCACGGGGAAGGGGCTGGGTGGCAAGAGGGGCATATGCTTAGGGGAGAGAGAGGGAGGCACAGGCATTCCATCCTGCAGTGTTTTGGGGGGCAGGGCAATGCCCTCATTGTCCCACAAATTATACTCATAAATAAAACTTCTGTAGAAATGACTTGACAGATAATGCATTTATATGGTGAAGAGTCTGTAGCCTCCATTCACTCACTCATCCAAGAACTCGCATAGTATGGATCTCCTAGTAATTCTTTTGCAAACAAGTAGAAGAATTTTTTTTATTTTAACCTTTCCAGAGGTGGGGGGGGGGGGGGCAGGGGGAGGGGGATTCCCAGAGGCCCCCCCCCCCGATGCAGCCCTGATCCTTCAGAGGATGGGACAGTGCTTTCCTCCATGGCAGTCAGAGATGCCAAGGGTGGATCATCCAAAAGCGTGACATTTACTGCCCCAGAGTAAGATTTTTCAGACAATTTATCCAGAGTATAGATATAGAGAGATTTAAGTGCTGTATTGCTTTACATATGAAAAAAGCAGCAAAACATGATACGTATTTACCTTTCTTTGGTGCATACGAAAGGATATAGACAGAGTGGAGACAATATGAGGACAGATTTTAAATAAATTTGTCCAAATAAGCAAGTAGCTTCCCAAGTGAACTCTCTGCCTAAAAGTGTGCACAGAGATTTCACAGCAAGTGTACTTTTAGATGCTGGGAAAAGGGATGGGGTATTATCGCTAAGTGCCATCGAGTCAACGTTGACTCATTGCAACCCTGAGGATTGTTTTCAGTCAGGTGGCTAATTGTTGATAGAGTGGCATGCATAGCTGTTGCTATTGCTGGTCTTCGTTGCCGAGCTTTCTCTTTGCATGATGTATCCAAAGTATGTAAGTTGACTTGTCATTTGAGCTTCTAAGGAAAGGTTGTGTGATCTCATCCAGTACGACTGATTTGTTCTTTGGGCAATCCATGATATACAGAATATTCTTCGCCGGCACTATAATTCAAAGGCATTGATTTTCTTCCTGTCTTACTTCTTCACTGTCCAATGTTTGCATCCATATGACTTTATTGAAAATATTATGGCTTGAACAAGTCGAATCTTTGTACGTAGAGATACATCTCAGCCCTTGAAAATCTTGTCTAGGTCCTTTGTAGCCATTCTGCCAAGAGCAATGCCGTTTTAAAGGGGCTCTAGCATCAGAGCCCCTTCTCTGGGCTCCTGGTGCAGCTTTCCCAACCCTTTTATGATTCCTGGTAGAGGCGGGGCATCATACAGGAAGCTCTCTGCTGCAGCCTTGCTCTGCTTCGCGGTTGCTGGTACGGTCAGACTGTCTCTCTTCTGCTCTTCACAGTTGCTGCTGCCACTGCCCTTGGTAATGCAATGGGTCTTGTGATGCTATGCTCCTCCCCCTCCTGTGGCAGCTGGCCCAATTCACTTATGAATCTGAAGCGCTTCTGCCACAGGTGAAAGCAGTGTTCCAGTCCTTGAAGGATTGAGGCAGCATTGGGAGTGCTCTGGGATGCTCCTCCTCCTCTAAACAGATAAAAATAAACCGTTTTTTCTTCAACTTGTTTACACTTTTAAGGGAACTTCTGTAGCTTTTGGAATACCCTTCTACCTGGGAATCAGGTAATGCTGCCCTTCTGCAGAACAGACTCCTCTCTTCCCTTTATACTCTGTTGGTAGAGCTCCTCTTCTCCGCTGTGTGAAGAATTGTGCTGGCATCTTGTTATACTGACTGGATAAGTCCATATATTTAATCCTTCTCTCTGGAGAATCATAACAGACTGCTGTGTGGCTTCCACATTCCCTTCTGGACAAACCAAACTGGAATTCTGCTTAAGAGGTAGGATCCTCTCCTTCCTTGAATTTACTAAGGCAAACATGTTCTTTATCTTCTTGAGGAACTCTGACTTCCTAGTGTTCTAACATCAAGGACAAGTGGAGATATTGTGGGTCTGGAATCTCCTTGTTTTCCTTTTCACTCCTTTGTACAGAACCTTATGGACTCCTGCCTTTAATCTACCTGATGTGGATTGGATTACTCCTTCTGCACATCTGGAAAGAAGCAAAACAATTGTGGATGCTCTCCAAGATGCATTATTTAGACAAATGGTGATGGAACCAACCAGGGAAAGCTCAACGCTGGATGTAGTGCTCACCAACGGTGATAGTGTGTCGAATGTCTGCGTGAGTGCCCCTGTGAGCAACAGCGGCCATCACATGGTGTGGTTTGAAATAAAAGCCATGGTACAGGCCAATCATAGCAAGCTCAGAGTCCTAAACTTCAAATACACTGACTTCAATAAAATGGCAGAGTACGTAAAGGAGGAGATGACGGGGTGGGAAGAGATAAAGGAAGTGGAATTGCAATGGGCTAAATTAAAGGAGGCAATAAAAGGAGCAACAGATAAATATGTAAGAAAAGTAAACAAAAGCAAGAGGAGAAGGAAACCTATTTGGTTTTCCAAAGAGGTGGCTGCTCATATAAAGGCAAAAACCACAACTTTTGCAAAATTCAAAAGCTTGCAGACAGAAGAACACAGAAATGAATACAGGATCCAACTCAAAGAGTCTAAAAGAGTAATAAGGATAGCAAAATCAAAGGCAGAGGAAAAGATGGCTAAAGATGTTAAGGGTGGCAACAAAAATTTCTTCAGGTATATTCAGGAAAGGAAAAAGATCAGAGTTGGAATTGCAGGACTCAGAAGTGCTGGGAAAGGACTCGTGGAAAGTGACATTGAAAAAGCGAAATTGCTAAACAATTACTTCTGCTCTGTGTTTACTAAAGAAGATCCTGGGGATGGACCAGCTGTGACTCCCAAATATAAAAATGGGAATGAAGTAGATATTACACCATTCACAGAAGAAGAGGTGTTAGAACAACTTGCTAAACTGAAAGTGGACAAAGCCATGGGACCAGATGGGATACATCCCAGGATACTGAAAGAGCTCAGAGAGGTTCTTGCAGGACCGTTAAAGGATGTCTTCAACAGATCCTTGGAAACAGGAGAGGTTCCTCAGGACTGGAGAATGGCTGATGTCGTACCTCTACACAAAAGTGGTGACAGGGAAGAAGTGTCAAACTACAGGCCCGTGAGCCTTACCTCGGTGGCGGGAAAAATAATGGAGGCACTCCTGAAAGAGCGAATAGTGAACTTTCTGAAAACCAACAGCTTGCAAGACCCGAGGCAACATGGTTTTACCGAAGGACGATCTTGCCAAACAAATCTGATCGAGTTCTTTGACTGCATGACCAGGGAACTAGATCAGGGGCATGCGATGGATGTCATCTACCTGGATTTCAGCAAAGCCTTTGATACTGTTCCTCATAGGAGGCTTGTCAACAAACTCAGTAGCTTGGGGATGGGTCCCAAGATGGTAAACTGGATTAGAAATTGGTTGACTGACAGACGACAGAAGGTGATTGTACATGGAGCTCACTCGGATGAGAGGAAGGTGATTAGCGGGGTGCCCCAGGGTTCGGTCCTGGGCCCGGCACTGTTCAATGTATTTGTGAGTGATATTGCTGAAGGACTGAATGGAAAAGTCTGTCTTTTTGCAGACGACACAAAAATTTGCAACAGAGTGGACTCCCCCGAGGGAGTGGTTAACATGAAGAAAGATCTACAAAAGCTGGAAGACTGGTCTAAAGCTTGGCAACTACGATTTAATGCAAAAAAGTGCAGTGTCATGCACTTGGGTAGTAGAAATCCAAGAGAAATGTACGCGATAGGGGGAGAAAGGTTGGTATGCACAGTTCAGGAAAAAGACCTTGGTGTGATTATCTCTGCTGATCTCAAAGTGGCAAAACAGTGCGACAAGGCGGTGGCAAAAGCCAGGAGGATGTTGGGTTGCATACAAAGAGGGATTACCAGCAGAAAAGAAGAGGTACTTATGCCACTGTATAGGTCACTGGTGAGGCCTCACTTGGAATACTGTGTTCAGTTTTGGAGACCATATCTTGCAGAGGATGTAAAAAGACTGGAGACTGTTCAGAGGAAGGCGACCGAAATGATTTGGAGCCTGCGTCAGAAGCCTTATGAGAAGAGACTTGAAGACCTAAATATGTACACTTTGGAGGAAAGGAGGGACAGGGGAGATATGATTCAGACCTTTAAATACTTAAAGAGAAATGATGAACAAACAAATCTCTTCCAAAGACGGGGAACCTGTAAAACTAGAGGGCATAACATGAAACTGCAAGGGGGTAAATTGAAAGGCAATGTCAGGAAATATTTTTTCACTGAAAGGGTAGTGGATGCTTGGAATGCCCTCCCGATGGAAGTGGTAGGGGCGAACACAGTGACGGAATTCAAAAAGGCATGGGACAAACACAGAGGATCCCTTTACAGAAATAGGATAAAAACAAAATAAACGGTACCATCTAACTTCTGAACCATATAACGTCTCAACAAATAGGGGTGTCCTACATGGAGTGGTGGGTTTACCCCTGAACAAGGATATGGGGAGGGGTGGCCTACGCGGAGCGACAGGTGCACCTACTCTTGCCATCTTGCTGGGCAGACTGGATGGACCATGCTGGTCTTTATCTGCCGTCAACTACTATGTTACTATGTTACTATGTTGAGTGTACAGCTGCTCCCACTTTACCACAGAATGGCAGAACTTTCCAGAACCCTAGGAAACTATTTATCCCTTCACAGGCACGTTCCATTAGGGTACCCTAGTAAGGGACGCTCTTACAAATGGAATGTACTATACTGTATACTCCTTATTCCAACAACATGTCCTTGTAAATGGGGCACATATATCAGTGGGGAATCAAAGGGTTCTCTACCAGGAAATACTTATAATCTTCATGCTTATTTTCATCTTGCTTTGGGAGTCAATCTCCAGCGATAAAGATGTTTCATGTTTAACCTGCGAAACTGTTCATGAGCTTTGTGAATGTCAGACAGTTGGTTTAATTTAAGCAACAAGAGTGGTGAGAAACCACCACAGATTAAGATCAGTCATGTGAGTCTCAAGCACTATGTTCCGTAACAGGTATAAGAAAGGAAATGGCATTGAAATTATGAATCATAGACAAATTCCACAGCAAGGAAATCACCAGATAAATATTAGCAGCTGCGCAGTATGCATCTGATCTTGCTGACGGGTGGGGAATACCTGAAAGTGTTGCAATCTCTCTGTCGCAACAGTATAGATGGCAGATACAGTATTTATTTATTGGTTTTATCCACCGCTTTATCACATAATCAAGGGGCACCGAGGCTGTGGGGTCTGGGGGCAGGTATCCAGCAGGTTCCCTTGGGGCAGGTATCCTGACTCCCAGCTCCTCATGCACAGGACAGTGCCTTTGCAATGTCAGCCCTGTGGTGTGGATATCTGTAACATCAAACTCGATCTGTTAAAACATATTCAGGCCTATAGGATTAACCAAAAATATCATTATGTTTTCATTGTATTTGTGCAGTGGCGGTTAACACTGTTAAAGTGGCTAATCATCACCGCTGTAAACTGAACCTGGAAATTCCAACTTGCACTCCTTGTGACCTTGGGCAAATCACTTAACCCTCCATTGCCTCAGAAGAAAGGCCTGGCAATCTACTTCCAGTCATACCTTGCCAAGAAATCCCAGGGGCTGCTGGGTTGCAAGGAGTCAGCATTTACATTCAATGTCGGGGTCATATTCAGCCACCAGCGTTGAATATCCAGGTTGGCCGGATTGCGATTTTACAATCTGACTAGTGGCAATGTTCAGCCGCTGACTGGACTGCAAAAACAGCTAAACTTAGGACGGCCATTTAGCTCTTCTAACTTTAGCAGGTTTAGGATAGCCAGTTAGCGGCTTATCCTAGAGTGCCATCTCCGCTCCATCCCTGGAACACCCTGCTAGCATCGGGGTGCTTAGATGGTAATTCTGAAGACGGTGGTCCTCCCATGCTACCGGTGCTGTTCCCTGGGGTGGAGCTTAGAAAGCTCAATGGGAAGCTCTTTGCTTTCATTTGGAGGCACAGACCCCAATGAATAGCTCAATATATTCTTACCTTTATTTTATTTAGACAGTTTTGTATACCGCCTTATCCTTCAATCAAAGCGGTCACAACACAATTGGGGGATACATTTAACACGCGGGGATATGAGACACATACACTAATACTTACAGGGAACATGGGCAATGGAGAGTTAAGTGGCTTGCCCAAGACCACAAGGAGCATCTGTGGGACTAGAAACCCCAGTCCTTCCAGCCCAAGGTTGCTGTCCTCTAGTGGGATTTGAACCCCCGACCTTCCAGCTTGAAGTACCTTGCCCCAACCACTAGGCTACTCCTCCCAAGGCAGAGGAGGGTATGGGGAGTAATGGACATAAAGAGGTATTTTATAGCCTCTCAGCTGATGGTGATAGTGGAATGGGGCGGTTCAGTTCCGAAGCAGTGTGCGTGCGTATTGGGAGCCATGTACAGGAAGCATGCTCTTAACTAGTGTGGGATGGGACTTCAGGGGTTGGGGAGGTGGATCCCTTTCTACAATGATTCTATAGTGTATGGTGGGTGGCGAAAGGGACGCTGGTGGGAGGGAAGGATTACTTACTGGCAATGGACTTCAGCTACGTCTGACAGCTACCTCAGGACCAGTTGAGGCTGGTGTTTCAGAGGTGGCGGGCGAGTGGATTATTGTGCTTGGCACAGATGTATGAGGAGGGAGTGGTGCTTTCATTTGAGGGCTTGAGTGAGAGATATGCTTTGAATTGTTGGGATTTTTATGCCTACTTACAGATTCGGCATTTTCTCCAGACTGGACGGGAATTGGGGAGGGTTAGGGCATATGGGGTATAAAAGAGTTGTGTCCCAGCTGTATACCTGATTGGGGGGATCACCACAAGCAAATTACCATATATGCACAGGTGAGAGTTGCAGACTGAGAGGGTCCTAAAATTAAAGGTTTGGCTATGAAGCATAGCGAACCTCTCACATATTCCATTTTCCAAGAATGGGTATAAAGTGCCATGTCAACGGGACCTTACTGCAGATGAAGTGCATAAGGTCTATGATAACATTTCAGACTTATGTTGGTGTAACTGTGGGGAGGTTGGTGATATGCTTCACATGTGGTGGACATGTCAATATATGCAAACGTTTTTGGGGGGAAGTGAGGAAGTTTATTTATCGAGTGCTGGGCCTTGGGGTCCCAGAGGATGATCCTCATTTCTTTTTGCTATAAAATGTGCCTGGGGAATGGACACCAGAGGTGAAAGGTTGGAAAACCAGCTGCCTGATGGCAGTGAAATGTGAGATCGCTAAAGTCTGGCAGCAGGTAGAGCCCCCATGATTATTAACCACCTGGCTCGCATGCAACTGGTATACTCCTTGAGCAATTAACGGCCCTTAGGAGGAATCAGATGGGGTAGTCCGAGAAGATGTGGGGTCCTTATATGGAGTGGTGCAAGGGGGAGGGGCCACAAGAGGGTAGGGATTAGAAGCTGGTGAGATGGAGGGGGAGCTTTTTAGGAGGTATGAATGAGGACTATTTTCCATGGCATGTGAAGGGGTTGCCACTTTTGATTTTGTTTGTAATTTTGGTTTTGCCTGTATATTTATGTATATTTATAATTATGTACAATCATGATCCTTTGTGGAATTTGAATTTGGTTTTGATAGATGGTCGTGACTAGTTGGGTGGGGGAGTTGGGGGTTTTCAGGTGGGTGGAGAGTGGGGTTTTCAATTGGGAGGGAAGATGGGTAGTGGATGGTGGGGTATAATGTAAAAAATAATGTGGAGTTGTTTTATTTCACTTTCTATGATGTAGAGTGAAGGGCTGAAATGTTGGGTGGGTGTGATATTGTCTGCCTTGTTTATTTTGATTTTGCAAACAACCACAATAAAGTTTAAATTGAAAAAAAAAACCCATTATGAAAATATGTTCTTCACAGCAAATCAATTCAAAGTAAGTTGCAAAAGTACATGTAACACAAAGCACAATTCAATTTTCTCTTGCATCACAGATACGAGTATCACCATTCTCCCATAAAGCTGATTCAGAGCTCTCATCTCCTTGCCCTTCCTCCTCCGATGTACATTGCAAAGACTTGGACCTTTGTGCTTTGAAGCTAGTTTAAATTTCTAGGTCAGACAGGGCGAGAAGTACCTCTTACTGCATGGCATGCAACTGGAAGCCATGTTCATGGTGTACATACCTCACAGATGCATACAGACAGACGGATAGGCAAATATGGCCAAGGCGATAGACTCATTCACTTCAGTTCAAAACACACCTATACAGGAACATTGTTTGCCAACAGACTAAAAGGTTCTTGTTTTTCCACTAGAAGAAAAGATCTATAGGGACCTTTTAACGCCAGTGCTATGAAAATGATAAGTAGCTGGTGAGAAAATTGGGGCCAAAATTTGTATTAAGATGTTACAGCATCTCTTTCACACTCTGACTAAAGGTATTTCCATTAATTTAGAGAAAAATTCATGTCATTCATGATAAGCCTGCATGGGGGTTAAAAAATTATCTTAGCCTGAGATATTCTGCTGTCATTCTTCAATGGATAAAGTGCTAATTTGAAGTCACAATAACTGGCATTATTCACATTAAATTCTTTGTCAGCCTCCAAAACCTTTATTCCTCATTCTGGAAAGGCATCTGTTATGAGCAGAAACACCATCGTTTCAGTGTTGTCTCCCACTGGACATCACAGGCATTGCATTTCTCCCATCTGGCTTTATTTGCAGACAAGAAATGCCCACATTTCTCTTCGTTTTAACTTCCCCTTGCATGTTTTCCTGTGAAGTTGAAAACCATCCAAGACTGTGTGGGGAATGCCCTTCCATTTTGTTTTCGCACAGCACTCTGTTCCTCTTTTGTTCATGCACTACCAAACTCTTTTCTGTTGGAGCCCGGTGACATACTGCAAGGCTCCTCAGCAAAAATAGTAAAATGGCTTCTGCAGGATTCACACCTTCCTCCAGAAAACTGGAATCTTTATAGGCTATGAGTCAAAACTAAATCGTCGGTTGAATGAAATCGTAAATCTTTTACAATGAAGGAAGTTTTGTATAAGTTCATATAAGAGGGCTATGTAAAGCTGCAAAGGATAGCCTTAATGCAATGTAACCTTCACAGTACTCCTGGTATCATTGTGGTATATAGTGCAAAGTCCATCTCAAATCCAATAAACGTTGAAAAAATATGTAAAATACTTATCTATAGTCTTCTGATTACCGAAGTCGCAAATAAATCCACACTGAATTATCAGAAAATAATAAGCCCTGGACACAAGCTGTGGTTCACATAAATGCTGTTTCAAGGCCACCTACTGGGTCTTAAATGAAACTGTTCAGCAAGACCTTTCCCTGCACTGAGCCACATGGGTTCTTTCTTTAGATGAAAATCCCTGTGAGGTCTTGAAAGCTTATGGGTGGGGAGATGCCAAGATGGTGACCTGAGAGGTTGTTATGGAATAAGATCAGAGTTAAGACCATAAGAGCATAAGATAAATTAATCAAGCCCAGTATCCTGTTTTCAACAGTGGCCAATCTAGGTCACAAGTACCTAGCAGTTTCCCCAGAAAACACAGGTTCCACAATGCTTGTATTGGGACAAGCAGTGGATTTCCTGGGTCCCCTTTAATAATGGTTTAAGGACTTTCCTCCAGGAACTTGTCCAAACCTTTTTTAAACCCAACTAGACTAACAGCTTTTATTACATCCTCCAGTAACGAATTCCAGAGTTTGATTACACGTTGAGTGAAAAAATATTTTCTCTTATTAGTCTTTTATGGGTTACACTGTAGCTTCATTGCAAGTCCCCTAGTCTTTCTACATTTTGATGGCTTAAACAATCGATCTACATTTACCCGTTCCATTCC
This sequence comes from Ichthyophis bannanicus, assembly GCA_033557465.1. Taxonomy (NCBI): domain Eukaryota; kingdom Metazoa; phylum Chordata; class Amphibia; order Gymnophiona; family Ichthyophiidae; genus Ichthyophis; species Ichthyophis bannanicus. Next base: position 1,770,214,235 of record CM066031.1, read on the forward strand.
ATTCATTAATTTATAGACCTCTATCATAACTCCCCTCAGCCGTCTCTTTTTCAAGTTGAAGAGCCCTAACCTTTTTAACCTCTCCTCATAGGGGTATCCTTCCATCCCCTTTACCATTTTGGTGGCTCTTCTCTGTACCTTTTCTAATTCTGCTATATCCCTTTTAAGATATGGCAACTTTGAATAATTTTGTGTCATCTGCAAATTTGATACCTCACTCATTATTCCCATTTCCAGGTCATTTACGAATACAGTGCATTGCAAAAGTATTCATCCCCTCTGTGTTTGTCCTGTTTTGTCGCATTACAATCTGGAATTAAAATGGAGTTTGGGGGGTTAGCACCATGCCATATACACAATATGCCTACGACTTTGAAGGTGCAAAATATCCTTTATTGTGACACAAATAATAATTAAGACAAAAAACAAATAAAAAAACTGACAACAGGAGTGTGCATTTGAATTCACCCCCCAAAGTCAATACGTTGTAGAGCCATCTTTTGCAGCAATTACAGCTGCAAATCTCTTGGGATATATCTCTATTAGCTTAGCACATCTGGTCACTGGGATTTTCACCCATTCCTTAGGCAAAACTGCTCCAACTCCTTCAAATTTAGATGGATTGCTTTGGTGTACAGCAATCTTCAAGTAATGCCACAGATTCTCAAATGGATTGAGGTCTGGGCTTTGACTAAGCCATTCCAAGATATTTAAATGTTTCCCTTTAAAGCATTTTTAGCAGTATGTTTAGGGTCATTGTCCTGCTGAAAGGTGAACCTTCGTCCTAGTCTCAAATCTCTGACAGACTTGAAACAGGATTTCCTCAAGAATTGCTCTGTATTTAGTGCCATCCATCGTTCCTTCAATCCTGACCAGTTTTCCTGTCCCTGCCGATGAAAAACATCCCCACAGCATGATGCTGCCACCACCATGTTTCACTGTGGGAATGGTGTTCGCGGGGTGATGGAAAGTGTTGGGTTTGTGCCACGCATGGCATTTCCCATGATGGCCAAAAAGTTCAATTTTCATCTCATCTTACCAGATAACCTTCTTCCTTGTGTCTGGGGGGGTCCTTCACATGCTGTTGTGCAAACTCCAAACATGTTTTCTTATTTCTTTCTTTAAGCAATGACTTTTTTCTGGCCTCTCTTCCATAAAGCCCCACTCTGTGTATGGCTTAAAGTGGTCCTATGGACAGATACCCGCTTCTCCGCTGTGGTTCTTTGCAGTTCCTTCAGTGTTATCCTTGGTTTATTTGTGGCATCTCAGATTAATGCCCTCCTGCCTGGTCTGTGAGTTTTGGTGGGCGACCTTCTCTTGTCAGGTTTGTAGTGGTGCCATATTTGTTCTGTTTTGTTATAATGTATTTATGGTACTCTGTGGGATATTCAGAATTTGGGATTTTTTTTATAACACAACCCTGATCTATACTTCTCCACAACTTTGGGGTATGTTTACTAAACGTGAATAACGCACGTAGTATGACGTTAACGACCGTAAGTGCAGTGTAACGCGCGTAAACATGCGCCAATGACCGTTAACGTCGTACTACGCGCGGTAACCGCGCTTAACGATCGTAAAGCCCCGCGGCGCGTTAAAACAGCGCAGAAGGTGGAGAGTGGGCGGAGAGAAGGGGTCAATGGGCGGAGAGTGGGTGGGGAGAGGCTCCCCTCACACTAACATGCTGAATTTCTGAGCTCAATTCCAACGCGAATGAAAACCTGCCGTTAAAGGCATTTAAAGGGAAGAGAAACCATTTCCGTCAGCAATGTACAGAAAAACCGGGGAAACCCACAAAACGTGAGCAGTGTGATACATGTGCACTGAACAAAATAGCACATAAAACGTTAAAAATGACCACAGGAAACATTTTAAAAAGCATAATACAGCTGGGCAACAGTGATATCAATGGGCAACAAGGAACAACACTGCCTGGAAAGCACCAAATAAAAAAGAAATGATGTGTGGAAGGGTCTACGCTTCACAGACCCTTTTAAATATCATTTCATTGTAATGGATTGTCCTGGGAGTGTTGTGTAATGTCTCCCAATGATATCATTGTTGCCCAGCTTGGTTATGGGTGTGTGCCCCTTTTGTGAGGTATTCTCTGAGGTTTATGTGCACCGTTGTCTGCATACAAGGTAAATGAGGTCACAATAAACCTGTTGCAGAGCAGGGTTTCTGACTCGTCAGGCCGGTTAACTAACTCCAGGGACTGCACTGTCTCTGTGGCTACAGTGTGGTGCAACAGACACAGCCAGTGCCTGTAAGACCAGAGGGTCACAGGTTCAAATCCCAGCTGGGGCTCCTGCCAACCCAGTCCCCACAGCTTTACCCACCACTAAACATTGATAGTAAAGACACACCTTTATTGCAGAGAACATACGCATGGCCTATATTTTACCACACCAGAAACAGGCACATTACCGTAAAGCAGAGTTTCGCAAATGTAGTCCTGGAGGGCCCCACAACATTCCGGTTTCATGCTGCCTCCAATAAAGATGCCTGTGCTGCATAGCTATGCACCACCCCCATGTTATGCAGATGTAGCTCATGCATATTTATGAGGGACAGCATGAAAACCCGAACAGTGTTTGGAACACCAGGACTGGAGTTGGGGAACTCTGCCGTAAAGCAGCAGCCAACAGGGCCACACACCCACCCACAGGCCCCATTGGCCAATGCCACCTGGAGAAGCAAGAAATTGGGTCCTGCCTGTATCTCCCAATACTAGCAGTTGCATACCTTAGCAATGCCACCCTACACCTGGGTATATGGTACACAGCTATCAAACGTTTGCTATGAGAACTCGCAGATATCAATTCCTCTGTTAAGCACATTTTGCTCATTGAGCTCCACCATAACAATCATTCTGATGTCTGCGGTGTGTGCTGCAGGTCTGGTCTCTGACAGTGTTCACCACCCTGGGGAGTGACCCCCCAACAGTCTTGTGTACCATATCCATGCCTGTACCATGCCCAGGACTGGTGTGGTGTGTATGGCTGCTGACCACCTCTACAGTAGCACAATGCTGACATCGGTGTGGGGGTGGTTGTCTGTCTATCCCAGGGGTGGGCACCTCCGGTCCTGGAGGGCCGCAGACCAGTCAGGTTTTTGGGATATCCCTAATGAACATGCATGAGATATATATGCATTAGAGATATCCTGCCAACCTGACTGTTTGTGGCCCTCCAGGGCTGGATTTGGAGACCCCTGCCTTACACCTCTGTCATTTAAGATCATGAGTGGGCAAGGTACAGATGTCCTAGACATTGAAAGGGTATATAGAATGTGTCACATTCCTCCTCGATTCTCACCACCACCAAAAAGTTGTCTAATAGACAATTTTTTGGTGGTGGTGAGAAGTGAGGAGGACTGTGACAAATTCTATCTAAACTTTTTGATGTCTTGGACATCTGCACCTTGTCCACTCACAATCTTAAATGACAGAGGTGCAAGGCAGGGGTCTCCAGATCCAGCCCTGGAGGGCCACAAACCAGTCAGGTTGGCAGGATATCTCTAATGCATATATATCTCATGCATATTCATTAGAGATATCCCGAAAACCTGACTGGCCTGCGGCCCTCCAGGACCAAGTTTGCCCACCCCTGGTCTATCCAGTGTGTGGTGGCTGCAAACACCTTCCACAGGCCACACTGCCAGCAATGTTGCCAGTATTGGGCTGCCAATGTGCATAATGAGGAGCAAGGTACCATGGGTAGAGGCCGGACAGGGTGGCCTGGCCAGGGCGCATCTGCACAGGGCATAGGGCAATGACAGGCACATTGTAGTGGCCGGCCACCACCTACACAGACAGGGTGACCTCAGTATGTGCTGCTGAGAGATCACTCTCACCCTGACTGTGCAGTGACCACAGCATGGCTAGGCACCCCCATAGTGCTATCTAGTATTTCTCTCATGTGATATATATGGGTTGCCTTATGGGGCCCTGTCACTGATTTAACTGTGTATGCTGACATCCCAGTTCTGGGTGCAGGCATCTCCACTGGGCACTAGCAGACTATTTGCAGCTGGTATGTGTTGTGATGGAGTGGCTTGCAGGGTGCAGTGGCTGATGGCTTGCACCAGGGGAATATCAGATAGTGGTGGGGTGCAGCATGCCATATCTAGGCCTAATGTCTGTCTGCTATTGTGTTCTGGATGTGTACAGAGCTGCATTGACTGCTCTGTGGGGTGTGTGTCCCTCAGCAGGACTGGGGTTGATGTTCCCCTCTATGTCCACCTTGCAGGGAGGTAGATGTTGTATCTTTTGATAGGAGACCCTGTTTGCTGCCCTGGGGGAGGGGGTGGTGGTGGTGCATGGGCCCTCCTGGGGGTTACACCTGACTGATACAGACAGAGATGTCCAAGGTGTTACTGCAGAAACTACTTGTCTCACACTATAACACTGCTGTGGACCTGCACCATGGCCTCTTTCAGCCATGGACGTTGCTGTGGACCTGGTGCTTGGCGCCTCACTGCACCCTCAGGGTGAGCACAGTACCCGCACGCTGTGACGGTGTGTGGCCACCCTGTGCCGGTACAACACACGGTCAGTACCCCCTTACAGGCCGAGGTGCTGTGGGGGTGCACATGGTCGCTTCCCCCCTACCAGGCCGAGGTGCTGTGGGTGTGCATTCCCCATCTTGTGTTTATCTGTGGACAGCTGATTTGCATGTGCAGTGCATCATGGGTGTGACTGGCGCAACCCAACCCTGGGGGAATCCAGCGCCTGCTTACAGGCTTTGATAACCCATAGGCCATCCCACGTACATCTGTTAGCATTGTGCATAGGTGCAGGACACCCTACCGAGTCTGTCATATATGATACCCACACAGGTAAAAACACACATACCCACGCACGATTGTACGCGCGACGCTACGCACGCCCCAACGTACATTGTTACACACACTGCGAGGGTCTCTTTCTGTATGGAGTACTCGACGTAAAGGAAAACATGCCCTCTCACAGCACACTGGGGACTCGAACCCATGCTGCCCGTATCAGCAGTCACTGCAGTAACCATTATGCTACAGCTCTGTATGGGTCAGGTATGTATGCTAGCAAACCTACAACACATACATGACATATACATGCCCCCACACTCACTATATAACGTGTGGGTGTATTTACTTGCACTCTATAGGGAAGGTGAACATAGACATGCCCCCTCACTCACTAGATAATGTGTGGGTGTGTTTGCTTGCACCCCTACAACACAGACGCAACATATACATGCCCCCTCACTCACTAGATAATGTGTGGGTGTGTTTGCTTGCACCCCTCCAAAAGGAAACAAATAAATGCCCCCTCCCTCACTGTATCATGTGCAGGTTACTACATCAGCCAGCCTTCTGCATCTGGCACCCTGGGGACTCAAACCCATGCTGCCCGTATCAGCAGTCACTGCAGTAACCATTATGCTACAGCTCTGTATGGGTCAGGTATGTCTACGAGGCTTCTTATGTTTAACGCGCGGTGACTCCTCTAACGCGCCACGTAGCGCTCGTTAGTTCTGTACCGCGCGTTAGATCTTCTGTTGTCCCGCCCATCTCCTTATTTGGGGGTTTGTCTTATTAACGCGAATACTAACGCGAACTGCACTAACGCGATTTAGTAAACATCCCCCTTTGTCTCTGACCTGTTTGGAGTGCTCCTTGGTCTTCATGTTGCTTGCATAATGGTGTTGCAGAGTCAGGGGCCTTTGCATCATGTGATAGATCATGTGAAACTGATTGCACCAGGTGAACCCTAATCAACTAATTATTTGACTTCTGAAGTTAATTGGTTGGACCAGATCTTATTTAGGGGATTTATAGCAAAAGGGATGAATACATATGCACTCACAATTTTTCAGTTTTTACTTGCTTTTTTTATATATACAAAGTATTCTATTGTCATTTGTCAGACGGCTGCCTAGGGTGAGAACTTACACAATCTTGACGATGCATATATTCATATGATTCTTGCAAGGTATTGTGGGTAATGTAGTTCATTCACTCCCAAACACAGCTGAAGACAATAATTGAGTTGTGATACCAGTGGTAAGGCCAATAAAATACTTCTTTTATTGATGGGGTTTAATTCACCCAGCACAAATATGCTTGGTAGCAATATAAATGAGGTTACTTGCTTGCAGTGTTTAAATGGATAACATAAAGTCACAAAGCAAACCAGAAAACAATCTTCAACTTGTCAGGCAATTAGCTAATGTTTTCTTAGCAAATAATTACCAAATAAAAAGGCACAAAGAAATGAATAAACTTTGTTTGTTAGGTTAACTTCTGCTTATTTTCCACGCAGATCCCAGCAGTGATTCTCCCTTGCTCACACACACAATCAGGTGCAGCTTTAATTACTATCAATTGACCAGCTGAAAGCCTTTAGCTGGCTGGCTGCTACTGTGTGAACCCAAATCCTGCTTTAAGAGCTGTTTGCAGTGGAAATAAAGAACAAAGTTAGATTTCTTTGTGATGGCTGATGTGTTTGCTCACAGAAAGCTAGCAATAGCATTTAGATAGAGAACAGTCCATGTAATTAATAGTTTCATCTGCTGTATCTTCCCCTTCATCAATCAGCATAGGGTCACTATCATACATTGGCACAGATGAGTCTTTCAATAAGGCACTATCATGAGAATGCTTATTCCCTTGCTGCCATTCACTATTATAGATAGGGTCTGGATCAGTGTTCATACCTGAGCCTCTCCTGCTATCATAATTCCTCTCTGTATAGCCTGGCCAGTATGTAATCCAGTTATGATGTCCAGCCTTCCAATCTTGATCCCTGGACACTGGATCTTTCCTCACATACCTTCTGGCATAGGTCTGAAAGTCCTTTCCACGTGCAGTCTTCTCTCTTCCAGGTAGCCACTGGTGATTCCTATCTCTGACATTCCATTCCTCTGGCTGACTCCAGTCCAATGGACTCTGCTGGCATTTGGAATACCTCCCAGTATAGGTACTGCCTTGGAATCTCCCAGACCTTCCAATGGCCTTTCTTCTCTTCCTTCCAGAGAGTTTCCTTCTCTCTCTATCCGCTTGGCTTGGCTTCTGTTTCTCCAGGTGATGCTTGAACCTGTAGCTGGGCTGGAGCTTGTAGCCGTTGCTGTCGCTCCCCCTGAAGCTGTTATCTGTAGAATAATCTCTATTCTTATTCTGTTCTAATGTGTGCTCCTCCCTAACACAGCGCAGCTGTGTTGAATCAGGCCCTGCCCTTTGAGATGAGTGCTTAGGGATTACCTCATAGCTCTCTTGATTGCACACACGTTTTCTCACTTCAGCCCCTCTCATGGCTGCTGGAAACCTGGTGCATTCTGGGACTGGTAGTCTTTTATGTGAAAACTCTGTTTTCTTACTTCTACCAAAACTGACAGGTTGCTTGTTCAGAGTCACATCATCTTTTCTATAGCTCCTACCTGAGCTATGATAAGCTTCCTTATCACATACCCCCCTGCTTAAGTTATTACGGACTGGTTTTACTGGTGAAACTTCTTCTCTACAGTCCGTAATACGGGAAAGTGCATCCGCATTCTTGTGTAACTTCCCGGCACGATGTTCAACTTGGAAATCAAACGCCTGTAAGGCCATGTACCAGCGTGTCAACCTGGCATTGTGGTTCTTCATTTGCTGCAACCACTTAAGTGGGGCATGGTCCGTGACCAACTGGAACTTTCTCCCTGTAAGGTAAAACCTTAACGCCTCCACTGACCACTTGATAGCCAAACACTCTTTTTCTATCGTGGAATACTTTTGTTCAGCCGGTGACAATTCCTGCTCAGGTACATCACAGGATGCTCCTCCCCATCATGGCACTGGGATAGGACCGCTCCTAGCCCTACATCCGATGCATCGGTTTGAACCAGAAAGGGTTTCTTGAAGTCTACTCCTTTCAGTACCGGTCCTGTACACAATTTTTCTTTTAAGACTGAAAACGCTTTTTCAGCTTCTGGTGTCCACTTTATCTGGTTTGGACAATTCTTTCGCAGCATATCCGTGAAAATGGCACTTTTCTCTGCGAATTGTGGTATAAACCGGCGGTAGTATCCAATAAGTCCTAAGAAACTTCTTAGTTGTTTCTTTGTTGTTGGAGGAGGAAAATTCCTGATGCTATCTATTTTGCTTAATAGAGGTCTAATTTTTCCTCTTCCCACTAGGTGGCCTAGGTATTTTACCTCCCTATTCGCAAAGGCACACTTCTTCGGGTTTAAAGTGATTCCCGCTTGCTTCATAGAGCACAAGACTGCCCTGATCCTCTTCAAATGCTCCGCCCAGGTGTTACTATGGATTATGACATCATCCATGTATGCAAAAGCATAACTTTGGTGGGGTCGAAGTACCTGATCCACTAACCTTTGGCAGGTAGCTGCTGCTCCATGCAGTCCGAAAGGCATCCTCTTGAACTGGAAAAGGCCAACGGGGGTGCTGAACGCAGTCTTCGGCTTCGACTCCCTGGTGAGAGGGATTTGCCAATATCCTTTTGTCATATCAAGGGTGGTTAAGTATTGAGCCTGTCCCAGCTGGTCCAACAGCTCCTCAATTCTTGGCATTGGATATGCATCAAAAACTGATATGGCGTTTACCTGCCGGAAGTCAATACAAAATCTTAAGGATCCATCAGGCTTCGGCACCAGGACTATGGGGCTATTCCAGGGACTCTTTGACTCCTCTATTACCCCCATATCCAACATCTCCTGGACTTGTGCCACTACCTCCTGTCTTTTGGCTTCAGGCAAGCGGTATGGCCTTTGACGAACCAATTTCCCAGGTGGAGTTATTATTTCATGGGCCACCAAATGGGTCTCCCCAGGTATGGGTGTCAACACATCTGGGAATTCCTTAAGCAACTTCCTAATTTCTTCCTGTTGTACCATTGTCAGGTCCTCACCTATTTGGGGCTCTGATTTCTCTTTACAATCAGATACCTGGGGTCCCAAATCTTCCTCTTCACTCACCTCCCTCTCTCGGGCACAGGTGGCAGCTAAGCTTTTAACCCCTTTGACATCAGTAGAACCAAAGCCTTTGGCTCCACGTTCAGAATTCTCTAGGGATGTGACCTCCTCCACAGGTGGAAAACCCAGCCTCTCACAGATCAATTGGGCAATTTTGTCTCCTGTCTTCACATGATACTCATTCTGTCCAAAGTTAAACAACAGAACTTTAATATTGCCCCTGTAATCGGGATCAATTACTCCCGCACCCACATCGATGAAATATTTAAGGGCTAATCCGGACCTTGGGGCTATTCTCCCATAACATCCAATTGGTATTTCCACTTGGAGACCGGTGTCAACCAGGGCTCTCCCTTGGCTAGGTACAGTCACATTTTCTATGCTGCACAGGTCAAACCCAGCAGACTGAGGGGTTGCCCGCTTAGGAGCTTGGGCCTTCTCAGAGACCTTATGGTACTTTAGGACGAATATCTGCTTTGGGGTAGCTTGGTCTTCTGGACGCTTAACCATCTTTTTAGCTGGGGTCCGAGGACTTCCAAATAAAGGCCCGGGAGCTACTACCATTAAACCTTCTCCCTCCTTCTTTCCTAGTCCTTCCACTAGACCCTGCTTAAATCTTGGCCAGTCTCTTCCTAGAACCAAATCAAAGGGTAGCCTAGGCACCACCGCTAACAGGACTTCCTCTTGTTCTCCTAGGCACTTAACCTTTAGCCTACAGGTGGGATATGATGATGCAGCACCATGAATGCATCTGATGTGAACTTGGCTTTCAGGGGTTCTAGGCACAAATCTTTATTGGGCCTCTATCCTCTTCCAAAGCCTTTTTGACATCATACTCTGGTCTGCCCCAGAGTCTAATAAAGCATTTGTGGTAATTCCCTGCACATCAACCATCAAAAGAAATCCTTCCTTGGGCTGTTTTAAATCCAGACCCATTAGACTAGTGTGTGTCTGGCATCTCTTCTCTAAATGTCCCAATTTTCCACACTTGAAACATTTCTTCCTATTCCACTGTGTCATCTGGTTTGATACAGTACATTCATTTTCAGAAACATTCTTAATTATTCCCTTTTCTGATACAGCACATTTAGCCTCAGCATCCATCTTTAGAGGGCCACCCATTCTATGGCAAGCCTGCGTGGCTTCCAAGAATCTCTCTGCTAGCATGGTTGCCTCTCCAAGATTTTGGCAATTTTGCTGTATAAGAAAAACATTCAAATCTTTAGGTACCCCAAGCATAAATTGTTCCAGCATTATAATATCTAATAACATTTCTACTGTCTTTTGCTCAGGCTCCAACCATTTTACAGCTAAACCTCTGATTCTCTGACTCAGAGCCCTGGGTGTCTCACCCACTTTCAATGTAACAGCTCTAAACATTCGCCTATACTCTGAAATAGACAGCCCTAGGCGATCTCTAATAGCTGCCTTTACATCCTTATAATTCAAAGCCTGGGCTGCTGGCATTGCTCTGTAAGCTGCAAGTGCCTCACCAGTTAATGAGGCTGCCAGCCTTACTGCCCACTGGGTCTCTGGCCATGCTAAAGCCTGTGCCACTCTTTCAAAAGACTCTAGAAAATCATCAACATTATCTTCTGGAGTTAATTTCCCAAAATTAAATGCCCCAATCCCTTGATTGAGTCCCACATTGTCCACATGTGGTGTACCAGTACTAACTGCTGGTCTTGCATCTGTTCCACTTTGGCTTTGCAGCTGAACTAGAGCTTGCACCAGATCAAGCACTGGTTTCTGCTGTTCCATTAAGGCCTTCATAGCAGTGTCCTGGGCCTGCTGTGATAGCTCCTGCTGCTTGCAAAATTGGGCTGCCATCCACTGAGCCATCTCCCTCGGATCCATCTTGACCCCTGCAAGAAATAAAGAAAAAAAAAAAACCAAAGTGCAGCACCTTCCAACCAGGTATGTTTTTTTCAACTTTTTTTTTTTTTTTTTTTCCAATTACCCCCTGTGCTTACACACATCCACCACTAGACATGCCCAGGTACATATTACCTTGTCTCAGTGATGAATCCAGCTTTGCACAGGGTCTTTTCATCTGGGACAGCTTCCTGGAACAACCACTTCTCCTCCAAAGGGCAGATGAGGGAAAAAATCTTCTTTCAGCTTCAAACTTGAATTTTATTTGTAATCCACAGCAAATAAATCCTCTTGGTGCAAAAGCAATCCGAAAAACTACGCCATTTGTCAGACGGCTGCCTAGGGTGAGAACTTACACAATCTTGACGATGCATATATTCATATGATTCTTGCAAGGTATTGTGGGTAATGTAGTTCATTCACTCCCAAACACAGCTGAAGACAATAATTGAGTTGTGATACCAGTGGTAAGGCCAATAAAATACTTCTTTTATTGATGGGGTTTAATTCACCCAGCACAAATATGATTGGTAGCAATATAAATGAGGTTACTTGCTTGCAGTGTTTAAATGGATAACATAAAGTCACAAAGCAAACCAGAAAACAACCTTCAACTTGTCAGGCAATTAGCTAATGTTTTCTTAACAAATAATTACCAAATAAAAAGGCACAAAGAAATGAATAAACTTTGTTTGTTAGGTTAACTTCTGCTTATTTTCCACGCAGATCCCAGCAGTGATTCTCCCTTGCTCACACACACAATCAGGTGCAGCTTTAATTACTATCAATTGACCAGCTGAAAGCCTTTAGCTGGCTGGCTGCTACTGTGTGAACCCAAATCCTGCTTTAAGAGCTGTTTGCAGTGGAAATAAAGAACAAAGTTAGATTTCTTTGTGATGGCTGATGTGTTTGCTCACAGAAAGCTAGCAATAGCATTTAGATAGAGAACAGTCCATGTAATTAATAGTTTCATCTGCTGTATCTTCCCCTTCATCAATCAGCATAGGGTCACTATCATACATTGGCACAGATGAGTCTTTCAATAAGGCACTATCATGAGAATGCTTATTCCCTTGCTGCCATTCACTATTATAGATAGGGTCTGGATCAGTGTTCATACCTGAGCCTCTCCTGCTATCATAATTCCTCTCTGTATAGCCTGGCCAGTATGTAATCCAGTTATGATGTCCAGCCTTCCAATCTTGATCCCTGGACACTGGATCTTTCCTCACATACCTTCTGGCATAGGTCTGAAAGTCCTTTCCACGTGCAGTCTTCTCTCTTCCAGGTAGCCACTGGTGATTCCTATCTCTGACATTCCATTCCTCTGGCTGACTCCAGTCCAATGGACTCTGCTGGCATTTGGAATACCTCCCAGTATAGGTACTGCCTTGGAATCTCCCAGACCTTCCAATGGCCTTTCTTCTCTTCCTTCCAGAGAGTTTCCTTCTCTCTCTATCCGCTTGGCTTGGCTTCTGTTTCTCCAGGTGATGCTTGAACCTTTAGCTGGGCTGGAGCTTGTAGCCGTTGCTGTCGCTCCCCCTGAAGCTGTTATCTGTAGAATAATCTCTATTCTTATTCTGTTCTAATGTGTGCTCCTCCCTAACACAGCGCAGCTGTGTTGAATCAGGCCCTGCCCTTTGAGATGAGTGCTTAGGGATTACCTCATAGCTCTCTTGATTGCACACACGTTTTCTCACTTCAGCCCATCTCATGGCTGCTGGAAACCTGGTGCATTCTGGGACTGGTAGTCTTTTATGTGAAAACTCTGTTTTCTTACTTCTACCAAAACTGACAGGTTGCTTGTTCAGAGTCACATCATCTTTTCTATAGCTCCTACCTGAGCTATGATAAGCTTCCTTATCACACATTTCACTTCACCAATTTGGGCTATATTGTTAGGTCCATTACCTAACATCCAAATGAACCTGCATTTTCATTCCAGGTTGTATGTAATGCGACAAAGCAGGACAGAAAACAAGGGGATGAATACTTTTGCAAGGCACTGTATGTTAAAAAGCAGCAGACCCAGCACAGATCCCTGGGGTGCTCTACTAGTCACCTTTCTGCATTCGGAAAATTAACCATTTAGAACTACCCTCTACTTTCTTTTTTTTAACCAGTTCCTGATCCACAATAGTACAATGCCTCCTATCCCATGACTTTTTAATTTCTCCAAGAGTCTCTCATGAGGAACCTTGTCAAAGGCTTTCTGAAAATCCAGATACACTACATCGACCGACCCACCTTTGTCTATCTGTTTATTTACACCTTCAAAAAAATATAACAGATTAGTAAAACAAGACTTTCCCTGGCTAAAGCCATATTGACTGTCTCCCATTAAATCATGACTATCTACAGTACCCCTCACTTGGTTTGCAGCTTGTCGTGCTGTGAGGGCTTGCGTGCATCAGTGATGCTGAGAGCTAAACTATCGGTAGTTTAACTACTGGCAGGGTCTCCCAAGATGGACAGGTCTCAGCTGAGGTGCCAGACCAAGACAAACCACCCATCTGGGCAGCAGCAGAATGGGATAGTGTTGATGGCGGAGGATCACATTTTTGTGACAACGGCAACAACACCAAACTTAAACTGCACAGAAGAAAGGCCCGGCAATCTACTTCTGTATCTTGCCATGAAAACCCAATGGATAGTTACAACAAAACAAATTGTGCTATGGTGCTGGAAGATGAGACCCCCAGGTCGGAAGGCACTCAACTAGCTACTGGGGAAGAGCTGAAGACTTTTCAGAGTAAAGCCAGCATTTATGATGTGGTTGGATCAAAGCCCTCGGGAAGTCTGACTGCTGATGTAGCTGTGCATGAAATGAGAGTCAGAAGCTGTAAAGATGTCTTACACATTGGAACATGGAACATACGAAGCATGAACCAAGGGAAGTTAGAGGTGGTCAAGAATGAAATGGAACGTGTACAACTTGATCTGTTGGGTGTCAGCGAACAGAAATGGACTGGCATTGGGCACTTTGCATCAGATAATCACATAGTCTACTATGCTGGAAATGAAAGCCAAAGAAGAAATGGTGTTGCATTTATAATAAAGAAGAAACTTGCAAGAACTGTAATGAAATACAATGCAGTCAGCGAACGCTTAATCTCTATTCGTCTACGAGGATTGCCTATCAACACAACTATATTTCAAGTATATGCCCCAACAACAGTTGCAGAAGAGAATGAAATTGAAGAGTTCTATGAACAAGTACAAGCTGAAATTGACAGAACATGAAAACAGGATATCCTGATAGTCATGGGTGACTAGAATTCAAAAGTTGGCAACAATGAAGAAGGCAAAGTAGTTGGAAAATATGGACTTGGCAACAGAAATGAAGCTGGAGAAAGACTGATAGAATTCTGCAAGACCAATGATCTATTCATCTCAAACACCTTCTTCCAGCAACACAAGCGGCGACTGTACACATGGACTTCACCCAATGGATTGTATAAAAATCAAATTGACTACATCTGTGGAAGTCAATGATGGAAAAGCTCTATAACATCAACAAAGACAAAACCTGGAGCTGACTGTGGTACAGATCATCAACTACTAGTATGCAAACTCAAGCTAAAGTTGAAAAAGAGCAAACCACTCATGAATGCAGCAAAATATGACCTTGAGGATATACCACTGGAATTTAAAGACTGCCTGCAAAATCGATTTGCTGCTTTAGATACAAATGACAGAGCTCCGGAAGAGTTATGGAATGACATCAAGAAGGTTGTGTTGGAAGAAAGCGAGAAGTCTCTACAAAAGGTGAAAATGCAAAAACGGCCAAAATGGATGACGGAAGAAACTCTGAAAATTGCCCAGAAACGCAGAGAAGCTAAAGCCAGAGGAGACAGAAAGACAATCGCAGAACTCAACAGAGATTTCCAACGTGCAGCAAGACAGGACAAGGAAAAGTACTACAACGACGCATGTAAGGAAATAGAAGCAGAAACTATTAGAGGAAGAACAAGATCGGCTTTCCTAAAGCTGCGAGAGTTAAAGAAAAAGTTCCAGCCTCGAATTGGAATGTTACAAGATGCTCAAGGTTCTATGTTGAATGATGCTGAGAAGGTCAAGAAAAGGTGGAAGGAATATACAGCATTTTTATATGATAAAGATCAAGTGGATCAACAGCCGTTTCAACCTGTACCTTATGATCGGGAACCATTGGTGATGAAAGAAGAAGTTGAAGCAGCATTGAAAGCCTTATCAAAGAACAAAGCACCAGGCATTGATGGCATTCCTATAGAGGTATTGCAGCAATCTGATGCAGCTGTTACCATACTTACAAGGCTCTGCCAAGAAATATGGAAGACAACATCATGGCCAACTGACTGGAAAAGATCTGTGTTTATACCAATACTAAAGAAAGGTAATCCAAATGACTGTGGAAATTATCGAACAATCGCTCTGATCCCACATGCCAGCAAGATTCTACTGAAGATTATTCAAAAGAGACTACAACCATACCTGGAACAAGAATTACCTGAAGTGCAAGCAGGGTTCAGGAAAGGGCGAGGAACAAGAGACATCATTGCGGATGTGAGATGGATCCTTAAAAAGACTAAAGAATACCAAAAGGATATCTATTTGTGCTTTATCGACTATAGCAAGGCTTTTGACTGTGTAAACCATGAGAAACTCTGGGCCACATTAAGAAGCATGGGTATACCAGAACACCTGATCGTTCTCTTGCGCAATCTGTACATTGATCAAGAAGCAACAGTTCGAACGGAACAAGGAGAAACAGAATGGTTTAAAATAAGCAAAGGTGTAAGACAAGGCTGCATACTTTCCCCCTACCTGTTTAATTTATATGCAGAACAAATCATCAGAGAAGCAGGATTGTATGAAGACAACAGAGGTGTGAAGATTGGTGGAAGACTCATCAACAACCTTTGCTATGCTGATGATATTACATTACTGGCTGAAAGTGAAGATGATCTGAAACATTTGCTTCTCACAATCAAAGAACATAGTCTCAAAATGGGCCTGCACCTTAATGTAAAGAAGACAAAGATCATGACAACTGGCATAATCAACAGGTTCATCGTTGAAGGAGAAGAAATTGAAATTGTGAACAACTTTAACCTACTTGGATCAAAGAAGCAACAAGCAGTCAAGAAATCAAACGACGCATTGCTCTTGGCAGAATGGCTATGAAAGACCTAGATAAGATTCTCAAGAGCAGAGATGTCTCTCTCCATACAAAGATTCGACTTGTTCAAGCCATGGTATTTTCAATAACATCATATGGATGTGAAATCTGGACAGTGAAAAAGACAGACAGGAAGAAAATTGATGCCTTTGAATTATGGTGCTGGCGGCGAATACTGTGTATACCATGGACTGCCCGAAGAACAAACCAGTCGGTACTAGAGGAGATCAAACCTAAGCTTTCTTTAGAAGCTCAGATGACAAGACTTCGACTTTCATACTTTGGACACATCATGCGAAGAGAGAGATCATTAGAGAAAGACATCATGCTTGGCAAGATAGAAGGTCAACGCAAATGAGGAAGACCAGCAATGAGATGGATCGATACAATAACATCAGCTACGGGTACCAGTCTGTCAACAATGAGCCGCCTGACTGAAGACCGAACACAATTTAGGATAGCTATCCAGAGGATCGCCATGAGTCGACTCCGACTCAATGGCATTTAACAACAACAACATCTACAGTACATGTTCAGAAATTTTGTTTTTAATATTGGTTTCTACCATTTTTCCTGGTACTGATGTCAGGCTCACTGGTCTGTAGTTTCCCAGATTGTCCCTGGAACCCTTTTTAAAAATTGCCATTACATTGACCATCCTCCAAACTTCAGGTATTACTGATGATTTTAATGATAGTTAACAGATAAGTAATATTAGGTCTGCAATCTCATATTTCAGTTCTTTCAACACCCTTGGATGTATACCATCTGGTCCAGGTGATTTGCTACTCTTCAGTTTATCAAATAGTTGTAATACATCTTTCCAGTTTATCGATATTTCTTTCAATTCTTCTGCGGCATCAGCTTTAAATACCATTTTAGGCATGGGGTAACTTCCCTACATCTTCTTCAGTAAAGACTGAAGCAAAAAATTCATTCAGTCTCTCCGCTGTGGCCTAGTCCTATTTTAGTGCCCCTTTTGCCCCTCTATCATCCAATGGTCCAATTGATTCTCTCACAGGCTTTTTGCTATGAATGTACTTGAAAAAGATTTTATTATGCATTTTTGCTTCCACAGCAAGCTTTTTTTTTCAAATTCTCTCTTTACCTGCCTTATGAATGCCTTGCATTTAACTTGCCAGTGCTTATGTTGTTTCAATTTTCATCATTTGGCTTCTTTTCCATTTTCTGAAAGATGCTTTTTTGGCTACAACAGCCTCTCTGGCCTCACCTTTAAACCATGCTGGCAGTTTTTTGGACTTCCTTCCACTTTTCTTAAAGCATGGAATACAGCTAGTCTAGGCTTCCAAGATAGTATTTTTAAACAACACCCATGCTTGATGTAAATCTTTAACCTTTGCATCTGCTCCTTTTAGTTTTTTTCTTAACTGTTTTCCTCATTTTATCATAGTTTCCATTTTGAAAGTTAAAAGGTAGTATTGTAAATTTCCTTGCTGTCCTTCCTCCATTTATTAATCAAACGCGATCATGCCATGATCACTATTGCCAAGTGGCTCCAACACCCTTATCTCTTGCACCAGATCTTGTGTTCCACTAAAGACTAAGTCCAAGATGGCTTCCCTCTTGTTGGTTCATGAACCAGCTGCTCCAAGAAGCAATCATTTATTTCATCTAGAAACTTTATCTCCCTATCATGTCCTGCCATGACACTGACCCATTAAAAGTTGGCCTGAATCTAAGGTAAAGGCTTACCAATTTCCTGGGTGACTCACACAGCCCTTGGCTTGATAGAAGGGGCCTTTTAAATTGTCTCTTTGATCTGTCACTTGCCTTTAACACCTATTCAAGACAACTTCACAGATCTTTTGCTTCCTAGCTGGAAGGCCTTTATCTTTATCTTTATTTCAGTCTTAATATACTGCTCAGACAGAGGTGCATCAGAGCGGTTTACAAAATAAAAGGATTTGTACTGCTAGGAAACAGGAAGTCAGGAACGCCATAAAATAATAGAAAGGAGAGGATAGATGTAAAAGCACCAAAGAGGCCAGTGCACTGCTCAGGGGAGAGGGAGGGGATGCTGGATGTCAGCGGGGGGAGGGGACAGGGGCGAGGGGGGGAGGTCAAAAGCAGAGCAGAAGAAGTGGGTTTTGAGTCGTGCCTTAAAGATAATGTAGGAGGGTTCGAGGCGGAGGGTGGAGGGGAGCAAGTTCCAGAGCCGGGGACACAGGAAAAAGAAGGCTGAGGAGCGGGTAGATTTGAGATGGGCCTGAGATGGAGAAGGGAGGGATAGATGATTAGCGTGTATTGACCAGAGAGAGCAGTGTGGTGTGTGGAGGCGAATAAGGTCTGAGAGATAAAGGGGGGAGCAGGAGTGAATGGATGGGGGTGATGTGGTCAAAGCGAGAGGCATGGGTTGGGAGGCGGGCGGCAGAGTTATGGATGAGTTGTAGTCTGCGTAATTGTGATTGGGGGAGGCCGGCAAGGGAAATATTACAGTAGTCGAGGCGGGATACTACTAGGGACAGAAGAAGGGTGGTGAGGGAGGGGACAGAAAGAAAAGGGCGAACCGCGCGGAGTTGTCTCAGGGTGTAAAAGGATTGCTGAACTACTGAGGAAATGTGATCTTTGAAGGACAGGGAAGAATCAAGGGTGATCCCTAGATAACGCAGAGAAGAGACGACCGGGATGGGAGTGGCAGAGAGAAGAGGGGCATGAGGGGGAATAGGGTTTCCGGAGGTGAACCAGATGGCCGAAGTTTTTGAGAGGTTGATATGTAGAAAGTTTGAGGATAGACAGGAGGCCATGGCGGACAGGCAGGAATTGAGAGGGCTGATGTTGGGTGAAGAGACATCTGTATGATAGCGAAGGATGATGTCGTCTGCATAGTAGTAAGCGGATATACAGTGTTGCCTCTTTGTAAAGGTCACTAAAAACAAGTTTATTTCTTCCTACTCAGGAAAATAGTGTGTTTTGTCATCGACCAGAAAGATTTCTTTATTGGGCAGAGCAGAATCAAGTTAACAGAAGGATCAGGTATCTATGGAAGCATATGTAGCCCTGGGGTACCATCTGGGTGGAATCCAGGGTCACTAAGCTTACTCCTCACGCTTTACCTCTGGGGCTTTGTTGGATGGGGTAGGTGTAGGACTATTGCAAGGGTCTTATGCACCTTAGATGAACCTACAGCCTTGTGCCTTCCTCGTTTATCTTTCAGGTCTTTAGGACTCCCTTGCCAAGATTTAGATAGTGAAACTCAGACATGATCACCCCAACATCACCCCTCCTAGAGCGATCTTGTAAAAACTCATATTCATACTCAGAGATCACAATTTTGAATATATATGCATATATAGAACAACGGGGTTTTTTTTGAGGGAGCATGTGGTGCCTTTTATAAAATTGCATGTCCGTTTCATGTTTATAAGTTCATGTGCCTACTGAATTGCATGTACTTAAATGCATGCCATGCTTCGGCATTCCTGGGACTTCGTTTGGATGGAGCAGAGGTAGAATTGCAGAATTGCAATATAAATACGTATTTTATAAAATACACAAATTCAGCAAGCACATAGCTCATTTATTTACTTTATTTATTTAACTGTTTTTTTTTAAATTGCTTTTCTCTGGTTCAAAGTGGTATACGTTTAACAAAGGTTACATTTGGTTACCATCAACAATAACTTATGTGCAGAGGTGAAGAGTGAGAAAAGAACGTAGGAACATTGTGATTTGATATTTACGTTGAACACCAATTTCAAAGAAGGTGCCAAAATGTGTGTGCCAACCTTTGTGCACTATTTTGGGTTGGCTATTTTGTAATGTTAGCTTTGTTAAAAAAGGTTTAATTTGGGCAAAGCATGAGACTTCTAAATTTTATTTGTGTTCTCTTGCCATTCTAAAGGTATCTGGATAAAGTTTTATTAAGTTCCTTAAAGAAGCTGGCTGACACACAGCAGGGAAGGATCATTAAAAAAGAAAGAAAATGAGGAGTTGCTTTCATCTTGATGCCAGAGAGGGGCTTACAAAAGACCACCTTTGAAAATCTGCCTTCCCCTGCTCCAGCAAAGGCAGATAATGCAAAGTGGTTGGCGGTTTTCGGAAATTTGTGTAGTCTCCACTACATGGAATGTTATGGTATATAAAAAATACTAGAAAAAAGTTCAATAAAAATGAAGGGCCTGATATTCATAGGCATTTACATGGTTTACAGAGCTGTAAACTGCGCAAATGCCCCTAAGCGGGATATTCAGTGGCAGTAACATGGTTAGTGCCTTTGAATATCCCCGCGTAATGCCGCTATACGCCCTGATGCTAACCACTTAGAACTGAGGCATGTCGGGGACCTTCTGGAGGCACTGCCTGGAGATAACCATGCAGCGGCGATATTCATCCGTAGACCGGTTATCCCTCAGCGGCGAAAGTGAGGGGCATCAAAAGCTGTCCTAACTTTTGCTGCCAGAGCTAACCAGGCAGTGGCTGATTATCCCCACTGCAGTTAGCTTCTACACTATGTGTGGCTCTGAGGTGACCCCGGATATTCAATGTCATTGGCTGGATATGGCCCCCAATTGAATATTTGTGGTTAAAGCTTGGCAGTGATGGTGCCTTTTTTTTTAAGTGCCATCAAGTCATTGTTGACCCATAGCAACCCAGCTACCTCTGGGTTTTCTTGGCAATGTATCACTGGAAGTATATTGCCAGCCTTTTCTTCCAAGGCAATGGAGGGTAAAGTGACTTGCCCAAGGTCACAAGGAGTGCCAAGGGGAATCAAACCCTTGATCTGCTGGGTATGAGGCAGTTGCTCTAACCACTAGGCTACTCCTCCACTAGAGGTGCATAGCTGTTGCAAATGAATATCAGGCCCTAGTTATACAAAGGCTTAACATAGGCACCTTTTTGGGCTTCTTACATAGACATTGTAAGATCAGGACCAATGAGGGCAGTTTCCATAAGTCATTTATCCAGGTAAACAGCTAATTTGAAAATTGCCCACCTTCCTGTCAGGGCTGGATTGAAGATTTTGGCATTGATAGGCAGGAGCAGAGAGCGTAGTTCAGTGAGTGGGAGGCTGGAGAGTAATCAGAGATTCCACACGTTGAAGAGCAAGAAGAAGAGCAGAGTTACATGGCTCTAAAAGAAATGGGATCAGGCTCCTTTTTGGTGCCTTCAGAATTTGGCACTGTAGGCTCATTGTTTTGCTTTGACTATAGCTGCTCTCTCCATACAAAGATTCAACATGTTCAAGCCATGGTATTTTCAATAACATCATATGGATGTGAAAACTGGACTGTGAAAAAGATAGACAGGAAGAAAACGGATGCCTTCGAATTATGGTGCTGGCGACGAATACTGCGTATACCATGGACTGCCTGAAGAACAAAACAGTCAGTACTAGAGGAGATCAAACCAAAGCTTTCTTTAGAAGCTCAGATGACAAGACTTTGACTTTCATACTTTGGATATATCATGTGAAGAGAGAGATCATTAGAGAAACACATCATGCTTGGCAAGGTAGGAAGGCCAGCAATGAGATGGATCAGTACAATAACAGCAGCTACGGGTGCCAGTCTGTCAACAATGAACCGCCTGACTGAAGATCGAACGCAATTTAGGACAACTATCCAGAGGGTCGCCCTGAGTCAACACCGACTTAACAGCACTTAACAACAACATAGCTGCTCTGCCACCTCTCAGAGGTGCTGCCCTAGGCAAATCCTTAGTCTACCTAATTTGTGGGATTCCTCATCTCACATGTGCCATGACACAAACAGCTCAGTCACTCCCAAGAAAAGCCAGTGGGCCCAGTCTGAATAGCTGTTCAAATAGGAAGGATTTTACTGATGAAATTATTCAGTGCAGTATAAAAGAAAACTTCATAATGCAGGCACCAGCAGGTTAAGTTTCTGATCCTTTAGCCCCAGGGCCGGGCTAACCATCAAACAAACTAGGCAGTTGCCTAGACTGGCAGCTTCTGAGGGGTGGCAAAGAGCAAGGCATTCAAAGCTAAACAAAAGATTCAGACAGCTCGGGAGGACATAAGGCTTAAGATTTGCCTGGGGCACCAACACCTTGTGCCAACTCTGGAGCCATCCTCGTTAAACTCCTCACTGCAAGTTCCAATCATCTCGTCTCAGAAAATCAGACTCTGTCACCCCAGGCTCGTGTGGCTTCTATCAGACTTATGGCTAGACTTCTACACCAGCCTTTTTCTTCTACATATTCTCCTTCATCTCTGTGGCTCATTGAACCTCTTTACACAATGGCTCCCTGAACCCTTTTTAAGAGATGTGTAGATAACAGACCTCACAGCTCCTTAAGCTCCCCGGCCCCCTCACTCCTTAAGCTCTCCCTGAGCCCCCACACTCCTAAGGAAAAGGATAGTCCCATATCTTACAAGAGGTTTTATACTCCGTCTAAACACCTCCCTATGATGATGTTATTAGACTTTTTTCATTCCACTACCAATCCCTGTTAGCAGAGAGTTAATCCTCTGCAGCTGACTTTTACCTTTTACCAGCTGCGACTGTGATCTCTTAGAAGCTGCAGATATATAAGAGGAATTTAGTGACCCTGTCACACATATAACACCCACAGCGTTGCACGGATTAGTGCAAGTGTTTTTCTGTTTATCTGGGCTGGTGCAGAGATTGAAATGTTAAGAATGACATTAGGGTTGTTTATGTCAAACTTTTAATAAAGGCTACCGTAACACCTGTTACTGAGAATTCAGCAAATGGATAATGTTCTGTGATGGGTACCGTATGTCCATATTCTGTGAGCTCAGACAGTGTTGTCAGCTGGAAAGACTTACGTAATAAGCTAGAGCAACATGAATGCAATATCATAACATCGTAGTGACAAGGACAGCACATTCTTCAGATCTAATCAGCGGTGTTTTAAGTAGTCATATATTTACATGGAATCATTTTACTGATAGAAGCGGGAGAGGGTTATTGCATTCTAGGAATGCAAGGTAAACAAAAAACTGGAGAATAATGGTTGAAAAAGAAAGTAGAAAGCTGGAAAGAAGGTTTATAATATCAGTATGAATGAGGAACTTTTTGAGTTTTAGATTGTCTGCAGAAAACCTGGGTTCAATTCCTGCACTCACATTTTGGTCTTCGGGCTGGGTGGGGTTGCAGATGCTGCAGAGATAACATTCACAGCCCCTGATGAGAAGAAAGCCCCTTACCATTGCTCAGTGATGACACCTAATGACTGGAAACAGGGTGCTGCAGTCTGTGGTAGCCAACCAAGGACTGTCATATGCGTAAAAATGCCTTTATAAACCACCCTTTAACGCTCCCAGCTATGATCAGAACTGCCTCCCTTGGGCTATAGTGCTGTGAGCCTCATTCATAGCTATCCAAGGGATTTCCTCTGTCTTCATAACCTTTCCTACTTCAGCCATCACAGTGACAGTTCTCGATCGGGTACCATAGACTGCAACACCCTATTTCCAGCAGGCATCTATGTATCTTTATAAAATCGGCTGTAAAGAGACATCTTTTTGCCTTCTTAATGTAGGTGGCTATTTAAAAATAAAATTACCCTCTAAAGGAGCAGGATCAAATTGCTATGCCAGAAATATATACAGTAGATGCAAATAGTTTCAGGGAAGAAGGGGAGTCAGTGGCTGTTTCAATGGTAGCTCCTATCGGCCAATGAATGGCACTGAGAGGATCTTGGAGGAGGTACCTCTCCATCATTCAGGCTAGTGTTTCCTGTGCCAACTGGTGGTGGGAAGAAAAACAGGGGAAATGTGGCAAATCCCCCAAACAGACAAATGACACAGGTACACTACCAAAAAACTGCCTCCAGTTTTGCAACTGATTCCTATAGATTTTGGGGTGCTGAATCCAGGAAAAATAGCCAAAATGTTCCATCACGTCACGTTTTCTTGCAAAATTAGATTTCTTACCCATATAAGGAATGTTCACATAATTTCTTTTTAGTCGACTGCAGTTTATTTTCTTGGCCCAAAATAGAGGTTGTAATGGTTAACTAACTAGAAACACTCCCTCATGATATTTTAGAGTGTTTTGTATTCATTTTATACATTAACAGGACAATTGGGAGGCGGGGGGCTAAATCCAGTACTCGCGCTGGCGCATGTTCTTTCCTGTTCACCTCGCCTCGTTCGCTCACTGAAACACGGTGGTTGCGACATGAACGTTCCTGTCAAATTTCAGTTTCTTGCAAGTTCATTATTACCTTTTGTTTGCTCAGTCGTAATCCAGCTTTATTCCGAAGTGGTTCACTACAGTTGTAGTTTGCAGTGCTGTGTATTTGTGATGGCTCACAGAGCCAGAGGTTGCGTCAACTCTCCGGACAGTTTTTGTTTTATTTGTGGGGAATATACCGTGAAAAAGCGGCAGAGGAACATTTCTGCATTTATTAAAAAAGTATATTTCGCCTATTTCGGTTTGAAGTTAGGCGATCAAGACAAACCGTGGGCTCCTCACAAAGTGTGCAAGACATGTGAGGAAGATCTACGCTTATGGATGAAAGGTAAAAAACAAGCATTTCGTTTCGGAATACCTATGATGTGGCGTGAACAATGAGACCACAGCAGTGACTGCTATTTTTGCTCTTGCATTGTGAAGGGATACAACTTAAAAAATAAGAACGTAATAAGTTACCCCAACCTTCCCTCAGCAATTAGGCATATGCCTCATAGCAACGAAGTACCTGTGCCTGAACCACCAAAATCTTTGGATCATATTTGTGTGGACGGTTCTGATCATGATGAGACTCATCAGATGGCTTTTCCCGATGAGTCCAGTACTTCCGAGTTTGAAACTGAACCAGATCCGAAACCTGAACTTTTCTCTCAAGCTGAATTGAATGATTTAGTCCGGGATTTAGGACTCCCAAAAGATGCTGCCCAACTGCTAGGTTCTCGGCTTAAACAGAAAAATTTATTGTCACCAGGAACAACTTTTTATTGGTACCGCAACCGCGAGACACAATTTTTGAAGTATTTCAGCAAAGAGGAAGATTTGGTATTTTGCAACGATATATACGGAGTGATGGAAAAGTTTAAACTCAAGTATGATCCTGCTGAATGGCGGCTGTTCATTGATTCGTCAAAAGACAGCATAAAAGGTGTTCTTCTTCATAATGGCAACAAATTCGCTTCAGTTCCTATTGCTCACTCTGTTATTCTCCAAGAAAAATACGAGAATTTGGCCCTGATTCTTCAGAAGATTCGTTATGATGAGCATAAGTGGATGATTTGTGGAGACTTTAAAATTCTATCCATGCTATTAGGGCAGCAATCCAGTTTCACCAAATATCCCTGCTTCCTTTGCTTGTGGGATAGCCGGGCCCGCGACCTACACTGGGGGAAAAAAGACTGGCCAATTCGGGAGTATTTGAGACCCGGTGAGAAAAATGTTCTTCATGAGAGCTTGGTACCTCGTGATAAAAATTCTATTACCACCTCTCCACATTAAGTTGGGTCTCATTAAGCAATTCATCAAGTCCCTTCCAAAAGATGGTGAGTGCTTTCGGTACCTTTGCTCAAAGTTCCCCCGACTTTCTGAAGCAAAGCTAAAGGAAGGAGTGTTTGTTGGCCCTGATATAAGGAAACTCATTTCAGATGGAGCATTCGCTGAAACGATGTCTGAGAAGGAAAAAGAAGCCTGGGATTCCTTCAAGGATGTTGTTCTCAAATTCTTGGGGAACAGGCGGGATGAGAACTATAAGGATATTGTTGCCAGGATGCTCAATGCCTTCAAAGAACAAGGCTGTAACATGAGCCTGAAAGTCCATTTCTTGCACTCCCATGTGAACTACTTTCCCGAAAACGTGGGGGCGTACAGTGAAGAACAAGGTGAAAGGTTTCACCAGGACATCAAGGACGCAGAGAGAAGGTACCAAGGAAGATGGAACACCACTATGATGGCTGATTTCTGCTGGTTGCTGCTGCGGGAAACCCCAGATGAAAAATACGCCAAGCAGCGCACCAAGAGAAGCATTCGGGGGAAGAAGAAACGGGCCCACCAGGAGATTGATTGACCCAAGAATGACTTTAAAATCTAAACTGTGTTGACAAATATCGTGTCTTTACTAAACTTTGAAATAAAAATTTGCTAGTTATTACCACAGTGTCGGATCTCATTTATTAGAATTTTATTTTCACACCATCGGGTGTTTGTCTTCATGTATTGCAATGGTGCGGTTTGCGTTTTCTATTCTTACATACATACCTGTACAACATTTTTTGCACATTTCTTTGCTTTGCTTTGTGTCTAACCTCGCTCTTATATGCTCAATGTTTGTGCACATGTATGTGGCTGTTTTAAGTGCAGACAATTTTGCTACCATCACAGTGTGTTTTGTTGACATTACTCTATTCTTATGTGCTGTCTTGTTACAATTTTCTTTACTCTTATTTGAATAACTACTAAACAATTAGTATAAAGAATTCATCCAAGAAACTTTTATCTCGATCGCACTCAATCTGAAACGTTCACCTCAAACTGCTAACCCAATGTAGCAAAAAATCTGTACGTGATGGAGCAAATTGGTTACCAGATTTGGATTCAGCGCACCAAAAAACGTAAAAATCAATCGAAACATTAGAGGCAGTTTAAAAAAAAAGTTTTTTAGTGTACCTGTGTGATCTATTTCACAGCAATATGTCCCAATGTGGTCATTATGGGAAATACTTCAGAGTATTTTATTTATTTTATTATTTTAACAGGTTTTTTAATACTGCTTTATCATTAAGTTAAAACAGTTTACAAGCAACATATAAAATTAGAATTTTTACATTGAAAAGGGGAGAGTAAGGTGGATCAGTCAGCATATTTATACAGCTTGTATAACTAAGAATATAGTGAAGGATCATAGAGTTAAAGTTGTTTGTCAGGGATAACCAATTAGGAGTTTATATTCTTTAGGTGTTTGCTCCAAAGTGTTCTATAAATAGGTAGGTTTTATTTTTTTTTTTCAGGAACTCAGTGGAACTTGAGTGGAGGAGTGGCCTAGTGGTTGGGGCAAGGTACTTCAGGCCGGAAGGTCAGGGGTTCAAATCCCACTAGAGGACAGCAACCTTGGGCCAGAAGGACTGGGGTTTCTAGTCCCACAGGTGCTCCTTGTGGTCTTGGGCAAGCCACTTAACCCTCCATAGCCCATGTTCCCTGTAAAATAGTTATTTCCAAGTTATAATGCCCTGTTCAATGTAAACTGCACTGATGCAGAATAGCACGGTATATAAGAGAATGTAAATAAACTCAGAGACTCTGTCAATGGATCTTAAGTTGTCTGGAAGGGAATTCCAGATTGAGGGTGCATACAAGGAGAAGACTCTTGTTACAGGTGTATTGTTTGCTTTTCATCTTTGAGGTTGGGATGGTGAGGAGGTTTTGACTGATGAGTCTTCTTGGTCTGGTGCCCGGTGTCTTGTTTATTAGCACTTGTAAACTTTTTGCAGAGAGGTTATGGAGTGTCTTGAATGTGGCAATTAATGTTTTATATTTTATTCTGAGTATGATTGGGAGCCAGTGGAGTTGCTTTAGGATAGGTGTTATATGATCAAATCTTGAGGCTCCTCTGATCATCAGGCCGACAGTATTTTGGGCCATTTGTAGAGGATGTAGAGTGTGTTTTGGTAATCCTTGATATATTATGTTGCAATAATCAAGGTGGGTTGTTATTATTACTTTGGCATACCAATCTGAAGTCATTGGTGTCAAGAAGAGGGTAGAGGTTTTGAGGTATTTTCATCTTGTGATACGCAGATTTCATGATTTGTTTGATGTGTGATAGTAGGTTAAAATCTTGGTCAAGCATTATACCCAGGTATTTTACCTCAGATTCTACTTCATGATCCGTGTCGGATATGATTAGGTATGAAAATTTGGTCTCTTGTTATATTGAATATATATATAAGGCCCGATTCAGTCCTGGACGTCCTGGCTCTCTGTGCGCCCGGTCAGAACCGGATGCACAAAGTTAGCCGGGATTCTGATCCCGCGGAGCATGCCTAGCCCCACAGGATCAGAATTGCATCCAGGCCTTTATGTGCAGGCCGGCACTACAATTCAGGTCGGCCTGCATGTACAGGCCTTGCCTGGATAACTCAGACAGGGCTTTGGAATGGAGCTGTGGCGCCATGGCGTCTGGTTGCCATGGCACCTCGGCTCCATTCAAAAGCCATGATCCACGATCGCCGGACCAAAGAACATAAGAACATAGCATAAGATATGCCATACTGGGTCAGACCAAGGTCCATCAAGCCCAGTATCCTGTTTCCAACAGTGGCCAATCTAGGTCATACGTACCTAACAGTTTCCCCAAAAGACACAGGTTCCACAATGCTTGTACTAGGTCAAGCATTGGTATCCTGGGTCCCTTCTTAATGATGGTTTATGGACCTTTCCTCCAGGAACTTGTCCAACCCTTTTTTAAACCCAGCTACACTAACAGCCTTTACTACATCCTCCGGTAACAAATTCCAGAGTTTGATTACACATTGAGTGAAAAAATATTTTCTTTTATTAGTCTTAAATAGTTTAAGCCTGTAGCTTCATTGCATGTCCCCTAGACTTTCTATATTCTGATAGCGTAAACAATCGATCTACGTTTACCCGTTCCACTCCGTTCATTAATTTATAGACTTCTATTATATCTCCCCTCAGCCGTCTCTTTTCCAGGTTAAAGAGCCCTAACCTTTTTAGCCTTTCTTCATAGGAGTATCCTTCCATCCCCTTTACCATTTTGGTGGCACTTCTCTGAACCTTTTCTAATAACGCTATATCCTTTTTAAGATACGGCGACCAGAATTGCACACAATATTCAAGGTGCGGTCTCACCATGGAACAATATAGAGGAATTATAATATCTTATTAAAAGAGGGCTGCTACACAGTACCCTGTTCTGTGCTTCTGAGGTAAGCTGTGACCAACTTTCTGGGTGATTAACAGTCCTTGCTTGGATAGAAGGAGTCTTTCAAAATGGCCTTTTGACCTGCCACCTGGTGTTAACACCTATTGAAAAAGATTCACAGGTCTCTTGCCCCTAGGTAGAAGGCCTCTTTGTCTCTAGAAGGCTTTATTTGTTGCTCAAAGAGTAATGACCCTGTTTTGCCTTTTATGCTAAGCTATATTCTGATTTGATTTAAATTACTTCTCTTTGCTGCTGCTAGGCTCTGACTTAATGTGAAATTTAAACTACAAGCTCTCTATTGGGTTCTAAATTTAACCAGAAAGCTCTCTTCTGTGTTTTAAATTTAAACTAAAAGTACTTTGCTGATACTAGGCCCTGAGTGACTATTAAATTTAAACTACAAGCTCTCTGCTGGGTATGAAATGTAACCAGAAGGTTCTCTTCTGTGTTTTAAATTTAAACTTAAACTGCTGCTACTAGGCCCTGACTGATTTAACAAAAAATAGTGGGTTCACAGATTAATTAGCTTTAATACAAAGAAGTCCTTTCAGAAAATTCCCAGAAGTATATACTCACAATTGTAGATTTCTCTTCAGAAGTAACAGTCCCCTTTTCTAGTCCTTCAAGACTGTTCATTCCCCGCAGCCTGACCCCTGATCTGGCCTCCCAAGGCCAGGGTCAGGCTGAGGGGAATCCCCTCTACCCCCTACCTACTCTGATGGCCGGACCTGCCATCCCACGCTGACTAGGGGAACTTATTCCACCTCCGAGGTGGAATAAGCTTCCCGTAAAGGCAGCCAGCCCCGGACATACAAGATCGACATTGGAATCGACCCTGTACGTCTGGGGCCGCCAACCGCTCACTGTCCTCCCTTACGCCACTCCTGCTCCACCTCTTTCCCGTCCCCATCTAACTTCCCAGTACAACATGCGGAGAAGTTAGTCGGGGTCGGAACAGAGCCCGAATAGCGGGGATGGATGTCCCAATAGGACATCTATTGATGCTATTCGGGCCTCGGAATGAACCTGATATTATATATATATATATATATATATATATATATATTGTCGGGCCAGCGCCCCTACTGGCGCAGTAGAGTAAGGGCGTCTGCTGACATTTAATTTGTATCAGGGAGTATTTGAGCTGCAGGACCCAAAGGATTGTGGTCCTTGTAGTGTAGTGCTCCCTGAAATGAATAACTACGCCAAATTGGGGGTAAATAAGGCTTTATTTCCCCGCTTAATGCTCTAGGTTCAAATGAGACAACAAATTAAAGTGGAGGTAAGGCTTTCCTCAAATAATAACAAAGTTCCACCATGGACTAAACAGTTAAATATTGTCGGCTGTACAATTGACTGTTTAGCTGGGTTAAGGGATTTTCCAAACAATAGAAAAACAATTAGAACAGAATGGTTATCAGCTTCACCATTTGCAGACTCATTTCTTCAGTATACAATTATTATGGCAAGCAACTACCTCTTAAGCAAAGGTTACATTCCATAGGTTCGGTGTGAGGCATGGGAACACTGGAGCTGTAATCCAAGTCCATTGATTCTGGCTCACTACACTCTTCAATGTTTAGAGTATCCTCAGTGTTACTTAGTTCTTCACAGAAGTTCCTTGGCTTCTCATATAACTTCGCTAGAACCCTTTTGGAAAGTGGTTTTAAATAGTTAACTTTGCTTCTTCTCTGATGCTGAGGTTTATCTACGTGCATAAAACTGTCTTCATTGAAAGTCTCTTTTAGAATAAAAGGCTTCTCATACCTTATCTTCGGTGGAGTGCCACGCCTAGGATTCAGCTTACTTTGTAGCTTTTCCTGTTGATCCTCTGTCCTGTGCACTGCTCCACAATTAAGGCTGCTAGGAAAACCAGACGTGGATTTCCAGTCTTTACTTGGAGAACTTCTTTTAGGAGGCAGGCTACTTCTCTGTGCCTTATCCCAGGGCTGAGACTTGCCTATGTCTGTATCCGTTCTTCTCCTTCCTTCTCCTGTTACTATTCCTGGTACCCTCGCTGGTACCCATCCGGTTGGTCTGTCGGCTACCCTCCTGGGTGCCTCTCTTTGCTGGACTCCTTGGTCTCTCTGCTGCACTCCTGTGCGGTACCTGAGCTCTCTTCCCGGTCTCTGTGCTGCACTCTTTGCTGCAGTCCTTGCTGCACACCTGGGTCTCTTGAGCCCCCTTTCTGGTCTCTGTACCGGTCTCTGTACTGGATCCCTTGGTCTCCTTCCGGTTCCCCGTACCACTCTCCTGTGCTGGTACCGGAGGTCCCTTCCCGGTCTCCATACCACTCTCCCTCTCTGCTCATCTGATTTCCCTTATAAAGGGATTTTCAGCTTGCACGCTGTGAGTTTGAGGACAGGTGAAAACACTCATCATTAAGATGCTCAGAGCTTGAGCACGTGGGTTCAGGCATTGTGTAACTGTTCATGCGCCCTCTGGCTGAGCTACACTGGAACTGCGCTCTCTGGCTTTTCTGAGATTTATGCAAATCAGGAGTTTTTTTCAAGGCTGTTTCTTCCCTAGCTCCAGTCTCATGACAATATATATATATATAAAGAGAGAGAGAGAGAGAGAGAGATAGTGCTAGGAATTTTATAAGGAAAGAACCTTAAGGGATCAGTCTAATGATGGAATGAAAAAGATTCATTTTGCATTTTATGATATAACAATTAGATCAAATCTCATTATCTACCTCATCCCCATAATCTGCTGCAACACAATTATGCCCATCCACCTTCTCTCCCATGGCAAAGTAACATAATAACATAAATTAGTAACATAGTATATGACCGCAGATAAAGACCAGTATGGTTTTAGTCTGCCCAGTAAGGTGGCTAGAGTAGTTGTAACCGCCGCTCCGTGCAGGCCACCCCCCTCTATGCCTTTGTTTAGGGTTTTGGTGTAGATGGTGGCTGCTATGAAATTACTACTACTACTACTACTAATAATAATCATTTGTATACACTACAAGGTGTAGGCAGCGCTGTACATATAGATGTAAGACACAGTCCCTGTTCATCAGAGCTTACAATTGAATTAAGATGAAAAAACATTGCAAAGCTGGGGACTAGAGTATGGCAAGATATAAAAGTCATGGACAAAAGAAAGAGGAGCATCAGGATCCAAAAGCAGCCTCAAAGAGGTGGATCTTCAGACTGGACTTGAATAGGGCCAGAGAAAGAGCCCGACGTGCTGGCTCAGCTAGTTTGTTCCAGGCATGTGGAGCAGCAAGCTGGAATGAGCGAAGCCAGGAGATGGCAGTGACAGAGAAGGGAAAAAGAAAAATGATCTGCCAGAGGAGCGGAGATCCCGAGGAGGGGTGTAGAATGAGATAAGAGTGGAAAGGTAGTGAAGAGCAGCAGAGTGAATGTAGGTAGGTAGGAGAATGAATGTAGGTAAGTAGGAGAAGTTTGAACTGGATGTGGAAATGGGCAGGAAGCCAGTGAAGGGACTTCAGAAGAGGGGTTACATGAGCAGAGTGACATTGGCGGAAGATAAGCTGTGCAGCTGAAGGGGAGAGAGAGGATTCAGAGGGAGACCTGTGAGAAGCAGGTTACAATAGTCTAGACGGGAGGTAGCGAGAGGTGACTGACTATTACTTCTTTTTTTTTTTTTTTTTTTTTTTTATTTAGATTTTAGTCAATTACAATAACCAAATAAGTAAAGGTCAATCAGAATACAAAAGCAAGAGATATACTACCTCTTACAGCAAATTTACAAGAAGGAAAAAACAAACACGATACAGTCCACATCATGGAACCATGCTGAACTACATTCAAAAATGAAAATAACAAAATACAGAAATAAAGGAACAAAAGTCCCAACTAGGAGGTCAATTATTAATCACTGATCCAATACTACAACTTTCTTATCAGCCAGAAATCTTTCTAAATGGAGCACATCAATAAACACATAGGAAGCATCACCCAAACCAATTAAACATTTGCAAGGAAAACGCAAAAAGAACGAAGCTCCCAAGGCCAACACCTGAGGCTTCAACTTTAGAAATTGCTTCCTACGCAGTTGAGTGCTTCGGGCGACATCAGGAAAAATATTAATGCGTTGGCCACAAAACTTGGTCAATTTCGCCTTAAAAAAAGCACGAAGAATACGTTGTTTCATTTCAATCGAGGTAAAAGTGACCAGTAGAGTGGCCCGCGTACCAATATTATCCTGTGAGTCCTCCAAAAAGGCAGTTGGAACCAGCTGCTTCTTTGCACGGAGGTGTGTGGAGCCAGGGCATCGGCTCGGGAGGCTGCTGTTGCCGCTGCAGCTGAGGCCTGTCTTACCAACGCAGGCACTCACTGGACAGCCCTACCTGCAGGGACTTCCCTTCGGGGAATAAAGTGGTACCGGGAGGTGAGAACTGTGAACCAGCTGCTTCTTTGCACGGAGGTGTGTGGAGCCAGGGCATCGGCTCGGGAGGCTGCTGTTGCCGCTGCAGCTGAGGCCTGTCTTACCAACGCAGGCACTCACTGGACAGCCCTACCTGCAGGGACTTCCCTTCGGGGAATAAAGTGGTACCGGGAGGTGAGAACTGTGAACCAGCTGCTTCTTTGCACGGAGGTGTGTGGAGCCAGGGCATCGGCTCGGGAGGCTGCTGTTGCCGCTGCAGCTGAGGCCTGTCTTACCAACGCAGGCACTCACTGGACAGCCCTACCTGCAGGGACTTCCCTTCGGGGAATAAAGTGGTACCGGGAGGTGAGAACTGTGAACCAGCTGCTTCTTTGCACGGAGGTGTGTGGAGCCAGGGCATCGGCTCGGGAGGCTGCTGTTGCCGCTGCAGCTGAGGCCTGTCTTACCAACGCAGGCACTCACTGGACAGCCCTACCTGCAGGGACTTCCCTTCGGGGAATAAAGTGGTACCGGGAGGTGAGAACTGTGAACCAGCTGCTTCTTTGCACGGAGGTGTGTGGAGCCAGGGCATCGGCTCGGGAGGCTGCTGTTGCCGCTGCAGCTGAGGCCTGTCTTACCAACGCAGGCACTCACTGGACAGCCCTACCTGCAGGGACTTCCCTTCGGGGAATAAAGTGGTACCGGGAGGTGAGAACTGTGAACCAGCTGCTTCTTTGCACGGAGGTGTGTGGAGCCAGGGCATCGGCTCGGGAGGCTGCTGTTGCCGCTGCAGCTGAGGCCTGTCTTACCAACGCAGGCACTCACTGGACAGCCCTACCTGCAGGGACTTCCCTTCGGGGAATAAAGTGGTACCGGGAGGTGAGAACTGTGAACCAGCTGCTTCTTTGCACGGAGGTGTGTGGAGCCAGGGCATCGGCTCGGGAGGCTGCTGTTGCCGCTGCAGCTGAGGCCTGTCTTACCAACCCAGGCACTCACTGGACAGCTCTATTATTGAGGTCTTATTTTGTTCTATAATTTTGGAGTTATTCTCTTGACGCGGAGCGTGTGCGCGGGGCGTGTGTCGAAGGGGCGTGGTCAAAGGGGCCTGTTTGGCCCCTTTGACGCCCCTTCGACGTCACTTCGCAGCACCGCACCGCTGTATATTTCTGTATATTTTTACTTCGTATGTCCGGTGTTGGTATAGGTTGTTTAGGCTCACTTGCTTGGAGTTCTTTTGTTAACAGTTTGGAATTGTTTATCAGCATCGGTGGGTTATCCCCCCTCTTCCTTTTATAATGGGGAAACGGAAGGCCAAGCCCGGAAGTAAGGCTTCAGGGACCACAACCGGAGATTCTAAACCGGTTGGGCCCTTAGATAAGCATTTTGCTCCTGTTCCAGTGGCACACTCTTCCCCGGAAGGGCTGTCTTTGAGTTCAGGTGGGAGATCTCCTCCTTTACGCCCTGTCCCCGGTGATATCTCTGGCCATTCTACACAGTCTTCTTCTTTGGTAAGGGATTTACCTTCTCTTAAGTTACCCACTCCTGTTATGTTTTCAGAAGTGGGAAGCGCTTCAGCGTTTCCTATTGTCTCTTCTGAAGCGGAGATTACTATGCGAGATTTGTGGGGGGCCTTAAAATCTATTGACCATAAAGTATCAACGTCTATAAATTCCCTATGTGTTTTCTCGCAAGAGGCCACAGTAGCTCTGCGGCAACTTGACGATAAAATAACTTCTACAGATTTGGCTATAACAACATTGGAATCCCAGGTTCTTCCTTTACAAACGTCAAGTATTGCTGTTATAAAGGATTCATTATTATTACATAGTAAGGTCGAAGCTCTGGAGAATTCCTTAAGGTCTTGTAATTTGCGTTTTCTTAATTTTCCTTATTCCCCTTTGCTTTCTCATAAAATTCTGTTGGATAAGTACTTTAAAGATGTTCTGGCCATCTCGGATTTAATTGACATTTCTTCTATATATTATATTCCCTCCTCAGTCAAGCAAGTTAATGCGGTAGAGGGTGAACTTGATAAAATTGTTGCCCCCTTAGAGAATCTGACTATTACTTCTGAAATGACAGGATTATCCTGGGCTTTGAGTTTCTCTTTGGACATACTGAAACATGCTATCCACCCATTACTCTATTTTTATTTATTTTATTTAACACATTTATGATCCATCTATCTCAAATTTTAGGTGACTAAAATACACAGTAATTAACATATATATAAAGCAAATAATTGACATGTATAATAGACTTGACACATCTCCAGACCCACATACATAAACTGCCTATCCTTCAGATAGCCACAATCCTCTTAACAGCACCAGATTTCATACCCTGCAGTTAATAAACGGCCCGCACATTTGGCAGCTTCAACTTGATGAGCTGGAAAAACATATAACTAAAGAGCAGTGCTTTTAGTTGCCTTCTAAAAGCGGGAGTATCAGCCATAATCTTTAGGGGCATGTTTACGAACCCTCATTAACCATTAGCGAAGGGGCTTCGCATGTGGTAAGAGCGCCATGCTAAAAGCGTGGGGCCCAGAACTAAAAATCCCATGCTAAAAGGTTAGCTCATGCTTGGGTGGAGACAGGGCAGATTGGGGGAGGAAGGTGGGTTTTGACGGTGCATCGCGGTTAGCGTGGGTGATATGAGCAAGTGCTAACCGCGATTGTTGCCATTAGTGGCGTTAGATGCACCCACGTGCCGGGTTCAGTAGTGTGGCAGCAACAACAGCATGCCCCTGAAACTGGTGTTGACCTCTGAGCTGGTTTCATGGACCAGCTGCGAGCTATCGGCATGCTTTATAGTAAGCTCTTTAGTGTCACTCGTAGCCTGCTCCGTTCAACTGCACCTGGTTGACTGCATCTGGCTTGAAGTTTCTGGGTCTTCAAACATCTTCACAACTGATTTTGTTTCTGCCTGAAGCTGCTTCAATTACGCAACAACACAACTGAATCGTTATTAATATAATAATTACAGCACTGTACATTTGGTACACACCGTCTCTCCTGTACTGTGCTGTACATTTCAGCAAGACATGACAGCATAATGAAACAGTGACTTTAATAGCTCATGGCTTCCAATTCCTGATTACACTTAGACAACCTTCCTCCCCCAAACAGCAGTGAACTAAAATTAGCTAAACATCATTTGACCGCTAATTCGTCAGGAGCACTTCATCACTGACATTACGTTCATGGCTCAGTGTATGTCATTTAAGTATGACACACTATGGTTGTGCTTTCACCTTCATTTATAATTCTTCAAGCAGCTTCTGTCACAGGGGACTAAGCATGAGCATATTTAGAAAAAAACACCATGATTGTCATCTCTCTTATTCAGGGCTTAATGTGTAGATAAAAAAGAAGTGGAATTGGGGAGTTGGGGAGGGGGGAGGCAGACCAGCCAGGGGCAGAGCAACAGAAGAAGGCCTGGATTAGGGAGTAAAATGACTGTTCTCTACTTTTCTCCAGCCTCATCACCCCCTTCTCTTCTCTGCAGGCTGCCTGGAAGGGAGGGGCTGGAGCAGAACACCCTTGCTGAAAAGAAGTGCTGGAACCTGGGGTGGCCCAAGGGTGATGCAGGGCCATGTGCGGAGACTCATGGCGGGGCCTCATTTTTATAAATATTTGCATATCTGCTGTACCTCATTTGCATAAATTTAATTTATTTTATTTTAAAATGTATATGCTGCCCATCTAAAATTCTAAGCGGCTTTCAAAAGAGCCCTTCACAAGCCTCTTTTATGTCCCAGCAATGACTTAGGGGCATGTTTACTAAACATTTATGTGTGTTAAGTGCTACTGTGCCCATAGAAAGAAATGGGCGATGCTGCATTTAGCACATGTTTACATTTGTGAATGTGTGCTAACCTTTAGTAAACATGCCTCTTAATAAGTGTCCGAATACCATTTGAATGTACAGGGAGGATAAAGAAAGGCTACCATATTTCTATCTTCCAGTGCCAACTGCCCAGTAAATTAGGAAGTGCTACAAAACTATGCATATTTAGAATCCAGAGCAACCCACCATATAATAACACTACCAGGACTCACATAGCACCAAACCCTACCTATCAAAACGCAGCACTGCAAAAATTAAACCAATACATCTCTACTGGGAAAAGAGAAAAAGTGGGACTGCTACATAGAAACTACATGAACAGAATTCCATAATTATGTCATACATGCAAAACAGACAGACTATCATCAAGTGCAGAACAAGGGATCACAATTCAGAAATATGACGACAATAATTGAACTGGGAACCCCAAAAGCCAAACTTGGAATGTACCACAACAATGGAAAACTAAAACTATAAAATTAATTTCCTCTTGTACTGAACCAAATACAAAGACGTCAGCAATGCACATTTCCCAGAGCTGACATAGTCCAGTAAATAAATTTAAAATAAAATACTTTTTTCTACCTTTTGTTGCTTGGGCATTTAATTTTTCAGTCACAATTGCCCCAGTCTTTCTCTTCTGCTTTCTTCGTGTCTTCTGCTAACTCTCCATTGTCTGCTATCCATCTGTCCTTTCTTCTTGTTTCTATTTTTTTCCACTCTCT
This sequence comes from Ichthyophis bannanicus, assembly GCA_033557465.1. Classification (NCBI taxonomy): domain Eukaryota; kingdom Metazoa; phylum Chordata; class Amphibia; order Gymnophiona; family Ichthyophiidae; genus Ichthyophis; species Ichthyophis bannanicus. Next base: position 1,770,251,998 of record CM066031.1, read on the forward strand.
CTCTAAATCCACCTCTGACATATTTATCTTTTGATTTTTGTTCTCTTCTCCACACTCACCCAGTTTCTTCCTCCTCCAATATTCATTAACCCTGCCTTTTCTCCTCCTTACCCCAGCATTCATTCTTATGCCTCTCCCTCTCAATCGTTCTCTCTATATGACCTTCTTTCTTCCCTCCCACACAAAATATCTGTCCCCCTCTCCATCCTCACTCCTCTGTGTTCTTTTTTTCTCCACCCCAACCCTAGCATCTGCCCCTTTCAGTTTCATAGCCCCAGTATCAGCCCATTCCAGTCCTCCCCTAGCATCAGCCCCCTTCCAGTACCAGCCCCCCAGCATCAGCTCCCTTTTATTTCCAGCCCTTTCCAGCATCATCTCCCTTCTAGATCCAGTCTCCCAATTCCCCAGCATCAGCACTATTCCAGTCCTTGCCCTCCAGCAGTAGTTCTCTTCTAGTTCCAGCTTCCCCCCACAGCTCCAGTCCTCAGCTCACCCCTCAGCTCTAGTTCCAGTCCCAGTCTCTCCCATCATCATTTCCCTTCCACTTCCAGTCCCCTATCCCCCAACATCAGCCCATTTGCAGTCCTATCGCTCCAGTATCAGTCCCTCTCCAGTCTCAGTCCCTCCTAGCATCATCTCCCTTCCAGTCCCAGTCCCCTGATCACCCACATCAGCCTATTTCTAATTCTAGACCCTCCCAACAGGGCCGGCCCTTCCATCATGCGAAAATGTTGTTCACACAGGGCCCCGCATGAACTTCATTCTCACAAGGTGGTACTCTTGAAATACTGGCTTCTGAGGGAGATGGGGAAGCCCGTGTGAGGCCCCGGCTCACCTCTGCACAGCCACCAATGTGAAGAGCAGCGTTTTCACTCACACTGGCAGCTGTGTTCAGTAAAGCGCACAAGTGTCGGGAAATGCCCTTTAAACTTTCCCAGGTTCACCAGAACAAACCCCCACTTAAAGACCACTTTTTTTGTCGGAGCTAGCTGTAGGAGAGTTGGTATTGAAACACAACCCACACCAGACAGCACGCTACATTTATTCAAAGAAAGGTTCTCCACCTTATAACATTAATCACACTTATCTGTCTCAACGAAGACTTTTGTTCTATCATTCCCCAGAATAAATGTTGCTCTCAAAATGTCCTTTTCCCACAACGTGCACGTTTCGGGTAACCAACCCTGTATCAAGTGCTCTCCGGTACTGAAAATCTGGCAACAAGATTTGAAAGAATGTCGTCATTGCGGCTAGGGTCAAGAGTTTTTTTTTAGGCTGAATGGAAGCGTTTAAATGTGGGAACCCACCAATAGGAAAAGGGAACACCCACATTCAGGGAATCCCAAATCCAATTGGTGCAAACAGTTTTGACATTGTCCAATACATCAGAAGACACTAAGCCAATCGATATCGCGATTAAGGCCATTAGGTTCAACCGTATCCAAAGAAAATATCCATTTTTGCTCAAGCCATTGAAGATGTTTTTCCCGATCTCCACAGGGATTCAAAGGTACATGATCCATGATAGTCCATCGGAGATCATCAAAAGAATGCTGAAATAATAAACAGTGAGTCACCACCGGAACTGTTTCCAACTTTTGCCGCAAATGTGAAGCATGTTCAGCCAGCCTCTTCTTAATGGGACGAATAGTCCTGCCCACATATACCAAGTTACAAGGGCATAGTAATAAATACACTACATGTATTCCAATCCCAGTCTCTCCATCCCCCAACATCAGCCTATTTCCAGTCCTAGCCCCCCAACAGCTGTCCACTTCCAGTGCCAGCAGCTCCTCCCCTAGCATCACACCCAGCTAGTCACCTTTTTCCTTTCATCCCTGTGGCCCACAGCTGCATTGCTTACACAGTTGTGGGAGTGTTTTCCTTAGCTCCTGTGGCTTTGCTAACTCACAGTCACTGGCACTGCTGAGTTCTTAGAAGTGAAACAGGGGCACTTCCTATCTCTTGCACAAGACAGGAAGTGCCCTTGTTTAACCTCTAAGAACTCAGCGGAGCTCCTGTGGCTGTGAAGCTGGGCTTCGGGCCTCACCGGCTTCCTTTTAAGCCGGTCAGGTACGGGGCTCCTCAGAGTGCGGGGCTATGTGTGGGCAACATGCCCACATATGCCTAGGGCCAACCCTGGCCAGAACTGCATTCCATCATGTTCTCTCAGAAATTGAGCCCTGCTCTTACTCATTTCCATCAATAAGAATATAATCTTTCACCAAAGCAGAAATTTGTCTTTGCCTGTTGACAAAGAGAAACTACACCAGTAAACTTTCTGATGCTCATTTTATGATGTATTCTGTAAATCACTGCTGGCTGAATTTGTTTTGACGACTTTCCATGTTTTCTTCTGTGATTAAGTTTTCAGTTTATAAACTGCCCTAGGTACTTGGAAGGGCAGTCTAGAAATATAATAAAGAAATGCAGCCTTCTCCATTGTTCTCATAATATTGGGAAATGTGTCTAAAGGCTTTTGCATGCATAAAAGGCCTCATATAAAATTACCCCAGCTGTTACACCTGTAAAAGTATGTACAATGACAAACAAGGCATGTACTTTTAGGCAACTCCATGTAAATGTGTTCAGAGGTGGAGTTTGGGTGGAGCCAGTGGTGTAAATTCTGCTTAAGCAGTCCCTGTAATGCAGGGGGGCCCAGGCAGGAAGGAGGTCCACATGGTGGAGGTGAAGCTTTTCCACATAATTAGATCTTAGGGGTTAGAGCTAGGCAATATGCTAGCTGCTCTACCTTTCCTCTCCTTTAACTCTCCTGGGTAGGTCTGAAAACATGTATTAGTGCCCCCTCCTCATCTTCTCCTACGTTAACCTCTGTCCTTCCTCAATATAAACTCTCTTCCTTTTACTTTTATTTAGTAATAGTATTGTAAACTGCCCTGATGCCTCATTGAAGGGTGGTATAGCAAGTTTGTGGATAAATAGATACTAAGAGGTCAGTTTTCAAAAGATCAAAAGATCTTCTTAAGCCACGAGAGAAGCTTTTCCTGACTCATCTCTCTGACTTACTACTCACCCAGTATGTTCCCATTCCCACGCATTATCACAGGCCACACCCTTGATTTAATTATCTTCTCATACAATGTTTCTTTCCCTCCTACTCGTCTCTGCCCTCCCTCTTCCTTAGACAGACCATTACTATGTTCTTTTCCTTTACTCGCCTCCCCCTGCTGTATTGACTCAGACATCCACCTCTACAACCCCTTTACCCAGACATATCCGCAGGGCCACCCCCGACACTCTTGCTGCTTTCCCACCATCAGATGCAATCTTCCCAACTGAATTTCATACACTCTCTGTTGATGAACAAGTCCATCTGTGGCATTCCCTCCTTGCTTCTGCCTTTGACTGTGTTGCCCTTCTTCATCCTCTAGACCTCAACACCAACATTCCTGGTTCCATCCCAGCCTCTGAATCACATGCAAGCACTTTCATCATGCGAGACAACACTGGACCCTTGATGCTCTGCGCCTATTCCAAGAATGCCATCTTAATTACTGCTACATGATTTCCCCCACCAAGAAAGATCATTACTCATCTCTTATCACAATCTCATCCTCCCATTTTAAACTGCTTTATTCCATTCTCTCTAAACTATCTAAATTACGTCTTCCCTACATCTTCCTCAGTAAAGACCGAAGCAAAGAATTCAGTCTCTCCACAATGGTCTTGTCACCCCTTCGTGCCCCTTTCACCCCTCTATCATACAATGGTCCAACTGACTCTCTCAAAGGATTTTTGAAAAACATAATAAAAACTATTTCAAGTACATTCATAGCAAAAACCTGTGACAGAGTCAGTTATATTTTTTGAAGGTGTAAATAAACAGGTAGACAAAGGTGAGCCGGTTGATACAGAGATCTGCATTTTCAAAAAGCCTTTCACAAGGTTTCTCATGAGAAACTCTTGGCAAAATTAAAAAGTCATGGGTTTGAAGTCAGTGTAGTATTGTGGATCAGGAACTGGTTAAAAGATAGAAAGCAGAGAGTAGGGCTAAATGGCCAGTTTTCTCAATGGAGGAAAGTACATATTGGAGTGTCCCAGGGATGTGTGCTGGGCCCGCTGCTTTTTAACATATTCATAAAAGACTTGGAACTGGGAAAAGTGAGTGAGATAATCACTTTTGCAGATGACACAAAATTATTCAAAGTTGTTAAAACCCAAGAGGATTGTGAAAAATTGCAAGAGGGCCTTGATAAATTGGAAGACTGGATGTACAAACGGCAGATGAAATTTAATGTGGACAAGTGCAAAGTTATGTACCTAGGAAAGAACAACCCAAACTATGGTTACACGATGCAAGGTTCCATATTAGGAACCAACACCCAGGAAAAAGATTTAGGTGTCATGGACAACTCATTGAAACCTTCCGCCCAGTGTTCAGCAGCAGCCAAGAAAGCAAATAGAATGCTAGAAATCATAAGGAAAGGAATGGAGAATAATGCCTTTGTATTGTTCCATGCTGCAACCGCACCTTGAATATTGTGTGCAATTCTGGTCACCGTATCTTAAAAAGGATATAGCGGAATTAGAAAAGGTACAGAGAAGAACCACCAAAATGGAAGGATACCCCTATGAGGAAAGGCTTAAAAGGTTATGGCTCTTCAAGTTGGAAAAGAGATGGCTGAGGGGAGATATGATAGAGATCTATAAATTAATGAATGGAGTGGAACAAGTAAACGTGTATCGGTTGTTTACACCATCAAAAAGTAGAAAGACTAGGGGACATGCAATGAAGCTATAATGTAACTCATTTAAGATTAATTAGAGAATTTGTTTTTCACTCAATGTGTAATCAAACTCTGGAATTCGTTACCGGAGGATGTAATAAAAGCTGTTAGTGTAGTTGGGTTTAAAAAGAGTTTGGAAAAGTTCCTGGAGGAAAAGTCCATAAACGATTATTAAAGAGAACTTGGGAAATCCACTGCTTGCCCTGGGACAAGCATTGTGGAACTTATGTGTCTTTTTGGGAACCTGTGATACTGGACTTGATGGACCTTGGTCTGAAACAGAGGCATTACAATATCCTTGATTTTATTTTATATTCCTTTCCTTATGATTACTAGCATTCTATTTGTTTTCTTGGCTGTGGCTGCACACTGGGCGGAGGGTTTCAATGTACTATCCATGATGGCGCCCAGATTGTTTTTCCTGAGTGGTGATACGTAATGTGGAACCTTGCATTGTATAACTGTAGTTTGGACTGTCCTTTCCTAAGTGCATAACTTTACACTTATCCACATCAAATTTAATTTGCCATTTGGATGCCTAGTCTCCCAATTTTTCAAGGTCCTCTTGCAATTTTTCACATTCCTCTTGTGTTTTAACAACCTTGAATAATTTTGTATCATCTGCAAATTTGATCACCTCACTCGTTATGTCCATGTCCAGGTCATTTATAAAAATGTTAAAAACCAGCGGGCCCAGCACAGATCCCTGGGGTACTCCACTATTCACCTTTTTACATTCAGAAAATTGCCATTTAGCCCTACTCTTTGTTTTCTATCTTTTAACTAGTTCCTAATCTACAATAGTATACTGCCTCCTATCCCATGAGTTTTTAATTTCTGCAAACGTCTCTCATGAATACCTTGTCTAAAACTTTCTGAAAATCCACATACACTATATCAACCAGCTCAATTTTTTATTCACCTGTTTATTCACACCTTCTAAAAAACATAACGTAGAAACATGATGGCAAAAAAAGACCACATGGCCTATCTAGTCTGCCCTTCCATATCAACCACTACAACAGTCCCCTTTTTCCCTTTAGAGATCCTCTGTGTTTTTCCCATGCTTTTTTGAATTTAGATACTGTCCTCTTCTCTACCACCTCCACTGGAAGATCATCCCATGCATCTACCACTCTTTCCGTAAAAAAATATTTCCACATATTACTCCTGAGTCTATGCCCTTTCACCCTCGTCCTATGTCCCCTTGTAACAGAGCTTGCTTTCAATCATCTCAATCATATCACCCCTATCCCACTTTCCTCTAAAGTATACATATTAAGATCCTTAAGTCTGTCCTCATATGCTTTATAATGAAGACCACTAACCATTTTAGTAGCCACCTACTGTATCGACTTCAACCTGCTTATATCCTTTTGAAGGTGTGGTCTCCAGAATTGCACACAATACTCCAAATGAGGTCGCACTGAAGACCTATACAGAGACACTATCACCTCCTGTCTTCTGCTGGCCATTCCTCTCCCTATGCACCCAAGCATCCTTCTAGCTTTCATCGTCGCCTTTTCTACCTGTTTAGCTATTTTAAGATCATCAGACACAATCACGCCTAGGTCCCGCTCTTCTTTTGTGGACAGACTTCTTCACCCCTATACTATATTGCTCCCTTGGATTGCTGCAGCCCAAAAATGCATGACCTTGCATTTTTTAACATTAAATCTCAGCTGCCAAATTCTTGACCATTCTTCAAGCTTAGCTAGATCCCTCGTCATGTTATCTACACCTCTCTGGGTATCTACTCTATTGCAGATTTTGGTGTCATCTGCAAAGAGGCAAACCTTTCCTGACAGCCCTTCCGCAATATCACTAACAAAGATGTTAAAAAGAATTGGACCAAGGACAGATCCCTGGAGCATACCACTGGTAACCTCCTTCTCCTCAGAGTAAGCCCCATTTACCTGTACCCTTTGTGGCCTCCCACTCAACCAATTTCAAACCTAAGGAGTAACTTTAGGGTCCATACCTAGGGTGCTCAGTTTGTTTATAAGTTGCCTCTGCAGAACAGTGTCAAAGGCTTTACTAAAATCTAAATACACCACATCTAGGGCTCTCCCTTGGTTCAACTCCCTGGTCATTCAGTCAAAGAAATCAATCAAATTTGTCAGACAAGACATGCCTCTGGTGAATCCATGCTGCTTTGGATCCAGTAATCTGTTGGACTCCAGAAACCTCACTATTTTCTCTTTCAGCAGCGCTTCCAATAATTTACTCACCACTGAGGTTAAACTAATAGGCCTGTAGTTTTCAATCACATCTTTACTTCCGCATTTGTGTAAAAGGACAACATGTGCATCTCCCCAGTCCTCTGGCACCACTCCCGACTCCAACAAGGCATTGAAAAGGTCAGTCAGTGGTGCTGCTAGAATGTCCCCAAGTTCCCTCAGTATTCTCTGGTGTATCCCATCTGGTCCCATTGCTTTGTCTAATTTAAGTTTAGCTAGTTTCTCACGAACACAGTCTTCTGAAAATTGCTCAAGATGCTCCTTGCTTTTTTTCCTTTTTGTGGGTATTTTCTGAGGTCCTGCTCCTGGTTTTTCATCTGTGAACACAGAACAGAAATATTTGTTAAGCAATTCCACTTTATCCTCATCAGCTTCTACATATTCATTCCCTTGAGTCTGACAATGCCACTTTTGCCCTTCCTCTTCTCACTAACATATCTGAAAAATGTCTTATCCCCCCATTTTATTGTATTGGTTATTTCCTCCTCTTTTTGAATCTTTGCTTTGCAGATTACTTTGCTATCTTCTCTAAGTTTTTCCAAATATAGATGCCTGTCTTCCTTTCTCTGTGATATCTTGTATTTCATGAAGGCCTCCCTCTTTTTCTTCACCTTTTCAGTTACTTCTTTCGAAAAGCATAGTGGTCTCTGTTTCCTTTTACCTTTATTTACCATTTTAACAAAAAGGTTGGTTGCCCTTAAAATATCCCCTTTCAATTTTGCCTACTGTTTTTCTACATCCCCCAGCTGTTCCCATCCCGCTAATGACTCCCCGAAATATTGGCCCATTTTGGCAAAGTTAGTTTTCCTAAAGTCTGAGATCCTCGCTTTTGAATGGATTTTATCAGCCCTAGTCCTAATTCTGAACCACACCATCTGGTGATCACTGGATGCAAAATGATCTCCCACTATAACATCAGAAACACTTTCACCATTGGTAAGCACCAAGTCCAGTATGGCCCCTTCATGTGTGGGTTCTGTTACTAGTTGTCTGAATAGTTCTCCCTGTAGAGAATCCAGGATCTCCTTACTTCTGGATGATACTGCAGCAGGGATGTGCCAATCAACATCTGGCATATTGAAATCCCCTATCAGTAGTACTTCCCCTTTCCTGGCAATGCTGCGTATGTCTTCCATTAACTCTCCATCCACTTCTTCTTCCTGTGAGGAAGGTCTGTATATCACACCGATGCAAATAGATTTCTCTTTCCCTCTTTCTAGTTTAACCCACAGTGTCTCCTCTCTCCCTTTTAAGCACTGTATTTCCATAGCTTTAATATAATTGTTTACATATAGTGCCTCTCCTCCTTCCCTTCTTCCTACCCTCTCCTTTCTGAATAAAATATAGCTTGATATAGTTATATCCCCGTCATGGTTGTCCGTGAATCATGCCTCTGTTAGTGCCACTAAATCCAAGTCAACCTCCTCCATTAAAGCCTCAACATCTGGGATCTTAAATCCCATGCTACGGGCATTTATAGACACTGCTTTCCAGATGTTGCCCCTTTTACCTATTTCTATAAAGGTAGTTAATGTTTCACTTACCTGGGGGCTTTCTTCACCCATCCTCAACAAATCTAGTTTAAAGCCCTTTTCAGTAGGTTAGCCAGTCTGCTACTAAAGATACGTCGACCCTTCTTGGACAGATGTATGCCATCTCTGCTTTGCAACCCTTGGAACAGCATCCCATGGTCCAGGAAACCAAAACGCTCTCAATGATACCATCCATGCAGTCATGCATTCATCTCCGGGATACAAACTTCTCTGCCTTGGTCTTTACCTTTAACAGGGAGAATTGAAGAGAACACCAACTGCACTCCTATCTGCTTCACCCTCTGTCCCAGAGCCTTGAAGTCACTTTTGATATGCTCAGAAAGATACTTGACAGTATCATTTGTGCCGACATGGATGAGCAACATAGGGTAATAGTCAGTGGGCTTGATGAGTCTCAGCAAACTCTCCATAACATCTCGGATTTTGGCACTTGGCAGGCAGCATACCTCTCTGGACATCAAGTCTTGTTGACAGATGGTCGCCTCAGTACCCCTCAGAAGAGAGTCACCAACTACCAGGTAAATGAAAGCCCCCAGGTAAGTGATACATCAAATACCTTTATGGAAATGGGTAACAGGGGTAACATATGGAAAGCAGTGTGTATAAATGCCCGTAGCATGGGAAATAAGATCTCTGAAGTTGAAGCTTTGGTGGGAGTGGCTGACTTAGATTTAGTGGCAGTTACAGAAACATGGTTCACAGAAAACCATGACTGGGATGTAACTATACCTGGCTATACTTTATTCAGAAAGGACAGGGTAGGAAGAAGGGGAGGAGGAGTAGCACTATATGTAAAAACTACTATTAAAGCTTTGGAATTACAGAGCTTAAAAGGGAGAGAGGAGGCATTGTGGGTTAGACTAGAAAGAGGGAAAGAGAAATCTATTTGCATTGGTGTGATATACAGACCTCCCTCACAAGAGGAAGAGGTGGACAGAGAGTTAATTGAAGACATACGCAGCATTGCTAGGAAAGGGGAAGTGCTACTGCTAGGAGATTTTAATATGCCAGATGTTGATTGGCACATTCCTGCTGCAGTATCATCTAGGAGTAAGGAGATCCTGGATTCTCTACAGGGAGAACTATTCAGGCAATTGGTAACAGACCCCACATGTGAAGGGGCCATACTGGACTTGGTGCTTACCAATGGTGAAAGTGTTTCTGATGTTGTAGTGGGAGATCATTTTGCATCCAGTGATCACCAGATGGTGTGGTTCAGTATTAGGACTAGGGCTGTTAGAATCCATTCCAAGGTGAAGATCTTAGACTTTAGGAAGACTAACTTTGCGATGATGGGCCAATGCCTCAGGGAGTCGTTAGTGGGATGGGAACAGCTGGGGGATGTAGAACAACAGTGGGCAAAACTGAAAGGGGGTATTTTAAAGGCAACCAACCTTTTTGTTAAAATGGTAAACAAAGGCAAAAGGAACAGGAGACCGCTATGGTTTTCGAAGGAAGTAGCTGAAAAAGTGAAGAAAAAGAGGGAGGCCTTCATGAAATACAAGAGATCACAGAGAGAGGAAGACAGGCATCTGTATTTGGAAAAACTTAGAGAAGCTAGCAAAGTAGTCAAGAAGGCAAAGATTCAAAAGGAGGAGGAAATAGCCAATGCAATAAAATGGGGGGATAAGACATTTTTCAGATATATTAGTGAGAAGAGGAAGGGCAAAAGTGGTATTGTCAGACTCAAGGGTACAGGGGGGGAATATGTAAAAGCTGATAAGGATAAAGCGGAATTACTTAACAAATATTTTTGTTCTGTGTTCACAGATGAAAAACCAGGAGCAGGACCTCAGAAAACACCCACAAATAAGAACAGAAGCGAGGGACATCTTGAACAATTTTCAGAAGACTGTGTTCGTGAGAAACTAGCTCAACTCAAAGTAGACAAAGCGATGGGACCGGATGGGATACACCCTAGAATACTGAGGGAACTTGGGGACATTCTAGCAACTCCACTGATTGACCTTTTCAATGCCTCGTTGGAGTCGGGAGTGGTGCCAAAGGACTGGAGAGAGGCTCATGTGGTGCCTTTACACAAAAGCGGAAGTAAGGATGTGGTTGAAAACTACAGGCCGGTTAGTTTAACTTCAGTGGTGAGTAAATTAATGGAAACGCTGTTGAAAGAGAAAATAGTGAGGTTTTTGGAGTCCAGCGGATTACAGGATCCGAGGCAGCATGGATTCACCAGAGGCAGGTCTTGTCAGACAAATCTGATTGATTTCTTTGACTGGGTGACCAGGGAGTTGGACTGAGGGAGAGCTCTAGAGGTGGTGTATTTAGATTTCAGTAAAGCCTTTGACACTGTTTCCTCACAGGCGACTTATAAACAAACTGAGCACCCTAGGGATGGACCCTAAAGTTACTGCTTGGGTTAGAAATTGGTTGGGTGGGAGGCGACAAAGAGTACAAGTAAATGGAGCTCACTCTGAGGAGAAGGATGTTACCAGTGGTGTGCCCCAGGGATCTGTCCTTGGTCCGATTCTTTTTAACATCTTTGTTAGTGATATAGCGGAAGGGCTGTCGGGTAAGGTTTGCCTCTTTGCAGATGATACCAAAATCTGCAATAAAGTAGACACCCAGGAAGGTGTAGATAACATGAGGAGGGATCTAGCTAAGCTTGAAGAATGGTCTAGAATTTGGCAGCTGGGATTTAATGTTAAAAAATGTAAGGTCATGCATTTGGGCTGCAGCAATCCAAGGGAGCAATACAGCATAGGAGGTGAAGTACTTTTGTCCACTAAAGAAGAGCGGGACCTAGGCGTAGTTGTGTCCGATGATCTTAAAGTAGCTAAACAGGTAGAAAAGGCGACGGCAAAAGCTAGAAGGATGCTTGGGTGCATACGGAGAGGAATGGCTAGCAGAAAAAAGGAGGTGATAATGCCTCTGTATAAGTCTTTGGTGCGACCTCATTTGGAGTATGGTGTGCAATTCTGGAGACCGCACCTTCAAAAGGATGTGAACAGGATGGAGTCGGTACAGAGGGTTGCTACTAAGATGATTAGTGGTCTTCATTATAAAGCATATGAGGACAGACTTAAGGATCTTAATATGTACACCTTAGAGGAAAGGCGGGATAGAGGTGATATGATTGAGATGTTTAAATACCTCCGTGGTATAAATGTTCAGGGAGAGAGCCTCTTTCAATTGAAAGCAAGTTCTGCGACGAGGGGACATGGGATGAGGGTGAAGGGAGATAGATTCAGGAGTGATATGCGGAAATATTTCTTTACAGAAAGAGTAGTGGATCCGTGGAATAGTCTCCCAGTGGAGGTGGTAGAGATGAGGACAGTAACTGAATTCAAAAAGCATGGGACCAACACAGAGGATCTCTAAAGGTAAAAAGTGGACTGTTGTAGTTGTTGTTATGGAAGGACAGACTAGATGGGCCTTGTGGTCTTTTTCTGTCATCATGTTTCTATGTTTCTATGTTACCACTACCCTTTGCTTCCTTGTGGTCACTGATTCTGCAACTTTGGGGTGCTCAAGCTCTGGTTCTTCCTTTTCCAGGGATGCTTTCACCTCCTCCACTTCCAGGGCTGAAAAATGGTTCTTCAATTCAAGGACTGGAGTAGTTGGATTGGTAATTCTGCAGGCCCTGGTGACATGTCCAATCTTCATCATTCTGTAGACTCCCATCTTCTCCTCTGCTGGAGAGCTTGGATGTTACAAGAAGAATCTCATCAATGTACTTCTCAATGTCTTGAATGCTCCTCAGTCTCACCACTTCTTCTCTGAGCTCTTTCACTTGTTTCCTGAGAGCTTCAGTATGCAGGCATCCTGCACATGGAACCGGTCCTTCAACTGGCATTGGGATCTCTGTCTGGACAGAGGCAGAAGCTTTAACGGGGGCGACAGCTTTGGCGATACGATTTTTTCCAGCCATAGTTCAGTTGGTGGGACTTAGGTACCTTGGCTTGAAATGTAGATTCCCTGTTAGGAATGCCTGAATAGTTAGTGAGACAAGTCTTTCCTTAGCTAAATCCATGTTGGTTTCCTGCCATTAAGCCATGACTATTCTCATGTTCAGTAATTTTGTTCTTTATAATGGTTTGTACCATTTTGCCCAGTACAAACACCAATCTCACCGGTCTGTAGTTTCCCAGATGATCCCTGGAATCCTTTTTAAAATTTGGTGTTTCATTGGCCACTCTCCAATCCTCAGGTATCCAAATATTCTAGAACACCATTAACCCCCAATTTGGAAAAGAGAACAAGCTGAACTACTATAGATTCCTAAAGGACCTGGGAAAGCCATTGCTTGTCCCAGGACAAGCATTGTGGAACCCGTGTGTCTTTTTGGGAACCTGCTAGGGGCTTGTGACCAGGATTGACCACTGTTGGAAAATGGGCTTGATGGACCTTGGTCTGACCCAGTAAGGCATATCTTATGTTTTTATGTTATGTTTTTAGATTCACTACATCTCTCTGTTAACTCCAACCCGCCTTCTCTGACACATCTGGCCACCTTTTTCCACAAAAACCCCACTTCACTCCAAAGGGAATTCCTTGCCGTATATCCTGCCATAAGTCCAACATTCCCCACCCCCCTCGCCCTCTTCTCTGTCACTAGCGCACACTTGGGACACTTTCAACACAGTTACTTCCATAGCCCTGACCAAACTTATTTCTTCTTCTCATAAGACTGCCTATCCTGTTGATCCTATTCCTTCTTCCTGGCTCTCTGCAAACTTTATGGCCTTTCTTTTGATTGCTCCCTCTAGCATAAGCAGGATGCAGAAGCAGGGACTGTATAGCAGAGGACAGAAGACTCCAGACTGGTTTTGCTTTTATTTTAAATTACTAGCACTATCGCAGCCATGGCTCTGTAAGACGCAGGAGCTGTGGCTGCCAGGGGAAGGAAGGGACAGGAAAGGAGCTGACACAGGGGATGGGAGGTAGAGACAGGAAACTAGCTGGCATGGGGAGATGGGGGTAGGAAGGAAGCTGAATGAAGAGGGAAGGTGAGGGCAGGAAGGGAGCTGACATGAAGAGGGAAGGTAGGTGTAGGAAGGGAGCTGACATGGGGGGAGGTGGAGGCAGGAAACTAGCTGACACAGGGAGGTGGAGGTAGGAAGGGGGCTGACATGGGGGGAGGTGGATGCAGGAAAGGAGCTGACATGAGGGGGAAAGGTGGGGGCTGGAAAATAGCTGACATGGGGAAGGTAGGGACTGGAAGGGAGCTGACATGGGGCAAAGTGGGGGCTGGAAAGTAGCTGACTTGGGGAGAAAATGGGGGCTGGAAGGAGCTTCAAATCGTTCAAAATACAGGAGCCCAGATCCTGACATACTCCTTTCGCCATGATCACATTACACCCACTCTCGTCCATTTATACTGGCTCCCTGTAAAGTACCGCATTAACTTTAAAGTGCTTATTATAGCACATCAGGCATGCCACACAGGTCTCCTGCAATACTTAGCTGATCTTCTCCATTTTCACTCTCCCCATCGTCTCCTCTGATCCCTTCATACCCACCGCCTGGCATTTCCCTCCATTTCCCGAGCACGCCTGGAACAAACACGACATTCTGCTTTCTTCTTTCTTGCCCCCCACACTTTGGAACTCCCTACCAACCTCAGTGTGTGTAGAGCTCTCGCTGCCACGGTTCAAATCCCTCCTCAAGACACACCTCTTTCAGCTTGCCTATGACCTGCCCTCCTCTCCCTCCTGATCTCTCTCCTCTTTCTCTCTGCTCCCTCTATATGTTATCTTTCCTGTCCATTAATGGTGTTCCTTTTCTTTTCTTACACTTTGCTGTTATTTTTATTATTTGTACATCTCTCCGATGCCTTGGCTGCCTAGGGCGGTATATCAAGAAACAATAAAGATAAAGAGTTGACACGGGGGAAGGAGGGGGCTGGAAGGAAGCTGATATCTGAGGATGGTACCGGAGGGGGGCTGGAAGGGTGATGACACTAGGGAAGGGAGGAGGGGGATGGAAGGGAGTTGACACCTGGGGGGTGGGACTGGAGGAAGCTGACATGTGGGAATGGCACTGGAAGGGGGATGGATAGAGGGTTGGGTGACTGGAAGGGAGCTGATATGGGGGTGGTGTGGTGGCACTGGGAGTGGAAGTGAGCTGATACCTGCAATGGTATTTGGACTAGAAGGAGCTGGACAGTGGGGAAGGAGGGGAACTGGAATGGAATGGACACCAGTGGCAATCTCGGGAATGCAAGGGAGTTGACATTGAAAGATACTGGGAGGGGAGGACTGGAAAGAGGACTGATACTGGGAAGAGTTACTGGGACTGGAAATAGGCTGATGGAAGGAAGTGAAGAAAACAAAAGAAGAGACAAGAAATGGCAGATGGACTATAGACCATAGAAAGAGAGCTAAGACAGGAAAGCAGAAGCCTCAGATCGGGACCAGCATGATCAGAGAATAAAATGGTCAGAAAACAAAGGTAGAAAAAATAATTTTATTTTCAATTTAGTGATTGGTCTTTGCACTATCTTTATGTTTTATACAGTATGGAGAACTGCATCTCTTATTTATCTGATGTTGCACTGCATGCGGAGTCTGGCTTCTTGGGGTTTCAGTTTAATTTTTGTCTATATATTTTTATTTTTACTATTAATATGGAGTTTGTACATAGGGATCTATGCTGTACTGTAATTTTGACTTGTCAGTTTTTCAAATAGGTGTTTGGATGTTCTAGGGCCCTTTGCAGTATTTATAGTGCTGCTTTTTTCTGGGTATGCTGGTATGGTATGGTAGATTTGGCCTTGCAATGAAGCTACAGGGTAAACTATTTAAAACGAATAAAAGAAAATATTTCTTCACTCAACGTGTAATCAAACTCTGGAATTTGTTACCGGAGGATGTAGTAAAGGCTGTTAGTGTAGCTGGGTTTAAAAAAGGTTTGGACAAGTTCCTGGAGGAAAGGTCCATAAACCATTATTAAGAAGGAACCCAGGATATCAATGCTTGACCCAGTACAAGCATTGCGGAACTTGTGTTTTTTGGGGAAACTGCTAGGTATGTATGACCTAGATTGGCCACTGTTGGAAACAGGATACTGGGCTTGATGGACCTTGGTCTGACCCAGTATGGCATATCTTATGTTCTTATGTTCTTATATGCTGTTATGGAATAATAGATTTGCTCTGTGGGTCCTGAAGTCTGGGTTCTTGGTGAGGGTGTTGGTTGGGAGGGGGGGGGGGGTACTCAAATATGTATTGTTTTTGAGATTTGCAGTTTTGCACTCTTTATGATGCCAGACTGAAATTTAAAATATTTTATCAGTTCAGATTCAAGGAAATTTCAAGTCTTAAGGGAACATCTCAGTTTAATTTTGTTTAGTAGTCTGATAGCTTCACCACTGCTGAGTTCCGAACTTTTCCAGCTCTAACAAAATCCAATTCAGCATTTGAATTCATGGCTACCAGGATTAGTTTCTCATTTTATATCGGCCCTCCTCATCAATCTGGTCATAACAAAATAAATCTGATGTGCCAGTCACCTAGAGCACCCTAATAAACAGACCCAGCAAGAAAAAGGATAGCTAGCCCAATCGGTCCAACCTGAATAGACTAGAACCAGACAATAGGGAGGGAGGAGTGGCCTAGTGGTTAGGACAAGGTACTTCAGGCCGGAGGGCCAGGGGTTCAAGTCCCACCTGGTGACAGCAATCTCAGGCCGGAGGGACTGGGATTTCTAGTCCTATAGGTACTCCTTGTGGTCTTGGGCAAGCCACTTAACCCTCCATTGCCCATGTTCCCTGTAAGTATTAGCATATGTGTGTCATATCCCCTCATGTTAAATGTATCTCCCAATTGACCACTTTGACCCAGGGAAAAGCAGGATATAAATACAGCTAAATAAATAAAATAAATAAAATATAGGCATCAGTGCATAAACTGTAGATAGTTATCCTAGTTATATCCAAGTTCTAGTCCCTGTTTCACTGTAGATACAATGTGGTCCAACTGCATGGTATAAGGTTATGTTGAATGTACACTGCACTGATAAGAATAGCATGGTATAGAAGAGAAGTTAAATAAATAAATACTTATAATTGTTTGATTTGGGGGGCTGTGTAAGTGGCTTTTCATTAATTAAATGTAATGTTTTATTATTATGTTTGTTTTATTGTAACATCTGTTTTACTAAATTGCATGTGTATGTTTAGAATCCACCTAGAAATTTAGATTGGTGGCACATACATTTTAAAATAAAGTATATTAAATTTATGCAAATGATGCTGCAGTGAGTCTCCGCACATGGCCCTGCATCACCCTCATGCTGTCCTCGGGGGAAAGTAGACAGGAGGGGGCACTGGGAGGTAGAGGAAAGCAGAAAGCTCAGATTGGGACCTACATGATGAGAGAATAAAATGGTCAGACAACAAAGTTAGAAGAGAATTTTATTTTCAGTTTAATGATCGGACTTGGTGCTATCTTTATATTTTATACAGCACATGGAAATGCATCTCTTTCTATTTCTCTGGTATTGCACTGCATGCAGAATCTGGCTTCTTGGGGTTACAGTTTAATTTTTATCTAAAAATGTTTATTTTCAGGTTACGGTCACTTATTCTGTGCTTGGTGAGGGTCTGTGTTTTGAGTGTGTGACCAAGAGACCAGGTGTTCTGTTAATATGGAGTTTGTACATAGGGATCTGTACTGTAGTAATATGAATTGTTCAGCTTTTCAAATAGGTGTTGGATGTTCCACGGCCTATGGTAGTATTTGCACTGATGCTTTTTTTGGATGGGCTCCTTAAATGAGTTTTGGAAGTTGGTGCTGATATGGTATGGTAATGTAGGGTTTTGTTTTAGTTCACAATATACCTGGTACCGGAGAATGTTTGTTGTTAGTGAGATGATCAGAATCAGATTTTTTTTTTTAAATATTGATTTCTGTGGTTGAATGTTTTGGTTCTGCTCTGCACCCATTGTTGAGGAAAGGGGAACTGTGGATGCAAAATATATGTTCCAAAAGTAAAAGCAAGAACCATAACACAGTTTATAACAACAAAATAAAAATGAGTTATAATTTAGTTTTAGAAACTGCTGTGGTTCTTGCTCTTTCATTTATTCCTTGGTGTGCAAACATCTTGCATTTCTTCCATATAATCTAATTGTCTTTTTGATTTGGTTCAGTTCCTGACTGGAGTTTTGAGAAAGCCCCCTCCCCACTATGGTGGAGGGTGGGGCGCCAACTCATCCCTCTTCTCAGGCAGCAAATTGTCTTCAGCTGTCCTTGATATTGGACACCCCACAACGTGCTCTCTGCTCCATCCACATGAACGGGCTCCTTCTCCCAACCTCCTCACAGGCTCATTTGGAATCTACCCACTGCTTTGCATTTTACTTTCTCGGTCCCTCCAAATGAAACAGTTTCCTCCCAGACCTCCGACTAGAACCTTCATTTCCCAAATTCAAGGCCCAGCTCAAGACCTATCTCTTCCATAAAACCTTTGACCTCCCGCCCTGACCATCCTTACCCCTGCCCATCCCACTTTTACACTTGCCTGTTTCCCCTCCCTCTCATGCATAGACCCCCTTCTCCTCTACACTCCTTTGTTCCTTGTGTACTATCTGCTTTTCAGTATTTTATTGGAGTTCACTTTCTTTTTCTAAATGTTATATTTTGTTTTATTTTATTTATTGTAATCCGCTCTGATGTCCCACCGAAGAGTGGTATATCAAGTTTATTAAACATAAACACTTAGCCCATTAAGTGCTGGCGAGAGGGATATTAAGCAACAGTACATCGAAGTGCTGGGCCAGTGTGAGGAGTGGCACAGACAGTTATCCATATAGTGGTGTTTTTCAGAGCTATTATGCGGCTAGCTTAGGAGAGTAAAAATGCTGTCCTAAATGGCTATCCTCATAGCTATCTGTACAGCAGTGCTGCAAATTGTCGCTTTATGGATACTGCCGACACAACCTGTAGTATCTGGATATTCAGTGCTTGCCACTATCTAGATGCCAGCACTGAATATCTGGATTTAATTTAACTGTGGTGACTAGCATTTTAAAAAAACACTGACGGTCGCCACTAAATATTGACCCGTAAGTATTTTCATTATAATCTTAAGCCAGGAGAAGTTTTCTCTGCAGATACTGTAGGGCTAAATTTTACATGAATGGTATGTAGAAATAAAGGCCAAACCACAAGTAGAAGGCAACACCTTTTAATTGGCCTAACAATACATTTGTGGTTAGTTTTGAAGAACTCAACTTCCTTTATCAGGTCAGTGAAAAATGACCTGGAAAATGAGAGAAAGCAAAACAGCAAGAGAAAAGACACATCATTGGAGGCAGTGTCCAACCCATTTTGCAGTGATGTGCAAGCAGGTAAAGCAGGTGAGTACTTTGGAAGAAGAGGCTGTCCAGAGACCTTGCGGAGAAGTATGATACAAACGTTCCATACAGATGCAAGGAACAGGAACAGAGAGTAGCAGTGGTTGCTGGTGACATACCAGTCAAATGTAGGCTCGAATCAGAATGGAACCTCAACATATTGCTTGAAGGGGAACAATCACCAAATGAAGAAAGAAACCAGAGGGGCTCTTTTATTAAAGTTTTGCACTAGTGCTTTCCCCATGTAAAATGGGATGTGTTTATTGATAAATGTGCTGCAGTTTTTGTCAAGAGAGCAAAGATGGTGCAAACCCTTTTCATAAATGAGCCTCTGAGTCTTCAACCAGTTTATTCAACTACAAGCATATGGTATGAAATGTAGTCCCATTAAAAAGATGTGTAGACTTAACACGCCACTAGAGGGGAAGAGTTAGGATGGAAATACTATAGTGGTACTGAGAGAAAAATTTGTTATCCTGCACTGAAGGCGTCAAGATTTAGGGAGGACTGGAAAACAACTGCATGCAGTAAAAGCTCCAGGAATGAAGGTGGGAACTGTTAAAATATAGAAATGGCATCATACTGGGCTCTATCCTTAGCAGTGCGGACAGGAAGAAATGGGCAGACTGGATGGATCAATATGGAAGATAAAGATAAAGGATGCAATAATACTGGCAATCAAAACCTAAAAAACAAAGAAACAAATCCCCCTCACAACAAATATAGACTACCAAAAAGGTATGAGCAACTAAAGGAGATACATAAACAAGAAATCAAACTAGACATCACCTACCCTCAAACACACAGCCATTAAACAGAACCCAGACCACCCTCTACTTTCTTATCAAGAAAAGAAGGTTCAAAAAAGACAAACAGAATTTCCCAATTTAATCAACATATATTTTCCCCTAAGAACCTGCATGTCTTGCTGTATAGACAAGAACTGCTTCCTATGCTCCTGGATTTCCCTAAAAATATCAGGAAAAATCCATACACGCTTCATCGTAAAGTGTTGCGATTATTGGAAAAACAGCCGCAGAATAGAATCCTTGTCTTGCTTTAAAAAATCGTAATTAGAAGCGTAGCCCATTGGGTTACTACTCCTCTGGATTGTTCTAAAAATGCAGACAAATTTAACTCTTCTTGGGGGCTCTTCCTCTTTATCTTGCCAAGCCATCTTCCCTCTGGTATAAAATAGACCTTGCTAACTGGTGAGTGGAGGAGTAGCCTAGTGGTTTGAGCAGTGACCTGTTAGCCACGTGAGCATAGTTCATTTCCCACTAGCACTTCTTGCCACCTTAAGCAAGTCACTTTACCCTCTATTGCTTTGGAAGCATAACCAGCTAATCTATTTCTGGTCATACATTACCAAGAAAATCCAGGGGCTGCTGGGTTGCCAGGAGTCAGCATTGACTTGAAGGCACACATTGCATTTCTTAAATTAATTGGTAATATGGCTGCTTCAGGCATCTTCAATATCTCCATCAACTGACTCTTGAACAGATGCATAAGAAAGACAGCTTCCCAGAAGAAATTTTTAAAAATACAAGTTAACATGTCTGATATAATTTTGAAATATTTCCAGTATTTTAGCCGTTCGAATCTTATCTTGCCCTAAAGCTTTTTGAACGTCATAGCAGAGTCAAACTAAGTAGAATAGACAAATCTGACTCTAAGGTCTGTACCTTCAGAGGTAAAGCTGATGTAGAGGTAGCAATAGAAGAAAGAACCTCATACAGAGAGGAAAGGGCAGTCCAAACAGACTCCAAAGACTCCAAAGGAGCAGGACCTCAGAAAACACCCACAAATAGGAACAGAAGCGAGGGACATCTTGAACAATTTTCAGAAGACTGTGTTCATGAGAAACTAGCTTAACTTAAAGTAGACAAAGCGATGGGACCGGATGGGATACACCCTAGAATACTGAGGGAACTTGGGGACGTTCTAGCAGCTCCACTGACTGACCTTTTCAATGCCTCGTTGGAGTCGGGAGTGGTGCCAAAGGACTGGAGAGAGGCTCATGTGGTGCCTTTACACAAAAGCAGAAGTAAGGATGTGGTTGAAAATTACAGGCCAGTTAGTTTAACTTCGGTGGTGAGTAAATTATTGGAAACGCTGCTGAAAGAGAAAATAGTGAGGTTTCTGGAGTCCAGCGGATTACAGGATCCGAGGCAGCATGGATTCACCAGAGGCAGGTGTTGTCAGACAAATCTGATTGATTTTCTTTGACTGGGTGACCAGGGAGTTGGACCGAGGGAGAACTCTAGATGTGGTGTATTTAGATTTCAGTAAAGCCTTTGACACTGTTCCTCACAGGCAACTTATAAACAAACTGAGCACCCTAGGGATGGACCCTAAAGTTACTGCTTGGGTTAGAAATTGGTTGGGTGGGAGGCAACAAAGAGTACAAGTAAATGGAGCTCACTCTGAGGAGAAGGATGTTACCAGTGGTGTGCCCCAGGGATCTGTCCATGGTCCGATTCTTTTTAACATCTTTGTTAGTGATATAGTGGAAGGGCTGTCGGGTAAGGTTTGCCTCTTTGCAGATGATACCAAAATCTGCAATAGAGTAGACACCCAGGAAGGTGTAGATAACATGAGGAGGGATCTAGCTAAGCTTGAAGAATGGTCTAGAATTTGGCAGCTGGGATTTAATGTTAAAAAATGTAAGGTCATGCATTTGGGCTGCAGCAATCCAAGGGAGCAATACAGTATAGGAGGTGAAGTACTTTTGTCCACTAAAGAAGAGCGGGACCTAGGCGTGGTTGTGTTTGATGATCTTAAAGTAGCTAAACAGGTAGAAAAGGCGACGGCAAAAGCTAGAAGGATGCTTGGGTGCATACGGAGAGGAATGGCTAGCAGAAAAAAGGAGGTGATAATGCCTCCGTATAAGTCTTTGGTGCGACCTCATTTGGAGTATAGTGTGCAATTCTGGAGACTGCACCTTCAAAAGGATGTGAACAGGATGGAGTCGTTGCAGAGGATGGCTACTAAAATGATTAGTGGGCTTCATTATAAAGCATATGAGGACAGACTTAAGGATCTTAATATGTACACCTTAGAAGAAAGGCGGGATAGAGGTGATATGATTGAGATGTTTAAATACCTCCGTGGCATAAATGTTCATGGAGAGAGCCTCTTTCAATTGAAAGCAAGTTCTGCTACGAGGGGACATGGGATGAGGGTGAAGGGAGATAGATTCAGGAGTGATATGCGGAAATATTTCTTTATGGAAAGAGTAGTGGATCCGTGGCATAGTCTCCCAGTGGAGGTGGTAGAGATGAGGACAGTAACTGAATTCAAAAAAGCATGGGATCAACACAGAGGATCTTTAAAGGTAAAAAGTGGACTGTTGTAGTTGTTGATATGGAAGGACAGACTAGATAGGCCATGTGGTCTTTTTCTGTCATCATGTTTCTATGTTTCTGTGTTTCTGTGTTTCAAAGTGATGGCGGAGGCTCCTGCATTGCTGGAACAGCTACCTGTCAGGGGGTAAGGAACTGACATTCTCACCTATCCCAGTCATCAAAGTCTGGTCCTACAATTGAATAACTTGCTGTGATGTTCTCTCCACTGGCATCTGAAGCAACCCGTTGACCAAGGGATTTCCCAGGGACATCCTCTGTTCTGGCTATAGTCCCTTCATATTTCTTACGAGAGCCAGCACTATCTCCGCGATCCAGGCAACTCATTCCTGCAGGTCAGCTGCTCCAGGACTTAACACCAAACCCAGAACCGCAGTTGCATAGGCTTCTGGGCTGTTGCTGAGTGATACTTTGCCTTCAAGTCCTGAAGCAGCTCCTCCTGCTCTCAGCACAGCCAAATCACCTGACGATGGCAGATGGGGAACAAAACTATGAATAGAAAGCTGCTGCATCACCACTGGCATGGAAGTCTCCGGGGGAGTCCCTGAGGTTTCCCCTTATGCTTACCAGAAAATGGCACAAAGAGAAAAACTGCAGTACTACTGACACATAGTTATCACCATGCGATCTGCAGTCAGCCTTTTTGGGCCACTGGGATGTTTTCTGCAGCATGGGAGAATTTAGCATTATTTGCTGACTGTAATAGCTGTCCTGCTTCCACGTTGCTTTTACAGTACAATGCTCCACAGTTAGTTAAACAAGTTCAACATCCAAGGAAAGGACCCAGTCTCTTACTTTCTAACTGTTTATTACAATGAGCAGAATAAACCACTGCAGTAGTTGCAATGAAGAGGCAACAACACTTTTATTTTATTTATTTTACAGGTTTGTTATACCCTTTATTATTTTAGTCAAAGAGGTTTACATTGTAACTTAAACATGGCAAGATACATTAAACAGGGACATCAATAACTCGGATCTTCTAAGGCAATGAAGGGTTAGGTGACTTGCCTATTTCTGCTTCAATATGCAAGATGGATCTGTCTGAATCAACTCACTGACAGGGTGGGTTGTGTAACTGAATGAAAGACTGGATATTGAAAACTGAAGGACAGTTGTTGAGAGATGGAGGGATAGATGCTGAATAGTTGACTGAATGTTGCTGGATGCTGAATAGAATAATTGGATGTTAAAAAACATGGAAGGATGAATGATAAATCAGTGAAAAGATAATGGAACTCCAGGGGGTGGAGAAGGTGAGAAGGCTGTGGAGTCTTGCTTTCTGAGCCCCAAAATGGACATTTTTTGCACTGAAGAGAGGAGTTCATAGAAGTACCCAAAAGGCTAGAGGCTCTGTAATTTACCAATAGGGTCTACAACTACCACTTATGATTTGTATAGCACTACTAGGAATATGCAGCACTGTACATATAAATAAAAGCCCATTCCATGTCTCAAGTACCTGTTGTGTCCCCAGTGGTATACATATTCCATGTTGATTGTTCCAGGGGAAAGCAGTGGATGTCCTCAGTCTTCTTTTTTTATTTACATTCTTTTATATACTGTGCTATTCTGCATCAGTGTGGTTTACATTGAACAAGGCATTATAACTTGGAGATAACTATTTTACAGGGAGCATGGGTTATGGAGGGTTAAGTGACTTGCCCAAAGCCACAAGGAGCACCTGTGGGACTAGAAACCCCAGTCCTTCTGGCCCACGTTTCCTGTCCTCTGGTGGGATTTGAACCCCTGACCTTCTGGCCTGAAGTACCTTGCCCCAACCACTAGGCCACTCCTCCAATCCTCTTCAGTATTGGTTTATGGACTTTTCCTCCAGGAACTTCTTAAAACTTCTTTTGAACCCAGCTACACTAACAGCTTTTACTACATCCTTTGGTAATGAATTCCAGAGTTTGATTACTTGCTGAGTAAAAAATATTTTCTCATATTTGTCTTAAATGTGCCACATTGTAGCTTCATTGCATGTCCCCTAATTTTTCTACTTTTTGAAGGAGTAAGCAACCGATCTACATTTACCCGTTCCACTCCATTCAGTATTTTATAGACCTCTATCATATCTCTCCTCAGCCATCTCTTTTCCAAGTTGAAAAGCCGTATCCTTTTAAGCTTTTCTTCCATGCTCTTTACAATTTTTGTCACTCTTCTCTGTACCTTTTCCAATTCTGCTATATCCTTTTTAAGATATGGTGACCAGAATTGCACACAATATTCAAAGTGCTGTCACACCATGGAGCTATATAGAGGTATTATAATATCCTTGGCTTTAACATAATAACATAAGATATGCCATACTGGGTCAGACCAAGGTCCATCAAGCCCAGTATCCTGTTTCCAACAGTGGCCAATCTAGGTCATATGTACTGTCAGACGGCTGCCTGGGTGAGAATCTTCACAGTCTTGGCAAGTGCATATATCTATATGATTTGCAAGGGATTGTGGGCAATGCAGTTCATTCACACCAGACACAGCTGCTCACAATAATTAGTTGTGCTTTTGGGTAAAGCCAATAAGATATTTATTTATGGGGTTATTTCTCCCAACACAGATATGCTTGGTAGCACATAAATCAGGTTACTTGCTTTCAGTGTTAAACTTGGAAAAAACAAAACCAGGAAAACAACATTTTAACTTATCAGGCAACCAAAGCAAAAGAAATAAGACCTGGTTGATAACAAACTGGTCTTTTTTTTGTAGGCTTAGCTAATAGTCTCTTAGCAAGTATCAAACAACAAACCAAAAGCCACAAAGAAAGAAAAAAACCTGTTCTTTTCAGGTTAACTTCTTATATCTTCCCACATAGATTCAGAAGTGATTCTCTCCTAGCTCACAAGCAATTAGGTAAGGCTCAATTGCTAGCAGTTATCCAGCTGAAACCCTTTAGCTGGCTTGCTTTCTACTGCGTGGCTAGAAATCTTACTCATGAGCTTTTCTGAGTAGATTAAAGAACAAGTTTGTATTTCTTTGTGATGGTTGCTGTACTTTATAACAGAAAATCACCAAAGGAGTTTAGACAAAGAGCAGTCCATGTAAACAGATTCTTCATCTGCTATCACCCCCTCTTCTTCAACAAGCATGGGTTCAATGTCATGGATTGGCACAGATGAATCTCCCAATGGAGCACTTTCAGGAGAATACTTGTTTCCCTGCTGTCTTTCAAGGTTATAGCTAGGGCATAGATCAGTGTTCATACCTGAGCTTCTATTGCTGTTAGAGTTCCTCTCTATATAGCCTGGCCAGTATGTAGTCCAGTTCTTATGTCCAGCCTTCCAATCCAGATCCCTGGACACTGGATCTCTCTTCACATACCTTCTGGCACGGGTCTTAGGGTCCCTTCCATGTGCAGCCGTCTCCCTCACAGGTACTGTCTGGAGATTCCTAGCTCTGCAGCACCATTCCTCTGGCTTTCCCCAGTCCAATGGTGTATGCTGGCCCTTGGAATGCCTCCCAGTATACATACTGCTCTGGACTCTTCTAGACCTCTCAAAGGCTTTTCTCCTCTTTCTTCCAAAGGGTTTCTTTCCTTCTCTGTCCATCCTGTTTGGCTTCTGCTTCTGATGATCCTCCTGATGATGAAGATGATCAAGCTCAAGCTCCTCAGGATAATTCTGTTTAGAATAAATTCTACCTTTATTCTGCTTAGATGAGTGCTCCTCCCTAACACAGCACAGCTGTGCTGAATCAGGCCCTTCCCTTTGAGATGAGTGCTTAGGGATTACCTCATAGCCCTCCTGATTGAACACACGTTTCCCCACTTCAGCTCCTCTAATGACTGTTGGAAACCTGGTGCATTCTGGGACTGGTAGTCTTTTATGGGAAAATTCTGTTTTCTTATTTCTACCAGAACTGACAGGTTGCTTATTCAGAGTCACATCACCTTTTCTATAGCTCCTTCCTGAGCTATGATAAGCTTCCTTATCACAGTACCTAGCAGTTTCCCCAAAAGACACAGGTTCCGCAATGCTTGTACTGGGTCAAGCATTGATATCCTGGGTCCCTTCTTAATAATGGTTTATGGACCTTTCCTCCAGGAACTTGTCCAAACCTTTTTTAAACCCAGCTACACTAACAGTCTTTACTACATCCTCCGGCAACAAATTCCAGGCTTTATTTTTTATTCCTTTCCTTATGATTCCTAGCATTCTATTTGCTTTCTTGGCCATGGCTTCACACTGGGTGGAGAGTTTGAACATACCAGCCACGATAACGCCCAGATCCTTTTCCTATCACTGATAGGGCTGATCCCTGTGTTACGCCTTGTTTTTTGTCTAAATGGTTTGGAGGTTTTGTCCTTTACTTTTACTTGTTGGTAATGGTTAGTCAAGTATGAACAGAGCCAGGTCAGGGGAGTATTGGTTATTCCTATTTCACTCAGGCAATCGATGAGGGTACTGTGGTTTATGGAGTCAAAGGCTGCAGTTATATCCAAGAATATGAGGATGAATCCTTGTTTTGCCTTATCGAGTTCTGTTAGTAGAGTATTGAATAGTGAGGTAAGCAGTGTTTTGACACTGTAGGAAGGTCTAAACCCATACTGTTGTGGGTCCAGCGGTGCAAATTTGTGTACAAAATCTTGAAGCTGGAGCTGTACTGATTTTTCTATTATTTTGGCTAGGAAAGGAATACTGGATATTGGTCTGTAGAGGATGGTAGGTTGATATCCAGTGATGAGTTTTTTTAATGCGGGTGTGATTGAGTCAGTTTTCATCGTAATTGGCATGTGTCTTCTTGAGAGGGATATGTTTATTATTTTTAGCAGTACTGGTGTTAATTCAGTTCTGGTTAGTTTTATACACGAAACAGGACATGGATCAAGGGTGGAGGTGGTAGTGTTTATCATGGACAGTATTTGATCGAGACCTTCAGCTAAGATTGTCTTGAATGAGGACCACATATTGCTTTTTCCCTTTGTTTCTGTTGAAGGTTGACGTCCAGTTGAGGATTCGTTGTCTTGTGAAAGTTTGTTTTATAGGAAGGAGGCAAAGACTTGTGGTTATAGCTCCGATAGCCTTTGTATAGGTGGGTTCTGTGTGTAGGATTTGGCTATTTGGAACAGTTCTCGAGGACAATTTAGTGATTTGAGTATGGTGTTTGTATGGTATTCTTTTTTATGTTTAGTTATGAGGTTGTTATATTTGACTAGTTTGGTTATGTATTCATTGTGATGAATTGGGTCCTTAGTTCTTCTCCAATGTCTTTCAATTTTTCTCAATTTTTATTTGGCTTCTTTAATTTCCCATGAGTACAATGGGGTTCTTGTGTTCTGTGCGGGGGTCCTCCCTTGTAGTGCTATGGTGCTATGGTGAATGAGGCTATAGTGTTATTCCAGTTGTCTACTAGGGTGGTGAGATCATTAGATGATGCATCTAATCTTGGGAGAATGTGTTCAAGTAGTGTCTGTTTATTAAATTCTTTAAATCTTTGGGGATTTTGAGGGTATGTCAGGCTCTTCCCGTTGGCATAGAGTAGCCAACAGGAACCCAGAGCTCTCTTCCCTTAACACCTACTTATGTGCCGTTGCAGACTGGCTGGGCTCCAAACTGTTGCACCTGAATCCTGGAAAAACATCAGCAATTTGCTTTACTTTTGACTCCCCCCCCCAGCTCTCTCCCCCCATTCTTTTTGGTGCTCCGGTTCCCCTTCTTTCTACCATGCACTACCTTGGGGTGACTTTGGACTCTGCTCTATCTTTCCAGGACCACATTTCCTTACTATCCTGTCGCTCGTACTTTTTTCTTCATCAAATTCACTCTGTCCATGACATCCTGCCCCATCTGCCCTTACTATTCTTCTACTTTCATTGGTAATCTCTCGGATTGATTACTGTAATGTCATCTTTGCATTTCTTCCTCAGAATCAACTCCACCACCTTCAATTAATTCAGAATACTGCAGCACGGATTCTCTCACACTCCCCCCATTTCATTCATATCACACAACATTTCATCGACCTGCACTGGCTACCTGTCCCACATCTTTTCTCCTATAAAATCTTAATTCTAATCCATAAAGCCCTCCATACTCATACACCACAATATTTGGCTGACTCTGTATCATCGTTCAGTAGCCTGCACTCTTTATTCCATCCATAATCACCACCTGCATCTCCCATCCCCTACCCTGGCTCATCTGGAACGAACCCGCCATACTGCATTCATTTTTCTGGCCCCCTCCCTCTGGAACTTCCTTCCACTCGCCCTTCGCCAAGAACAATCATACTCTAATTTCAAGTCCTTCCTCAAGACTCACCTCTTCTGTCTGGTTTTTGACATCTTTTCTCCTGACCTATAAGGCTACCCTCCTCTCTCTACTGTTTCTCTCTTCTCTCTGGTATGACTGTGCTTCTTTCCTG
This sequence comes from Ichthyophis bannanicus, assembly GCA_033557465.1. NCBI lineage: Eukaryota > Metazoa > Chordata > Amphibia > Gymnophiona > Ichthyophiidae > Ichthyophis > Ichthyophis bannanicus. The sequence goes on from CM066031.1 coordinate 1,770,280,587, forward strand.
TTGATATTATAGTTCTTTTCCTTTTCGGCCTCTGCTACTTGTAACTATGTACACTGCCCTGATGTTACAAAGGACGGTTAATCAAGTTTGGTAATAAAGATAAAGTTAAAGGTGATCATTTTATTTATTTATTTTTATTTATTTAACATTTTTATATACCGCACTATTCATAATCAGCGCGGTTTACATAGAACAATAAAAACATCAGATAAGATACAAATTATCTGTTTTTTACATAAAACAGGAACAATAACATGTGGTGGTCTGACCAGGGGATAGCGGTGATCTGTGGGGTTTCTATGTGTAGGTCTTTAGGTAGAAATAGTAGGTCCAGTGTGTTTCCCCCTTTATGTGTTGGAGAGGTTATGACATGTGAGAGGCCCATAGCATCCATAGCTTCAAGGAAGGTTTTGATGTAGTTTGCCGGTGTCGAGTTTAGGTTAAGTCACCCAGTAAGATGAATGGTTTGTCTCTTGCTATTTGATAGCATGTTAGATCTATGAGTGAGGAAGGCTTCTCCAAGTTAGAGTTAGGTGACGTATAGTACAAGCATATGGATATGTTTCTATTTCTATTGCTAGTGTATTTGATGTGTTGGTGGTAGCTGCCAAGCTAATCTTAAAGTGGAGATGTTTGTCAGTGCCCTTCTCTTCTATTGCCAGCTGCAGACTTCAGTCCTTCCACATTGCTGCTCTTTATGCCTGGAACAAACTATCTGAGTCTATGCGCCAGTCAAAACTCACCTCTTTGAGGCCGCTTTTGAATCCTGATCCGCTTAATCTCTTATGTGTTTCATTACCATTCCCCTAGATATAACCTTGTCCTCAGCTGTTGTGTCATCTGTCTTGACTAGATTGTAAGCTCTGATGAGCAGGGACTGTCACTTTCATGTGTCTGTACAGCGCCATGTACGCCTTGTAGTGCTATACAAATGAGTAGCAGTAGTAGTAGTAGCAAACGTCCAAACCCTCCAGGTTCTCCAAATCATCTCCCCTCCCCATATTTCTGCACTTGGTCTTACGGCCTGACTCATACCTCTCACCCAATCATCTTGTCCCTGCTGTCCTCTTAATCTTTGGTCAATGTCTTAGTCCCCACAATCCCCCCAGACAACTCCATGACCAAAAGAGCCTTATCGTTAGCAGCCTCTGCCATCTGGAATTCCCTTCCTGAAGCACCGAGATCCACCACGGACTTAAAAGACTTCCGAAAAAAACGGAAAACATTCCTCTTCATAGAACACTTCGACTGAACACTGCAATCCACTCCCCTAAACACCCGACAAGCCTTAACATCGCCCCCCCCCCAACGCTCTGATCAATCATTGCAGAAATGTTAAAATGTATATAAGTTATGCTTCCGAGCATGCCCCCCCCATGCCACCTCTACCTATTCCCCCCACAGCCCTAGTGTCAGCCATCCCCCTTTCTGTGCAGCAGCACAGCTGCTGGAGCAGAAGCCAATGTACCCCCCGGCTGTACTGCATATTATTATTTATTTATTTAACATTTCTTATATACCACCCCTTCCATCGATCAGGGGCCGTTTACACTGATGAAATTTTCAGAAACCTGGTTACGGAGAACAGAGAATATTACAGCCGCGGGAGCATTTGCTTTTGCTCCCACGGCTCTGCTATACTCAAGCTGCTCTTGTGGCTGTACTCAGCATTAATACAGCTGTGGGAACAAAAGCAAATGCTCCCGTGGCTTAGTTAATGTTTAACATTGCCAAGAATGGGGAGACAGAAGGCAGGCTGGAAGCAACCAGTAAGGCAGGCTTCCTCTGCCCCTATTGTGGTGTGCCTTAAGCCAGTGCCTTACTGGCTCATCTATTAAGCCAGCCCTGAATCTTCAAAAAGACAAAACTTGCCTTCTAATCTCATAAGAACATAAGAACATAAGATATGCCATACTGGGTCAGACCAAGGTCCATCAAGCCCAGTATCCTGTTTCCAACAGTGGCCAATCTAGGTCATACGTACCTAGCAGATTCCCCAAAAGACACAGGTTCCGCAATGCTTGTACTGGGTCAAGCATTGATATCCTGGGTCCCTTCTTAATAATGGTTTATGAACCTTTCCTCCAAGAACTTGTCCAAACATTTTCTAAACCCAGCTACACTAACAGCCTTTACTACATCCTCTGGTAACAAATTCCAGAGTTTGATTACACGTTGACTGATGAAATATTTTCTTTTATTAGTTTTAAATAGTTTACCCTGTAGCTTCATAGCATGTCCCCTAGTCTTTCTATATTCTGATAATGTAAACAATCGATCTACGTTTACCCGTTCCACTCCGTTCATTAATTTATAGACTTCTATCATATCTCTCCCTCAGCCGTCTCTTTTCCAGGTTAAAGAGCCCTAACCTTTTTAGCCTTTCTTCATAGGAGTATCCTTCCATCCCCTTTACCATTTTGGTGGCTCTTCTCTGAACCTTTTCTAATAACGCTATATCCTTTTTAAGATACAGCAACCAGAATTGCACACAATATTCAAGGTGTGGTCTCACCATGGAACGATATAGAGGCATTATAATATCTTTTGTTTTATTTTCCATTCCTATCCTTATGATACCTAGCATTCTATTTGCTCTCTTGGCTGCCGCTGCACACTAGGCCGAGGGTTTTAACATGCTATTCACAATGACGCCTAAATCTTTTTCCTGAGTGGTGGTTCCTAATGTGGAACCTTGCATCGTGTAACCATAGTTTGGGTTGTTCCTCCCTAGGTGCATAACTTTCATCTGCCATTTTGATGCCCAGTCTTCCAATTTATCAAGATCCTCTTGCAATTTTCCACAATTTTCTTGGGTTTTAACAACTTTAAATAGTTTTGTGTCATCTGCAAATTTGATAACCTCACTCGTTATTCCACTTTCCAGGTCATTTATGAATATGTCAAAAAGCAGCGGACCCAGCACAGATCCCTGGGGTACTCCACTATTCACCTTTCTCCATTGGGAAAATTGGCCATTTAGCCCTACCCTCTGCTTTCTATCTTTTAACCAGTTTCTGATCCACAGTAGTACACTGCCTCCTATCCCATGACTCTTTAGTTTTGCCAAACGTCTCTGATGAGGGACCTTGTCAAAGGCTTTCTGAAAGTCCAGATACACTATATCAACTGACTCACCTTTGTCCACCTGTTTATTCACACTTTCAAAAAAACATAATAGATTAGTATAATAAAACATAATCTCTCCTTAGTATCGCTCACAAAAATGCTGAACAGAACCCAGAACTGATCTCTAAGGCTTCCGACCCTTAGATAGCTGTTTTATCAGATATTTATAGGCAGATGACAAATTAAAATAATCTGTAATCATTTGGAAATTTACCAATACAATCATATTAATTTATTTGTGAGCAGGGCATAACAATTGTCTCTGTATATCAGAATGAGGAAGATTCTGGAATCTCTGCTCCTGAACTGACTTTTTGTACTGTGATGTAATGGAGACTGGGTCTGATCATCCATCACGTCTCCTGCAAATTTGGAAGGAAATTTCGAAGGCTCTGCATAACCATGCTGCAAGAAGTGGTGTGAGAAATCTCTTTCTGAACTAGGCAGAGGTGCTACCAGAGCCCAGGGAAGCTGCCTCTCTAATGTCCAGCTAAAGAGAAGGATCAGGGAGGAGACTGACCGACCAAAGATTGGTCTGGAGCGAGCAGCCAACTGGAGAGATTCTTAAGGCAGTGGGGCAAAAGGACTCAGCCTAAGTGCCCTGAAAGAATCCAGTGCAGAAGAGTTTTGAGTATCCTTGAGTTGATGAGTGGGCCTCACGAGGTGCATCCCATCTCAACCCCTTAGGGAGCCAGTTCTGTTTGTAAGGGACCAGTCTCACCTGTGCATCCTAAGCACACAGACGGGAGTGATTTTTGTGAAGAAATGTTTTATTATTTTTTTCTAGTGAGGAGGAGATAGCAATTGAGAAGCACTTAGGGGGATTTTTTTGGGACGAGGTCCAAAGAACGCTGGGTTTGCAAACTCTGCATTAGAGCTGGGAACTGAGGACTGCTTTTCCTGTAAAATGTTTTGAAGGATTGTATAAAGCAGTTCGGAGCCACTCAACCTGGAACCATGAAGGAAGAAGATGAAGGAGAGCCAAGCCAGGGCCCCAAGAAAGAGAGAGGAGCTTAGAGAAGGAGCCCACTCAAGATCGCAGGGCTTGAAACAGAAAACAGTTGGGACTTTGATTATATTGCTTTTACCCCTTTGCTTTTGTCTTAGTTTTGCCCTATACATATTTTATTCGTTTTGGAACCACTAAATAAAGGTGATTTTACTTGGTGGACTTATCTTTTCTGACCTTGGTGTGGATTTGCCTTTTTTTGACAGCCATTTGGGAGATGGGAGTGTCATTCCAGTGAAGGCCTTGGGGAGTTTGGCCTACCCTGTCTTCAGGGCCTTTAGATTTTCTATTTTTCTCTTGTTTTCATGTACCCCTCTGGGGCTACCTTCACCCCAATGTGAGAGGACAGCTACAGTTATAGAATTCTTCAGCTGTATGAAATCCTGTGGTATTCAAAAGGTGCTAATTTTACATTCTTTGCCTTTATTAAGGTCTTTTGTGTCTATAATGTGCCAAAAATATTCCTGAGATGTGCAAGTGTGACTACCAGGAATGTTATAATTCTTATTACCCAATAACATATTTATTTATTTATTAAGGTTTATTAAGTGCCTCTATGAAGATGCACTTAAGGCAATATACAACAGGTATAGCTTGACATAGGCAACTTACGTTATAGTGACAGTTTATTGTAAAATGACCAAATGACCAGAAAGAGCTTTTGACTCTTAAAAAAACATAAAATCCAAGACTACTGAAAAAATCAGCCTGAAATTTCTGGAGGACTGGCCTTGATATTCCCTTTTCTCTTACTCAATGTATATGGAAACCTCAGGGGAAGGGAAGGGATTTTAGATTTAGCGCGCACCTTTTTCAGAGTAGCTCAAGGTGAGTTGCACTCAGTTGCAGCACAACAGGAACTAGCCCATGACCTGAAAAGCAGATCAGTGCCATGTGCATAATTTGATGGCAGGAAGCAGGGACACATCAATTTTGAGCCGTGCGCTGATGCAACAAAAACTCCCAAGTATTTTCTGCAGAGCTCTATTGTAAAGTTAACAAAAGCGGAGAGATCTCAGGACTTCTGGAAGGAAAAGGCAGCAGGTAAAGGTAAAGCAGGGTACGGGGAGGAGGTAATTCACCTGGGAATCATTTAATGATGCTCATTGTACGTTTCGAAAGTTCCATTCAGGGCTGGTGCTAGAGTATGAGGTTCCCTAGGCGAATCTCATTCCCAGCGCCACCCCGCTCCAACTTCCATGCCCATTACTGCCACTGCTGCCCCTCTCTGGGATGTACAGCAGTGGCAATACATTTAAAAAGGCACCGTAGCACTGGGGTTACCTTCTCTTCCGGTGCTCTGACGCCCTTTGTGCTTCCATCCCCTCCGATTCCACTTCCTTTAGCAAGACATTTATAAAGGCAGCATGCGCCGGAGTTACCTTCTCTTCCAGCACTGCAGTGCCTTTTTAAATGTATTACCGCTGTTGCATGTCCCAGAGAGGGGTGGCAGAGGTGGTAATGGGCATCCTCTGACCATTGGTGCTCTAGGTGATTGCCTTGTTCACCCAATGGTCACGTTGGCCCTTGTTCCATCAAATCAATCTCTTGCCAAGATGAGATTGGTCTTCTGTTTAGGATTATTGTGGCTGGAAGGACAAGCAGTCAACAATCAAAGTTAACCTTAATTATTGCTCTGTGCTGTATAAAATAGCTCTGCCTCCTTGCAGCTAAGTATCTGAGCATGTCAGTCTTTTTTGGACAGACCAGATTGAAATAATCCTGTAAATTTCTTTGCAAAGCATCAGTCTTTGTTTACCACTGTTCCGAGTGCACTGGCTAGCACAATATTCATTTTATTACCAACTCCCAATCTAGTCAGGTCACTTGGCTCTAGCTCCCGTTTCTAAATGCTGGATTCTCCGTCACGGTCTTCATGTTTTGTTGCCCATCAGCAGAAAACAGTCTGTTTTCTACTATGACAAAATGAAAGGACCAAATTCCTTTGAGATTGCAACATATATTCCAAGCCAATACAGTGCGAGAGGCGTGGATCAGCTGCCATAGCAAAATCTGTCCCAGGTCTTGTTTGGAAGAACTTTATATGAACTTCAGAGTCTGCCTAAGAATAAAAGTAAAAAGGAAGATTTTAGAAAGGATGTAGAGAGGGGAAGTTAGACATCCAGATCAGGACATAGGAAATTCTCATGGGGAGGAGGGGGGGGGGAGTGAGGATCAGATGACTTACGGGGGGTCATTGGAAGGATCGAATGCATAGGGTTGGGGTGGGAGATTGCTGTTAGGTGGTGATGAGGGGGGGGGCAGATCTCTGCTTTTACACTGTCCCCTTCAAGCAGGCACTTAGTCATGCCTGGAGGCAAGTGTAAATCCCTACATCTAGAATTTGTTCCCTCTCAATGTGGCTTCCCCTTGTAAGATGGGGAATCTATGTCGATGTATCAAGTCTGCCCAAACCATGCCCTCTCCCTCCCTTACCACACCTTTTCTAAAATGGCATTTACATGTGTATACCAATCAACACCTGTAAATGCTATTGTTTACCCATGGGTTGCTTCTAAAATAAGGGCCATAGTGGACTCTAGTGGGTGCACCCCAACACCACAATCATTTCTAAAAGAAGAAAACTAAAATGTAAGAGCCAGAAATGTCTCTAAAATAGAATGTATTAAGTATTTCTTGTTCTGTTTTTACAAAACAGCATACGACAGGTAATGCAACAGTCAGGCTCTTGAGTAAGTGGTCATGAGTATTAGCGTCTGTTTACACAAGATTTTCACATGAAACCGTTGCCTAATTAAGTTTGCAAAAGTTAGAAGAGGTCTGACAGTGTTGATTTAAACTTGAAAAGTTTATGCAAAAGCTTTGAGTAAGGTTTCCACAAGATAGTATGATTGCCTTTATTAGGCATGGTGGTTAATTCATCAAGCTGCTGTTGGTGTGTCACAACATGGTACTACATATTATCCTTTTATCCAAAGAAAAGGACAAAACATTTCTGAGTAGAATATGAGTATATTTTCTGAAAGAAGGAACATAAATACAGCATTAGAGGTGTACAGTAGGCACACTGAAATCCATGCTGGAATACTTGTGTTTCATAAGTGCAGTGGGACTGATTTATATTAGTGCAAAGTAAAGGTGTAGCCTAGTAGTTAGTGCAGTGGGTCATGAACCAGGAAAGCTGGGCTCAGATCCCTGTGACACTTTCTGAGAATCTGGATAAATTGGTTCTCCCTCCTTTGTCTCAGATATAGACTTAGATTGTAAGCTCTCTGAGGACAGGGATATACCTGTTGAATCAGTATGCAACTTGCTATGTAGCTGCCACTAAAAAAGGTTTAAAATAAACTTCACCCCCTACCCCCCCCAAAAAAATTAGCCCTGCATTCATCAGTGAAAACCACAACTTAAAAACTCCATTAACGTTTCTGTGTTGGCAAAGAATTTTGAGGGGTGATTGCAGTTTGGATGAATGTACTAGAACTCAAGTGAGTTTTTTTTCAGATTTTTTTTAGACTGCAGTAAACATGTGCTTACTGATCTCATGAGAAAAATAGATGGTAGGTATTAAAATATTTTTGAGAGTTGAGGTATGAAAGGGATACCTGGGAGCCTCTGAGAAATCAGTTCATGGATCTGTGCCTGTGGCATTAAAGGTAAACAGCAAACCCAAGAGGGGTAAATAAAAAAGGATCATACTGTAAAATAGACATTGTAAACCAGAAAAAATTGTTCTTCTGAATAAAGACAAATGGGAATGAAGATATTGTGCTAGAGTCCTATGCACTGAAGTGTGAAGGGGCATTTTAGAAAGGATGTCTAGGTGCTTTCTGGGACAACCAGGTCAAAATGTCCCCCAAAATGACCAGCACGTTTATGGTCGGAGATGATTTCTGAAATGTGGAAGTCCCCGATATAGATGTCCTCAGGGACAGCTACATGGATGTTCCTGCAATAGTAATCTAGACCAGTGACATGTTCCAGGCAGCTATTCCTCAAGCAGAAACAGACGGCAGTGCGACAACCACAAAACATGTTTATTATTTTTCTATACATTACCTATACGGTTGTGAACACCACTGGGGATATTAGACTAGCATCTTCCCTACACCCTCCAGATGATATCTATTTGTGCCCTTGAGCAGGTATAGGCTTGAATGGGGCCGGCATGCCCCCCTCCATGCCCCATCCTAGATAGACGACTCCATGCCAGGGATGTCTCTGGAGCCATTTTGTGAAATGGTTCCGGGGTCGTCTCCATGATTTGGATGTCTGCAAACCTGTTTTCAGACGTCGAAAGCGCGACTAGGGCTTCTAAAGTGACCTCTTTAGTATGCACATGGAATAAGTCCAAATGATGTTAGTTTGTGTATGCGAATGTAATTCCCATCATGTGTGTAGTCATTACAGTGTCTGTACCCACTGCTTGCAAGACAGTGGTTACAAACATCCAAGAGTAATACAGTCTTTCAGTCTCTGTTCTTGGGAAAATTTAGTGGGTTCTTTGAACTGGGACTCACTTCACCATTCCACTCACTCCTCGTCCCTTCACAGAATACTACTACTACTACTGGACATTTGTATAGTATTACAAGATGTATGCAGCACTGCACAGACACATGTAAAAGATGGTCCCTGCTCATCAGAGCTTACATTCTAGTCAAGACGGACAACACAGTAGCTATAGACATAGGATACAGCTAGGGAAACTGGTAAGGGAACACAGGACCGTACTTAGTCCTGTGCGAGCGGTGCGGCCTCACAGGGCACAAAGGCTTAAGGGGCACATTTCAGCTGTCTGCTGTTGTCTGCCGCCGCCGCCACCTTTTCTTCTCTCAGCAGTGGCAGGCAATGGCAGACAGCTGAAATGCACCCCTTAAGCCTTCTTGCACGGCGTCAGAGCAGGGAGGGACAGATCGGATTAGCGCACCGGCGACTTGCACATTGAGTGCACCTCTTCTCTCCCGCCGCCGTCCAGAAAGTGGCTGGAAGGAGGTGTGTGTGTGTGTGTGTGGGGGGGGGGGGGGGTGCGTGCCCAATGTGCAAGTCACACAGGACGCGATTCACGCTCGGTACGACCCTGAGGGAACACACATGAGATCAAGTGAGTCAAGATCCGAAAGTGGCAGCAAAAAGGTGAGTTTTCAGCCTGGATTTGAAAAGGGTCAGAGGGGGCACCTGACATATAGACTCAGGTAGGTTGTTCCAGGCTTAAAAAGCAGGAAGGTAAAAGAAGCAAAGTCTGGAGTTAGCAAGAGAAGAGAAGGCACAGATAGAAGCGATTTGCCAGAGAAGCCATGTTCCCGAAGAGGGGTAACTTAGTAACATAGTATATGATGGCAGACAAAGACCACCATGGTCCATCTAGTCTGCCCAGCAAGGTGGCAAGAATAGGTGCACATGCTGCTCCGTGCAGGTCACCCCTCCTCATGCCTTTGTTAGGGGTATATCCACCGCTCCATGCAGGTGTAGGGAGAGATAAGAGGGGAAAGGTAGTGAGGAGCTACAGAGTGAATGCACTTATAGATTAGCAGGAGAAGTTTGAACTGGATGTGGAAACAGATAGGGAGCCAATGAAGTGACTTGAGAAGAGGGGTAATATGAGCATGATGAGGCTGGCGGAAGATTAGTCACACAGCAGTGTTGAATGGATAAGAACATAAGATATGCCATACTGGGTCAGACCAAGGTCCATCAAGCCCAGTATCCTGTTTCCAACACTGGCCAATCTAGGTCATAAGTACCTAGCAGTCTCCCCAAGAGACACAGGTTACTCAATGCTAGTATTGGGTCAAGCAATGATATCCTGGGTCCCTTTTAATAATGGTTTATGGACCTTTCCTCCAGGAACTTGTCCAAACCTTTGTTAAACCCAGCTACACTAACAGCTTTTATTACATCCTCCGATAACAAATTCCAGAGTTTGATTACACGTTGAGTGAAAAAATATTTTCTCTTATTAGTCTTGACTAGGTTACCCTGTAGCTTCATTGCTTATCCCCTAGTCTTTTTATATTCTGATGTCATAAACAATTGATCTATATTTATCTGTTCCACTCCATTCATTAATTTATAGACCTCTATCATATCTCCCCTCAGCCGTCTCTTTTCCAGGTTGAAGAGCCCTAACCGTTTTAGCCACTCTTGAAGGGGAGAGAGAGGATTCAGAGAGAAACTAGCAAGGGGTAGGTTACAATAGTCTAGACAGGAGGTGACTAAGGAGTGGATAAATGTCTTAGTAGTGTGCTCGGAAAGGAATGGAGAAATTTTGTTGATGTTGTAGAGAAAAAAATGGCATATTTTAGCTATCAGTTGGATGTGAGTGGAGAAGGAGAGAGAGGAGTTAAAGATGACTCCAAGGTTGCGAGGTGAAGAGACAATGAGGGGTAGAGAGTTATCCACAGAGATTGAGAAAGGAGGAAGGGGAGAGGAGGGTTTTGGAGGAAAAATAAGCTCAGTTTTGATCATGTTTCAATTTCAAGAGGCAGTGAGACATCCAAGCAGCAATGTTAGAAAGGCAGGCAGAGCTCCTGTCCTGGATTGCCAGAGAGATTTCAGGTGTAAAGAGGTTGATCTGGGAGTCACCAGTGTAAAGATGATACTGAAAACCATGGGAAGAGATGAGTGCATCAAGGGACTGGGCATATATAGAGAAAAGGAGAAGACACAAGACAGATCTTTGGGGTACACCAACTGAAAGTGGGATAGCAGTAGAGGAGGATCCACCAGAACAAACACTGAAAGAGAGATAAGAAGAGAACCAGGATAGCATAGAGCCCTTAAAACCAAACAAGGACAAGGTATCAAGGAGAAGGTTGTGGTCAACTGTGTCAAAAGCAGCAGAAAGGTCAAGAAGGATGAGGATCGAGTAAAGGCCCTTGGATTTTGCCAGGAACAGGTCACTGGAGACTTTGGCAAGAGCCATTTCGTTAGAATGTAAAGGACAAAAATCAGATTGTAGAGGATCCAGAAGGGCTTCAGAGGAGAGAAAGTCAAGGCAACGGTGGTGAACCGCATGTTCAAGTAGTTTAGAGATGAAGGAGAGGAGGGAGATGGGTTGATAGATAGGACAAATAAGGTCAAGTGAGGGCTTCTTAAGGAGAGGTGTGAACACAGCATGCTTAAAGGCTGCAGGAACAGTTAAAGTGGAGAGCAATAGGTTAGGAATATGAGAGATGGAAGGGATTACAGTGGAGGAGATGGAACTTAGAAGACAGGTGGGAATAGGATCAGAGGAGCAGGTAGTGAGTTTGGAGGAGGAAAGAAGGTATGTGATTTCCTCCTCAGAGATCATAGAAAAGGAAGAAAGGGTAGCAGAGGCTGTGGGGAAAGGTTGGGAGTGAAGGAGGGGGGGGGGGGGGGAGAGGTGATGGAGCTGACCTTGTGGGGAATTGGAGTGTCATCTTGTGGACTTTGTCATGGAAATAGTCAGCCAAGGTTTGGGCAGAAAGGGAAGGAGGGGTCAGAGGTGGGCACACCTTGAGGAGAGAGTTGAGAGTTGTAAAGAGATGGCAAGGGTCAGAGGCGAGAGATTTAGTCAGATGAACATAGTAGTCTTGTTTGGCAAGTGCTATGGCTTATTGGAAGAAGGCAAGCATGAATTTGAAGTGTAGAAAGTCTGCAAGGATGCAAGATTTGAGCCAAGAGCGCTCAGCTGAGCGGGCACAGGAACGTAGATAGCGAGCAGTGGTAGAGAGCCAGGGCTGAGATGCAGTACACCTCACAGGATGTGGCATGGGCGGGGCAAGAGCAGAGGAGAGTGCAGTGTTATAGGAAGCTACGGCCTCATCAACAGAATCAGAGGACATAGTGGAGAAAGAAATGGCGAGACAGTAATAATAATAACTTAATGAGTGAAGAGAGCCAGTGGGTCAATAGCATGAAGATTTCTAAAGAGGTTGGAGGAGACTGGGTGAGGTTGAGGTGTGATGAAGAATGAAACTTAGCAAGTGATGGTCTGATAAGGGAAGAACTGAGGTACAGAAGTTAGTGGGTAAGCAATTAGAGAAGAAGACAAGGTCAAGACAATGGCCGTGTTGGTGAGTGGGGGCAGTAAAGCAAAGCTGGAGGTTGAATGAGGAGGTAAGGGAAAGGAATTTTAAAGCATAAGGGTCAGAGGAGTTATCAATATGAATGTTAAAATCCCCAAGAATAAGGGAGGGGGGAAGATGAGTCCAGAAAGAAGGAAAGTCAGTGAGAAAGGTAGAGGTATACTTGTCAGGGGGTCGATAAACAACAGCTATCTGGAGAGATAGTGGGGTAAAAAGTCAGATGGAGTGGACTTCAAAGGAGAGAAAGGAGTGAGACTGAGGCAGAAGGAGGGCTTGAAATTGGCAATAGGGAGAGAGTAGAAGCTCCACAACACCACCATGGCTAGTGGGACAAAAATAACTCAGTCCAGACTAGAGTATGTGTTATGAACGAAAGGATTTACTCAGGGATAGTGCTGCCCTGTGCAAACAATTACTGTGCTGCCCCCCCCCCCCATCGATTCCAATAGAGACTTTCACAAGTCTTTATTTTTTTTCCAATAATAACTTAATGAATATATGAGTGTCTGAACATCATTCACATATCTAGAGGAGTTAGAAAAAGGCTACCAGATTTCTACATGAGTATCCTCCAGTGTCAACTACCAGGTACATTGGGAAGTACTAAAAATCCCTTTAAAAAGCCTGCTATATCATATCAGCTTGAGCAGGATTTACAGAACACCAATCCTACCTACATATGACAAGGTAGCAATACAAATATTAAAACCAATACATGTTATAGAGCACCAATACCTCTCCTACTGGAAAAAGAGAACAAATGGGACTGCTATACAGAAACTACATGCTAACAGAATACCACACCCTGGTCGCACACACAAAACACAGACCATCACCAAATACAGAACAAGGGACCACAAATAGAAATATGACAACACCACAAACTGGGAACTCCAAGAAGTCAAAGTTAAAATGCACTACAATATTGGAGAAATAAAACTAGAGATTCATTTCCTCTAGTACCAAACAAAATACGAAGACATCAGCGATACATATTTCTCATAGCTAAGATATTCCAGTTAATAAAGTCAAAATAGAATACTGTTTTCTACCTTTGTTGCTTGGGCATTTAATTTTCAATCACGATGGCCCCAGTCCCTCTTTTCGACTTTGCATGCAGTGCAACACAGGAAAAATAGAAATCAAAATGCATTTCCTCTAATGTTAGCAAATGTTAGGAGTGGAGGAGTGGCCTAGTGCTTGGGGAAAGGTACTTCAGGCTAGAAGGTCAGGGGTTCAAATCCCACTAGAGGACAGCAACCTTGGGCTGGAAGGACTGGGGTTTCTAGTTCCACAGGTGCTCCTTGTGGTCTTGGGCAAGCCACTCAACCCTCCATAGCCCATGTTCCCTGTACAATAGTTATCTCCAAGTTATAATGCCCTGTTCAATGTAATTTCAGTTTGTTTTTATTTTATTTTATTTATTTAACAGTTGCTTATATACCGCTACCTTCCACAGATCAGGTGCGGTTTACAGTGAACAAGGAATGAACAGATTAACAGGTCTGTTTTACATGAAACATTAATTAACTAGGTACAATTTTGCTAAATACATGAAACATTAATTAACTAGGTACAATTTTGCTAAATACATTAAACATGATTGGACTAAATATGGTAAATAATTTGTTAAATAACAATTGAACTATTTACATATTTTGAACTATTTACATATATCTATTTACAGGATTTACAAATACTGTAGTTATTTAATTGACTTTAATTGTAGTTAGATAGAAAAATTGGAGTTGGTGTACCCTGAGGTCGCTATTAACCATTTCCTGTTAGTGGTAAGGTATTTTCTAGTTTGCCGAAATGGGAGATGAATAAATATGTTTTTAATTTCTTGCGGAGTTCCTTTGCATCATTTAGTGCTCTTATTTCTTCGGGGAGGGAGTTCCATAGGGTGGGAGCTGCATGAGAAAACACTTTTTTATTAGTTGTTTTTTTGGTAGTTGTGAAATCTTTCGGGATCCTAATTTTATTCGTGTGGCCTCTCCGTAGCGCAGTTTGGGATGTGTCTTTAATGATAAGTTTTGTTAAAGAGACTGGGGCCATTGTATTTAATGTCTTAAATGTAGTGATAATCAATTTGTGATTTATTCTGGATTGAATTGGGAGCCAGTGAAGGTTTGCTAGTATAGGGGTAATGTGTTCAAATGGTGGAACCTTCATTACAATTCTTGCTGCTGCATTTTGGGCAAGTTGGAGTCTTTTAATGTTTTGTTTTGTTGTTCCTAGTAGGGTGAGATTTGCGAAATCAAAGTGTGGTGTGATGATAGCCTGGATAATGCTCAGAAAATCATGTAGAAGTACAAGAGGACGTAATTGTTTTAAAATTTTGAGTTTAAAGTAGATTTTCTTAGTGATGTTTCTAATATGTGTGTCCATACTAAGGTGTGAGTCAAGGGTGACACCTAGGTATTTTACTTCATTTTTTATAGTAATGTTGTGATTTTGGAGAGTGATGTGTGTTGGAGGTATGTAGGATTGATTTTTAGTTACTATTAATATATCAGTTTTAGAATGATTGATATGGAGATTGTGGTCTTTTAGCCAGATTGTTAATTCAGAGAGGCATTCTGTTAACAGTTGTAATGGGAGTGTTGGGATTGTGAATGGTATGTACATCATCATATCGTCTGCATATATGTGATAGTGGACTTTAAATTTCTTGAAAATGTTGCAGACTGGTTGAATATATATTAAATAGGAGGGCAGAGAGGGCGGAGCCTTGTGGGAGACCAATTTCCTGTTTATATGTTTTAGATGTTTCTGTGTTAGTTCGGACGGTTTGGGTTCGATCAGTTAGATATGAGGTGAACCAATTATGTACAGTTGAGTGGATTCCTATTTGTTTTAGTCTGTTAAGCATTACAGCATGGTGTACACTGTCAAACGCTGCAGAGATGTCTAGAAAGAGGAGAATGAAAGCTTGTTTAGGGTTATCAATACCTCGTGTTAAGGTATCAATGTTCAATGTAAACTGCACTGATGCAGAATAGTGTAGTATATAAGAGAATGTAAATAAATAAAACATGAAGGGCCTGATATTCAAAAGGCATTGACAGGGTTAGTGCCATTGAATGTCCCCTTCTAAGTTCCCTATGCACCTGGGTGTTCCAAGGTGGCATGGAGACAGCAGCTAACTGGGTAGCTGCAATATTTCACTGCTACTGGGTTAGCAATCTGCAGCTAAACTAGGCCAACTTTTGGCTTGTCTAATTTTGGCCATAGATGCTAACTGGGTAGCGGTGCAATATCACCGCTACCCAGTTAGGCTCTGCGGCTGTGTCTTCTGTGCACCAAAGCTGGATATTCAATGCCATCGCCGCGGCAATGAATATCCAGGGTTAGGAGGTGAAGGAACCAGCACATGAAGAAACAACATCAAGGTACCAAAGTGAGGGACTTGTGAATCTAACAGCTCTAAATGTATCCCAGTATCTTGAGGAGGAGAAGAGGTAATGAAGGAGACTCAAAGATAGCGGATAACAGCAACTGGACAAAGAGCTGAACGGGGTTAGATTAAGCTGGTAGAGTGCAAAGAGTAGGAAGGAATGGGCTACGTTATATTCCAAATGCTACAAGAAGAATTTAGCCTTTTGTATTATAGTTCTCGTTATACTGTGAATTGGTAATTGTTGAAGTTGCTTATCGGTGACCCTACATTTTGGCTCAGGACACAGTGTTTCTGGCCTGCACTCTGTTTATTGAGACGACTAAATGTAAGAGTGTTGAGGAGTGGCCTAGTGGTTGGGGCAAGGTACCACAAACCAGAAGGTCAGTGGTTCAAATCCCACTAGAGGACAGCAACCTTGGGCCAGAAGGACTGGGGTTTCTAGTCCCACAGGTGCTCCTTGTGGTCTTGGGCAAGCCACTTAACCTTCCATTGCCCATGTTCCCTGTAAGTATTAGTGTATGTGTCTCATATCCCCTTGTGTTAAATGTATCCCCCAACCACTTTGACCCAGTGAAAAGCAGGATATAAATGCAGCTAAATAAATAAAGTGCCAAATCCCTGCTAACTCTTGTCACCTTGTACCCAGTCTCCTCACAGGTCTGCACCCAGCTACTTTTTAAATCCAGGAGCTCAGAGAAACTCTGGTAAAAACTTCTCAGACTGCTGTGCTTCCTTATCCGCCAAGCAGTTTTGAAGCAACAGCCTGGGCCACACAGAAAGGAGGTTACAAATGGCTTTTGGACTTTTCCTCTAGGACCTTGTCCACAACTTTTTTAAACTCAGCTACATTGACCATTTTTACTAATCCTCTGTCAACTAATTTCAGAACCTTGTTACATGTTTTTGTACACTGCTCGGGTGGCTAGTCTGATATTCTGGGCTATAAATGTCACTAAATAAATAAATAGCATATTGAGTGAAACTATGGGGTATGTTTACTAAACCGTCTTAATGTGCGCCGGCGATAGTGTGCAGGCTGCCATAAAAGGAGTGGGTGTTTCAGTCTTAAAGTAGCAAAACGGGATTATCGCGTGATAATGCGCGCTGCTGCGCACATTAACGGGCTAAGCGCCGCTAAGCGCGTTAACGCGCGGTAATCTTAAGTAGGTGCCCAGACATGCAAACACAGAAACAGAGGTGTAGTACAATGGTTAATACACTGACTGATGATACAGGGATCATGAGTTTGATCCCCCAGTGTGCCTAATGTATAAGGCTGGCTGAGACATCAGCTTTGACATGTAAGTATTGTTTCTTGAGGCATCTTATTTGTATTTTAATTATTTCTGCCAGCAAACACACCCTCACGTGCCATAACCTAAGGTGCCACATAAGGCACCCTATAAGGCACTCCAAAGGGCACATTATAAAGTGCACTGTCTGCCACGGCACCCTATAATGTCCCCTATAGGGCACCCTATAAGGCGCTCCATAGGACAACTTATAAGGCACCTTATATGGACTGTAACCATAAGGTGCCTCAGAAGGCGCTTTATAGGGCACCCTATAAAGCGCCTTCTGAGGCACCTTATGGTTACAGTACTCTGAGGGTGTTTTTGCTGGCAGCACTAATGTACATTAAAAATTGACAATGCTCCGGATAGCCCTATCAAATAACCCCACTGTGGGTTTGAACCCATGACCTCTGGTTCCACAGGCAGTGAAGTAACCAGTGGGCTACAGCTATTAACAAGCCCCTTGCTGGCTACAGAAGGACTGCATGTCACCACACAAACAGTCTGCTGTGGTTACCAGGATAGGGTTAACCCACCCGTACCCATGATGCACTGCTCATGCAAATCAGCAGTCTACAGATAATCACAAGATGGGGTATGCACCCCCACAGCACCTCAGCCTGGTAGGGGGTACTGACCATGTATGTTACTGGCACAGAGTAGCTACAGACCGTCACATTGTGCGGGTACTGTGCTCACCCTGTGGGTGAGGTGGGGCACCCAGCACCAGGTCCACAGCACCTTGCATGGCTGAAATAGGCTATGCTGCAGGTCCCCATCAGTGCTAGTGTGTGTGATAGGTAGTTCCTGCAGACACATCTGTATTTCTCAGTCATGTTTAGCCCTTATGGGCTATGATGCACCCAAAATAGTGCATATCCTGTGTTGGTACCATGGTCACATGATGTAGGTGAAGGGGGGGTATTTGGACCCATAGGTGGATTATGTACCACCACTCTGTGGCTCAGGGTGGTAAACAGGATCTCCCACCACCAGAGCCACACTCTACCTCCCCACAATGGTGGCAGTAGAGAGGACCATCAACCCCAGTCCTGCTGGGGAACAGACACCATACAGGGCAGGCAATACACATCCATAAGGCACGGCAGACAGAAGGCCTGGAAACACTCAGCTGCCCCCCATGACTATCTGACATTCTCCAGCAGCAAGCCTCCAGCTGCTGCATAATGTTCCATCCAGACACAGACTAGCTGCAGACAGTCTGCTAGCTAGTCTATAGTGCATGTTTCTGGAGAAGATGCATGTACTCAGAACTGGGATGTCAACATACACAACAAGCAGATAAGTCAGTGATTGGGCCCCAAAAGCAAACCATAAACATCACATGAGAGAAACACTAGACAGCACTGTGGGGGAACCTAGCCATGCCGTGGTTACTGCTCAGTCAGGGTGAGAGTGACCTCCCAGCAGGACATGCTGTGGCCACTCTGTCCGTGCAGGTAGTTGTCAGGCACTACAATGTCCGAGCCATTGCCCTATGCCCTGTGAAGATGCATCCTGGCCAGGCCACCCTGTCCGGGCTATACCCATGGTACCTTGCTCCTCATTATGCACATTGGCAGGCTTACACTGGCAACAGTGTGGGCTGAGGAAGGTGTTGGCAGACACCACACACTGGATAGACAAACACACGCCCCCACACCTATGCCAGCATTGTGCAAATATAGAGGCTTTTGGCAGTCCTGGGCACAGTGCAGGCATGACTATGGTACGCAATACTGTTGGGGTCACTCCCCATGGTGGTAAACACTGTCAGACATCAGACCTGAAGCACACTCCACAGACAGCAGAAAGGTTGCTATGATGCAGCTCAATCAGCAAATTGTGTTTAACTTAGGAATTGCTATCTGCCAGTAATCATAGCAACCGTTTGATAGGTGTGTACAATATTCCCAGGTTTAGGGTGGCATTGCTAAGGTATGCAAGTGCTAGTATTGGGAGATGCACGCAGGGCCCAACATCCTGCCTCTCCAGGAGGCTTTGGATAATGGAGCCTGTGGGTGAGGGTGTGTCTGCCCCTGTTGGCCGCTGCTCTAGGGCAGAGGTTCCCAACTCCAGTCCTGGTGGGCCAAACACTGTTCGGGTTTTCATGCTGTCCCTAATGAATATGCATGAGATACATCTGCATACCATGGGGGCGGTGCATAGACATGCAGCACAGCCGTGTTTATTAGAGGCAGTATGGAACCTGAATGGTGTTTGGCCCTCCAGGACTGCATTTGGGAGACTCTGCTCTAGATAATGTGCATGTTTATGATGTCTGTGCTCTGTAGGGTAAAATGTAGGTTTATTGGGCATGTTTCTGTTATCTGCAATAAAGGTTCTGTCTGTATTAGCATGTTTTAGTAGTGGGTAAAACAAAGGGACTGGGTTGGTAGGAACCACAGCTGGGACTTGAACCTGTGACCTTCTGCTCTTGAACACACTGGCTGTGTTCACTGCACCACCTTGTTGCCACAGTGACAGTGCATTCCCTGGAGATACCATGACTGTTTGTCAGACAGAGCCTGCCTGTTGCAGTGCACGGCACCCACCTAAACAGGGCTAAGCCATGGTCTGCTCTGGGCAGCTGCCACTGCCCCCTCCACCACCAATACCCCTCTGCCACCATGCTGACATGCCCTTCTGCTGGTGGTGCTGGTGCTGTGCAGTCTCAGGCCATCAAGTGTGCGGGTAGGTGGCTGCCAATGGTGCGGGTTCTGGGGTAGGGGTGCCTGCATAGCTGTCCACGCTTTCCCCCAGCATCGCCTGCCAATGTTCCGTGCCATTGGGGGTACCTGCTGGGTACTATTCCCTGTGACCCCGTGGGAAGCACACTCTTGCCCATGTTGGGCCCTCAGCAGTTGCTGTCTGGCTGCTCTACTGTTTCAGCATTCCTATGGGCCAGCTAGGCATTACCCTAGTCCGCACTGTGCCCCAGCTGCACCTCATCATGTGCCACCTGCAGCCCTCTGTGTCCCCTTTTCCAGCATCTGTCCAGTTGCCCATTCCGACATGCCCACCCTGCTGTTGTGGAACATGTGCACACCATAGGAAACCTGTCCAATGGAGAGGAAAACCCTGATCAGTGCAATTTCACTGTGGGCTCATTCACCTTGTAAGGGGACAGAGCATAGACCCTTCCAAAATTCATATCTTTTTTTTGGAGCTTTCTTGGGGGTGTTTTTTGATGTTTCCCATTGATATCACTATTGCCCAGCTTGGTTATGTTTTTTTTACATTTTCTTCTGGTCATTTTCATTGTTTCTTTGCCCTTTTGTTCCGTGCACATGTATCACACTTATCACTTTTTTGTAGGTTTCCCTTGTTTTGCTGTACATTGCTGACGGAAATGGTTTCTTTTCCCTTTAAATCAGCTCTAACGCCAGGGTTTCACTGGCGTTAGTTTTCAGCCTCGGATTTCACAGTGTTGGTGTGCAGGGAGCCTTTCCCCTCCCACTCTCCGCCCATTGACCCTCTCTCTCCGCCCCTGGGGAGCCTTCCTCCGCCCTCCAGGAGCCTTTCTCCGCCTTCAGTGCTCATTTGCGCCTTAGCGCGCGTTAACGCGCGCTAAGGCACCTTATCGCACAATAACGCACGCTAAGGCGCCTTATCACGCGATAAGGTGCCATTATCATGCGCTAAGGCGCCTTATCGTGCAATAACTTGGGAGAGCGCACGTTAAGACGGTTTAGTAAACATACCCCTATGTTTTCTCTGATTAGTCTTAAATGTACTACTTTGTAGTTTCATTGCATGCCCACTTTTTTTTATATCTTTTCTAAGTCTGCTATATATTTTTTTAGATGCAGTAATCAGAAATGCATGCAATATTCAAGGTGCGGTCACACCATGGAGAGATACAGAGGCATTATAATATCCTTTGTTTTATTCTCCATTTCTTTCCTTATAATTCCATACTCCATCAACCAACCCGACTTCTCAACATTAGTGAAATGCTTTGATGCAATCTCTGACTGGCTCCACGCACAGAACTTGCGAATCAACTTCAACAAAACAGAGGTTCTTTTCATCACGAGAAACAAAACCTTTTCCCCTCCCACTACAAAAAAGTTTGAGATGCAGAGCTCCCAAGTAAATCCACAGTACGCTACCTGGGTGTCACGCTAGACCAGCACTTCGACATGAAAGCGCACATAAACAACACCGTCAGAGCCATCTATCATAAGATCCGAACACTTCAGCATCTCCGACCCATGTTGCAGCCTGACGACTTCCGAACAATCTTCCAAGCGCTGGTAACACCCCACTTTGACTACGCCAATGCCATTCTACATGGTCTCCCCAAGAGCACACCAAACCCACTGCAACTCGCAATGAATGCTGCTGCCCACATCCTCGCCGGGATCTCCAGAAGAGACCACATAACCCCCATCTTGAAGGACCTACACTGGCTACCGATCAACTGCCGGCTCACATACAAAGTAATACTGCTGACCTTCAAAGCCATCCACAAGTTATCCTCCTCTTCCCTCACAGACCTCCTCAACCCCACCCCCCATAACAGATCAAGAAGGTCCTTTGCTACCAACACACTTGTAATCCCCAAGGAAACAACAAAATGTTCTCAGGCAACAAGGAACAGAGCCTTCGCGTTCTATGCCCCAACATGTTGGAATAACCTCCCCCCAACATCAGAGCGATCACAGACCTCACCCAATTCAGGAAGGCCTTAAAGCACCATCTGTTTCTTCGACATTACTCACAGCCCAATGATACAACCCCATCTGCCACACCCCAGCCCACCCCAACAGCATCCCCAACACACCCTATGCAGTCCGAGACTACTGGGAGCTCTAATCCAACCACCTGATAGGCCAACGAACTGCTAACAAATGTAAATAAAGTAAGACTGTAAATAACTGTAAATAAATGACAAGCTTTGTACATAGTTATGAGTTCCAGCCATACCGCTGAACATTGTAGGGACAAATGGCTCAGCCTGTATATAGTTGCCCCAGTTATAATTCCAAGTTATGTCACTCGTTCAATGTAAGTACAATGAAGGTCCTTCCTGCATTGTACAAGGAAAAGTTAATTGTAAACCGCACTGATTTTAAAGAGCACGGTATAGAAAAGCTTTTAAATAAATAAATAAATACAATTCCTAGCATTCTTTTGGCTCTGCTGCACATTGTGCAGAGGATTTCAACATATTATCCACAATGAGGAACAGATCCTTTTCCAGGATGGTGATTCCTAATGTAGAACCTTTTACCGTGTAGCTATATTTTGGGTTGTTCTTCCCTAAGTGCATAACTTTGCACTTATCCACCTTAAATGTCATTTGCTATTTGGACATCCAATCTCCATATTTCTCAAGGTTATCTTAAGCAATTTTTTGCAATCCTCTTGTATTTCCTTTTGTAATTTTAATAATTTTGTGTCATCTGAAAATTGGATTACTTCATTCATTATTCCATTTCCAGCTCATTTGTAAATATCTTAAAAAGCAGTGGACCCCTGTAGTAGACTCCACCATTCACCTTTTTCCTTTGAGAAAACTGGCAATTTAGCTCTACTTTGCTTTCTGTCGTTTAGCCAGTTTCCAATCTATACTTTGCAAATATAAAGGTGGTATATCAGATTTGCTTAAACCATAAATGCAGTGGAGGAGTAGCTTAATAGTTAGAGCAATGGCTTGTTAACCAAGAGACCAGTGTTTGGTTCTCACTGGCACTCCTTGTGGCTTTGGGCAAGTCACTTAACCCTCCATTGCTTTGGAAGAAAGGCCTGGTAATCTACTATTAGAAAACCCAGGAGCTACCGAGTCAGCATTAATATGAAGGCACACATTGCATTGCAAACTATGATGGCACACTGTCTCCTATCCCATGACTTTTTAATTTCCTTATGAGGGACCTTGTCAAAGGCTTTCTGAAAATCCAGATACACTATAATAATCAGCTCACTTTTATCTACATGTTTATTCACATCTTACAAAAAAAAGTGAGACAAAGCTTCTCTTGGCTCAATACATGTTGGCTTTGTTCCATTAAACCATAACTATCTATATGTTCAGTTTTTTGTAATGGTTTCTACCATTTTGCTTAGCACTGATGCCAGGTTCGTTGGTCTGTAGTTTCCTAGATAACCCCTGGAACCTTTTTAAAATATTGACATTACATTGGCCACTCACCAATCTTCAGATACTATAAATTATTTTAATGATAGTTTACAAATTGGCCAAGAAGAGTATAATGTGTGTTTGAGAAACCAGTGGAACACTGTCCTTTTGGCAATGGCCCAATGCCCTTCATGAGTTGATGCAAATGGATCAGCAGGTGGCTAAGGCCTCTTGGAAGAGGAAGCATTGTTTTTATTTTTCCATATAGGGAGACTACATAGATTCCTTGTTGCTGAAAGTTTGACATATGGTGTTGAAGACTCTAGAATGAGTGGGATTTTTGAGATTTTGTGGGAGTGGTTGGCATGAGAGTGAGGGCCTAAATAATGCGTTGGGACAACTGAACTCTGAATCCTGGGGGTGGGGGCAGGGGATAGGATAGACTGGAGCAAGGAATAGGATAGAAGGGAGAACCTTTATAAATTGGGAGACTGGTGTCCAAATGGCAGTTTAAATTTAACGTGGACAAGAGCAAAGTTATGCACTTAGGGAAGAAAAACCCAAACAACAGTTCCATGATACAAGGTTCCGCATTAGGAATCATCACCCAGAAAAAGGATTTGGGCATCATCATGGATAATACATTGAAACCCTCTGTCCAGTGTGCAGCTGTAGCCAGAAAAGAAAATAGAATGCAGGACATCATAAGGAAAGGAATGGAGAATAAAACCATAGATATTATAATGCCTCTATAAAGCTCCATGATGTGATTACACCTTCAATATTTTGTGCAATTCTGGTTGCCATATCTTAAAAAGGATATAGCAGAATTGAAAAAGGTACAGAAAAGAGCGACCAAAATGATAAATGGAATGGAAGGATACCCCTATTAGGAAAGGTTTAGAAGGTTAGAACTCTTCAGTTTGAAAAAGAGATGGCTGAGGGGAGATATGATGGAAGTCAGTGTAACGGCAGAGAAAAAATGTTAAAAGTACCTGCTGACTGCCACATTAAAAAGAAATGAAAAAGGGCCAGTAAAATCTCAAATTATGAAATAAACTTTTAAAGTGAAAGTCTGGCTAGTTCAAATGAAGTATTAAATAAGGAAACATGCCAAATAAATAAATCTTTACTGATTCTGAAGTGGGCATATGTGTGATTATGTGTGGGCATATGTGTGTATGAATGTATGGAGAATCAGACTGCAGTTTCAATACCGTGTTGAAGGAGTTAATGCACAAGGCAGGGTTGATGCAGAAAGAAGCTGAGCCTGGGGCAAGCAGAAGAGAGCTCACAGGAGATAAGGAGAGCTCACCTAAAGAAGAACAGATTTTTGCACAGGGTTCTGTGGGAGAGAAAACAGGGGATCGGATTATCTTTTATTTTTGGCAAAAGCAAGCCTCACAAGTAAGAAAAATAGAAAAAGAAGAAAAAAGAATACTTTCTCATTACTACACACAGCTAGGGAGATAGTTTCTTTAAAGGCAGGGAGTAGATATCATGACTACAGCTGGACATCACTGGAGCAGAAAGGATCCCAAAGCACTCAACATCAAGAAAGCAGCAAGACCTGAAAAGAAATTTTGAGACAAGTGACACACCACAGTGACTATTTTGTTTTGCTAAACACTGGTGCACTCGTAGCTGAATTTTTTGAAACAAAAAGTGTCTTTACCTGAATGATAATAAGGAGTAAAGAAATCTTAAGCTTTCAACTGGCTAACCAATACTTGCCTGTTTTTGAAAGAAACAATATTGTACCACTGTTGAATAGAAGCATTGTAAGAATTGTTCATAGAAAAATACTTAACTACATTTATAAATATTGTTATTGTTTATTTATAAACATTGAATTGACACATTTAAAAAAAATTAAAATTAGAATTTTTTTACAAAAGTTAAACTTTTTCAAATGATTCCTTGTAAGAGAGTTCTCACCCCTTGGTAAGTTCTGATTTGAATTTAAGTTTCAAGAAGTTGTAAAGTACATTGACAAAAAATAAAAAAATATTTTCTCTGTAAACTGGGAGCTTCCATTGGTGGCTTACCTGAGGTAATTAAGCTATCCATGACACTCATACAGTAACATCCACGTAAAGTAGAGTAATGCCCTTGCAGAGCCCTGGTTTACATCTATAAAATAATGAGTGGAGTGGAACTGGTAAATGTACATCAATTGTTTATTCCTTCAAAAAATAGAAAACCTAGCGGGACTTGCAATGAAGCTACAATGTAGCACAGTTAAAACTAATCTGAGAAAGTATTATTTCACTCAATGCATAATCAAACTCTGGAAATCGTTGCCAGAGGATATAGTAAAAGCTGTTATTGCAGCTGGGTTTAAAAGATGTTTTAAGAAGTTCCTGGAGGAAAAGTCCATAAACCATTATTAAATTGGACTGGTGAAATCCACTGCTTACCCTTGGGATAAGCAGCATGGAATCTGTTTACCTTCTGGGAATCTGACAGGTACTTGTGACCTGGACAGGCTACTGTTGGAAACAGGATACTGGGCTTGATGGACCTTTGGTCTTACCCAGTATGGCATATCTTATTTTCTGATGTTCTCTCACACAGGTGATAGAGGCTGTACCCCAGAGAACCTCACTGATGACCCCCATCGCTGGCCCCTAGAGAGAGCAGAAGAATGCTATAATAGGTCCAACATACAGACAAAGGCTCCCCTAGAAAGAACATTTGAGTTTCTTAATAAAAGGTGCCTGGACAGGTGGGTTGAGAACTCCTATAGGACCCCTGCCCTCCCCCATCCCCCAGATCTATGAAATATTCATGGCCTCCTTCATCCCCTACAATTGTCAATCCCTCTTGTAGCCTTCTCCTGAAGGGGCTATGTCAGAGCCATCAGAGTGAAGAGGAGGCAGAACAAGTGCCGGAAGGACTGTCGCAGAAGCCCCATGAGCATGGTCTCGCACTGAGGAAAGGCACTGCTTGAGGGTCAGTGAACGTCTTTATTTGCAGTGTGATAAACTGTTTGCATGTGGTGTCACCAACTTGGACTGCACTTCCTTCCACATCTTGCACTGCGCTATGCAGGCATCTGTGAAGAGGTAGCCCTTGTTTTCCATGCTGAGCCACTCCACAGATCCCAGAGACAGGCTTCATGGAGGGATGTGATGGGTTGAAGGAGGAATGGAACAGCAGGGGAAGAAGAAGAAGCAGGCTAGGATAAGGGAGTGTAGCAGGCAGGGGTTTATGAAATCCACCGCTCCCAAATCCAGAATTCAAATGTTGCTTATAGGGAAGAATGAACACTGAAAAAAACAGCAGAGGGGATAAGGAAGGGAGGGGAGGAAAGGATAAGAGAGGGAGGAGTTAAAAAATGGGGAGGTGTGAGGGAGGGGGTGTGTGGTGTGGATGGGCCAGGGAATGAAAAGAGAGAGTTGAGAACTGATTAGGGGGAGAGTATCATATAGTGTGGTTGGGATGATCTAGATGGAGGAGAGAGCGTAGTGTAGATGGACTGTAGGAGGGGGCAGAGAGAAAGAGACTGATTGAGATGAGCTGGAGTTGAGTGAGAAGAGAAACTGATGGGATTTTTCAGTGCTTTCTGGAGAGAAAGACTGGTGAAGATGAGCTGGAATTGGAGAAGAGAAGAGACCATGGAAATTTCAGTGCTTCCCGGGGTGAGAGACTTCTGGGGATGAGCTAGAGTCGAGGGAGAAGAGAGACTGGTGGAATTTTTACTGCTTCCCTGATAAAGAGACTGGTGGGGATGAGCTGGAGATGGGGGAAAAAAGAGACCGGTGGGAGTTTCAGAGCTTTCCTAGCTCTTCTTTTGTCCACAAGTCTTCCCTTGTCCTGACACCTGCACTGCTGTGACCATTTAAATATGGGCTGGGGGATATTCAATAGCAGCAGCTGGCGCTGCCTTAACATAGCCTTGGATATTCTATGCCGGTGTCATATCCGGCCACTGGCATTGACTATCTGGAGCGGCTGGATAACATGTTAGCTAACTGGGCTGAGGCAATATTCGGCTGCTGCCCAGTTAGCTAAACCAGCTAAAGTTAGGCAAGCCTTTTGAGTGCCTAACTTGAGTTGGTTTATGAGAACTGGCCAGAGGCTGAACATCCCCATTGACCAGTTATCGTCAATACCAGCCTTGGAATGCCCCAATGTTCCACAGTAACCATCGGGGCATGTAGCAGCATTAGAGGGCGATATTCAGCAGTCCAAATCTGCTATGTGCCTCTGAATATTTTGCTCATCATGACTAACGCTTTGATTTAAGGATAAAGTGGTATAGAAATCCTTTTAAATAAATAAAATAAAAAATAAAATAATGCAGTTAATATGTCTGCTAACCATGTTAATTACTTTGAATATGCTCCTGCTGGTCCTTTGTGCCCATGACCAACCTTTGGGCATTTTTTTTTTGCTTTAACTGGGGGAGGGGCTGAGGAGGTAATTTGTGTGGATAAGGTCAACGTTTATCTGGATAGTGGCTAGTACCACACTTGTTTGGCCCCTGGCCTATCTGGATAGTGCTGAGGTAGTCTTTGGAGATATTCAGCGGCACTATCTGGAGCCTGTTGTGGGCTCTCAATGCAAGGTTATTGGGTGCCTTAGGAAAACCTTTAGCCTTATCTCCCCCCCGGCCCCTGAGATTTTGATAATTAAACTCAACAGTCATGATCATTCCAACACCACCCTTCCTACAACAATCCTGTAAAATTGTATAATTGGCCATCATGCATTTAAATATTACACTTTGCTTTGCATGTACTGTATGTGTGTACTGACTCTCCTTGCAGGTAAAGAAAAAGTGCTGATGGCTCTTTGAGTTTGTGTGGCTGACAGTCTTTTGTTTTGCTTTGATTATTGCTACTCTTTGCTGCCGCTTAGGTGACTACCTAGACTTTTTTAACGGCTGAGCCGGTCCTGCTCTCAAGGGATAGATAAACAGGCTTTGAAATTGACTCATACTTTGAAGAGACAAATAAATAAACTTTTATTTAAGAGACTGTTCCAAGTGAGTTTTGTTTGTGCATATAAAAGAGCAGGTTGGACAATACGTCACCTTTAATCCACCCTCGGTGCTATGTGATCTGAAATGGTTAAATCCAGGAAAACCACATTTGGTTCCTTTTTAGATGTTGGCAGTTAGTTCCAGCAGGTGCTTTGATGCACACTAACAAGAAGAACCATTAAAATGGACAGGTTCCTTAAGGACATCTCAATTCACGTCACTCTCCTGGCCTACATTAGATTGTGAGTAAATATTAGTACTGGACAAAGCATATGAAACTTTATTTTCATTGGAAGAAGAACATTTGTTGCAAAACCCAAGTCTGAGATCAATTATGTGGCAAACAAAGAAATCAGTCTTGGCCTTATTTCCAATGATGCAATGCTCTCTCTTGTCTTGGCGTTTGTCCCGCACCCAGGCCTCCTGCTCAGCTTTTGTCTCTCTTTGCTGTTTGAAGCTACAACGGAGAAATGACAAAGACCTCAATGAATGCCCAGAAAACGCAGACGTCACATGACTTGAGGAATTCATTTTTGATTATGGAAAGTTTAATCCAGTTTGACAAGATCCACATAGTTGTGCACCAATGGAGGCTGGATGGGAGGGGGTTAGCCCCCACATATTAGTTGGTTTCTCAGTTTTAGGCATGAAGGAACCATGTTCAGCTCATGACTTAGAATTTAACTCTGATTTTAATTGTAGTAAAACCAAGAAGTAATTGCCGTGGGTGGGTAAAAGAGGTAGCGGCAAGAATCTTCAGTCATTATTATCTCACTGGTACATGACCACAAATCTGAAAAGACCGTATTGTTTACAGGGAGAGACAGGAATAGGGGAAAGTGTAAAATGAGACTGTCCTGTCACCAGATGTTTTTTGATAGTGAGGAAAATACTGACGATGGAGAAGCTTTTGGTGATGTTGACAAAGTGAATCCCACATCCAGGGGATGGGACACAGGATCCAATAATGAGGAAGAGGAGAGAGAGATCTGAGAAAATCACATTAGTCATGCTGAGTGCTTTTTTTTGAAGGGGTACACAGTGGTACAGAGTACCAGTATCTTTTTTATTGCCTGCTACAATTAACCTATGGTGTTCATGTATTAATGAAAGAGCCCTGCATATGAGTACCAGCACCTTTTTTTCTAGGAAAAATACACATGCCAGATCAAAAAATTAATATAATGATAACATGTTTCTGTCATGGTGAGGCTGTAAAACGAGATATCGCTCCAGGAATCCTGGTCCAAATCTCAGCCTGCTTGTTTGACATTGCTGCCTGGATGTCCTACCACCATGAAAAACTGAATATGGCCGAGATTGAGGTCCTTACTTTTCCCCATAAACCAATGTCTCCCTTTCCTCCCTTCTTCATTTCTGTCGATAAGAATGTAATCTTCCCTGTCTCCTCAGCTCGCAACCTTGGGTCATCTTTGACTTTTCTCTCCCTCTCTCTTTAGACATATTCAATAGAAGGCTAAAACTTGTCATTTCTTCCTCTACAACATCAGCAAAATTTGTCTTTTTCCTTTATGAACACAATATCAAGACCCTTATCCATTCTTTTATCACCTCCCTTCTAGACTATTGCAACTTGCTCTTCACTCCCCTTCAATCTGTTCAGAATTTACCTGCCTGGCTGATCTTCTGCCATTGTCACTATGCTCTCATAATCCCTTCTTCTGAAGTCACTTCATTGGCTCTCTATCCATTTTCACAAACAGTTCAAACTTCTTCTACTCACCTACCCACAAACATGTTGTAAAGAGCTCAAAACATCTTACGATAATTCAGAAACTATTTCAGAGAAAAATAGCAAACAAATACATTGGGCCTGATAGTCCAAGGCATTTGCATGGTTTGTTGTTGTTGTTAAGTGCCGTCGAGTTGGAGTGGACTCATGGCGACCCTCTGGATAGCTATCCTAAATTGTGTTCGGTCTTCAGTCAGGTGACTCATTGTTGACAGACTGGTACCCGTAGCTGCTGTTATTGTATCGATCCATCTCATTGCTGGCCTTCCTCTTTTGCGTTGACCTTCTATCTTGCCAAGCATAATGTCTTTCTCTAATGATCTCTCTCTTCGCATGATGTGTCCAAAGTATGAAAGTCAAAGTCTTGTCATCTGAGCTTCTAAAGAAAGCTTAGGTTTGATCTCCTCTAGTACCGACTGGTTTGTTCTTCGGGCAGTCCATGGTATACACAGTATTCGCCGCCAGCACCATAATTCAAAGGCATCAACTTTCTTCCTGTCTATCTTTTTCACTGTCCAGCTTTCACATCCATATGATATTATTGAAAAGACCATGGCTTGAACAAGTCGAATCTTTGTATGGAGAGAGACATCTCTGCTCTTGAGAATCTTATCTAGGTCTTTCAAAGCCATTCTGCAAAGAGCAATGCGTCGTCTGATTTCTTGACTGCTTGTTGCTTCTTTATTGATAGTTGATCCAAGTAGGTTAAAGTTGTTCACAATTTCAATTTCTTCTCCTTCAACGATGAACCTGTTGATTATGCCAGTTGTCATGATCTTTGTCTTCTTTACATTAAGGTGCAGGCCCATTTTGAGACTATGTTCTTTGATTGTGAGAAGCAAATGTTTCAGCCAGTAATGTGGTATCATCAGCATAGCGAAGGTTGTTGATGAGTCTTCCACCAATCTTCACACCTCTGTTGTCTTCATACAATCCTGCTTCTCTGATGATTTGTTCTGCATATAAATTAAACAGGTAGGGGGAAAGTATGCAGCCTTGCCTTACACCTTTGCTTATTTTAAACCATTCTGTTTCTCCTTGTTCCGTTCGAACTGTTGCTTCTTGATCAATGTACAGATTGCGCAAGAGAACGATCAGGTGTTCTGGTATACCCATGCTTCTTAATGTGGCCCAGAGTTTCTCATGGTTTACACAGTCAAAAGCCTTGCTATAGTCGATAAAGCACAAATAGATATCCTTTTGGCATTCTTTAGTCTTTTCAAGGATCCATCTCACATCCGCAATGATGTCTCTCGTTCCTCGCCCTTTCCTGAACCCTGCTTGCACTTCAGGTAGCTCTTGTTCCAGGTATGGTTGTAGTCTCTTTTGAATAATCTTCAGTAGAATCTTGCTGGCATGTGGGATCAGAGCGATTGTGTGATAATTTTCACAGTCAGTTGGATCACCTTTCTTTAGTATTGGTATAAACACAGATCTTTTCCAGTCAGTTGGCCATGATGTTGTCTTCCATATTTCTTGGCAGAGCCTTGTGAGTACGGTAACAGCTGCATCAGATTGCTGCAATACTTCTATGGGAATGCTATCAATGCCTGGTGCTTTGTTCTTTGATAAGGCTTTCAATGCTGCTTCAACTTCTTCTTTCATCACCAACGGTTCCCGATCATAAGGTACAGGTTGAAACGGCTGTTGGTCCACTTGATCTTTATCATATAAAAACTCTGTATATTCCTTCCACCTTTTCTTGATCTTCTCAGCATCATTCAACATAGAACCTTGAACATCTTGTAACATTCCAATTTGAGGCTGGAACTTTTTCTTTAACTCTCGTAGCTTTAGGAAAGCCGATCTTGTTCTTCCTCTAATAGTTTCTGCTTCTATTTCCTTGCAAGTGTCATTGTAGTACTTTTCCTTGTCCTGTCTTGCTGCACGTTGGAAATCTCTGTTGAGTTCTGCGATTGTCTTTCTTTAGCTTCTCTGCGTTTCTGGGCAATTTTCAGAGTTTCTTCCGTCATCCATTTTGGCTGTTTTTGCTTTTTCACCTTTTGTAGAGACTTCTCGCTTTCTTCCAACACAACCTTCTTGATGTCATTCCATAACTCTTCCGGAGCTCTGTCAACGACGAGACCTGGAAACAGCACAAGCACTGGGAAGTCAAATGCAAGGCATTGATAAGGCAGGCAAAGGGAGAATTTGAGAAGAAGCTTGCTGCGGAAGCAAAAACGCAAAGTAAAGACCTTTTCAAGTACATTCGTAGCAAAAAACCTGTGAGAGAGTCAGTTGGTCCATTAGATGATAAAGGGGTTAAAGGAGCACTAAGAGGCGACAAGGCGATAGCGGAGAGATTGAATGAATTCTTTGCTTCAGTCTTTACTGAGGAAGATGTAGGGATGTTACCCATGACTGAAGTGGTATTTAAAGGTGCGGAAGAATTGAAGGAAATATTGATAAATCGGGAAAATGTATTACAACTATTAGATAAACTGAAGAGTAGCAAATCACCTGGGCCGGATGGTATACATCCAAGGGTGTTGAAAGAACTGAGATACAAGATTGCAGACCTGCTATTAGTAATCTGTGAACTATCATTAAAATCATCTCTAATACCTGAAGATTGGAGGATCGCCAATGTAACACCAATTTTTAAAAAAGGTTCCAGGGGTGATCCGGGAAACTACAGACCGGTGAGCCTGACATCAGTACCGGGAAAAATGGTAGAAACCATCATAAAGAATAAAATTACTCAGCATGTAGATAGTCATGACCTAATGGGAGACAGCCAACATGGCTTTAGACAAGGAAGATCTTGTCTTACTAATCTGTTATGTTTTTTTGAAGGAGTGAATAATCAGGTGGACAAAGGTGAGTCGGTTGATATTGTGTATCTGGACTTTCAGAAAGCCTTGACAAGGTCCCTCATCAGAGACTTTTGGCAAAACTAAAGAGTCATGGGATAGGAGGCAGTGTACTATTGTGGATCAGGAACTGGTTAAAAGATAGAAAGGAGAGGGTAGGGCTAAATGGCCAATTTTCCTAATGGAGAAAGGTGAATAGTGGTGTACCCCAGGGATCTGTGCTGGGTCCGCTGCTTTTTGACATATTCATAAATGACCTGGAAAGTGGAATAACGAGTGAGGTTATCAAATTTGCAGATGACACAAAACTATTTAAAGTTGTTAAAACCCAAGAGGATTGTGGAAAATTGCAAGAGGATCTTGATAAATTGGAAGACTGGGCATCAAAATGGCAGATGAAATTTAATGTGGACAAGTGCAAGGTTATGCACCTAGGGAAGAACAACCCAAACTATGGTTACACGATGCAAGGTTCCACATTAGGAACCACCACCCAGGAAAAAGATTTAGGCGTCATTGTGGATACCATGTTAAAACCCTCGGCCCAGTGTGCAGCAACGGCCAAGAGAGCAAATAGAATGCTAGGTATGATAAGGAAAGGAATGGAAAATAAAACAAAAGATATTATAATGCCTCTATATCGTTCCATGGTGAGACCGCACCTTGAATATTGTGTGCAACTCTGGTCACCGTATCTTAAAAAGGATATAGCGATTTTAGAAAAGGTTCAGAGAAGAGCCACCAAAATGGTAAAGGGGATGGAAGGATACTCCTATGAAGAAAGGCTAAAAAGGTTGGGGCTCTTTAACCTGGAAAAGAGACGGCTGAGGGGAGATATGATAGAAGTCTATAAATTAATGAACGGAGTGGAACGGGTAAACGTAGATCGATTGTTTACCTTATCAGAATATAGAAAGACTAGGGGACATGCACTGAAGCTACAGGGTAAACTATTTAAGACTAATAAAAGAAAATATTTTTTCACTCAACGTGTAATCAAACTCTGGAATTTGTTACCGGAGGATGTAGTAAAGGCTGTTAGTGTAGCTGGGTTTAAAAAAGGTTTGGACAAGTTCCTGGAGGAAAGGTCCATAAACCATTATTAAGAAGGGACCCAGGATATCAATGCTTGAACCAATACAAGCATTGTGGAACCTGTGTCCCTTGGGGAAACTGCTAGGTACGTATGACCTAGATTGGCCACTGTTGGAAACAGAATACTGGGCTTGATGGACCTTGGTCTGACCCAGTATGGCATATCTTATGTTCTTATGTTCTTATTTGTATCTAAAGCAGCAAATCGATTTTGCAGGCAGTCTTTAAATTCCAGTGGTATATTCTCAAGGTCATATTTTGCTGCATTCATGAGTGGTTTGCTCTTTTTCAACTTTAGCTTGAGTTTGCATACTAGTAGTTGATGATCTGTACCACAGTCAGCTCCAGGTTTTGTCTTTGTTGATTTTACAGAGCTTTTCCATCGTTGACTTCCACATATGTAGTCAATTTGATTTTTATAATCCATTCGGTGAAGTCCATGTATACAGTTGCCGCTTGTGTTGCTGGAAGAAGGTGTTTGAGATGAATAGATCATTGGTCTTGCAGAATTCTATCAGTCTTTCTCCAGCTTCATTTTTGTTGCCAAGTCCATATTTTCCAACTACTTTGCCTTCTTCTTTGTTGCCAACTTTTGCGTTCCAGTCACCCATGACTATCAGGATATCCTGTTTGCATGTTCTGTCAATTTCAGCTTGTACTTGTTCATAGAACTCTTCAATTTCATTCTCTTCTGCAACTATTGTTGGGGCATATACTTGAATTATAGTTGTGTTGATAGGCAATCCTCGTAGACGAATAGAGATTAAGCGTTCGCTGACTGCATTGTATTTCATTACAGTTCTTGCAAGTTTCTTCTTTATTATAAATGCAGCACCATTTCTTCTTTGTCTTTCATTTCCAGCATAGTAGACCATGTGATCATCTGATGCAAAGTGCCCCATGCCAGTCCATTTCAGTTCGCTGACACCCAACAGATCAAGTTGTACACGTTCCATTTCATTCTTGACCACCTCCAACTTCCCTTGGTTCATGCTTCGTACGTTCCATGTTCCAATGTGTAAGACATCTTTACAGCTTCTGACTCTCATTTCATGCGCAGCTACATCAGCAGTCAGACTTCCCGAGGGCTTTGATCCAACCACATCATAAATGTTGGCTTTACTCTGAAAAGTCTTCAGCTCTTCCCCGGTAGCTAGTTGAGTGCCTTCTGACTTGGGGGTCTCATCTTCCAGCACCATAGCACAATTTGTTTTGTTGTAACTATCCATTGGGTTTTCATGGCAAGATACAGAAGTAGATTGCCGGGCCTTTCTTCCGCGCAGTTTAAGTTTGGTGTTGTTGCCGTTGTCACAGAAATGTGATCCTCCGCCGTCAACACTGTCCCATTCTGCTGCTGTCCAGATGGGTGGTTTGTCTTGGTCTGGCACCTCAGCTGAGACCTGTCCATCTTGGGAGACCCTGCCAGTAGTTAAACTACCGATAGTTTAGCTCTCAGTATCACTGATGCACGCAAGCCTTCACAGCAGCTTGGTTTACAGAGCTGTAAACTGTGTAAATGCTGCTGAACGGGATATTCAATGGCACTAACACGGTTAGTGCCACTGAATATCCTCAACTAATGCCGCTTAGCACTGGGGTGTGTCGTGAGCATTCTGTGGTGTGCTGTGGGCGGTGACAGTCGCTAAGCGGGTAGCGGTGATATTGTACCATTACCCGGTTAGTGACATGCGGGTAAAACTAGGCGCAGCAAAGGTTGGCTTAGTTTTACCCGCAGGAGCTAATCGGGTAGTGGTACAATATCACCACTATCTGGTTAGCTGCGGCATCAGAGGCTGTGCAGTGACCCTAGATATTCAATACTGGGGCTGCATATGACCCCAGCATTGAATATCTAACACCTGATTAGGTCAGTGGTTTCAAAGAGTTAGCTGTGAATGGGTAACTAGAAGAAAGACAATGAACTCTAACTTAAAAAGGATATAGCGTTATTAGAAAAGGTACAGAGAAGAGCCACCAAAATGGTAAAGGGGATGGAAGGATACCCCTATGAAGAAAGGCTAAAAAGGTTAGGGCTCTTCAACCTGGAAAAGAGACGGCTGAGGGGAGATATGATAGAGGTCTATAAATTAATGAATGGAGAGGAATGGGTAAATGTAAATTAATTGTTTACACCATCAAAATATAGAAAGACTAGGGGAAATGCAATGAAGCTACAGGGTAAACTATTTAAGACTAATAAGAGAAAATATTTTTTCACTCAATGCATAATCAAACTCTGGAATTCGTTACCGGAGGATGTAGTAAAAGCTGTTAATATAACTAGGTTTAAAAAAGGTTTGGACAAGTTCCTGGAAGAAAGGTCCATAAACCATTATTAAAGGGGACCCAGAAAATCCACTGCTTGCCGCAATACAAGCATTGTGGAACCTGTGTCTTTTGAGGAAACTGCGAGGTACATGTGATTTAGATTGGTCATGTTGGAAAAGGGATACTGGGCTTGATAGACCTTGGTCTGACCCAGTATGGCATATCTTATGTTCTTATGTTCTAACTGGCAGAACCTTGTCCAAAACCACAAACAAAAAAAATTCCCCCTTTGCAGTATGGAAAAAAGACTAAGCTTTTTATACATGAACAGCAAAACCCCTTTGAAAATGAGTTTTTAAAAAAGAAAACGAGGTTACTTACCTGTAACAGGAGTTCTCCGTGTACAGCAGGATAAGTCAGCCACACTTGGTGACGTCCTCTGGGCAGAGCCAGCATATGGAAGTGCTCTCTAGAGCTCAGAAAGGAGGGCCTTTCTGAGCCCACCTAGGTAGCCCATCCTACCGGTCCACCCCCTAGTCCGGCCAGTGTGTTCCTAGCTAGCTAGTTCCCGGACAGGGAGCGGATACGGCAGGCTGACCTCCTCCAGGGGAGACGGGCGGGATTGTGTGGCTGACTTATCCTGCTGTCCACGGAGAACTCCTGTTACAGGTAAGTAACCTCGTTTTCTCCATGGACCAGCAGGATTGCGTCAGCCACACTTGGTGCCTCCCCAGCTGTGGAGAACGCTGAGGTGGAGGAGGAGCTTAGTTACTAATGAGGCTCTGAGCCGCAATAGGATGAACATCTTTATTGCAGTAATAGGTGAAGTTGCATACAAGATCGTGCAGTTGTGCAAACAGCAGTTGTGCAACGGGCAACTAGTGCTAACAGTGTACGAACAACAGTGGCTGAGTAACAGTACAATTAACAGTGCTGACTAACAACAGTGCCTGCAACAGTGTAACTAACAGTGCTGACTAACAACAGTGACTGTGCAACAGTGCAATTAACAGTGCTGACATGCTACAGGAGGAGCAGGTATGGGCGGCCCGGCTACTGGGCCAATGCCTATCTGCCATCCATTGCAGTGGAAAGGACGGCAGTCCCACGGGCGCAGTCTTCCTGGGCCCTGAGGTCCAGGCAGTAGTGCTTCTGGAACGTGTGCGGGGAGGACCAGGTGGCCGCTCTGCAGACGTCCGTCAGAGGAACAGAGCGAAGGTTGGCAATTGTGGTTGCCAGTGCTCTTAGCTTGTGAGGGCCCACTCTTGGCAAATTCTGAGTGCCTGTGGGGTCTAGGCAGTGGGAGACGCAGGAGGCAACCCAGTGAGAGAGGGTTCTCTTGTTGACCGGCCTGCCCGGCCGGCTAGGGTCGAAGGATACGAACAGCTGTTCGCCTTTGCGAATGGGTTGAGTTCGCAGCAGATAGATCCGAAGGGCCCGGAGACAGTCCAGCGTGTGTAGGCAACTTTCTTCTTCGGAGGCATGGGGCTCTGGGAAGAAAGACGGGAGTTCAATGGACTGATTGACGTGGAAGGCGGATGCCACCTTGGGCACGAACTTTGGGTTGGTTTGTAAGGATGCTCTATCCTGGTGTAGCTGTGTATAAGGGGGATGGGACACTAGTGCCTGCAGCTCGCTGATTCTCCTGGCGGACGTTATGGCAACCAGAAACAGGGTTTTCCAGGAGACAAACTTCATCTCCACTGACTGTAGTGGCTCGAAGGGGTCCTCGGTCAGGCGGCAGAGGACAGTGTTGAGGTCCCATGACGGAACTGGTTGCCTGATTGGGGGTTTCAAATTAGCCAGTCCCTTCATGAAGCGGTTTGTCAAAGGTAGTGCTGCAATGGAAGTTGCTCCTTCAGGCTGGGCGTGAAACGCTGCAATTGCCGAAAGGTGCACTCTGATGGACTGAGTCTTAAGGCCAAGGTTAGACAGAGAAGCAAGGTACTTCAGGACACTGGGAAGAGGACACGTGGTGGGCTCCAGTCCTTGCGCAGCACACCAAATGCTGAATCTCTTCCATTTGAGGCCATAAGATTTCCTGGTAGAGGGGTGTCTGGCTGCTAGGACCACGTCTTGCACCTCAGATGATAGCTGGAGTGTAGAAAGGCTCATCCGCTCAACCTCCAGGCAGTGAGAGCCAGGGCTTTGAGGTCAGGGTGCCTCGTTTTGCCTCAGTCCTGTGTGAGTAGGTCCGGCCGGAGTGGCAGGCGCTTCGGTTTCCCTTGCGCTAGGCGTTGGAGCAGCGCGAACCACATCTGTCGGGGCCAAAAGGGAACCACTAGGATGGCGCGAGCCTTGTCGCGGACCAACCGCTGGAGTGTCGCCGGGATGAGGGGGGTCGGGGGAAAGGCGTACACGAGAGACCACTCCCCCAGCACACGTCAAATGCATCCACCGCCAGTCTCTTGTTGGAAGGGTGCCTGGAGCAAAACAGGGGGCATTTTGCGTTCTGTTCCGTGGCGAACAGGTCGATGTTCGGGCATCCCCACTGACGGAAGAGGCTGTCGGTGACCTCCGGGAGTAGTGTCCATTCGTAAGGTTTCAGTTGCCTGCTGAGCTTGTCGGCTAAGGTGTTCTGGTCGCCCGGCAGATAGGAGGCTCGGATGTTGCACCCGTGAGTCAGGGCAAGGGACCAGATCTGCAGGGCTTCCTTGCAGAGGGGCCGAGATGCCGTGCCCCCTTGCTTGTTGATGTAGAACATGGCCACTTGATTGTCCGTCTGGATGAGGACGGTTTTTCTTCTGCACGTGCGTTAGGAAGGCTTTGAGAGCGTACTTGATGGCCCTTAGCTCTAGGAGGTTGATGTGCAGGAGTCTCTCCTGCGGTGACCAGGCCCCTTGTGTGCTGAACTTCAGAATGTGGGCACCCCAGCCCAAGTTGGAGGCGTCTGTGGTCAGGGTGACTTGGTGCTCGGGTGGGTGCATGTCCTTCCCCCCGAAAGGTTCTCTGGAGTAGTCCACCAGAGTAGTTGAGTCTTGATCTTGGAGGTCATAGGGATGCGGGTGGAGAGAGGCTGTGAGTGCTGGTTCCAGTGTGTACGTAGATACCACTGCAGCGGCCGCATCTGTAACCTGGCGATGTGGACCACAGATGTGGTAGCGGACATGTGGCCTAGAAGGCGTAGGATGGATCTCGCTGAAGAGGATTCCGCCGAGGCCAATCTGGTCGTGAGCGAGGTCAGGGCAAGCAGCCTGCGTTTGGGAAGGTATGCCTTCGAGAGTGTGGTGTCGATCTCGGCTCCGATGAATTCCAGCCTCTGAGAGGGGGTGCGCTGGGACTTGTTGTAATTGATGACGAACCCCAGGGAGGAGATCAGGGACTCGATAGTCCTTAGAGCTTCCTGAAGTTCCATTGCTGAGGGGGCTGTGATGAGCCAGTCGTCGAGGTAGGGAAAAATGGAAACGTTCCGTTTGCGTAGATGTGATGTGGGAACTGCCACGCATTTCGTGAACACCCGTGGGGCCGGCGATAGGCCGAAAGGGAGGACTTTGTACTGGAAGTGCTGGCCCAATACATGAAAACGAAGATACTGTCTGTGTGACTTGTGGATGCGGATGTGGGTGTAGGCATCCTGAAGGTCCAGGGACGCCATCCAGTCGCCGGGTTGAATCAAGGGCAGGATGCAGTTGAGAGAATACATCCTGAACTTCTCTTCGATGATAAACTTGTTGAGTTTGCGGAGGTCGAGGATGGGGCGGACTCCGCCTGTCCTTTTGGGAACGAAGAAGTACCTGGAGTAGAAGCCAGAGTTTATCTCGTCCGATGGTACTTGCTCTATAGCATCGGAGGACAGCAGGTGTATCAGCTCCTCGGCCATGGCTCGGCACAGGTGCGGTGGGGTTTTGCTGATGGGTTGGGTGTTTTGGCGAGGGGTTGAGCTGAAACGCATCCGGTAACCCTCTCGGATGATCTCGAGAACCCAGGAGTCGGAGGAGATGTATTTCCACTTGTTTAAAAAGTAGGTCAGGCGACCCCCGGTCAGGGTGGGTGCCGGAGAGTAGGCGTTAAAAGGACGGTCCACTCTTTGCAGGGGGTGGATTGTTCTTCTTCTGCTTGCGGTCATGTTGAGAGTTACGCTGGTGAGGGGGACCGCTATAGGAGTTGTTCCTGTATTTGTTATACTGCCATTTCCTGCTGGAGGGGTACTTCTTGTTGGACGAGTAGTAAGATTTCCTCTGGAAACTGTTCTTATGGGCTCCGCTGCGGCGCTCGTAGCCGTCCTCCGCCAGGGTTTGTAAGGTAGTGCAGTGTTCTTTCATGTCGTTGACAGTGTCTTTAACCTTGTCCCCAAAGAGTGATTCCCCTGTGCAGGGGGCGTTAGCAATGCTGTCATGGGTGTCATCTCGAAGGCCGGAGCCTCTCAGCCACGCCCATCGTCTTGCAGAGATAGCCGTACCGGCGGTACGAGAGGCTGTGTCGAAAGAGTCAAAGGTTGTGCTGGCCAGGTGTTTGCTGCACTCTGACATATCGGAAAGTGTGCTGGCGAGCTGATTCTGAGACTCCTTGGGGAGGGATGCAGCGGTCGACTTCAAGGTTGCCATGCAGGTGTCCAGGAAGAGAACTTGCTGAAATTGGTGTGCTGCAATCTTAGCACTAAGCATAGCACCTTGGAAGACCTTCTTCCCGATGTCATCTAAGAGTTTGTTGTCTCGGCCCGGGGGGCTATTGGCGTGGGTGCGTGAGGACTTGGTGCGTTTGAGCGCTGAAGAGACGACGATGGAGTTGTGTGGTAGCTGGGTCTGAGAAAAGCCAGGCACAGGCCTCACTTGATACTTGAAGTCAAGCCGCCTTGGAAACCGACGACCAGACACTGGTGTCTGCCACAGTTTTGAGTGATTTTCCAGCAGTCTCTGATGCACTGGGAGTGCGAAATCAGGCTTCGGAGTGGCGAGGTATTTTAGAACCTCTGGAACATCCTCTCCAGGCGCATCAGCGGTGTTCAAAGAGAGGGCAGAGGATAGTTTTGTTAAGAACTTGGGGTAGGTGAGATCCTCCGCCAGGGGAGGGTCTTCTATCTCAGCTGTCTTCTCTGAGTTGGCGAGCTCTGTGGATGCCGACCCCACCACTGCAGCTTCGATGTCGTGGTCGTCGGCAGTGCTGTCGGGGGACGGATTTTCTGGGTCCGGATCGTCGGAGGGTCCGCATGGGTTTTCTCTGGTTCAATTCTCTGGGGTTGAGGTAATGGCTGCCTCCGGAGCATTGTGCGCTGGATCCGCGCTATGTGGGGTTGACAAGTGTGCCGCGGGTATTGTTGAAGCAGAGGGTATTGTTGAGACAGATTGCTTCACGGGTTGTGTTAATAAGCTGATGATAGCTGAGGAATTACTATGGCTGGATCTGCTAGCCCTGCTGTGGTTTGAAGGGCTCCGGCTATGGTTGCCCTTTCGAGGATCCTCCCGCCGGTGGCGCTGGGAGCGGTGGCGGTGGCGCTTGGAGTGCCTGCATCGTTTGGGAGAGAGGTCCCTGTGGCTAGAGTCGCTGCTGCTGCTGCGTTCGTTGACTCTGGTCCGTTTACTGTGCGTTCTGCTCTTGGAACTGCTGCTGCTGCTGCTGCTACTGGAGTTGCGCAACAGCGCATTGGCGTTGCGCAACAGCGCGCTGGCATTGCGCAACAGTGCGCTGGCTTCGTTGGGCGTGCTGTTGCGCGGGGCGCTACCGTGCGACATGCTGCTGTGCGAGGCGCTGTCGTGCGAAGCGCAGCTGCGCGAGGTGCTGCCGTGCGAAGCGCAGCTGCGCGAGGTGCTGCCGTGCGAAGCGCAGCTGCGTGCAGGCTTCCCTCCGATGTCGGTAGTTTCCCACGTGGAGATTAGGCTGGCTGGGTTGGAAGCAGAAGCTGGGTCCGAGCATAGATCGGGATTCGCGGGCATAGAGGCCCCGCCCCCAAGGTGGGCGGAGTTGGAGGACTGCAGGAGAGGCTGGGAGGATCGCAGCACGTCGCCATCTTGGGAAGCATGGACGAGTGCTGTGGGGGACCCGATCCTGGAAGCTGACTGCAGGGCGAGCTGAGAGGAGTCCAGGAGGATGAAAACAGGAGAGACTGCAGCAGTAGGGGCAGGGCTTACCTCCGCGCCTCCGCGGGTGATGGTGTTGGTCCCGGAGCAGCAAGCAGGTCAGTCGGGTGCACCGGGCTGGGGACGGAGGCTCCATGCAGCATGTCCCACCGGGAAAGGGCACTCTCTGCAGCAACGGAGGCTCGGCTAGGGATGGAGGCCCATACAGGCACATCCGAGGCCGGCAGAGGATCAGGCAGTGGAGGGCCAGAGCCGGAGGCCGGGCACATCACTTGGTATCCTTTCTTCATTGCCCCACAGTAAGAGCATCCATGTGAAGTCTTATTCTTGTTGCCACAATAGGGGCATTTCTTTGAAAGATACTTGGGCATAGTTGTAAAAAACGCAAAACAAAGAAATAAACAAATGGAGAGAGAGAGCAGGGTCCGTCTTGCTGGCAAGGCGGAAGAACGAAAAACTGGCCGGACTAGGGGGCGGACCGGTAGGATGGGCTACCTAGGTGGGCTCAGAAAGGCCCTCCTTTCTGAGCTCTAGAGAGCACTTCCGTATGCTGGCTCCGCCCGGAGGACGTCACCAAGTGTGGCTGACGCAATCCTGCTGGTCCATGGAGAACAGCAAAACCCCTTTGAGAGCTTTCAGTCAGAGTACTACCTTGCTTTGCAATGGAGTCCGTCAAGAATGCAGTACTTGAAAGGCCCTGTAGACTCTTATACAGCACTGCCTAGGTGCTTAGTACACTACTCTAGGGCCACTTAACATCTAATGAGGTCAGTGGCTTCAAAGAGATATCTGTGAATGGGGAGCTAAAACAAAGACAATAAACTCTAACTGACAGAGCCTTGCCCAACACCACAAGCAAACACAAATTCTCCCTTTGCAGTATAGAAAAAAACTTAAGGCCCGATTCTGTCCTGTATGTTCTGGCCCGCTGTGCTCCCGATCGGAACCGGATGCACAGAGTTAGACGGGATTCTGATCCCGCGGGGCATGTATAACCCCATGGGATCAGAATTGTGTCCAGGCCTGTATGTGCAGGCCAGAACCCTGATTCCGGCTGGCCTACATGTATAGGCCTAGCCTAGCTAACACAGTCAAGGCTCCTGAATGGAGCCGCGGTGCCATGGCATCCGGTTGCCATGGCACCACGATCCCTGGCTACCTGAAAATAATTTCATTTCCCACAGCCTGACCCCCAATCTGGCCTCCAAAGGCCAGGGTCGGGGTGTGGGGAATCTCCTCTATGTCCTCCTGCCTTTGCTGTACCCTGGGCCTGCCAGAACCACCCGTCTAGGGAAACTTATTCCACCTCAGAGGTGGAATGTTCCTCGTTCAGGCATCCAGCCCCAGACATACAGGGCCGACATTGGAATTGGCTTTGTACGTCCTGGGCCAAGGACCGCCCACTGCTCGCCCTAACTCCACCCCCACACCACCCCTTTCTTGCCCCCATCTAACCTCCCGGCAGGGCCGGCCCGTCCATTGAGCGAGAATGTTTTTTGCACAGGGCCCCGCGTTTCAGGGGGCCCCGCGCAAAAAACATTCTTTTGTAAAAGTAAAATTGAAAAAAAAAAGAAAACCTGTCTCCTGCCGCTGTCGGGGCCGCGGCGGCAGAATCAAGCGTGCCGCGGGGCCCCCCTGTACCCGGCACAGCCTCTCCTCCCTGTAG
Organism: Ichthyophis bannanicus; assembly: GCA_033557465.1. Taxonomy (NCBI): domain Eukaryota; kingdom Metazoa; phylum Chordata; class Amphibia; order Gymnophiona; family Ichthyophiidae; genus Ichthyophis; species Ichthyophis bannanicus. The sequence goes on from CM066031.1 coordinate 1,770,324,122, forward strand.
CAGCTCTCTCTTCTGAGCTGCAGTCAGACGCGCCGGCTTGCAGAGCGCGAAGGGAAGAGTTTCCCTTTCGCGACTCTGTTAGGCCCGCGGGGGCTGATGGGAACTTCCCATCAGCCCCCGCGGGCTTAACAGAGCAGCGAGGGAAAAACTCTTCCCTCGCGCTCTGCAAGCCGGCGTGTCTGACTTCAGCTCCAACTAGAGAGCTTCTACAGGGAGGAGAGGCTGTGCCGGGTACAGGGGGCCCCGCGGCACGCGCGATTCGGCCGCGGCGGCCCCGACAGCGGCAGGAGACAGGTTTTCTTTTTTTTAAAAATTTCCCTGGGCTGGGCTGGGCGTTAGGAGTGGTGCTGGGCTGGGCTGGGCTGGGGGTTAGAAGTGCTGCTGGGCTGGGCTGGGCTGGGCGGGGGGGGTGGTGTTAGGAGTAGTGATGGGCTGGGCTGGGCGGGGGGGGGGTGTTAGGAGTAGTGATGGGCTGGGCTGGGGGGGGGGGTTGGGAGTGGTGATGTGCTGGGCTGGGCTGGGCTGGGGTGGGGGGGGGAGGTGTTAGGAGTAGTGATGGGATGGGCTGGGCTGGCTGGGGGGGGTTAGGAGTGGTGATGGACACTGGGCTGGTTGGGGGGGGTTAGGAGTGGTGATGGGCACTGGGCTGGCTGGGGGGGGTAGGAGTGGTGATGGGCACTGGGCTGGCTGGGGGGGTTAGGACAATGTTCCCTCTAATTTTCTGTAGGCTGTGTGCGCATAAAATATCAGCTGTGTGCAGCTTTTGAAGGAAGGTTAAATTTTTGTGCACCACGTAACGACACTCGGAGTTATATACTTTAAAATTTGACTACACGTCAGAATACAGTATGTACACCACATTGATTTTAATCAAATTAAATGAAAATAGACGATTACTAAAGAAAGCGGGAAATTCCTAGTAATTGCAATCATAACTTTAAAATTTTAAGACATCTGTGTTGTTTTCTATCAGAATCAGAGCCGTAATTTTTGTGCGCTCTGTTGTAAAGTATGTGCGCTTGCTCCATGAGGTGTGTGCGCGCGCACACGCGCACAGCTTAGAGGGAACAGTGGTTAGGAGTGGTGATGGGTGCTGGGCTGGGGGGGTTAGGAGTGGTGATGGGCGCTGGGGGGGTTAGGAGTTGTGATGGGCGCTGGGGAGGGGTTAGGAGTGGTGATGGGCGCTGGGGGGGCTTAAACTAAAAATTGGGTGATGGGGGCGTAGGACTGGAAATGGGCTGGTGGGATTAGGACTGGAAGTGGGTTGATGGGGGATTAGGACTGGTAATGGGCTATGGGAGGGCTTAAACTAAAAATTGAGTGATGGGGGATTAGGACTGGGAGTGGGCTGATGGGGAGGTTAGGACTGGTAATGGGCTATGGGGGGGCTTAAACTGAAAATTGGGTGATGGGGGATTAGGACTGGAAATGGGCTGGTGGGATTAGGACTGGGAGTGGGCTATGGGGGGGCTAGTACTGGTAATGGGTTGGGGGGGTTGCTAGGACTGGAAATGGGCTGTGTGGACGGGGGCTTGAACTGCAAATAGCTGTTGGGGATGGGGCTTGGAATGGAAATGGGCTGAGGGGAAGTGGGGGGCTTGAACTGCAAATAGCTGATGGGGACGGGGCTTGGAATGGAAATGGGCTGAGGGGAAGTGGGGGGCTTGAACTGCAAATAGCTGTTGGGGATGGGGCTTGGAATGGAAATGGGCTGAGTGGAAGGGGGCTTGAACTGCAAATAGCTGATGGGAAGGGGGGCTTGGAATGGGCTCTTAGGGGAGGGAGCTAGGACAGGAACTGGGCTGATGGATGGGCTAGGATAGAACTGAGAATTGGGTGTTGGGGGGAGCTAAGATTGGAAATGGGCTGTGGTGGGGGCTTGGATTGAAATGGACTCATGGAGGGGCTAGAACTGGAAGTAGGCTCAAGGGGGGCTTGGTTTAGAAATGGGCTGAGTGGAGGGGAGCTAGGATTTAACATGGGCTGATGGTGGGGCTAGGAAAGGACTAGAAATGGGCTGATGGGAGGCTGGTATTGGAAATGAGCTGATGAAGGGACTCGGATAGGACTGGAAATGGATGGGGGAGCTAGGACTGGAAATGGGCTGATGTGGGGACTAGAAGGGAGCGGATACTGGGTGGGGCTGGAACTAAAAGGGAGCTGATGTTGGGGGAGATTAGAAGGGGATGGGGCTGGGAGAATGAAATGGAGAGGGGAAAAATATTTTGTGTGGGAGGGAAGAAAAATGTACAATTGGCCGGGTATTGGGAGACTAAGTGGGGATTGAAGATGGAGGGGTAAAATTTGAGTGGATGAAATAGGAATGAGGAAAGAGCAAAAGGAGAAAGATTATTATGTTAAAGCAGATGTAGAGAGAGAATGGAAAAAACTAGAAGAGAAGAAAGGACAAATGGACAGCAGACGATGGAGAGATAGCAGAAGACACAAATAAACCAGAAGAAAGTGGCTGGAACAATTGCAACTGAAAAAAAAATGCACAAAAGGTACAAAGATATCTCTTTATTTTGAATTTATTAACTGGAATATGTCAGCTCTGGGAAATGTGCATCATTAATGTCTGTGCTTTCTTTAGTACAAGAGGAAATTAATTTATAGTTTTATTTCTACATTGTTGTTGTACATTCCAAGTTTGGCTTTTAGGGTTCCCAGTTTAATTATTGTCTTCCTGTTTTTAAATTGTGATTCCTTGTTTGGTGATAGTCTATGTTCTGCATGTGTAACTGAGCTGAGGTATTCTGTTTATGTAATTCCTATTTGACATTGTCACTTGTTCTCTTTCCCCAGTAGGTCATGTATTGTTATTCTCTGAAATGTATTGGTTTAATATTTGCAGTGTTGCCTTTTGATAGGTAGTGTATGGTGCTTTATGAGTCCTGGTAGTGCTGTTGGGATACGGTGGGTTTGCTATGGGTTCTAAATGGGCAGTGTTTGTAGTAGTTCCTAATGTGCCTGGCGGTTGGCACTGGATTATAGTAATGTAGAAATCTTTGTCTTTTTTTATCCATACACTCATGAAGAGGCATGTATACTAAAAGTTAGTGTATGGTAACATTATGCAAATATTTATGCAAATGATGCCCCTTATGCAAATGAGGCCCCGCACCGAGTCTCCGCACATGGCCCCGCACCCCCCTTGGGCCGCCCCTGCCTCCCGGTACAATGTATGGGGAAGTTAGATGGGGTCGGCAGAGGGGCCGAATAGTGGGAATGGTCGTTCCAACGGGACATCCATCCCCACTATTCACGGCTTGGAATGACCCCCTTAGCTTTTAAAAATGAACAGCAAAATCCCTTTACAAATTAGCTTTTAAAAAAGAACACCAAAACCCCTTAAAGAATTACCTTCTAAAAAAGAACAGCAAAACCCCTTTAAGAATTAGCTTTTAAAAGTAAAGTTTTTAAAGTAAAGTCAGATAGAATATAATTAAAGTAAGTACATTTTTGGCAATGGAAAATAAAGATTAATACTATTCAAGCATTATTTTGTTTTTTTGCTTTGTTTTTCTTACACTTTTTTCCACACCAAATGCAGTATTACCATGGTTCTCTTAATCATTTCATTTATAGTGTGTTACACTTTAGAGTTTGCAAACCAAGAGAAAAAATACTTGAAAAAATTAGATCAGCTAACAAGGAAAAGAAAATGGCAAAGACAGTGGGAAATACAAAGTGTTGCTCCATGAACCATTTTTGATCAAAACCAGACAAACAAATGCTTAAAGAGAGGTCAACTGAAACTGAACAATGAGAAATTGATAGTTGCAGTCCAGGACAGTGGATTATGGACGAGATGGTTTATGGCAAGCATAGAAAAAACGGACTAAACATATATGTAGATTTTGTAAGAGAAAGTGCTGGAAACAGTTATTTATCTCATAGCTGGCTGTGAAGATCTGATAGCAGACAATTTCTGTATAGAAAGGCATAATAAAATGGCATGTCTCATCCTTTGGAAACTATAAACTCTACAACATCGCTGTACTGGAAAAACACTGTGATCATGGCCCTAAGAGAATTATGGAGAATGAAGAGGTTATAACCACTTGAGATACTCTCATTCTGACTGATAAAAAGCTTGATGCAAGGAGACTGGACATAGTGGTAAAGAAGAAAAATGCCAGAACAATATTCATTATAGTTCCAAGCTATTATTCTGTGATTCGAATTGAGAAGGAGAAGATTGACAAGTACAACGAAGAAAATGTGGCAGAAAGATAGTGAGATATCTCCTGTCATGCTGGGTGCCACAGGCTTGATGAAGTGGAATTCTAAGCACCCCTTGATAAATTGCCTATACATGTTTTATCTTATTTATTTACTTCACCAATTTATGACCCTTTTTATTTACAAAATCAAACCAGGTAAGAAGTAGCATTTGCAATAAATCATATTACATATCAAAAAGTGACAATGCTGAAACTATAAAATAATAAATATCAATTAACTCCAGAAGGAGGCTTTCTTTGGCATGATGCAAGTATTATACCAAGAGTTAGCAGTCAATCTGAGAGACTGAGATCATACTCCACATACCCTGGTTTAGGAGTGAGGTTCTTAAACTGTCGCGGTATGTGCAAAACTAATCCATTTGGAGAAGTTGCTCAGTGCGAATGTTCAGAAGGGTTCAGAGCATAAGAGCATAAGAACTGCCATAATGGGTGAAACCAAAGGTCCATCAAGTTTAGTATTCTGTTTCCAAGAGTTGCCAATCTAGGAAACAAGTATCCAGAAGAATCCCACAAAGTAGACAAATTAGTGCTGCTTGCAGGGAAAAGCAGTGGATTTTGCCAACTAAAGGTTTATGGACCTTTCCTCCAGGAAAGTCAACAGTTCATAGGGGAAAGCTGACAGTTGTCCAAGAGCACATGGTTTGAAAGGATGTATGGTATTATCAATAACATCATATGGATGCAAAAGCTGGACAGTGAGAAAGATACACAGGAAGAAAATTGATGCCTTTGAATTATGGTGCTGGCGGTGAATACTGCGTTTACCATGGACTGCCCGAAGAACAAACCAGTCAGAACTAGAGGAGATCAAGCCTAAGCTCACATGAAAAGACTTTGACTTTCATACTTTGGACACATCATGCGAAGAGAGAGATCATTAGAGAAAGACATCATACTTGGCAAAATAGAAGGTCAATGCAAAAGAGGAAGGCCAGCAATGAGATGGATCGATACAATAACAGCAGCTGTGGGTACCAGTCTGTCAACAATGAGACGCCTGACTGAAGACCGAACACAATTTAGGACAACAATCCAGAGGGTCACCATGAGTTGACACCGACTCGACGGCACTTAACAACAACAACAACAACAACAACATCCTTGAAGGATACTAACAAAAGAGGGAAGTTAGGGCATCCTGACAGAGAGGTTCCAGTAAAGATAAAAGTAACCCAGATGCCCTTAAGTACAAAGCTGAAAGATTCCAAATTACCCCTATCAACTGATAACCAGATTAAAATGAATAAAATACAACCTCTAAAATGCCTGCATCCAAATGCTAGCAGTCTAAAAAATAAGAATGGGAGAGCTAGAATATATAGCACTAAATGAAAGATTAGATATAACTGGTATCTCAGAGACCTGGTAGAAGGAGGACAATCAATGGGACACTGTGATACCTAGATACAAACTATATCGCAATGACAGGGTAGATCAAATTGGTGGAGGGCTGCGCTCTATGTTAGAGAGGGCATTCAGTCACATAGGATTAAAGTTTGCAGGAAACAAAATACACTATGGGTAGAAATTCCATGTAAAAAAGAGAAGTTAATAGCAGTGGAGGTTTACTACCGACTGCCTGGCTAAAATGAACAGTGTCACCACTCACCCTGCCAGAGGCATATAGCATGAGCAAGGCGAGTGGGCAGTTGTGCTTCTTGTGCTTAAAACTACTTAATGGAGGTTTTGGAAGGGCCTCCTGGGTAACGTAGTTCCTCAGCACTGAAATGATTCCAAGTTGTACACGAGTGGTTCAGGTTAAATAAGGATTTATTTCCCCTCCCGGGGTTGGATATTGTTGACCATGAACAGAAGGTTATATTAACAAAGAAACCATACTTCTGGTGTGAACAAAAATATGTAACTCAAATAAATGCTTATTCTCAGCTTTTAAGGCACAAAAGAATAAAACAGTGTTTCTCTCCAAAATGCTCCTTTTGGCTGTTTTCTTCTTTAGCAAAATTCAGCAATATTAACAAAGGGATTGCACATTGTCTGCTATCATATACGAGCAGTCCATATACACTTCAGACACTGGGGGTTGATAAGAATCCCACTGCATAGGATCACCTTCTCCTTCAATGTCTCTTAGAGAGGGTTCATCTGTCTGCCGTGCAAACCTCTCTGCTTCAATCAAAGGATTCCCTTCCCCCAACCTGCTAGAGGAGTCTGGGTGTTTGGATTCTTGTGCACACAGCTCCCGGTAACTGAAAGGATACACGCTTCCCTCTTCTGCTTGGCTATGGGAAGTTCTGTGTCTGCCTTTTAAACTGCTTTCCCCCAGGAATCTCCCTTGGCTACAAAATGGTAGGTAAAACTTTTCTCTCCTTTCTGATAAAAGCTTTGTATCAGGGAAATAAGCTTTACCTTCAGGATGACTGTAATGAGCACAGCGTGGCTGTCTTCTCTGGCTCCCAGAATAAACGTCTTTGCTTTTAGAGTGGTAAAAATCCCCAGTGCTTTTGGTAGTTGAGCACTGCTCTCTGTGAGCTGGAATTGTATGTCTTTCACAGCTCTCTTCCTCTGAGAAGTTTCTCCGAGTGAGATTGGGATTCTCTTCCCTCCTCTCTTCTCCCAGCCACAAACCTCGGCTGCCCTCGGGATATCTATCCTTCTCTGCTCTCTTCGTTCCTTTAGTTTTCTCCACTCCTCCTGTGCCCCCTCCTGTGTTTCCTCCTGTGCTTCCTCCTGTCCTCTCTCTATCCTTAACTAAAGAGTTTTTATCTGTGTTTCTTTTTCCGTTGGACCTGGCCACACCTCCCACCAGCTGTTCCCTCTTCCCTGATGAAGCAAGAGCTAGCTCAGGGGATGGGCGTTCCCTAGCACACTGTGACGTCTTTTGTTTGGGGTTTCCATGCCAACCCTCCATGCTTGTTTCAGATCTGTCAATTCTGGTTTCACTTTGTAGTGAATCCTCTGTTTCCATCGGCTCTGAACCTTGTACTTCACGACAACAGATGGATGATGAAATGCTAAGAGAAATTGAAGGCCGCAGGGGACCTACTTGTTCGGCCGGCAGTAACCGGGCCGGCGGCGGGTGACGTCGCCTACGTGCCGCGGGGGCCGGAGGCATGCCAGGAGGCTTGGCCGGCATTATTTGAATTAATTGGCTCCCGCGGTGGAGCGGCGGCAGCGGGAGCCAATTGCCGTAAGTGGAAACCAGAACGAGGGAGGGGGAAGCGAGGTGAGAGCCTGCGTTGCTCTCATTCGGGCGCGCAGGACTGAAGGAGGTTGATGTGTCTTGTGAGTGTGGCCTTTGTTGTGGTTGCCTTAATTTTTCTTCTTTTCCAGGCGGCGTGACAGTGCGATCCTGGTGGTGCGGGATCTGTGCGGAGCGGCGGGGAACTGGCTGAGGTGATTCGGCGGCGGCTTGCTGTTGCAGGACTCGTGGAAGGGCAGTTAGCCCCTGTGCTGTGGTGAGCAGTGATGCCGGCTGGAAAAAACAGGGGGGTTGGGAAAGGAATGAGGGGGGGGGGGGTGCTAGGCAGCGCTCGGTCAGTGCTCCTCGGAGGGAGAGGGAAGCTTTGCGCGGTGGGGTTAGGGGGAGGAGGGGGGGCGGAAGGGGTTGCTTTGACTCCTGTGGGGGTTGTTCCTCGGGCAGGGGGGTCTCGGGGTAGGAGAGGGGCCCTGGTGCGGGCTACCTCGGGGGGGCAGGGGACAAGTTGGGGTTACTCATCCCCCGGGTGCTGGCCAAGGGGCATCTGCTGGTGGCACCCGCGGGCCCGTGTGCCTTAATTCTGAAGGGTGGGGGTCGATGGCTGAGGGCACTGGGGGAACCGAGCGGGAGTTTGGTGCTGGGTGGGGGTGGAGTAGTGAGGTAGGGAGGTCTGTGGGGGGGGTCTCGGCGGGGTTGGGTACCCCTGCGGGGGGTTTTGGAGTGGGTGGTCCCGGGAGTTTGCGTCAGGCCAGTGGATCCCCGGCTTGGGATTATTGGAGGGGTGGGGGGCAGGGCACATCAAGGGCCGACTGGCTGGGGGCATGGCAGCCCGCCTGGGCTGGGGTGGCCCCCCCCTGCTGTGTTTCCTTACATTCCTCCTCAGGTGGCGGCAGCTTGGCAGTTGCCTGGCAGCTTCGGTGTTGGAAGTCCAAGTAGAGCGGAGGCCGAGTCGGAGGGCCACCTCTGCGCATGGCGGCGGAAAGTGAGTGCCCGGCAGGAGTGCGGAGCGAGCCACCGTCGGAGCGCCCAGATCAATGGTAGGGGGCCACTGCACCCAGTGCTGCGGCGGAGCGTGCTGGAGAGTTACCTACCGGGGATGTTGGAGGTGGTGAGCAGAGAGGAGATCTGGGTGTGGGCAGGGGGGGGGGGGTAAGGCGCGGAGGAAGCGGAAACATGTTTATCAGCGGCATTGGAGGGGGGATACTTCTTCATCTTCGTCCAGCGAGTCATCATCGGATACTTCATCTGCGGATGCTGAGGGGCGGGCAGTGGGTGACGGAGTCACTGGTGTTGAGGGGATGGGGTCTGTTCCGTCTTTGGCGTCCTTTTCGGAGTTGTGGGAGGGAGTTCCGCGGGCGTTGCGCCGGAAGATTCGGAAGCGGAAATACATTGACATCTTTCGTTTGTTGGAGGGGAGACGGCGGTCGGGGGAGAGCCGCAAAAAAAGGAGGGAAGATGAGAAGGCGGGTCGGGTCAAGAGAGCTTCCTGTAATGTGGTGAATTGGACTAGGGCGTTCCTGCGGTTAGCCAGTGTATGGGGTCATCATTTTCCGGAGCAATACGGGATGCTTCTAGCGTATGCTGATTTGATATTGGAAGCGACTCAGACTCATGATGGTTGGGCTTGGCTCAACTACGATGAAAAGTTTCGGGATAAGATGAAGGAGAACAAATTGTTGTCTTGGGGGACGCAGGACATTAGTTTGTGGTTGACCCAGAAGGCGGCCAGGACTGGGGGTGTTGGGGGAGCGAGTGGATACGAGGGTGCGAAAGGGGTGGGGGCTGGTACACTGGGAAAAGGGCGTTCCTTTCGGGAAGGGGCGCTGGGTGGGCCGAGATTGGGAGGGGAAGGCGTCGGGGACCTGTGCTGGTGATTTAATAAGTCGTCCTGTCCTTTCCCCGACTGCAAGTTTCGGCACGCTTGTTCCGTCTGCAGTGGGGGGCATTCTGCCCTTAAATGTACAAAGCGGGTCTCCGCCTCCCCCCCCCCTTTCGGCTTCCAAATAGTGCGGAAGTGCGGGAGCGGGCTCCTATGCCGATTCGCCTGGAGGCGTTGGAGATTTGGCTGCGGCATTATCCACGTCGGCGGGCTCGGGAGGTGTTGGAGGGGGGGTTTAGGGACGGCTTTCCTAGTCCGGTGATAGGATCTGTAGGGTTGGGGTGGATGGATAACACGGTTTCCGTGCGACGTTTACCCCAGGTAGTGCGGGTGAAATTGGATAAGGAGCGGGCGCTGGGTAGGGTGACCGGCCCATTTCCCTGTCGGCCGTTTGAGAATTTGGTAGTGTCTCCTTTGGGTATTGTTCTGAAGAAGGAGCCGGTGAAGTACAGGCTAATACACAACTTATCCTTCCCAGTCGGATCGTCGGTCAATGATCACATTCCGCAGCAATGGTGTACTGTGCGGTATGCTTCCTTTGATACGGCTGTGGATTTGTTGCGGCGTTGTGGAGCGGGGGGCCTGATGGCCAAAGTAGACATTGAATCGGCATTTTGGTTACTGCCAGTACACCCGTCGTCCTTTCCGCTCTTGGGGTTTCGTTTTGACGGTGGCTGGTATTTTGACAAATGTATGCCAATGGGCTGCTCGATTTCGTGTGCCTACTTTGAGATGTTCAGCTCCTTTTTGCATTGGACATTGACACAAAGGGTGGGTTGCTCGAATGTCGTGCATTATCTAGACGATTTTTTGTTTGTGGGTGAGGCACAGACATCGCAATGTCAGGTATTGTTGGATGGCTTTTTGTCCCTGGCTCAGGAGTGGGGGGTTCCGTTGCCGAGCGAGAAGACGGAGGGTCCGGCTACGAGCGTTACCTTTTTGGGTATACAGCTGGATTCTGTGGCAATGGTGGCGCATTTGCCGGTTGAGAAGGTGGTTCGTTTGCGGTTGCTTGTGGCCACCGCGCTGAGCTCGCGCAAGATTACCTTGAGAGAGCTGCAGGCCTTAATTGGCTCTTTGAATTTTACTTGCAGGGTCATACCCATGGGTAGGGTGTTCCTGCAGCGCTTGGCAGTGGCTATGTCAGGGGTGCTCAAGCCTCATCATCGGATCCGAATGTCGCGGAGTATGCGGGCGGATCTGGGGGTGTGGGATGCGTTCTTGCAGAATTTCAACGGCACGTCTGTATTGATGGAGGCAGCGGTTTCTACGGGGGATTTGCAGCTTTTCACGGATGCAGCAGGGGGTGGGGGGTTAGGCATTTACTTTGGGGGAGCTTGGTGTGCGGCGGCGTGACTGCAGGCTTGGAGGGACGCGGGTTTAACTGCGAATATTACGTTTTTGGAGTTGTTTCCTTTTCTAGTGGTGTTGTATAACATATAAAGACTGAAAATAAAATCATTTTTTCTACTCTTGTTGTCTGACCATTTTATTCTCTGATCATGCTGGTCCCAATCTGAGGTTTCTGTTTAACTCTGTCTTCTCTTTGCTCTCTTTCTATGGTCTCTAGTCCATCTGCCATTTCTTGTCTCTTCTTTTGTTTTCTTCACTTGGTCCCATCTTGGATATTGATATTTTCCCTTCAGCCTTCTTCCATTTATTGTTCTCTGTACACTCAGACTTCATTACTCTTTCTTATTATCCAGTTCACAATCCCCCTCTTTTTACTCCATCTACCTACCACTTTTTAACCATCACCCCAGTCCTCCCATTCCCCACCTCTTTTCTCCTGGTCCATTATTTTCCATTCTCACTCACTCAGTCTCTCTCCCCCCCCCCCCCCCCCATATCCAGCACATCCCATCTCTCTTTTTCTCCCTCTTTCTGTTGTTCCCCCTGGGAAAAAATATTGCGCAACACTATTCCTCACATCTTCTTTCTTTTTCTGAGTCAGAGGCAGAAAGATCTCATAGCACAGTCCCCAGCTTTATCTTTATTTCTCTGAGTCAGCACGCAGCAGCCAGTGCTGCCAGTAGCATTCACTTCAGGTGAATGGCCCCACGCACTGGAAATGAATGCTATGGTCAGCATTGACTGCTGTTGCTGAGTCAGAGAAAGAAAGATGAAGCTGGGGATGTGCTGCACGATGCTGGGGCTGCATGCACAGTGAGTTGGGCACAGTGAGTGGTGCCCAACATCTGAGTCACCACTTACTCATAAGAACATAAGAGCATAAGATATGCCATACTGGGTCAGACCAAGGTCCATCGAGCCCAGAATCCTGTTTCCAACAGTGGCCAATCTAGGTCATACGTACCTAGCAGTTCCCCAAAAGACATAGGTTCCACAATGCTTGTATTGGATCAATCAGTGATATCCTGGGTCCCTTTTTAATAATTTTATTTATTTAGCTGCATTTATATCCCGCTTTTCACCGGGTCAAAGCGGTTGGGGGATACATTTAACACGAGGGGATATGAGACACATAGACTAATACTTACAGGGAACATGGGCAATGGAGGGTTAAGTGGCTTGCCCAAGACCACAAGGTGCACCTGTGGGACTAGAAACCCCAGTCCTTCCGGCCCAAGGTTGCTGTCCTCTAGTGGGATTTGAACCACCGACCTTCCGGCCTGTAGTACCTTGCCCCAACCACTAGGCCATTCCACTGGTTTATGGACCTTTCCTCCAGGAACTTGTCCAAACCTCTCTTAAACCCAGCTACACTAACAGCTTTTACTACATCCTCCGGCAACAAATTCCAGAGTTTGATTACACGTTGAGTAAAAAAATATTTTCTATTAGTCTTAAATAGTTTACCCTTTAGCTTTATTGCATGTCCCCTACTTTTCCTATATTCTGATAAAGTAAACAATCGATCTGCGTTTACCCGTTCCACTCTGTTCAAATAATTTATAGACTTCTATCATATCTCCCCTCAGCCGTCTCTTTTCCAGGTTAAAGAGCCCTAACCTTTTTAGCCTTTCTTCATAGGGGTATCCCTCCATCCCCTTTACCATTTTGGTGGCTCTTCTCTGAACCTTTTCTAATAACGCTATATCCTTTTAAAGATACAGCGACCAGAATTGCACACAATATTCAAGGTGCGGTCGCACCACGGAATGATACAGAGGCATTATAATATCCTTTGTTTGATTTTCCATTCCTTTCCTTATCATACCTAGCATTCTATTTGCTCTCTTGGCCGCTGCTGCACACTGGGCAGAGGGTTTTAACATGTTATCCACAATGACGCCTAAATCTTTTTTCCTGGGTGGTGGTTCCTAATGTGGAACCTTGCATCGTGTAACCATAGTTTGGGTTGTTCTTCCCTAGGTGCAAAACTTTGCACTTGTCTACATTAAATTTCATCTGCCATTTTGATGCCCAGTCTTCCAATTTATCAAGATCCTCTTGCAAATTTCCACAATCCTCATGGGTTTTAACAACTTTAAATAGTTTTGTGTTATCTGCAAATTTGATAACCTCACTCGTTATTCCCTTTTCAGGTCATTTATGAATATGTCAAAAAGCAGCGGACTGTCTTCTTCTTTTCTCCCACCCAATTTTAAGTCTCCACCTACTCTCCCAGTCCCTACTCTCCCCATCTCCCTTTCCCCAGTACTACCTCCTACATCCCTTCCACATACCCACCCAGCTACTTCCTTCTTTGATATTCATTAACCCTGCCTTTTCTCCTTCTTACCCCAGCATTTATTCTTATGCCCCTCCTTCTCAACTGTTCCCTCTATATGATATTTTTTCTTCCCTCCCACACCAAATATCTGTTCCCCTTTCCATCCTCACTATAATGGAGTTCCAGCTTCTTTTTTCTCCCCCTGGCCCCAGCACCATCTCAATCCTCTTCCAGTCCTCCCCAAGCACCAGCTCCCTTCTAGTTCCAGTATCAGTCCTCCTCCAGTCCCAGTACCTCCCAGAATCATCTCCCTTCCAGCCCCAGTTCCCCCATCCCCCAGCATCAGCCTATTTCCAGTCCTAGTCCCTCAGTATCAGTCCCGTTCCAGTTCCAACCCTTCCCAGCATCATCTCCCTTCCAATCCAAGGCTCCCCATCCCCCAACATCAGTCCATTTCTAGTCTTAAACCCCAGTATCAGTCTTCCTCCAGTTCCAGTCCCTCCTAGCATCAGCTGCCTTCCAGTCCCTCCGTCCCCCAGCATCAGCCCTTTTCCAGTCCTGGCCCCCCAATATCAGCCTCCCCTCCAGCCCCAGCCCCTCCCAGCATTATCTGCCTTTCAATAGCAGTCTCTCCATCCCCCAAGTTTAGCCCATTTCCTGTTCTAGCCCCCAGTCCTCTTACAGTGCCAGTGGCTCTCTCTCCCCCACACATGATCCCCACCACGAGGAGCCCCACGCACACCTGACTGGCTTCAGAGGGAACCAGTGAGTGCTGTAGCCCGGCTCTCTGAATTACTTCTGCACAACCGCTGGAGTAAACAGCCACGAAAGCATTTTCCTTTATTCCTGTGGCTGTGCTAAGTCACAGCCATCGGTGCCACTGAGTTCTTGGAGGTTAAACAGGGGCATTTTCTGTCTCTTGTGCAAGACAGGAAACATTCCTGTTTAACCTCCAGGAACTCAGTGGTGCCAGTGGCTGTGACTTAGCACAGCCATGGGATTAAAGCAGGCAAAAACATGCATACACAAAGGACTCTCTCTCTCTCTCTCTCTCCCTCCCACTCACCCCGAAGCTGCCTGCAGCAATGCTGCCACTGATAGTCTCCTAAAAGCACCGGACACCAGCAAGCAGCTCTATGCACAGAAGTAAGCCCCTCCCACTGCCAACACGATCCATCAACGTCTTTCCGGCTTCACAAAAACTCTGCCTTTAAAAACTGACTGAGCAGAGGCACGCTCGCACCTGGCAGGCCCATGCTTAAGGGCCTCAACAAAGGGCCCTTTGGCATGGCCTTTAGGCAGGGACCTCCAAGGGATCTCCCCCGCTCCCCAAGACAAACACCGCCCCATGACAGACAGAGGCCTATACAGGACACTTACAGCTACAGCAAGCATCACCTGCATGTGACAGAGAACCGGGCGATCCAACTCAACCCGACCTCCCTCCACCACCTCAACACCTCAGGCAGACCACGCTAGGTAGTGCTGACACACCTAGCAGTGGTCTGCCTGAGGTGCAGTCTATTAGACGGGTAGTCTATTTCTCAACCACTGCACCACCTGACCAATGGTGAACCAAACACTGCACCGCCTGACTGAACAGCCTGACCAACCAGCCACTCAAGGCACGGTCCGCAGCAACGACAAACCAAATGGTGATCATGGAACTCTACTACATCTGGCTCCTTTTCCTGGGCCTGTCCATACTCATGCTACCCGACACCAACACAGGTGTATGACCCTTGCTTAATCTCCATTGTACACTGCATAGGGCGTAGACAGCACAGAACATGAAACCCACACAACTTCTACTATGCTAGAGGACCTAGATGTCTCCTTCCTATTAACTAGAAACCAGCACCCCCCACGCTCCTCCTAGCAGCACTATCATCAGTGCCCTGATAAACATGTGTGTGGCCTGCAAAAGATCCAGACTATCTTTGACCACATGAACGACAGCAGAATAGACCTAATGTGCATCACAGAAATGTGGTTTACAGACCACGACAATGTACTCCTCAACCAACTGAACACGGGCACACACAACATCCACAACTGCCCATGTGCAAGCAACAGAGGAGGAGAGGCTTGCATCCTCATACAAAAGAACCTAAACTTCAGCACCATTGATGTCAGCTCCTCTCCAGGCATGGATGTTCTCACAATATCCAACAAACATGTTACCATCTGCCTAGCACACAGGGCCTCGCATAACAAGACCAAGGACCTGGATATGCTACTAGAAACTGTCTGCTCTCATGCGTCACATCAGAGACACCTCATCCTCCTCGGCGACCTGAACCTCCCATCCGCCACTACTGGCCAGAGCTCAGCTTTCCTTCAGGTAATGCACGACCTACAATACATCCAAATCATCATCTTGCCCACCCATACCAAAGGAGGAGTTCTTGATCTCATCTTTTTCTCCACCCCTTACTCAACACACCACAATACACCCTACCCATCGCATCCTCCGTCCCCTGGTCGTACCATCACCTTATAACATTCACGATACCTCATCTATACATCACCTACCGCCCCCCCTCCACGAGAAACAGCTCCCACAATACGAAGATTCATTGCCTTTGATGAGCACCTTTTCCTCCAGAAATCACTGCCAGCCATCTCCATCAGTCCACCTGATGTGGCTCCATTATAGACTCAGCTGCCACTTTCCCCCCCCCCAGAACGCAACCCACAAACCATTGGCACCATGCACCATGGTATTCCACAGAGCTTCAAGAACAGAAGCATGCATTATGCCAGATCGAGCACCACTGGAGGAAATCCAAGATCCCTGAACTCCACGCCACGTACCTGGACAATCTCAGGGAGTACTGCATCAGCACCACCAAACACTGCAAATGTGAATGCTACGACATCATTTATTTATTTATTTTTTTATTTAGCTTTATCATGCTTCTCCAGGCCCTCAACAAGGCCAGGGAGCTCTTCAACCTTGTGAAATCCCTCACTAAGGACCCCACTCAACCACAACATGAGAGTGCCGTGAACCCCCAAGACATGGCAGATTTTCTATGGATCAAGCACAACTCATCCACCCCCACTGCGTCTTGCATTCCACCATCAAGGAGTTTACCCGGAACCTCCCAATCCTGAACCACCTTGAGAGATGTACACCCCGAAGAATTGTGCATATCAACACAACCACCTCCGCTTTGGACCCATGCCCAGTCACATGGGTGAAGACAACAAGAACATACTTCCTTTCATTCCTCTGCTCCATTCTCCAGACCTCCCTGTCACAATCTATCCCCCCCTCTACAGCAAACCTCAGTTAGACTCCTCCTAAAGAAACCCCACCTGGACCCAACCTTGCCCACATCCTATAGACCCATAGCTAGTGCACCCTTTCTCGTGAAAATCATAGAAAAGGTAGTCTAGATCCTTCAGGAACACATCAACCAATACGCACCCCTTGCCAAACACTAACACGGGTTTCGCCCAGAATATAGTGCTGAAACCATGTGGATGTCCCTCCTATCATCTCTCATCATTGGTACCGAAAAAACCTCCAGTGGCTTCATACTGCTATTTCTGGACATCTCAGCCACATTCAACATGGTATCCCGTCAAACACTGCTCAACCAACTCCACACCGTCAGTGTTCAAAGTCAGCCTCTCAAGTGGATTCACTCATATCTATCCCAGAGCACCCTATAGATATAAATAGGACACCACACCTCAGCACCCTTCACCCTACCCCAAGGAGTGCCCCAAGGATCTGCACTCTCACCCCTACTCTTCAACATTTACCTATGGCCCCTATGCTCAACCATCCAGAAGTTCAATGTTTGCTATCAAATCTATGCTGATGATATAATGATCCATACTCCTTTTTCCACAGCCGCTCCTGACTACTCAGAGCTTACAGCCTGCTCAGAGAAATAGTCTGTTGGCTACAGCTCCACAACCTGCCAGTCAACTTCAGCAAAACTGAAATCCTCCATGTCACAAAGGACCCTACCTTCTTGCCCCACCTCCATCAAATTCGACAACATAGATCTTTAAGTTAAGACCCAAGTCAAATACCTTGGCATCACACTGGATCAGCAACTGACCTTCCAATCCCACATTCAAAATACCCCCAGGAAAGTTTACTTCAAACTCAAAATGCTATGGAACCTATGCCCTCTCCTCCCCACTGAACAATTCCATGCAGTATGCTAGGCCTCCATTACTCCAATCCTGGACTACTGTAACTCCATATATCAGGACCTCCCCAAAACCACCATCCTCCCCTTGCAGCTAGCGCAGAACACCACCACATGCAATATCTTTGGGGTCTCCAGATGCAACCACATTACGCCTATACTAAAATTGCTCCACTGCCTGCCAATCGCTTCAAGAGTCAAGCAGAAAGTCCTCACCATTATTCACAAAACCTGCTGAAATGTCATGTCAGCACAACTTCAAGAGCTCATTAGCATTCCCTGCACCAATAGGCCATGACGACAGAGCACTCAAAACCTACTGGACCTGCCTTCACGCTTTATGCCCCCACAGTCTGGAGCGTATTACCCCCAACACTTTGGAGCATTTAATCACCTCACACCTTTAAGAAACACCTAAAGAAACACATTTTCCAGGAGCATTACAGCATAGACCAACAAATTGGACCAACATACGCATACCCCATCAAACCCATAACATTCCTCCCTCCCCTTCCCCCTAGGCATGTGCCGAGCAGACGTCCCCCTGCCCCCACCCATCATGCGCCCCCTCAGATGAGGACATTTACCTGACTGATTTCTCAGCTAAAATCTCTTGCCCCACTAACATTTGATGTGAACCGATTTCCCTACTCCCTTCTCCCTGTTTGATGTTTATTACCCTCCTTGTTTTTTGTGCACCGTTTTGACTGATAGAAAAACGGTATAGCAAAGCCAGTTAAATAAATAAATAAGACACTCCTTCTGTGGCTGTGCAGAGGTGAGGTGGGGCACCAAGCTTTGGACCTCACTGGCTCCCTCTGAAGCCGATCAGGCACGTGCAGGGCCCCTTCTCTGTACCTTTTCTAATTCTGCTAATTCCTTTTTAAGTTATGACGACCAGAATTGTACACAATATTCAAGATGCAGTCACACCATGGAACAATACAGAAGCATTATAATATAAGCTGCCTCCGCTAGGGCCATTCGGGACACCAGCACCGCAGCATTAAAAGGAGCATGCCACCAGGACTTCCCTCTCTTCACCAGTACCTGATCCAGCATCAAGGGAGGAAGTGGAAGCTGCAAGCTCCTCCCGCTGCCCCCACTAAGGCCAATCGGGACACCAGCAACGCAGCATCAAAAGGAGCATGCCACCAGGTGTACCCGTGCCTGGTGGGACTGCGCCTGAAGGCCTCATCAGAAGACCCTTTGGTGTGGCCCTTAGGCATGGACCAAGGCCTTAACTACCAAACCTCACAAAAGAGGACATCTTCAACTACAAAGAGAACCAATCCAACGACTCTTCAATTGCCCAGCACATAAACAAATCCTACTAAGAGCACAAAACAGCTGAAGGAAACCATCAACAATGTTAGAAGACATCAAATACTGCATGTTTCAAATATAAATGGGAAGAAACCATCTGAGTATTATTCCACCTCAAGAAAAACACTCAGCCACCCAGTTAAAAAGAAGACATTATCTCATAAAAGAAGAATAACTAAAACTATCTCTCCACCCTGGAATTTCTCTCCTCTAACAGTCTTCCAAGTAAGTAATATATTCATGCAACCTAACAACTCTTGTAATAAGCACAATCATGTTAGACTTTATCATGTAGACTGTTGACACGTAATAAGTACATCTACATTAGATTTTTCCATAGGCTAATTGTCTTGATTTGTCATAGCTGTATAGCTAGAGTATCCCAGTATATATAATTTGTAATTCCATGATCCAGAAAGATCTAAAAGGCAATTTCATACTGTAACTTTATCTTACTGAGTATCTAAACATCCAGATAGATCAACATCTACCCTTCCACTCCACTTCTCGCCCTAGTCCTAATATATCATTCCGACCATGGAAAACAAACTTTCACTCTGGCTAATGTACATCATGTGCATCACTCTCTCCATCTTAATTGAAGGCCATGCCCTCAATCAATCACAACAACACTTCATACCCATAATCTCTAATTCCATACGGCATGCCATCACCCACATACGTTACAGAACCACAAATAGAAATAAACACAACCTGAACAGAATAATCATTATCCAACCATGAACAAATACCATACCTCCAAACTTAGGCACACCAAACCAGATGATTCTAACATGCTACCTCACAAATGCACATTCTGTAAGAAATAAAATACCCATAATCCATGACTTAATAACCGATGGCAACCCTGATCTTGTCTGCATTACTGAAACAAGGCTTTCAGAATGAGACTTAGGGGTATGTTTACTAAACTGCGGTAAACATGAATAACGCGTGTTGTACGACATTAACGATCGTTAGCGCGCTATAGCATGTGCTATAGCGCATTAACGATCGTAAACGCACTATAGTGTGCGCTATCACGCGCGTTAGCACGTAATGCTCCGCGGCACGGTAAAACACCGCAGAAGGTGGAGAGAGGGCGGAGAGAAGGGGGTCAGTGGGCGGGGAGAGGCTAACACGCTGATTTTCAGAGCTGAATTCCAACGCGAATGAAAACCTACCGGTAAAAGCACTTTAAAGGGGAGAGAAACCATTTACGTGTCAGCAATGTACAGCCTAGGCAGGGAAACCAAAAAAAGGTGATAAGTGTGATACATGTGCACAGAACAAAAGGGCACAGAAACACCGAAAATGACCCCAACAAACTGGAAAAAAGACAACAACCAAGTTGGGCAATAGTGGTAGCAATGAGAAACATCAACCCCCCCCGAGTAAGCCCCATAGAACAGATATAATTCGTGGAAGGGTGCATACTCCGTCCCCATACAAGGTGCATGGGCCCACAGTGAAATAGCGCTGCTCAGGGATTTCCCCACCATCGGACAGGGTTCCTATGGTGTGCACATGTCCCGCAACATCAGGGCGGGCATGTCGGAACGGGCAACCGGGCAGATGCTGGAAAAGGGGATACAGAGGGCTGCAGGCGGCACATGCAGTGGCGCAGCTGGGCCACAGTGGGGACTAGGGTGATGCTCAGTTGGCCCATAGGATTGCGTAAACAGTAGAGTCAGACAGCAACTGATGAGGGCCCAACATGGGCATGAGTGTGTCTCCCAAAGCGTCACAGGGGAGAGTACCCAACAGCAACCCCCAAGGGCACGGAACACTGGCAGGCGGGGCTGGGGGGGGGGAGCGTGGACATTTATGCAGACACCCCTACCCCAGAACACGCACCATAGGCGGCCGCCTACCTGCACACTGGATGGCCTGAGACCGCGCACCACCAGCTCCACCAGCAGAAGGGCATGTCAGCATGGTGGCTGAGGGATACTGGTGGTGGAGGGGGCAGTGGCAGCTGCCCGGAGCAGACCTTTGCCTAGCCCTGTGTAGGTGGGTGCCATGCACTGTAACAGACAGGCCCTGTCTGACCAACAGTCATGATATCACCAGGGAATGCACCATCTCTGTGAGAACATGGTGGTGCAGTGCACAGAACCACTATATTCAGAAGCAGAAGGTCACAGGTTCAAGTCCCAGCTGTGGTTTCTGCCAACCCAGTCCTCATATTTTACCCACTACTATAATGTGCTAATACAGGCAGAACCATTCCTGCAGATGACGTAAACATGCCCAAAACACCAACATTTTACCCTACAGAGCACAGACACCATAAACATGCACATTACCTAGAGCAGAGCCTCCCAAATGCAGTCCTGGAGGGCCAAACACCATTCCTGTTCCATGCTGCCTCTGATAAAGATGCCTGTGCTGCATTTCTTTTTTTTGAAACTTTTATTTTCATTTTGCAACAAACAAAAGAAACAACACACCAAAAGAGACAAAACAAGTATACAATAAGGAAAAGTAAACCCATTACCCCCCACCCCGGTGCTTCTTCTCTACCCGTTTGTATCAGCATGTGAGCGCTTCCAATTAACAGTGATTATACATCAAACGATCAAAAAAGTATCCACAATACAGCATGATCATGAGACAGAGATATATACAAAGTTAGACAGTCAGATGAGAGCATTTAGCAAAATGTACATATTCATTGAACATCTTCCAGTAAGACCAATAAGAAGGAGTCTGAACGGAGGAAGCGCACAGACGAAGTATTTGTTCATATTTACTGTAGAGACAGGCATGATTCCACCATTCATTGAGGCTCAGATGGGAACTAATTTCCCAGTATTACTTAATGAGGGAAACAGCAATGCCAAACATAAAGTTCAAAAGGAGATAAGCCATTTCTTGGGAGAGGGGGGATCCCCGCAACTGGGCGAAGTCCCACTATCTTCCAAGAAAGGGACTCCTGAGAGTGCAATATAGACTAAATACGACCCCAGACCCGACGCCAGTTATACTGTAGTGCGGGATATTCATGCATAACATGAAATGAAGTAATAAACCAATGACCACAGGACGTGTCCAGCAACCATTACCCTGAGTAGTGTTCCATTTGTCTAAACTGTGAGGAGTGTAAAAACACCGGTGGGCTAGAAAGAAGAGGGTCTGAGTGAGTGAGGCGGGTCGGAAACCCGTGTCCCTCTGCTCCAGATAAGGCTCCATTGCTCCGAGGTTAAAGTCACATGCAATTCTCTTTCCCATACTTTCTGCGCTATAGAGGTATCTCTAGTGATAGCATTACATAAGGTTTAGTAAAATTGGATGCTACACCCGGTAAACTACCGAGAGATCGGAAGTTTCCAATCAACCTTATGCAGAGAGTGCCGATGGCGGGAGTACTCTAGCGCTCCGAATGCAATGCTGAAGTTACACTGACCAGAGTCGGGAGTCGAAAGGTTGCATAGGAGTATTAAAGGCACCTAAAGTGTCGAAAACATTAGTGGATAGTGGGAGTCTAATGGGAGAGTCATACCAGGGAGTAAGGTAAGAGGAATCGGTGAGCAAAGGCCCGCTACTATATCTAGCCACACAGGTCTGCTCGGTACTGGAGCCTCCAACCAACAAGCACCTTGTTTGAAAAGAAAAGATTGAGGGAACACTTGAGTAAAATCGCCACCAAGTATTAATGGAGCATTGGCGGAGGCCGAGGCCAACTGCGCAAGACTTGCATAGTGAGCAGGGTTGTCCACATTCTGGACATAGTGCAAATACACGTGAATTCACTATCTCCAACCTCAAGGTGTACATGTCAGCGCTACTATCAGGTACAGTAGCGTGCAAAGACTTCGTAACCAGAATGACTATCCCGTACCATTTGGAAACGGTGGGAGAATAGGCAGCTACCATGTGAGGCCTAGCATTGAGTTTCAGTGTTTCAGCAGAGTGTAATGCGTTTCCTAAAGAAACACCTAATCAGCGTGCTCGTGGCTAAGATAGCTAAGGATTTTCTTTCTGCTGAGTGGACCAGCAATGCCTTGTACGATGAATAATAAGATTTTACATGAGGCCATTCAGAAAAGTTAAAATTCTGAGCATGATAGCACACATAATTTCACTGTGTCCCTCAAACTGACTGTATCTGGCTGTACACATGACATAGGAAAAATAAGCTAATATAATACAATGAAGCGCCCCACATTAACAAAGAAAACCGCAGTACGGTAGAGGAGAAGCAAAACCCCAAAATTACTGGCGACCATGTGTCTGCGGGGAGAAACCCCAGAGAAGGCCGAAATTGAAAAAACATATAACCTGTAGGACTGTGCGTGCTCCGAATCCGACCGAGGCACACATCATGAAGGGATAGGAGACCAAAGACAAAAGTCATACAGAGAAAGAAAGAAAGTCCAGGCTATTTCTGTGCTGGGCTATGACCGCCGCATCGGGCCCTTCAAAATGGCGGACAGAGCCGGCAGATAAGAGTCCAAGATTTGGGATTAGTGCATCTGTTCTGCTTCTTTGGAGTCCAAAAATGTTGATAATAGATCAGGATCCTCGAACGTCCTGGTCTGGTTGTGGAGAGTCACTCGGAGCTTCGCTGGATATAACAGGCCAAAGCGAGCCTGTAGCTGTTGAAGTCGAGGGCGAAGAGCAAGGAGTTTCTTCCGACGGTCAACGGTAGGCTTTGCCAAATCAGGAAAGAAGGAGACCTTACGACCTTCATATTCCAAATGATGATTCGCTCGGGCAGCATGTAAAATTTGTTCCACTTGTTGATATCGTAGCAAGCTAAAGATAATAGGCCGGGGGGTCGTGCGGTTGAGCGCCATGCGGGCAGGAACACGGTGTGCTCGATCGATTTCCAGTTCTCTGTGAAAAGTGATCTTCAGCAAGGAGGGAAGAGTTTTGAGCAAGAATTCTCTTATATCTCCTGCTTCCACCCCCTCCGGCATTCCGAGGAGCCTCACATTGTTGCGACGGGCGCGATTATTGCTATCTTCCAACTCCTTTTGAAGATTCTGTATCTGGCGCTCAGCCTCGTCCAGTTTGCCCAAGCGCACCTCGTGCGAGTCGAGGACCCCCGCCATATTGTCCTGCCGTAATGAAAGACCTTCAAGTCGGTCTTGGAGCACTCCAAAGTCTTCTCGCATGGCTCGAAGCGCTTCTCCATTAGACTGCACCAATTCCTTCACGCCACGTATTTCCTCCAAAATCTCCAGGTGCATTGCGGGGTTTTCACGAAATGGAACCATCTTCTGCGGGGAGGACACCTCCGTTTTGGAGCGTTTTCCGTGAGAAGAAGAAGGAGACCCGAAGTCCAAGCGCGCTGGTTTGTGGGCCGCCATCCCCCCCGAGGTGCCCCGGTCAGCTCGGAGCGAAATAGTAAATTTATATAGGTATTAAGTCAGGATTCTGAGTAGGCCTCTCGGGAGCTTCAACGCAAAGCGTCCTACCCGCTGGACATCAGGCTCCGCCCCCCCCTGTGCTGCATTTCTATGCGCCACCCCCATGGTATGCAGATGTATCTCATGCATATTCATGAGGGTCAGCATGAAAACCCGAACAGTGTTTGGCACCGCAGGACTGGAGTTGGGAACCTCTGCAGTAAAGCAGCAGCCAACAGGGGCAGACATACCCACACCCACAGGCCCCATTATCCACAGCCTTCTGGAGAGGCAGGACTGTGGGCTCTTCGTGCATCTCCCAATACTAGCACTTGCATACCTTAGTAATGCCACCCTAAACCGGGGAATATGGTACACATCTATCAAAAGGTTGCTAGGATTACTGGCAGATAGCAATTCCTAGGTTAGGTACAAGTGTCTGAGTGAGCTTCATCATAGCAACCTTTCTGATGTATGTGGAGTGTGCTACAGGTCATGTGTCTGACAGTGTTTACCAACCTGGGGAGTGACTCCTACAGTATTGCGTACCATAGCCATGCCTGCACTGTGCTCAGGACTTGTGTGGTGGCCTGGGCTGCCCAACACCTCTATAGTTGCACAATGCTGGCATAGGTGTGGGGAGTGTGTGTCTGTCTATCCAGTGTGTGGTGGCTTCCAACACCCTCCACAGCCCACACTGCTAGCACTGTTCCCATTATTGGCCTGCCAATGTGCATAATGAGGGGTAAGGTACCATGGGAATAGCCTGGATAGGGTGGCCTGGCCTGGCTGCATCTGCACTGGGCATAGGGCAATGGCTTGGACATTGTAGTGCCCGGTACCACCTGCACAGACAGAGTGGCCACAGCATGTCCTGCTGGGAGGTCACTCTCGCCCTGACTGAGTAGTGACCATGGCATGGCTAGGTTCCCCCATAGTGCTGTATAGCATTTTGTTCATGTGATATATATGGGTTTCCTTTTGGGGTCCAATCACTGACTTATCTGCTTGGTGTGTATGCTGACATCCTCTGGGATCTGGGTACATGCATGTCCTCCAGGACCATGCACTATGGACTAGCTGGCGGACTGTCTGCAGCTAGTATGTGTCTTGCTGGAACACCTTGCAGGGTGCAGCGGCTGGAGGCCTGCTTCTGGGGAATGTCAGATAATGGTGGGGGGCAGCTGAGCATATCCAGGACTGCTGTCTGTCCGCTATTGCGTTATGGATGTGTACTGCTCTGTCTGTTCCCCAGCAGGACTGCTGTTGCTGGTCCCCTCTACCGCTGCCATTGCAGGGGGGGTAGACTGTGGATCTATTGGTGGGTGACCCTGTTTCACACCCTAAGCCCCAGAGGGTGGGTTGTGTGGTGGTAGATGATCTGCCCATGGGTCCATACACCCCCCCCCCCTTCACCTACAGCAGGTAACCTTGGCACCAACACAGGATATACACTATTCTGAGTGCATCATCGCCCATAAGGACTAGACATGACCGAGACATACAGCAGGGCACAGATGTATCCTAGGTGTGTCTAACGGAGCTACCTATCACACACTGATGGGGACCTGCAGCATGGCGTATCTCAGCTATGAAAGGTGCTGTGGACCTGGTGCTGGGGGCCCCACCTCAACCTCAGGGTGGGCACTGTACCCGCACAATGTGAGTGTCTGTGGCTACTCTGTGGCAGTGCCACACACAGTCTGTCCCCCCTACAGGGCCGAGGTGCTGTGGGGGTGCATACCCGCTCTTGTGCCCATCTCTCGACTGCTGATTTGCATGTGCAGTGCATCATGGGTACGGGTGGGTTAACCCCATCCTGGTAACCACAGCAGAATGTGGGTGTGGTGCCATGCAGTCGTCCTGTAGCCAGCCAGTTGTTTGTTAGCAGCTCTAGCCCACTGGTTACTACACTGCCTGTGGAGCCAGAGGTCATGGGTCCTAAACCCACAGTGGGGTTCATCAATAGGGCTGTCTTAGGCATTGTCTGTTTTTATTGTATATTAGTTCTGCCAGCAGGACCACCCTCAGGGTACTGTCCCCTTAGGGTGGCTCATAAGGCGCCCTATAGGGAGCCTTATTCGGCGCCCTATAAAGCGCCTTATAAGGTGCCTTATATGGTGTTCTATAGGGGACATTATAGGGTGCCTTGGCAGACAGCGCACTTTATAATGTGCCCTATGGAGTGCCCTCTAGGGTGCCTTATGTGGCACCTTAGGTTACGCCACTGTGAGGGAGTGTTTGCTGGCAGCACTATTCAGGTACAAGTAACCTTCCTCACAGCCCACTACTTAACCCTTTCCAGGCCAAGCCAAGTACTTTCGGGGTCCAAACGTCTGCCTATATATTCCTATCAAATGGTATAGCATACATGACCATGCCAGAGGGAACATCACTATTGGAACATATTGGATACGACGGGTACAATTTTCCTGACATGTGCAAACATTAACCCACCTGTAGAATGTGGATAAAATATTATAGTAGGCCTTCAAAGGATTGCACATGATGCCTCAGCCAGCCTTCTTCATTAGGAACACTGGGGAATCAAACCCATGACCCTTGTACCATCAGTCTGTGTAGTAACCATTGTGCTACAACTCTGTTTCTGTATTTGGATGTCTGTGCGCTGTCTTAAGCTTGCACGCAGTAGCGTGCGCTGTAGCGATCGTTGCTGCGCGGTGCGCAATACCGCGTGCAACTGCGCGTTATCGGTTACGATGTACCGCCCATGTCCTTTTTTGGCTTTCCTTCCACTAACGCGGTTCCTAACGCGAATTGCACTAATGCAGTTTAGTAAACATACCCCTTAGTATTAGTCAACCAACTCCAAACCCCAGGATATAACATATACCACTCCCCCAGAGAGGTGGAGGTGTCCTCATCATCAGAAAGGAAGAGCTGAATGCATCCCTCCTCTCTTCAAACAATGTTGAAGATATAGACATCCTCACTATTAAAACTAATCATCTATCCTTCTGCCTAGTATATAGACCCCCAAACACAAACCCTGACAATCTAACTGAGACTATTTGATCTTCATCAAGTAAAAGGCCACTAATCCTGTTAGGTGATTTCAACCTAGCTTCCCTATACATCAACCATGCTACTACATTCCTAAATTCCATGTCTGACATGGACTACCATCATATAATTGACGTCCCTACACACGGCAAAAGCAACGCTAGATCATACCCAGCGAAATCTACAACTCACCCGATACTACCCCACCATGGACACAACCTGTTCCTTGGTCTGACCAATAATAAAATTTAAACTCTCATTCCACACCCCCACCACACCAGCAACATCATGTAACACCCCGCCCAAAAGATACAAGACATTTGAAAAAGATAGCTTCGTAAATGAAACTCTCCAGTACCTAAACCGTGATTCTACAAACTTAGAAGAAGCTGTAAACAATTGGAATGAGGTCATATCAAATGCTGCCACCATCAGAACACAACACCCAAATAACAGAAAAAAAACAAGAAGCATGGTACACTAAAGACCTAAAAGAGTTAAAGAACTCCCTTTGCAAAACTGAGCGTAAATGGAGGTACACAAAATTCACTGAACTCCGTTCCTTATACATGAACATACTACAAATCTACAAAGATACCATCAACAATACAAAGATAGAGTACTACGTCAACATGCTCACAAAATCACTGAACCGTCCCAGAGAACTGTTTGAATTTGTAAAGAATCTCACTCATAACACCAAAAATGATGACCAAAATAATCATAACATTGATCCCCAAATTCTTGCCAACTACTAAAAGTAAAAACTAAAACATTAATTGATAGACTTAACTTTCACACCCGAAACCAACCCCTCACCAATTCACACCTGGCCAACATTCTACCAGACTAAAAAGGATATACTCAGTAACATTATAACTAAAATAAACACAATTACATCCAGTCTTGATCCATGCCCGGTCAGCTGGATAAAGGCCACAAAAACAGAGCTTGCCCCATACATACTCCCAATTATTAACTCCTCTTTGAAACAAGGTCATATGCTCCCATCCCTGAAACATGCCATGATCCGCCCCATCCTAAAAAACAACTCCCTGGATAAAAATAACTCCATAGCACAGAGACCAATCTCAAGCCTACCCTTTATGGCCAAAGTAATCGAAAAAATAGTCCAAAACCAGCTCCAGGATCACATTGATATCCATGCACCCCTTGATGAACGCCAATATGGTTTCCGCCCACATCATGGCATCGAAACCCTATTAATTGCTCTACTTGACAAACTCATATGTGGCATTGGTAACACCAAACAAGCGTTCATCCGTATATTTTTAGATATAACTGCAGCATTTGACAACATCAACCGCACTTAATGCTCATCAGATTACAGCAGATTGGAATAAAAGGCACAGTATTCCAATGGTTCCAATCCTACCTTTCAGACAGAACCTAACAGGTCAGAACCAGACAACACACATCTAAACCATATAAACAAGAACAAGGCCTTCCTCAAGGATCTGCCCTTTCTGCCCTCCTTTTAAACATATACCTCCAGCCCATTTGCACCATCTTCAAAAACTTCAACAAAGGTTATCATATATATGCAGACGATATAATGTTAAATCTACCGTTCAACATCTCCAACTCCATCCCACACCAAATTACAGACTGCTTCAAAGAAGCAGCAAAATGGCTCTCATAACCTACTGATCAACTTCAGTAAAACTGACGCACTTTACATAACCAGAAATCAAAGTTTCATCCCCTCTACAAATATCAGAATTAGTGACACTAACATAGTAGTTAAGAATGAAGTAAAATACCTTGGGGTCACCTTAGACCAATCACTCAGCATGTCCACAGACATAAAACTCACAATAAAACATCTACTTCAAACTCAAAATGTTAAAACAACTACGACCACTACTCCCCAACCATGAATTCAGATCAGCCCTCCAAGTTTTAATTAGACCCCATATAGAATTTTGTAACAGAGCTCTACAAGGTTTATCTAAACAGACCCTAAAACCACTCCAAATGGCGTAACATGTCGCAGCACGAATTCCATGGAGCATAAACATATCAGAACACATCACCCCTGTGTTATACAAGTTACACTGGCTACCAGTCCATTCCCAAATTGACTACAAGACACTGATGACCATTTTCAAGCTCCTTAGAGACATAGCACCTTCCCACCTCACCTCCTGAAGTAGAGATACAATCAAAACGAAGATGCTAACAGAATAAACAAACAATTCTCCCAGATTGATTTATTTAGACAGATTTGTATACCACCTTATCCTTCAGTCAACGTGGTCACATTACATTTGGAGGGTTACATCACAGTTGGAGATTACCAAAAATCCAATAAATCCACTAATAATAGAGCATTCTCACACTTTGCAACATTATGGAAACTGTTTGGAATCCCCTACATAGGCCTCACTTCTCAAAACCAGAACTTCCCCCCTCATTCAAAGAAAACACACATAAAACAACATATTACATGACCCTCCCCCATACCATAATAGAATCATAGGGCGCTGCTTACTGTACATAGTTTTTAATTTATGCTAGTTTGAGTTAAGTTATGTTCAAAGTGTACTGTACATAATTTAAGCTGTTATATGTATCTGAACCTGTTGTTTAATGTAAACCACATTTGAACTTGTGGAAAAAGCAGTATATAAATGCGAATAAATAAATAAATAAATATCCTTGGCTTTATTTTCCATTGCTTCCCTTATGGTTCTTAGCATTCTATTTGTTGTCTTGGCCACTGTTGCACATTGGGCAGAGGGTTTCAATGTAATATCCACAATGACATGTAAATCTTTTTCCTGAGTGGTGGTTCCTAATGTGGAACCTTGCATCGTGTAACTGTAGTTTGGATTGTTCTTCCTTAAGTTGCTAACTTTGCACTTGTCCACATTAAATTTAATCTGCCATTTGGACATCCAGTCTTCCAATATTTCAAGGTCCTCATTGCAATTTTGCACAATCCTATTGTATTTACCAGCCCTGAATAATTGTGTGCCATCTGCAAATTTGATCACCTCATTGATTAGACTCATTTCCAGGTCATTTATGAATATGTTAAAAAGCAGTGGGCCCAGCACAGATCCCTGGTACTCCACTATTCGCCTTTCTTCATTGAGAAAATTGTCCACTTAGCCTTACTCTCTGTTTTCTATCTTTTAACCAGTTCTTAATCCACAATACTACACTGCCTCCTATCCCAATACTTTTTAATTTCCCGAAGAATCTCTTATAAGGGACCTTGTCAAAGGCTTTTTGAAAATCCAGATATACTATAGCAACTGACTCATCTTTATCTACCTGTTTATTCACATTTTCAAAAAAAAATAACAGATTTGTGAGGCTTTCCTTGACTAAATCCATGTTGGTTTCTATCATTTTGCCCGACATCAGTATCATCCATCTGTAGTTTCTGGGATCATCCCTGGAAACCTTTTTGAAAATTTGCGTTATATTGGCCATTCTCCATTCTTCAGGTACAGATGATTTTTATGATACAGTAGCATGCAGATTATTAATAGGAGGTCTGCAATCTCATATTTCAGTTCATTCAGTGCCCTGGGATGTATTCTATCTGGTCCAGGTGATTTGCTACTCTTTAGATTATCAAATAGCAGCATTACCTCTTCCTGGTTTATCAAGATTTGTTTCAATTCCTCTGATACATCACCTTTAAATGCCATTTCAGGCATGGGTAACTTCCCTACATATTCTTCAGTAAAGACCGAAGCGAAGGATTCATTCAATCTCTCTGCTGTGGTCTTTTCCTCCCTTAGTGCCCCTTTTACCCCTTTATCATCTAAAGGTCCAGCTGACTCTCTCATAGGTTGTTGGCTATGAATGTACTTGAAAATGATTTTATCTTGCGTTTTTGCTTATGGCAAACTTCTTCTCAAATTCTCTCTTTGTCTGTCTTATCAGTGCCTTGCATCTAACTTTCCAGTGCATATGTTGTTTCCTGTTTTCAACATTTTGCTCCTTTTTCCATCTCTTGAGAGATGTTTTTTTGGCTACAACAGCATCTCTGACATCACCTTTAAATCATACCGCAGTAGTTTGGCCTTCCTTCTATCTTTCTTAAAGCATGGAATAGATGTGGTCTGGGCTTCCAAGATAAACAATGTCCATGATTGGTGTAAGCCTTTAATCTTTGCAACAATTCCTTTTAGATTTTTCTTAAGTTTTTTTCCTCATTTTATTGTAGTCTCCCTTTTGAAAGTTAAATGCTAATGCTGTAGATTTCCTTGCTGTTCTCCCTCCATTTATTAAATCAAATTTTATGATCACCATTGCCAAGTGGTCCCCAACACTGTTAGCTCTCACACTAGGTCTAGGTCTAAAATAACTCCCCTTGGGTTGGTTCATGAACCAAATGCTTCACGAAGCAGTCATTTATTTCATCAAGAAACTTTATCTCCCTATGGTGCTGATAAAAAATACTGTGCATACCATGGACTGAGCAAAGAACAAATCAATCAGTACTAGAGGAGATCAAAGCTAAGCTTTCCTTAGAAGTTCAAATGAGAAGACATTGGTTTTCATTTGTTGGACACATTATGCAAAGAGAAAGATCATTAGAGAAAGACATCATGCTTGGCAAGATTGAAGGTCAACACAAATGAGAAAGACCAGCATTTTATAAATTCAATGCGATGGATTTATAAAATAGCAGCAGCTATGGATGACACTCTATCAACAATTAACTGCCTGACTAAAGACTGAAGAGAGTTTAAGACAACTTTCCACTGGGTTGCCATGAGTTAACATTGACTTGAGAGCACTTAACAACAGCAAAGGTTACTGAGCAGGGATTTGTAGCAGTCTGGCTTGTTCTATTTTCCCAAAAAGTGGAGTGTACTAAGGACTGGTGTAATATTTGCTATGCTGCCTTTTTATGCACTGTGGCCATGGTGTGTGTGTGTGGGGAGGGGGGTTCTTCAGTGATAATTCAACCCTTTAAGGATGGCTCTGCATGAGATTATACACACCCTTTTTTGCTGGACAAACAGTGGTGATTGGTCCTTATCAGAGATTTAGTTAGACAGTTTTGTATACCACCTTATCCTTCAATCAAAGTGGTCATAACACAATTGGGGGATACATTTAACACAAGGGAATATGAGACACATACACTAATATTTACAGGGAACATGGGCAATGGAGGGTTAAGTGGCTTGCCCAAGATCACAAGGAGCACCTGTGGGACTAGAAACCCCCGTCTTTCCAGCCCAAGGTTGCTGTCCTCTAGTGGGATTTGAACCCCCAACCTTCTGGCCTGAGGTATCTTACCTCAACCACTGGGCCACTCCTCCACATAGTTCTATGTCTCTCCACAATTTGTTTGCTCAGGCAACATCATCTGTGACTTTAACCTGCTTATTTTGCCGTGATCTCATGAATAGTTACACAATGCCCAAACAGTGCCACCCAAAGAACCAAAAATGTATATATGTAAAAATGTGAATATGTAAACAATTACTGTGTGTTGTGCTTACCTTTCAAATCACCTTGTATATATTACAAATTTTTCTGTCCTGATTGGTCAGTTCCAATATGTAATCCAATCCGCTACTGATCGCTGGAAGTAGCGGTATACAAATGTACGCTAAATAAATAAATAAATAAACAATGCAAGGTTCCACATTAGGAATCACCACCCAGGAAAAAGATCTAGGCATCATTGTGGATAATACCTTGAAACCCTCTTCTCAGGCAGCCAAGAAAATAATAGAATGCTAGGCATCATAAGGAAAGGAATGGAGAATAAAATCAAGGATATTATAATGCCTCTGTATCCCTCCATTGTGTGACCACATCTTGAATATTGTGTGTGGTTCTGGTCACCATATCTAAAAAAGGATATAGCAGAATTGAAAAGTTGCAGAGAAGAGCCACCAAAATGATGAAGAGGATGGAAGATACTCCTATGAAAAAAGGCTTAAAAGGTTAGGGCTCTTCAGCTTGGAAAAAAGACGGCAGAGGGGAGATATGATAGAGGTTTATAAAACAGTGGTGTGGAATGGGTAAACGTAGATTGGTTGTTTACACTTTCAAAAAGTAGAAAGAAAAGGGGACATACAATGCAGCACATTTAAGACTAATCAGAAAAAGTATTTTTTCACTCAGTATGTAATCAAACTCTGGAATTCATTGCCGGAGGATGTAGTAAAAATGAGCATAGCTGGGTTTAAAAGACATTTGGCCAAGCTGGAGGAAAAGTCCATAAACCACTATTAAAGTGGACTGGAGGAAATTCACCGCTTACCCCAGGATAAGCAGCATGGAACCTGTCTACCTTTTGGGAGCCTGACAAGAACTTGTGACCTGGATTGGTCACTATTGAAAACAGGATACTGAGCTCGATGGACCTTTGTTCTGACCCAATATTTCATTTCTTATGTCTTTATGTTCTTATCCTTGCCTAATACTAGAAACCTCAAAATATTTCCATCGCACACAAAACGTTTTCTCATATTCCTGTATTACAGATATATATATATATATATTTATATTTATGCCTCGACAAATTTTCTTAGGATCTATGAGCCAGATGAAAAATCTAGAAGCCATGCCAAGCCACTCTACCCCACAGCAGCCTCTTTGTTCAATTTTCCACAACTGCAGTAGTCTCTCTTGAATGAATTTGCGCCTCCCCCCTCAGTCCCCCCCCCCCCCCAGCTGACTCTCTTCTCTCCCTGCTTCTTCGATTTGGGCTTGCCCAACATCACCGCTAAGATCAGTCATGTTTTCCACCACTGAATCATAATTGGGCCCTGCTCACTGCTGCACCCTTAATATTCTGCCAGGTGATTGCTGCTCCCTGCTACCGTGCCACCCTGATGACCACAGTGCTAGTACCTGCCCCACCAGATTTTGCAGTCCCTTGATGCGACAGCTCTTATGCTCTCCCTGCTCCCGGCAGCCCCATGTGGCAGGTCCAATTTTTAGTCATCATGGTGACCTGGTGCCTGGGGTTTGTTGAGACCCATAAATAAATAAATACATATATATATATATATATTTATTTTCATGTTTATCTACAATTGTGATCTGTTCTTCCACAGAACCTGACTCTATTTCATGATAATAGTTTGCTGGATGAGAAAGTTGCAAGGCTGGAGAATGTTAGCAGGAAGGACTGACTTCACTTGATTAACTTCCTAAGCTAGACTTGTTTAAATGTTCTTTGTGGGAAATATTTCATCTGCCAGAAGACATTACATCATCTTTGATCAGAATATATTATTTCCCAGAGAGCAGGGAGAGGTTGACTGTAGACAATCTAGCATTCATTCTTTTTCAAGAGACTGCTAAAGAAGAGGTTCAAAAGGCAAAATTGTTTGTGGAACTGGCACTAGAAACTGTCAAAAAATTGATTCTGAAAATTACTTAAAAGTAAAGATGATGAAGTTGATGTTCAGTAAAAGGTACAAGTGTGATCTGGGATATCCAAGTCAGAATGTCTGAAAAACAGCAGGCACATCCAGGGTCAGGCATGATTTCACAAACGTGGACATGCCTGACATGGACGTTTGCAAGGCCGTCTACATAGACGTCCCTAGAATAGTATTCAAGAGCAGGGACATCTAGGAAGAGCCTAATGGTCAGAGTAGTGGGTTACAGTACAAGGTTCCAATCCCACCGCTGCTACCATTGCGATTGAGGAGAGTACTGGGGATTATGGAGCACCATCTTCTCTACACCCTCTGGATGTCTCACGGCCAAAACTAGCACTTTCCCGATGCCTAGTCATGTCAGGAGCAGGTCTGAATTTGGACGGAGCCACAGACATCCCAGACGTTTCTGAAATTGGGCAGGGATGTTTAAGTTCATTGCACTGCCCCAGACACACCTTCGCCATGCCTCCTGCCTACTTGGACATCTCTGCAGCAGAGATGTCCTAAAAGCTCTGGGTAAAATGGCTCCAGGGATGTCTTTGTGATTTGGACATCCACATGCAAGTTTTCAGATGTGCAAATTGTGACTAAGGCTTTTAAAATGACCCCCTAAGCTAGTTGGGAAAGTTAAGTAGACAAACTTATGCGTGTAACTTCAGCCAACTATTCAGCAGAACCTATGCAGATATTTGCTTCTAAATTTCTCTGGATATATACAACTATCTTCCTAACTTTAGGGTAGACTTGTACCCCAGACATATGCAGATCACTCTATCCAGCCAGTGCTGAATATCAGTACCAAGTGCATAAAGCTTTACTAAAGCACAGGAATGTGGGGAAAATTTTATTGTGCCACAGGGAATCTTTTCTGATTTCTAGTATTATGCCAGGATTGCAAATGATTTAAACGGTGTGGTTAACCTAGGGATGAAACTGCTAAGAAAGTATCAGTTAGCAGTATAAAAGAATTTTAATAAATAAAAAAATTACATATATTCAGTGCTACAATCTGGATTGTCAGTGGCACTGAATATATGTTTAGAGCAATCTCTGCCGTAGCCACAATTTTCAGTCCGCTATCCTCAAAGCTAGTCAGATAAATGTAGGACTACCTTTCATATTGCCTAAATTTATCCAGATGTTTATCAGATAGCAGAATGAATGTTGCTGCTCTCTGGATAGGTAGGTAGAAAGCCTATGCTTTGCCCTCGCTCCAGATTGTGCCAGGGTGGTTCGTAGTCATTTTCAATGGGACTTGCCATATAGTGCCACTGAAATCAACAGATAGTGCCAGCTAGGGAAATTATTTGGATAATCCAGATAATCGCCTTTGAATATCGGGATGGTATGTACAGTATTTAACCTTCATATTGCCATATGGACAGGGCAAGGATATGAGATGCCCTAGGTGAACCTCTTTCCTGCCTCCCCTCTCCAGGATTTGCGGCAACAGCAAGTACCTCTAAACAAGGATGCAGCATTTACCATAAACACCAGGGCTACGTCGCTGTTCCAGCTCCCGTCCCCAGTGCAGATTTCCTGTTTGCATGGGGGCAAAGTGGCTGGACCGGATGCATCTGCCCCCATGCAAACGGGAAGTTTGCATCGCGGATGGAAGCAGGCACAGCATTGCAGCGCTGGAATATATGGCAAGCGCTGCATGTCTGTTTAGAGGTCACTGCCGCTGCTGCAAGTCCCAGAGATGGGAGGCAGCGGTGGAAATAGGTGCCCTCCTATTACTGGTGCTCTAGGTGGCCATCTAGCTCTGTTAATAGTAGCGCTGGCCCTGCTTACAAAAGCAGTGTATAGTATGTGGAAAAATTCTCATCTAACCCCTCTTAGGAATCGATTAGAACTGAATGAGGGTCCACATGTGCTTTCAGGACTGAGGCTCCTATCTAACTCCCACTGTTCTCTTAGTCCCATGCCGTAGATTCATTTTGGGAGAAGCTTTATTTCAGGGCTCAGGTGCTAGGATGTAGAAGTCTGGACTTCAAGTTGTTTAATAAAATCACAAAGAAGCAAATGAGGTGTTCTAATATAATTTTACTGTAAAATATATAGGACAATAAACAGAAATGTAGGTGATGGTTTGGTCTCAGTTATAGCCAATCTCATAAGCAGAGATGAAATAAGATCGTGTCTGTGATCCCCTGGAGTTTAAGTCAGTTGCTGAACCCCATTCCCCTTTTTCTGGCTCTTGCAGCCTTATTTTATTTATTTATTTAACATTTCTTATATACCGCGCTATCAGTGCGGTGTATAATAAAACAGAAACCTTATAACGTGCAGTAGGACCGCATGGTATTTACATTGAACCGGATGTAGAACTTGGAGTTAACTGGGGAAACATATCTACATTTTATTTACAGTGAAGTCCATGTTACAGGCTAAAATCTATTCAGGACTAATAACGCTGGCTGTCTCTTATCTTGTCAGATATGCCGTTGGAGGGCTCTAGGTGGTTGATGGTGATGCTCTTTAGTTGGTTTTTATAGCTGGATTCTGGATAGTGTCTTATTAATACTGTATCTATGAATAGGGCAGTTCTTGACTCCCTTAGGAACTATGGGCCCCATATTCAAAGGGATTAACACAGTTGGCAGATCTCCTAACCATGTTAATCACCTTGTCTGGGATATTCAGCTGCACTAACATGGCTATTATTGGAGTTTGCAATGGCAGCACCTGGTGATAACCTAGATTGGCCACTGTTGGAAACAGGATACTGGGTTTGATGGACATTGGTCTGACCCAGTATGGCAGCGAAGATACTTAGCCGCTGCCTGGTTATTGCTAAGCGGCTAAAGTCAGGCTCAGTAAATGCTGGCCTAACTACCAGGCGCGGGTTGAGTATCGCTGTTGCCCTGTTAGCTTTGCGGCAGGATATTCAATGTTGGAGCCTGGATAGAACCCCAGCATTGAAGATCCAGGTTTTTTTTTATTTGTAAATTTTTAAATATACTTACAAAAAAAGCATACAGGAAATATGATCCATAAACATCAACAAGGAACTAACTCAAAGTACCCGGGAAATCCCCGGACCGGAAACAATAAAGGATCTAATTAGCCCACATCCTGGAGAGATACAAATCAAACATAATAGGAGCCCATCTAAAGAAAAATAGAGACCATTCTCCAAATCAACTGCACTTTTCTAACCGTCCACCCTTAATCTCATACCACCCCTGCCTGCTGCTCCTTTTCAGCTATCAATGCCTCTAATTGCAGAGAGTCAAGTAAAATAAATTTGGCTCCCTATAACGCAACTATACATTGCAGGGATATCTAAGAAAAAAACATGCCCCAAGAGCCAACACCTGTGGCCTCAGGGCCAAAATGTCCCTTCTACGCAACTGGGTGACTCTTGAGACATCAGGAAATAACTGGATATGAGCGCAACAAAATACAAAGGCCTTATTCTTAAAGTAATTCTTAAATACTAAAGTCTTGTCCTGTTCTGTAAGAAATGTAACCTAGCAAGGTAGCCCTGATAGAATTTACATCCTGCGAGTCCTCGAGGAACCCCGTAAGATCAAATCCCTGTTGAGAATTGATCAAACCAACCCCCTCTGAAGACTCACTAGATACTCTCCTTCCAAGTAATAAAGCAAACATGACAAAAAGGAAAATTCAAACAATGTATATTTTTAATCCTCAAAGCATTCTCAGACATTTCCAACCTACGATGAGTTATAAGACTATCCTTAATATGTGAGGCACTAACAGCCTGTAAGGAAGAGCAGTGATCTTCACACGTGTGAACCTGAATGGCTATGAAGCCCACCTGTTCCTCGACTTTACTCAGCCGTGTGACTGTTCCTTGAGAGAACGCACACAGCAGAGAAACAGTATTCACCAAAGTCTGCTCAGTCTTCGTCACCACCCTCCAGATATCCTACAAAGAAACCTGTGATGCAGGCCCACCTTGGGTATGAACTGGAGGGGAAGTCCAGATAACAGCCTGAAACTGTTCCAGAGGAACCGTTGGCGTACTCTGAGAGATAGGCAAAACACTGCCTGACGAGTCAGGTGACAAAATCCCAGAGGGGGGAACTGGTGGTGAGCGTTCTGGTGAGCTCAAAGATGCTCCAGAAACATGTAAGGAAGCAAGAGCGGTACCTGGCTGCACGTGTTTGTCCATGGGGCCAATAACTCCAGGCTGCACGTGTTTGTCCATGGGGCCAATAACTGCCCCCTCCACGATCACTGGCTTCTTCTTGCACTTACCCATATCCAGCACCGTTCAACTTCTCACCCGCTAATACTCCCTTGGTGCTCCCAAGGGGTTCACAGGGGGCCAGAAATGCCCCTTGTGACATGACCCTTAGGACATGCTATGGCCGTGCACCAAAGGCTGTGCGACTAGGGGCTGGTCAGGATTATATAAGCCACAGGTGACATCGGGGCAGGCCAGGGATCAGCCTGCTTCCTCTTCTCTGCATGGCTGTAGCAAAGGTATCTCCTGGTCTAGCAGGGCATTCCACAGCTCTTAAAACAAGCCCCCGGTGATATCAGGGCTGGCCGGGGATCAGCCTGCATCCTCCTCTCTGCACGGCTGTAGTAAAGGTACCTCCCGAAAATCCAGGTTTAAAGTTCAGCAGCAGTGGCCCTACATCTTCATACTTTGGATCCAGCGCATGTTCTACCCAACTCTCCTTCTTTTTCACCTTTATCCAGATACTGTAACTATTTGATACTTTTAGCTTCTTCTCTGACTGAACTCCTTTTAGTGATGCTTTTTTTAATCTTCTTAGTTGGCAACTAAGGGGTTTAGTTAGTGAGCTATGGTAAAATTGTGGGGGTTGATGTGCTAACTAACTAAACTCTGCTCTACCTGTTATTCAGTGACATTAGCTAGTTAGTACCACTGAATATCACCATCGACAATCTTAGAAATGTGTGGTTAGTTTCAGGGAGGTCCATGGGTGGAGTTGGGTTGGTCCTGGTGCCTATCAGGTTAGTGGCGATATTCAGTCGCTAAATTGATAGGCAAACTGCATTAAGTTAGCATAGGTCAAATGGCTGTCTTAACTTCACATGCTTGTTGCTATCCAGTCAATGGCTGACTATTACCTCTTACTGAATAGCAAAAGCGTGGGTGGCGAAACTAGATATTCAGTACTGGAAGCCAGATAGGCTCTGGTGCAAAATATCCAGCTTTAGTTTGAGTGGCGGTAGCTAGGTGCATTAAAAACACTGACTGCTGCTGCTGAATATTGATCTCATGGGTTTTACTGCAACTTAATCTACCAGGGGAGTCACTAACCCGCTCACTAAAGTGAGCCGCTCACTGTCACTCAGTAAAATGTGTGCCATGAGACTATGCTAGGGGATTGCAGGTTCCATTTCGAAACTGGCATCGTGACTGATCTTGGTGCATATGATTCCAAAAATGGACTTAGCTTCCTCACAGACCTCAATTTCAGGAAAGCATTGTGCAGTGTCTTACAAACTCGAAATTCCAAATGAATGGTTTTATCAAGAGGAACACTTAAATCTCTGACTATACCCACAAGGGTAATAGGGGTATCATCAATACAAAGGCTCAAAGTCCCAGACAG
Organism: Ichthyophis bannanicus; assembly: GCA_033557465.1. Taxonomy (NCBI): domain Eukaryota; kingdom Metazoa; phylum Chordata; class Amphibia; order Gymnophiona; family Ichthyophiidae; genus Ichthyophis; species Ichthyophis bannanicus. The sequence continues at coordinate 1,770,363,891 of CM066031.1, forward strand.
AAGAGAGGCCGTTATTGTCAACCTATTGCCTACGGTCTACTATTAGAAGTGAATCTAAAGTTAGCATCTGATCATTTTCTGCAGACACAATTAATTGTATATCATCTGCATAGTGGGGGAATAGCTGGGAGGTTAGAGATGCTGGCTGTGAATCAGGGAAGGCAGCGTTCAAACCCAACCTCTCCCACTGATGCTCTTTGTGACCTTGGAGAAATCACTTTGCTCTCCATTGCCTCAGGGAATCCTTTTAGGGCAGGGAAATAACTCATGTACCTGAATGTAACTTGCCTTGAACTTGGATTTAGAAAAGGTGAGCAAAAACTCTGAAGTCCATAAATAAACCCAATAAAGCCAAAATCCTGGATGATGGCCCCCCCCCCCCCAGGGATTGCATAAAAATATTATATAATATTGGAACATATATGTCTATTTCTGAGTGAGTTGCGCTGCAGGAGATGCATTATGTTTTTGTTTTGTTCACAGTAAAGCGGGTCTGGTGGTTATAAGCATTTGATTGCAATATAAACCGGCCAGTGGCTTGTTCATATATCACTTTTGCTCTTGTCCAGTGATAAGGCATCTATGAGACAAAGTTTGTGTCTTTCTGGTAGGAATTTTTACTTCTGCATTGAGTCCTTTGACATCTATTTGCTTATTTGGGGTGTTTCCTAGGCCCTTAAAGCTTTTTTGGTAGTAAAGAAAACTATATTATATAACCAGGTGACAGAATCAGGGCCTTCGTTCACTCAGTTGATGGACATGGAGCATTTGACTGCTAAAATCCTGAGGGGGACTCATTTTGAGAAATTTATAGCAATCTGGAGCTCCTACATATGAGTACATGCCCTTCCAGTGCAGATAAAGTATTATTTTAAGGGGGTTATTTTAAAAGCGCTATTCACGATTTGACGTTTCCAAGTGAACATTCAGTTTCGAAACTAGGTCTATGGATGTCCTCAGGACGAGGATGCCCAAGTCTGAATGGGGTTGTGGCATTCCCAAGAACATGGATGTCCCAAATTGCATCTAAAGTTATACCTGCTCCAGGTATGAACAGGCATCTGAAAAGTGCTCATTTTGTCAGGCAAACATCTGAAAGGTATGAAGAAGACACAGATTTGGCACACGGTGATGGTCACCACAGCACCCTTGGGGCACGCTAAACCCCAGCACTGTTACCACGGTTTAGTAAATATACCCCTTAGTCTATAGGCCCATTATTTTTATTTATTTTATTTATTTAACAGGTTTTATATACCGCTTTATCTTTTCAATCAAAGTGGTTTACATTGAAACTTAAAACTTGGTAATGTACAACACCCTTGGTATACATCCGAGGGTGTTGAAAGAACTGAAATATGAGATTGCAGACCTGCTATTAGCAATCTGTGAATTTTCATTAAAATCATCTATAATATCTGAAGATTGGAGGATCGCCAATGTAATGCCAATTTTTAAAAAGGGTTCCAGGGGTGATCCGGGAAACTACAGACCGGTGAGCCTCATGTCAGTACCGGGAAAAATGGTAGAAACCATCATAAAGAACAAAATTACTCAGCATGTAGATAGTGTGGTAAGGAGGGTGCAGCACAGCCCTGGGAAACAAAGAAAAAATAAACTTTTTCTTCCATAAGGGGGATGGGCTCACCTAAGCACATGTTCCAAAATGAAAGCAGTGGAAAAACCCACACTTGCAAAGCTAGGCTGAGGCCACACCCAGACTCCAGGGCAACTATAGGAAGTGATAGGAGACACCTGTGGGTGGGGCCAGGAGAGAGCACGCTTGCAAACATTTAAGCACAGGCAAACAGAGAGAGCAGGAAGCGTCAGCAAGACCGGCAGGAGAGAAGCAAGACACGGGAACAGCTTGAAAGACGGCAGTTGGGAAAGAGCCAGAATCCAGGCTAATTGCACTCCTTCCAGGAGAGAGGAAGCGAGAAGGCTAGCTGTGAGGAAGCTGGAGCAGGAGGTCTCAGCTCCATCTGAAGAGGAACACGTCTTCAGGCGTGGAGAGCCTAGAAGGGCTAGAGACAAACACTGCAGTGATCCCCCAGGCAGCTCTGATTCAGAGGACGCTACTCCTAGGAGATGCCCTTGCTGTAAAAGGTCTACAGTCAAGCTCAGAGGTAGGAGGGGAAAGTTTGAGGGAGTTAATGTGTGTGACTCTGACTCAGAAATAAGTATACCCGATTCTGAGGAAGAAACTGTACCTGATGGGACGCATGCCAGGAAGAATGCTTTTACAGATAAGGTAAAGCAAACAAAGCCTTTAAATGTTTTACTAAAGGGAAAGAAGTCTGAGAACACTAATATAATCCCGGGGAGAAGAAGGGAAGTTCAGTGGGAAAGACTGTTCAAGCTTCTAAAGGAAGTAAAACTTGAAATCCCTGAACCTGTCCAAGCCCCACAGTCATGTAATGCAGAGGAAGACATGGAGGTGGAATTCTGTGGAGAGGAACCTGACTCCACAGACTCCCAAATGGAATGTTCTTTGTGCATAATCTCTGACTGAGGAAAGCTAAGGGTTTAATAGGAAGGAAACCCAGGAAACAGTTATCCTGATTATTGTAGCTAAGAAGCTTTAGAGAGAGAAGGAAATCTCATGGTTAAAGCTACAAGAACACTTGCGCTGAGTGAAAGTTTAAACACAGCAGTTTTAGTTTCTGTGCTGACAAGCAGGGAAGTGTTTTAAAGTTAAAACCTGAAGCAGCTAAGGGAAGCTAAAAGGTTTGCTGGACTCTGCTGTTAAATACTAGTTCAATTATGTTTGTTTCTGGAAGAAGAAATTCTTTTGATAAAGAGCTGGAAGAAACTGCTCATTGATAACACTGCTGAAATACACTTTTTGTAAAGAAAGTTTATTTGGAGAAAACATCCTTTTTTCTGTTGTTGTGGTTGGAGCCTTCTACAAAGGTCGGTTTGCAAAGCTGAAATTTAAAGCAAAAAATTTAATAAATTTTCCTGTGTTGGCCAAAAATACCACTTGGACTGCTTTTTGCACGCAACTACACATTCAGAGGTCTTAGCCCTGAAGCTTAAGCAACATACAAGATACAAGATGGCCCGCTGCTTTCACTAGGCAACCGCCTAGTGGGGGCGCCGCCGCCACAATAGTCATGGCCTAATGGGAGGCAGCCAACATGGCTTTAGACAAGGAAGATCTTGTTTTACTAATCTGTTATGTTTTTTTTTAAATTTATTTATAAATTTCAATTACATCACAAGAAAACAAATACAATGCAAAAAAAACAAGCCATCCACATCAAATGCAATACAAAATCGAAACACAATTAGTCCACATCAAGAAGGAACTCGAAAACAAAGTAAGAAAAAAGAAAATCCCATCATAGCCCGATAATCCCTGACAATCCCAGAAGACAAAAAAACAACAAACCCCCCCCCCAAAAGCAAGCCAAGATCACACTTCATCCCTTATCCTTTAAAAATTCTAATAATTGTTGAGCCTCCCCAAAAACATAACGCTTACCTTGAAAAACAATGTGGCACTTACAAGGGAATTTCAAATAAAATGAAGCCCCTAGGGCCACAACGCGTGGACGAATCTCCAAAAAGTCCCTCCGACGCAGCTGTGTGGCCCTAGAGACGTCGGGAGAGATTTGAACAAGTTGCCCACAAAACTTCTCATGTTTCTTTTTAAAATATGCGCGAAAAATTTTCTCTTTATCTATCTCAGAGACTAATGTAATTAACAAAGTGGCACGTGTTGTTATCACGACCTGAGAGGTTTCAAGAAACTCAGAAATATTTAATGAAGGAAAAGCCAACTGATCATTTTGTAAATCCCCTTCCCTATTTAAATCTTTAGGTGAATTTCCCACAGGAAGATAAAAAAATTTTGAAAGGGCAATTAAATTTGCATCAGGTATCAATAATACTTCTTTCAAATATTTTTGAAACAATATAGTTGGAGAGAGGTAATGAGTACACGGAAAATTCAAAAGCCGCAGGTTCCTAGCACGCAAGGAGTTTTCCAACAGCTCATCCTGACGTTGTAAAGAGGAAACATTCTGTACCACTGTACTTAAACCTCCTTGCTGTGAGGAACCCTGCACTTCTTCTAAACTTTTTTCCACAGTAGATAATCTAGATTCATGATTCGAAAGCTTTACCACAGTCTGTTTTGAAAAATCAGAAATTTTTTGTAGAGAGGGCCCTAAGGCCAACTCCATCCGAGCTAACATAGACCAAATATCTTTTAATGATATATCCTCCGGTGGAAGTTGTGGCTTTTCTGCCACAGGAAATACTACAACTGAGGGAAGCGGTGGAAGCAAAGTCTCACCCATAGAATCAATGTTCAAAAACGAGGAAGGTAACAAAGGTTTCTCAACATCAGTCAAAACAAGACCTCCTAAGGGAGATGAAGTAAAAACTGAAGGTTCCTTATCCTGGTGAGCCGGGGACAAATTTCCATTCATCGGGGAAACATAAGAAGGAGAAGTACTCACAGTGGAGGCGTCCTCCAAAACGCTGTCCTCTGCTCGAATTTCAGCCAGCGTTGATGAAGGCTCCCCAATCCTTACATGCGCATCCATTGGGCCTACCACTTTAACGGCCTTCACCTGCACCGCCGAAGGATATTTCTTCTTCCGTTTCCCCATCGGCGTTTACACAAGACCCCAAAATGCGCCAAAGGGGCGCCAAAGGGGCAGAGCCTGCCCCTTTGGACACGCCCCTTCGGGCACGCACCGCGGGCACGCGCCCGCTACCGCGTCCCGCGGAGAGGGCAAGATGGATATAGCTCCTCCAATCTAGCTGCCCCAATCAGAGCAGCCGCAGCAGGTAAACCGGGCCAATCAGGAACAAGCTAGCAGCAGCAAGAAACAAACAAACTCCTCGGCGTCCCGCGGAGAGGGCAAGATGGATATAGCTCCTCCAATCTAGCTGCCCCAATCAGAGCAGCCGCAGCAGGTAAACCGGGCCAATCAGGAACAAGCTAGTAGCAGCAGGAAACAAACGAACTCCTCGGCGTCCCGCGGAGAGGGCAAGATGGATATAGCTCCTCCAATCTAGCTGCCCCAATCAGAGCAGCCGCAGCAGGTAAACCAGGCCAATCAGGAACAAGCTAGTAGCAGCAGGAAACAAACGAACTCCTCGGCGTCCCGCGGAGAGGGCAAGATGGATATAGCTCCTCCAATCTAGCTGCCCCAATCAGAGCAGCCGCAGCAGGTAAACCGGGCCAATCAGGAACAAGCTAGTAGCAGCAGGAAACAAACGAACTCCTCGGCATCCCGCGGAGAGGGCAAGATGGATATAGCTCCTCCAATCTAGCTGCCCCAATCAGAGCAGCCGCAGCAGGTAAACCGGGCCAATCAGGAACAAGCTAGTAGCAGCAGGAAACAAACAAACTCCTCAGCGTCCCGCAGAGAGGGCAAGATGGATATAGCTCCTCCAATCTAGCTGCCCCAATCAGAGCAGCCGCAGCAGGTAAACCGGACCAATCAGGAACAAGCTAGTAGCAGCAGGAAACAAACGAACTCCTCGGCATCCCGCGGAGAGGGCAAGATGGATATAGCTCCTCCAATCTAGCTGCCCCAATCAGAGCAGCCGCAGCAGGTAAACCGGGCCAATCAGGAACAAGCTAGTAGCAGCAGGAAACAAACAAACTCCTCAGCGTCCCGCAGAGAGGGCAAGATGGATATAGCTCCTCCAATCTAGCTGCCCCAATCAGAGCAGCCGCAGCAGGTAAACCGTGCCAATCAGGAACAAGCTAGTAGCAGCAGGAAACAAACAAACTCCTCCTATGTTTTTTTGAAGGTGTGAATAAACAGGTGGACAAAGGTGAGTCGGTTGATATAGTGTATCTGGACTTTCAGAAAGCCTTTGACAAGGTCCCCTATCAGAGACTTTTGGCAAAACTAAAGAGTCATGGGATAGGAGGCAGTGTACTACTGTGGATCAGGAACTGGTTAAAAGATAGAAAGCAGAGTGTTGGGCTAAATGGCCAATTTTCCCAATGGAGAAAGGTGAATAGTGGTGTACCCCAGGGATCTGTGCTGGGTCCGCTGCTTTTTGACATATTCATAAATGACCTGGAAAAGGGAATAACGAGTGAGGTTATCAAATTTGCAGATGACACAAAACTATTTAAAGCTGTTAAAACCCAAGAGTATTGTGGAAAATTGCAAGAGGATCTTGATAAATTGGAAGACTGGGCATCAAAATGGCAGATGAAATTTAACGTGGACAAGTGCAAAGTTATGCACCTAGGGAAGAACAACCTAAACTATGGTTACACGATGCAAGGTTCCACATTAGGAACCACCACCCAGGAAAAAGATTTAGGCGTCATTGTGGATAACATGTTAAAACCCTCTGCCCAGTGTGCAGCAGAGGTTTGGACAAGTTCCTGGAGGAAAGGTCCATAAACCATTATTAAGAAGGGACCCAGGATATCAATGCTTGACCCAGTACAAGCATTGTGGAACCTGTGTCTTTTGGGGAAACTGCTAGGTACGTATGACCTAGATTGTCCACTGTTGGAAACAGGACACTGGTCTTGATGGACCTTGGTCTGACCCAGTATGGCATATCTTATGTTCTTATGTTATTTATTTATTTAAAGTCTCTTCTATACCACGCTATTCGGCATCAGTGCGGTTTACAAACAACAACTTACACATCTCAATAGCTGATACGTGTTTACATTGAACAAGGCAATAGAACTTGGATAACAAGGGGTAAAACTATGTACAACTGTATGGCAAGATAGGTATCACCTTGCTAGACGTAGTCATGTTTGTCTGGGTGGAAGGGCTCACTAAACTGTATCAGCTAAGTGGCGGATGAGGTTATTAAGGCGCTGTCAGGAGGGTAATATTGGAGGAAGAGATAGTGCTTCAATGCCTTTCTAAACTGTGTTAGGCCAGGGATTGCTCGTATGCTGGGAGGTAGGGCATTCCAGCATCTTGGCGCACAGAACTTGAAGGCTCTTTTTACAGTTGAACATGTGCATTGGGTTATTGATTTCGGGACTATCAGCGTATTAACTGCTGTAGATCTTCTGGACCTATTGGGGGGCGTGGTCTGGATCAGCTCTGTCATTGATGTGGATGAGAGCCCGTTGACAGCCTTTAATGTCAGCAATAAGATTTTGTATGTGAGTCTGGCACGTATTGGGAGCCAGTGTAGGTGCTTCAGGATGGGGGTAACATGGTCTTTCCTGGCTGCTCCATGGAGAACTCTTGCTGCAGCATTCATCGCTAGCTGCAGTGGATTCAGCGTGGCTTGAGGGAGTCCATGCAGAATTGAGTTTGCATAATCCAGATGTGGTATGATTAGTGCCTGATAGACTGTCCTGAAGTCGTCTGGTGTTAGCAAGGATCTTAGGTGCCGAAGAGATCGGATCTTGTGATACACCACTCTTACCATGTTGCCTATGTGAGTCTTCATGTCCAGTCGCTGATCTAGTGTGACTCCAAGGTACCTGATCGTGGGTTTGGACTGGAGTTCTGCTTCGTCAACCTTTAGAGATGGTGGCGTGGAGAAGTTTTGATTCCTGGTAATGAATAGGACCTCTGTTTTCTTATGCTGAATTCTGAGGTTTTGGGTTTGTAGCCAGTTGGACACTGCATTAAAGCAGTTTGTCAGTGGGGAGAGGTCTGGGTTCTCAGTCGAGAAGGGCATGTATAGCAGTACGTCGTCGGCATATATCAGGCACTTGACGTTGAAGGAACTGATCAAGTTACAGACGGGCTGCATGTATATGTTGAACATCAGGGTGGAGAGGGAGGATCCCTGTGGGACACCTTGCTTCTGGTGGAACGACTCTGATGATGTAGTCCCTGATCATACATGTTGCCATCTGTCAGAGAGGTAGGACTTGCACCAGTCAAGTGCTTTGTCTTTGATCCCCTTCTCTTGGAGACGCTCGAGGAGAAGCTCATGGCTTACTGAATCAAACGCTGCCGCAATGTCCAAGAAGATGAGGACAAACCCTTGTCGGATGTTATCTATTCCTGCAATTATATTGTTAAATAGTGTGGTGAGTAGAGTTTCGACACCATGGGCCTCTCTAAATCAGTGTTGGCATGGGTCCAGTGGCGTGGAAGTGTCTATGTGATCTTGAATCTGGCATTGGACTTCCTTTTCAATTATTTTCGCTAGTAGGGGTATGCTCGAGATCGGTCTGTATGAGTCCACCTTCTTGGGGTCTAGCTTGTTGTTTTTCAGCAGCAGTCTTATGGATGTCTGTTTGAGGGGTTGTGGGAATGTGCCTGCTGTAAATGACTGGTCCTTGAGTCTGGCTATAACAGGGTTAGGTAGGATCGTAGTTCCTTAATCCAGAACGCAGGGCAGGGGTCGGATTGGGCCATGGTTGTGCTGATTGCAGCAATGGTGTCTTCAATGTGCTGCTTTGGTGGTGTAGCAAATATTGTGAGCGGTGTAATGTGGCTTGGCTCGAAAGAGGCTTTGGAAGATGGGGTCTTGTTAGTCTGGCATAACTTGGATTGTAAGTAGTCTGCAAATTCTTGAGAGTGGATCTCAACTGGTTGAGCTGCGGCTGGTTCTTTCGTTAGGTTGTTAACGAGAGCAAAGAGGTCATGTGGCTTATTCAATGAACGTTTTAGAGTGTCAGTGTGGAATTGTCTCATGTTCATTGTTACTGCTTCACGGTGTAATGCCAGATGGTCGTTGTAGGCTCTTTGGTCGTCTACTGAGTGGGAGCGGCGCCAGCGTTGTTCAAGCTTTCGTAGTAGGGCGAGAGAGGTTTTCAGTTCTGTGGAGTACCATGCTGCAGAGGTTCGCTTCCTGGGAGGTTTGCTAGATGGTGGAAGTAGCGCAATTGAACTGAGGGTCTTATTCCAATTAGAGACAAGCTCCTCAGGGTCTTATTCCAATTAGAAACAAGCTCCTCCTGAGGTGAGTAATGGGCGAGTTGTGTTCAGGATCAGGTCTCTGTTAAAGGCCTGGAATCTTCGTGGTGGTGCTTTGGTAGGACCGTTCAGACCCCTTGCTTCCTTCCAGTTGCCGTTGGGCAAGGGTATTTGGAATGCTATCAGCTTGTGGTAAGACCAGGGAACTGCAGTAATGGGCAGCTCGGGAATGCTGGATGGAGTGATAGTTGTCTGGGGGGCAAATACCAGGTCCAACATGCCTCCTTTGTCATGGGTAGATTCCTTGATCAGTTGGCTATATCCTAGGCCCCCGAGGGCTTTAAGAAAAGCTGATGAGTGAGACTCTTGCAGGGAAGGTAGATTGAAATCTCCTAGAACCCAGCTTGGAGTGCGTGGGTTATGGGCATTGGAGGCGAGGTCAATTATTGTTGAGAGAGCATCTGGGTCTGCTGATGGGGCCCTGTATAGGAGGTTAATGGAGCAGCGCTTGTTTGCTATTGTGAGGGTGTCGAGGATTGATGTGCTGGTTGCGCTGCATAGGTGGAACTGGAGGTCAGATTTGGTGACGGCAAGTACTCCGCCTCCTCCTTTTCCATTTCTATGGCATGAATGAATAGAGAAATCGGCGGGCAAGAGCTGGTTGAGGAGGATGTTGTCATCACTGGAGAGCCATGTCTCTGTGATTAGGAGGATATCCAGGTCATGGTGGGATATCATGTCGGATACAACAGGCCATTTCTTGCGTATTGAGCGGGCATTTATGAGCACACATCTCAGCAGTTGGGGGAGAGGGTTTTCAACATGTTCTGCTTTCTTGTTGTGTTGTAGGGCAATGTGCAAAAGGTGGTAGTGATTTATACAAGTGGTTTCGACTAATTTATGGTAGGGGGCATTTGACCATCGCTTCCTGTGGTTCTGAAGAACTGGTATCTGGTTGTGGTAGGTGGATATGTCTGTAACGCTGTTTTGGCCTATATAGAGGAGGTAGAGGGCAATTGTGACAATGCTTAATCGGGCCATTTTAGGTGTCTACCTTGTGTGGTCTGGGTCTTACACCCCAAAGCAGGTAAATACAAGCACTTACACCTCATGTTATGTTCTTAACAGGGACATTGATAACTTGGATTAGTCTCCTTAATTGTCCTGTCAGAAAATATTGAAAGGAATGGATCTAGCCTGTTTTTCAGAGACAAAGGTAAAATTTGACCACAATCTCTGAGGGTAAAAGCACACACATTGCTCCACAATACACAAACTTTCACACCTAGCAGTTGCATTCCCAGAGGTATAGGTGCAATTCTATGCATGGAAATGACTGTTTTATTATTGTTTTACCCTGTCAACTGCCTTAATGTGGGTAATGAAAGGCTTGATAGTAACTAAAAATATTGAACTGAATTATCTAATGCAGGATTCTGCACTGAAATAGCTTCCTGTATTGGGTTGGTCATTCACATCTGAACCAAGAAGGATTCTTTACTCTTCTGCCACCAAAACTACCAGTCATTTATTTTTAATTCAAAGCTAAGTGGAAATTCTAAATTTACAGGAAAAAATGACTATTGTATTTTTGCTTTTTTCCATTCTTCATTTTAGTTTGTGTGTTTCACTTCTACAGGGGAATAACATCTGCAACTCTTTTGTCATCACAGTTACATATCCTTGATGATCTCTCTTGGCCTCGTTTCCTAATTTCTGAACTTCCTCTTTCAGATTTATACAAAGTCATCTCTTTCTCTTTATGCTGCAGTCCCTTTGCCTGGAAACCAATTTGAATTAATATGACTAAGGGGAAGACCCGGTAATACCAGGATCTGATTTAGCTTCTCCATTGCATAAGAGCTATTCTGGATACGAGATTGCATGCAATGCATGAATCATCACAGTATTACCAAGTTAAGAGTGGGTCTTTCTTTCTAAAATGCTGACCTTTAAAATTAAGCATTTTTTTGGAGTTGGAAGTGGATATCTGATATAGCATTGGCCGAAAGATTATGTATGGCAGGGTCTCATTCTCAAATCCCATTAGATACCAATAACCTTGCATGGAGCAAGCAGCAAAATGTGGACATTTCAAGCACTAGATTTATTTATTTAACAGTTTTTTATACTGCTTTATCATTTCAATCAAAGCTGTTTACATTGTAACTTAAACTTGGTAAATGTACATTAAACAGGGAAATTGATAACTTGGATTTTTCTGAGCAATGGAAGGTTAGGTGACTTGCCTGAAGCCACAAGGAGTGCTAGTGGGAACTGAACCCTGGCCTTTTGGTTTCTAAGCCAGTGCTCTAACCACTAGGCTGCTCCTCCACTCTGATGAGTTGAGGGATGTATAACTAAAGGTGGTCCATTCCCCTGGGACTTTCTCACATTTATGGGTGTCTCCATGAGACACTAGAGGGAATCGGCATCCAGGGAGGAGTGGAGTGAGACTGCTATGATGCTACTCTGCTTTCTGGAATGGTTTGATGCAAGAAACCAGACACCATGGGGCAAGAGGAAAGCATGATAATGGAATTATTAATAGGAGGTTCAGTACCAAGCAACTGCATATGGAGAAAGAGAAGATCCTCAAATACCAATGAATGCAATTAGAGATCAAGAAAATGTGGCAGAAGGATAAAGAAATTGTTCCAGCTGTATTGGGTGCTACTAACCTTATGAAAAAGAATTTTCAAGCATATACTGATATGTCACTTATGTATATTACTCCTTCAGAAGGAGGTTCTCATTGACACGATGAAAATACTGAGATGAGCATAGGAGTGAGACAAATTCCTGTCATGGTATGTGCAATATTAACCCATTTAAGAACATAAGATATACCAGACAAAAGGTCCATCAAGCCCAGTATCCTGTTTCCAACAGTGGCTAATCCAGGTCACAAGTACTTGTTAGGTTTCTAAAAGGTAGACAGATTCCATGCTGCTTATTCCCGGGGTAAGTAATAGATTTTCCCAGTCCACTTATAATGAGTAATGGACTTTTCCTCCAGGAACTTGTCCAGACCTCTTTTAAACTAAAGCTACACTAGTTAGTTTTAAATATGCTACATTGTAGCTTTATTGTGTGCCCCTTAGTTTTTCTACTTATTGAAGGAATAAACAAACGATCTACGTTTATCCGTTCCACTTCACTCATTAATTTATAGTACCCTGCCAGAGTGGTCATATTTCCCAGTTTTGCTGTTTTTCAGTGAGAATATACTGTAAGTATGGAAATAAAGGCCAACAAACAAGTTGCAGTCTCGTGAGACTTGAAATCACAAGATCAGCCTAAACTTTTTCCACTGCGTGGGACAACCATGATGGCAGCCGATCATAGTGGAAGAAATGTGAAAAGCCACATGCTTTAGCTGCTGCAGCCAGGCACATGAATTGCTGAGTGAGAGAATGAGTGGATGACTGGGAAATAGTGAGGTTTGGGCAGGGGGATTATGGGAGAGAGAGAAACTGAATGAAGCCTGAGGTGGGGGGGGGGGTACTTATTTAAAAGAGAGAGAGACTGGGTAAAGCTTGGAGTGGGGTTATGAGAGAGACTGGGGGAATGCTGTAGGGGGTCATGAGAAAGAGAGGGAGAAAGTATGGGTGAAGGTGGGGGAGGTCATGAGAGAGAGAGATAGACTGGGGAAAGGTGGGGGGGGGGGGGGGAGGTCATGGCAAAGAGAGAGAGAGATTAGGTGAAGGTATGGATACATAAGAGAGAGACATTTTTTTCCTTCATATATCACCAGGCCATGGTGATACATAAAGCAAAAATGGCTGGTGCCTCAGGAACAACTATAAAAGGTCATTGGGGTGGTGGGAGGAGGAGGAGGAATTGGGCCATTGCCTTCTCTTGATACAGGCACATTAAGGGCCTTATGTTTTAAGATTTTTTTACCATAGAAAATGGGAAAACATTCTTAGTAAATCAGGCCCTAGAACCTGAAAAAGGGACTGTGATATAGGCCTCGGTGACCAGTTCCTAAATTTTTAGGCTGGCTTCTAGATTCCAAGAAAATTTGTCAAGGCCTGATGGCATTACTGAAAATTGCCACTTGATGAATTTTGACTGGCACTCACCACAAAATCTGGATATGCGGCACCGGCCACCATCCAGATATTGGTGCTAATTATCTGGATTAAATTTAGCCCTGGTGGCCGGTGTTTAAAACAAATGCTGACTGCTCCAGATTAATATCGACCAGTTTATTTTTATCCTTTGCATTTTTTAGCAAATAGGCTTGAAATCTTTTAGGGAAGTCCTGAAGTATCCTCAAAATAGTGGTGATGAACACGAGCATTTACTGACATAGATGAAAGCCTATAAAACAAAAACAACAACAGAAAAAAACATACTTTTACTGTGACAAAAAGACAGAGGGGGAAACTATTTTTTAATGTAAGATACGAGTGTACTTTCCTTTATAAATTAGAGCAAAAGTGGTCAAAAACGCACACTATACTTGGTGTGAGCACTTACACCTGCCCTATGGCTGATATAAAATGACCACACCTAGATGTTTTATGAACACACATAAATTATAATATTTTCTTATTCATGCACATAAATTTGTACTCTGCCTAAGCTCGCCCTTTTACAAGCCCACAGTGAAAATGCATATGCATACTTACAGAAGAGTGACCGTCTGACGTATGCACATAACTACCCATTGATGTGCGTAAACTATTAAATTACTGTGATTGACGTGCGTAAATGATGCATAACTTTCCATGGCGCCTTACAAAACTATCCACCAAGGGAGTAAATTTATAAGTCTTAAAATCAAGCAAAAGACACATCTCTTCGAGACTGCGTTTGGATCCTGATGTCCCTCACTTTCTTTCTCACCACTTATGTGTATCTTACCATACTCTACTCCCCAGTTTTTGTGATGTTGTTCATCTTGATTAGATTGAAAGCACTGCTAAGCAGGGACTGTCTCTTATATCTATATGCACAGCACTGCATATGCCTTATAACACTATACAAATGATAGGTCACGCCTAGATTTATGCTATTCTGAAAGTACGCCTATCAGGCCAATGGTATGTATTTTCATTGTGGGTACGTAGAGGGGCAGAGTTTTGGTGGAGCCTGAGTAGAGCACAAAGTTATGTGCGTTAATTATAAAGCATTATTTATTTATTTAATGTGATTTGATACACTGCCATTTGAATTGTTCATCATGACAGTTTACAATCATAGAGAGAGGGCCCAAGGGCAACTGCACTAAGAACAAACAACATTAAAGACAATAAAATAACAACAAAAACATAAAAACCCCAATATAAAATTTAAAATATAGTCAAAAATAAAAGTTTAAATTGTAACACAAAAGGAGGGGATGAGGATAGAACAACAATAAAATCTGGAACATATTTATGTGCATTCTTGAAAAGAGTGGTGCAGGCATCTACAGCAGCCATAGGACTGGAGTAAATGCTCATGGCTTAACTAAATGTTAAAGTGCGGACCTTCACGCTTACTCCCTATTTTACAAAATCATGTATGTGCATACTCAACTTTATAAAATAGACATGAAATGCGTGTGTTAGAACACATGTTCACTATGTGTGTCTTATAAAATTACCCTCTGTGGGGGGTAATCTTTTAAGGAGCCACCTAGAATTAGGAGGAAGAGAATATGCACAAATGGGAGTATTTTAGTCAGTTACACTTGTAAATGGCCACTTGCATGCATAAGTGTGCACACATATGCCTCATTCTATAAGTTCGCATTTAAATGCAATGGTGAGTATTTACACAGAGGCAGCATTTGAGTGAAGCATTGACAGGCACAAACATGCGGAGGCACATTCCAGTCTGGCTATCCAGCCCCTTGTGTGGCCGACTAGAATCAGGACACCCAGAGTTAGACCCAATTCTGATCCTGTGGGGGCTAGACCTGCTCGTGGGATCAGAATCAGGTCTACGGCCAGGACGTGCATGCTGGGCCCCGATTCTGATCGGCCTGCATGCCCAGCCACATGCCTGGCTACCCCAGTCAGGCTCCTGAATAGCATCCCATCGCCATGGCACCGTGGCTCCTGAATGCCAGCCGCCACGGAAATCCATCTTTCCCCGAGGCCAGACCCTCAATCCAGCCTCCCAGGGCCAAGGTCCGGCTGCGGAGAACTTCCTGCACTCCCCTATCTTTCTTTCCAGGCCCTGCAGCATGATCTTCCAACATCCAGGGGGACTTATTCCACCTCTGAGGCGGAATAAATCCCCTGTCTAAGTCCATGGCCCTGGACGTATAGAGCCGACCTCTGAAACGGCCCTGTATGCCCCGGGTCATGGCCTGCCCATGCCCCACCATCATTCTGCCTCCAGAATGCCTCCTCCTGCCTCAGTCTAGGCCTCTCCGTACAAGCGTGCTGTTCATACGGGGAGGCTCTAGCTGGGGCAGGCAGGGGACTGAATAGCGGGGATGGACATCCAAATGGGATGTCCATCCCCACTACTTGCTGTTCAGAATGACCCCATAGAGGCCAATTCCACTTGGAGCATGTCCGGGCTGTCAAGACATTCAAAATCTGGACGCTCCGGATCTGGCCCCAGTTCTGCACCTGAAGGAGCTAGCCGTTCCCATGGGAGCAAAATCTGGACACAGGGCCTGGACATCCAGGATGTGCCCCAATTCAGGCCCGCTGCATGGCTATCCACTTCTCCGCCTAGCTCAGCCAAGGCTTCTGTCTGCATGGAGCTACGGTGCTGTTGTGTCCCATCGTCATGACACCAGGACCCATGCAGGAGCCCCGATCAGTCACACAGTTTGGAAGGTCTTTCTCCCCACCGCCCGACCCCTGATCAGGCCTTCTGTGGTCAGGGTCGGGCTATGGAAAACCCCTTGCCCTGCCCACCTCTACAGGAGGGGGGGGGGGGGTGCTCCGGACTCGATGGCTGCCATTTAACTCCCCAAGCCTGGATGTACAGGGTCCAGGGTCAGAGACTCATCTCCGCTCCGCCCAGCCCAGACTCCTCCTCCACCCCTCCTTCCACCCCCGTCCAGAGTTTCCCACACATCTCTGCTGTATGTGTGGGGAGCTTTGGATCCAGAATCGGCCCCTGGCGTTTAGCAGGGAATATATGTCTGAACCAGACGTATATCCCTGCTAAACGCAGCGCAGAATGACCCCCATAGGCTATAAAATATTATAATTTACACTAGGTGCACTTTTTAGAAATCTAAGCATGGGCATGATCATGCTTTAAATTAATGTACACTAGTGTTCCGCAAGGAAACATAGACACCTACTATTCTGTATAAAATAGCGCCTAAGTTGGTGCCTGCTTTTGGGGGTCAAATAGATTCCTCCTTCTAAAATAATTTTACAACAGGGCATCTAGGTTAACTGAGCAGGAAGGCACCTATTGTAAATCTCCTGTTTTATAAAGACACTTAGGGGCATGTTTACTAAACTCCGAAATTGTGCGGGTCCCCGTTAGTGTGCGTGTGCCATATAAGGAGTGGGCGGTTCAGGCAGAAAAACGAAAAAAACGATCGTACGTGTGCGCGTCGTGCTAATGTGCGGGGCCCACATTAGCGCGTGGGAAGGCTAAGTGGGGCGCTGCTGGGCACATATAGGAGCAGAGCCGTAGCACAATGGTGAAGACACTAACCAATGGTTCAGGGGCCATGGGCTCAATCCCCCATTGTGCACAATGAAAAAGGCCAGCTGAGGCACCACCTTTAATGGGTAAAAGTGGTTTAGGAGGCAAATTAATTTTGGACAGCATAAGGCGGCGCACTGTTCATTTTGGGCGGCAGAAGGCGGCACACTGTTCATTTTGGGCGGCAGAAGGCAGCGCACTGTTCCGTTTGGGCGGCAGAAGGCGGCGCACTGTTAATTGTGGGCAGCAGGAGGCAGCGCACTGATGGGCATAAGGCTGCGTGCTGATGTGTGAGGAGGCAGTTTAATAGTGGGCCGCAGAAGTGGCGCGCTGATGTTCAAGAACAGGAACAGAGCCATAGCACAATGGTTAAGACACTGACTGATGGTGCAGGGATCAGGGGTTCAATCCCTCACAATGCCCAGTGAAAAAGGCTGGCTGAGGCAGTATGTATTATGGTGTGGAGTGCTGTAGGAGGCTTTTTCATTTTATTTTGTTATCACTACTAGCAAACGCACTCTCACAGCGTGTTAAAATAAGGCGGCCCATAAGGCACATGTTACAGTGCACTGTCTGCCAAGGCACCCTAGAATGTCCCCTATAGGGCACCATGTATGTTGCGACACAGGATAATGTATAGTGCACCCTATATGGATGGCAACCATAAGGTGGCCTATGAGCGCCCTATAAAGCACCCTCAGAGGCACCTTATGGGTACAGTACGCCAAGGTTGTTTTTGCTGGCATAAACATATGTACATCAAAAAAAATCATGCTCTGGACAACCTTATCACAGAACCCCACTGTGGGTTTAAACCCATGACCTCTGGCTGCACAGGCAGTGACATAACCATTGGGCTACAGCTCTATAGCTGTAAGCAAGCCCCTGGCTGGCTGCAGAGAACCTGCATGTCACCTCACAGACAGTCTGCTGTTGCAAACAGGATAGGGTTAGGCCACCCGTACCCATGATGCACTGCACATGCAAATCAGCTGTCCACAGATGCACTCAAGATGGGGAATGCACCCCAAAAGCTCCCCGGCCTGGTAGGGGGAAGTGTCCGTGTGCACCCACACAGCACCTCGACCTGGTAGGGGGTCCTGAGCGGGTGGACTACCGGCAAAGAGTAGCTACACACCGTCACATTGTGCGGGTACTGTGCTCACCCTGAGGGTGTGATGTGGCGCCCAGGACCAGGTCCACAACACCTTCCATGGCTGAAGGGGGTCATGCCAGAGCTCCAAAGCAGTAATAACCTGTGAGATAGGTAGGTGCTGCAGAAACATTTTGGATATTTCAGTCAGGGGAACCCCCCATGGACCCCCAGGTGGGCCAGGCACCACCCCACCACCACCCCCCCCCACCCAGCCAAGGGCAGCAAACAGGGTCCCCCATCCTACCCCCCCCCTCCCCTGCACTGATGGCAGTAGAGTGGACCATCAACCCCAGTCCTGCTGGGGAACAGACACCCTACAGGGCAGTCAAAGCAGCTCCACAGACATCCATAATACAATATCAGACAGACATTAGGCCTGGATATTCAAAGATGCACCCCACCACTATCTGATATTCTTCTGCAGCAAGCCATCAGCCGCTGCACCCTGCAAGGCACTCCATCAAGACACATACCAGCTGTGAACAGTCTGCTGGTTAGCCCTGATGGAAATGCATGCACCCAAAACTGGAATGGCAGCACACACAAGCAGATAAGTCAGTGACTAGGCCCCCACAGGGAACCCATATATATCACATGAGAGAAACACTATACAGCACTATGGGGGTGCCTAGCCATGCTGTCGTCACTGCTTGCATGACTAAGTTAACAGCTATAAAGAAACTGGATAAAGATGCAGAAGTTGCACATAGATCTAGATTTGCTGAAACCAAGTTATCATCATGACTATGGGAAAGAGACTTGCAAGACGGATTTCTGTGTAAACATGTCGTAGATTTTATCATCCGCAGTCTACTGAAAACTGGGAAGCTATAAAACCATCATTCGTATCCTGAAGAAGTATGTATTCACATCAGATAAAGACTGGGACATCAAGTTGCCCTTGGGATTTAAGACAATAAGAACCATTCCACATTACTCTACAAGTACGTAACCTTTAGAAATGATGACAGGTAGAGAAATGACCTTACCTATCCATCTTCTTTATAGGACAAATGACATCAACCTGACCAGTACCACAACTGTGCACAATGTTGCTCATCTAAGACAATTTTTGCAAAGTGCCTTTGCTTTTGTCCAAAATAATCTGAAAATCATTTCCAGAGGTAGAAATGCCTACTATGATCTCAGGACTAAGAACATAAGAACATAAGATATGCCATACTGGGTCAGACCAAAGTCCATCAAGCCCAGTATTCTGTTTCCAACAGTGGCCAATTTAGGTCATATGTACCTAGCAGTTTCCCCAAGAGACACAAGTTCCACAATGCTTGTACTGGGTCAAGCATTGATATCTTCAGTCACTTCTTAATATTGGTTTATGGACCTTTCCTCCAGGAACTTGTCCAAACCTTTTTTAAACCCAGCTACACTAACAGCCTTTACTACATCCTCCGGTAACAAATTCCAGAGTTTGATTACACGTTGAGTGAAAAAATATTTTCTTTTATTAGTCTTAAATAGTTTACCCTGTAGCTTCATTGCATGTCCCCTAGTCTTTCTATATTCTGATAAGGTAAACAATTGATCTACGTTTACCCGTTCCACTCCGTTCATTAATTTATAGACTTCTATCATATCTCCCCTCAGCCGTCTCTTTTCCAGGTTAAAGAGCCCTAACCTTTTTAGCCTTTCTTCATAGGAGTATCCTTCCATCCCCTTTACCATTTTGGTGGCTCTTCTCTGTACCTTTTCTAAAATCGCTATATCCTTTTTAAGATACGGCGACCAGAATTGCACACAATATTCAAGGTGCGGTCTCACCATGGAACGATATAGAGGCATTATAATATCTTTTGTTTTATTTTCCATTCCTTTCCTTATCATACCTAGCATTCTATTTGCTCTCTTGGCCGCCGCTGCACACTGGGCCGAGGGTTTTAACATGGTATCCACAATGACGCCTAAATCTTTTTCCTGGGTGGTGGTTCCTAATGTGGAACCTTGCATCGTGTAACCATAGTTTGGGTTGTTCTTCCCTAGGTGCATAACCTTGCACTTGTCCACATTAAATTTCATCTGCCATTTTGCAATTTTTCACAATCCTCTTGGGTTTTAACAACTTTAAATAGTTTTGTGTCATCTGCAAATTTGATAACCTCACTCGTTATTCCACTTTCCAGGTCATTTATGAATATGTCAAAAAGCAGCGGACCCAGCACAGATCCCTGGGGTACACCACTATTCACCTTTCTCCATTGGGAAAATTGGCCATTTAGCCCTACCCTCTGCTTTCTATCTTTTAACCAGTTCCTGATCCACAGTAGTACACTGCCTCCTATCCCATGACTCTTTAGTTTTTCCAAAAGTCTCTGATGAGGGACCTTGTCAAAGGCTTTCTGAAAGTCCAGATACACAATATCAACCGACTCACCTTTGTCCACCTGTTTATTCACTCCTTCAAAAAAACATAACAGATTAGTAAGACAAGATCTTCCTTGTCTAAAGCCATGTTGGCTGTCTCCCATTAGGTTGTGACTATCTACATGCTGAGTAATTTTATTCTTTATGATGGTTTCTACCATTTTTCCCGGTACTGACGTCAGGCTCACCGGTCTGTAGTTTCCCGGATCACCCCTGGAACCCTTTTTAAAAATTGGTGTTACACTGGCGATCCTCCAATCTTCAGGTATTAGAGATGATTTTAATGATAGTTCACAGATTACTGATAGCAGTTCTGCAATCTCATATTTCAGTTCTTTCAACACCCTTGGATGTATACCATCCGGCCCAGGTGATTTGCTACTCTTCAGTTTATCTAATAGTTGTAAGACATCTTCCCGATGTATCGATATTTCCTTCAATTCTTCCGCACCTTTAAATACCACTTCAGTCATGGGTAACATCCCTATATCTTCCTCTGTAAAGACCGAAGCAAAGAATTCATTCAGTCTCTCCGCTATCGCCTTGTCGCCTCTTAGTGCTCCTTTAACCCCTTTATCATCTAATGGACCAACTGACTCTCTCACAGGTTTTTTGCTACGAATGTACTTGAAAAGGTCTTTATTTCGCGTTTTTGCTTCCGCAGCAAGCTTCTTCTCAAATTCTCTCTTTGCCTGCCTTATCAATGCCTTGCATTTGACTTGCCAGTGCTTGTGCTGTTTCCAGGTTTCGTCGTTTGGCTCTTTTTTCCATTTCCTGAAAGATGCTTTTTTGGCAACAACAGCCTCTCTGACCTCACCTTTAAACCATGCTGGCAGTTTTTTGGACTTCATTCCACTTTTCGTAAAGCGGGGAATACAGCTGGTCTGGGCTTCCAAGATAGTATTTTTCAACAACACCCAAGCTTGATGTACGTCTTTAACCTTCGCAACTGCTCCTTTTAGTTTTTTCTTAACTGTTTTCCTCATTTTATCATAGTCTCCCTTTCGAAAGTTAAAAGGTAGTACTGTGGATTTCCTTACTATCCCTCCTCCACTAATTTCTAAATAATACAAAATTCTACTATAACTTTGACAAAGTTAAAGTAAAAGAAAGTACATTTTTGCCTAGTTAGAAAGGTCCATATCTAATAGTGGAGAAAGAACATAAGAACATAAGAACATAAGACATGCCATACTGGGTCAGACCGAGGTCCATCAAGCCCAGTATCCTGTTTCCAACAGTGGCCAATCTAGGTCATACGTACCTAGCAATATCCCCAAAAGACACAGGTTCCACAATGCTTGTACTGGGTCAAGCATTGATATCCTGGGTCCCTTTTTATTAGTGGTTTATGGACCTTTCCTCCAGGAACTTGTCCAAACCTTTTTTAAACCCAGCTATACTAACAGCCCTTACTACATCCTCCGGTAAAGCTTCACTTGTTGCATATCATATCATATGATATCCAAAATATGAAAAACACAGAAGGTTACATACATTAATTAGCTGAGGCCTTGGCATCCCAGCAAGTTTGTAGGTTCAAATGTTAAACTAAAAGCAGTCTAGTCTGTTGGAATGCCCTCCCGATGGAAGTGGTGGGGGCAAACACGGTGATGGAATTCAAAACGGTATGGGACAAACACAGTGGATCCCTTTACAGCAACAGGATAAAAACAAAATAAACGGTACCATCTAGCGTCTCAACAAATAGGGGTGTCCTACATGGAGTGGTGGGTTCACCCCTAAACAAAGACATGGGGAGGGGTGGCCTGCACAGAGCGACAGGTGCACCTACTCTTGCCATCTTGCTGGGCAGACTAGATGGACCGTGCTGGTCTTTATCTGCCGTCACTTACTATGTTACTATGTTACTATGTTTATCTTTTGCAGATGGAGATCTGCACTGTGACGTTCTTGCTCCTGATTTTACTGTTAGTAGGCTGATCAAACATTGCCTTCCTTCTGGAGCTGTAATGCAGAATACTCCTGCATTCCTGATTGCACAATCGCAAATGGTCACATTAAAAAGGGAATTTTAGAAAGGAATCCCGATGTCCATTTCAAAATGTGGATAATCACACCAGTATTTTATAAACCTTGATGTAACATATTTAATTGTATATAGTTATCCCCCAGTTTGCACCCAGTTTACCTTCCCTGTTATCTGTAAACCTAGATCAGTTATATATTGACAGGTATGTTGTTGTTTAATGTAAACCGCACTGATGATGAATAGTGCGGTATATAAAAACTGTTAAATAAATAAAAAAAATAAAATAAATAAGATGTTCTCCTAAATGTAGATCCTCTTGTAAAATAGCTGCAGGATTTACGGGTATACCCTTGCATGTCTGCAGGAGCAGCGATTTTAGGAGGCTGCAAGTGGGAAAAAAACATGGAAATCTTACCCACTTAGATGTAGGAACATCTTCCTAAAATCGCTGCTTCCAGATCAGATATGCACCCCCCACAGAAACAACCTGTTCCCCCCCACCCCCCACTCCTGCAGCAGCATCAACACAATCCCATCCCTCTGCAGTGGCATTCTGAAACCCCCACAGCATCACAACCAGCTCTCTTCCCACGAAAGTCCTCCACCAAAAGAAAAAAGGTTTGGGGCTTCCTCTATCACAGTCCTCCATGATTGCCTGGGCCCTCCTACCTCCCTGATGGCTATTCCTGGGCTTAGCAGGGCATTGTGGTAAGTGGGAGCAAGAACGAGGCCCACTCGCTCCTGTGCTGCACGAGGTCCCACTGAACCCTTACCATGTCCTATAGAAACATTTTATCCTCACTGATATGCCATCACTAAATTCCCAAGTTTGGTTCAAAGTGCACATGAGCTACTAATATGCAAAACATTCTGAGCTACTTGGAGAAAATTATGAAACAACCCATTAAAAATCCCACAGACAGTTTTTGGGATTTGCTGCCAGTGTTGTTCTCTTTGTAAATGCTTTTTCTGCAAGACATTCATAGAATAGTTTTCAAGAGTTACAGGCTGGTTTGAAAAATATCCACAGTTAGATACGCTAGCAGTCAAACCAATTAACTGCACAGAGTAAGACCTCACATGATACAGTAACTGTGCTTAACCTACATTCCTAAGTCATTGAACAGAATACACATGATTTGCTTGTCATTAATAGCCTGTTGAAAGAAGAACAGACATTTATGCAACCCGTACAAGACTTCAGATTGTTTAGGGAGCTAGACATTGCGATCAAGAATTTAATGGAGGTAAGAATTCCTGTCTATTTGATTTCTTCAGACATCATTATTGGAGCCTTTGCTAAAATAACACTCAATAGCATTGACCCTCTACAGACTGAAATGTCTTTCTAGATGGGAAATATAATTCCATAACATAGGCATTTGCACACCTTCTTTGTGCTCACAACTGAAACAACTCCACAAACACAATCATGATGGCAAAATTTTGGCTGCAGCTTTATTCAAATGCATTGTATTCATCATCCAACAGAGCCAACGGCATTTAGCCCCCACCCCAATCATCTCTAAGATTGGCCTTCACTTTTCTTCATTCTGAACCTTACATTGTATCATACAGTAAAAATGCTCCTCAATCACTTTCACAACCACACTCTGCCAGTTGGCTAGTTGGTACCAAACTAGCCATAGATTCTTTAAGAACCCTGTGGATAGCGCAATCCACATAATTCACACATAGCCTGTGGTGATGCCTGGCTATGCCCAATGGCCTGTGGTGGTGTTGCCTGCCCATCTCTGAATCCTTCTGCTTTCTCGCCCTTCAGCGCCGTTACCCCTCTTTTCTGACAAATTCCAGAAGGTTTAGCTCCCCAGCACCCCTACAAGTAACGACTAATACAAAGGCAATACGATATTATTATTCTATTTTCTTTTCCTGATAATTCCTACCATTCTTTGCTTATCTGGCTGCTGCTTCTCACTGGGCTGAAGATTTCAATGCATTGTCCATGATGATGCCTAGATCCTCTTCCTGAGCGGTGACTCCTAATGTGGGACTTTGCATCCTGTTGGTATAATTTGGGTTATTTTTCCTATGCGTATCACTTTTGCACTTGTCCACATTAAATGTCATTGGCCATTGGGATGGGCAGTCTAGCAAGGCCCTCTTGCAATTTCTCACAATCTGCCTGTGATTTAACAATTTTGGTGTTACCTGTAAATTTAACAACCTTGCTGCTGTTTCCCATTTCCAAATCATTTATACATACATTAAAAAGCACCTTTCTCAGTACAGATCCCTGGAGTACTCCATTATGCACCTTCCTTCTCTGAGAAAATTGGCCGTTAAATCCTACTCTGTTTATTCTATGTATTCAGTTCCTGATCCACAATAGCATATTTCCTCCTGTCCCATGGCTTTTTAGTTTCCGCAGGAGTTTATCATGAGGTACTTTGTTAAAGGCTTTCTGAAAATCCAGGTACTGTACACTGTATCAACTGGCTCACCTTTATCCACGTTTATTCCTACCTCTAAAAAATGGAGCAGACTGGTTAAGCAAGATTGCCCTTGGCTAAATCCATGTTGACTTGGTACCACTAAATGATGTCTTTCTATTTATTTATTTACATGAGTTTATGCCACTTTTATGACAAAAGTATCATTCAAAAGAGTGTACAAAAGAAATAACCCTCCAAAGAGGGTACAAAAACCCTATATTACCCCACCTCAACATGTCCCCGCCCACCCACTAACAACTCTAGAACAAAAATCCAAAAAACACCCACAAATGGCAGCAGTCAACCTTTCCCCTCCCTCACCTCCCCAGGGAAAAGCCATATCTTCAATGCTTTCTGAAACAGTGACAATGAGGGAGGACACCATAATTCAATGGGTAATGGCTTCCACACCTCACTAGCAGCAACACAAAATGCCCTCTCCCGGTGAATCATGGTCCGTATCACATGCAATCCCAGTACTACCAGTAACCATGCCTGCGATGACTGCAATGGTTGGGCTGGTTCATACCAGCCAAGGAGAAGCTTCAAGTACTCCAGATAATTGTCTTGCAATATCCAATACACAAGGACCAACAGTTTAAACAAGCTACGCTTACCCATCCCCCTACCACATAAATAAGACGCGCCACCATATTCTGCACAACCTGGGTCCGGCATGTGACCTTCCAGGGCAGACCCACATAAAGAGCATTACAATAATCAAAAATGCCATGCACAAGACCTTGTATGACCATCCACAATGCCATCGACTCCAGACAGGGGCGCAGCTGCTGCACAGGCATCAATTTGAGCCAAACCAACTGCTGCTCACCCAGCCCTGTCTGCTCCAGAACCACCCCCATGGACCACAGCCCCTTCATTCATGGGATTTGAACACCCACAATCGTGGGTAGCAAGGGCAGATCCCACTGTTTCACCTTACCCATATGGAGACACACAGTCTTGTTGGCATTCAGAACAAGACCATTCTCCGCCAACCAAGAGTAGAGCGACACACTCTCATCACCTTCCCACACCCTCAAGTGATGAGCAGACATAAACAAAGCCAGCCAATCCAACATCTTCCCTGCAACTCCGACCTCCTGGCAGCGCGTCAGTAACATGTCCCACTCCATGAGGTCAAATGCCGAGTAGAGATCCAAGGAGAGGAGGAGCACAGACCTCCCCTCCATCCAGCCAGACATCCAAAAGGGCCAGCAAAAGTGTTTCCACACCACTCCCAACCCGTAACCCTCCCTGGCCAACATCCAACAAAGAGTGATTCTCTAGGTAGCACCCAACTGCACAACCACCTCCATCTGAGCTAATTTTGCCAGCAGCGGCAAATTTGAAATTGGGCAATAGTTACTACAATCCCATGGACCGTCGTCCGATTTTTTCAGCACTGAGGTCATTGCTGTATCCTTAAGGTGCTGGGGAACCACTCCCTGCTCAAAAGATGCATTGACAAGGTCACAAAGCCAATCCAGCATTGGCGCTGGGGCGTTCTTAAACAAAGAAATGGACACCGGGTTCAAACCAGAAAAGGTGTCCCGCACCTCTGACAAGAGTGCTACCATTTTTTGTTTATTTATTTATAAGTTTTCTATACTGCCCCTTCCAGAGATCAAGGGCGGTTTACAATTGACAACAAACATTACATAAAACTCTTATTTATAACTTATATAATGTTAGTACATAGTTTTTAGATGAATTACAGTAAACTTATTTTACAATCAACATATTATACAATCAACTTATTTACAATGGGCAGATGAGCAGTTGTGAAGTGCACTAAGAAGATACCTTGAAGTTGATTGGGATAGTAAAGTATTAGGGATATATTAGGGAAGGTCAGTGTATATATTCATGGGTATACCTTGCACTCATGGTCCCTGGGTAAAAAAACCTCCAACCACTCAGTGCCCAAAACAGGAAACAACTCCGCCACCAGACCCCCGGAAGGCCCCGTCCAATGCTTTAGACCCTCTACCTTGGAGATAAAAAATCCTGCTGACACTTCCTTATCCACCCCACCCGCATCTCCTGTGTACTCCCCCATGTTTTCAGCAGAATGGGACAACTCAGCGCGGACAACTCAGTGCGGGCTAACTCAGTGCAATAGTAAATGCAATAGTAAAACATCCAAAAACATTTTATTAAGCTATGTGATAATTTGTCAAGTTAAATCTGGAACATCCAAAGTATAATAGAAAAACGTCAAAAAAGATTGTGTTATGCTATCTCCATTTTGAAGCTGTTAATCGTCGCCTCCGGGCCAAACTTAGAATGTGCCATCCCATGATCTGGAAGTTCATTGATGGCCTCAGAAAGGCGCAGAAATGCCTATTATGAACAGCTCCTTTCAGGCCACAGTCCTCCAGCCAATTTGTTACCGGAGGATGTAGTAAAAGCTGTTAGCGTTGCCGGGTTTAAAAAAGGTTTGGAAAAGTTCCTGGAGGAAAGGTCCATAAGCCATTATTAAAAGGGACCTGGAATGTCACTGCTTGGCCCAATACAAGCATTGTGGAACCTGTGTCTTTTGGGGAAACTGCTAGGTGCGGTCAGGTGAAGGTACGACTAGCGGGGATGGCTGAATCATTGGCCATCCAACCCTGCCATTTGTGACACAGAATAACCCCCTATGTGATCTTAAAGCTCCTGTGTATTTCTGAATAATTCTTATGTTTATCCAGTATCAGCTGTAGTGAATTTGGAGTCACACAGCTACTAGATTAGTGCGCTACATATTCCAGTCACTAAATTCAAAACAAAATGTTATTTTTCTAGCTTTCTTTTCTGGTTGTTTCTGGTTGTTTGTACTTTAATTACATTGGTCCCGGCCTCTTTTTTCTACTACTACTATTTATCTCTATATTACATAGACATATGCAACACTGTACAAATACGTATAAGAGACTGCCCCTTCTTGTAGAGCTTACAATCTTGTCAAGTCACTGGGAATTCCATTTATTAAGGAAATGGTTAAACCCAATGGGCCTGATTTTGAGTTTGACTGGATGCGCCGGCAGCCACAGAGGCTACACGGGTAGCAGCGATTTTCGACGCTACCTGCTTAGCATCTGCACCTTAAAGATAGGCGAGGAAAAACCTCGCCTATCTTTAAAGTGCAGAGGGCTATGCAGATAGCATCGAAAATTGCTGCTACCCATGTAGCTCTTTCCTCCGCCCTCGCTCCATCCCGGAACGCCCCTGAAAATGCCGCAATGCTACCCGCAAAGCATCTGGCCGCGTTAGGGACTTATCCGGGCTTTTTGAAGGGCATTACTCATGTAGGTGCCCTTCGAAAATCCTGGATAAGGCCTTTGCATGGGTAACTAGGGAAGTTACCCATGTAAAAGCCTTCGAAAATTGGGTCCAACAAGGAGCCAGGGCTTAAGATTTAAAAGTAGCCTCCAAAAGGTTGGATTTTAGATTGTATTTGAGAAGGCACAAAGCATGAGGCACCAAGTCAGAAAGTCCATTCCAGGATTATGGTAGAGCAAGGTGGAAATCATGAAGATGAGAACTGGCAATAGAAGAGAAGGGCATACATGAGAGTGACTTGCCCAGTCAGCAGAATCATAAAGGGGAAGATACAAGCAAGGTCGATGCAAAGTCATTTAGTGCCCTAGGCAGCACCTGTTCTTGCTGCTTCCGCCCTTGCCCTCGCCTTTACCTTTGCCGTCCCTGCTACATCTCTTTAGGACCGGCAGTGGCAGCATCAGCAATATGAACACAACAGAAGCGCAATGTAGAAGGAAGCTTCCAGACCCCTGCATGCTCTAAATGCAGCTGCTCTCACTCTGACAAAAGAGGAGGGGGCAGGACTGGGTATAAGATGTTGAAGAGCAACTTGAAATGTATGTGGAAGTGGATAGTGTTTGACCTTGTCTCGCTGGGCGATCCATGCAATTTGCAGTAGTGTATGTGGGAGGTGATGAGAGAGTGGATAAATGCTTTGGAGGTGTGTTCAGAATGAAAGAGTTGGATTTTGGTGATATATGGAGAAAAAATGCCACATTTTTCTTTTAACTGAATCAGTATCATGGTTGCAAAAATGTGCATCCTTGTACATTGTATAGTTGTTTTATATTGAATTTATGATTTTTTGTGATTGATTTTATATTTTTCTGAATGTTAATATGTAAACTGCTTAGGAAATTAGATAGATGGTATATAATAGGGGAACCGGGAAATTGGATTTAGCTTATGCCTTTTTCAGAGTTCAGGGTAAGTAACATTCAGGTACGGTAGGTATATTCCTACTCTGGAAGAAAAAGCAGGAAGAGGGGAAAGATAAGTTCTGTGTTGGCGATGTCAGCTTAAGGAAGTGGTTCTCAACCCAGTCTTTGCGATACACCTGGCCAGTCATGTTTTCAGGATAACCACAGTGAATATGCTTCAGAGAGATTTGAATGCCCTGCTAGATGTGGAGTACTTAGATTTCAGCAAATCCTTTGACTTGGCTCCGCACAGGCGACTTATAAATAAGTTGAGGGTCTTAGGAATGCACCATAAAGTGACTGGGTTAGGAATTAGTTGATTGGGAGGCGACAAAGGGTACTGATAAATGGAGTTCACTCTGAGGATAAGGATGTTAGCAGTGGGGTGTCGCAGGGACTGGCCTGGTCTGATACTTTTTATCATTTTTTGTAAGTGATATTGCGGAAGAGCTGTCAGGAAACGTTTGCCTCTTTGTGGATGATACCAAAGTCTACAATAGGCTAGACATGTTAGAAGATATAGATAACATGAGGAGGGATCCAACAAAGCTTGCTGAATGGTCAAGAATTTAGCAGGTGAGCTTTGCTACAAAAAAATGCAAGGCCATGTATTTGTGCTTCAGAAATCCAAGGGAGTAGTACAGTAATACAGTATAGGAGGTGAAGTACTTCTGACCATGGAAGAAGAGGGGGGACCTGGGGATGATTGTTTCTGATGATCTTAAGATGGCCACACAAATAGAAAAGGCATTAGCAGAAATCATAAAGATGCTTGGGCACATAGGGAATGGAATGGCCAGCAGGAAAAAGGAGGTCATAGTGCCTCTATATACAGCTGTACGGGTAGTCAACATTATTGGCAAAAAATCAAAAACACCCACACCAGGAGAACTAAGCAATCTCAAAACCCCCCAAAAAACCCCAGCCCAAAATTTGTACTAAGAATTGAAGAACAGTGAACTTCTTAAACCCCAGAAAAAGCAACACTCCCTATTTCCCTACAAGATTCACAGTTTCATTTAAAGGGCAATAAAGCAATGTTAGGACATTTCAACATGTAGCAAAATATTAGCAGGAGCAAAAGGCCTCAACAATTCTCGACAGTATCCCTCTATACGGCAGCAACCTTCCCAAAGGGGAACATATTGCGTCTCACCATCACTGGCCTCAAAAAACTCCCACTCAGAATATCAAAAAAATCTCTGTCTATTGCTCAATAGGTCTCAGACTGCCTTTTTTTCAATCTTTATATATATATAAAAAACAAGCAAAAAGCTTTAAAACAATACTATCTTAGACACCAATTCCTTGACCATTAGCACAGCCTTAGCATAGACACTAATGCCTTAATTGCTGATGGGATTAACGTCAATGCAACTCCATCGCTGTTCCTGGAATAAATAAAGAAAGGGCTAAACTGGAGGATATAACCAAACAACGGCACACACAGTGCTCAAAGACTTATTTCATAAATGCCAGCTCTTCAGATGGAGCAACCACCCAACAAAGATCCTTTTTTCGCCAAAAGAACAGCTTCATCAAGGGCAGGACCTAGAAGAAACAGGTCATCTTTCACTCCAGCAGCAGAGAACCTAGCGCTACCACCATTTTTAAACAAAAGCAAGCCAATCAAAATGGTGGTGGCAGTTAGGTTCTCTGCTGCTGGAGTGAATGATGACCTGGAGGATATAACCAAAGTTTGATGTTGGGAGATAACAGCTTTTCTGACGATCTCAGGCAACTCTTTTGTTTTCACCATTCTGAAAATGGAACAGGGAGTGAATGTGACCATTTTAAACATTAGAGCCATCATTGATTGGTTGGTTCAAGTCGTCGTGAGTACTGACATTTACTACTACTACTAAAGTGCGTCTAATTTTGTTGCAAGGGGAATGTGGTTATCCCTGTTCAAACAGATTTGAATTGTTTATAAGGGTGCCAATAATCATGTCCTGGAAATGTCCCAGTTTTTATACTATTTCTTACTATTTCCTTTTTTAATTGGTCTTGTTTTATTTGATTCTTTTATGTGTCAAATATGTGTGCATGTATAGTCTAAAGCCTTTTCACTGGCCACTTATTTTTAGGAGATACTGGACATTAAGGGGTTGAACTACAAGGGTGCCAATAATGTTGTCCTTAACTGTAAGTCTATGATGAGACCTCATTTGGAGTATTTATTTATTTATTTATTTATTTAACGTTCTTATATACCGCACTTTTATCATCAGCGCGGTTTACAGTAAACATAAAATACTCACCGATAGCAACAGGCTGTCGTGAGTTTACATATAACAGGCACAGGGCGAACCGAAACGACTACCCCTCAAACCGGACCTACTGACACAGGACGACGGCAGGATACGACATCCCAACCTGGGAGCCCTGTCTCTCACTGCCTGGAGGTTGAGCGGATAAGCCTGTCCACACCTTCAAAAGGATATAAACAGGATGGAGTTGGTGCAGAGGGTGACTGCTAAAATGGTCAGTGGTCTTTGTCATAAGGCATATAGGAACAGACTTAAAGATCTTAATATGTATACTTTGGAAGAAAGTGGAGAAAAGGGAGATATGTTAGAGGCATTTTGTTAGTGATATTGAAGAAGGTTTGTCAGGAAAGGTTTGCATTTTCGTAGATGATACCAAAATCTGCAATAGAGTAGACACCAAAGGAATAGAATACATGAGGAGGGATCTCGCTAAGCTTGATGAATGGTGAAGAATTTGGCAGCTAAGATTTAACACTAAAAAATGCAGGGTCATGTATTTTGGCTGTAAAAATCCAAGGGAGTGGTACAGTATAGGGGTGAAGTTCTTCGGTTTACAAAAGAAGAGCAGGACCTTGGGGTGATTGTTTCTGATGATCTTAAGGTGGCTAAACAGGTAGAAAAGGCGATGGCAAAAGCCAGAAGGATGCTTGGGTGCATAGGGAGAGGAATGGCCAGCAGGAAGAAGGAGGTGATAGTGCCTCGGTATAAGTCTTTGGTGAGACTTCATTTGGAGTATTATATGCAGTTCTGGAGACCAGATCTTCAAAAGGATATACATAGGATGGGGTCAGTGCAGAGGGTGGCTACCAAAATGGTCAGTGGATTTCGTCATAAGGCATATGGGGACAGTAGTAAAGTTCTCATTATGTATATTTTGGAGGAAAGGCAGGAGAGATAAGATATGATAGAGACATTTAAATACCCCCATGGCATATATGGGCAGGAGGAGAGCCTCTTTCAACTGAAAGAAAGCTCTGCAATGAAGGGGAATATGA
This sequence comes from Ichthyophis bannanicus, assembly GCA_033557465.1. NCBI lineage: Eukaryota > Metazoa > Chordata > Amphibia > Gymnophiona > Ichthyophiidae > Ichthyophis > Ichthyophis bannanicus. The sequence continues at coordinate 1,770,395,829 of CM066031.1, forward strand.
TGGAGGTGAAAGGGATAGACTCAGGAGAAATATGCTGAGATATTTCTTTATGGAAAGAGTGATAGATGAATGGTACAGTCTCCCAGTGGAGGTAGTAGAGACCAGGACAGTATCTGAATTCAAGAAAGCATGGGACCAACACAGAAGATCTCTAAAGGAAAAAAGGGACTATAGTAGTTGATATGGAAGGGAAGACTGGATAGGCCATATGGTCTTTTTCTGCCATCAAGTTTCTAGGTTTCTAGGTTTAAATATCTCAATGGCATAAATGCTCAGAGGGGAAGCCTCTTTCAATTAAAAGAACACTCTGTAATGAGGGAGAGTAGGATGAAGGTGAAAGGGGATGACTCAGGAGTCATTTGAGAAAATATTTCTTTACAGAAAGAATGATAGATGCATGGAATTGCCTATCACTGAAGGTAGTAGAGACAAGGATTGTATCTGAATTCAATAAAGCATGGGACACAAAGGATCTCTAAAGGAAAATAAGGGATTGTAGAGCTTAGTAGCTGGCATTGATGGGCAGGATGCCATTTTTCTATGTTTCTATCTATGTATGTAATGTGTAAAACTGGGGCAATTAGGTACCAGAAACTTCAGATCTGTTATTAAATGCAGGGGCCTTTCTATAAGTGGTACAGTGAAGAAAGAAGTCATAGAGGAAGAGAAACAAATTCCAGGGCAGAGGTAAGAACCCCGGTCCTTAAGGGCTATTATCCTGCCAGACTTTCCAGATAACGCTCAAGAATATCCACGAGACAAGTTTGTATACACTGGAAGCAGTGTCTATAAAACTTCAGCAATTCTTTGATATCCAAACTGTTGTTATCCGAATTTTCAATATAACAGCTCACAGTCAATCATACCAAAATTTCATTATCCAGAATAATTAGTCAATATAACAAAATTTATTGAAGTATGCCTGAAGAAAATTTTGAAACCTAAGTATAAATGTGCAACATTACGCTGTTTCCAGAACACTTGACGGATGTCCAGAAGCTAGTTGGTGTGATATCTGCTGTTTCCAGAAGCCTGCATGTTAATATGTTGTGCAGCGTCTTCGCATTTACAAAACAAGATGGAAAAGAAAGAAGGTAAGAGGCCTAGAAAGGCCCATATGCTAGAGGAGAAAATGGAAGCCATAAAAAGAATGGAAAAAGGTGAAAGGCTTAAGTACAATAACTTAGCTATGCACATATCCCCATTCAGAGTTCATACAATATTTCAAATGCGTCTGAAAATTAGAACAAATTTTGAAAGAGTCATTGGTTCAGGCAAAATGCATCATGTTGTGAAAACTTGTCACCAAGGAATTGCTTGAGAAATTGTACATGGTAGGCCTTGAGAGTCGCAATAACACCCTGGTCCATGGGTTGCAGAATGGACGTTGTGTTTGAAAGAAGAAAAACCACTTGGATATTGCCACAGTGATCAAGAACATGCGAGGGATGTCCTGAGGCATTATCTATAATAAGTAGAGCCTTGTTTGCAAGGTTCTCTCACTGCATGTAATCTTTTATGAATGGCGACAAGTAGTGTTTCACATAGTCTGCAAACGCTTCCTTCGTCACCCAGGCTTTTCTGTTAGAACTCCACATTACGGGCAAGGCACTCTTCATCATCCTCTTAAGGGCCTGGGGGTTTTCAGAATGATAACGCTAAGAATGGCTTAAGTTTTATGTCCCAAAAAGAAACCAACACTCTCAATAATACCTATTAAAGTCTAAACAACATCAATACAAAAAACAACTTCAATTATCTATGCCAGGCATAATGACCTCAGATGGCACAACCCCTCATGTGGCGAAATTCACCATAGGGTGTTGGTAGACGCTCACATCACCGGTCAAGCCTCCTCCAAATCCCTAACTTTATTCACTAATACCATACTATAAATAGCCACCAACTAACCAATGGGAAGAATCTTATCTAAATCTATTTAAAGAAATACACAATCATAAACTCACCATTCACTCTCTAACACACCCCCCATAAGTTTTATGTCACCATTACAGTTGCGACTGAGAAGTAATGTTAGCCTATCTTTTGATGCTTTATGCCTGGGCACTTTCTTTTCATCACGAGAAATTAAGATACAAGAAAACATTCATTCCCAAAATAAACCCTTCTCATCTATATTGAAAATTTGTTTGGCAGTGTATACGTCACCTTTGATAATTTCTTGTACATGCGATGGGAAAACTGCTGCCGCCTCACTGTCTGCTGAAGCTGCTTCACCAGTAATTTTTTATGTTATGAAGCATAGCACAGTTCTTGAAGCACTCAAACTAACCAGAACCTGCCTTAAAAGACAAGTTCCTCACTGTATCATCTCCCTCCTCCACAGCCTTTTTCTTCAAGTCTTAAGACATGGCGATCACTCTGTACTGAACTATCATCGTGCCTAAAGGAATGCATGTGGGCCTTTCTAGGCTTCTTACTTTCTTTCTTTTCCATCTTGTTTTCTAAATGCAAAGACGTTGCACAAGATGTTAACATGCTAGGGAAGATGCATTCACTGAAGTTGATAAAGAAAATATAGAGGAGCTTTTACTATACAATCACAGGGAAAAAAGTTAACAACTGAAGAACTCATTTAGCTGAATGCCCATTGATTGTCAGAGGAGAGGTGGAAGAGAAAGAACCGAAAAATATGCCTGAATTGGACATTAAGAACCCAATATTGGAAGCCATGGGCGCCGTAAATGGTGACTTAATCATGTATGAGTGCCATAACCATGCAATGTGAATCCTCACCAACCCAGGTAACATTGAAAAAGGCGCGAACATGGGTTACACTAACTGGATATCCATAAGGGCATAAAGGAGTGTGCCGGTGGTGTGGACACGGTGTACCTGGCCAATGGCGATGTTCCAGGGCATGGGGCATTGGCCCAAAACCCCATTAACCATTCAAGTCTAGTCAAGGGTTTTGGACACCTAGGACACCAGGAAAGACAGCGGAGAACCCACCCATGCAATGTGGGGATACCACATGTTGGTCCAAAGGCGAAGAAACATAGAAACATGATGACAGAAAAAGACCACATGGCCTATCTAGTCTGTCCTTCCATATCAACAACTACAACAGTCCACTTTTTACCTTTAGAGATCCTCTGTGTTGGTCCCATGCTTTTTTGAATTCAGTTACTGTCCTCATCTCTACCACCTCCACTGGGAGACTATTCCATGGATCCACTACTCTTTCTGTAAAGAAATATTTCCGCATATCACTCCTGAATCTATCTCCCTTCACCTTCATCCCATGTCCCCTCGTAGCAGAACTTGCTTTCAATTGAAAGAGGCTCTCTCCCTGAACATTTATGCCACGGAGGTATTTAAACATCTCAATCATATCACCTCTATTTCGCTTTCCTCTAAGGTGTACATATTAAGATCCTTAAGTCTGTCCTCATATGCTTTATAATGAAGCCCACTAATCATTTTAGTAGCCACCCTCTGCACCGACTCCATCCTGTTCACATCCTTTTGAAGGCGCGGTCTCCAGAATTGCACACTATACTCCAAATGAGGTCGCACCAAAGACTTATACAGAGGCATTATCACCTCCTTTTTTCTGCTAGCCATTCCTCTCTGTATGCACCCAAGCATCCTTCTAGCTTTTGCCGTCGCCTTTTCTACCTGTTTAGCTACTTTAAGATCATCAGACACAACTACGCCTAGGTCCCGCTCTTCTTTAGTGGACAAAAGTACTTCACTTCCTATACTGTATTGCTCCCTTGGATTGCTGCAGCCCAAATGCATGACCTTACATTTTTTAACATTAAATCCCAGCTGCCAAATTCTTGACCATTCTTCAAGCTTAGCTAGATCCCTCCTCATGTTATCTACACCTTCCTGGGTGTCTACTCTATTGCAGATTTTGGTATCATCCGCAAAGAGGCAAACCTTACCCGACAGCCCTTCCGCTATATCACTAACAAAGATGTTAAAAAGAATCGGACCAAGGACAGATCCCTGGGGCACACCACTGGTAACATCCTTCTCCTCAGAGTGAGTTCCATTTACTTGTACTCTTTGACGCCTCCCACCCAACCAATTTCGAACCCAAGCAGTAACTTTAGGGTCCATCCCTAGGGTGCTCAGTTTGTTTATAAGTCGCCTGTGAGGAACAGTGTCAAATGCTTTACTGAAATCTAAATACACCACATCTAGAGCTCTCCCTCGGTCCAACTCCCTGGTCACCCAGTCAAAGAAATCAATCAGATTTGTCTGACAAGACCTGCCTCTGGTGAATCCATGCTGCCTCGGATCCTGTAATCCGCTGGACTCCAGAAACCTCACTATTATCTCTTTCAGCAGTGTTTCCAATAATTTACTCACCACCGAAGTTAAACTAACCGGCCTGTAGTTTTCAACCACATCCTTGCTTCCGCTTTTGTGTAAAGGCACCACATGAGCCTCTCTCCAGTCCTTTGGCACCACTCCCGACTCCAACGAGGCATTGAAAAGGTCAGTTAGTGGAGTTGCTAGAATGTCCCCAAGTTCCCTCAGTATTCTAGGGTGTATCCCATCCGGTCCCATCGCTTTGTCTACTTTAAGTTGAGCTAGTTTCTCACGAACACAGTCTTCTGAAAATTGTTCAAGATGTCCCTCGCTTCTGTTCCTATTTGTGGGTGTTTTCTGAGGTCCTGCTCCTGGTTCTTCATCTGTGAACACAGAACAAAAATATTTGTTAAGCAATTCCGCTTTATCCTTATCAGCTTCTACATATTCCCCCCCCCTGCACCCTTGAGTCTGACAATACCACTTTTGCCCTTCCTCTTCTCACTAATATATCTGAAAAATGTCTTATCCCCCCATTTTATTGCGTTGGCTGTTTCCTCCTCCTTTTGAATCTTTGCCTTCTTGACTACTTTGCTAGCTTCTCTAAGTTTTTCCAAATACAGATGCGTCTTCCTCTCTCTGTGATCTCTTGTATTTCATGAAGGCCTCCCTCTTTTTTTTCACTTTTTCAGCTACTTCCTTCGAAAACCATAGCGGTCTCCTTTTCTTTTTGCCTTTCTTTACCATTTTAGCAAAAAGGTTGGTTGCCCTTAAAATATCCCCTTTCAGTTTTGCCCACTGTTTTTCTACATCCCCCAGCTGTTCCCATCCCACTAACGACTCCCTGAGGTATTGGTCATTCTTCGCAAAGTTAGTCTTCCTAAAGTCTAAGATCCTCACCTTGGAATGGATTCTAACAACCCTAGTCCTAATACTGAACCACACCATCTGGTGATCACTGGATGCAAAATGATCTCCCACTACAACATCAGAAACACTTTCACCATTGGTAAGCACCAAGTCCAGTATGGCCCCTTCACGTGTGGGGTCTGTTACCAATTGCCTGAATAGTTCTCCCTGTAGAGAATCCAGGATCTCCTTACTTCTAGATGATACTGCAGCAGGAATGTGCCAATCAACATCTGGCATATTGAAATCTCCTATCAGTAGCACTTCCCCTTTCCTAGCAATGCTGTGTATGTCTTCAATTAACTCTCTGTCCACCTCTTCCTCTTGTGAGGGAGGTCTATATATCACACCAATGCAAATAGATTTCTCTTTCCCTCTTTCTAGTTTAACCCACAATGCCTCCTCTCTCCCTTTTAAGCTCTGTAATTCCAAAGCTTTAATAGTAGTTTTTACATATAGTGCCACTCCTCCTCCCCTTCTTCCTACTCTGTCCTTTCTGAATAAAATATAGCCAGGTATGGTCACATCCCAATCATGGTTTTCTGTGAACCATGTTTCTGTAACTGCCACTAAATCCAAGTCAGCCACTCCCACCAAAGCTTCAACATCAGGGATCTTATTTCCCATGCTACGGGCATTTATACACACTGCTTTCCATATGTTACCCCTGTTACCCATTTCCATAAATTTAATGTATCACCTGCCTGGGGGCTTTCACTTACCTGGGGGTTTTCTTCACCCATCCACAACGAATCTAGTTTAAAGCCCTCTTCAGTAGATTAGCCAGTCTACTACCGAAGATGCGTTGACCTTTCTTGGCCAGATAGATGCCATCTCTGCTCTGCAACCCTTGGAACAGCATCCCATGGTCTAGGAAACCAAAACACTCTTGATGACACCATCCACGCAGCCATGCATTCATCTCCAGGATGCGAGTCTCTCTGCCTTGGCCTTTACCCTCAACAGGGAGGATTGAAGAGAACACCACCTGTGCACCTAACTGCTTCACCCTCTGTCCCAGAGCCATGAAGTCACTTTTGATACGTTCCGAAGTATACCTGGCAGTATCATTTGTTCCAACATGGATTAGCAACATTGGGTAATAGTCAGTGGGCTTGATGAGTCTCGGCAAACTCTCCGTAACATCTTGGATTTTGGCACCAGGCAGACAGCATACCTCTCTGGACATCAAGTCTGGTCGGCAGATGGACGCCTCAGTACCCTTCAGAAGAGAGTCTCCAACCACCACTACCCTTCGTTTCCTTCTGGTCACTGATTCTGCAACTTTGGGGTACTTGAACTCTGGTTCTTCCTTTTCCAGGGATGCTTTCACCTCCTCCACTTCCAGGGCTGCATAATGGTTCTTCAATTCAAGGGCTGCAGAAGTTGGATTGGTGATTTTGCAGGCCCTGGTGACTTGTGTCCAACCATCGACATTCTGTTGGCACCCATCTTCTCCTGTGCTGGAGAGCTTGGTTGCTGCAAGAAGCATCTCATCAATGTACTTCTCACTGTCTTGAATGCTCCTCAGCCTCGCCACCTCCTCTCTGAGTTCCTCTGCTGCAGCGAAGTGCAATCAATGAATAAATCCAGGAGTCAATTGACAGGGTCCAAGTCAATTTATTGTGCACAAGGCCCAGTCAGTCAAAGCTTCAAAAAGAACTGAGCAAAGTTTTTACAGAGACATACTCATTTATACCTCTTTTTCAGTTTGATACATGAGAACTTTCTATTGGTTCTAGCTTGATACATACAAACTTTTCATTGGTTCCAATGTCCCCTGCACCTATCCAATCAGAGATCCCTCCGGGGCCTAGCAACCAGCCCCCTCCCTTAGAACTGTTCTAACAATGGTGCAGTTTCTAGGTTTGATACTTCTCTACTGCAAGGTCATCTCTAGCTTCAGGAATGCATGTATCGAAACATTTCTTTCTTTTGCACACAAGAGAATAATGAAAGACTTATGAATTCATGTAAAACTTCTTATTAAGCAATTTAAAACAGTTTTCTCATTTTCACAGATTTTTGGTTCTTTTCTAGCTATAATGGGGGTTGGAATCCAGGCCTAACTTACAGGTCTTTCATATTAGCAGACCATTCTAGGCCATAGCCTGCCACATTCTCCCCTTTGATTATTCTCACCCACTAGTGAAAAAGGGTGAGAATTAAATCACTCAATAATTAAATCACACATTATACTAGTGTAACAGCATCATCTTGGGGTATAGGGTAATATTGCCACATAGCTAGTATCTTTGTAGCTGCCTTTCGCTCTACAGTACTATCAATTACTGAGGTTACCATGCGTAAGCAAAGGGGTAGGAGACATGGGAGCAGCAAGCACATAGCTAATATGAATAATACAATAAATGCAAGGGTCTTCAGACCACCTAACCATGAAAATACTGAACCAAACCACCCATCTAGTTTCAGACTATGCCAGGTCTGAACAGGCACAAATGTTTGCTTTCTCATCTGGATAGCTAGATCCTCGACAACATGCCCATTATTATGAATTTGCAAACAACAATTGCTTTAATTTCCCACATACCCCACCTTCAGCTGCTAACAAATAATCTAGTGCTAAACAATTCTGGTAAATAGCTGTGCGCATTTGTGTACTTTGCTTAGCCAAAAAGGTTAGTGCTTTACTAGTTTCATTGGTTATTATTTCAACAACAGCTTGTAAACGTATTATACGATTTATCATATTCACAGGGGTATGATATCCCCATGTCCCATCTTGCTCCCAAGTAGCAGGTCCATAGTATGAGATAATTCTCTCAGGTGGCCATTCTTCGGATGTCGCATCCCATTTGTCCCATTGGCCTATTTTCAAGGCCTCCTGTAGCTGTCGACTCCTGTACACAGGATATCCCAGTTGTTCTCCATGGGATGTAGGCAAAAGGAAAAAGGAAGATCGTATGGTTCCCAATACACATGCACCTCCCCAATGGTGAGGGAGCCTAGCATATGCTTGAGTTCCGTAAATCCAGTACAGTCCAGGTGGTGCTTGCCAGGAATTATAAGCTGCTAGGTTAGTCCAGATGCTGGCAAGATTGGGGAAACGAACTAGAGGATTGGAGGGTTCTGAAGCGTTGACTCTTGACCACCAAGACGTCTTCTTAGTGATACTGTTGTAGAACTTTTGATTGAGACAGACCAGCTGCCCCCACCTCCATGTTAAACAGTGGTCCATAGCGAGCAAAACATAAGTTACCCACAATGGGGTGAGCCAATACCCATTCACTAGTAGTATTATGCAGGTCAGTCTGATTATAAGGAACAGAATAGTTCAGTTCTTGCGCCTCCCAAGGCCATTGGTCTCCCATCTTAATTCCTCCACAGAATAGACAGTCTGAAATGTGGAGACTAGATGCTACTGCTTCCGCTAGTTCGAGGAACAAGTTCTGGGAAGCAGGAGGAATCTCAAATTCTGCTTTCATGGCCTCATAGAAAGAGTGATGTATGCGATAGGGTGAGGATACATGGGCCTTGGTATTTAACTGTATGTGCAAGATGGTTCCAGGATCTATGCCTCCTCCTGCTATACGCAATCCAAATCTGTATCCTTGCTTCCATTGGCTGGGGTTGATTATGAGAAGTTGCAGGGGATTGCAGGCACCTTTCTGACATTTCTTGGGCTCAGGTAATCTGATCCTTGTCAGACTGCCTTTCCGACTATCACCATCTCATCCCACAGGTGCATTCTGCCAAGTAGCAAAGTATACACAGTCCCACTTTGGACAGAAGTAGGCGTCTTTAGATGCAGTGCTGTAAACGGTGGTTGGAGAGTTCTTTCCCGTACACCGTCCCCATCCGTAGGCTCCTTCCGGACACATATACTTATCATCATGGTAGTAAGTTCGTTCCCATGACCCACACTTGTGGTAAGCATTTCTGTTAATTACATCACAGGCATCAAAGTTCAAGACAACATCTTTTGTGGGGTCTGCGAGGGGGCTTGTGGCATTTATGAGGGCCCCATCCTCATAATTCCAGCGTATCTCAAGCGTATAATATGAAGGGTTTTGCCGGGGGTTATAACAAGTCTTACTCTTTCCTTTTGTACAGATATTTAATTCTGTGCCATTATAAATACACTGGCTGACTGTACCAGTGCAAGTATAGTAGGAATGATAAAGTAAAGTCTGAGTGACCTTCTGTCCTATTCGGGTGGTAGTTATGCAGGCTGCACAAGGAGGTAAAGCAAAAGTTTTTTCCAGAAATCCGAGGATCACCACTCCCACAAGACAATAGTGGAAGAACATATTGATCATAGTCTTTGAAGGTCAACTTGAGTATTGGATACGATGAACCTGTAGAACCTTCTTCTCCGATTCCAACGGTCACCCTTATGCAATAAGAGTAGAAATGCAGATGCTGAAGATTCTTATAATGCTGATTGTTTCCGCAATGTAAGTCGCAATGAAGTCTCGGGATCATTCACCGAAGTCCATTGGCCAGGATCAGGAGCAGCGGCTGGCTTCACTCGACTGTGGTGGATCCAGGGTTCGAATTCCGCAACTTTCACTGCAGTGGGAGTTGACAGGATGACGTTGTAGGGTCCCTTCCAATGCGGCGCCAGTGGGGTCTTTCTCCACTCTTTAATCCACACGGACGCTCCTGGCTTGAAGGGATGCAGAGGCTCTGTCAGGTTGATGGGCAATCGATCTTGCACCCAGGTATGGAGATTCTGCAAAACAGAACCTAAAGCTAATAGTTCTTGTCTAGTTATTTCAGATCCTATTTGTCTCATGTCTCCCTTTATTCCCTGTACAATGGGGGGAAGTCGCCCATATAAAATCTCAAAAGGGGAAACTCCTAGGGACTTGGTGGGAGCTGAACATATCCTAAGAAGAGCTATAGGGAGAACCTGAAGCCATTTTAGGTGTGTTTCTTGACAGAGTTTGGACAATTGAGATTTCAGGGTTTTATTCATATGTTCCACTTTCCCTGAACTCTGGGGTCTGTAAGCAGTGTGCAACTTCCATTGTATTTGCAAAGCTCAAACTAACTGTTGTGTCACTTGGGACACAAATGAGGGTCCATTATCTGATCCTATAGTCAATGGTATTCCAAATCGAGGAATATTCTCATGGAGCAGTACCCTAGTAACTTCTCGGGCTTCCTTCAGGCAGCGGTGCTGGGGGAACTAACTTATGTGTTTATGTTTATGTTTATGTTTATTACATTTGATATACCGCTCAGGCAAAGAAGCATCAGAGCGGTTTACAATCCTACATTTGTTATGGAAAATAAGAAAAGAACGTCATTAATAAGATAGGACAGAGTAGGAGAAACAGATAGACAAAGTGATAGCATAGATAGGAGAAAACAGAACAGCAGACTACCTTCACAAACTACAGGCATGACAAATAGAAATGCAGTCCACCATCCATCTGGAGAGCATATGCTTAGATACCGGGAGACCCAGGTGACTAAGGTTAAAGGAAATGAACAACTGTGAGGCTTTACAATGATCTTGAGTTTTCTGGAGATAAAAAGCCAACACATGCTTGCAGTCAAGGGTATGCAGGGTTGCTTCTGCTCTAGACGCATGCGGTCAAGGAAAGAATACAGGAAGGTAAACTGACTGATTCAAACGAAAAGGCGATACCACCTTTGGCATGAAATGCGGGCGAATCCTAAGGATGACATTGTCATGGTGGAACCTGGTATAGGGTGGGCATGAAGCTCACTCACTAATGCATCTAGCTGAAGTGAGGGCAATAAGGAAGATGACCTTCCAAGAACTTTAGTAGGGTCGTAGCCAATGGTTCAAAGGGCAGCTTAAGAAGCTGCGCTAGAACAACATTGAGATCCCAAGCCACCAGAGGTGGCTTAATGGGTGGATTGGTCAGCATGAGCCCTCTTATAAAGCGCACTACTAGTGGTTGTGAGGAGATAGGCTGTCCATCCAATAGATGAGAGGTCGCAGTGGCACTGAGGTGAACTCTCACCAAGTTGGTCTTGAGACCTGTTGAGGACAGGTGGAGGAAATAAGAACATAAGAACATAAGAACATAAGAAATGCCATACTGGAGGAGTGCCTCCACAGGAGCAGAGAAGGGATTGAGATCCTTCTGAGAACACCAGATAGAGAATCTACGCCAGAAAGCATAGGAACACCTGGTGGATGGCTTCCTGGAAGCCAAAAGGATCTCCTTAACCTCTTGTGTAAGGTTAAAAGTCTTGTAATGCTATGCTCTCAGCAGCCAAGCTGTGGGACAGAGACTGTGGATTGGGATGGAGCAGTGTCTCATCTTCCTGGGAGAGGAGATTGGGCACAGATCCCAATCGGAGAGTCTGAGTCAGATATAGCAGAGGGAACCACGGTTGATGTGGCCAGTGAGGGGCAATGAGAATCATGGAACCCTTGTTGGTCTGCAGCTTGAAAAGCGTCTTGGGAATGAGGAGTATAGGAGGGAAAGCAAAAAGGAGACCCTGACCACAATGCAGATTGCTGAACATTGGAGTCCTGGTACAGAAGCAGGGAAGTTTGGCATTCTGCGGAGTGGCAAACAGATCTGTATCTGGAGTTCCCCAGGTCTAAAAGATGTGGGTACTGTGGTAACCTGGTCAGGATATCTGGGGACTCTGGGGCAGAATACACAGGCAGCTTTTCCTCCTCAACTTTCCGGGTTCCCCTAGTGGTGGTTACAAATATTCTACAATGCTCCTCATAACAGCGCTTCATCCATAAGGGCTGCCTTTCGCAAGCATCTAACCAGGAATCTATATAGGGGAACTGGTCAGGATGTGCTTTTTGTACAAGCTGATGAACACGGAAAACTTTTTCTACATCAAAAGTACCCCCGCAGGGCCATGAGGTAGCCAACGCAGGCCACTCTCTTTCACAGAGCATTTTCAATCTAGACGGAGACAATTTGATACCATAGTCTCCTGAAAATCCTTTACGGAAATTCTTGATCATACATTCCAATGGAGTTTGCGTGGACTCCGCCCCTCCCATAATCTAAACGTAACTACGTATACGTAATGACGTACAAGACGACAAACAGTAAGGGTAGGTAGTATGGCTGTAGGTAAGGGCATACTGGAACCGCCATAACTACACGTCCATGAACATGCAAGTGATACTGAATGCAGATATGACCATTACAGATGTGTGTGCCCAATTCCCAGGTGCCTGCCATGATGCATACATACTGGGGCAGTCTGGATTTGGACAAGCTGCAGACAGGAAGCCTTGGAGATGCCTGGTTGCTCGGTAAGTGGACTGGGCTAGAAGGTGATGTGATGTGATTTGAGCAGTGGATGCGACCCTGTGGTGCAACCCATAAAGGTTAATGCATGTGTGCCTGTAAGGTCTGGTCTGCCAGGCAGTGCTGGTGGGGAGATGTTTCCATAGCATCTGGGTGCTGGTGCTCCACAGAACCCATGATAAGCAATGTTCCCTCTCAATCAGAAGCACCCAATCAACCTCATCTGGCCCACTCTCTGCCAACTCCTCAGGGACAGAGAACTCCAAAGCAGGGCTGGCTGGGACCCGTTGCACTACGGTGTCATCCATGCTGGGCTCCTGTCTGCTGCCTTCTCCCTGCTGTGGTGGCAGTGGGAGATTGTGCCTCACTGACATTGGAATTGATGGCCTGTGATGGCCTGGCCACCGGCTGTCTGTGGGAGAGCAAAAGTGACACAGGTAAGGCTCCAGCTGCTGTCAATGGGGGCATGGTGATCTTGCAGCGAGTGACCAGTAACTGTAGAGGAAGTGCTGCAGATGCATCCACAATGCTGTGCTAAAACACGACAGTCCCTGTCACCAGAGGTGAGTACCAGTCCCAGTCCCAGTATGTTGCAATCACAGGTGCGATGACACAACAACCAGTGAGCATGCAGTGGCACCAAGACAGACAGGACAAGCAAGATCCATGAACATATGTGTACACCTGCCCCACTATCCCGCTTGGCTTGGCACACAATAACTGCATGTCACCACACTGGTATACCCCAAGGGCCATGACACATGTGGGTGAGGTAACATAACACTGTCCATACACCCCCACACATAGTGCTGGTGCCCAGGGCACGGCAGGCAACCACTGGTGCAAGGCATGCAGTCCCACTTACCTCCACAGACATGGACATAGCAGCACAGCAGTTGTGGGGAAGTGCACCCCTAGTTCACTTGATGTGACCCACACTGCAGGTATGGGGCAATGGGGAGTGGCCTGATGTGCCACTATGTGCCCGGTCCATGGTCACTCACACAGCTGATTGGGGACCCCTGCCATGCAGCAGCTGGCGTGCATGAGCTACTCACCACCCTGTGTGGCTGCTTTGCTGCTATCATAGCTGGCGATGCCTGAGACAACCATGTCCTGCATGAAGCAGAGCACCTGCTCCAGGGTGCTCAGGGGCTGCTGGCAGTCAGGTGGCAGCCTATTGTTCCTGGCCCTCTTCTCCTTGGCAGCCTGCCTGACCACCCACCCCTTGTTCTTTAGGTTCTTCACATCACGCTGCTAGGTACTTGTATCCTCTGTGGTGAAGAGGATGGCATGGCTGTGCATAATGAGGACCAGGAACACGGTGGCATCTGAGGGTGAGAAGTTCATCTCGTGCATCCTCTTCATCACCTTTGCCATGGTGTCAGGCTAAGGGAAATGGGACGGGACGCTACCCTTGTACTGTCTTCAGAGTGCATGGATATGACATCCTAACCAAGCTACACTCTGCACAAACCTACAAGAGCAACCTGCGTAAGATTCAACCACAGGAAAGAAGAATATGGCAGACAATGCTGGGTGCTATCCACATCATTAGCCGAGCAGCAAAACATGCATGGATATTGGGAACGGTAAGCGGGTAGTTTCAGCAAACTGCAGAGATGCAATAAGATTGTATTCCGCTGACCGCACCATAACTGTGAATGGTGCATACGTGCCACACTATGCATGCAGCCGCCATAACTAGACAGATGGAATATGGGATGTCATACACATGTTGCCGTGCTCACGCCATAACCACGTATGTGGAATATGGGCGGAAAAAACATGCTGCTGCACCTCACCATAACCAGGTAGCATGTATATTGTGGTGCCATTCACACGGGTATGTGGACTACCACAGTCATCCCATTACATATGAGGGGATCAGTGTGGGCAGTATGTGGTGAGCTGGGATTGCATGGCTGAAGCACCTGCCCAGTGCCACAGATGCCCTAGGCCTGGCCATGCATGTAGGTACACAGGGTGGCCACAGTAGCTGCTGGCTAACTGGGGTTGCAAAGGCCATGGGTAGGGGTCCATGTGCCCAGACCCACAATGCACAGGGCAGCCAGGGCATTGCTAGGGTGGGGAGTGAGATTATCAGAGATACCCCGCGTGAGCAGACAGGCAACTGTGGTCGTTCCAAGCTACACCTGGCAGCAGTGACCTGGGTCACATGGGCAGTCACTAATCCTGGAGCTGTGACACCACATGGATCGCTGATGCCCTCAACCATGTCCCAGGGCAGGTGGAGTAGTGGCCCAGTCCCCCCTGACCATAGCTACGACAAAATGATACAAAGAATATCCTTTAAAGCCAAAGACCTTATACAAAATCCAGTAGAAAAAGTCCCGGTAAAATTAGCAGCAAAATTACTCTCTTTTTGTCGGAGCAGAAAACTCACAAAAGGGGGTGGAAGTATTACCACCGCCTCGCTGTGAATGCTACTTTTTACTCAATTTAATAAAGTGTTGAAATCAAGTTACTCACCTCTTGCTTCTCCTCCTCCCCCCACTGCCTCCCCCCACTGCCTCCCCCTCCTCCCACCCCACACCTACCATCCTGCCTGCACCTCCTGCCTCTCACCCAGCCTGCCCGTCCCCCCCACCTTGCACTCTGCCTCCCTGCCCACATTTGCTCCCTTCCCCACCCTGGGCCTGCCTGACCCCCCCTCCTCACACTCTGCCCCCCTGCCTGCATCTACCCCCCTGCCCCTCTCCTGGCCCACGTGCCTGCCATGCACTCTCCCCCACACCCAGCCCTCCCTCTCTGGCTTAACCTCCATCCTGTCTGCACCCCCCATTCCATTACCTCTGCCTCATCCACCTCCACCTCCACCTCCACCCCTCCCCCTAAACCACCTCCTCCTCACCCACCTCCTCCTCCTCCTCTCCCCATCCATTGTGGTGCTGCTGTCTTCCTCATTGCTCACCACTGCCTCCACCACTGCGGAAATCTAGATCTGTCTGTCTGCTGGTGGTGCCTGCTGGTTGCCCTCCCCAACTGGGGTTGCTTTGGTGCTGCTGGTGGTAGGCCATGGTGGTAGGCTGCTGGTGGTGCTGCTGGTGGTAGGCCATGGCAGCCTGCTGACTAGTCCAGGGGCAGCTGGGGCCCTGCCAGGGATGGGGCATGCTGGCTCTGCTTCATTGACGGCGGGGAAATGGATGGGAGAGCATAAGGTTTGTGCTACTGGTCACCTACAGGCATCTGCCTGGCAGACACATTGGGGCTCAAACAGGGCCGCCCGCATGCATGCATGCAGGCATCCCTCTGCATTAGGAGCATGCCTGCCACCTATTTACCCAGGCACAGTATCTGGGACGAGCAGGACTGTGTTGCTCTGTTTCCCCCTACTCCCATTTCTGTGTGACATACATGTGGTATAACTATAGGCATGCTGTTCCCGGGGAGCGGTGGTCACATTTCACTGCTGTGCACAGGCTTGTGGGGTGGTTGTGCCCCTCAGGGATGTGGCGCTGGCCATTATCTAGCTGCTGTCTCACATGTCTGTGACTGTCACCCAATGGCTGCTCCTGTGGTCATGTCTGCATCTGCCATTCCCTGTCTTTCTCTGGGTTGTGGTCCTGTGCCTTACATAGTGGTTGGTGTGTGCTGTCCAGCTGCACCTGGAATGTGGTCTGTCATACTGGCCTAGCAACAGCCATCCCTGGCTGCTCACCTAGCTCTGTGCCATGTGGGTGTCCAGTGAATGGCGGTATGATCTAAGCCATGTCTGTTTGCAGAGTGCAATATGTGCTGGGGGTACCCTTACAGCTATTGGAGGATGTTTTTATGCACATGGTGGTGGCACAGTGGGTAGCACCTGACCTGCATACTGGACCCTTGTGGCATGTGCTGTTTGGTTGTGGATCTGTCCATGGGCAGGGGCAGTGTGGTGGCATTGGGGTTATGAGACACGACCCTCATGTGGGTCCCATATGCCTCTGTCCACCTATCCGTGGGTGGGAGGGGGTTACCACGAGTATTGCTCTCCTGTGCATGTTTGGCACTCATGGCATGTGGGGATTCAGCTATTGTTTGCCTGTTCCTTGCTGTTTGTGGCTGGGTCAGTACTTGCCCCCTGCTGCAGCTGTGCCGGTGCACCTTGCGAGGGTTTGGTGCTATTGTTTTGCACTTATGTTACAGCTATGTCATAGTGTCTCTTGGCCAGTCACCCTGCTACACTAATGGGGAGGTATTCTGTTCCACTGTGTTGGTCCTGTGAGGTGCACCATGGGTAGTCCTGTTGGGATGTATCTGTATGGCTCCCTGCTGTCATACTGCTGCATCCTAATTGTGGGCTATTGCGATTTGGTGGTGGTGTATGCTTGCAATGCATCAGCAGGGGCATAGCAGCTGGGAGTGCGACCCTCCATGGCATGTGCTTGGTGTTGCCCAGTTGGGCCTTGGCTTTATTTGTCTGGCTCATGTGTATACTGGTGATTGGCTGTGTCGACCTACAGGTAGCGCACATACATTCCCCCATTGCTGTACCTCATTGTGCACAATCCACCACCTACCTGCTGTTGCTGCAGCTTCCTCACTTAGGCACTGGATGTATCCCGGCCTCTGTTGGTGCATGGTTCTGAAATGGCACTACAGTGCTTCCAGGGTCCGGCGTACATTGTAGTCACTGTGGGAAAGGAATTGGCATTACTTGTTATCCTCTTGTCCCCCATGCAAGGTGCCCCTGGCCCCATTGTCCGTTACCACATGCACACCCATGGACCCTTCCCATCACAACCAGGACCTGACTCCTGATCATATGCCTCCACCTGCATCCCAGGCTCTTTCAGCCTTATACCATAGTGTGTAACATTCCAGCCCAGGTATTGTCCTCGGTCGGATGCACTGTCTCTCATCCTTTTCACTCGGGCCATCCTGTACTGGGCATGTGCTCCCCATACATGCCCCTGGCCCTCCCTATTGTGCTTTCACTCTTGGCCGTGCTCATCTTGGGGTCTGGCCTGTGCTGGTGTGCAGTTGCAGGGGTGATCATGTCTGCCTAGTGCCTGCTGCATGGCACTGCAACATGCTCCTGATGCTGGGACTGTTCCCATTCCCTGTGGATGTCCGTATTACCCACACATTTGATACATCTCCCTTGCCAGGGGGAGCTCTTACATCCTCTGATGTGCTTCCTGCCTGGTTGCCCTTTTATACAGCCTGGCTTGGCAGGGCTCCCCAATGGGCACTACACGTGCTGGCAGGTGCAGGACCCAGGGACAGGGCCCTGGGGACTGCATGTGCCATGACCCATCCTCACTGGTTTGCACTCCCCAACTGCTAGGCCTGTGGCAGTGTGTTCACAGTGGCCTGCTGCACTTCTCATCCCCTCCAGTTTCCTCCCAGGCCCTATATAATCCCACAGCCCCCTCACCTGCATAGCTGGAGCTCGATGCTCCACCAGATGGCTGTTGAGAGCCGCAGATTTGCCCTGTATTTCCCACAGGGATAGAGCACCCCTTCGTGGCAGAGTATCTTCCTGGCCATGGCCTCTGCCTCAGCTGGGCTAAAGTTCTCCATTCACCTGGCTGCCGTGTTACTGCTGTGTATCAGCCCAGCCAGAGGGGTCTCCTGCACTAGCTGGGTCACTACCCGAGCATTCTGCAGGGTCGCTACATGGGTATTGCCCATGTGGCGCTATGGGCTAAAACTCAGGCCCAGCACATGGTTGGCTCCGCCCCACCCTCACATGCCATGTGTTTCCTTGTACTATACCCGTGTAATTCCGTTGCGCATACCCGTTTGCCCCGGTTCATTTTCTCGGTATTGCCTATGTTGCACTCTTGCACAGTTTGGAACACTCTTCTGTGCTTTCCACGGTTTCTGGGCCAATATTGTTCTGGGCATGTCTGCACAGTTACAGCAAATATGGGCTGCTCCATGCTGCTCAGGTATCTGGATTTTGACGCTAGCTGCTAATCTTCCAGTATATCCAAACTACTACTTAAATAACCCCACTCTATTACTTAACCCAACCAAAACCTAGAGTGTAATTAGATAACCTGAGTCTAAAGAATGTTTTTGTCGGAAGTTTTGGCCATGGGGGGGAAATAAACCCCTCTCGGAGCATAACTTCCCTTTTTATCAAAACACGGTTCACTCCTATAGAACCAACTTATGTGAGACAAAGCATAC
This sequence comes from Ichthyophis bannanicus, assembly GCA_033557465.1. Classification (NCBI taxonomy): domain Eukaryota; kingdom Metazoa; phylum Chordata; class Amphibia; order Gymnophiona; family Ichthyophiidae; genus Ichthyophis; species Ichthyophis bannanicus. The sequence continues at coordinate 1,770,414,398 of CM066031.1, forward strand.
CAATTAGTGCCTCTACACACTTTTATATGTCCAAACATTCAAGTCTATCTTAAAAGACCATAGCAGTGCTGATATCTCGATCTGACAACAAATTCCTTTGATAAAAAGGGAAGTTACGCTCCGAGAGGGTTTTTTTCCCCCCATGGCAAAAATTTACGACAAAAACATTCTTTAGACTCAGGTTATCTAATTACAATCTTCCAGTATGTGGCAATTTTCTACACTTGCCTGTGTGTTGTCCGTCTTATTCACGATTCATGCCTCTTTGCTGCGTGATTTCTTTTAGGCGCTTGTTGGTTTCTTCGCTGTCTCGTTCAATATCGGGCTCTAAAACTTTAAAAGGCGTTTTTGAGTGTGTGAACAGAATGACTTCACTTACGTATTAGTGAGCATGATAGCGACATGACAAGAAGCACCACTTTCAAAAACACAATTGAAACAGCTGTCTCATGTTACAAGGATGCAAATTAGGAGAAGGAACACAGAGGTCTATTTGAGTTTTTTTCATCCAATTACATCTACTTCAGGAGTCTCCCTCCCCCCAAAAAGAAGATGTGACTCACGACCCTACTGTCTTCCTACTTCAATCAGCATTGATGATGCAGACTGACTGCCAAGCTGCCTTCCTCCACCATAAAGCAAAGTGAGACCACTCTACTTCACTTGGTGAGTACGCAATAGAAGTACCAATGTTTCCTTGGTTACTTCATTTAGTGTTTGATTGTTATATGGATATGTTACACTGTTTTAGGGGATGTTTGGGAAGGCTGGTTAGGGTTTTTGGATGGGTTGGAAATACATTATTATTTTCCCCATTTGAAATAATGGTAAATAAACTTTCGGTATCCGAATGATTTTCTGGAATGGATTAGTTTCGGATATCAAGGGATTGATGTATTTCAGGCATATTCATGAGAGTTATTGAGAAAACACAGACAGCCGGTAGCTGTCGAAGACTGGAGTGCCCGCTACTGTCCTAGACTTTGTTCTTCTTGTTCCATGCATGCCTTTGTTAATTACCAAAGTGTCTTGGGGGTGTCATATTTTAGTTGCTAATAAGGTGTCTATCCCTCTATCAAAACAGGAAAATATGGTTGAACTACTGACCTCTGGCTTTTCAAGCTTTCTTGGATGCAAGCCAAAGCAACTTGCTCTATTCCTTAAAAACAAGTTACTTAGTTCCTTTTGTCATGGATCAGAGTTCAAACTTTTGCTTGGGGTTTTTAGAAGTACTGGTACTAGTACTACTTCTCATTTGTATAGCACTAAAGGCATACACAGAATACTGGAACCTTTTCAGTACTGCAGAAGTTCATTGTCTATGTAGCTAGGATTCTAGTCTACAGTCAGTAAATTCAATCAAACAATGAGAAATGGCATGCTTGTAAAAGTAATTCAGTGTCAGTAAACATCATGAGCAATGCGGTGTGTCTTTCTGTGAGGCTGTGTTTTAGCAGGGACATGCGTGGTTCTGTACTCTGCCTCTACCTGTATCCCTCTGGCTGTGTCTAATTGCTAACAGGTGCAGCATTAGGGGGTATAAGACATGCTCCTAAAGTAGCACTCACCACCTGAAACAGTCTGAAGACTTCCGGAAACTGTCCACGCCTCCATGGATAAATCTGTGATTGCTGTTAAGACCAGAGAACAGAGCTAAGTCAATATGTGGCAAGGAAGGGCAGGTCTACCAGACTATTACAGCACCTCATTTATGGCTGCAGTCATTTGGCTGAAACATAGTCCAGAAGAGGGAACCCTTCAGTGCATGACGGGATGAATCTCAGCACATTAATTCCAGTTATGCACAAAATGGTGACTCTTAAAATGCATGCATGTAAAAAAAGTGAGGTTGTGAAATAACTCAATGACCTGGCAATGTTGGGTTTAGTTCTCGTATATCACATTTCACACTAAGGAGGTAAATTTATAAAATCATTAATGCGCATATGTGGCAGTTTACATGGGTTAATGGCCTCTTATAAACTATCAATCAGCGTAAACGTATGTGCTTAACTATGAAGGCATAGGTGGCAGTACTGTCTGGAGGAAAAGTGGGTGGAGTATATGAGAATATAACAACATAAGATATGCCATCCCGGATCAGACCAAGGTCGATCAAACCCAGTAAATTTTAGTATCCTGCTTCCAGGAGCGGCCAATCCAGCTCACAAGTATCTATCAAGCTCCCAAAAAGGTACACAGATTCCATGTTGCTTGACCTGGGGTAAGTAGTGAATTTCTCTGGTCCTCTTTAATAATGATTTATTTATTTAGACAGTTTTGTATACCCCCTTATCCTTCAATCAAGGTGGTTACAACACAATTGGAGGATACATTTAACACAAGGGGAATACACTAACACATACAGGGAACATGGGCAATGGAGGATTAGGTGACTTGCCCAAGACCACAAGGAGCACCTGTGGGGCTAGAAACTGCAGTCCTTCCGGCCCAAGGTTGCTGTCCTCTAGTGGGATTTGAACCACTGACCTTCTGACCTGTGGTACCTTGCCCCAACCACTAGGCCACTCCTCCATGATTTATGGACTTTTCCTCCAGGAACTTGTCCAAACCTTTTTTAAACCCAGCTACACAAACAGTTTTTACTACATTCTTATTTTTTTTAAATGTTTTTTTATACCACTTTATCATTTTAGTCAAAATGGTTTACATTGTAACTTAAAAAACTTGGTAATGTACATTAAACAGGGACATTGAGAACTTTGATTCTTCTGAGGCAATGGAGGGTTAAGTGACATGCTCAAATCCTCCGGTAATGAATTCCAGTTTGATTACATATTAAGCGAAAAAAAACCCCCATTTTCTCCTATTAGTCTTAAATGGGCTACATTGTAGTTTCATTGTGTGCCCCCTAGTCTTTCTATTTTTTGAAGGGGTAAACAATTGATCTATGTTCACCTGTTCCACGCCATTCATTAATTTATAGACCTCTATCATATCTCCCCTCAGCCATCTCTTTTCCAAGTTGAAGTGCCCTAACCTCTTAAACCTTTCCTCATAAACCTTTCCTCATGTAACTTATCTGAAGTTTCTTGTTCCATGTAAACCGCGCTGATGGTGAATAGTGCGGTATAGAAAAACTGTTAAATAAAAAAATAAAAAAATAAAAAAATAGGGTATCCTCCCATCCCCTCAAGTATGAGCATTGATTATAAAATACCTTAATCTACACACGTCCTTGCAAACTTTACTTTGCATCTGCTATAGACTAGGTGCAAATGCCCGCACCTGAACTTCAAGCACCATTTTTGTCACTTACACTAGTATTTTAATAAAGAGAAGTAGGTGCCTACTTGTCTTTATAAAATAGGCATTAATATAAGTGTGTTTTGGCTGCTTTAACCTAGGACCGTCTTATAAAATTGCTCTCTAAATGGCCTTATCAAATAACAGCTATTGTGGCCATGAATCAATAGCTTTCTTGATCTCAAAGTAAATTGTACATGTACCACACCACGGAGTAAGGTAGGAACTCCTCTCTTCCCCCCTGACCACGGCATAGTGAAATTTCAACTTTACAGACCCAATATTCAGAGCGATTAGCCATATTAGCAGACTCGCTGACCACATTTATTTGTTTCAATATATTTATTGAACTGATTTTGATATGCCATTCTTCTGCCAGTCTAAACTGTGTACAATCAACAGCATGGGCAACACGTTGTACAATAAACAGTGTAAGGGTAATGGGTATTAACGGGTTAATGGGGATTAACTGATTAATGATGGCGACCGGGATGTTCAGTGGCACTACTGCAATTAGAGCCACTGAATATCCACGGGTGCTTCCACGGGATGCCGCCCTGATACTAACTGGGAATATCACCGCTGCCCAGTTACCCGACCCGGATATTGACTGCCGGTGGCTGGATGCACCGGCATTGAATATCTGGGCTTTACGTTCAGTGGCGATGTCTAGCCGCTGCCCTTGAATATCCTCTCTATGCATTTAGTGCGTTCACAAAATACCCATGCTGCTATACGAAGTAGAAAGAACATTAGCAACAGCCCTGCACACCTCTATTCCTTTGAAGAAGAGTACTATGCTATACATTTATATAGTATTCCAAATATTTTATCCCATCTGATTTCACCCATTGCCTCCCGAATTCACCCCTTACTTGCTCTGTGGAATTTCACCATCTGTTGTAGAGTCTGGACATGCCAAGACAATCTCAGCTACTTGGCTTATGCCATTATGATGAAAGCATGGAGAACTGTTGTTTTTACAAATGTCTTACATAGCGTATAATATGATGTAGCTTATCAGTCCTTAACCAGCTGTCTTCACTCCTCTAAGCAGTCCCCCTTCCCCCCCTCCTTCCTGCCTCCTTTAGTTCAGTAGGTCAAGGAGTACATTATATACTTTAAAATCCTGAATTTCTATTGAAAAGTAAGAGGCCGAGGGCATCTAAAACACAGGACTGGTCTATTATCTCCAGCTTGGATGAAATGAACTTTAGTCATTACAAACATTCTTAGAGCCCGAAACAGGAAGGGGCACATCCGGGCTGTCCGGACATCCAAAATATGGATGCCCGAATTTGTAACTGACTCTGCACTTGCGGGAGCTAGACGTTCCCATGGGTGCAGAATTGGCCACTTAGACGAGCCAAACATGCCCCAATTCTGCACCAGGAGACGTCCAGCCGGCTGGATTGCCGGCACTGAGACATACAGGAGGAGCCCTGACACCCCGCACCAGTGGCGAATCTGCTTTTACCTCCTGCCTAACCCTCAGCCAGGGCCAGGATCGGGCAGAGTGGATCCCCTGCTGCCACTCACCTCTGCACCGGTGGGTGTTAATGCATGTTATTAGTAAATATTGATTGATTTATTTAATAATTTTATTTTAAAGGCTTATAAACCACAATATACGTATGACAACAAGCCGTTCAATGCAGTGTCAAAAATCAACATACACAATTAAAATCGAAAACACACACACATAATATATAAAACAGACCAGATTTCACATTCACCCCTTTGAGAAAAGGCAGGTCTTAACTAGCCTATGAAAATGCTCCAAATTAGACTCCAGTATAGCCTTCCTAGTCTATTGCATGGTATGTGTCCTGCTATAATGTATGTTAAAGGATATTAGCATATGCTAACCTGGTAGTGCACTTTGGTAAATCTAGCCCATGATATGTTTTTATTAGTGATGTGGTGGCGTAGGAAGAAGTGGTGGTCATAGAACACTTTATTTACCATGTTTTAATTCTGGGCTCTTGCTGGACCAATATTTACATCTCCATTTTCTTGTTCTGCACCATGAAATCACACATGCTATCTAAAACTCCTCTTCCAGTGTTGGAATGTGAGTTTTAAGTGATAATTCATAATAAAAATTTTATTGTACATTGCAGCTTGTAGAGATTAGAACGGAGACATGGAAGTCTGGCTCTGCATAATTACGCCGGAATTTTAGAAAAGGCTCTGTTAAACATGGAAGCTTTTATAAAATACATAGAAGGATGTGCAAGTATGCGCGTGTATTTGCTGACATATATAGCCAATGAGATATTTTACATATAGAGCCATGTGGGAAAAATCACCCGAGGTAACACAGCAGCTGCATTTACCCCTGTAGGGGGGCCATTTTGCAAACCTATGCATAGAAATGCCACTAATCAAATACCAAGGCTGCAATCTTTATTTTCAATTTGGAGGGGGAAATAATTAATAGAAGATTATGGAGAATAACTCCCTTAATCCCTTCTGAAAAAGACTGGCTGAAATATGCACTTTTTCACAATCTATAAGTGTCAAGGAGCAGCTGTAAATTTCGACGTGGAAATTTTTAGGTCATACGCTCATGCCCTTTATGAAATGGGGAAGGCACATGTATATACGCTCGCCACATATATTTGTGTGCACAGTTAGAGTTTTGACCTGCTCAGGCCACATGCAGATCAAGCCCCTAACCCCCCCCCCCCCTTTGCAGTTTCTATATATTATGAACTTCCATGTATAAACTGAGCCTTTCTAAAACCACCGTTTACACATGGAAACTGTGAATAAGGCTTCTAAAATAACCCCTAGGAGTTTGTTACGAATTGGGGGTTGATAAATCAATAAATTACTATTATTATTCTGCCTCACTGGACCTTAAAACTTTAGCCCGCAGGGAAGAAATGTTTGCCTTTGCACATGGAACCAATATTCCAGTTTGAAATATATTTTCTGAAACAGTCCACAACATTGTTGTTTTTTTTTGTCTCCATTATTATATCAGATGAATGAAGCCAATTTGCTCTAGAGTCCGTATCAGCATCTTGTCAACCATAGCCATATACATATTATTAAAGTGTAGCTTTTCAGCGCTGCAGTCATTCATGATATATTGCATGTCTGCAAGTAATCATGTGGTCAGGTTTGGCTGAGAGTTCCAGTACCGACTTATAACGCACAGCTGGTCTGACGGAGCTTCCAAAATGATTATTTGTCTTTGGATGAGGGAAATTTCTTGAGTTCCTGCTCCTAATATGACGTGTGTTTGAAGTGATTCAATGAAAGATGGGCTAAGAGATTCATCAGTGTCAGTGTCTGCTTCCCATTATGGAACTATTAAAGGTCCTACTTAATCTGGGGTTGGGAGAGTTTGTTGGAGATGGGAGCTGCTCTTAGTGCTAGGCTGAGAAGCAGTAGAGCCTGTGGGGCTCAAGACTACTGGGGAGCAACATGGAGCTCCTCATCTTCATAACTGATTAGGTCTTGCAACAGGTCTCCCTGTAATGCTGGGTCCTACCCCCACAGATACAGGCAGTCTGCTTTGGAGGGGTGGGGCCCAGCATTGCTTTCAGCACACCTGTGTAGAAGGCAGTTCTCACATATCTTTTCAGTTTTATGGTGGCTGCTACAGGTTCAGTGATGAGGTGCTGGGGCAGCAGGAGGGAAAGGGAGATGCTGAGCCAAAGGAGGGTTGAAGGAGCCCTACTGGATATGGAGTGGAGGAGTGGCCTAGTGGTTGGGGCAAGTTACCTCAGGCCAGAAGGTTGGGGGTTCAAATCCCACTAGAGAACAGCAACCTTGGGCCGGAAGGACTGGGGTTTCTAGTCCCACAGGTGCTCCTTGTGGTCTTGGGCAAGCCACTTAACCCTCCATTGTCCATGTGCCCTGTAAATAGTTATCTCCAAGTTATAATGCCCTGTTCAATGTAATTTCAGTTTGTTCAATGTAAACTGCCTTGATATCATGAAAGGCAGTATATAAGAAATGTTAAATAAATATGATGAGGCTGTGGGAGGGGGAATAGGGGCACAAATTTTAATTTAATTAGTGAGTTTTTATATACCGCACCTTCCATTGATCAGTTGCGGTTTACATGGAACAACAGTAAACAAGGCAATGCTGTTTTTACATATAACAATGTGAAACTACAAGAAATTCAATCTTACAATTAACAGTTGTAAACTATATACAAAGAACCGGATTATAACTATGTACAAGGTATGTATGTTTTCAAAAACATTGGAGGGGGAATAGGGACACAAATGGGGAAGATACTGGACCACCTGGGGGGTGGGGGGTAGAGACCAGATGCTGGACATGATGGGACTGTAGGGAGTGGGGACAAGACCATCTGGGCAGGGGCAGATACTACAGAGAGGGGATGCTGTATCACCTGGGAAGGAAGAACTACAGAGATAGAAAAGAGATGCTGGATGTAAGGGTAGGGAATAGGGAGAAGAGGAGGGGAAACTGAACATGGAACTTAGGGAGTCAGAGAGGGGAGACTGGAGATGTGGGGGTCTTAGGAATATAGAGAAGATGCTGGACATGGGGGGAAGGACTAGGGAGACAGAGGGGATGCAAGGTATTGTATGTGGGAAAGAGGGGGAGGGAGAGAAAGAGACAGAGAGGATGCAAGACCTGAAGTAGGAGGAGAAAGGTGAGATGCTGGGAAAAGGGGAGGGGGAGTTAGTGAGAGACTGGAGAAGAACAAGTGATGGGGAATGGGAGGTTTGGGATGGGAAAGTGGTAGGAGGAGATAAATCTGGATAGAGAACCATAAAAATGAATGAAAGAAAGTTGAAAGGAAGAAATTGGTGTTAGAAATGGATATAGGGGAGGAAATGAAAACAGGCAGAGAAGAGACATGATCAAAAGACAGGTGAACCTGTAAATAAATATTAAATATACACACTAGTTTTTGTGAACCATGAACATTGATTTTCTGATTTCACTTTGTTCTGGGATGAACTATCCAACAGGCATATTCAGAAACATTTTCCAAATTGCCATTCCTAAACTTCATTTTTATCAACTGCACAGGCACTGCCAGTCACATTGGTGCCAATTTGAGAGGGGGAGAAGGTCAAGGAGAAGTCACCAACTGTCAGCATGAAGCACTTAAGCCAATCATATTGCAAATCTTTATAGGTGGCTAGAAAAACCTATCCCTGCCTGAGTTCTGCAAATCCCCTGGGTGATGAGGTCACAGCAGGTCTGCAAGACACAGCCCAGCCCAAGACCCAGAGAACAATTTTATCTCTGACCTTAGGAGAATGAGAAGGGGGTGCTGGGGGTTAAGAATGGAAAGGAGAGATAAAAAAAAGGCGTGAAGGGAATATGGAAGGGCTCCTTGGGCTTAGCACTTGAAAGCAGAAAAATTGCTTCATACCTGACTTTGAGACACTGAGGAAGGGGTAGTGGTTAATGGATTTTGCTACTTGAAAGCATTAAAAATTAATATTGAGAGAAAAAACACACCTTCAAGGAGCAGAGTGTTCTTGCCTCCCTTACTACTGTAGTATCTGCTTTTAAAACTATGTGTTTGACAATTTTGGTAGGCTTGCCTTTCTCCTTCTATCTGCTTTTCTAAGTGTATCCATCTGAAGTGGGGGGAGAAGATCAGGAAAGTCAGATAGAGGCTAGGAAAATTGTGCCTTTACAGTATTCCCATTGGTAATTGCTTTCATTATCCTAAGCATTGGTGGGAGTCATGTATATTTTATTTATACAACACAGTCAGTGGCAGTGGGAAAGGACAAGTTACTGTATCTAATCTATCCATTTCATTGCACAATGAGAAGATACAGTGAAATAACTTTTTGCAACAATCTTCTTCATCTATTGTATGTGGGGGTAGGAGGACCATTATCTTACTAAATCTATCTATTCCATCCCACATCATAGAATATAGTTAAATAAAGATAAAAGTTAAATAAAATCTAAAAGACAGGCAATCCTTTCTGCAAAGAACTGGGAATCCAGTCTGATAGGAACATTAACCAGGCAAACATATTCCTCCCCCCTCTCCCCAGTCATTTGAAGAGTGTGAGCAGACAGGCAAGGTATCAGGGCACTGCAAGGCCTACCTCAGGCTGTGTGAGTGACCCCGTATCCAGTACCTGAGACAGTACACATCAGATAATGGTACTCCAGGGATGCACAGGCCTGTTGGTTGGTGCAGGGTGCTAAAAAACACACTTCCTGCTCCCAAGAGCAGGGAATTTAATCTGAGTAAATCATAATACTTGGGAATGGTACATTTGGAAAATTAAATGGTCCTAGAAGGAAAGAAGAAAGGGAAGTCAAGAACAGGTCTTTCCCAGGGTATGCTTATGTGCTCCTCAAATCCATCAATGAAACTAAAGAGAGATGTTACAAGGAGAGTAGGAAGAGTTACAGTTTCTGGTGCAACTATGAAAGAGCAGGTGTCCGGTGTCATCTCCACAGAGGTGCAAAGGGAAGTTGACATGGTACAGGGTGGGGAGACACGAGAGGAACAGTAGGTGAAGGTAACAAAGAAGAGCAGCAGGTGTATTTTTGGAAAGTGTGTGGAGATGATCTTGGCAGATATAGAATCTCAGAGATCCATATGGGTGGGATTTACATCTGAATCAGTAGATATTGAAAGTGTTCTGGCTGAAGAGGGTGTTGAAGAAGCTGTTAGCTTGCTGACTGGAGAGGAGATAGAAAGTGATAAATGGCAGTACCAAGGCCAAGAGCATTGCACAAGCAGAGGGGGCAATAAAGAGTGGGAAGAATACCACTGGCCTTTCATTATCGCTTCCATCTCCGGCTTTGGGTCCAGCAGCAAGAGGAGCGGCTACTTCCCCAAGAAAGTATAGAAGTTTTATAAAAGCTCACAGGTGTGGAAACATTTTAATGTGCTTGAGGACTTGTAGTATGCAGAATACAATTATTGTGTGCAGCACTCTTTCCATCTTGGTACACCCACCTTGCACCAGGTCAACTTCCCAATGCATTTCTGTGGAGATGACACCGGACACCTCTCTTTCATAGTTGCACCAGAAACTGTAGCTCTTCCTACTCTCCTTGTAACATCTCTTGGCATTGCTCTTGGCAGAATGGCTATGAATTGCTCTTGGCAGAATGGCTATGAAGGACCTAGACAAGATTCTCAAGAGCAGAGATGTCTCTCTCCATACAAAGATTTGACTTGTTCGAGCCATGGCATTTTCAATAAAGTCATATGAATGCAAAAGTTGGACAGTGAAAAAGATAGACAGGAAAAAAATTGATGCCTTTGAATCATGGTGCTGGTGACGAATATATCATGGACTACCCGAAGAACAAACCAGTCAGTACTAGAGAAGATCAAACCTAAGCTTTCTTTAGAAACTCAGATGACAAGACTTTGAAGGGGAGGAATATGTAGAAGCTGATAGGGCTTAATTTGTAAATGAAAAGGAAGTGGAACTGTGGAGCCGGGGAGGGGGTTGGGTGGGCTGGGACAAGAGCAAGAGGAGAAAAAGGACTGGATTAGTGAGTAGAATTACTGTTCTCTGCTCTGCTCTAGGCTTACTCCTTCCCTCATCTTCCTTGTTAATTGCTTTGAAGGACAGGACTGCTATAGAACACCCTTACTTCTTTGGAGTCTGAAAAGAAGTGGCAGAATTTTTCCAGGTTCTTCCCTCAGAAATTAAGCCCTGGAAGCTGATGAGGATAAAGCATAGCTGTTTAACAAATATGTCTGTTCTGTGTTCATAAATGAAAGGCTGGAAGAAAACACGCACAAATAGGAATGGAAATTATGCAGATCTTGAATGATTTTCTGAAGACTATGTTTGTGAGGAACTAGCTGAACTAAAAGTAGACAAAGCAATGGGGCCAGATGGGATACTTCTGAGAGTATTGAAGAAACTCAGAGAAGATATGTGGGCTCCACTATCTGAGCTTTCAATGCTTCTTTAGAATTGGGAGTTGACCCAGAGGACTAGAGAAGGGTGCACAAAAGCAGAAGAAAGGAGGAGGTTGGGAACTACAGGTTGCTTAGTCTGACCTCAGTAATAATGCTGCTAAAACAGAAAATAATGAGGTTTCTTGAATCCAGTGGATTACAGGATCCAAGGCAGCATGGTTTTACTAGAGGCAGGTCTTGTCAGAAGAATTTGATTAATTTCTTTGACTGTGAACAGAGAGTTGGACCGAGAGAGAGTGCTAGATGTGGTGTACTTAGATTTCAGCAAAACCTTTGACACGGTTCCACACAGTGGCTTATAAATACATTGAGAGCCCTCAAGATGGACTCTAAAATGACTGATTGGGTTAGAAACTGGTTGACTGGCAAGAGACAAAGAGGTCAATTCCACTCGAGGTATGTTCGGGCCATCCGGATGTCCAAAATCTGGACGGCCTGGATCTGGCCCCAATTTTGCACCCACGGGAGCTAGCCCTTCCTGTGGGAGCAGAATTGGGGCACAAGGTCTGGATGTCCCGGATGTCTCTTTGGATATTCTGCTACCTGGGAGAAACTGAAGCTGGTGTGGTAGGGGGATACTATGAGCCTATCACAATCAACAAGCCTTGAGCTCTTTCTTCAAAGTTCTTTTTGAATTTCTGTTACTGTCCTTGTTTGGACATTCTAGCAGGCCCCCTGCATGGTTATCCACCTAGCTAGCCCAGCCAAGGCTCTTGCATGGAGCCATGGTGTTGTGGCATCCCATTGCCATGACACTGGGATGCCATGCAGGAGCCCCAATCGGCCGCACAGTTTGTAAGGTTTTCCTCCCCACCGCCCAACCCTTGATTGGGCCTTCTGAGGCTGGGATCAGGCTGTGGGGAAACCCCTGCCCTGCTCATCTCCTCGGGGAGGGGTCCGGATTCGATGGCTGCCGATGTCGGGGTGGACTAATTCCACCTCCACGGTGGAATAAGTCCCCCATCTAACTTCCCAAACCCGGACATACAGGGCCATCACCAGAAAAATCCTGTACGTCTGGAGTCAGGGTCCTGCCTCCACTCTGCCCAGACTTCTCCTCTGGCCCTCCCCTTCCCGCTCCTGTGCAGAGCTCCCTGCACATCTCTGCTGTATGTGTGGGGAGCTTTAGATCTGCAATTAGTCCCTGGCGTTTAAAGGGGATATATGTTTGACTCAGACATATATCCCCGCTAAACGCGGCACCGAATGACCCCCAAAGTGTACTGGTAAATGGAATTCACTCTGAGGCTAAGGACATTACCAGTGGTGTGCTGTAGGGATCAGTCCTTGGTCTGATTTTTTAAAACATTTTTGTATGTGATATTGCAGAAGGGCTGTTGAGTAAGGTTGGCCTCTTTATGGATGATACCGAAATCTGCAGTAGGATAGACACCCAGCAATGTGTAGATAACATGAAGAGGGATCTAGCGAAGCTTGAAGAACGGTCAACAATTTGACAACTGAGATTTAAGGCTAAAAAATGCAGTCTAACTTACTGAGGGCCCCCTACTCCTGTGACCTGTTCTCAGGCCACTCTTGTGTTCTTGCATTGACTCTCCTGTTTTAGGGCCTTTCAGCTGCTCTGGGTGCTGTGCTGGTCCTCCTGGCATAATATATGGCCTTTCAGATGATCTGGGTGCTGTACTGGTCCCTTTGGCATTTTTAATATGTTGCAGCTGGTTTGGATGTTGTGCTGGTAGTCCCCTTGCCATTTTATTCCTCTCAAAGTGCCTTGGTATGCTTCCATGTGATTAAAACAGGTTTAGCTGTACCTAGTATGAGAGGGTTTATGTGTTGTTACTGAGATGACACTAGAATCAGGAGCTTTTTTGGTATGGCGAGTTCTATGGGGAATACTGTATACAGTCAAACCTCGGTTTTCGTTGGCCCCGGTTTTCGTGCGTTTCGGTTTTCGACGTCTTTTCTGACTGAGATGTTGTCTCGGTTATCGGATATCGCCTCGGTTTTCGTTGTGTTACTGAACAGCTGATGGTCCCAATAGTGGCTGGTGCTGCTCCTCCTATGGGCAAGGGCAGGAATGTGGACAAATTGCCAGCCTCCATGTGCCCTCCCCAGTCCCGGCAGCACTACCCCCCGGACTCACCGATCGCGTGTTGAAGCGAAAGTCAGCTGAGCAAGAGTCAGAGTCAAGAGCCAAGGATTGCACAGAGAGGAAGGCCCCGATCTCTCCACCGCCTGCCTGTTCTCTGGAGCGCCCCCTCAGGCTCGGAGGTAGCAGGATAGCTGTCAAGAGCCAAGGATTGCACAGAGAGGAAGGCCCCGATCTCTCCACTGCCTGCCTGTTCTCTGGAGTGCCCCCTCAGGCTCGGAGGTAGCAGGGTAGCTGTCAATGTAAGCAGGAGATGTTGAATGAATGTGGGAGGCAGTTCTTTCTCTTGCAGGGTACGCTTGCAAATTGCTGTTGAGACGGAGTCAGCGATCAGATTACAGTGCCGTACAGTACAATATCTGTGTGTTTGCTGTCCTGTGGACGATCGGGCAGGTGAGAGAAGTGACAGGAGCTGGGTGTCTGGAACGGATTAATTGAATTTACATTATTTCCTATGGGAAATATTGCTTCGGTTTTCGTACATTTCGGTTTTAGTCAGACTTCTTAGAACGGATTAATAATGAAAACCGAGGTTTGACTGTACTAGTTATCCTATTGTTAGGGGAGGCGCTGAGGCTTCTGCAGATGCAGAATACATGTCTGGATTTAAAACTGTATGTGGGAGCATGTGTGTGTTAAGAGACTAAAGAGAGACTGTGGTTCAATGGTAACTGAATAGTGCAAACTCTTTTATCCCCCTGATGTGGCCTGCAGACACTAAATCATGCACTGCTGCCATTGCTGCAGTTATTTTTGGGAATGGGGCAAAGATGAAGCATGGGGGCAGTGGCAGGTGATGGGGTTTTATCTTTCAGAAAACTGGTAACCCTATCAGTAGCTGGTAGAGATCTCAAAGCCCTACTAGTTGAAGACATCCAGACATCCTTGGCTGTGAGTGTGCACTGAAGAAGTATGGCAGCAGCTCAAGGAGCCTATCATGGTACTGTGAGTACCTTCAGTACTCGTGGGAGCACTTCCTGATGCTGATCTTGTGAGACCAGCATCAGCTAGCTCTAGCCCACCAGTACTCATTATCTTTGCTGTAGATGGTAGGAGACTCAAACTGCTGCCTTTCTTCTTCAGTGCTCACTCACAGAAGCAGCAAATAAATCTAACTAGAAAGAAAGAAACTGCAAGGCAACATCAGGAAATATTTTTTCACTGAAAGGGTGGTGGATGCTTGGAACGCTCTCCCGCTGGAAGTGGTGGGGGCAAATACAGTGATAGAATTCAAAATGGCATGGGACAAACAGAGTGGATCCCCTTATAGCAACAGAATAAAATCAAAATAACCTTAACTGTCTCTGCTATCTCAACAAATAGGGGTGACCTGCACGGAGCGGTGGGTACACCCCTAAACAAGGCATAGGGAGGGGTGACCTGCATGGAGCGGCAGGTGCAACTACTCTTGCCACCTTGCTGGGCAGACTAGATGGACCATACTGGTCTTTATATGCCGTCATTTACTATGTTACTATGTAGGAAATGGATCGGAAAGGAGAATCAACGGGGTGCATGTGTGGCTACTTGCCTATTATATTAAGCCTCGTACTAACTGCCACTGCTTGCTTTTCCATTATAGAGCAATTCCAGTAGCTTTCAGTCTTGTACACATGCAATTCATCACTCCTTTTGTGGGGGTAAGGGATACAGTGCATTGCAAAAGTATTCATCCCCTTTGTGTTTCTCCTGTTTTGTCGCATTACAACCTGGAATTAAAATGGAGTTTTGGGGGTTAGCACTGTGTGATATGCACAATATGCCTATGACTTTGAAGGTGCAAAATATCCTTTATTGTGACACAAACAATAATTAAGACAAAAAAAACTGAAAGCAGGAGGGTACATATGTATTCACCCCCCAAAGTCAATGCATTGTAGAGCCACCTTTTGCTGCAATTACAGCTGCAAGTCTCTTGGGATATGTCTCTATTAGCTTAGCACATCTAGCCACTGGGATTTTCACCCATTCCTCAAGGAAAAACTGCTCCAACTCCTTCAAGTTAGATGGGTTGCGTTGGTGTACAGCAATCTTCGAGTCATGCCACAGATTCTCAATTGGATAGAGTTCTGGGCTTTGACTAGCCCATTCCAAGACATTTAAATGTTTCCCTTTAAATCAGCTTTAGCAGTATATCTAGTCTCAAATCTCTGACAGACTGAATCAGGTTTTCCTCAAGAATTGCCCTGTATTTAGTGCCATCCATCGTTCCTTCAATCCTGACCATTTTTTCTGTCCCTGCCAATGAAAAACATCCCCACAGCATGATGCTGCCACCACCATGTTTCACTGTGGGAATGGTGTTATTTATTTATTTATTTTATTTATTTCCAGTCTCTTTTATACCGCGCTATTCAACATCCGTGCGGTTTACAATAAACATAGAACTACACATTTCCTTGGGTACTCTGTGTTTACAATGAACAGGAGTTTAAACTTGTGTTCTCGGGGTGATGGGAAGTGTTGGGTTTACGCCACATATGGAGTTTCCCATGATGGCCAAAAACTTCAATTTTCGTCTCAACTAACCAGAGAACTTTCTTCCATGTGTCTGAGGATACACCACATGCTGTTATGCAAGCTCCAAACGTGTTTTCTTATTTCTTTCTTTAAGCAATGGCTTCTTTTTGGCCCTCTTCCATAGAGCCCCACTCTGTGGAGTATATTGCTTAAAGTGGTCCTATGGACAGATACTCCCATCTCCGCTGTGGATCTTTGCAGCTCCTTTAGTGTTATCCTTGGTGTCTTTGTAGCATCACTGATTAATGCCCTCCTTGCCAGGTCTGTGAGTTTTGCCCTGGACACCATGATCTTTCATTCACAGTTACTAGGATTTTTTTTGTTGTTGTTATTTTACTGTATATCTTCCCTTCTTATCAATAAGCTGGTCATAGCATTAACCAAATAAATCTGGCATGCAAATATTTATGTAAATGAAGCCCATCAGTGAGTCTCGGTGCCTGGTCCTGCCTCACCCTTGGGCCACTCCTACTGGGGGGTAACCAGTCTGAGACTCGTAAGGAAGAGAAGGCCTAGATAGTGAGGAGGGTGGCACATTCAAGATATTAGGGGATAGTCAGAGTGATTACAAAAGGAGAAAGAAGAAGCACTTGCTTGCTTAAAATGGATTTTTCATTGGCTTTTGTAAAATTACTCCCTGGGTGTCTAGTGTAAAGTATACATGAGGAAAAGAAGGTGCATATTTTTATGTGGCCCACGTGTATTTATTTATTTATTTACCTGATTTTATATACCGCTCTATTTCGCAGTCAGAGAGATTTACATACAACATTGAACAATAAGATTATTTATATAAAACAGGACTGATAACCTGGATAACTTAACAGGGTAAACCATAAATATTTAACAATTGAATTCTATGGAGGGGATATGAGGCAAGAGGTTAACTGTGCGGCTGAGCCCTTAAACAGTTAAATAGAGGCAGGACTTTCTTTCTTATGGAATGTTATCATAGTATTGCCGGAATAAATGTGTTTTTAGAGACCTGTGAAAGCTTGAGAGATCAGAGCTGAAAAAGAGTGGGTCAGGCAGAGTGTTGCAAAGGGTGGTGGCATACTCTTCACATTTATGGTTGATGGAGGGATGAATGATTGGTCTTTGGTTATAAATAGCACTTCAGTCTTTTTGTAGTTAACCATAAGGTTGTGCCTAGAGAGCCGCTGGAAGACTGTATTGAAGCAATCTTCCAATTTAATGTAGTCGGGTTTGTCCATGGAGACATATAAGATAATGTCATCAATGTAAACATGATAAGGTATGTCAAAAGACTGTATTAGGGGGCATATAGGCTGAATGTAGAGATTGAATAGCAGGGAAGAGAGCGCTGAACCTTGCAGGACTCCTTGTGTTTGGTTATATGGGGCTGATGAGTGAGCCCTTATTTTTACTTGTTGCTGGCATCCACTCAGGTAGGATCGGAACCAGTCCAGTCATGTATTTTCTATCCCTTTCTCATGTAGGCAACCTATCAAGATATTATGGCAAATGGAATCAAAGGCTGAGGCAATATCCATAAATATTAAGATAAATACTTGTTTTGATTTCTCAATGCCTCTTATGAGCCTGTCCATGAGGAAGGTTAATAGAGTTTCAACTCCATGATACTGTCTGAACCCATGTTGTTATGGGTCTCTGTCTGTATGGTCTTGGAGCTGCTGTTGGACTATTTTCTCTATGATTTTTGCCAAGAACGGAAGGCTGGATATGGGCCTATAGGAGGTTGTGTTGCTGGGATCCAGTTTCTTATTCTTTAGTAGTGGTCTTATGGATGCTGTTTGAGAGATGCTGGCATAATGCCCTGGCTCAAGGAAAGGTATATGATGTGGCAATGAAGACACTCAATTCGGATCATGCTATTTTGACCCAGCTGGTTGGGAATAGTCAGTTGCTGAGGTGGTGGTGTTGAGGCCTTGAATTATACTTTCTATGTGTTTCTCTGTGACTGGATAGAAATGTGATAGCTTAGGTATAGGGCTGTTTCTGTTTTGGATTTGTTCTGTGTTGTGAGTTCCCAGAATATTTGTTTTGGAAATAGGATGCAAAGACTTGAGGGTGTGGGGCATTGGCCTTGGGATGCTCAGTGGTGTCTTTTAGCAAGGATTTAACTATATCAAACAGCTCTCAAGGCCGATTGAGTGAAGACTGCTCATGTAGGCATCTCGATCGAGTGGTTGTTTAGTGTGGCGCCATTTGCGTTCTGGCTTCCTGAGTTCGAGTTTGGATTTCTGTAATTACGCAGTGTACCATATGGCCACGTGCTGCCTCTTGGGGCATTTTGTGGATTGGAATAAGCTTGAAGCTTTGGTCATGGTATTGTTCCATATGTTAATCAGTGTGTCTAAGTTGGTGGAGTCAGCATTCCATTTTGGGAGAGTTTCCTTTAGGAATGCTTTCTTATCGAAGTGATGGAAGCGACGAGTGATCGGAAGGCTTTGAATGTTTCCATCTTGCCTTATGACATGAGGGAGATAGAAAATAATGGCATGATGACTGGACAATGGTACAGGGTATATGGAAGGTGAAGTTAGGTTGTTCTGTTTGAGAATAGACAGGGGTTCAAAAATAAGATCCAAGGTGTTCCCTTTCTCATGGGTAGACATGCTTATTATTTGATGATAATCTAGTGCATCCATTGCTTTGAAAAGTCTTTGGAATGCTTAGAAGGAAGTGATGAGAGGTTAAAGTCACTGAGTATCCAGAGCTGCTTTCTTTGAATTGTCTGGCTACACACTAGATTTAGAACTGCGGGCAAGTCGTCAGTGGATGCTGAAGGTGATCTGTAATCAGGCATATTGTTAAATGCCTGCTTGTTTTATTATAGTGTCCAGGCTGTTTGTGCTTTAGCAGTTGATGGTATTGTAGCCCAAGTGGGAGTCCTGGGTGCATCGGGGGAAGTCACGGGTTGGTGCGGTTGTCCCCGATGTTGAGCGGGAGGAACCAGAATCTCTCTCCTGTCATCGGGGAGGGTTGTGGCTACTCCATTGCTGTCCCCGATGACAGGGGAGAGAGAAAGGGGACCGGAGGCATATTGGGCCTTGAAAGGCCTGAAATTGAAGGAGGGCTCCCTGGAGTCAGGGAGAGGGCCATAAAGGCCTGATTTGAAGAGGGCGAGGCCCTGGAGCTCCCTATTGTGGCCGCAGAGGCCCAAGCTCTTTAAATAAGGCAGGAGGCCTTGAAAATAGGGCCAAAAGACCCAAAAGTGATTCGGGGACCACCAGGTGGCCCAAAAGTTAATTTAAGAGGCCATGTGCCTTGGACGTGGGATTAGTATGTCCTGAATGGATAAAATTTAGGCAGGATGCCTTAAAGTTTGGCAAAATGAGGCCAAATGTATAAGCTTCCCTTAAAGAGGTAGTAGCCTTATTTAAATGTGGAAAAAAATTGCCGAAATAAAAAATGAAAATGAACAGGGTTTTTTTTAATTTTTTTTATATCCTTTATTTAATTTCCACCAACAAACAGTAAAAAAAAATTGAACAAAATCATCCCGGGGGGGGGGGGGGGGGTGAAATCTTATCCCCACCGGGGATCGGCATAGAGAAATATAACAGGTGGGTTATATCATATTATCCCAGCCCCCTCCCTCCCTTCCACCCTTCCCCTCCCCCTCCCCCACCCTCTGCCCACTCCTCCAGCAATGCTATAAAATCATTCAATCATAAATCGGCAGCAAATACTATTCACTCCCACCTCCCCTATGGGACATCGCCATTACTTCAATTCCCCAGTTGGAGGATCTCATTGCAACTACGAGCCCCTAGCTGTTGGATATAGGGTTCCCATATTGACATAAACACTGTCCAACGCTTGACACTGCCCCTAGCTAGCCAACACTCCGTTAACATCAGGTGATGAAAGCTATTCCGCCATTCGCCAAAGGTAGGCGGTTGGTGGTCTCTCCATAAGCGGAGAATCGGCCCCTTCCCCACCAGACAGGCCTTCCTCAGTAACAACCTTCCCCCTCTCTTCGCTGGGCAGGGAGGTCCCATCTGATCCAGCACTACAAAGAAGCCAGTCCATCTCAATTGCTGCTGCAATAACCCACTCAGAAAGGTGCATATCTTAGCCCAGTAGGAACGCAATCTCTGACATCCCCACCACATATGCAGTAGAGTGGCCAAAGGCTCTGAGCAACGTGGACAACTGCCATCAGTCAGTAATTGACTACAAAATGCCCTCCGCAGCGAGAAATGAGCTCTGGTCATGCACTTAAACTGAACCTCCCTCCAGCGGGACCCTTGCGCCACACAAACTATCCGTTTCAAAGCCAGTTCGACCAGCCCCGGAGCGACTTCCCTCCCTAATTCAGCTTCCCAGGCGATCTCAACTCCCCGATAATCGGGGGTTGACTTGAAACTGTCCAGGCGACGCTTCAAATTAGAGATCGACGGTGGACAGTCCTCCCCTAGGCTGAAAAATTCTAATACCTGAGCTGAACGTTCAATTTTCAACGCTCCCCGCGGCAAAGAAGACACATAGTGAGAGGCCTGCATATATGCAAAACAATGTCTTGTAGGCAGGTCATACTCCCGACTCAGTGTCAGGAAAGACTTACATCTTCCCACTGAATCTACCAAATGCCCCACATTCCGTATACCTCGCAGCCACCAATCCCGAAACGTCGTCGTCTCAGACCCGGGAGGGAAGTTGACATTCCCTTGCAAAGGCAGCCAACTAGATACCCTCCACGATTCGTTCCAGTACTTATTGAGCTGTTGCCAGGTTCGCTGAACAGAATCCACCAGTGCACTCCGCAGGATACCACCCGGTAGCTCACTCTTCGGCTCGTGAAGGACCCCCAGCAAAGTGAATGGAGCTACGAGGCACTCCTCCATTGCCCTAGGTGTATATATGTCTGTTCCTCCCAACCAATCCCCCAAATGTCGAGCCTGACAGGCCAGGGCATACATCTTCAAATCCGGCAATCCCATACCCCCTTCGCGCCACTTCTCTAACAACCGAACCCATGGTATACGCGCTCGTTTCCCTTTCCATAAGAACGTTTTAAGGGAGGCCTCCAGTCGACGTAGATCCCGACCCAACAACCAGACTGATAGGGTCTGCAACCAATACAAAAGCCGTGGTAAAATAACCATCTGTACGGCCGCTATTCTCCCAGATAATGACAGCGGGAGGGATTCCCATGCCTTTAACTGTGTGGACAGACGTTTCAAGGTGCGGTCCAGATTACAACTATATAACGCATGCGGCTGTCTAGTCAATACAATGCCCAAATAAACGAAATCCTCATCCGCCCATCTAAGAGGGAACCCCCCCCCAAGTATTACGTAAGTGCCCTAAGACATCCAATGCTTCCGACTTGTCCTTATTAATGTGAAGGCCTGCAAAGGCCCCAAATCGCGTAAATTCCCCCAGTAGAGACTGCAAGGAACCAACCGGGTGGGTCAGGTGAACTAACAAATCGTCTGCAAAGGCTGAGATGGTAAACTCCTGCTGTCCCAGCCGCACTCCCCGTATCTCCCCCGAGAGCTCAATAGCCTGAATCAGGGGGTCTAATGAAAGAACAAACAGCAAAGGGGAGAGAGGACAACCCTGCCGCGTGCCTCGTTCCAACTCAAAGGCTTCCGAAAGCACCCCATTACACAAAATACCCGCCGTCGGTGAAATATAAAGACTGCACCATTTGACAAAAGGCAGTGCCCAAACCATAGTACGGCAAGAGGCTCCAAAGATAGTGCCAATTAACCCTATTGAAGGCCTTTTCCGCATCAAAGCTGACAAGAAGCGAGGGCTGCTGTCGGGTATGTACCCATTCCAAGGATGCCAAAATTTTCCGAAGATTCCAAACCGCATAGCGTCCTTTAACAAAACCCACTTGTGCCTCATGGACTAAGTGTCCCAACACTCCAGCCAGCCTAATGGCCAGAACCTTCACGAGCAATTTTAAATCAAAATTAAGGAGGGATATAGGGCGATATGAGGCTGCTAACATCGGGTCTTTACCCGGTTTCGGGATCAATGTAATGTGGGCATGATTCCGCCCCCAGCGAAAGGCCCCATGCTCCGCCCTCTCACTAAAAACCTCCCGCAGCAGTGGACTCACACATTCACTAAGAATTTTGTAGAACTCTGCACCGAACCCATCTGGCCCCGGCATTTTAGAACAACTGGCCACCGAGATAGCTGATTGTATCTCCTGCGGGGTGATAGGCTGATCCAACGCCACCCTCTGTTCCTCAGTGAGCCGGGGCAAGTCCAATCCGTTCAAATAGGCAGGCATTGTCTCAGTGGGTCCCGGCTCTGCTCTATACAAAGATTGAAAGAAACTGCGAAAGACCCTAGCAACATCCTCACTCTCTTTATGCACACTACCCTTGTCATCCCGGAGTGCCACCACCAAAGATGAGCCTCGCCGACCCCACAAGCAGCGCGCTAGCAGCTTCCCAGGCTTCTCTCCATAGCAGTGCAACCGATATCTATAATAAAGAACCGATTTCTTGGCCCTCTGATGCAATAACTCATTAAGGTCCACCTGGGCTTCCCATAACTGTTTCTTAATCGCAGGTGACGGCGCGTGAGCACAACTGCGACAGAGCTTAGTCACCCGTCATTCGAACGCAATGATGCGCTCAGCCAGTACCCTACGCTTCCTGGCAGCAAATCCTATGATATCCCCCCTAAGAACCACCTTCGCCGTCTCCCACACCAACTCAGGATCATCCATATGGGCCTGGTGATCACTGACAAACTCCTTCCAACTCTGGCGGATAAAATGATGAAACTGCAGATCATGATATAGTCCCAATGGGAAATGCCAAAGTCGTGCTCGCGGGGCCGCTCTGCCCCACTGCAATTCTACCCAGACCAGGGCATGATCCGAAACTTTCAAAGGACCAATCTGGGCATCCCCCGCGGAGGCAAATAAAACAGCCGACAGTAAAAGATAGTCTATGCGTGCACTAGTGCCATGCGCCCTAGATTGATGGGTATAGTCCTTTTCTAAGGGGTGCATCAATCGCCAGGGATCAATCAAACCCAGTCTCTTACAAAAACGTTGCAGCATCTGAGATGGCAGAATCCTCTCCTGCACCCCCCCCCCAGATGTATCGAGGTCTACATCAAGAACCCCATTGAAATCCCCCCCAAGAATCAGGGGGCAATCCGGTAATTGCTCGATAGCTGAAGCCAAACCACTATAAAAGCCGAAGTCAAACACATTAGGACCATACAGATTTCCAAGAATCACCGGCTTCCTCTCTAAGAGGCCTGAGATCAGAAGGGACCTCCCAACTTCATCCGACCGAACAGTTTCTGCCACAAAGCGAATACGCTTGTGGATCAAAATAGCTACGCCCCCTTTAGCCCCTTTAGCTGGAGAACCCCACACCTGCCCCACCCAGTTCCTACAGAGTTTACCATGCTCCTCCGCTGTCTGGTGGGTTTCTTGGAGCATTGCAATATCACACTGCTGTCGGGCTAGGGCTTGCAATATTTTGTATCTCTTAATAGGGTTCCCCATTCCACAAACATTCCAGGTAATGACCTTCAGAGTGGCAAGGCAGTGTCAAGGTTCCAACAAGTATACATTCCCAGTCGCATAAGAAGGACCCCCCCAGCCTGGAGCCCTCCTGGATCATCCCTCCACCTAAAACCATGCTGCCAAGTGTTAAATCCCAGAGTGAGAACTATTCCCCCCTCCCATTCCCTCCCCTCGCCCACCACTACCCCCCTTTGCTCCCCTCCCCCTCCCTCCTCTGCTAGTCCGTCCAGTTGGTCGGACAACCTTCCTTTGACAATCGGGGTTACCCCCATCCTGATCTTCATAGTCTCCTCCATAATGTTTAGACCTCAGTTACCCACTCTCCCTCCCAGCTCCCCACACCAGCCCCTAAAGCCTCCCCCTTTTCTCAGGTGTCCCAAAGTGCCCAATTCCTTCCCATCTTACCTATTCCAACTGCTTAAACCACTAAGCCCCCATGATAAGCCCACCCTACCTCAGTATACACACAATTTTAAGACCACAGTCCACGGTTTAACCGCACCCCCTATCTACGGCCTGTTGATCGAAAAACTCCATGCTTCATGCCCCGTCCTATCCAGGCCGCCCAACCCCAAGGGGGGATACCCATATAGGTGGGGGGGGGGGGGGGAAACAATCCGAATAACTCTTATCTAACAATAATCATCGGCCTGGCCCAACCACCCTCTATCCCCATTCATTCAGCTCCTCTCCTCCCATCTCCTATTCCGGAACTATCCCCTCCACAGATTACCGCCGTAGCGCTTTTAAGGTACGCAAGCAGGAGGTTGCTGAAACTTTAAAATCTGCGGATTTCGCCTCCCAGAGCGCAACAGGTTACGCGTTCTGACTGCCACTATAGGCCGCCGGATCGGGAACTAGCAAACCCACCGGGAGCCAACCCAACCCTTCTCCCCAACGTGCACTTAAATGCACTTCCTCCTGAACCCACGGGGCTGACACTTAACCCAACCCAATCTCCCCCCCTCCCTTCCCCATGCTGAACAAGTAACTGTAACCATCATTCAGCCTAGAGTGCAAAGTGAAACTGTAACCCGAACAATGTAGCTATTTAATTGCTATGGGGTAACACAATTGCAATACATTGCAACTTGTACCTAGAACAAACAGAGCGCTCAGATCCAAACCCACACTAACACCTACCCGGCTCCCCCACCACACAGATATAGTTACCCATAAAAATTCAAAACAAAAAGAGAACAGGGGGAAGAAAAAAGGGGGGGGGGGGACCCCCCCGCTGCAAATGGCAGTGCATACACAGTTCCAGAGGGGCGAGAGTTAGCACCAGTCCTTCGAGACTGTCCCTCAACCGCCGGAGTGTCCCCCTTCAACACCAAGACGCCATCAGGATTTCCATCAGCAATATCAGGGGCTGGAGCCTGCAGGGGTGTTCAGAGTTTCCAAAAAGGAGGCAGCCGCGTCAGGTGAGAGCAGGTATCTTGTCCGACCCTGGAAGTCCACCCGCAATCGAGCTGGGTATAGTAAGGAAAAACGCACCCTCTTTTGTATGAGCTGCGTGCACACAGTGGAGTAGGCCCTCCGTTGCTGGCTGACTAATACCGAATAGTCCTGAAAGACCAGTATTCTTTCCGCGTCAGAGTTTTGCCACTTGCGGCTCCGGGCGGCCTTAAGCACTTCTTCTTTCTGCCGGTAATCTAGGAAACATGCTATAACTGCACGCGGACGCCGTGCTTGTTCCCTCTTTGGGCCTAATCTGTGCACCCGTTCCAGCTTCGTGGAGGTGTTTTCCTTGTCGCCCATCAGTTTAGCGATCCAGGCCAGCACAAAATCATATAGGGCGCCATCTGCCACAGTCTCTGGGATCCCGACAAATCTCAGATTTTTACGCCGCCCTCGGTTTTCCAGGTCATCAATCTTTTCTCCATATTGTTTAACCAGCGTCTCTAGGGCTTCCACTCTAGTTTGTAACGAGTTCTGGGTGTCCTCCATGTCGGACACACGTGTCTCTATCTGTTCGACCCGTCCTGCGAAATCCGTGACACGCTGGCCGACATTGTGTAGCTGCTCCACCAGTTCCTGAAACTGGGTATCCAGGGCCTGCACCACCGCCGCAGATACCTCTGCCACCAGCCCATGAGTACCACCGGAGCCTGGACTAGTAGGCGCACTCTCCGCCATTTTGGCCTCCGGGACCCGTGGCTTCTCCCTCCTCAGGGTTTTCGTTGCCATCGGGTCACTTGCCTCGTTGCTGGTATACCGCTACAACCTGCTGTGTTCCTTAGCACATATATTAAATAATGATTGGAGATTTCCACCTAAAGTGGGAGAGTATCGCTGTTTTGGGGGGTAGATTACCCGGAGCTGATCACTACCCGTCTGATCAGCTCATTTGCCAAACCGGAAGTCCTTTTTTGTTAAATTTATAAGTTTTAAACAATACAATAACCAAAAAAAATGGTACAGGACAATTATGAGCTCCCAAAACCAATGCAAAAAGTAAATATATAAAGTAAAATACATAGGAGACAAACAATATAGACCACGTCAAGAGAGCGACCTGCTATACAAAAAAAAAAGAAACATCCTTGTAAATCAGAAAACAAGTCGATATGGACCACATAATTGGAGGCAATTCAATCAAACATTACCAACCCCTACTAGAGCCTGCCTGTCAACCAGAAATTTCTCCAGATGTGTCACGTCTAGGAAAATATATGAAGCACTATCATAATTAATGATACACTTACAAGGAAACCGTAAAAAAAAAAAAAGAACAGTTTTAAAGGCTCAGAAAAACTAGGAAAAGGGCTGGTGAGTCTTACTAAGTAGTTTTGATTGCATTTTGGAGTTTACATTTTAAAATGGAGCAGTTTGAAAGTTTGGGAGTGGAGCCTTCACCTGTTTTTAAAAGTACATTTTTTGACTTTTCGAAAGTTTTAATGAGCTGAATAGGTGTTCTTGAAGTCGAGGAACCTGTAAAAAATGCTTGATTAATGAATTTATGCATTTAAGTCGCAATTTGAGTGAGTTGCACAGTGAAGTAAAATTGGGTTTAAAAGTGTTAAAAAGATATAATTCAGGTGCTGAGACTGTGGGGATTAATATTCTATATAAAAAATGTATTGATAGTGTTTAATACTTACTAAAAATGTGATTTTATGTATGAAAATACCAGGATGTGAGAGGAGGGGTGGAGTGATATCTAAGAGAAGTTACGAGGCTGCCCAGCTGTTTGAAAAAACAGAGGCAGTTAGAGAGAAAATGACACTTCAAGAGCAGCCTTGATAGAAACACTTGAATAAATATATTTTGGGACTGGAGATTACATTTTTAGGGTTTATTTTGGGTTTTAATGGAAATGAAAGATTTTATTTAATTTAGAATGGGTTTATTTAGTGATGTCAGCAGAAGTAAGAACATGAATGGAATGTTAGTGGAATGAGAGTGAGGTGGATTTGAGATTGTCAGTTGTTCCTTGAACCGGGATGAGTGAGGAGGTATGTTTGAGGATGGCTGTGTGGAGGCCTCCAAATGTATGAATATTTCATAGATTGGTGACTTAAAAGGAAGTCTGAGAGAATTTAAGTGAAGTGAATGAAGGGCTAAGTGATTTGTGAGTTGTTTGGACAGGAACACAGAGTGAGTGTTGAGAGAAAAGTTTGTAAGAGTAAGTGAAGTCTCAGGTGAGTTCACCAAACATCAGCACAAAAATTAATCCCGGGGAAAAAAATAAGAAAGAGAAAATAAATGAACTGAGCAGATATATTTGATCTCAGTCCATGACAGAAAGTTTTTGTTAAAGGAACTTCATAAAAAAACACTATAGTGCAGGGATATATAAAACAGTTTAAGAAAAAGTGTATAAAAATTCATAAACCCCTAATTATAATTTCTGAAGACTGAGTGTAAGGTGAAGAGAGTTAGAGAGATAGAGTTTGAAGGGGATGTGTTCAATTGTATGTGCTGAGGGATTTATTTATTTATTTATTTAACAATTATTTCTATACCGCTCTTTCCCAAGTATCAAGTGCGGTTTACAATGAACAGTAAGTTATATGGTATGTGGTAATATGTAAGATTAGGTCAGGGTCAGGGTCAGTATTTATGCAATAAATTGTTTCTAGAGACCTTTACAAAGAGGCCTTTTAGATAGGGGGCAAGAGACCTGTGAAATTGTTTTAAATAGGTGTTAAAGCCAAGTGACAGATCAAAGGGGCATTTTGAAAGACTCCCTCTATCAGAGCAAGAACTGTGTGAATTACCCAGGAAATTGGTCACAGATTACCTTAGAAGCACAGGTCTGGGACCTGTGTAGCAAGCCAGCCTTTACTAAGTGTTAGTTACCTACTTACCTGTTTTATTTTACACCTATGGGTAACATTAAACTACTTTCACATTTTAAAACACCTATAAGCTTAATCCTTTAGTTAATTCATTTATCCTGCCTGTTGTTCCTTACACCTTGGGTGTGTGGGTTTTCCAGGTGGGACATAGATTCTATGCTCTAGTCACGCTCTGAGTAGTAAGTAAATAATTACAGCACCACTCTGACCTCACCATGACATCACTATTTAAAGGGGAACTTTAATTATATTTATTTATTTATGTATTTAATGGGATTTCTATCCCGCCTTATCCTTCAATCAAGGCGGTTACACAGCAAACAATCAGTGGGAGTGGTGCTTGGGTTCAGTGTGTGCATCATGTACAATGAAAGTGTGTGTGTGTGGGTGGGTTGACTAGTGTGTGCTATTTACAGCGTGAGCTATATGCAGGGTAAGTGTAGGGAGCGTGCAGGTAAGATTGGTCCATGATTGTAGCACTCATTGTGTGTTCGGTCCGTAGTGCTCCAGGAATAGCAGAGTCTTTAGTTGTTTCCTGAAGTCCTTGGTGTCTTCAGTGGCTCGCAGTTCGTCCGGGAGTGAGTTCCACATGCTAGGTACTGCCAGTGACAGTGCTCTTCGTGCGGTGGATTTACATGCTCTTGTGTAGTCTTTAGGTGTGTTGATTGTGTCTGATGTGGCTTTTCTTCTGGGTCTTGTACTGGTGTCGGGTTTTATGAGGGGTTGAAGGCTGTGGGCAGAGTTCCTGTGTTTGATCCTGAATATGTTTAGGATTGTCTTGTATTTTATGCGTGAGTTGATTGGGAGCCAGTGTAGGTCTTTTAGTATGGGAGTGATGTGGTCTTGTTTGGATACACCGGCTATTATTCGTGCTGCCGTGTTTTGGACCATTTGTAGCGGTCTGAGTGCCTGTTTTGACATGCCTGTGTAGATCGGGTTGCAGAAATCAAGTATGGGCATTATGAGAGCTTGACAGACTGTGCGGAAGTGCTCGTGTGTGAGGAGTGGTTTGAGGCGTCTGATTATTCTCAATTTGAAGTAAGCATTTTTGGTGGTCTTGCTGATGTGTGATTGAAAGTCTAGCCTCTTATCGAGTGTTACACTGATATATTTCACCTCGTTTTTGAGTGGTATGGATGCGTTGTTGACCTTGATGGAGGGTGGCGGGCTGAAGTTGTTGTTTCGTGTGATGAGCAGTGCTTCTGTCTTGTTGTAATTTATGGTCAGGTTGTTGTCGTGTAGCCAGTTGGACATGTTGTTGAGGCAGTCTGTTATTGTGGTGTAGTCTGGGTTGTCGAGGTTAACTGGGGTGTAGATCATAATGTCATCTGCGTATATAGTGTAGTGTATCTTGTGCTGTCTTATGATGTTGCAGATTGGTTGTATGTAGAGGTTGAATAGTAGTGCTGATAGGGCAGAGCCTTGCGGTACTCCTTGCTTGATCTTTGCTTGTTGAGATGAGTTGGGACCGATCTTGACCTGGAACTTTCTGTCAGTTAGGTAAGAGTTGAACCATCTTAGGGTGGTGCCATTTATTCCGATGCTCTGTAGTCTGGTTAGGAGGATTTTGTGGTTCACTGTGTCGAATGCAGCTGATATGTCTAGGAAGATCATTAGTGTTCCTTTTTTGTGGTTATCTATGGTTTGGAATATGTCGTTGAGTAGGTAAAGCAGCAGAGTTTTGACTCCGTGGTTTGGAGGGAAGCCGTGTTGGTGTAAGTCCAGCGGGGCATGAGTGTCAATATGGTCCTGGAGTTGGTGTTGTACAGCTTTTTCTATGATTTTTGTCATTAGTGGTATGCTGGAGATTGGCCTGTACGCTGCTGGGTTGCTGTTGTCTAATGTGGATTTCTTCGGGATTGGTCGTATGGTAGCTAGTTTTAATTGGTCTGGCATGATGCCTTGTGTCAGTGAGTTGCGTACTATGCTGTGTATGGTGCTGATGTAGCTGTCCTTTGAGGCCTTGATCCAGGTGACCGGGCATGGGTCTGTTGGTGCGGTGCTTGTGTTGAGTGCTGTGATGATGTCTGCCAGCTGTTTTTTGGATGGGGTGTTGAATTTCTCCCAGGTTGTGGTGATTCTGGTCGGGCTGGTAGTTCCGTTTGTAGGAGCCCGTGGTCTAGCGTCCAGTTTCTCTTGTAGGTGATCTGCGTAGGCTTGTGGGTCAATCTTCACGTCTTTTTCGGGAGTGGGTTCATTTGTTAGGTTTTATACTATCTCGAATAGTTCCCTAGGTTTGTTGTAGGCTTTTAGTATGATGTTTGTGTGGTGCTCCCTTTTTGTCTCATTAATTAGTTCATTGTATTTCTTTTGTTTTGCCATGTATAAGGCCTGTGTGGCGGGAGATCTGGAGCGCCTCCAGCGGTGTTCTAGCTTTCTTAGGAGTCTCTTTGCGTTGCGTATGTCTTTTGAGTACCATGGGGTGTGCTGCCTTCTGGGGTTGGGGGTTTTCCTTGTTTTGTGTTCGCTGGTTCTTGCTGCAGTGTGGATGACAGTGTTCCATTTTTGAATTTGTTCTTCCAAGTTTTCGGTTCCGAGGTCCAGGTGGGGTAGTGTGTCCTGAAGGAATTGGTCCTTGTCAAAGTTTTTGAATCTTCTTTTATTTATTACAAGCTCTTATATACCGCACTATTTAGCATCAGCGCGGTTTACATTAAACAATAGACCAGAACAACATACTGTTTGGTTTTACAGAGAACGGGTACGACAACTTGGATAACATAGGGAATTGTTAACTGAAACTATTTACATATATACAGTATACTTTATGCTCTGGGTTTGAATAGGGTCCTGTAGCACAGGTGGCTGAATTGAGGAGGTGTGGTTTGCATTGTTGGTGTGTCTGCTGTCTTGTTGTCTCTCTTGCCTTGTGAAGTGATGTTTATTTTAATTCTGTAGTGGTTCGACCATGGGACTGGGGTGACTGTGGGTGTTGAGATGCCTCCTTGGTTGAATATGTTTTTGGGGGCAAATATGAGGTCTGGAGTTGATCCGTGTATGTGTGTTGGGGTGTTGATCAATTGCGTGTATTGTAGGGAGTCCATAGCTTGCAGGAAGGTCTCTTTGTCTTTGTTGGTCGCCGAGCTGAGGTTGAAGTCTCCCAGTACTATTAGTGGCTTGTGATTGGTGTTGATTGTGCAGACTGTCTCTAGGATGGAGGCTAGGTCCTCTGTTGGGGCATGGCTCTGTAGATGAGACATATGGCTATGTGCTTGTTTTCTACTGTGATTGTGTTGCATATGTCTGAGCTAGTGGAGTTTTGGGTTTTGAGCTTTAGTGTGTTCTTTGCTATGATCAGGACTCCGCCCCCTCTCCTTTGTGTGCGTGGGCTGTTGAATGCTGTGTATGTGGTGGGTATTAATTGATTGAGGAGTACATTGTCGGTGTTGGTGAGCCATGTTTCTGTGATACATAGGATGTCGGGTTGTTGCTTGTCTATGTGGTCTTTGATTGTGTTTATTTTGTTCCTTATGGACCTGGTGTTGATCAGTTCTATGGAGATGGTTCTGGGGGCGTTTGTTGCCTTGGGGCTGTGTGTTGGGTTTGCATGTGGGCTGTGCTTGTGGTTTGAGTGTTTGAACTTCTTGGGTGAGATCCGGGTTGTGAGCTGTGGAGGGGTGTATGTATCTATGGGTGTTGGTATCCAGATGGTCTTTGGGGGTGGGTAGTGAATGTTTATGTGTTGAGGGATGAGGTGGGTTAGGAGGAGGTATACCGGTAGGTATAAGGTTGTAGCCATGCTATGTTTGTGTGGGCTTACTTGGCTAATGTCTCTCTGTTGTTTCGCTGCCGATTAGGCCTTCTCTTGTTGCTTTCCGCTGGTGGGTTCTTGCTTGTTCTCTTTGTGGGTGTGTGGCGTTTGAGAGCGCGCCTGTGGCTGTGCCTAAGGGCCACGCCAAAGGGCCCTCTGGCGAAGGCCTCAGGCGCGGGCATGCCCTGCTGGGGCACCACTTTTGAGTCCTGCGGCGGCTGCTATGCTGGTGCTCCCACTGCCCCGATTGGGCAGGAGCTTCCAACAGGGACGATTTCCCACTTGGGCGCTCTACCCCGATCGGGGGAGCTGCGGAGGTCAGCGGGGGGTGTTGTTCGTTGCAGCGGCCCCGATTGTGCTGGGGCGCCGCTTTTGAGTCCTGCGGCAGCTGCTGTGCTGGTGCTCCCACTGCCCCGATTGGGCAGGAGCTTCCAAGTGGGACGATTTCCCGCTTGGATGCTCTACCCCGATTGGGGGAGCTGCAGAGGTCAGCGGGGGGTGGTGGATGGCAGTATTAAATTTTAGGTCGCTTCTGGCTAGGATGAAGATGCCTCCACCCCTGCGGTTAGATCTAGGACAGCT
Organism: Ichthyophis bannanicus; assembly: GCA_033557465.1. Taxonomy (NCBI): domain Eukaryota; kingdom Metazoa; phylum Chordata; class Amphibia; order Gymnophiona; family Ichthyophiidae; genus Ichthyophis; species Ichthyophis bannanicus. The sequence continues at coordinate 1,770,446,360 of CM066031.1, forward strand.
AAACAGATAATAGTTGGGAAGGTTTAGCTAGTTTGTTAGTATTGTATTTGTGTTCGTGAGTCATGATTTGGTTACACATAATAGGCCCGATATTGATCTGAGACGGTTATGCACTGCTACGGCACATAGCCATCAGCACTTACCTTTATCTCTGGATACTCAATGCCAGGGTCATAGGAGGCCCCAGCATTGAATATCTGGGGTTGCCGAACATGCTGCAATGGCGCAGAAGCTAACCATGCAGCGGTGATATTGAGCCGCTGTCCGGTTAGCTCCCACAGGTAAAAGATAGGCCAGGTTAGCGGTGCAATATCTGGCATACAGCAATGGGCCTTTTTCTAAAGTGTGGTAAGCACTTACTGCAGATTTTACTATGTGCTTAATGTTAGTACAGGCCTGCACTATTGGTTGCTGTGGGCTAAAACAGTGCTGTGGTAGAAAACTCATGCCAAGTGCTTTGCGTGAATTTGAGTAGAATCACGGTAGATTTGGAGAGGAAATTGGACATGGCTGCCATTGACAGTTAATGTGTGGGATATCATTGTGTGCTAGCTGTCATACTGCCAATAATGTGACTGTACCTAGCACCACTTCAAGAGGCAGTGGTAAATACAGCCGTGCTACCAGCAATCCTGTACTGCTGCTGCTGCCCATGTCCTTCTGCAATGCTACAACTCCATTCTCAAGATCTGGTACCTCCATTCTGATCCCCCACCTGATCAGCACCCTCCTCTCTGGATAGCAGCTCCCAATCCAGATCACCTCTTCTGGATCAGCACCTCCCCAAAAGGGCAGGCCCCCTGAAGTGAAGTCCACCTTACAGGCAGGCTCCTCAAGATGAAGCCCCCCCAAAAGAGCAGTCTCCCCACAACATAGTAAGACTTTCCCTCACCTTCTGACCCGCCCTAGGATTCACTGGGAGGTTCTTCTCTGGTGAAGCGAGACAGGAGCAGTCTCCCTGTGCCCTCTTTCCAGAGCTATCCGGGTTCTAAATGGGCATGTCTGTTGGGAGCCTTATCATGGGGCGGGGGGGGGGGGGGCTGTTTGATGCGGGGTTTCATGTTCAGGGAGCCTACCAATTGGGAGTACTTATCTTGGGAAGTCTGCCTGTTGTTGGGTGCTTATCTGTGAAGATCTGGATTGGGTGGGGGGGGGGGGGGGAGGAGTTGCTGATTAGACAAAGGAGATCAGAAGGAGGGGAATCAATGAGAGAAATTGGAATGAGAGGGAATTGGATCAGGGGGATGGGGCTCTGCTGCCATGGTCGCGGCTTGCATTTTTATTTATTTTGCACTGTGGCTGTGTTCTGTGCACCTGCATTACCTGCCCAATGCATGATACACGGGCCTGTGCGATATGCGTCTTCTCTGTGTGGTAAATTAACTTAAAGCTAAGCTAAACGATATGTATTAGGTGTGGTGAGTGCAAAGTTTTACCATACTTTAGTAAATAGGCCCCTAAATTATTTAAGGTTAAGGGAAATTGAGTTTAATTCACATCTTTCTCAGAAGCTCAAGGTGGCTTATAACCAGGTATTTTCCCTGTTCCCAAAAGGCTTACACTGAAGCATCTGAGAGCTAAGTGGCTTGCCCAAGATCACAAGGAGCAGTGTGATTTACATTTGGTTTCCCTGCTTTGTAACCCACTAGCTCTAACCATTAGGATACTCAAGCAATTACTACAGTTGACTGGGGCCAAGGTGATTTCTTTAGAAAATGGTCATTGCCTTATGGCACTTAATTTAATTTAATGTAATACAATAATGCAATGTATGCCTTCGAGTCAGTGTTGACCCCTGGAGATCCAGCAGCTCCTCTATCACGGTTTATATTCCACCCTTTCATCAAAGATCGTACAGAGCAGAGTACAATAAAATATCACACAATGTAATGTATGCCTTCAAGTCAATACTGACTTCGGGTGACCCAGCAGCTCTTGGGTTTTCTTGGCAGTGTGACCAGAAGTAGATTGCCAGGCCTTTCTTCTAAAGCTATGGAGGGTTAAGTGACTTGCTCAAGGCCACAAGGAGTGCTAGCAGGAATCAACCCTAGTCTCAAGGGAGTGCTCTAACCATTAGGCTACTTCTCCACACACAACAGTCAAAATAAATACAATACAGAAATTAAAATAAAAGTCAAAGAATAATATAATAAAATGAAACATAAATAAACATTACATAATCACTCAGATCAGAGTGGAGGAGTAGCCTAGTGGTTAGAACCCTGGTTTGGTAACCAAGCAACCAGGGTTCAATTCCCACTAGCACTCCTTGTGGCCTTGGGCAAGTCACTTAACCCTCCATTGCCCCAGAAGAAAGGCCTGGCAATCTACTTCCAGTGACACTGCCAAGAAATCCCAGGAGCTTCTGGGTCACCAGGAGTCAGGACTGACTCAAAGGCACACATTGCATTGTAATCACTCAGATCAGATTCCAACCTCAACCCTTAGCACTCCAACCCTCAAATAGCCATGGTTGATAAATAAGAATAAAACAACAAAGAATATAAACTGTTCTGGCCTGAGGAAGAGGATTTTAACCTTCACAAGTTAAAAAAAACATATTAGATTAGTACCATTAGTCCAATAAAAACATATCACCTTATATTCTTTTTTTGTTTTATTGTTATTTATTAGCTATTAAAGTGGACTAACATGACAATCTCACTACTTTTTTCAAAGAAGTTACAAAGAACTAACTTTTAATGCTCTAGGACACTGAGAATAATCTAGAATAACTCAATGGGCAGCCCATTCTAAACCCTGCTTCTTCCATTTAAACTCTGCATGGTGAGTACCAAAGTGCATCACAAGTCCGGGGAAAGGGGGAGTTAAAATCCTGGGACAGGTCTAAAATCTACCTTCAGAGACTGGATCACTTGGCAGCTCTGTTAGTTTAACGCCGCTCACGCCCTCCAGTTCTCTTATTTTGCCAGGACAGTTGACCTGTCATTTCATTTGTTTGTAAGTTCTGTGGTGGCCTTAACTACCAGGGGAAACACATTCTTGCCCTGGTGTTACACATGAACCTTTTCTTGCTAATCTCCTGCTGGTGCAATTCCTCGCCCCGAGCTTTCCTCCCTCCTCATGTCTGTGGAAAAGAGTTTCAGCAAAGCGGGAGTTTCTTCATTTCTGAATTACTTCATTTTTGGTTGCCCCTTCTATTGTGCAGCTTCCAGTGTATTGCAGTGGTGAGTTAAAACCGAGTTAACTGCTCTCTGAACATATAGTAGCCTGTGAGAAAAAGGAAAATACTGCAGTGTCAACCTCTCTTAGAAAATCCTGCTGCCTGGGGAACTGTGTGCCTGGCATGAGACCTGAAGGAATTCTACTGAGCAGTAAGCTGAGCAGGGTAGTACATTTAGTGGGGATATTCAAAAGGGTTTCGACTGTTAGCTATCCGCTCTGGACACAGGAAAGATGTCCAGTTAAAACCGGGATGGTCTGTGGGCGGAACAGGGGCAGCTACCAGCTAGTGATGACATTCACCCAGTAATCGGATAGCTAAACTGCATAAACTTAGGACAGGTCAATGGCTGTCCTAATTTAATCTAGTTTTTGCGATCTGGTTAGCAGCTGGATATCGCTGCTAACCAGACAGCCAGCAATGGCCGTAGAGGTAATGTTACGTACTCTCGTGCTCATTGCCACATTAACACTGAGTGAGTGGCAACTGCCCTTATGCTGGTGACAATGTGCTCGCCGCACCCACACTGCATCCCAAGCCTGTCCACTTTCTTCCCTAGTGTGTGATAACCACTTAACATTCGTTTTAGCGGCTGGTAGCTGGCATGTACATGAAACCAGACATTTAGCATTGGACAAGCTCTGCCAGTCGAGTTCTCAATGGCCTGGTTGTCAGAACATAAATACAGTCTTTCAAAAATTAGAGCAGAAACCTCATTGGTGGAGCACTGTGTTATGAATAATCATAAGTTTGAGGAACTGCGCTGTTTGGCAATTGATCAGGTTCCGCAAGATATTAGAAGAGGAGATAGAGGAAGAGTGTTGTTGCAGCGAGAGCAGCGTTGGATTTTCAGATTGCATAATCTGGAACCAAATGGACTTAACGATAAAATTGAATGGAACCTTTTTTCTGATTTTTTTTGGAGTGAGTATTTTACTATAATGATATTTTAATAGATCAGCTGCTTCTGCCGTAGGAGGCTGTGGAGCTCTTTTCTATGGGTTTAAGGTGGGTGGGGGAAGTGTGTTTAGTACTAAGGTAGTATTGTGGTAAATTGAGAGTAGGTCACCTTAAATTAATTGAGGGAACACCTCCTAGGATGAGATGAAAGCATGTAGCTTCTTGTGAATTGGTTGGTAGGTATTGAAATCTGGTGATGTCAGCCGCTGTAGCTATCTCCTGAGACCGTCGTCTGTGAGATGAATATACCCCTGATGGAGCCTTTGTGAAGGAGCAACAAAGATCTTTGTTGGGTGTAAAGAATTGTATAAGTTTGGGCAGACGATGATGGTTAGATTTGTAGGAGTTTAGAAGTGAACCTTTGCAGATAATCTTTGCAGATAAATATTAGTGTATTTGTTTGGATGGTGACAAAGTTCATTAACAAATAGAGCTGTTTGGCTTTGTTTTGCAGAAATGTTGGAGGTCACTATATTTGTGTATAAAAAAGAAAAGAAAAAAAGCAAAAAAGATAGAAGCATGTTTTATGGTGCTGTTTGATATATATATAAAATATATTGAATATATTGGAAAAGTACTTTTTAAAATATTTATAGATAACTTTTGCTTATTAATTAAAGGGGAGTTGTTGGATCTGTGATGTTACATCTTTGAGATCCCCTATGGTGATGAATTTTGCCTCATGGAATTTTATGCACCAATGATCTGGAATAACCTCCCTCACCACATCCGAACAATCACAGACATATTCCAATTCAGAAAAGCCGTGAAACACTACCTCTTCCTCCTATATTACCCTGAAACCAATAGAAGCTCAGTACAAACTGCTGAATCCACCAAAATCTCCACTGACTGAAACCATACGAACACATGACTATTCTGTGATTTGTATATATTGTTATTGTATATAGTTCCCCTGTTAGCCAAGTTGAATCTCCTGTTCATATGTAAACACAAAGTACTATTGGAAATGTGTGTGTTCATTGTTTACTGTAAACCGCGCTGATGCTGAATAGCGAGGTATAGAAAAGACTATAAATAAATAAAATAAATAAATAAATAAATGGTGGGACTGAGAAGTAAAACCTGAGGTCATTTTCTCCCTTTGAAAATTAGACTGGTGGAGTTTTTTATAGAAGTGTATTGGTTAGAATACTTTTGGTAATTGTGCTAATGCTTTATGGGAAGGTTTAGGTAGGTGCAAGGGATTTTATTGGTAGGAATATCTATTGTTTGCCATTGTTGCAGTGGTTTGTATTAATTGGGAGAGAATAGAGACCATTTTATTAAAATCTTTTTGAAGGAATTAGTAGGAAAGAATCTAATATGTAAGAAAGATCTTCAAATAATATTTTCCATCTATAGATGTCCTTTCCATTCAGCTGTTACAGCAGGAAAGATCTCAGTTTTGGTGGATGGTTTACGGTAGGCCCTTATTGAGGAGGCTACATTGGTTACTTATGAAGAAACATATTCAATTTAAGATTTTGGTTCTGCTGTTTTGGGCCTTGTATGAATGGAGGCCATATTTTTTTTTGTCTAAGCGACTTCGTTGGTATCATTCTAGATAGGTTCTTTGGTCGAGTTAGAAACCTTTACTTGAAGTTTCAGGGCTAAAGTCTCTCTGGAAACTCATGTTTAGAGACTGTGGTTCTATGTAGTTGGGCTTGAACTGCGGATTGTATTTGGAACTGAATCTGTGAAGAGATATTTTAAAAAGGACATCTAGGACATCTAAATGCAATCTGGGACATCCAAGCCAGAATATCCAAAAAAAAAAGCCAGGCACATCCAAGTTTGGGCTTGATTTCACAAACATGGATGTGCCCAATATGGATGTCTGCAGGGGCGTCTACATAGACATCCCTGGCATAGTATCCAAGACCAGGGACATCTAAGAGACATTCAGCAGTGGTGCAAACACAAAACACTTTTATTAATTACATTAAAAAAACCATTGCGATGGTGGAGCATACTGAGGATAGTGGAGTGCCTTCTTCTCTATACGCTCCAGATGTTTTAGTGCCCAAACAATCACGTTCTTAATGCTTTTTCATGCTTGGAGATGGTCTAAAGTTGGACAACATCACAAGATGCCTCAAGGTTGTTGATATCTACATCCATTGCCCCACACGCCTCCACCACATCTCCTGCCTATTTGAACATCCCCATGCTGGGGACATCTCCAAACATGGTTTGTAAAATGGCTCGGGAGATGTCTTCACGATTTGGATATCAGTGTGCATGTTTCCAGATGTCCAAATTGTGAATAAGGCTTCTAAAATGACCCCCATTGTGTTTTAGGAAAAAAATAAGACTTGGCCTTTCCTGGTGAGCTATTGAAAGTTTATTGTTTTTTTTGGCTATCTGTTGTGATGGGTTGATAGTAAGAGGATATACTTTGCTGTGTTATTGATGCGAGGTCTTTTGTATTGGAGTAGGGTCTGGGAAGGATTGAATTTTTATCTTTGATCTGCGGGTTAGTTTTATTGGGGAATGTTTTAAGTCTTTTTATGTTACTACTGTTTTTAATATGTTATATACTGAACTGAGCAGCCTTTGTTGCTGGGAAAGCAGTATATAAATAATAAATAAAATGATTGATCATGTTCAACAAAGACTTTTTTTTATAGACATGGAATAGGAAAAGTCATTGCTGAATAAGACCTGTTTAGGATTATCAGATGATTTCAGGTTGAGAGACTCTGGGTTAGCCATGAAAGGGATCTGATGGGTTTCAAAAACAGTTTTATTTTAGGTCAGAGGCATAGCAATCTTCAACTATTTTTATTTATTTATAGCAGATATCAAGAGGTTAAGAACATAAAAACATAAGATATGCCATACTGGGTCAGATCAAGTGTCCACCATGCCCAGTATCCTGTTTCTAGCAGTGGCCAATCCAGGTCACAAGGATGTGTCACATTTAGGGGTATCTTTACTAAAGGGTGGTAAGGGAGCGGTCCTTTCTGAGTGCTAATGGCAGCAAAAAGGGATTTCTGTGCATGTAAGGGGCATTCCGGCATTAAGGGGTGGTAGTGGAAACATAGCAGGCGGTAACAGGACATGTTGCGTTAAGGGGTGGTAGTGGACACTTAACGTGCCTCTGAAGCACTGAAAGGGGGGGGGCAGGGAAGCCATCGGAGAAGGTACGGATGCAAGCACAATTGGTAGCTGAAGGAGTTGATTCACCTGATGCCTGGCTTTGTGGCAGTATGTGTGATGAGCATATTTGACCGTACAGCAGGCCTGTGCTGTTGACTAGGCGAGATAGGCGGCTGCCTAGTGATGCTGGTCAATGTGGGTGTCGGCATTGTCATGGGTGGGTGGTTGCAGCAGCAGAGTCAGTGGAGGGGATGCAGCAGAGGGGGGCGCTGTGACAGGCATGCAGTCCTAGATGCTCCTGAAAGCATACACTGTGCCATAAGCTATATTATAGTGTCTGTGAGGTGGGGGCATGTATCCAGATGTATTGTCAGTGTGTGGCATGCCATAGGCCAGGACAGTGTCTGGGAGGAGGCAGCATGTTCCTGATGTGGGCAGCAAAGTGAGGATCTTCCACGAGTGCTCATGTGGAGCAGTCACAGGAGAGGTGTGCATGATATGACTAACTGCTGCAAATGACTCTTGATGGCCATCGTGGGGTAGCTTACTGGCATTCAGCAGTAGTGCAAACACAAAATGCTTTTATTAATTACATAAAAACCCCCATTGCGATGGTGGAACATATTGAAGATAGTGGAGTGCAATCTTTTCTATACCCTCCAGATGTTTTAGTGCCCAAAATGCTTATTCATGCTTGGAGCACGTCTAAAGTATGCTGCCCCACCATGAATCCCCCTGAGGGCCAAATGGTGGGTGCAGAGCTATGCCATGGATTTTCCAAGCAGAGAGTTTGCAATGTGTGTGGTGGGTGGATGTATGTGATCATACTGGCCAAAAGCATTTGGTGTGTGTGATCCAAAAGTAGCAGTGCCATTGGGTACAAGAAACACCATTTGTGTGGGTAGGACTGGTGCCTCAGCCTGTGAAACTGCAAGACAATACACCCGACAAAGTGGCATGATAGAAAGAGACAAGTTGAACCCATTTGCTCCATGTGGAGAAAGTAATGATGGCAGAACAAAGCAGTGGATGGCTATGCAACGAGTGTTATGTGTCTGAATGTACTAGATATATCCTCTTTACGTAAAGCTAGGAGGTCACAATGATGACACAGCAGAAAATGCATCCATACCAGTTGTTCCAGACATCTGCTGCATATACATCATTGACCCGCTGCAAGGGGCCGCCACAGAGCCACTAAAGCTATGCTCTCAGATGTCCATGTTGGGAAATGCCATGTTGTGCTAACCAACCTGTGACCATAATGCATAGAAATGAAGGTCACAGGTCAGGTCACAGCTGAAACAGGATTGTGCGAGGTGGGCAAGTGACCTGAGTAGCACCTAGGCACAAAATGAACATGTTGGAATCAAACCCTGGATCATTGACTATAGAGGCATTGCACCAACCAGCAGGCTACACCTCCACACAGTTTTACAGTTTTTTTAAAAAAATCAAACTATTTGCTGTGTGTGCCTGTATAGGTTGGTCCCTCCACTACCCATGAGACACTGCACATGCAAAACAGCAGTCTGCAGCTGAAGAACCAATGGAGAATGCACTGATCCAGCATATCAGCTCAGTAAGAAGCACTGTGTATGCTACATGCACATAACTGCAAGCCGTGCTGCAGAGCGGTTTCAGCTGTCATCCTGAGGGTGAGAATGGGTGCCCAGCACCTAGTCCACTGATCCTGCACTGTTAGAGATGGTTTCTGCTGGCTGTGCTGCAGGTCCACATAACTGCTAGTGTGTGGCAGTATGTTATGCTTTTTGCCTTGTTTCCAGCATGCTGTACACAACAGCTCAGCTCTGTGTTTTGCCCATGTTGGACGTGAGCCCTCAGAATAACAGTGCAAGTCAGTATGAATATGTTGCTGCCATGGACAGCCACTGCAGTGGGGGTGTATAGGATGGCATGGGGCTACTGCTGCTATCCTGCCACAACACCACTGAGTAGGCCCTGAACCACTGCTGCCCCCAACCATTAGGACTAACATTCCACTACCACATGCTCAATAAGACTGTCCTTTACTGGGCTGTATCAGCCAAGCACAAACCAACTGCGGTTGATCTGCTGGTCAGCATGCATGTCATGTGCTGTGCTGTGCACAAAAAGCCAGCACTTTGCTCAGAGATTGGCATCTACAGACAGAGATTGCCTTCACATCACTAGAGCCAGACATCACTGGAAACATAGCCGTGCCATGGTCACTTTTTGGTCATAGTAAGAGTGCCATCTCAGCATGATATATAGTGGCCAACCAGGCAATGCATGTGACAGATGGGCACAATGACATCTCAGCCATTGACTCTACTGTTGCGGCAGACACATCCAGGCCAATCTGCGCTGTTTCAGGTGATACCCACAATCCTCTGCCTCACATTATTTACATTTTCAAACAAGGGCTGGGAGCAACTCAGAAAATGTGAGCCAAAGTGCAGTGCAGAAAGTCACAGGACAAAGGAGAGCACACACACACTCTCATTGACGTGCTGTGCAAAAGTGGGGATGGTTGGCATTCCTGCTTGCCACTCCTGTCTCAATGGCAGCTCAAGGATTGATAACATGTGCTGTGTGTGCAGGCACTATTAGCATGCCTTGGCCTCACTGCACATTGTTACTGCCCAGGGTTACTGGTGGGTGTTTCCACCCTTGCTGGCCACCTCCTTGGGGGTTGCACATGCTGGAGCTGTACTTGCACTTTCAGCTAAACCTTGTTCACAGAAACATGCAATATAGAAACCCCAACAGGGACATGAACCTGTGATCCTCTGCACATATACACACCAAGCATGTATGTTGTACCACAATGCTGCCATATGGGGAACAACAGCCCCTGTTACTGACATGCTTCCCTTGGCTGGCCTTTGGCACATGCTGCAATGCACATGGTGCATAGGGCTAGGACAAGACTTCAGTCTGCTGCAGGCTGGTGCCGCTGCACATGCAGCCACCACCACCACCACACCATGCAGACATGCCCATGCACTGTCAGTGGTGGTGCGCAGTCCCAGCATGTTAAACATGTGGGTTAGGCGTGTGCCTTAGATGCAAGGCTCAGATAGGGGGTCAGAGTCACATATGGATGGCAATGCAGCCTCCCCACCAGCTGACTATATAGGGGTCCCATCACCTCCTGCCACTGATACGTCTTGGGGAGAATGGCAGCCACTGCTGTGGTATTTCCCCAGGCACCTTATTTTCCAGTTACATGGAGGGCTACAGCTGCAGGCACTATCGGCCTTTTCCTCCACAGCTGGGTTCAGCGGCACCATGAGGTGGCCCCGCTGGGATCTCTGCCTATGGTGCCATGTCTCTTGGACCGCTCCATGTGGCAGATCTCCTTTCCACAGTTGCTGTATGTCTGTGTTTTGCCAAAGTCACTGTATGATCATGACGGACATCACAGATGGTGCAGATGAGGGGATGCCCCTATGTGCAGAGGTTACAATGGTTAGGCCCCTTCAACCTGGAGGACAGAAGGCTAAGGGGAAATATGCTGGAAGTCTATGCATTACTGAATGGCGTGGAATGGGTAAATGTTGTTTGGTTGTTTATGCCATCAAAATGTGGGCAGACAAGGGGATAGGCAATACTGCTACAGTGTAACACATTATGGACTGATAGGGGCATATAGTTTGACAGGCAATGCATAGTCAATCTCTGTCACTCTGATCATGAAGATGTCATAAATGCTCCTCGTGTAACTGTGCTTAGAGAAGGTTTGGTTAGGTTCCAGGGGAATGGTCATTACACCATTATGGAGGGGCCACAGCTTGCCCAACTACAGGTGTCGTTGAACATGGGTACATTTTAAGGACCCAGCTAGGTACTTGTAGAGTGTGATTGGCCACTGTGGGATAGAGGATACGGAGCTTGATGGACCATGGTCTAACCCAGTATGGCATATCTGTGGATCCTCTGTTCTTATGCCACTATGTGCCATCTGGGCAGCTCCCTGGTCTACAATGTCCACCTGCACCTACCACTGCATGACCATCTTGCCACCCCCTTTTCTCCATTGGCAGCATCAGCATGGTGCCCTTTCCTACTTGTGCACCATGCTGCTGCTGCTGCTAATGGAGCACTACTATCACTGACTTGGGGTCCCTTGCCATTTCATCATACTGCTCACATTCAAATAGGCTCTCTCCCCTCTGCAAACATCCTTTCCACGAGGTTTTACATTGTGGTAAGGATACAGGCATTAAGGGGCTCTAAGAAGTGTTAACGTATGGGGTGTTAAAATGACACATGGTGTTATCGCCCCTTCTCCGCCCACTTTTTGCCCCTTCATGCCTGCTCTCTGCCTCCTGTTCCCTTTACATTGCAGGAGCCTTTTACACATGGAAACTCAGCATTTTTGCGGCGTTAAGGGGACATATATGCTGTTACCACACGTAAACGGCACACTTGCTCTCTTACCGCCGTTTAGTAAACATACCCCTTAGACAAATCTATACTGAGGGATACTAGCCCATTGACAACAGTTGTCAAATCAATTTCCTTATTATAAGATGGTTGATAAACTATCCCTGCCACTCTTCCAGGCCCCTTTCCTTTAGTACCAAGACTTTCCCTGCTATTCCTCTTTATCTCTCTTCCCCTTCCTCTTCCCCCTACAATCTCTTTGCTTCTTTCCCCCACAACCAGTCTCCACCAATCTCAGTTTTTTTCTCTTCCTCCTGCCAGCTAGTTACCTGCAGATTCTCTTCCCCACAGCCAATCCCCTCCAGCTTTTCTCTTTTCCTGTTACCTGTCCTGCAGACCCCCTGTCATGGTCTTATGGTCCCCAGGGGTCCACAGACCATAGGTCAGGAGCCACTGCCTTAATGCATTAGAACTTGTTGCTAGTAAATAGACCCTATTGACACTAATGGGGCCTACGTTAAATAGCAATAATGCACATTAGTAAAGCTAGCTCTAAATTTGTACCTGAGGAAATGAAGGGTGAAGTAATTTGGCTAAAGTCACTCACATGGGACATCAATGCAAGAAGTAGGATTTGAACTTGGGCTTCCCTGGTTTTCATACACCAGCCTTCTCTGGTTTTGGGACACTCCCTGTTTACATTTTCCAGAAAATCTCCTGAATTGCTTTTATGTGTCTGTGCTGACCTTTCAGAGGAAGAGAACATTGTAACCCTGGGATTTATGTGGTACGGGGGTGTCTGCAAGATCTTTAAATTCCAGATGAACTTAGTAACAAACTTGACACTGGTAAAGAACAGTAATGAGCCAAAAGCAATGCCACGGAACAGAAGGCGATCATTCGCCCACAATCAGTCATCTCAAAGCACATTCTGCTTTTGCTTCACAGTGAATGAAACAGGGACTTTCTGAAACTTTCCTTCTTCCCCTACCGGCTTGTTAAGATTTTGTCATGTTCTGCATTACACCATAATCCCATACTGCTGTGACATAACTACACATGGCTGTTGTAACCCAGTGCAATGAGGTGAAATCAGGCTTGAAGGAATTTAACAAATGATTTCTCTTTAGCTGGATACATTTTAATCACCTTGCTGTCTACAAAAATGTTTCTTTGGCAAATGGGAAATGCTAACCAGTGGGGTTCCTGGCTGGAAGGGAAGCGAGCATTCTAACTCCTCGAGATGCAGAGAGCAGGTGGGCTAGGACCCCCGGGCTGGAAGAAAGGTTTCTGGTGGCACCTTGGCTGCTTCGGGCAGTTATTATTCTGTTCTCTGTACAAGCTTGCAATACAACGGCAAGCACAAAGATAAAGCAACCGGAGTGGAGTAACAGCTGCATGAAGAAACAGTGCTAATCTTGCTGAAACTCTTTTCATGCCGTTGTACCTCCCTGCATTCTTTTTAGACATGTTTCATTCAAGTGATTGTGCCTGTTAGGGAGGGTCTGTCCATCTGTCTCTCCATCTGTACACGTGGAGCCCGATTCACAAAGGGGCACGTCTGGGCCATCCGGATGGCCCTGAGCAAGATGGGCCTGTTTGGACCTGATTCTGTGCTGCGAAAACAAAACATTCCCGTGGCACACAGAATCAGGCCCCAGGACATCCCGGAGTGCCCCTTCCGATGCCGTGGGGATGTCCTCTCCAAGGCAGCATATGTGCGGCGCACCCCAGGACCCTGATTTCCCACTGCCTGTGCCTGACGGGGGCAGCCAGTACCCTGATCAGATGGCAGAGACCCACATACGCCCTGGGCTGACCCCGGTGGGGGGGAGGAGCTGGCGGGTGGGATCAGGGGGGGGGGCGGCCTGTTCTTATTCTACCTCCAAGGTGGAATAAGCAGATCGTACCCCATGACCCTGCAGGACATACAGGGCCAACAATGGAATTGGCCCTGTATGTCCTGCTGGCTCAGCCCGCCCACGCTCCATCCAGATCCCACTCCCTCCTGCCTCTTGCCGGCTTTACCTGTCCTGCGGCTCGAGCCATGCAGGGAGAGCAGGAGGGGGAATAGGGTCCAGAAAGCTTGTGGGGCTGCATGTCCCGCCGGGACATGTAGCACCACAATTCATGTCTCAGAATTGGACCCATAGGCTTGTTTGTGCATGAGGAGGGAAGGAAATAAAGGAAGAGGAGGAAGAGGAGTGAGAACACCCCAAAACACCCCCTGAAATCTACACCCCCACTACATACCCACTAACCCTCAATACTTCCCCCAGGACATTTTTGCACATACATTTTAACACACTTCCCACCCTACCTTCATCCATAACCCTCCAGCATTCCCCAACATGTCTCAGACACTGAACATATCTGCAAGAAATGGCCACATGTACACACATCATATCACTCATGGACAAATGCAATTCACATATATCATCATTCAGAAAACACAGACTCCCCAGCCCTCCATCTACACATATAGCCCTTGCTACTGTAAGAAGACTCCCTTTATAATATCTCCCCAGTGAGTCCCACAAATAGACAAGTCTGAGTCTGTGAACGGAGAAAGGGGAAATGCATCACTGTGTCATGCTGTAAGTGTGCACTTTTCAACTTGTTTTAAATTGTCAGGGGCTCCCTGCCAGCCTTACCCAGGCTGGCTTCCCAGGGAAAACACGACATGGGAGAGGCTGGTGAAATATGAATCATTTTAGTAGTCACTGATGAAACAGCAGTGCAGTTCAAACTGCTTCAACAAGGAAGATTTCATACAGTGGGACATTCTCATTCGAATGATAAAAAGACGGATACAAGGAAAATGGACATAAAGGAAAGCAATAAAACAGCAGAATGGCATTGATAATATAGGTGTCATTTCCAAGCAATTATTCTATGATTCGTGTGGACAGGAAGAAAATCCACAGGTACAAAGAAATGTGCTGGATCTTACAGACTCGATTATGTTCTCAGCCCCCCCATCACCTGGGGTGGGTACCCCCTATGTTGCCTGTGCCCCCCACAATGGCACAGCGTTCCCCAGTCGGGCCCACATAGGCAGCATGGCAAACCTATGATTATGCTGGTTTGCTATGGTGCCTTGCATTCCAGGGGCTGGGCGCTCTTCTTTCTCGGCTGAAGTCTCATGATTCATCAGACGTCGGCCAGGAGAGAAGATCGCCTGGCAGTTTGAGCGCAAGGCACAGTGGCAAAACAGCTTGACCGTAGGTTTGCCGCACTGTCTCCGTGGGCCTGGTAGGGGTGAACCTCCCTCCTGGACGGGATGGGAGGTGCACCCATACCCAGCCTTTGGTACGCCATTGACAAGGAATTTCTAAGCACACCTTCATAAATTGCATCTTATGAACACCAGAAGGAGTCACTCTTTGGCATGATGCAAGTACCATGCCGAACATTAGCAGTAAATTTGAGAGACTGAGATGGTACTTCACATACTCTGGCTTAGGAGTGAGGTTCATTATTGTCATGGTATGTGCAAAACTAACAAATATCTCAATACCAACACCCATAACAAAAATGCTCCCTTAAAATAATATTTCTCTTTTTCTTTTTATCAACAAAATACCAATTTTATTTATACATAATTCCTGTAAATTTTAAGAGACTTACTACAAAGGGAAAAGACTTCGCCTTTAAGTCCATTATTGGATCAATGAATTTCTCAAAGAAGGGCACGGAAATAGACTGATGGAAAGAAGTGAAGAAAATGAAAGAAGAGATAAGAAATGGCAGATGGACCATAGACCACAGATGGACCATAGACCATAGACCACAGATGGACCATAGACCATAGACCACAGAAAGAGAGCTAAGAGAAGACCGGAAAGCAGAAGCCTCAGATCGGGACCAGCATGATCAGAGAATAAATTGGTCAGACAACAAAGGTAGAAAAAATAATTTTATTTCATATTAGTGATTTGACTACAAAATCATCATAATTTTGAAATCAAATATTGCTACTTGTGATTAATTATTGTAGTTTTAAATAAGTAAATTTTATAAATAAAAACATATTGCAAAGGCCTATAATATATTAATAATTCAACAAATGATTACAGCGACAATGCGTTAACGATAAAGGAAGAGAGACGCATTTGATTTTATCATTGGGGGTCACCACAATTTGACCAATGGTAAAAGGGGTCATGGTACAAAAAAGGTTGAGAACCACTGCTTTAGAGGAAAGGGACGATATGATAGAGACATTTAAATACCTCCATGGCATAAATGCACAGGAGGGTCTCTTTCAATTGAAGGTAAGCTCTGTTACGAGGGGACAGAGGGGAGATACTCAGAAATAATATGCGGAAATATTTCTTTATGGAAAGAGTGGTAGATGCGAGGAATAGTCTCCCAGTGGAGGTGGTGGAAATGAGGATAATATCTGAATTCAAAAAAGCATGGGACAAACACAGAGGTTCTCTAACGATAAAAAGGGAATTATTGTAGTTGATATGGAAGGACAGACTAGATGGGCCATGTGGTCTTTTTCTGTCATCATGTTTCTGTGTTACCAATCCTCATAGATCTACAAAAAACCCTTGTTTTTTTTATTATTACAAAGTTTAAAAATATACCCATTAATTATATTTATCAGAACCCTCATTCCATATAATCTTAGGAACCTCAACACAAAAAAATCTGAAAAAGATAAGTATAGTTTTTAGGGAGTATTTTTGTGACGGGAGTTGGTATTGAGATATTTCTTAGTTTGCTCCTGCTAACAGGGCCGGCCCGTCCATTAAGCAAGAATGTTGTTTGCACAGGGCCCCTCGTTTCAGGGGGCCCCGTGCAAACAACATTCTGCATTAAAACTAAAAAAAAAACCTAGCTGCTGCTGCTGCCGCTGCTGCCATGGCATGGCAGAATCAAGTGTCCCGCGGGCCCCCCCCCCCCCCCGCCTGCCTGGCAGAACCCTCCCGGCATCAGCTCCATCAGCGGTGGCTTTCAGAGCCGCGAAGAGAGAGTTTCTCTCTTGCGGCTCTGTTAAGCCCGCCAGGGCTGATGGGAAACAGGCATTTCCTGTTTCCATTCAGACCCCGGTGGGCTTAACAGAGCCACAAGAGGGAAACACTCCCTTTGGGGCTTGAAAATCCTGCTGCTGATGGAGCTGATGCTGAGAGGGCTCTGCCGGGCAGGCGGGGAGCCGCGGGGTTGCAGGACACTTGATTCTGCTGCTGCCATGGTGGCAGCGGCAGCAGCAACAGCCAGGTTTTTTTTAAAGTTTTAACATTACCTGGGCTGATGGGGGGGGGGGAGAGAGGGGTTAGGACTGGTAATGGGGGGGGGTGGCTAACACTGAAAACGGGGTGAGGGGGAGGTTAGGACTGGAGGTGGGCTGATGGGGGGTTAGGACTGGTAATGGGCTATGGGGAGGCTAAGACTGAAAATGGGGTAATGGGGGGTTAGGACTGGAAGTGGGCTGATGGGGGGTTAGGACTGGTAATGGGCTATGGGGGGCTAAGAATGGAAATGGGCTGATGGGGGGGTTAGAACTGGAAGTGGGCTGATGGGGGGTTAGGACTGGTAATGGGCTATGGGGGGGCTAAGACTGAAAATGGGGTGATGGGAGGGTTAGGACTGGAAGTGGGCTGTTGGAGGGCTTAGGACTGTTAATGAGCTATGGGGGGCTAGGACTAATAATGGGCTGGAGGGGGTTGCTAGGGCTGGAAATGGGCTGAGTGGAAGGGGGGGCTTGAACTGGAAATAGCTGATGCGGACGGGGGCTTGGAATGGAAATGAGCTGTGAGGGGAGGGAGCTAAGACTGGAAATGGGCTGAGTGGGGGGGGGGAGCTATAACAGGAAATGGGATGATGGAGGGGCTAGGATAGGACTGGAAGTGGGCTGTTGGGGTGTGTGCTAAGATTAAAAATGTGCTGTGGTGGGGGCTTGGATTGAAATGGACTTATGGAGGGGCTAGAACTGGAAGTAGGATGATGAGGGGCTGGGGCTGATGGTAGGGCTAGGATAGGATTGGAAATGGACTGATGGGAGGGGCTAGGACTGGAAATGGGCTGATGGTGGGGCTAGGAAAGGATTGGAAATGGGCTGATGGGCTAGGACTGGAAATGGGCTGATGCAGGGACTAGAAGGGAGCGGATGTTGGGGGAGGATTAGAATGGGATGGTGCTGGAAGAGTGAAATGGAGAGGGGAAGAATATTTTGTGTGGGAGAGAAGAAAAATCTACAATTGGCCGGGTATTGGGAGAATAAGTGGGGACTGAGGATGGAGGGGTAAAATTTGAGTGGATGAAATAGGAATGAGGAAAGAGCAAAAGGAGAAAGATTAGTATGTTAAAGCAGATGTAGAGAGAGAATGGAAAAAAAACTAGAAGAGAGAAGAAAGGACAAATGGACAGCAGACGATGGAGAGTTAGCAGAAGATACGAAGAAACCAGAAGAAAATGGCTGGAGCAATTGCAACTGAAAAAAAAATTCACAAAAGGTAGAAAAATATCTCTTTATTTTGAATTTATTAACTGGAATATGTCAGCTCTGGGAAATGTGTATCATTAACGTCTGCGCTTTTTTTAGTACCAGAGGAAATTAATTTATAGTTTTATTTCTACAGTGTCATTGTACATTCCAAGTTTGGCTTTTGGGGTTCCCAGTTTAATTATTGTCTTCCTGTTTCTAAATTGTGATTTCTTGTTTGGTGATAGTCTATGTTCTGCATATGTAACTGAGCTGAGGTATTCTGTTTATGTAATTCCTATTTGTTATTGCCACTTGTTCTCTTTCCCCAGTAGGTCATGTATTGTTATTCTCTGAAATGCATTGGTTTAATATTTGCAGTGTTGCCTTTTGATAGGTAGAGTATGGCGCTTTGTGTCCTGGTAGTGCTGTTAGGATACGGCAGGTTTGCTATAGGTTCTAAATGGGCAGTGTTTGCAGTAGTTCCTAATGTGCCTGGCGGTTGGCACTGGATTATAGTAATGTAGAAATCTTTTAGTCTTTCTTTATCTATACACTTATTAGGAGGCATGTTTACTAAAAGTTAGTGTATGGTAACATTATGCAAATATTTATGCAAATGAGGCCCTGCACTGAGTCTCTGCACATGGCCCTGCACCCCTCTTGGGCTGCTCCTGCCTGTTAAGCCTGTTAGTTCATTGATGATGTCCCTGATGAGGCAAAGTGAGTGACAGTAGGGAATCCCTTCATGGAAAAACAAATCAAAAAGTGATCTGACTTGGGGAGGGATGTGGAAGAATGCTTGAGATGCGAACACCGGAGTCAGAGGGATTGAAGAGTAGATCTAGTGTGTGACCTGCCATGTGTGTGGGGACATCGATGAGTTGGGAAAAATCATGTTCTTTTAGGAATTGACAGAAGTGGAAATCTCTTGACCCGGGAAGGGGAGAAGAAATTAATATTATAATTGCTTAAGATATACAAATTGGCAAGGGACACGGAGGTGTCCAGGATCAACTGATAGATGTTATCCCATTGTGTGGTGGATAGTGAGGGAACACAGTAAAGAAGGAGAAAGTGAATTGGATGAAAACCCCCTAGCCTAATAATAAGTTTCTCAGGGCCATCCAAGTGACTGTCTGATAGCTCTGATACAGGAAGGGAGTCCTTGAAAAGAATGGCTACCCCACTTCCGACTCTAGAGAGTTGCGGAGAAAATAAGGCAGTGTAGCCAGGAGGCCTGACTTGACCAAACTCTTTCATTTGTTGCATCAGGGACAGACAAATCGCTGAACGCGTTCCTTATGAGTAGCTCTCTCTTTCTGCAACCAGCTAAATGTCATGTGTAAATGTCAGCATTTAGACATGTATCTTTGCCATTTTGCAGATCTAGACATGTTGATGCATCAAATTAATTAATAAAATTAATTTGACTGCTTCAATTTAGAGTCGGAAGTTAACATTGGGGGATGAAGAAAGACACACCCCTTAAACTCTTCTATAAAATGAAGAGCTAAAGAAATACTTTCTTTTCCTATTCATATCAGGGAACAGGTATAAATCTGGACATGGACAATTTCAGTCTTACACTTTATCCCCAATATGAAATCGGAGATATACAATATGAGGCACATTCCGTATTATACGGCCTGGAAATGGGCTTAGGACTGGTAAAGGGCTATGGGGGGGCTAGGACTAATAATGGGCTGGGGGGGGGGGGTTGCTGGGACTGGAAATGGGAGAGTGGAAGGGGGGGCTTGAACTGCAAATAGCTGATGCGGACGGGGGTTTGGAATGGAAATCGCTGAGTGGAAGGGGGGGGGGGCTTGAACTGCAAATAGCTGATGCGGACGGGGGTTTGGAATGGAAATCGCTGAGTGGAAGGGGGGGCTTGAACTGCAAATAACTGATGGGGAGGGGGGCTTGGAATGGAAATGAGCTGTGAGTGGAGGGAGCTAAGACTGGAAATGGGCTGAGTGGGGTGGAGCTATAACAGGAAATGGGCTGATGGAGGGGCTAGGATAGGACTGGAAATGGGCTGTTGGGGGGTGCTAAGATTGGAAATGGGCTGTGGTGGGGGTGTGGATTGAAATGGGGGGCTAGAACTGGAAGTAGGCTCATGGGAGGCCTGGATTGGAAATGGGCTGAGTGGAGGGGAGCTAGGATTTGACATGGGCTGATGGTGGGCTAGGAAAGGGCTAGAAATGGGCTGATGGGGGGTTGGGATTGGAAATGAGCTGATGGAGGGACTCGAATAGGAATGGAAATGGATGGGGGAGCTAGGCTTGGAAATGGGCTGATGGTGGGGCTAGGATAGGATTGGAAATGGGCTGATGGGGGGGCTAGTACTGGAAATAGGCTGATGGTGGTGCTAGGAAAGGATTGGAAATGGGCTGATGGGCTAGGACTGGAAATGGGCTGATGCGGGGACTAGAAGGGAGCGGATGTTGGGTGGGGCTGGAACTAGAAGGGAGCTGATGTTGGGGGAGGATTAGAATGGGATGGTGCTGGGAGAGTGAAATGGAGAGGGGAAAAATATTTTGTGTGGGAGGGAAGAAAATCTACAATTGGCCGGGTATTGGGAGAGTAAGTGGGGATTGAGGATGGAGGGGTAAAATTTGAGTGGATGAAATAGGAATGAGGAAAGAGCAAAAGGAGAAAGATTAGAATGTTAAAGCAGATGTAGAGAGATGTAGAGTAGATGTAGAGCAGATATAGGGTGCCATGGCATCTGGTTGCCATGGCACCATGATTCCATTCAGGAGCCGCAATCTCCGGCCGCCGACCACTTTCCAATTTCCCTGCAGCCTGACCCCCGATCTGGCCTCCTATGGCCAGGGTTGGGCTGTAGGCAATCTCCTGCACGCCCTTACCATTGTGATCCCAGCTAGACCTCCTGTTTCCTGATGTCTAGGGAGACTTATTCCACCTCTGAGGTGAAATAAGTCCCCCGTTCAGTCTGCTGGCCCCGGACGTATTGGGCCGACTTCAGAATCAGCCCTATATGTCCGGGGCCACGGACTGCCCACTGCCTGCTCTAACTTCACCTCCTTACCACCCCTTCCTGCCCAAATCTAAGCCTCCCCATACAAACCACTTGTTTGTACGGGGAGGCTTAGTCAGGAATGGCAAGTGGGGCGAATAGCGGGGATGGATGGTACACTTCTGACATGCCACCATACAACATAGATATGATATGGATATCCACATGTAAAATAGGCCTTTCCAAAATAGCCTTTTATATGTGGATGGTCATAGTTACATGTATAAATCACGCATATTCAAAAGATGTCTGTGTACAACAGTAAATGAAACAATGGAGAATGATGAGAATTCTTTGCTTCAATCTTTACTGAGGAAGACGTGAGGAAACTACCCATGGCAGAAAGAGTATTAAATAGTGATGAGTTGCAACAGCTGACTGAGATCTCAGTGAACGTGTAGTAGAACAAATTGATAAAGAGCAGCAAATCACCTTGACTGGATGGTATACACCCAAGAATGCTTAGAGAACTCAAAGATAAAATTTCAGGGGAACAATTAGTGATTTTTAGCCTATAATTAAAATTGTCTGTGGCACCAGAATACTGGAGGCTGGCCAATGTAACACCTAATTTTATTTATATATTTATGTATTTATTTATTTATTTGGCAGCTCTTTAATACTGCTATATCTACAAATCACAGTGTTGTAGAATTCTGTGTTGAGGTTTACATGGTGAACAGGTTCAATATAAAAATAAATAGCAATTGGATACAAGGTCCCAGGCTCATGAGCTACCTGCTGACCATCTGACCCCTAATATAATGTTCCCTCCTCTCCTGATTGTACACATGACCAGCAGCCTCACTTGTCATTTTACACACCTTTCTATGGACTGGGTGTGTGATGACCAGTCTGGAACCACCATGGGCTTGCTCAAAATGCCTTGATTTCTGCTGTTGTCAGGTAAGAGGAGGCTCAGAGATTCTGGAGCTCCAGTCAAGTACTTGGGTGAATTTAGTAGCCTCAGTGTTGATGGATGGTATTTTCCTGGTCTCACACTGTCTTCAATCTGAGTCTTCTCATCTCTTTCACCTCTGATCTTCAATATCTTCTCCACTGCATCTCCTCTCTCCTGTTCGTCTTCACTGCACAACATAGCTTGCAGAACAGACTTGCTGTAACCATACCAAGCTGACCTTCTCAGTGTAGACATGATTATCTTCCTTACCTCTTCAGACTGTTCTTTCAAAAGTTGGAGCTGGAAAAGGAGATGCCTGGGACCTTGTATCCAATGAGAAGCAGTACAGAGACAGGAGGGGAAAATACTGGATTGAGGAGAGTAAAAGAAGGAGCTTTTCTCTACGCTAGAGTAGAGGGAGTGATGTACAAGGTGAACTGTAGTTTTACTATTTTTATATTTTGCATTCTTAGTGATTGCTAGACATGTTTTGCATCAGAGTTAATTGCCTATTCTTAAGAGTGAATCCATCTGTCAATCTGACTGTACACATGCCTTTGTGCATATGCAAACAAAGCTATGTCTATGAAGACAGAATGCAGCAGGTCACATACTCCATGTCCATACCACACACACACATATCCTCACCCTCCCTCCCACACAGATACCCCATTTCCACATCACAAACATGCAGACATCCCACCCTGGTACCACACACACGCACATACACATACACACCCTGTCCTCACCACACACACACACACACACACACACACACACACACGCACACACACCACACACACAGACACCACTTCAAAACACACATGCATTCACACTCCTCCACTCGCAACCACCCACCCATAAACAGACACCTTACCCTTGCATCTTATGCACCCACACACCATGTCAGGATGGACTCAAATATTTGAAGATGCTTCATACAGTCTCACAGCCCCTGTTACCCCAAGGAGACACACTCTATTTTGGAGGTCATTCCAGAATATGAATAAGCCGGTTATACATGTGGGTTAGACATTTTTCTAGCAAAAAACATCTAAGAGCATATTCTGAAACCCCGTAGCCGTGTACGTCTACAGCACTAGCACCGGGATCTCTGAATGTGGGCAGGAATGGGTGGAACGGGGGCGTGGTCAGCCACGGAGATGCATATAGTGTATTCAGGAAAGGCCCGTGTATGCATTAAGTGTGTCCCGCGTACGTCCACGTTATTCCAGCGGAAATGTGGAATAAGGGCAGGACTTAGAAAATGTTTTGCTCTGCTCCTCAGTGCATCCCATATTGAAGAATGGCTGTGTCTACAGTCTGGAAAAACAGAAGAAGCAGTTTTACAGAACAGAAAGGATAAGTAAGGGAAGGTTGTAAGGTAAAGAAACATTAATAAACACTCCCCCACAAATATTAAGAAGAACAACACTGTTTACTCAGGCTATGCTGACATTTGCTGTTTGTGCCAAAGGAGCAATTCCTATGTCCTGAAAAATGGGACTGTTGATGGAGTCCTGGGACTCTGAGCTGTTGTCGATAGGTGCAGACATCATTTTGGCAGAAGTATGTTTGTTTGAGACTGCACGTGAGAGTGTGTGCGTGTGTGTGGATTGAGTGTTGCATGGGAGGGTCTAGTGTGCTTACCCACAAATCTGGGGGGACATGAATGGCTGGCCAGTACCTTGACCACAGGGATGACTGCAGCGGCACCAGATACCAGTGTGATCGGGCAGAAGAAAGCAGAAAAGGTTCTCCATAGCTAAATGTCAAGACATACCCATATCACTAATAAGGGACCTTCTGAATGAGAGCATTCAACAGTACAAACAGCATTAAGACATGCCCAAAAGCACCATCATTGGTCTCTATAGATGTGCAAATTTGTAGTGAGCGATGATGGTGCCTTGGTCCCTTATTAGTGACAGGGATATGTTTGCCATTTAGCTATAGAGAGCCTTTACTGTTCCATACCTAGTATTGTACAGACTGTTCTCAGTGACGACCAAAGCATGCATAACTAAGGAGATCTTCTTCTACTGCCATGTATGTTGTGCTGCAAGGTATGTCATGACAAACATATCACTTTCTATTTGCTTTTATACTATCTTAGAGTACTTTGCAGAGTTCTGGGCCTGCAACAGACAAGCATATATAGTCTACGGTGCATCATCATCTTTCATGTGTAGTTTGCATCAGCACAACACTGTCAGTGAGCACAGCAGCTTCGGAGATGAACGTTTTACAGAGGAGGCGTGGCCATTCACAGGTATATAGCAGAGATGGGCAGGATTGAAAACATCCATCTTTCCAGAATTCGATGTGCATGGGGATGTACACAGCTGTTTGCTGCGTATACCCATCTCTCGTGCTCCGTAGTGCTTTGTTCGTGCCACGCCGAAAATGTCTATGTCCCTGATTCCAGAACCGTGCCTGCGTTGATCCCTGTGGCCGTGGAATCACTTTTAAATCGGGCCTGTTTTCAATTTGGACTTGCCCGTGGGCTGGACATGCAGGTTATGGAATTGGGCTCCACGTCTCTTTGCTCCCCTTCCTCAGGCATGTAAGAGTTTGCAAAGGAAGGAAGAGAAAATGCGCTGTTTTGCCTCATTGTAAGTTCATGAATTCTCTTGAAAGTCTTAAGGGCTCTATTTACTCACTCACATATGGGAACCATGCACTCCATCAGTGAAACAGCCTTTTTGCAATGCTTATAGCATGCACTTTCCAACTTGTTCTTTTTGCCTTGACTATAAATACTTTTAATAAACCTTCAGAGGAAATCCTGGACTGGACAATTGATATGTGGGAGTAGAAGCAAGGGGCAGAGTGAAGGATCCCAGGGTCCAGAAGTCTCTCAACCTTTGCTGGCCCTGTCCTAGAATCCTGGAACTCAAGGGTGATAGACTTAAATAGAGCAGTCCTACCTCTCTGGAAGTATATGCTCCTGGTCTCCTCCCAGAGTGATCTGTGTCCCGTGAGTGACCCAGATCCGGGGGCTACATCATGATATACTTAGAGCTGAGCTTCACTGTGCATCAGTGCCTGTTGCGTCAGTCTATTTATCTGGTGAGTAAAACATTACGGAGGGATCAGTTTGTAATGACTGCTGCTATTATACATATAAAAAGAGGCAATTTTATAAAAGAAAAGTACACTTATGTTTTCTCTGATAAAATAGCCACTTATATTTGCAACCAAAAGCGGAAGGCACACACTTATATTTACACTTGTTCTAGTGCAGAGATAAATATACAAGTATGTGTCTTCAGCTTATACAAATAGAGGGACATCCTGTGCTAGCCATCTCCTCCCCTGTATGGGCGATCAGATTCTGGCTGTACAAAGGTAGACCCGATTCTGATCACGCAAGGGCTAGATGTGCCCGCGGGATCAGAATCGGGTCTATGGCTTGGACATGCAGGACATGCCCAGATTCTGATCGGCCACACGTCCAGTCCACATACTCGGATAACTCAGCCAGGCTCCTGAATGGAGCCCCACGGTGCCATGGCATCCTGTCAGAGACTGACGTGTTAGATGCAGAAACATGCATCTCATGGGTTCTCTAAAATGACATTTTAAACGCTTTTCTGCCACTGCATCCATGTTTAAAATGCGAATAGGGCTTCTAAAATAACCCCCTATCTGGATACTGGTCCCTTCATAAAATCTTGTTTCTATGCGGACCATCTGTATATTTTCGACAAGTCCACCAAATCTCATAGGGCTAGATTTAGTGAAGTGGGCTATCACCCTAGCGCATGCTAATTTTGTTAATGTGAATTATTAGTAGATGGCACCCATTACACAGAATGAAACCCGGGTTAATGCCTGTCAGCAAACAGTAACACACTAGTACATTTTAGTTAATCCATCCCTTTGTCACTTATGGCTAGATTTACTAAAAGGTGCTGTCATATTACCGTGCACTAACGTACATTAAGTGGCACAGATCCCATTTTATGCAATAGGACCTAGTTACTAATGATGCATGTTAACAACCTTAGTGCATGCTAACACACCAGCACACTTTAGTACACATAGACCTTCATTTTCTGGAGCATTTGTCCTTGAAAGACTATGGGGTCCTTTCTCTAAAGCCTGCTAAGGTTTTCCACTTAACGTTCATTACAAATGCGCATTGAATGCAAAGCGTCTGCATTAGCTGTCGGGGGCATGTCTGGCATTTCCCAGCAGCTAACACATGATCGAGTGCCTTAACGTGTGGCGCACTTAGTGCAGGTGAACTTAACGACACTTTAGAGGTACTAATTGTCACATTGCCACTGAACCCATGGCAATTGTCCTCACACTAGCGGCAATGTCCTCTCCACACCTGTAATCCACCCCTTCCCTGCTCCATTGCGTCATGACTAATTACCATGTGCTTTACTGCATGGTTGCTGGCATGCCTCCATGTTAGTGTACCCCACTGCCAGTTGCCACCCATTAAAACGGACATTAACCAGTTATCGGGCTTTAGTAAAAAGGCCCTTAGATAAGAAAAGCGGGAAATAGGGTTGGTCTTTAACGATCCAAAAATCCTTTTGTAAATGCCTACTTTGTGTGTTAATTTAATTAACTGGCTAATCCCACACTGCCCAGTTTGGAAAACAAGAGCAAGTTAAGTACGGGAACCACCGTTTGCAAATTACGAAATCTGGCGGAATGTGAATTAGAACATTTGCAAATAGGGCGGGTTAAAATATAGAACTCTCTCGAGTGAAGAGCAATTTCTAACTAGCCAGAAGCAGTTTGAAAACCAGCCCAGATACTTACAAAATCCATGAAATTAGAGCCTATCCACAGTCAGGGAACCCAGTTATTATCTGGAAGTCAGAAAACAAAAGAGCTCTGATTATCTGAGGCTGGGTTAATTAATTGCATTCTTTCTAAAACAAAAGATGGTGGAGCACCTTGAAGTTAGCAGTTTATTGAACTCTGCGGGAGACACTGTCAAATAATCTGACCAGTTTTATTAGATCAGATGACTAAAACATTAGATCAGGAGCAAGCACTGGATATAGTATACCTGCACCTTTTATACTGTCTCACACTGGAACATCATAAATAAACTGAGCAGGTTAAGGGCGGGCACCAAGGTAGTTGACTTGGCTAAAACTGGCTGAGTGATAGACAACAGAGATTAGTGGTAAACGGAGTTCATTCCAAGAACATAAGTTATGCAATGCTAGATCAGATCAAAGGTCCATTGAGGTCAGCATCTTTTCTTTGATATTGGCCAATCCTCAAGTACCTGGCAGGACTCCAAAGAGCAGATCCTTTCCTCGTGGCTCACTCCCAGGGATAAGCCGCGGCGTTCCCATGCCTTCATTGCTAATAATAGTTTAGGAAATTTTCCTACAGAAACTTGCCTAACATCTTTAATGAATACATTTCAGAGCTTCACACTGCACTGAGTGAATAAATATGTTCTTTGATTTGTTTTAAATCTGCTGCTTATAAGGTTCATGGAGTAAATGGCTTTTGGAAATTATTCTTTTGACTGTGTACCACTAAGTATCAAAGTTAAGACCTGAAGGCTATGCAATATCTAGAACAAAGATCCCTTTCTCCAAAATCGACTACTGAGGTTCTTTTGCTGCTGCAGACAGTGATGTGTTTGCAGATGATCAATCACAGCAGGGCCATACCAAGGGCTGTGTGAGTGGTGCGGCTGCACAGGGAGCAAGTATGGATGGGACATGGATATCATCATTGGGCTTCCAGGAAGCTCAAAAAGAGTGAGTCCCTGCACATGGATGGAGGGAAGGGGCGCCAGGTTCATGGATCATAGAGGGCGCATTTCTAGCTTGGTACGCTCCTGAAACACAGTACACCTCAGTTCTTCAAGATGATGACAAGAGGCCTTTCTGCGAGTTACCGTGAGCACTTCTTACTGTACTTCTCTGTATGTTAGTAGGTCTAGTTACTAAGGGGCATGACACGCATTAACGTGTGTTAATTCACTGTTAGCATGTTTTATACAAACATAGGTTCCATGGTATTCGGTGGGACCTAGTTACTAATAACGCGCGTATATTAATGTGTTAATGTCAGCACACCTTAGTAATTAGACCCCCTAGTCTGCAGTTTTGCGGGCCGATGCAGAAAGCTGGCTCTGAAGTCACGTGCTATCAACTCTGTACGCCTCTATGCAGTGCACTGATAGTGCACAACTTCAGTGCTGACATACAGAAAGGGGCGCATATGCAAATTAGCCATGCATTAAATTATAGTACAAATCTGTCATCAATGCAATCATAACTCCCCACTTTGATTTCGCTAACACTATCCCGCAAGGCCTTACCAAACAAAACTTAAGACAACTCTAAGTAGCACAACACATTGCAGCCAGGTCAATCACGAATACCAGTCTAATGGAACACATCACCCCAATAGCGTATGAACTGCACTGGCTCCCTATCCAGGGCCGCATACAGTATAAAATACTTGTTATCACTTTCAAACTAATCAAGGATATCTTCCCTTCATACCTCTCCATGCTCATCACTAAGGAAACCCACACTCGCACACAACGAGACTGTAATAAAAATAAACTCACAATCCCAACGGATTTCAGGAAATCAAGAAAAATAACTAACAAAGCAGCATTCTCCCACATTGCACCTAACCTCTGGAATACCCTATCAGACTACCTGAGAGAAATAAATGACCTCCCCACCTTCTGCAAAAAACTCAAAACCCATCTATTTATCCTTCACTTTCAAACTCGAAATGAACCCAATAGTATTGATCCCTCCCATCCCTCTACATAAACCCACCACCAAATAGATGTTCCTCCTCTAACTAACTCTGACCAAGCTCACATTCTACCTAAGAATCACATTTGTATATAGTTCTTGTTAATGGTTCTTCACTGTTTATAATAATGTTAATTTATATATTTAAAATGTTCTAAGTAATCTGAATATGTATCTTTCATTGTACAATTCAAAATTGTTGTTTTCTGTAAACCGCATTTGATCTGCTGGAAAATGCGGTATAAAAATTTATAATAAATAAATAAATAAAATATAAATAAATAAAATGTCATCTTTAAACTCAAGCCAGAAGTCGGTGCAAGTTTGGTATGCTCGCCCAGAGAAACAGGAACACTGTGCGGCTAATTTGCATATGTGCCCCAACACTATTTTGATGGCATTGGGGGCTTTCCTGCCCAATTACAAATAACCCCTGCTGGCCGAGCAGCCTAGATCCCCCCACCTGCCTACTAAAAATAAACCTGGTGGCTCAGCGACACTGATCCTCCCACCTACATTAATTTTAAAAAAGTCTCGGTGACCCAGTGGCCCCGATCTCCCCGCTGCAAACTAAAAATAACCCTGGAGGTTCAGTGTCCCCGATCCCCCCACCTGCCCAATTAAAAAAAACCCTGGTGGCCCAGTGGCCATGAACACCCCTTACCTTATATGGCAGTCTGCCCCAGCCTGATTCATCCCAGGATGCACTGTGTGGGGCCAGGCGCCACTATTTTTCAAGATGGCGGCACAGGAGCACAAGTGTGGGGGCAATGTTCCCGCTCCTTTGTAAAGGTGCCTGGAGGGGGGGGGGGGAGTTTGGGGCCACTGGGTCGCCATAATTTTTTTTTATTGCGTGGGTAGGGAGATCGGGGCTGCTGGGCCACCAGGGTCTTTTTTTAAATTGGATGGGGGGATCAGGGCTGCTGGGCCATCAAGGTTTTTTTCTTAATTGGGCGGGTGGGGGAATCGGGGCTGCTGAGTCACCAGGCATTTGCTTTCTGTCGGGGTCACCGGCCCTCTGACAGTATTTTGATGGCATCAGGAGCTTTCCTTGATGTTTGGATCATTTGAGTATGGTCCATCTAGTCTGCCTAGTAAGGTGGCTAGAGTAGTTGTATCCACCGCTCACTGCAGGTCACCCCCCATCTATTCTCTAGTCACCTCTTGTCTTGACTATTGCAACCTCTTCCTTGCTGGTCTTCCTCTATATCATCTCTTCCCACTTCAATATGTTCAAAACTCAGCTGCACAGCTAATCTTCTGCCATTGCCACTATGCTCATGTCACCCTACCTATCCATTTACGCATCCAGTTCAAACTTCAACTACTGATCTATAAGTACCTTCATTTGACTGCTCCTCACTTCCTTTTCTCTCTTATCTCTCCCTACACCCCTCCTCAGGAACTCTGCTCTTCTGGCGGATCCCTTCTGTCTGTGCCCTTCTCTTCCACTGCCAACTCTAGACTTCGATCTTTCCACATTGCTGCTCTTTAGACCCAGACCAAACTACCTGAGTCAGTACGTCATGCTCCATCTCTGGCCCTGTTCAAATCCAGGATAGAAACTCACTTCTTTAAGATTGCTTTTGGATCCTGTTTACCTCTTATGTGTTTTCTTACCATTCCCCTAGATATGCCCTAGTCCCCAGTTGCTGTGCTGCTTGTCTTGACTAGACTGCAAGCTCTTTATGAGCAGGGTCTGTCTCTTATATGTCTCAGTACAGTGGTGCATAGGCCTTGTAGCGCTACACAAATGAAGAAGAGTAAATGGATTACAATGGGTTCTGTTAGAATAAGGCACGTAACAAACAAACGCTCCTCAGATGAAACCCAAACAAGATGCCTTTATGATACTGGAAAGATGATATTCCAGGAAAAATATCTAAAGAGGAAACACAGTTTAAGGTTGACCCGCAGTGTACACAAAACCCCGAAAGCATGACCCAAAGATCCCATCAGTAAAGAAAGCTCCTTGCTTAAGAAGGTGGCGAAAGTAGAAGGGGTCATTTTATAACAGGGCACCTAGTTTAAGAAGGCAAGTAGGCACCTACCTAGGAGCTATTTTAGGTGCCTGTGTGCCTTTTTATAAAATATAAGCATAAGAAGCAGAAATCATGATTTAATGCAGCCATGGATATCTTCTCCTGCTGAAGCACCTATACACAGGTATTTCGTAATCAACGCTTGTACTCGTGAACTCTGCCTTCATTCCAGTCAGACCGCTTCTACTGGCAGAGTATAAACATCCATGCAACGCGTGCACTTTGACCCTGTCAGTATTTTATAAGAAGATCATTTACATGCACATGTGGCCTTATAGGCATGAAAATGGCATCATAAAATTACCCCCATGAATGCATCTGACTTACAGAGTTCAATAATGTGCCTTTAAAACTTGCTTTGTAGCACTTTTCTTTTCCTTTCTCTTATGGTCGACCATAAAGGGAAAGTCCAAGCTCACCTTGAGCATTTCCTTCCTTCCTCCTTCATTTCAGATAAGAAAATGTTTTCGATCTACACTCCAGGCCTTAATCGTCCCACGCTTTGACTACTGCAGCTCCATCTAGCAATCCACAATCCACCCTGCTAGCTCTATGCACAGCTCTACACACAACAGCATGCATCTTACAAGGAGCATCAAAACCCAACCACATTACACCCATCCCGAAGCAGCTACACTGGATCCCCTTAAACAGCCAAATCAAATACAAGATTCTCCTTTTGACCCAGAAAGTCATCCACTGCCACCTCTCATCACACCTACAAACTTTACTCCAAACTTTTCAATCCAGCAGAACCAGAAGACAGTCCACAAAGAACACACTCATCATCCCACACGCAAAAACAAAAAGCAACCAACAAACCCGCGCAAGATCATTTGAGCTCTACGCACCAAAAGTCTGGAACACACTCCTCGACAAAATCAGGAACACCACGGATCTCCGTGCCTTCCACAACCTCCTAAAGACTGACCTGCTCACTGAACATTTTGGTCCCACCACATAACTCCCCCTCCAATTTGTATATAAGTTAAGCCAAATGTACACAAGCTAATATCCTACACCACTAGGGTACTGTATGTCAACAAATAACCCATGTATGTAAGCTAATGTTCTATGTAACATATTTTCACCTTTGTTCTTTGTACACTGCTTTGACCTGGTGAAAAGCGGTTTATAAGCATTGCATTGCTAAATAAATAAAAGAAACTTGTAGCCAACATATCAAAGAATAGCAGGATCAATATTCAGCGCTAGCGGCTAGCTTCCAGCGCTCAACTTAAAACCCATGTATTCAATGCCAGGGCCATATCTGTGCTCCAGCATTAAATATCCGGGCTACCTGGATTGAAATTCAGCCATTGTCTGGTTAGCTTCCGCAGCAAAAGTTAGGCCATGGTTTCCTACATCTGACTTTCACTGCATATCGCTAACTGGGCAGCGGCTTAATATCGCTGCTGTCCGGTTAGTGATGGGCGCCACCCTTAGCATGTAGCGGTGGCGCCTGAGGTTATTCAGCTGCACTAATCATGTTAGTGCCGCTGAATATCCCACAGAGTGGCGTTTACACGGGTTGCAGGTCTGCCAACCATGTTAATGCCTTTGAATATCGGGCTCAACATATCTATGATCCAGATAAATCCAAAATAGGAGAGTCAAATACAGAATCATATTCACTTAATGTGAAGACCTTTTGCTTTTACCCAAATAGAAACAATGACAAATCATGCATTTACTTATTCATGTATGTATTTACAGGTGTTTATATTTCAAGTATATTTGCTCATATCGCAAGCAGTATATCATAACAATTTGGCACTCAGTATAAGACATAAGTATAACACAGTCAATAGAGGAAAGGGCTGCCTGAAAGAAATAAGCTTTGACTTTTTTTCAGAGACCAGATGGTCTTTCTGAGTGTGGATAAATTCAGGTAAAGAATTCCAAAGGCAAGGAGCAGTGATAGAAAAAGCATGAAGGGTTACTTTCTTAGCTGCAGTAAAATATTGCATTTTTCCATGGCTGGTGCTCGTGTCCTCCCCATCTCACCCTGCCTGTGGATACGAGAGAGACTGGAAAATCTCAAAGGAGGCAGCTCAAAAGAGGGATGAGAAGTGGCTGTATGCGCTCTGTGTCCTGCACAAAACTGGGCTTCGCTCTCCATTCCCTACATGCTGCCCATTAATTCTCACACTCCAGGGCTCTGATACATCTAAGGACGAGAGGCAGCATGGCACACTCAGGGCTGGGGCAACCATCAACAAAGCCAGGTGGCAACTTCAGAAGGGGGGGGGGGGCACCAAAGAGCAGGTCATTTAAAGCTAAACAATGGATTCTGATAGCTGGGAGGGGGGGGGGCATAATACCTTGAACCAATTCTGGGGTCAGCCCTGACTACTGTACTGTGAAAGAAAGCTCCAGCATGTCTAAGAGCTCCTGCAGATGATTTGTTGCTTCACGGTGCTGACAGCACAACTCAGGTGCTGCTCCAGACCAGAGCATCGGGCCCATGACACACCTGACTTGGTCTGAGGGCAACCAATGTACCACGGGATACTGCTTGGGGAACACTATGCAAACTTCTTGTGATACCTAATTCAGGCATTTAATGCATGATACGTAACATATGTTACCATTAATATGCTTGGGGGGTAAAGCATCTTTTCTGTGGGTATACCCTGCTTTATATGCGGAAAAGGGCTTTTATAAAATTACCCCCCAGTACGAGCGTGTAAGAGAATGTGTCATGATAAGAAGGTATGTACTTTCATGTGACCCATGTAGAGGT
Source organism: Ichthyophis bannanicus (assembly GCA_033557465.1). Taxonomy (NCBI): domain Eukaryota; kingdom Metazoa; phylum Chordata; class Amphibia; order Gymnophiona; family Ichthyophiidae; genus Ichthyophis; species Ichthyophis bannanicus. The sequence continues at coordinate 1,770,479,921 of CM066031.1, forward strand.
GTGTCCAGGGGTATAGTTTGGGTGGGGCATGCATGACTGGGATCACGAACGACACGTGCATTGTATCCATTGTGCATGTCTACTTAAGTCGCATGGACATTTATACCTATTCCTGAGAAAGTGTAAATGTGCACAGATGTATTTTAGCTGCAATTTCTGCAGGCTTTGTGAGGCTATTTTATAAAGACACATAGACACATAGACACCTATATATCTTTGTTAAATAGCTCCAAAAGAAGTGTCTACTTTGGCTCCCTACTTATGCGATCTGCTATAAAATTACACTCCCCAATGCACTGGGTCAGAAGACTTGTTTGTAAAAGTGCTGCTAATGTATTTTGCTGGAAAAGTCATCAAATGGTTTTGCAGCATTTACATATTTTTGACTTTTGCTTTTCCACCACTTAGAACATGGCAGATTACAGTAGGATGCAACAACGAGATCATGCAATAGGGATCCAATGACTAGGAAAATTCTAAGGTTTTAGAGTTTTTGAGGGAAAATTGGAAGTTTTGTAGCTTATGGTATCTTTCAAAAATCCAATAAAAGAGACTGAAACGTGAGGTTTCCAAAACACGTACACTGTGACATCTTTTTGTTGGTCTCTTCAAAGATACCACAGTGACAACAGACACCACATGTAACGTATGAAATTCATTCAATTGCTTGCAATCAATTTGAATGTGAAATTTTTAGGAAGAGTATGGAAGTAGTTTGAACCTACAAATTTAGTCTAGAAAGTCAGCATATGTCACTGATCATAAAAGAACAAGACAAAACATTCTGCTCTCAAATAAAAGTTTGATTTCTTATTTCACAATATGGATTCAAGGTTCGTGCGACTGCAGTCCAGTTTTAAATGTCGAGATTTCTCCCAGTTGCTCTGAGATTCAGTGCCCTTTTCTTATGCCTTTGTTAAACACAGACATTTGTGCCTGTCAATTGCTGTAATAAGGTTACTTTTCTCCACCCACCAGATTTTATATATTTAAAAGGTTCTTTTCTGTTTAGCACTTTCCACTTGTACAACCATATAAAAGAGTAACAGGGGGTCTGTGAAAATAAAAGGAGGTGATGTTAAAAATAATGTATGCTGGTGCATGTATACAAAGATAAACTCCATGCAGTACTGGCAGCATTGGGCAAGGTTTGGAGCATGCACGAGGATGGTTGTGGGGAAGAAATTCCGAGAAAGATAGCGTGATTACATGAAATCTAGAAACAGCTAAAAACGTAGGGGGCATATAGCCGCCCTAACACCTTAATACAAACAGAAAATGATCAGCCTACACATAAGCCCAACCGCTAACCATCACACGTGTTCTATCCACCCACAAATGCACATGTAACATCTAAATGAGTTAGAGTATTGTACATAGTATAGAGTTAACTTGTACATAGTTTTCCCGGTTTATCCCATGTTTAATGTCCTGTTTCATTGTAAACTCAATGTTGCCTGTATGCATTGTAGTATGTTTTTGTTCGATGTACACCGCGCTGATTATAATAGCGCGGTATAGAAGAAATGTTAAATAAATAAATAAATAAAACAAATATTCAATGAAAGCGGCCATTGCTGTTAAAGCAGCTGCAAATCCCTTCTTTAAATTATGCCCAGATATTCAATGCTAGAACCATATCCGGCCACTGGCACTGAATATACGGGTTTCCCAGTTAGCATTGCAGCTAACCGATCTGTGGCGGTATTCAGCTGCCGGCTGGATAGCCAAACCGGTTAAAGTTCAGCCGGCCTTTTTTCTGCTGCTGACCGGTTCCAGATAAGTGAAAGATTAAATACGTCTGTGGAAATGGGTAAAAGGGGCAACATCTGGAAAGCGGTGTGTATAAATGACTGTAGCATGGGAAATAAGGTCCCTGATGTTTAGGCTTTAATAGGAGAGGCTGACTTGGATTTAGTAGCGGTAAAGGAGACATGGTTCACAGACGACCATGGTCATGACTGGGATGTAATTAAACTGGACTATGCTTTATTCAGGAAGGACAGCATAGGAAGAAGGGGAGGAGGAGTGGCACTATATGTAAAAAAATAATATTAAAGCTAAAATATTACAGGGCTCAAAAGGGAGTGAGGAGGCACTGTGGGTTAAAATAGAAAGAGGGAAAGGGAAATCCATTTGCATTGGTGTGATATACAGATCTCCTTCACCGGAAAAAGAAGTTGACTGATATTTAATAGAAGACATATGCAATATTGCCATAAAAGGAGAAGTGCTACTGATTGGTGATTTCAATATGCTGGATGTTGATTGGCACATCGCTACTGTGGTGTCATCTAGAAGTAAGGAGATCCTGGATTCTCTACAGAGAAAATTATTCCGGCGACTGGTAACAAAACCCATACGTGAAGGGGCCATACTGGATCTGGTGCTTACCAATAGGGAAAGTGTTTCTGATATTACTGTACAGTGGGAGATCATTTCGCATCCAGTGATCACCAGAGGGTGTGTTTCAGTACTAGGACTAGGGCTGATAAAATCCATTCAAAAGTGAGGGTCTTAGACTTTAGGAAAACTAAGGGGTATGTTTACTAAAGGGCATTAAGGGAGCAGGTATTAGCAAACATTAACAGCAGCGATAAGGGTTTTACATGTGAAAAGGGCTCTGGACATGTAGGAGGCGTTCTGGCGTTAAGGGCGCTATGGGCCATTTAACGTGCATTAACGGGACATCAGGCATTAAGGTGGCAAGCATGCACCTTAACATCCGAAAACGGCTGTAATCCTAACGCTGGATAAAGGAGCAGCAAGAAAAGTCATTATTCAGTACCTCTTTTTGTTTGACAAAGACATGTTTATACAATACTCAATAAAGTATACTTTTAACACAAACAAGTTATCCTCACTTTTCATTGAGTTATGCATTACATCTTTTCCCCCCGCTTGTATAGAGTCTCTGTAGATCTCACTATTTACCACCAAAAGCTTGGTATTAATTCGGTGTTTCCCTTCCAATAAAACAGAACAGGAGTCAGACTAACCTATATTAATTTAAATTAACTTAAAATTAGTTAAATTAATATAAAATAAAAGAGTTGTAAATACATAAACGTAATAATGTACTTACAAAAGAATAGTTATCCCTTTCACCCCCTCCCCTTCTTAGATCTTGCATTACATACTTTCTTGTGCAAATTATATTTCTATATATATTTCTATATCAATTATTTATTATTTATTTATTTTTTTAAACTGGTTCTAGATTCTACTTTATTGTTTTCTAACTATTGCTTACTCATTAAACAGGCCCCTCTTTTATTCTCTGCAACCAGTCCCTATACCGTTGCCACCTTCTTCTAAAAGCTTCTATACTTCGAATTTTATATGCTGTTATTTCACTCATTCCATATATGTATGCAAGACGGTTTAATATTCTCTCAGGATCAGGACTTCTTACCAACTTCCATCCCTTTGCAATTTCCATTTGGACCCTAATCGCCAGCATTCTCAACAGATAACCCAAGTCATTATCCATATCTTCCTCCCCATTCATTCAATAAGACTTCAGTTGGTGTGATAGGGCTTGTCCAACCCATCATGTCTTGAGCCATATCTCATAGCCACTTGCATGTGTCCTGTAGGACTGGGCACGTCCACCACATATGCATGTATTCCCCCCTACCCCCACATCCCCTGCAGCACTGAGGACCTACCTTCCCCCCCATTTTACTCATACATACAGGTGTTAAGTACATTCGATATAACATTTTGTAACTATGTTCCTGAACTGATGTGGAGACCAAAGAGATCCTGCTTCCTTCATATATTTTCTCCCACCTTGAATAATCCCAGTTTCGCCCTAAGTCCTTCTCCCAAGCTATCATGTGTGTGCCTTGTTCCACTGGCCCACTCAGTGCTTTATATAGTCTTGAGACCAAGCCCCTAGACGTATCGCATATCCTATATAATTTCTCAAATTGGGTCTCCTTGTTTCCTAAGTTAGTCCTTTCCTTTCTGCCACGCATAAAGTGTGTTATCTGGAAAAAGCCGTTCCAATCGCCTGCATTAATCTGGAACTCTTGTTTAAGATCTACAAAGGGTCTTAATTAACCATCTGCTGTTAGCATTTGCTCTATATATTGTAATCCCTTTGCTAACCATCGTTGGAATATCTCTGAGGCCCCTCCTTCCCTGTAACCTTCACACTGTGCAATTCGTTGCATCCAACCAACATCTTATGTTTCCTGCGCCATTTGTGTAGAGTGGAGGCTATATACGGATTACTCTCATGGCCTCTCCTCTCATTATCCCTCCCTCACCATCTAATATCTGTAAGGCAGGTAGGTTTAGCTTTAGCTTCCTTCTGTTCTAACTTACTCCATTGGGGTCAACTTCCATGCTATCAGTGCCCTTAACTGCACCGCTTCATAGTATCTTGTCAACTCAGGGACTGCTAGCTCCCCATCCTGCTTTCCTCTGTACATAACCTTTTTTTGCACCCTTGGGAGCTGGCGTTTCCAGATAAAGGAAACAATTTTTCTTTGTGGAAGTGCTAGCACTCTGTTTGGGACTTCTATGGGCAGGGCAAAGAATAAAAACAACAGTCTAGGTAATATATTCATGTTTACTATAGCGATTCTACTCAACCAGGAGAAGTATGGTTTATCCCATCGCACCAAGTCTGACAATAATTTTTTGATTAGTGGTTCATAATTCACCTTAAACAGTTCAGTCCACTCTCTACTGACCTGAACCCCAAGGTATTTTACACTATTTTTTGCTTAGTGGAAAAGAAAAACTCCTCGCATACTGGATTCTTCTTGTGGGTCTAGCTGGATTTTGAGGCCCTCTGTCTTCCCCATGTTAACTCTGTATCCTGAGATTTTACTATAACTCTAGATTTCCTGCAGTAGAATGGGCAATGATTCCAATGACTGTTCCAGCGTATAAATCATGTCATCTGTGAACAGCGAGATTTTATATTCCTCTGTCCCCACCCTTATCTCTTGAATTGCAGTATTCTGTCTAACCCTTTCAGCTAGAGGTTCTATTACCAATGCAAATAGTAATGGGAATATCGGACACCCTTGCCTTGTATCCATTCCCAATGGGAAGGCATCTGAATATGCTCCATTCACCCATATATGGGCTTTAGGCTCCTTGTATAAGGCCTTTATCCATGTCTGGGAGTTCTCCCTCAGCCCCATCTTCTGCATAACAGCAAACATAAACCCTCATTCAGCTCTGTCAAATACTTTTTCTGCGTCGACTGCTATCAGTATTGATGGTTTCTGTGTCCTACGTACCTGCCAAATTAAATTTAAAACTTTTGCAAACATTGTTTCTGGCTTGCCTGCCCAGAATGAATCCCGATTGATCCTCTTTAATCAGCTGCGGCATAAATATCTGCAATCAGGTTGCCAGGATTTTTGCAAGATCTTTGCATCTAAAATAATGAGAGAAATCAGTCTGTATGATTCACATAGTCCTTTATCTTTCCCTGGCTTAGGCAATATTGCAATGCCTGCCACCTCCATTAAGCTTGGGAAACTGCCTCCTTATAGCACATCATTAAAGATATCTCTCAATACAGGGCTCACCTCTGTTATTAACTTTTTATAAAATTTGGCTGTGAGGCCATCGAGACCTGGAGCCTTTCCTTCTTTTAGGCTTTTAATTGGCTTTACCACCTCCATTCCTTCAATTGCCCTATTCATCCACTGCTGTTCCTCCTTATCCAACTGTTTTAAGCTTACCCCTTCCATATATTGTTCTATGTCTAAGCTTTCCCCCAGTTGTTCCGAGCTATAAAGCTTTTGGTAATATTCTCGGAATACTCATTGTATTTGTTCAGTAGTGTTTACCCATCTCCCCTCCTCATTCTTTATTCGGAGAATCTGCTGTTGTATTCTCCTTTCCCTACGTTTTCTTGCCAGATATTTCCACGGCTTATTTCCCTGTATGAAGAATTCATGTTTAATTTTGTCCAGCTGGTATGCCTCTTGCTCAGTGAGACAGGAAATGCCTCACTTACCCTCAGCATTGGTGAGCTCAACTTTAATAGAGCCATGGGAAAGAAGAGAAATGCTGTTCCTTCTTGCGGCTCTGCAAAGGTGAGCCAATCAGGCATCGGCAGGGCTCTTCCCTGGGGGGACTTGGATTGGAAATCAGCTGAGAGGTCTGGTAATGGGCTGAGCTTGGGGGGGGGGGAGGGGATGGTTAGCACTGGAAATAGCCTGATTGAGGGGGTTAGGACTTGTAATGGGCTGGTGGGGGGGGGGGCGGCTGGACTGGAAATGGGCTATGACTGGAAATAGGCTGATCAGAGGGGACTAAGAATGGTTGGGGGGGGGTTTAGCACTGGTAGTGGGCTGATGGGGGGCTAGAACTAGAAATGGGTGCTTATGGGAGGATAGGATTGGAAATGGGTGGGGGAGTTAGGACTGGAAATGGGCTGATTAGGGGGGATAGGACTGGTAATGGGCTGATTAGGTGGGGTTAGGACTGGAAATGGGCTATGACTGGAAATAGGCTGATCAGCTGGGGCTAGGACTGGCAATGGACTGATTGGGGGGGTTAGCCAAACTCTGATTGTGTGAGCTTAGCAAGATGCCCCTGCCTCAGCCTGAAGCGATAGTGCTACTGACGGTTGTTGGCAGAAAGCAAGTGGCCAAGCGTGCGATTGTTGGAATTAATTAGAGGATGGGGCAGTCCCAAGGTAAGGGGACAGCTCCAGAATCCGCGGGAGTGCGTGCGCAGCCAAATGTTGTGATAAGGTTTAAGACTGCAGCTAAGAAGGCATCCTATTCTTGATATGTATCAGACATATGATGTCAGTGTAGGCCACAGGACATTTGCCAAATCTGCAGGAGGAGTCTGTTAGCTTGTTTACTGTGAAGGTAGGACAAAGGTCATTTGCTAACCTTGCACTGGGACTGGAAATAGGCTGATGGAAGGAAGTGAAGAAAGCAAAAGAAGAGATAAGAAATGGCAGATGGACCGTAGACTATAGAAAAAGAGCTAGGAGAAGACAGGAAGGCAGAAGCCTCAGATCGGTACCAGTATGATCAGAGAATAAAATGGTCAGACAACAAAGGCAGAAAAAATAATTTTATTTTCATTTTAGTGATTGGACTTTGTGCTATCTTTACATTTTACACAATATGGGGAACTCCATCCATTTATCTGATGTTGTTTATGTTTATGTTTATTTAAAACTTTATATACCGCCCGTCACAGGGTATCAGAGTGGTTTACAATCATAAAATCATAAAAGGCTGCAGAAAGGAAAGAGAATGCCAATTTAGAAGTTTCCAAGAGGGGGAAAGGAAAGAGAACAGGGAAGTAAAAAAAAAAAAGCGACAAGACAACCAATAAAAAAGTTAATTATAATACTCGTTAAGGGGGAAGGTAGTAGGAGGTGAGGGAGGGGGAGGGAGCGGAAGGTTGAAAGCCATACAAAAAAGGTGAGTTTTTAAGTGGGTTTTAAAGGATTTGAAAGAAGAATCCAATCGGAGGGCAGGGGGGAGCGAGTTCCAGAGGCGGGGCCCAAGAAAGTAAAAAGCGGAAGACCATGTAGATTCTAAGTGGGCTTGGGACGGGGAAGGAAGGAACAAGCGGAGTGAACAGAACGGAGAGAACGGTGGGGGGGGGGGTGTGAAGGTGTATCAGATCAGCAAGGTACAAAGGAACACCAGTGTGAATAGTTCTGTGGACAAAGATAAGAATTTTGAATTGTATACGATATGAAACAGGGAGCCAATGGTGGTGCAAAAGGAGGGGGGTGACATGATCAAAACGGGATGCATGTGAGAGGATACGGACAGCTGTATTCTGGAGACATTGGATGCGGGACAGTTGAGATTGAGGGAGACCAGCTAAGCAAACGTTACAATAGTCCAAGCGTGAGAGAACTAAGGAGCAAAGAAGGGTAGCCAGAGAGGAGGAGGAGAGAAAAGGACGGACAGCACGGAGTTGCTTTAACACAAAAAAGGAACATTGGACCAAGGATGAAACGTGACTCTTAAAGGTGAGGGCAGAATCAAGAGTAACACCTAAGTATCTAAGGGAGGAGACTAGGGGGATAGGAGAGGAAGAGAGAACCGGTACAAGAGGAGGAGGGGAGTGACCAAAGGTGAACCAGATCGCCGCAGTTTTCTTGAGATTGAGATGGAGGAAGATGGAAGAAATCCAAGAAGCAACGGCGGAGAGACAGTTTTTGAGAGGGGTGATGTCTGGAGCCAAGGAATCAGTGTGATAGAGGAGGAAGATGTCGTCAGCATAATAATGTGCGGAAACACCATACTGTTGAACCAGGAGAGTGAGGGGGGCCAAAAAGACATTAAGGAGAACAGGAGAGAGGACAGAGCCTTGAGGAACCCCACACAAAAGGGGGGTGGAGGGAGAGGAAGAAACACCAGATAGGACAGAGAAAGAACGACAAGACAAAAAAGAGTGGAACCACTTTAGGACCAGACCAGAGAGACCAGCATCTTGAAGTCGAAGTAGGAGGGTGTGATGATCAACAAGGTCAAAGGCAGCGGAGAGATCTAGTGAGACAGCAAGGGAGAGAGAACCGTGATTGTGGGCAGCATGCAATTCATTGAGGAGTGAAAGAAGAACAGATTCGGTGCTATGACCAGGACGGAAGCCAGATTGCCGGGGGTGAAGGGTAAGGGAAGCCTCAAGGTGAGTGGAGAGCTGGAGGAAAACCAATTTCTCTAAGAGCTTGGAGAGGAAAGGAAGGTTAGAGATAGGGCGCCAATTTGAAGGGGAAGAGGGATCCAGGGAACCATTTTTCAGGATAGGACGGACCAGAGCATGTTTCCAGGAAGAGGGGAAGACACCAGAGGCAAGACTAGAGTTAAAGATAGAAAGGATGAAAGAGGACAAAGTGAGAGATGGTTCTAAAAGCTAATAGGAGGGGATGGGGTCAGAAAGACAGGTAGTTTTCCATGAAGAAGAGAAGACCTTAGAGAGCATAGGAGCAGTGATTGGGTCAAAAGTAGACCAACGATGAGAAAGAGGGGGGAGGCAGAGGATAGAGGGGATGATGGTGGGAACAAAAAGGATGGTGAGGTTGGAGATGAGAGTACTGGGGAGAGAGAGGAGGGGCATGAAGGAAAAGAAAGACGAAGAGAGAGGAATTTAGAGGAGAAATAGGATGCTAAAGTAGCGGGGTCAGGAGAGGGGAGGGAGAGAGAGGGAGTGGGCGACTGCAGGACTGAGAGGGAGCGAAGAACAGAATAAAGAGTACGAGAGGAATTAGCTGATGAAGAAATAAGCTTGGAATAGTAATCTTGTTTAGTGGAATGAAGAAGAGAGCGATAGAGTTTGTGACAGTAGTGAAAATGTGAGAGAGTAGAAGAACAGGGGTGCTTACGCCAAGCGCGCTCAGCCCGACGGAGATATCGACGATGGAGATAGAGACCGGGGTGGTACCAAGGATGTCGAGTGGGGGCAGGAGAGGTGCGAAGAGGGCGGAGTGGGGCAAGGGTATCAAGAGCAGAGACAAGGGTCGTATGCCAGGTATGTACCTGGGAATCAACTGAAAGAGAGTAAAAATCTGGGGAGAAAAGGGTATCAGAGGATGGGAATGGGAGAAGAGTGTTTGCAGTTATACGACGAGACTGGGAGGATGAAGCAGGACTAGGAGCGGAGGGGGGAGAACATGATGGGGGAGGCAATGGGGTAGCAAAGGAAAAAAGGATACAGGAGTGGTCAGACCAGGGAAGAGATAAGGCTGAAAGGGAAGAAGTTAGAAAAGGAGAAGGATCATGAGAAATAAGAAGGTCTAGGGAATGGCCAGCGGCATGGGTGGGAAAGGAGACTAGTTGGTGAAGGGAGAGATCAGACAGGTGTTTTAGAAAAGCAGAGTCATGGGGGGGGGGGGGGTGGATGGGGAGTCAGCATGAATGTTAAAATCTCCCAAAATTAGGAGGCGAGGATAAAGAAGGGAAATTTCAGTAATGGTGGCTAATAAGGAGTCCCGGGATTGGGCAGACGGGAGGGGGGGGGGCGCGTAGATGAGCAGAAAATAGAAAGAGGAGGAAGAGGAGGGGAAGGAGGGGTCTAAATGGAAGAGCAATGATTCAGGATAGTGTAGGACTGGTGACGGAAGTTCCTGGATAGAGAGGGAGGAGCGATGGAGAACAGCAACACCCCCGCCACTCCTACCCCGACGAGTGGTAGATAAGGCAGCAAAGCCTGGGGGCAGACAGCGGTTTAGGAGGGGCTCTTCTCCATCCCTCAACCATGTCTCTGTCAGGAAAAGGATATCAAGGGAATGTTGGGAAATGAGATTGTGAACCAATATAGTTTTGGAGCGGATGGAGCGACAGTTCAGTAAAGCAAGTTGCAGTAACAAAAGGGATGGAGAAACAGATGGAGCAGAAGGATGCATGTGACAATAGGTTAGGTTTGCAAGGTTTCGTGCCTGGCATCCGGGTAAAGGGGATAAGAGGGAAGGAGAAACGGGACGATGGCCCCAGTGCACTGGAATAGTAGTCATAGTAATAGAAAATAGAGGGGTAAACAGAGAGATAGGAAAACTAAAAGAAGGAGCAGTAGGGGTATTAACCAAGAGTGGGACTTACCTTTACTCATATACCAAGAAGTCAGAGTGTTGAGGATACCAAATAGACGCCGAGTGAGTAGAAGCGTGAATGGTAGGGGCAATACCTGGGCCTATGGTGGTCGCATGGGCTCAAAGGACTCGCCTCTGGACTCGCCCCAAGGAGCTCGCCCAAGGAGCAGGACCTGTTCCTTGGGCTCACACCTTCGGCGTGCGCCTGCGGCACGCTCCTCCATGGTGCGGAGGACCACACCAGCGATGTTTATATGGGTAAACTGCCCTCAGGGAGGGAACACAGCTCTTCCGGGTGCAGAGACTGACAGGGTTAGCAGCCAATAGGAGGGAGGCAAAGGTGGTACCTGGAGGGACGAGAGAGGGAAACAGAATGGTGCTCAATGAAGCAGCAGAGGAATTATAAGCAACAAACAATAGCAAGCAGCAGGCAGTAGAAGCAGTAGCACTGCATGCGGAGTCTGACTTCTTGGAGTTTCAGTTTAATTTTTGTCTACATATTTTTATTTTTACTTTAGGTTGTGGTCACTTATTCTGTACTTGGTAATGGTCTGGGTTCTGAGTGTGTGACTGAGGCCAGGTGTTCTATTAACATAAAGTTTGTACAAAAGGATCTATACTGTACTGTAGTAATTTGACTTGAGCTTTTCAAATAGGTGTATGGATGTTCTAGGGCTTGCTTCAGTATTTATAGTGCTGCTTTTTTCTGGGTAGGTCCCTTGTATGAGTTTTGGAAGTTTATGTGTAAGTGGCTTTTCATTAATCAAATTTAATATTTTATTATTATGTTTGTTTTATTTCAAATCGTTTTTTATTAAGTTTCCAAAGGTACATACAAAAGAAAACATATGAAAAGAAATAGAGCAAGATATACATGGAAATGGAACAATAGAGCAAGGATACTCGACGGATTAAGCAGAATCCATGTACATCAACAACATAATCCCAACAGCTCATACAATACTAGCAGACGAATGGGAGATGTCTCCAGCAAACTCATCTGAGAGGCTGACGCAAGAGAAGTTAGCTCTAACAATACCCAACGTATCGCCACAGGCATGTGCAGATATTCATGCTCTGCGCGAACCCCCCTCCCCAAGTCCCCCTAAGTCCCTCCTCGCACAGTAAGCCCTATAACCCCCTCCCCCCCCTCCCCAACCCCCCCAACCACCTAAGAACCTCTGCTACCCACCCCTACACCCTCAGCCCCCAAACCCCCTCCCAAAACCCCCCCTCAGGAGCAGCTAATCTCTTCCCAAGCCCTCCGCCATGAGTCCTTATCATCTAACCATCCAGGCGCAAAGGCGCTTCCACTCCACACCCCAAAACTTTCAGATCCACCTCACACATCACTCATCATTCATACCTCGCAGGATCCCCCGGGAGGTGAAAAACTCCACAGTGACCCCCTCCCAGACTTTTCCCCAGGCTATTTGTTTCTTGGTCCCTAGCAGATGGGCTGTGTGGAACTCGTGCCTCCTCAAATTTAGTAAAGCTCGGCACCATTCCCGAATTCCCGGGGGTCTATCCTCCACCCAATGGCGAAGTAGGCAATATTTCGCTATCAAGAAGCCACGGGCATAAAGCTGTCGCGTAGGCGCGACATCTAATATTGTGGAGCACCCAATCCCGGACGGAGCAGTGTTAGAGGCACCACCACCGGGGGCCCCCCCGGTCGTCTCCGGCAAGTCGGTCTCCACCAGACCAAACAAACACCATTCAGGTGAAAGTGTCTTCCCAAGGGGTCTGCAAACTTGCAGCTCTCTATGTACGTCCTGCCAAAACTGATTTACACTCACACATTCCCAAAACCGGTGTAGCAGTATCCCCCTGTGAGTCCCACATAAATGGCATACATCTGTCGAGAGCACCTTCATCCTAGCCGCCCAAGTGTTGGGTACATATGCTCTCCAGAGCAATTTATATTGTAGCTCTTGAAATTTTACAGATTCCGAGAGGAGCCTGATTTGTTGGAAAGCTTCCTGGCAGGCGGCTACCGTAAGCTGGACATTACCATCGTTACTCCACCTCTGGACTAGTTTCTCTAACGGGGCCCGCTCACCCCCCGGATAACACTCCTCCCGCCAGGTCCGCAACGAAAGCGTACCGTCGGTGGCCGCTATAAGCTCCCATACTCCCGATGTACCGAATTGAAAGCCCCCAGTGCGCTGTAATGTTCGGACGTAGTGTCTCGCTTGCAGGTAAAAAAAAGAAAGTCTGAGGCGCGAGGTGAAATCGTCGCATCAACACTTGAAAGGAATCCAACTCCGCCTGTGATTGCATACGAAGTTGACCCAGATACCCCAGACCAGCTTGCACCCAACTCACTGGGAGTCCCCCTTGGTTCCCAGGCTGAAAAGCAGCATTATCGCGCAATGGCATACAATCAGTACTGTACCAATGTACCCCTTTTTTTTGGCAAAGGAACCACCATGCCTGTCGCAAGGCACCAAAGTAGACCGACCCGCGCCATGCCTGTGGCAATACCGGCGTCCGGCTATGCAGCAAATAGGCTGGGTGGTAAGGTGCGGAGAGCCGCTCAACCAGTCCCACCGGCAAAATATCCTCCCTCCCCAAAATTAAATCTCTCAGCGGCCTTAGCAAGGCTAGAAAGTTATAATCTCTCACCGAAAATAACCTAGCCCCCCCTCCTCCCTACTACTCATCAGCACCGAAATGGGGATCCGCGATTTCTTGCCCCTCCATAGGAAGTGTCTCATGTGGCGCTGCAAAAGCAGCACATCCCTTCTCAACAGCCAAATAGGCAGATGGCGCAACAAGTACATCCAACGCGGGGCCTCCATCATCTGGAAGAGAGCAAGACGCCCCATAAGCGAAAGCGGGAGATCCCTCCATTTCTGGAGGGTAGCCGCCATTCTATTCAGCATAGTTCGGATGTTAGCGGCATATAACTTCGACACATGATCTGGGATCTGAATCCCCAGATAACGGAATTCCCCTAATGCCCAGCGCAGGGGAAAAAGCCCTTTCCACTGACATCTGGCTCGGCCACCCACATCCAACGCGACTGATTTACTCAAGTTAACCCGGAGTCCTGAAAATGAGCCAAATCGCTGGATCATTCCCAAGGCCCGCTCCAGAGAGGCCTGCGGCTCACACAGACAAAGCAACATATCATCTGCAAAAGCACTAATCTTGATGCCACCTCCTGGCCATTCAATTCCCTGTATTTCCACTTCCGCTATAAGCGCAAGAAGCAGGGGTTCCAACTGTAGCACAAATAATAGGGGCGATAAGGGGCAGCTCTGTCGCGTACCTCTACGTAACTCAAAAGGCTCGGAGCAAATTCCCCCACTCGCCACACATGCCAGCGGACTCGCATACAACGCTCTCACCCAGGACAGAAACGCTCCCGTAAAGCCAAATTTCGCGAGGACCGCAAACATATAAGACCAGGATACTCTATCGAAGGCTTTTTCAGCGTCGAGGCTCACCAAGAGTAAGGGTGTCTCCTGGTGCAAACAGTGTTCCATGCCAAGCAACACCTTACTGATATTGGAGAAAGCCCCTCTCCGTTTGACAAAGCCCGATTGGTGAGTCCCAATCAGCCGGGGTAGGAGCCCTTGCAACCGGGCCGCCAACACCGAGGCCACCAGTTTCATATCATAATTAATTAGAGATATGGGACGATATGATGCCGGATCTTCCGGATCGCGACCCTCTTTTGGGATGATAGTTATCGCCGCCGTTCTCATGTCTCTTGGGTAAAGACCCCTCTCTTGAGCATCTTGGTATAATGCCATCAAAGTAGGTGTTATATGAGGCATCAGAATTTTATAGAATTCAGCGCTATAGCCATCGGGGCCCGGAGCCTTATGAGGTTTCCCTTTCTTTATCACTGCCTGAATTTCTGCCCCAGTTATTCTCGCATTTAAGCCCTGAAGCTCCGCCTCTGTCAGTTTGGGCACGGGGACGGCCGCCAGGAATTCACGTTCGTGGGCTCTATTCTCAGTATCCGGCGTATATAAGGCTTGATAGTATTGGTGAAATACCTGGACAATTTTCCGTAAATCAGCGTGGGAAACCCCTTGGTCGTCCCTCACTCGGGCCACCCCCTGAATGCCACCCTTCCGTTTAACCAAGCGCCAGAAGTCTCCCCGTGCGTTCCCCAAATTGAAACAATTGATGCTGATAGATTATGTTTGTTTTATTGTAACATCTGTTATACTAAATTGCATGTGTATGTTTAGAAGCCACCTAAGATTTTAGATGGGTAGTTTTAAAAATAAAGTATACTAAATTTGTGCACATGATGCTGCAGTGAGTCTCCGCACATGGCCCTGCTTCACTGGGAGATAGAGGAATGCAGAAACCTCAGATTGGGACCTACATGATTAGGGAATAAAATGGTAGGACAACAAAGTTCAAAGAGAATTTTATTTTCAATGTAATTATCTGACTTGGTGCTTTCTTTATATTTTATTCAGTACATGAAAATGCATCTCTTTCTATTTCAGTGTTATTATACTGTATGCAGAATCTGGCTCCCTGGGTTTGCAGTTTAATTTTTATCTACATATGTTTGTTTTTAGGTTATGGTCACTTATTCTGTACTTGGTGAGAGTTTGTGTTTTGAGTGTGTGACCAAGACCAGGTGTTCTGTTAATATGGAGTTTGTTTGTAGGGATCTGTACTGTAGTAATCTGAATTGTTCAGCTTTTCAAATAGGTGTCTGGATGTTCCAGGGCCCACTGCAGTATTTACAGTGATGCTTTTTTTGGTGGGCTCCTTATGTAAGTTTTGGAAGTTGGTGCTGATATAGTATGGTATGGATGGTAGATTTGCTCTATAGATACTCAGTGACTTTGTTGTAGGGTTTTGTATTAGTTCACAATATGCTGGTACTGGAGAATGTTTGTTGTTGTTAGTGAGATGATCAGAATCAGATTTTTTTTTAAGATATTGAGTTCTGTGGGTGAATGTCCTGGTTCTGCTCTGCACCCACTTTTGACGAAGGGAGTTCTGTATGCAAAATATATGTTTAAAAAGAAAAAGCAAGAACCATAATGCAGTTTATAACAACAAAATAAAAATGAGTTATAATTTAGTTTTATAAACTGTGCTGTGGTTCTCGCTCTCTTTTAGTTCTTTGGTGTGCAAACATCTTGCATTTCCTCCATATAATCTAATCTGCTTTTTGGTTTGGTTCAGTCCCTGACTGGAGTTTTGAGTAAGCCCTCCCGCCCCATGGGGGAGGGCACCATCTCATCCTTTACCTCAGGCAGCACATTGCCTCAAGCCATCCCTGGGGCTATCTCTGTTTGTTTCAATTGGGTTAATAGCTCCTGTTCCCTTTGCTCTTTCTGGCATTTCCGCCTGGCTGCCATAGCTATACAATGCCCCCTCACAACAGCTTTAAGCCCATCACACAAAATTGTGGGTCCTACCTTTCCATTGGTATTGTGCTGCATATATTCCTTTATAATTGTTTTTATGTGGTTAAGCCTTTCTTTCTCATCCAGGAGAGACTCATTCAGCCTCCAAAGGCGCAGAACCCCCCCCCCCCCCAAGCCTGGAAGTTCAAAATCACTTCCACAGGAGTATGGTCTGTCCAGTTAATGGGTCCAATCTCTACCCTTTTAACCCACTCCATTTTCCTTCCATTCACCCATATCATATCCAATCTACTATATGTTTTGTGTGGGTGGGAAAAGTATATTCTCTCTGGGTACCATTGAGATATCTCCAAGTGTCCACTGCACCTAATTTCTTCATAAGTTTACCTAGCTTTATACTCACTCCTTGGTTTCCCCTAATGTTCCCCTTCCCGTCATGTCTACTCTGGGGTTCAGGATTGCATTAAAATCCCTACCTGTTATCATTGGGTCTTGTAGATGTTCTTCTATCACTCCGTATAACTGAACATAGAAGGTTCTTTGTTGGGTGTGTGGTGCATATACACTACATATTGCTAAGGGCATCCCGGCTATTTTGCCCTTCCATAGCAGAAACTACCACCTGGGTCTCTCACCATCAGCTCTTAGTCCCCTTACAAAAAGAATCCCCACTCCCCCATTTTGGGGAATTTCACGATTATGTGCCAAGTATACTTGATCATATCTCTTACTAACTAGCCACTTTTCTTGCACTCTTTTAAGTGTGTTTCTTGTATCGATAGTATATCTGCCTACCCTCTTTCCATAATGTCTGCTGCTTATACCAAGAATTGAGGCCCTTATGTTGATGGTTACAATTTTACATGTCACTAATCCTTTTTGTTTATCCCCCATTTCTTCAAATATATGTATTACCCCTTTTCTTTTTACAGGATCTAACCTTCCCCTCTTCCCAACCTTCCACCCTTCTCCCCTTCCCTGTACCCTCCCAACCTCCCTCTTCTCATTTTGTATCTAGTCCTTAGTGGAAAACCTGATCTGGTACAAGAGATAAGGGTGTTGGGGCCCCTTGGCAATAGTGATCATAGCATGATCGCGTTTGATTTAATTAGTGGAGGAGGGATGGTAAGGAAACCCACAGACTTCAGAACAGTGATGCAAGCCATGACACTCCCCCACCTGGACTACTGCAATATAATCTACCATGGACTCCCGGCCACCGATACAAGCCCACTCCGGACTGCCTTAAACACCACAGCAAGAATCATCCAGACCGCAAAAAGACAAGACCACATCACCCCAATCCTGAGAGAGCTACACATACTCCCTCTAGAAGCATGAGTCAAGTACAAATCCGCCCTACTCACCCACAAAGCTCTCTACCAAACTCAAACATCCCAGATCCGCACACTACTAGCCCGACCAACCCACGACAAAAAAAACAGACAAACCACCAACAACTCCCTCACCATCCCCCATAAGAGGACGAAATGCAACCAACAAACCTGCAACAGAGCCTTTGAACTATATGCACCATCCATCTGGAACTCTCTACCGAATCACATCAGAAACAACAAAGACCCCCTATCCTATACCTCGGACCTGAAACAAACCACCACATATGAGACTGTAGCTCAAATGTCTATGTCTATGTCCCAAACACTTGCTAAAATCATTAATGTTGGCCACCTGGTGACAGCCCAGACCCTTACAATTGATTATTGTCTCCCCCCCCTCTCGTTCAATGTTCCACCGCTTTGACCCGGTGAAAAGCGGGATATAAATGCAGCTAAATAAATAAATAAATAAAATAAGTACTACTTTTAATGTTCGAAAGGGAGACTATGATAAAATGAGGAAAATAGTTAAGAAAAAACTAAAAGGAGCAGTTGCAAAGGTTAAAGACTTACATCAACCTTGGATGTTGTTGAAAATACTATCTTGGAAGTCCAGAACAGCTGTATTCCATGCTTTAAGAAAAGAAGAAGGAAGTCCAATAAACTGCCAGCATGGTTTAAAGGTGAAATCAGAGAGGCTGTTGCCAAAAAATCATCTTTCAGAAAATGGAAAAAAGAGCCAAATGACAAAAACTGGAAACAGCAACAAGCAGGCAAAGGGAGAATTTGAGAAGCTTGCTGCGGAAGCAGAAACACGTAATAAATACTTTTTCAAGTACATTTGTAGCAAAAAACCCGTGAGAGAGTCAGTTGGTCCATTAGATGATAGAGGGGTTAAAGGGGCACTAAGAGGCGACAAGGCGATAGCGGAGAGACTGAATGAATTCTCTGCTTCGGTCTTTACTGAGGAAGATGTAGGGATGTTACCCATGACTGAAGTGGTATTTAAAGGTGCGGAAGAATTGAAGGAAATATCGATACATCAGGAAGATGTATTACAACTATTTGATAAACTGAAGAGTAGCAAATCACCCGGACCGGATGATATACATCCAAGGGTGTTGAAAGAACTATAATCTGTGAACTATCATTAAAATCATCTGTAATACCTGAAGATTGGAGGATGGCCAATGTAACGCCAGTTTTTAAGAAGGGTTCCAAGGGTGATCTGGGAAACTACAGACCGGTGAGCCTGACGTCAGTACTGAGAAAAATAGTAGAAACCATCATAAAGAACAAAATTGCTGAACATCTCTCCCATTGACTTAATGGGAGACAGCCAACATGGCTTTAGACAAGGACGATCTTGTCTTACTAATCTGTTATGTTTTTTTGAAGGTGTGAATAAGCAGGTAGACAAAGGTGAGTCGGTTGATATAGTGTATTTGGACTTTCAGAAAGCCTTTGACAAGGTCCCTCATCAGAGACTTTTGGCATTAACTAAAGAGTCATGGGATAGGAGGCAGTGTACTATTGTGGATCAGGAACTGGTTAAAAGATAGAAAGCAGAGGGTAGGGCCAAATGGCCAATGTTCCCAATGGAGAAAGGTGAAAAGTGGTGTACCCCAGGAATCTGTGTTGGGTCCGCTGCTTTTTGACATATTCATAAATGACCTGGAAAAGGGAATAACGAGTGAGGTTATCAAATTTGCAGATGACACAAAACTATTTAAAGTTGTTAAAACCCATGAGGATTATGGAAAATTGCAAGAAGATCTTGATAAATTGGAAGATTGGGCATCAAAATGACAGATGAAATTTAATGTGGACAAGTGCAAAGTTATGCACCTAGGGAAGAACAACCCAAACTATGGTTACACGATGCAAGGTTCCACATTAGGAACTACTACCCAGGGAAAAGATTTAGGCGTCATTGTGGATAACATGTTAAAACCCTCTGCGCAGTGTGCAGCGGCAGCCAAGAGAGCAAATAGAATGCTAGGTATCATAAGGAAAGGAATGGAAAATAAAACAAAGGATATTATAATGCCTCTATATCGTTCCATGTTGCGACCGAACCTTGAATATTGTGTGCAATTCTGGTTGCCGTATCTTAAAAAGGATATAGTGTTATTAGAAAAGGTTCAGAGAAGAGCCACCAAAATGGTAAAGAGGATGGAAGGATACCCCTATGAAGAAAGGCTAAAAAGGTTAGGGTTCTGGAAAAGAGACGGCTGAGAGGGAGATATGATAGAAGTCTATAAGTTAATGAACGGAGTGGAATGGGTAAACGTAGATCGACTGTTTGCGTTATCAGAATATAGAAAGACTAGGGGACATGCAATGAAGCTACAGGGTAAACTATTTAAGACTAATAAGAGAAAATATTTTTTCACTCAAAGTGTAATCAAACTCTGGAATTTGTTACAGGAGGATGTAGTAAAGGCTGTTAGCGTAGCTGGTTTTTAAAAAGGTTTGGACAAGTTCCTGGAGGAAAGGTCCGTAAACCATCATTAAAAAGGGACCCAGGATATCAATGCTTGACCCAATATAAGCATTGTGGAACCTGTGTCTTTTGGGGAAACTGCTAGGTACGTATGACCTCGATTGGCCACTCTTGGAAACAGGTTACTGGGCTTGATGGACCTTGGTCTGACCCAGTATGGCATATCTTATGTTCTTATGTTCTTCTCCCTCCCAACCATCAAGCTACTGATGAGTAGCTTTCCCTTCCTGTTTGACCCCACCATTCCCTCACCCACTTTCCCCTTTATCGTTTCCTATCAACCCCCAATTGATTTCTCTGTTACTTTTATGTATCTATCCCTTGTATCTCATTCATACCTTCCATTTATCCTTCCCATTCACCCCCTCTCATCTTCATTATTATTAATGCCCCTTCTTATTCATCTCTCATAACTTTTACCGTTGTGGTTCTCAATTTTTCCTCTCTCATCCCCCCTACATATCTCTGAAACTGTCCATTACATCACCCTGTGCACAGTTTGATGTTCAAAGGTGCTCTCAACTGTCCAATGCCTTTTTTTGGAGTCCGCATTTACTTTTCTTCTCTTTGTTATCTACTTTTTGCCACACTGCTGTCTTTCCTGTCTTTGGCCTCCTTGATTCTTCTCTCTCTGGGATGCGGGAGATTCCTGCTTCTTTCAACGCTGCTACCAGCTGGGTCACTGTAGTTGCTCTTTTTGTAATTCCATTAATAGTGAAAGCAATACCTGCAGGGTACAGCCATTTATATTTAATATTCTCTTCCTGAAGCCTTATTGTGTATCCTTGCCAAGCTCTCCTGCGCTGCAGTGAGGCAGTATCCACATAAATTGTCACAGTATGCCCCTGCCATTTGAATTGTCCTGCTCTTCTCATGCATGTGGCTATTTTTTCTTTAAGCTTATAGTCTTGGAGGTGTATAATTATATGTCAGGGGGCCTCTCCCCTTCTAGGGCCCAGTGCTCGATGTGCAATGGATAAAAACCACCAAGGACCAACTCAGTCCATTCATACAAAAAAATAGTCAAATTATCCTTACTTCAAGGATATATGCCAACCTCCCTGAAACAAGTCTTCTTACGACCAATCCGAAAAAACACCACACTATGCAAAATAGATACAGCAGCATATAGACCAATCTCCAGCCTATCATTTCTTGCAAAGATCATAGAGAAGACAGTGCAATTGCAACTCCAAGACCATATAGACCTCAATGCACCACTGGATCCACAACAACATGGCTTCAAACCATGTCACAACGTAGAAACACTCCTAACATCACTATTTGATGACATCATAAAAGGAATTGCGAAGCCAAAAAATGGATTTCTCCTTATCTTCATGGATATAGTCTCAGCTTTTGATTCTATTTTACATATCATACTAATCCAAAGCCTCCAAGAAATTGGTATTTGCAATATCACACTAAAATGGTTCACTTCATACCTAAGCAAGATGACACAACAAGGTAAATGTGGTACAAAATGCTCATATCCCTTCACTATCCAACAAGGCATTCCACAAGGATCGGCACTCTCATCAATCCTGTTCAACATATATATTTGCCCTGTATGCAATGTGATCAAGAAGCATGAAATACTATTCCATCTATATGCTGATAATCTCATGTTATGCACCCCGATCAATCTTGAAGCACCAAACCTTACAGTCATCACAAAATGCCGTGATGACATAGTCAGCTGGCTCAACAACAACAACCTCTCATTGAACTATAAGAAAACAGAAGCATTATGCATCAGTAACAACACCACTTTTGACCCCCCTCAGCAAATCCAATCGTTGAACCAAGCTATTCCCATAAAAGAAGAGGTACGATATCTTGTCGTCCCACTAGATAAGAACACCAATCTACAATCACACATAAACATAACCGCAACAAAAGCATACCATAAATTGAACCTCCTAAGAAGTCTCAAACCACTCCTACAAGACCACTTCCGAATCATCTGCCAAACCATCATCACACCGATTCTGGACTATGGAAACTCATTATACCAAGGTCTCCCAAAACAAACCATACGCCCACTGCAAATGGTCCAAAACACAACAGCACGAATCATCAGCAGAACCAGCAAAACAGACCACATCATACCGGTATTACACCAACTACATTGGCTACCATTACAAGCATGTTCCAAATTCAAAACCATACTAAACATCTTTAAACTCATACATCACTCCTCAGCAGATGTACTTGAAGCACTGGTCATAAAACAAGACAACTTACACTCTAGAAGAACCAACAACAGTCACATGATTAACATCCTACCTGACTACAGAAAAAGCAAGCAGTCAACATCCAAAAGAGCTTTATCACTAGCCACACCACAACTTCGGAACGCACTTCCTGAAGATTTACGTGCAACCACAGATATCAAAGACTTCCAAAAAAACTTAAAACCTTTCTGTTCATAGAACACTATGGCCACATCATGTAATCTTACAAATACTTTGGCCCCAACCAAAAGCTCCTTGATACACCCATGTGGACATGATACCCAATCAACCCAATGGATTAAACCCATGTTGATGTGTAAATATGGTTGAGTTGTAGATATGTTAAAAAGCTGTAAATAGTTCTCCTCTGTTAATAACCCTAATCAATAATGTACCCCTGTTCATGTTCTGAGTTCAATGTAAACACCTTTGATTTGAGGATAAGGCGGTATAGAAAACAGGTTAAATAAACAAATCTTAATCTCCAGCGTATCTGTTCCTTCCTGATTCAGCCAATACAACTTTGCAGATTTCCCATGCTGTTTGTTTCCTATATTCCTCGTTTTCCAGTAATCCTTTTATTTTTAGGTTATTGAGTCTTGCTTGGTTTTCTAGATCTTCAAGCTTGAACTCCATTTGCTCTCTAGACAGTTCCAGAGCCTTGACTGTGTTATTTTATGTCATTCACGGTGCTCCGCATATCCTCCACATTCCCTTTCACATCTTCTACTGTTTACCCAGGTCTTGTATATCAGCACGAAACTCTGTATGGCTGCCTCCATATCTGCTCTGAACCCTGCCATTTCTTAATTTAGATCGCCAAACCAGGAGCACAGTTCCTCTTTAGATATTTGTATTACTGCTCCCTTGCCCTTTAGCAAGTCCGTCACATTAGTCGATTCTTCTTCCTCGCGCCCCACAGAGGGGTCTCCTGCAACTTTTTCCCCTTCTTTATGCTCACTGCGTAGGCCCGAGTAAACAAACTCTTGTAGGTCTGCGTTTTTTTTCTGGGTCACTGTCATTGCCCCTTTTGCTGTTGTGGTTTGAGCATTTGTTTTGGGGTATCTTTTCCAACTATTTGTGGGTTTCTGTGGCAGAGCTCTTACTCAGCTGTCCATGAGGATTGGTGATGTCCAAGAACAGTCATGAAGGTGATGAATGGAAGGACAGGTTGGAGCAGATTGACCTGCCAGATTCATGGCCACCCTACGTGGCAGCCAGTAAAGTGGATGTGCATGTGGGAGGCAGCTGTACCAATGCACAGGGGGGTGCCAATGTAAAATGGCGCAATGTCAATATGTGACATAAGATGGGGAAGATGTGTCCCCCAGAGGAGTCAGAAGTGGAAGGATCTGTGCAGCAACAAGACACAGTAGGAGTGGCCATGTGCAGATCAGGAACAGAAGAGGTGTGTGTGAAGAGCCAAAATGCGGAAAAGAGTATCTGTGTAGGCCTTGGTGTAGCAGCTTGCATGAGAAGACATGACTGCACATAGTGGAGAGAGGCAGATGGATGGGCTGAAGGAAGGATGGTGCCTGAGGAGAGGGTGGTATGGGCTGGCAGCATCGATGTACCATAGGTGCCATCACCAATGCATTTGTACTGTGCGTGAAAATGTGTGCCAGTGCCACTTGGAAGGCCTGATATCAGACATGTGAGTCTCACATCTGTCCCAGCCACACAACCACCATACAACACCCCAGACAAATGTGCAGATAACAACCACACATGTGTCATCCAAACTGGGCAATTGGGGCACGTAAGGACATGAGGTGATACCTGCAGGTGGCTATCTGACCAGTAGGATGTGTCTGCATGTACTGCAGAGATGTGATGGAACCAAAGCTGTACAGTCAGTCACGATATCATGCATGACTCATGTTGCACAAGTAGGTTACAGCTGTATGCATGTAACTGCCTGTTAGTATACCACTGTATCAGTGCAGTCACATTGGGGTACATCTTACCGTCAATTGGTAATGTCTGATGATAAACAGGGAGTGTATGCAGGGGCGGCTCTATAATGAGGCCGAGTGAGGCGGTAGCCTCAGGCAGCAACTTTTTTGGGGGTTGCAAAATTTCCCCCTAAAAGACTGCCTCACTCAGCATTCAAAATAAAAATAATAAAAAAACCTCTGGCTTAAGAAGCAGCTGCTGCTGCTGCTCCAACGGCGGCAGAATGAAGAGCCCCGCGGCCACCCGCCTCCCCAGAGAGCCGTGCCCGTTTCTCCTCCGTGCTGGCTCAGCTTTTCAGAGCTGCACAAAGGGAGAGTGTTTCCCTTTCGCACAGCTCTGTTAAAGCTGAGCCCGCCGGCACTGATGGGAAACAGGAAATGCCCCCCTCCTCCTCCCCATACCTCCATCCAGCGCTGCCTGCTCTTTCCCTGCTGCCAGCGCCGCCGTGAAAAAAACAGAGGGCAGCAGCAGCAGGGAAAGAGCAGGCAGTGCTGGACAAAGGTATGGGGGGGGGGGGGGGTAAGGGGGACGTGCACCTGAGCTGCAAGTTGCATAGGGCACAATTGCAGCTCGATACGGCCCTGTGTGCAAACATCTTGGATTTCCTCCATATAATCTAATCGACTTTTTGGTTTGGTTCAGTCTGTGATTGGATTTCTGAAAAAGCCCCACCACCTCTAAGCTGAGGGGGGGGGGGGGGGGGTTGGGGCGCCATCTCATTCTTCGCCTCAGGCAGCAGATTGCCTTGAGCTGCCCCTGACTGTATGGATCTGTAGTCAGCTAAGTCTTTGGTGGGTTAAGTGATCTGCTCAAGGTCACAAGGTGTTGTCAGCCCATGAAAGTTGTGGCAGACATAAAATGTGACAGAAACACATTCCAAAATGTCATATAAAGAGTTGTAGTTGGCCTCAAACTATGGTATCTTGGCCCCCAAACCATTGCTATGACCACCACGCCACACCTCAAAGCAGGGGTCTGCCATCTGCAGGGTGAACATGTCCGCTCCCTGCAATGGGCTGCAGCAGAACCAATAAAGCCATGATCTCTGAAGACCATGATGGGGAATAGCATGTTTACTGACCAAAAGTGTGGTCTGCATGCTGTCTGTGGTGATGGTGCGCAGTCCCAACATGCGGGTTTGGCAGGTGCCTAGGGTGCAAGGTCTAGATGGGGGTGCAGAGGCACTCATGGATGGCCACGCAGCCCCCCCAACTATCTACCTCTGCAAATACCCCATCACCGCCTTCTTGTTAGAAAGGTAAATAAATGTAAAAGGAAAAGGAGGCTACTATGGTTCTCAAATGAAGAAGCCGAAAAGGTGAAGAAAAAGAGCGAGGTCTTCATAAACTATAAGAGATCACAGAGAGATGAAAACAGGCATCAATATTTGGAAAAACTTAAAAGAAGCTAGCAAAGTAGTCAGGAAAGCAAAGCTACAAAAAGAAGAAGAAATAGCCAATGCAATAAAATGGGAGGATAAAACATTTTTCACATATGTTTGTGAGAGGAAGAAGGGCAAAAGTGGTATTGTGAGACTTGAGGGTGAAGGGGAGGAATATGTAAAAGCTGATGAAGATAAAGCAGAATTGCTTAACAAATATTTCTGTTCTGTGTTCACAGATGAAGGGCCAGGAGCAGGACCTCAGAAAACGCCCACAAATAGGAACAGAAGCGACAGGGATCTCAAACGATTTTCAGAAGACTGTGTTTGTAAGGAATTAGCTAAACTGAAAGTAGACAAAGCAATGTGACCAGATGAGATACATCCGAAAAATACTGAAAGAACTTGGGGAAGTTCTAGCAGCTCCACTGACTGACCTTTTCAATGATTCTTTGAAGTCAGGAGTGGTCCCAGAGGACTGGAGAAAGGCACATGTGGTCCCTTTACACAAAAGCAGAAGTAGAATTAGGTTGAAAACTACGGGCTGGTTAGTCTAACCTCTGTGGTGAGTAAATTATTGGAAATGCTGCTAAAAGAGAGAATAGTGATGTCTTTGGAGTTCAGTGGATTGCAGGATCTGAGGCTGCATGAGTTTACCCAGGGCAGGTCTTGTCAGACAAATCTGATTGACTTCTTTGACTGGGTGACCAGGGAGAGCCCTAGATGTGGGGTACTTAGATTTCAGTAAAACCTGTGATTCTGTTCCTTACAGGCAAGTTATAAATAAATTAAGCACCCTAGGGATGGACCCTAAAGTGACTGACTGGGTTAGAAATTGGTTAAATGGGAGGCGACAACGGGGAGAAGTAAATGGAGCTCACTCTGAGGAGAAGGAAGTTACCAGTGGTGTGCCGCAGGGATCTGTTATTGGTCTGATTCTTTTGAACATCTTTGTTAGTGATATTGTGGAAGGGCTGTTGGGTAAAGTTTGCCTCTTTGTAGATGATACCAAAATCTGCAGTAGGGTAGACTCCCAGGAAGGAGTAGATAACATGAGGAATGATCTTGCTAAGCTTGAAGAAAATGGTCAAGGATTTGGCAGCTGAGACGTAATGCTAAAAAATGCAGGGTCATGCACTTGGGCTGTAATAATCCAAGGAAGCGGTAGAGTATAGGGGGTAAAGTATTTCTGTCCACGAAAGAAGAGCAGGACCTGGGTGTGTGATTGTTTCTGATGATGTTAAAGTGGTTAAACTGGTAGAAAAGGTGATGTTGAAAGCCTGAAAGATGCTTGGGTGCATAGGGAGAGGAATGGCCAGCACAAAAAAAAGAGGTGGTAGTGCCTCTGTATAAGTCTCTGGTGCGACCTCATTTGGAATATTGTGTTCAGTTCTGGAGACCGCACCTTCAAAAGGCTATAAACAGGATGCAGAGTGCAGAGGGTGACTGCTAAAATGGTTAGTGGTCTTCGTTATAAAGCATATGGGAACAGACCTAAAGATCTCAATATGTATACATTAGAGGAAAGGTGGGAAAGAAAAGATGTGGTAGAGATGTTTACATACCTCCATGGTATAAATGCACAGGAGGAGAGCCTCTTTCAATTGAAAGCAAGCTCTACTATGAGGGGACATAGGATGAGGATGAGGATGAAAGAGGATAGATTCGGGAGAAATGTGCAGAAATATTTCTTTATAGAAAGAGTGGTAGATGCGTGGAATAGTCTTCCAGTGGAGGTGGTAGAGATAAGGACAGTATCAGAATTCAAAAAAACATGGGACAAACACAGAAGATCTCTTAAGGAACTAAGGGGGACTATAGTAGTTGATATGGAAGGGCAGGCTAGATAGGCCATGTGGTCTTTTCTGCAGTCACATTCCTATGTTTAACTTTAGTGCCACCCTTGGGAGGCGAGGCCCTGACACTAGATGGCTACTGTCAGGGCCTCTAAACCAAGTAGCAGGGGATATACAGTGGTACTAAACATTTTTTTAAGCATTGTTGAGTCAGTGCTGACTTCTGGCAATCCAGCAGCCCCTGGGCTTTCTTGGAGGGTATAACTGGAAGTAGATCACCAGGCCTTTTAGGATAAAACAATTTGTCCAAGGACACAAGTAGTGTTAGTGAGAATCAAACCCAGATTTTTCGGGTGTTAGGGTGTTGCTCTAATCACTGGGCTATTCTTCCACTCGCTAAGCTGGTTTAGTGCCACTGAATGTCCCACTGATTGTGGTTTAACTGGTTAGCAGGTCTGCTAACTGGCTAAACTGGTTTGAATATGGTCCCCCCCCCATAGACATTTATGATTTAAATCAGCACTGAAAACGTTTTTGTTTCATCATGCATTTAATAATTATGTTTGAATCAGTCACAATTTTGCGGTCGTAGCAGAGGAGGATTCCCACCTTACTGTAGGATCCTGTGATTCTTAACCCTCTGGTTTTTCCTAACTTTTGTGTCATGTCGGGGAGGGGGGAGGGGCAGTGATGATAGGCTTTGGGAGGAGCACTAATGGTATTAGATACCTTACTGTGTCTTGCTGGTGTCTTTGTTTTGTTGGCTGTTTTCAGTGAGGGCTAAGGGGTCTATTCCGAGCCACGAATAGTGGGGATGTACGCCCTGCCTGGATGTACAGTACATCCCTGCTATTCATCCCCCTTACCGTCCCTGTGCAAGGCTCCCTGTACGAACAGCAGAGTTGTATGGAGGGCCTTAGACAGGGGCTGGAGGGGGCAGGCGGAAGGTGAAGCGAGGGCGGCATGGACAGGCCGTCACCCTGAATGTACGGTGCCGATTCTGAAGATGGCTCTGTACGTCCAGGGTAGGCTGGTTAGATGGGGACTTATTCCATCTCAGAGGAATGCGGATGTGGGGTAGCAGCAGCAACCAGCAGGGACAAGACCAGGAGGTGTGCAGGAGGCTCCCTGTAGTTGGACCTTTGCCATGGGAGACTGGATTGCGGATCTGGCTGTGGGGAAAGGACAATCTCGGTGATGGCTGGGGTTCGCTGCTCCATAATGGAGGCTGCGGTGCCATGGCGACAAGACGCCATGGCACTGTCGCTCCATTATGGAGACAGGCTGAGTTAGCCAGGGATCTATTGGATGTGCAACCCTTGAAAATCAGGACCCAGCCTGCACATACAAGCCGGTAGACCCAATTCTGATCCTGTGGGGACGTTTAGCCCCCGTGGGATTGGAATTGGCTTTACCGCTGTACATCCCGATTCTGAGGGGCCTTACAGGGGCTGGACATCCAGTAGGAAACAGGCCTCCATATATGTAGATTTACATTATAAGCCACTTTACTGGATTTTGATGTTGAAAGGCGGTTGATCACATAGAATTAAACATTAGACATTAAACATTAAATAAAATTCACACTCTTCTACAACTGAAGGAGTTCAGATGTTTGAGATTTATAAATGATCAGGATCTCTGAATTTGTTGGAAAATACAAATAACCAGTCAGTCCCTTAGCTTGATTGACATTCTGCTCTATTTATAGAACCTGCCCTGCTTCCCCTCTCTGCTAGTCCAAAAAAAACATTAGGGATGTGCACAGCCAAAAAAAGTTTGTTTTGTGCTTGTTTAAAACAGACATTTCCTGATTTTCATGCTTTTTGGTGTTTGTTTCATCTATTCATTCTTTAGGTTTGAATTGTATGTGGGCAAGAAGAATTTTAGGCGCACAATCGATTGCACATGTGTTAATTCATAGGTATACACATATCCAAGTGATCTGTGCACACTTTAAATTTTTAGGTGTTCAAATGAACCAAATGTGTGCTCACAAATGCACACCCCTAAAACTGATCATGTGTCTGTCTTGGCTTGTTGGGGAGATGGGATGGAGAGATGGATCCCCTAGGCTCTATAGGGGAGACAGTAAAGAAGATGGCGAGGAATGTGTGTGGACCAAAATCCTCTCTTATGTACCATGTACTTGTCTTCACTGCAGGCGATACTGTACAGCTGCACAGATAAATAAACTCAGATTCAGCTCAATACAGGGATGTGCTTTTGTTTCAAATGAAACAGGAAATGTCATCAAAATGTCTTGCCTGAATAAAACAAAAGCCCCACACGCTTTCTGCCATCCTCAGATGTTTCTTGACCCCTTGCCAGTTCACCCATATAGCTCGGTGGCTAAGGAGAAACAGGAACAATCCCCATTATTGTCCGTGGTGACCCGTGGCAATAATGCCTTTGAATTAGTACAGCGACAGAGCAGGAATGACTGGGGACTGCTCCTGCCCATTGAAGGAGCTGGAGGGTGTTTGAAGGCCTGGGCAAGGAGATGAGAAGAGGGCCTGGCAGGTATTTTTTTTCGTTTGTTTTTACTTTGGAAGCCTGGAAAGTGACATTTTTAGTATTTTCACTTGTTTTTCTTTTCTTTTCTAATGTTCAAGTCAATATTCAAATGCTGGTTTTCTAAATGCTGGCTGTGGCATTTAAATTTATGCACATATATTCAGCGCTGCTATCCAGATAGTGAGCAGTGCTGAACATATATGGAGAGCGGTGTCTGCTGCGACTCTATGGACAGCAGTGAAATTCAGCTGTTATCCATTTTAGCCAAGTGGTTTAATGTTGGACAGCACTTTTGCTGTCCTAAGTTAAATCGCATAGCTATAGTGGCTGAATATTGCCAACTATCCACATTTAGGTGAAATACCCACACTCTGCCTTGCTCTGTCTGCAAGAATTTTTCAGCGGCTCTATCTGTATAGTGCCACTGAACATTTATAGAAAGGAGACTTATCCTTTTGAAGATGTGGCTCAAAATAAATGTATGATCTCTGAACTGCTACAGCTGTGATGAGTCCTTCTTTGAATACTTTAGCTGAACTAAAAGCACTGCTTTCTGCAGGTTGAGACAGGCAGATATTATAAGAGTGGATCCGTGGGCACATCAAAGCTGTTTACAGGAAATTGAAAGTCCTCGCAGAGAGGCAAATCTCCCAGAGTACTCTGCCCAATGAGAACGCTAGCTGCACAAGAGTAATAAACAGCTCATGCAACTGCACTTTCCTCAACCACCACTGAGGGCAGCATAACACATAAAATGCCAGTAAATGGAACACTAATAACACGGAACAGCAACGTATAATCACATTATTGTGAATGTCACACCCACCACCCGAAATTCATCTCCTCCCTTCAGAAGAGAGTATTATGCCAATCCAGTAATGGGTCATTTCCTCAGACCAAATGCTCCTTTCTTCTGAGCTGCAGTCCCACATCCAAAGATTCATAACATGCAGTTAACTTTTATGTATAGTATGCAGAGGGAGAAGAAAAATACCCCTTTGAGGGACAGTTTCTCCAAATGGGTTAGTTTTGTGCATACCATAAACCTCACTCCTAAACCAGGGCATGTAGAGTGTGATCTCAGTCTCTCAGATTTACTGCTAATGCTCGGCGTAGTACCTGCATCGTGTCAAAGAGAGCCTCCTGCTGGAGTTCGTAAGATATAACATGTATGGGTAGTTTGTCAAGATGTGCTTGGAAATCCCCCTTCTCGGTGAATAGGCCGTCATGCTTATACAGAAATACAGAGCAATGTCGGCAGAAGAATGCAAACAAGGGTATTTGTGCAAGCAAACAAGCAGCAAGAATAATACAGCAATGAAACAAAAAAATATATTTTATTTAACTGAGTCAGGCCCAATATGTTTCAAATAATATGAATTCAGAGATGCGAGCACCAGGGAAAGGTGAAATGCACTATGTCCTGAAGTGCCCTTCACCTTCCTGAACACCTGGGCTTGAGTCATCTTTCCGAGCGAGGCCAAACTGGATGAATATCGGGTGGAGTGATATAACGCCACAGCATGGTAGCCACTCCTGGTGGATGGAAACTTGACTTTCACAGAACTGAAATAACTCCAAGTACAATCCACCCAGACAGGAAGACATTGTGTCATAGGTAGGAGGAATATAAATATTTGTTTTTTGTTAGATTTTTCCAAATAGGTTTCCTTTCTCATAAAAATTATAGTTAGAGAGGTATACTTTTTAAAGAGTTTGCTTCAATATTTTTAGCACTGTGAATGGCAACTGAGGACTTTTAGATTAATTCTTGTGTTGCTTAAGCAAAATGTTTCACAATCTGCAAAGAAAGTATGGTTTCAAAATGTATTTTCTCCAGTGAAGACAAGTTTAAAATCATTCATAAAACTTTGGGCCTGATACTAAGTGGCAACTGGGACCATGGTTAAATGCCATCATTGGCATTTAAATTTATACATACATAGAACATAGAGCCTGATATTCTGCATGATTAATGCACTTAGCACACCTGCTCACCATGTTAATTGTGCTGACTGGGATATTTAGCGGCAATAATGCGGTTAGAGTCACTGAATGTCCCAATGAGAGCTGGCTAGCATCAGGTTGTTTCAGGGGTAGAATGGAGGCGGCACCCGGCGATTACTAGAAGGTGATATTGAGCCGCTGCCGCCTCCATTCTACCCCAGAAACAACCTGATGCTAGCCAGCTCGCATTGGGACATTCAGTGACTCTAACCGCATTATTGCCGCTAAATATCCCAGTCAGCACAATTAACATGGTGAGCAGGTGTGCTAAGTGCATTAATCATACAGGTGTGCTAAGTGCATTAATCATGCAGAATATATAAGCGGTGAAATTTAGGCACTTTTGCCGCAGAAGCTAAACAGGCCGCGGCTCAATTTTGCTGCTGCCTGGTTAGCTTCGTCGCTATCTGGCTAACCCAGATATTCAATGCCAGTGGTCGGATATAGCCCTGGTATTGAATAGTCAGGTCTAAAGTTTAATGGCAGCAGCTTGCTGCTTTGACAGTGCTTGACGCTGCCGCTGAATATCGGGCACATAAGGTATGCCATACTGGGTCAGACCAAAGGTCCATCGAGCCCACTATCCTGCTGCCAACAGTGGTCAAGCCAGGTCACAAGTACCTGTCAGGCTCCCAGAAGGTAGGCAAATTCCATGCTGCTTGTCTCAGGGGTGAGCAGTGGATTTCCCAGTCCATTATAATAATGATTTGTGGACATTTCCTCCAGGAACTTGTCCAGACCTCTTAAACTCAGCTACAGTACCAGTTTTCACTACATCCACCGGCAATGAATTCCAGAGTTTGGTTACATGTTCAGAGAAGAAATCTTTCTTAATGAGTGGAGGAGTAGCCTAGAGGTTAAAGCAACAGCCTAATACCCAAGCAATCACATTAGATTCCCACTGGCACTCCATGTGACCTTGGGTAAGTCACTTTACCCTCCATTGCCATGGAAGAAAAGGCCTGGTAATCTACTTCCAGTCATACCTCGCCAAGAAAACCCAGGGGTTGCCGGGTTGCCAGGAGTCAGCACTGACTTCATGGCACTTAAAAAAAAACCCCAACAATACCAGCTTTCACTACATCCTCCAGCAATGAATTCCAGAGTTTGGTTACACATTGAGAGAAAAAATATTTGCAGTTTACTCTTAAATGTGCTACATTGTAGCTTCATTGCCTGACCCCTAGACTTTCTACTTTTTGAAAGGAGCAAACAACCGATTGATGCTTACCCGTTCCATGCCATGCATTGTTTTATATTCTATGGCTACCACCACTGCCATTGCTGTCCAGGTAATTTTGATGGCCCACCCTTGTTCTGCCCTCTCTCCCTTTATTGACCATATAGATAGTATTTGACTGATCAGAGAGATTTTTGGTTTGATATTATCGATATGTTGTTGTTGTTAAGTGCCGTCAAGTTGGAGTCAACTCATGGCGACCCTCTGGATAGCTATCCTAAATTGTGTTCGGTCTTGAGTCAGGCGGCTCATTGTTGACAGACTGGTACCCGTAGCTGCTGTTATTGTCTCGATCCATCTCATTGCTGGCCTTCCTCTTTTGCGTTGACCTTCTATCTTGCCAAGCATGATGTCTTTCTCTAATGATCTCTCTCTTCGCATGATGTGTCCAAAGTATGAAAGTCGAAGTCTTGTCATCTGAGCTTCTAAAGAAAGCTTAGATTTGATCTCCTCTAGTACCGACTGGTTTGTTCTTCGGGCAGTCCATGGTATACACAGTATTCGCCGCCAGCACCATAATTCCAAGGCATCAATTTTCTTCCTGTCTGACTGCTGATGTAGCTGCGCATGAAATGAGAGTCAGAAGCTGTAAAGATGTCTTACGCATTGGAACATGGAACGTACGAAGCATGAACCAAGGGAAGTTGGAGGTGGTCAAGAATGAAATGGAACGTGTACAGCTTGATCTGTTGGGTGTCAGTGAACTGAAATGGACTGGCATCGGGCACTTTGCATCAGATGATCACATGGTCTACTATGCTGGAAATGAAAGACAAAGAAGAAATGGTGTTGCATTTATAATAAAGAAGAAACTTGCAAGAACTGTAATGAAATACAATGCAGTCAGTGAACGTTTAATCTCTATTCATCTACGAGGAATGCCTATCAACACAACTATAATTCAAGTATATGCCCCAACAACAGCTGCAGAAGAGAATGAAATTGAAGAGTTTTATGAACAAGTACAAGCTGAAATTGACAAAACATGCAAACAGGATATCCTGATAGTCATGGGTGACTGGAATGCAAAAGTTGGCAACAAAGAAGAAGGCAAAGTAGTTGGAAAATATGGACTTGGCAACAGAATTGAAGCTGGAGAAAGACTGATAGAATTCTGCAAGACCAACGATCTCAAACACCTTCTTCCATCAACACAAGCGGCGACTGTACACATGGACTTCACCCAATGGATTGTATAAAAATCAAATTGACTACATCTGTGGAAGTCAACGATGGAAAAGTTCTATAACATCAACAAAGACAAAACCTGGAGCTGACTGTGTTACAGATCATCAATTACTAGTATGCAAACTCAAGCTAAAGTTGAAAAAGAGCAAACCACTCATGAATGCAGCAAAATATGACCTTGAGAATATATCACTGGAATTTAAAGACTGCCTGCAAAATCGATTTGCTGCTTTAGATACAAATGACAGAGCTCCAGAAGAGTTATGGAATGACATCAAGAAGGTTGTGTTGGAAGAAAGCGAGAAGTCTCTACAAAAGGTGAAAAAGCAAAAACGGCCAAAATGGATGATGGAAGAAACTCTGAAAATTGAAAATTATCGATATAGTAGCTGAAAATCCATGGATAAGGCCGCCAGTGAACATATAACTTCCTTTGAATATCAGACCATTTCTTTTAGCATATTCTAGAAACACTTTCTGCATTGATAGGTTTAGCACTGTTTACATGTTCTCATGGCCACAATTTAACAGATCGTATGACATTATATTTCCTTTATCCTTCACAAAATGATGATAAACGTATGGGTTGATATTGAGCCACCAGAGTTGTATTTTTTTTTCTGAATGTCAGCCACAGAAGTAAAAGAAAAACTGGCTATTCAGCACTGGTATCAGGATGTTGCCAATGCTGAATATCGAGACAAAGCAATGATTGGCAGCATTATACCGATAGCAGTGATATTCAGCACTGCTCTCCAGGTAACTATCTAGATAACTTAGGGCAGCCTAAGTTCCAGGTTATTATCTGGAAAATTCACTGCTCTGCCCTCAGTCTGCCCGTGGACTATCCTGGTACTATCCAGATAGTGCCGAGAGGTCTGTAAGATATTCAGTGGTGCTATCCAGACAGTGCAAGCTCTGGGGACCAGGTGCTGGGCGCCCATCCTCACCCTTAGGGTGACCACTGAAACTGCTCAGTAGCACAGTTTGTAGCTGTTCTGTGCTTGTAGCACACACTGTCAGTGCATCTTACTGAGCTGATATGAGGGATCAGTGCATTCTCCATTTGGCGATAAGCTGTAGACTGCTGTCCCATGTATGCAGTGCCTGATGGGCACATGAGGGACAGCAAACAGCAAACAGTTTAGGCAGAGACCTGCAGGCTCTTTGAATCCAGACATTGCTATGTAGAAAGGTGTAGCCTACTGGTTAGTACAATGCTCCCCATAAGCAGGGGACAAGGGTTTAATTCCTATGTGTCCATTTTAGGCCTGTGTGCTACTCAGGTCATTTCCCTGCCTGTAATAGTCCAGGCTCTGCTGTGACTTGCAGACACACATCTTTCTACTTTGTTTTGCATTCTGGCCACACTTTGGGTCAGCAAACATGCCTTTCTGAGAGCATGGCTTTATTAGTTCTGCTGCAGCCCATTGCAGAGGGTCAGGCACCTACTTGGAGGCATTGCGTAATGGTCATGGCAATGGCCGGAGACCAAAATACCAGGGTTTGAGGCCCACTAGCACTCCTTATATGACATTTCAGAATGTGTTACTGTCACATTTTATGTCTGCCACACCTTCATGGACTGACAACACCTCCTTGTGACCTTGAGCAGGTCACTTAACCCACCAGTGGCTCAGCTGACTGCAGGTCTGTTCAGTCCCTTTTTATCATCTGACATTACCAATTCATCGGTAAGATGTACCCTGATGTGGCTGCACTGATACAGCAGTATACTAACAGGTAGTTCTATGCATACAGTTACATGCGTACAGCTGTAACCTACATGTGAGACATGAGTCATATATGACATCATTACTGTGACTGTACAGCTTTGGCTCCATCACATCTCTGCAGTACATGTGGATACATCCTACCCTTTGGATAGCCACCTGCAAGTATCGCCTCAAGTCTGTACATGCCCCATTTTCGCCTCATGTCTGTACATGTCCCATTTGCCCAGTTTGGATGGCACCTGTCCAGTTGTTATCTGCACATTTGTCTGGGGTGTTATATGATGGTTGTGTGGCTGGAACAGGTGTGAGACCCATATGTCTGGTATCAGGCCTTCCACTTGGCACTGACACAAATTTTCCCATATA
This sequence comes from Ichthyophis bannanicus, assembly GCA_033557465.1. Lineage (NCBI taxonomy): Eukaryota > Metazoa > Chordata > Amphibia > Gymnophiona > Ichthyophiidae > Ichthyophis > Ichthyophis bannanicus. The sequence continues at coordinate 1,770,516,088 of CM066031.1, forward strand.
ATACAAATACGTTGGGGATGGTACTGTGGTGAGGAATGCCCTCCAGAAGAGATGGAGATAGGGGAAAATCCTGGTAGAAGTAATGAAACAGCACTAGCACACTGGATTTCCAATGCAGAGTTGAAAAAAACACAGCTCTCTGCTGAGCACAGGACACGCCCCAGCTCAGGGGAGGAGACAGGCCTCTGCACTAATTGGGCACACTCAGGGGAAGGTCAGGGCATGCCGGGAAATGAAGCCCTTTTAAATCCCCAAGCAGAGAGGGAAGAGGAGAGGAGGAGAAGAGAAAAGGAGGAAAGAGAAAAAGAGGGAAAAGGAAGGAGGAAAACGCTAGAATCTTGGAGCAAGGCAGAACCTTGGTAGCAAACAAGGCTACAGAAACAAGGAAGTGAAGCAGGAAGAAAGCTTTTCAAAGAGAAATTCACAGAGCAGAGGAAATAGCAATAAGGCTGCTTGCAGCCTTACCATTCGTGTCACGACTACAATTTAATCCTGAAGGAAATACAAGTACACTACGAGTCCCAGAATTCCCAGGGACCGGTACAAGCTTTATTCCTCAGGGACATTACAAGGCCACTCCTGCCTGTAAGCTCTCGGGCCCGGGCAGGAGCATTGCAAGTGGCGTAGTCTTGAGGATACTGCGCAGGCGCTAAAAGCGGCAATGCCAGAGGATCTGCAGGAGACAACTTCCCAAGAGGAGCCCAGCTGTGGAGCGTCCAAGAAGGGGGAAGAAAGGCAGTACCAGGAGACTACAGCCCTCGTCATTGCTGACAAACGTGAAGCGTCACCTGAGCCAGGTAAAGGGTATCCACCCGGGAGAGGTTAGGATACCAGGGCAAGGGTGAAGGCTAGACCCTGATAAAGGGAAAAAAATAGGGGGGGGGGCGGTTTGTGTGTTTGTGGTATTGCACTTTGGTCTTTGTTTTTGTGTGCTTGCAGAAATACCAAAAATGTCTCTTGAATCGCAAGAGGTCTTCAAATGGATGGCAGCACAATTCGAAAGACAAAGAGACTTGGCTTTAGAAACCCAAGAGAGGAACGCGGTGAGCATCCGAGCTCAACAGAAGCCTTTGTTGGAAATGCTGGGGACATTGTTATCCGAGCAAAAGAAGCGGACTGAGCCACCAGTTACACCACCAGGTTTCTCCGCGCCAGCTTCTCTGAGTTTGCAAACTGGGACCATGTTTAACTTTGGTCAGCTCACGGACACAGATGATATCGATGATTTCATCGAGGGTTTTGAGAGTGGCTTACCTTAGTGCTTGGCCAAAAGAACACTGGGCCATGCGCTTTGCGGCATCCCTTACTGGGGAAGCTTTGGCCGCTTATAGAGCCATGCCACCCACACTTGCAGGAAATTATGATGAGCTTAAGAAAGTGGTCAGAGAAAGACTAGGGCTCACACCGCTAGTCTATCATAATCTTCTGAGAGCTGTGAGGCTAAAGACAAATGAGACCCCAAAAGCCTTGTGTCATAGGATACGCATTCTAGTGAATAAGTGGCTAAATCCAGAAGAAAAGTCCAAAGAAGCTATCATAGATAGTCTGGTATTGGAGCAGTATATGAATGCTTTGCCTACGGAGATCCATACCTTTCTGATTTTACAGAGCTGTAAAACCCTGCAAGAGGCTATTACGCTTTCTGAACGCTTCATGGAGGCAAAATTAGAGGCCCGTGAAGGTGGTAGTGCTCCCAAGGGTGCAGCAGTAAGTGGATCAGAAAGGAGCTGGAGGTTAAATGAGGAATCAGTAAAGATGTGTATGCCAACAGTAAAAGGTCCTGTAACCAAGAAAAAATGTTTTAAATGTGGTAAAGAGGGCCATGTGCAGAGGAATTGTTACGTGAAATCAGCATTGGTAGCAGAAAATTCTCAGAATGGTAGAGAGGGTTTTCTACTCACAGTTGAGGTGCAGGGAATTGCTACCACAGCGCTATTGGACTCAGGAGCTGAGCAAACCATGTTGTCAAAAGCGCTCTGGCAGCAGATAGAAGCCACAGGAGTAGCAATTCAGCCTGTACGCACAGTTAAAATTCGGTGCATTCATGGAGGCATTTCACTCTACCCGGTTTATAACCTCCAAGTAAAAGGGTTGGGGGCAAACAGAAAGATTCCCATAGCGGTAGTACCTAGGCTACCCCACAATATAATTTTGGGGAGAGACTGGCCATACTTTCATAAAGGTATGGAGCAGGGCCTATGTTCCAAGGAAGCTATGGTGTCTACAAGAGCCCAGAGTATGACCCTAGAAAAGGACGAAGAGCTTCCAGAAGAGTCCCTGGAAAGTCTTCCCTCACATGAGGACCTGATAGCTACCCCCGGAGATAAAGTTAAAAAAAGTAAAGCGTAGGGAGAGGCAGACTCGCTCGCAGCATAGGGCGGAAGCATATGCTGGGCAAGAGTTGCCGTGGGTACCAGAGGAATTAGTTGGGAAATTCCCTACATTCTCCAGCGAGCAACAAGCCGATCCCGCTCTAAGTCAGGCCTTTAAGTGGGCCCAGAGTGAAAAAGATACCCTACCAAAATTTCTTATGGATACTGGGGTACTTTATAGGGAAAGTAAAGATCCCTATACTGGGGATACCCGTAAACAGTTGATGGTGCCAGCAACTTTTAAAAATCTAGTTTTGAGGTTGGCACATGACCATCCAGTTGGGGGACACAAGGGCACCCAAGGAACCCTAGATCAGATCTTGGCAAGGTTCTATTGGCCAGGCGTCTTTAAAGAGACTGCCAAGTTCTGTGAAGCCTGTCCGGCGTGCCAGTGGGTTTCTGCGGTCCATCCTAGGGAGGTGCCCATGATATCATCTCCTGTAATCACTGAACCGATCCATAGAATAGCTATGGACATTGTAGGTCCTTTAACTAAAACTCCCTGTGGATTCCAGTATATTTTAGTGGTTGTTGACCAAGCAAACAAGGTTCCCTTGGGCCATGCCGCTGCGCACCATATCAGCGAAGGTGGTGGTGGGAGAGCTCATAAAGTTATTTTGCGAAGATGGCTTCCCTCGCGAAGTCCTCACGGACAGAGGAAGCAACTTTATGTCAAAGTATTTAGCGCAGGTATGGGATGCGTTTGGCATCCACCACATAAAGACCTCGGCCTACCATCCCCAAACGAATGGCCTCATAGAGAGGCAAAATCAGACCCTCAAAAGAATGTTGCACCGCAGTTTGGAAGGAGATATGGCTAACTGGGACACAATGCTCCCCTTTGTCCTATACGCATGCAGGGAGAGGAAACAGTCATCCCTAGGGACAGCGCCATATGAGTAGCTGTACGGCCGCTCCCCTCGGGGTGTGTTAGACATTCTGAGAGAGCAGTGGGTAGAACCGGATATAAAGGAGTTGGGAGTGCCTGAGTTCTTAAAACACTTGAAAGGCCGGTTACACCGCACCTCACAGGTTGCGGAAGTTAATTTAAGGGACAGCCAAGCGAAGCAAAAGTCCTATTATGACCGAGGCACAAATCCTCGCCACTTGGCCGTGGGTGAAAGAGTCCTGGTGATGGTAGCGGGGCCAGATCCAAAGTTCGAGAGCCAGTGGAAAGGGCCTTATAGGGTAGTGCGGCCTGTGGGCCCCGTTTCCTATCTCGTCGAAAACAGAAAAGGACGCCAACAGGTCTACCACATCAACGTTTTGAAGCCCTGACATGATAGGGTAGCTTTAGCCCATCTGGCCACCATAGTCCCGAGAGTAGAAAAGGTAGAAGAGACACAACACTTTACAGAGCTCTTGAGCCATATCACGTGCTGTGCCAATGATTTTAGGCCAGCCCGTGATATCTTAAGGGGGGGATCTGTGGTGAGGAATGCCCTTCAGAAGAGATGGAGATAGGGGAAAATCCTGGTAGAAGTAATGAAACAGCACTAGCACACAGGATTTCCAATGTAGAGTTGAAATAAACACAGCTCTCTGCTGAGCACAGGACACGCCCCAGCTCAGGGGAGGAGACAGGCCTTTGCACTGATTGGACACACTCAGGGGAAGGTCAGGGCATGCCGGGAATTGAAGCCCTTTTAAATCCCCAAGCAGAGAGGGAAGAGGAGAGGAGGAGAAGAGAAAAGGAGGAAAGAGAAAAAGAGGGAAAAGGAAGGAGGAAAACGCTAGAACCTTGGAGCAAGGCAGAACCTTGGAGCAGTAAACCTTGGAGCCAAGCATACTCTAAGAAGGAACCTTGCTACAAGGTAGAGCCTGGGCATGGGAAGGCTAGCAAATTCAGCACATGAAAAGAAGGTATCTGGTCTGGTAGCAAACAAGGCTACAGAAGCAAGGAAGTGAAGCAGGAAGAAAGCTTTTCAAAGAGAAATTCACAGAGCAGAGGAAATAGCAATAAGGCTGCTGAGTTTTTGAACCAGAGAGACTTCTGGAGGAAAGGTGCCAGTTCTTATTCAAACCCTGCTAAAGGTAAAGCTGACTTTTCTACTTTTAATGCTTTACTAGAGAAACCTTTTATTTGTGCTAACCTTCACAAGGTAAACCCAGCTGCAGAAGCTGATAGCAAGTGGGGGAAGGGTGTTACCCTTACCAAAGACTTTCACACGGATAAAGAGCACTTACAGGCTGAATTGCTTTTAAAACAGTTTCAAGAGTTTCTGGAACTGAGGTCAGGGAAGCTTAGCAGGCCTGACAGAGACAGCGATAGCCTTAGCTCTGATGAATGCATGCAAGTGGATAATTACCTGCCTGCCTTAGAAGGAGACCCTTCTCCAATGGATTGCTCAATCTACCTCAAAGAGGACAGCAATGTAAGAAACCCTTGAACACTATATGAAAAGAATACAGGAAGTTTGATGTACTGTTTGCCAAGCTAAAAGGTTTACAAATTGTTTTCATTTGTTGTTTTGAGAAGCCACGCTGTGGAAGGAACAGCTGTTTGTTTGGGGCTGCAATAATTCTGAAAGACCACATGAGGCACTGCTGAGTTAAAGCTGCTGTGATTGTGAAGAGCCAAGTAGAAGCTAACTTAATTTCAGTTGTACTTCCTATGTTCCTGGTTTCAGCAGTTTCGGTTGAAGTTGCACCTTTTGCGTTATGTACCATTGAATTTTGATGCACTGGAAAATATCCCCACAACAATAAATTTCTTGCAGCCTTACCATTCGTGTCACGACTACAATTTAATCCTGAAGGAAATACAAGTACACTACGAGTCCCAGAATTCCCAGGGACCGGTACAAGCTTTATTTCTCAGGGACATTACAAGGTCACTCCTGCCTGTAAGCTCTTGGGCCCGGGAAGGAGTGTCGCAGTACCTATAGCATATTGATGCTGCCAGCACATACCACCCTCCTCTGCCACCATACTTCCTTCAGCCCATCTATCTGCTTCTGTCGGTTGTGTACAGTCATGACTTCTCATGCAAGCTGCTACACCATGGCCTACACAGGTACTCTTTCCCGCATTGTGGCTGTTCACACACGTTTCTCCTGTGCCTGATCTTTACGTCACCACTCCTGTTCTGCCCTCCTTTCACTGCACACATCCTACCACTTCTGACTCCATTGGGGGACACGTCTTCCCCATCCTATGCCACATACTGACATTGCGCCGTTTTACATTGGTACCCCCCAGTTCATTGGTACAGTTGCTTCCCACATGCTCTTCCAAATTATTGGCTGCCACATAGGGTGCCCACAGATCGGGCAGGTCCATTGGCTCCACCTGTCCTTCTATCCGTCACCTTTACATTGACTTTCCTTGGTGCTCCCTTATCCAGCATTAGGGTGACAACCATTTTCAGAGGTTAAAGTGCATGCTTGACACCTTAATGCCCAATGCCCTGTTAACACACATTAAATGGCCCATTGTGCCCTTAACAGTGCCCTTTACGCATGTAAAACCTCTTATCACTGCCGTTAGCGCCTTGTACCTTAATGCCCTTTAGTAAACATACCCCTTGGTTTCATTGAGTTTACATTCTGATATTTTACTATATTGTTGACATTCTCCATAAGCACACACAGGAAAGGAAGCAACAGAATTTGCAAAAGAAGAGAAAAAAGTCTTCAAAGAATTAGATCAGCAAATGAGGAAAAAGAAGGGGCAAATGCACAAAAATACTGGGAAATACATAGCGTTATTCCAGAAAGCCTTTGTCGATTAAGAATGGAGACATGAATGGTTAAGGAGAGGTGAACTGAAACCAAAGGATGAGAGATTGATAGTTGCATCCCAGGACAGCACATTACGGATGAGATGGTTTACAGCGAGCATTGAAAAAACTGGGAAAACAGACATATGTTGATGCTTTAAGAAAGAACTGGAAACAGTGACTCACCTCATAGCTGGCTGTGAAGTTCTGATGGCAGAAACGTTTTATACAGAAAGGTACAACAAAGTAGCTTGCCTCATACACTGGAAACTCTGTAAACACTACAAAATCCCTGTCCCTGAAAAGCACTGGGATCATGATCCTAAGAGAATTACAGAGACTGAAGAGGTCATGATCACCTGAGACATTTCCATTCTGATGGATAAGAAACTGGATGTTAGAAAACTCGACATAGTGGTTAAGGAGAAAAACATCAGATTGGCACTGATAATTGAGGTGTTGGTTCCAAGTGATTATTCTGTGAATCGTGTGGAGAAAGAAAAGATCCTGAATTACCAAGAAATGTAGTTAAAGACCAAGAAAATGTGGCAGAAAGATACAGAAATATTTCCCATTGTATTGGGTACTACAGCACCTTGATAAATTACCCATGCATGTTACATGTTACAAACTCCAGAAGGAGGCTTTCTTTGGCATGATGCAAGTACTAAACCCAGCATTAGCAGTAAATTTGAGGGACTGAGAATATACTCTACATACCCTGGCTTAGAAGTAAGGTTCATGACTGTCATGGTATGCGCAAAAGTAACCCATTTGGAGAAATTGCTCCCAAGACAAGAAAGGTGCTCTTCCAGTGCTGCTTACATCTGCTTGAAACATCTTGGAGACCCTGTGTCTCAAAAGATAGTATCTACAGACTTTGCACCTGTCACGAATCTGTGCCATTTTGTAGACAGTTCAGGTAGGGCAACTTTTAGTTCCATTGGCATTTAGGGGGTAATTTTATGAAGTCATTTATGCACATATGTGGTCTCTTGTAAAATACCAACCAGTGCAAAAATACATGCTTTGGAATGAATGTGTGTTCTTTGCTAGTAGGCATTACCAGGGGTGTGGTTTGGGTTGAGTTCACAAGTAGATGCCTTGATCATAAAATAATTTATGCAAGTATTTGCATACATGAAGTAGCATTTTACAAATGATGTCCAAGTGCAATCTAGGATGCCTAAGTCAGAACATCTGAAAATAAAGTAGGCATGTCCGAGTTCAGGCATGATTTCACAAATATAGATGTGCCTGATATGGATTTCTGCAGGTTCGTCTACTTAGACAACCCCAGAATAATATTCCAGACCATAGATGTATAGGAATAGCCTAATGGTTAAGTAGTGGGCTAAGCATGGGGAAGCCAGGGTTCATAGCCCACTGCTGCTATCATTGTGATTGTGCTGAACACTAGGGATTGTGGAGTGTTATGTTTTCTACACCCTCAATGTTTTATGGCCAAAAGAAGCACTTTTCCAATGCCTTTTCATGCCTAGAGCAGATATAACCTTAGATATGACTCCGGACATTTCTGAGATCAGGCAGTGACATCCAGGTTCTTGGGAATGCACTGGCCATGCTTCCACCATACCCCTGTTCAGACTTGGACATCCTCACGTTGTGGATATCCACAGACCCAGCTTCTAAAATGGCTCTGGAGACATCTCCATGCTATGGATGTCTCTATGCCCATTTTAAGACATCCACAGCATGAATAGGGCTTCTAAAATAACCCTCTTAATGTGCATTCATTTACACCTGCTATAGAGCAGGTGTAAATGTCTACGCTGGCATTTAAGGTATGATCTCTGCCACTTACGCCGGTAATTTATAAAGACACATAAGCGCCTGTGAGTCTTTATAAAATAGATACCTGCTTACCCTCTTATCCTAGATGCCCTTTTACCCTCCAAACGGGTAACAGTCATCAAACGGGTAACAGTCACCAAACAGTCCTCCAAACGGGTAACAGTCACCTCCCTGTATATGAAGATTCCAGGTATTCATCTATCTATGTGAGCTGTGGAAAGGTGGAAGAAGATGAAAGGGAGAGATGGATGGGTTGCTTAGTATCTGTTGCAGTTGACCTTGCTATTTGCCTTTCATCTGAATGTATGATGAATGACGAAGTTGCATACTGCCTGGTATGGAAATCTTTCAATTAGCCATGTGTTGTTCTGCCATATGTTGTGCCATGTCTGATGTAAGCTTGTTCTGTCTTGTGTCTGCTTGTAGATCCCTGTGAAATAGAAAGGCACAACCAGTCTTGCTTTCCTGTGCCTTTCATTATAAATCATGCTTATTCTTTCCCTGAGCCCTGGGCTTCTTGGTGCTATGCTATGGAGACGACAGATCCTCATCAACTTCGCCATGACAGATTTCTTGTGCTGTTGAATGGTTATTGTGATGCATGTTGCTTTTGGATCACCAACATCTTGTGAAGAGCTGTTAGCAAAGATGGGAGCATGTCCAGATGCATCACATTTGGAGGTAAGGATAGAAAGACAGCACAGATGATGAAAAGTCAAGGATCTCTATTAAAACATATCCAGACTATATTCAGAAACCTAAACATAAAAATATACACAGAAAAAAAACCACACCAAGAAATAGCATCTTAGCTCTCAGGGAGCATAGCTACATATCCCCCCAACCAGGACTTGTCAAAAGGTATCCATTGCCCTAGATGAGTCTTGAGCCCTGTACTCACTCCCATGGAGTCCAGCATCTCCACTTTCCTTCCCTTCCTTCCCCCACCTACTCAGTGAGCAGTATTTCCCCTTCCCTATCCTACCTTCCAAAGGAGTCCAGCATCTTCCCTTCCCTTCCCTTTCTTCTTCCCAGTGGCCAGCATCTCCCATTTCCTGCCCTACCCTAAAATGGTAGTTAGCATCTTCCTTTCCCCTCCCTACTACCCCCTCAAAGTGGCCAGCATCTCTCCTTTTCCTCCAAGTTAACCAGGATCTCCCTTCCCCTGCCTACTACCCCCTCCAAAGTAGCAGTCATTTCCCATTCCCTTCTCTACGCTTTCCAGATCTTTTCCCCCCTCCAAATCTCTACCCCCTTCCAGATCTCTTCTCTGCCTCAGAGATGCTGAGTTACCCAGTTCCAGGAGGGAAATTTTAGACCAGTCCTGGATGTCAGGCAACCCCATCCTGATGCATTATGGGACCTGCAGCACTGAGCTCAATGGGCAGAATCAGAACTACGAATTCTATATTGCTTTGGGAAATAAGTTTAAAACCAGGAGAGGCCAAAAAGGTTCCCTCCTGCAACTAGGTAACTTGGTTGCTCTAGCCCCCTCCCAAGGCGGCCAGCATCTCCTCTTCCCCTCAGTATACCCCCAAGATGACCAGCATTTCATCTCCCCTTTCCAAACACACCCAGGTGATCAGCTTTTCATTTCCCACTCCCTAACCAAGTGGCCAACATCTCCTTTCCTATCCCTACCTTCCCAAATGTGGCCAGCATCTCCTCTTCTCTTCCTATCTCCCTCCCCAGATGTCCAGCATTTTCCATACCTCTCTCTCTTCCCCTGTTAGTCCAACACCCTCACCTCTCTTCCCCTCCCCTCTCCCCCATGTCTAGCATCTCTCCAACATCATCCCTGTCCCTCGCAGGGCCTGCTCCAACTGCCTCCACCCTACCTCTATCCAAGCTGCCCTGAAGAATTGTAGCGCAGTGTGCATAACACAGGACCTCTGAATGCAGGTGCACACTCAAACTCTGTTGGGTCTCCCTCCCTCTGATGTAAACTTCCTGCTGGAGGGAGTGGGAACCAGCAGAGCTTGAGCATGCATCTGTGCTCAGAGAACCCGTATCATGCACACCGCTTTTCAAAATCTCAGGGCGTCCTGAGCAGAGATAAGGTGGCAGTGGTAGAAGAGGGGATGGAGCAAGTTCTGTCCTGTCTTGTCACTGCCCCTGCTACCCCTGAATTCTGCTGCACTAGGCAGTGACACGTAGCTCTGCCCTCACCTGCCCCCCCCCCCACCTCCTGTCTCTCAAATCGTTCCTTCTTCTCTTCCTCCTCTTCCTTTTCCTGGCCCTCCTGTTGATCCTTTTCCTCCTGCTTTTCAGCCTTCTGTTCCTCCTCTTTCTCTTCGTAGTCCTGCTGAGTTGGTAGCCAGTTAGCAGGAGCCTGGGCTGGGCCAGTTACAGACAGGAAACAACAGAAAGAATCACAGAACTTTTATTTATTTATTTAACTTCTTTTATATCCCGCCTTATCATAAAGTCAGAGCGGGTTACAGGGAACATATAGAATTATCCTAACATCGGAACAGAACATTAGGATTTACATAGAACGAAACAATAGAACATAACAGAATAGTACAATGCGACAATGACCTTGTTAATTAATTAATTTGCATGCAGTGAACATGACAGTGTAATACAATGCAGCAATGAACTGAATTTAGGATATTCAACTATTGGATCATTAAGCAAGAGAGGAGGGAAGATGAGGAAGGTGAAGATTAAGGGTGGGAGGGATGGGGGTGGGGTGGAGGTTCAAATAGTTTGTGAGGGTAATGCATCTAAGTGGATGCACTTCTGGACCAACATAGAGCTTCACAGCACTAGTAGGGGGCCCTGCCAGACGCAGACAGCAGGCAAGCATGCTGCTAGTATTGCTATGTGGTCTGTATTTACTGAGGGTCCATGCGTGATTACCATACATAGCTCATAGGTCACTGGATGTGGACACAGGATAGATAAGTATCAGTATATGCAGGGAGCTTGCAATCTTATCAGCTTCTAAGATGTTTCCTTGGCCTATGTAATGGCTATGCTATGTATCCCAGATAGTGGTATAGAGATTCCAGGGAGCCACATTTCAGAATCAACGTGCTTATGCTGGAAACGAATCAGACAGTAGGTTGGCTGGATAATAGGGGAATTCGATTTAGTTTACACTTTCCTCAGTGTTCAAGGTGACTTACAGGTATTTTCCTGTACCTGAATGTACGGATATTTTCCTGTCCCTAGAGGGCTTGCAATCTAAGTTTGTACCTGAGACTATGGAAGGTTAAATGACTTGGCCAAGGTCACAAGGAGCAGCAATGAGATTTGAATGGGGCTTCTCTGGGTCTCAGACCACTGTTATAACCATTAGGCTACCATAATAGTATATTTGCTAAGTAAGTGATCCCCATGGACACTGGGATCATTGTGGTAACAATTAGACCAGCAACATTCTGCACTTTTCATGGTAGGGACATCCTTCTGCATTAGCTGCTTCCTCCCGCATCAAACAAATAGCTCTGTAAGGACACTGGGGATTGGCTATTGGTTTGCTTGTTTGCTACCTCACTTCCATTTAAACAGCTTTGACTTTGAGCTGTATGTTTCCCTGAAGGCTTTGACACCACCACCGTTTGACATGTCGTGATGCAACCCATTTAAAAGTGGGCGAAACTTGAGTTGATTGTGTTCTCATGGTTCAGTTGGAGTCTTTGGAGCTCGGAGAGTGTTTGGGACTATACTGACAGCTAAATGTTAGTGGAGGGTTTTTCAGTTGTTTTTAATGCATTTAAAATTTGTAAAAACATATATGACACTGTTGAAGCCTATGAATGACGGGGGCTAGTTAATGAGCTGTTTTGAGCAGTTGTAAGCTGCAGTTATACAGCCTTTAGCCCCTCTCTCAGGCTTCCTGTCCCTTCTTTTCCCATAGGGTTTAATATTCCCTTTTTTTAGGCTCCGATTAAGTGCATTCCTTATCTAGACTTAGTTGAGCCAGGTAGGGGTTTATTTTGGTATATGGCCACCTCCTTTGGTGTTCTACAGACGTGTTTTGGATGAGGGGTAGTGGAGTTTATTTGGTGTTAGTAGACCCTGTAACCATCAAACAGCAGCAGTAAAGGACATGACAGAGATGCTCCCTGGGTTGCAGAGAATGCAGGCTGGGAACTGAGATGCTCCTATGGTAATAGGGGTGGGGGGAGGGGGGGGAGAAGCTTACTTCCTGTCCTCATTTTGGATCCTAAATGCTGTAAAGCCATGCATGCAGGCTGAGACTATGGTCTGCACACTTGGAGGAGCAACCAGTTTTTGTTTGGGAGAGAGCAGATGACTAGAATCAGGGTACCACTGAGGCAGCTTGGGGCTGAGTAGCCTAGTGATTGGGGCAAGTTACCTCAGGCCAGGGGTTCAAATCCTGCTGGTAGGACAGCAACCTCAAGCCAGAGAGACTGCGGTTTCTAGTCCCACAGGTGTGCCTTGTGGCCTTGGGCAAGCCACTTAACCCTCCATTGCCTCAGGTACAAAACAGAGATAGTGAGCCCTTCAGGGACAAGGGAAATGTATACCATACCTGAATGTACATCACTTTGACCCAGTGAAAAGTAGTATATAAGCATTTGCTCAATAAATAAATGTTTTCATATGTTAATTAAATCAGAGCAAAGAAGCATACTTTCATTCAGTGAATCAGAAAGCCACTAATCAATGTGTAAACAGACTATAATTATCCGAAAGGAGTGAACCAAATATGAAAGAGAAATCGTGATGTGTACTACCACTCCTTGAGATTAATTCTTGCAAGGATTCGTGACTTCAAAAAATAAATGAAAAAAGTTACCGTGGAGAGTACATGCTATTGAATTTTTCTCAGAAATTAGCAGGCTACTGAGAGAGGAGGAAATTACTCATAAGCCTGAAAGCAAGGACAAAGCAACCATGCCACGCCAGATTGAAAAAACAAAACAAAACCGCTCTTTGGTGTTACATTTCAGATTTTCGGTATTGGTGCCGATCTGTTGTGCTTGCCTGTACTAGAGTAACCACAGCAACCTGAAGCGCAGGTCAAATGACAGATGAACTGAGCCAGACGCTGCAGGCTGGTTATTTAGGAGGGATATTTTAGCTCTACCATGCTGAGCAAATCCAGTTAGAGAATGCGAATAACGAAAAGGAGCCCGTTGCACGGGTAGTAATGGGATGTTGAATCCAGCAGTCATCTCCCTTGCCCTTTTCTGTTAAGCAATAGGAACGCTCCTGCGCCTGTTGCTAGGGCAGACAAAATCTGGATCACCTAAACAAACAGTTTAATGACTGCTGTATTTTGTATACAGCAAAGAATTTTGTTTTCTGTAGGGACACCTGGAGGGGAAGGGCTGGAGAAAGGCATTAACAAATAGTTCAAAATTTTCTTTCTCGTTCTTCCAAATGGCAAAAAATATCATTGGCGTATCACTAAAATCTCAAAGGTTTTGTGTGGTATCCATTCAGGAATCTTAATTCTGGTGCCCCTCACAGTTCCCGTGATTGTTATATAGGTGCCAAATTATTAAGGATGAATTTAATAACTCGGTTATAGTTTCTGGAGCATGCTCATAGAGGTATCTCGCATGAAAGTACTCCACTTGCCTAGGGAATGTTACTAGGTAATGATTTTACATCGCCTGTTTAATTTGTAAAACCTGCTGGAGTTCTGCAAGAAGCAGTTTGTATCTGTTACTGAGGATTTCAGCAAATGGCCCATCCTGTAAGGTTTTTAGGATTGTCACTGCTGGTCCATGCAGGTTTCCCTCCTACCTTCTGTTTAAAGTTTGAGTGCTTCGTTCCGATCACACTCCATGTCTCCTTGGAAGCACCATTCCACTTCTGTTTTGAGCTGGGACCAGATCTCCCCGGTACAGTACTTTGTTTCTATCCTTTTGTCATTAACAGACGTTTTGCGTTTTATCCCTCGTCTACTTGAATTCCATTATTTTTCTCATCTCTTCCAGCTCCTCTGGGAGTGTATTTCAGGCATCCATATCCTTTCTGTGAAAATATGAAGTTGATATCCAAACCATTTCATTAACGTCAGGAGTTAACTGGAAAAATTATCTTTTTTTTTTTTAATTTTGGGGTTGCAGCTTGCTTAACCTTTGGCCAGACAGCTTGATGTCAGACCAGAAGTTAACAGATCAAAAAGAGGAGGGTTCAAAGAAGTGTGGGGGTGGGGGAACAGTTAACGTTTTAGCAGATTTTGCTGATATTCAGTGCTACCCAGCTAAAAAGATAACCAGATAAGTTGGGCTACAGAAATGTCAGGTATAAACAAAACTGGCTAAATTATACAGTTATCTTTATCTGGGTATATTCAGTAGTCCAGATTAACCAGTTAGATCAGTGGTTTTCAACCCAGTCTTCTGGGACTCCCAGGCCAGTCAGGTTTTCAGGATATCCATAATGAATATGCATTAGATAGATGGGCATACAGTGCATGCAGATCTATCTCATACATACTCATTGTGGATATCCTGAAAACCTGATTGGCCTGGGGGTCCCAGAGGACTGGGTTGAGAACCACTGAGCTAGATCTTTAAATATCCAGTTAAAAAGAACCAGATGACTTATCAGGTTAACCTTAACTGAATAAAATGCCGCTGACTACTGAGCCCAATATTTTCTGAGGTTGCTCCTGACTCTACCTTCTGACCCCTAATTTTACAGTTCCCTTCCTTTGTAAATATCTTTTGAGTATTTAAATGTCTGTATCATATCTCCCCATCTCTCCTCTTCTCTAGGGTGGCCAGGACCAGCGCTCCGATTAGGCAAACCAGGTGGTTGCCTAGAGCTTGAACTTCCTGGGGGCATCATCATCACAGGGACCTAGAGCAGTAGCAATGGCCTGAAACAGCCCCTCAACACCCTGTGGGACTATTTGCTTCTGCCCCCACCAATGCCTGATGCCGACTTCCTGTTTGCATGGGGACAGCTCTGAAGTGTGAAGGTAAGCACCACAGGGCTGTTTCAAAGCATTGCTGCTGCTTTTGGTCCTGGTGAATGGTGATAGTGACTGCAATGGGTGCCCCTGGAGGGCTGGTGCGCTAGGTGACTGCCTAGTTCGCCTGATAGTAATGCCGGCCCTGATATTCAGTGACTACTATATTACATGAAATACCTATTGCTCCTTTTTCCTCCATCTCCTTCACACCACCACTTCGCTACTCCCCAATCTAATTCTTTGAAGAGTTTCTTCTCGTTTTGCATATTCTGTTGCTTCCTTCCCTGCGTGTGCTTGTGGATTCTCGCTCATTCCTTCTAATCGTTGGAACACTTAAATGATATTGAACCAATTTTATCGGCTCCCTATCTGTTTTCATATCCAGTTCAAACTTCTCTTACTGACTTACAAGTGTGTACACTCTGCTGCTCCTCATTACCTCTCCTCGGGAACTCCACTCATCAGGCAAATCCCTTCTATCTGTGTCCTTCTCTTCCACTGCCAACTCCACACTGTGTTCTTTCCACCTTGTTGCACTGCGTGCCTAAAACACATCACCTGAGACAGTGCATCAGGCTCCATCTCTGGTCCTATTCACCTCTTCAAGTCAGCTTTTGGATTTCAGCCCATTTATTCTCCTGTTTATCACCTACCTGTGTCCAGACCAGCCCTAGTTCCCTCTCTGTTGTGTTTGTCTTGTACAGATTGTGCCCATCCGCTCTATAAGAAAAATAATTTTTTTATCAGACCTTTTCAAAATACTTCAGAGCCACAGCAACCTCAATAGTCATCAAGTAAAAAGAGCAAGATCCATTTTAATGAGAATTTATCTCAAAAAGTCTTTTAGTCATCACTCTTCCAAAACTAATATCCTCCTTTTTGGACATTTAAAAAAAGGAAGAATGTGGTGGGGTGCAGGTGGGGGGATATTCCAAGGCATTTACCATGGTTTATGCCGCTGAATAGCCCCAGTGCTAACCAGTCAGCAACAAGGTATGTAAGGGCTCCTCCTGTCGCTAGCGGGCAGCAACGATATTGAGTCGCTGCCTAGTTAGCAACAGATGGCTAAGGCACAGCAAATGCTGGCCTTACTATAGCCACAGAACCTATCTGGGAAGCAGCTTAATATTGCCACTGCACGGTTAGCATCCAGGTTCTGCGGGTTTGAGTACTGCCAATAATCAAGCATGATTTATCTTATGAAGTACTCAAACCCTGAAGCAGAACCTTTATAATTTTTGGGGGAGGGGTTGAAACATAACTTTGTGTTGGTGCTCACTGCCTTATAAATGTTGTTGAATTTCGGATGTTTGCTAGCATGGTTGAGGACTGTAGATCTTTGCTGAAATTTGGATATTTTTGCAGCATAATACAGTATTTGTAATATAAAGAATAAAGTAAAACAGGCCCTATGGGAACTAGTTGAATCTGGGCTAGCACCTATTTATTACTTTAAAGGTCTGACAAAAAAAACGTTTTTCTTGGACTTGTATCTCTGGGAATTATTGAATTGACTGTGTAGTTTATATTGGTCCTATTCAGAGATCCTTCTTTTGTGTGAGATTTAGTTTTAGAGCACAAAACACGTTCATACAACATTGATAGCCCGTCAAGAACATCCCGCAGGATTTTAGCTTCTCTGGAACATGTGAGGATGCTGATCAGCTTTCTTGCTGAGAAAGCTTTCAAGTTGATTGGGACTGTGGGCCCAATATTCAGCACTGGTAGCTAGTGCAATTACAGCGACTAGCCTCCGGCGCTGAATATTAAACTTGCATACTCAATGCCAGGGTTATTTCCGGCTCCAGCATTGAATATCCGGGGTCATCGCACAGTCTCCAACAGTGCAGAAGCTAAATGGGAATTTAAAGAATTGGGTTGGGGACTCACAAGATTACAGTTCAGTGGAATAAGATAAAGATTTGTTGCAACCCTGGCATCTTAATTATTTGCTACATGCCTCTGGAGACAGGGTGCCCAAATAATTTAAGATGAATATTCTCCTTGGCCCTTTTCATGCATCCTGACAGTTCCTTTGTGAGTTGTTTGGGCAAATCCTGGGGTATTGATTCTGCTTCCTGGCCACCAAACCAGAATGTTCATACAATGGATTGAGAAGCGGGTAACCAGTCACCATGCCTCCTTTCTGAGGAAGGGACCCCATTGCAATCTGGGGAACTGCGTCAGGAATTTGGTCTAGGAAAGGGGGACCTTTACTCCTACTGTACATGCAAGTCAGACATTCTATTAGGGCACTGGATCCAACCCATTTGTGCCTGATATGTAAGGAGCAACTTAGAGATTTTTTTTGAGCTGGAAGAGAATAGATGTTTTTCAGTCTTTCAAATCATAAGAAGATAAGTGGGATAGAGGAAATTCTAAGCTTTGAGGCTCTGAACGCTAAGTAGAAGGAAGAGCTGGAGTTAACTGGGGTTAACTGGGTCTCTGTTGATTCTCACCTCTGTTGATTCCCACCTCCTACATAAATTACGCAGATAATATCCACTTGAGCTAACATATTTATTTATTTAGTAAAAACATATACATATATGATGTTGACTGTACATAGTTTTACCTGTTAATCCATGTTATATATTCCCATGTTCTATGTAAACTCAATGTTACTTGCATACATTGTTGTATATTTTGTTCAATGTACACCGCACTGATCTTAATAGCGCGGTATATAAGAAATGTTAAATAAAATAAATAAATAAATAAATAAAATGTAGTTAATTCAGTTCCATTCTTTACACACATACCAAGAAGAGTCACCACCTCTGAGCTGCAGAGTGCAAGTGTGGACGTTTTATTCAGTGTGCCCCCATGGTAATATGTTTGAAGTGTAAACATGGGGAGGATACTTTAGGTCATCTTTTCTGGAGTTGCTCTTTAATTCAAGTTTTTGGGGCAAAGTAGTCCATTACCTAGAGTACAGCAACTGGGAAGCCAATTCAGTCTTCATCAGTGGGCTTGATTCTGGATCAACTGGAGGAATTGGGGATCACAGAAAACTCTGTGAAGTTGTTTGATAGAAAGGCTGGATTAGTGGAAAAGAGAAATATCCTGTAGCATTGATTACAAGATGAGTCATTATCTATCTGGCATTGGAGGAATGGGCCCCATTACCTCAAGAAAATGGAGTAGCAGGAGGCAAAATTTTGCCACCATTTTCACCAGGTTTTTGTCCACCCACAGCAGATAGGACAGTGTGGACAGCTCTGTTCCAACAACAGTATCTGAATATCGGATGCCTTATTATAGGGGTATGCACTGCAGGAGGTGGCAGTTCTACATAAGGTAGTACAGATAAGGTTCATACACACACACACACACACACACACAGCAGCAGACAACACATGCAACAGTGCACATGTGATGTGTGGGTATGCTGCATATTGTTTTGAGTGCAATTGTTGCTGTTTGGACCTTGGACTGTCACATATCAGAGACAGGCGCAGTCAACTACCTGCATGTATCACCATGCCTAGGGACATTTGTTGCATGCATGTCACAGGCCTGTCCTTGCACACAGACTACTTGTGTACTATACAGACTATCTGTGATGGACACTTTCACCAACCTGAGACAACAGGTATGAAATATGACATGTCTGACAGACAACTGCAGCTTTATTCAGTATATTACAAAATGTCGTTGCATACCTCTTGATGGATCACTACACATTGGTGGTGATGGTGCCATAACAACATTCTTTGGTGTCTGCACCCTTGTCATGGTGACGGATCTGACATGGGCAAGCATATATTCCATGTGCATTCCCTCTCCCACATATGCAACCTGTGGGAATGATGCAGTTTCATGTTGTTCCCAGCATCCTCTTCCCTTCATTTGCATCACATTGTATTGTGTGACACTGCTGTGGGAGTGAGGTGGAGTGACTGCTGAGCCTCATTCATGCTGCACATACATGGGACATCACATACAATCAACCTCTTCCACATTTCCAGATGCTGCTGACCGTACTCTACATGTGGAAGGGAGCAGGACACCAGCAATTGTGGTTTTGTTCATGCATCCTGGTTGGTCATTGCCACAGGACGGTGTTGCCATTGTGCAAGACCCAGGGCAGCAGTTGCACTGCGCTTGTGGAAACAGGTTGTGTGGTGTGCTCTGTTGTGCTGTTCAGTTGTGTTTACAGATGCTCACTGTGACGATGTAGAGGTGTGTTCTGCTGCTTGGTCGTGTTGGTGTCTGTGCCCTTGTTGGGCAGACGTTTAGTATTTATACATTCTGCTATTCTTCCTGCACTGTGGTATAAAATTTAACCATGCAACCTATCCATTGCCAGGACACAAACCCATGACCTTCTATTTTTGTTGGCAGCCACTGTTCAGAGTTTGCCACAGTGCTGTGACAGGGATGCAGAAAGCCATGCTGATAGTTTCCTTTCCATTAGATGAGCCTTGGCAGCTTGTCTTGCCCATGGCGCACTTTCAGTGTCAAAAGAGTTTGTGATACAAACTGGTTGGTATTATTTGTGCACTTTGGCCCATCATGTTACCACTGGGACATGGTTAAAAACCTTGTCCTCTGGCAGGACACAATCTTCTGATTCTGTATGCAGCGACTGTACTGTGTGCGCCACAATGCTGCCACAGTGTTTCAGACATCCATGCTGATTGTCTGCTTCCCATCAGGTGCGCCTTGCCAGATCTTGTACTGCATATGTTTGGTAAGTGTTTCCTCCTCTTGTATGGTACGCTCCAATATAAGGGCTATTAAATCAAAACTACACTTGTTAGACCCTACTTGATGAGGATATCCAGAAAGAGTGATTAAACAAGCTTATCACCGGGCCACTTACACTCATCGTGAGTGGTTGTTAGAGGAATCCTTGGAGCCATTGAAATCAATTACATCTTCTGAATTTTTTGTGGGAGTTCTCCCTTACACTAATCTGAGTACGCAAGTAGTGCGAATACTTAAAAAATACTGGACTGTTTTGGAGTGGACCTGCCGCTAACTCGGCAGTGATCCAAACGTCAAACTTTCTCGATCTAAATGGGTATCGCCTGAAGTGAAAGATCCCTCTATCCTCACATTTCAGAATTTGGTTCTCCGTGATCTTGAACATTTGGAGTCAAAAGCACACCCAAAGTGGTTTAATTTGGATAAAAAGAGTAATGATGCTCTGAAACAGTTAAGACAAGATCCAGAAATTACCATTAGTAGAGCTGATAAAGGGGGAGCAGTCAACAACTGATTATCTAGATAATCTTAGGAGTCATCTTTCAGATGTACAAACTTATCGACAACATTTGGTTTATCCCACGTTGGAACTTCAAACACAGATAAAGACCCTACTTGACGAGGGATTATTTCATGGCTAGTTAACTAAAAAGGAGTATAATTTCTTGAAATTGGAGAATCCTGTGGTTCCAATAATATACATGGTACCTAAAATCCACAAATCCTTGGTGTCCCCCCTGGATAGACCAATCGTTTCGTGCAGGGGGTCACTACTTGAGCCTTTATCACAATTTTGTGATGTATTTTTACAGAAGGAAGCAATTCTTGTAAAATCATTTGTGAGGGATCCTACTCACTTTTTACAACAGCTAATTGCAGTATCTATTCCATCATGGGATTTTTATCTTGTTGCATTAGATGTAGCTGCGCTCTACACTAACATCAATCAAGCTGAAGCAATGACGTTGTTATCAACTTTGTTCAAGTTTGCACCAACTCGCCTCCCTCGTACATTTTTATGTAAATTGCTTGAATTGGTATTGACTAGAAATTATTTTCTTTTTGAAGGGAAGTATTATCACCAGATCTTTGGGATACCAATGGGGGAATCAGTAGCACCATCAATTGCGACCTTGTACATGGCTGATTTTGAAGAGAAGTTCATTTATGGATCTTCATATTTTGCTAATGTTCTCTTTTGGAGAAGATATTTAGATGACATATTTTTCTTTGGTTGGGCACTTCTTCACAATTACAAGACTTAATAAGTTGTTTGAATGGTTTAAAATCTAACATTACTTATACAGTACATGTTGATTTTCATCAGATGGAATTTCTTGGTATGCTCATAGTTAAGGAGAATAGTTTCTTCTGAACCACTTTATATTGAAAAAGTGTCCAACGTAATAGTTTATTAAAAGATCAGAGCTGTCATCCAGGTCCATTGAGAAAGGGTCTCCCATTTGGACAATTCCTTCGATTAAGATGAATATGTTCAACTCTTGCTGATTTTAAGATTCATGCTCTTTATCTTATTAATTGTTTATGGGCTAGAGGATATCCAGAAAGAGTGATTAAACAAGCTTATTGCCAGGCCACTTACACTCATCGTGAGTGGTTGTTGGAGGAATCCTTGGAGCCAGTGAAATCAATTACATCTTCTGAATTTTTTGTGGGAGTTCTCCCTTACACTAATCAGAGTGTGCAAGTAGTGCGAATACTTAAAAAATACTGGACTGTTTTGGAGTTCCATCCATGTTTTAAAAAAACCCTTATGGTAGCCCTTTCTTGGGGTCCTAATTTACAAGACATGCTGGTACAGTCAACTGTTCAGGTTGATCGACCAATTTCCCCCTGTTTGTCTGATAGGGATCATTCAATTTGTGCCTCTTGTATATATTGTATGACTTCAATGACGGGTGTAATGTGGTCTCACCCTCTAACTGGACAAAATTTTACAAGGCGATGGGCAACTACATGTGTTGCTACTTTTGTTATTTATGTTTTACAATGTCCTTGCCCTCTCATATACATTGGGAGAACAACACGCATGATAAAACCAAAATTGAGTGAACATGCATCCTGTATTCGACAGCAGGTGACATCCGCTCGATCGTGGAACACTGTTTGGCTCATGATCATAAATTTGAAGATTTATTATGGACAGTGCTGGATCATGTCCCCCCGAGACCTTGGGGGGGGGGGTGATCATGTAGCTGTTCTACAAAAACGAGAACAAAGTCTAATTTTCAAATTTAATACAGTTCATCCCTCAGGGTTGAACAAAGAAATTGAATGGTCGAGCTTACTTTGAGGTCATCCATGATGCAGTGGGATTCCCCTCCCTTGGTGGGGTTTTCCTGTCGTCTGATTGATGTTCCCTGTTGAGTGATAGACCAACTTAGCCAATCAACATATGGTGCTCATTATAGATGGCAGCTGGGCTTAGCTGGGTTGTTCATGTGGTTTTTGCTTGAAGAAGGAAAGTGAAGAAGGAAAATGGCACTTGAAACAGGACGGTTGTCTCGAAACGTGCACATCATGTCTGTTTGACGATACTGCGATGGTTGGACTTAAGCCAGCAAAAGAATTCAGCAGATAAGTTTGTCTTTATAATAATGAAATTGATTAAAATGGAATAAGCCTTCTGGTGTGGTTGGGTGAATATTCCTGCCTCCTTCGGTTTATTCCGACAAAAAAAAGTTTGAGTAGAGCGGGTGATGAGGTGTTGTTTGGTGATTTTTATGATTTCAAATCTTAATGTTCAGCAGGTAGCAGAAGAGCAAATTCAAACCCAACTCCAGGTAGTTAAAACAAGAACTAAAACAATACCAGTGGTGAAAAAGAAAAACAGGGCACTTCCAGTCCATCCTACAGGACCTGCCTTTAGTCCTCCTACTGCAGCAGAGGAAAATGTCACACAAGTAGCAGATCATCATCAGGGCCAATTCAATCACATTCAAGCACACTGTGACCCCGTTTACCACCACCATGTCTACTGTATTACCTATGCTGGATACCAGCCTTCATTAACCTCCATGTTCTCCAAAAACTTTCTGGCATCCAGTGGTTGAAGAAGTAAATGCATTTCTCCTTTATAAGTTACTTCTAACTTAGCTGGGTTCTGAAACATAAACCTAATCTGCTCAAAGAGCTTGGAGCAGTTACTTCAAAACTCCCAACGTAGCACTCTTACTTTCGCCAAGTAGTCCTGAAAGCACAAGATCTTCTTCCCTTCATATTCAAGCACTCTGCCACTATTTTTTATTTATTTTATTTAATAGTTTTTTTTATACTGCTTTATCATTTCAGTCAAAGCAGTTTACATCATAACTTGAACATTAAACAGGGACATTGATGAATAGCCTGCAAGATTTCGATATTATGGACAAAATTCTGCAGTTTCAGGATGAAATGACCCTCACAGCACCCTGCAAACTGCCCCAACTCCCAAAACCTAACCCCCACAATTGCCCCAGCATCCTGCAAACTGCCCTGCCCCCAAAAAATGCCCCCTGCAACACAGTGGCATAGCCAGATCTGAGTATTTTGGGGATGCCAGAGATAACATGGGTGGGCACTAGGCATACACAGGTCTGAGCCATGCTAGCTGTACTCTAATTTCTTAGGGCCTGACAATGAAAGGCATTTACACAGTTTACAGACCTGTAAATTGGGTAAATGCCACTGAATGGGATAACCGTGTTGCTGCGTGTTGTGGGTGTTCTGGGATGTGTTGTAGGCGGCCACAGTAACAAACCAGGGAGCAACGATATTGCACTGCTACCAGGTCAGCAACCTGTGGGTAAAACTAGGCACTGTAAAGCTGGCCTATTTTTCCTATGGGAGCCAACCAGGTAGTGGAGCAATACTGCCGCTACCCGATTAACCTCTGTGGCGTCGGAGGCTGTGCGTTGACCCCAGATATTCAATGTCAGGGCTGCATATGACCCTGGCATTGAATATTTATTTATTTAATTTAACAGTTCTTTTTATATTGCTTTATCATTTTAGTCAAAGCAGTTTGCAATGTAACTTAAATTTGGTAATGCATGTTAAACAGGAACATTGATAACTTGGATTTTTTTGAGGCAATGGAGGTTTAAGTGACTTGCCCAAAGCAACCCTGGTCTCTTGGTATCCAAACCAGTGTGCTAACCAGTAAGCTATTCCTCCACTCTCCTCTATGTGGGGTTAGAAGTTGGTGGCGACAGCTATGCGCCGCAGCGGCACATAGCCGCCCAATTGTATATCGGGCCCTTGGAGTGCACCTGCTGACAGATTTTCAGGTAAACAGTCTGCAACATTAAATCAATTGCTAAACATATAAATACTGTGTACTGTATATTGTACCACCTGCTGTCTCCCACCGTGCCCAAAGAAGAGCATGGATGTTGCAGCAGATAGCACATGCAAATGTTTAGAAAACATCACCCACAATACTGCATATACATTATAATTTATAAAAATAAATTTAAATAAATGAATAAATAAATTATATTTTACAAAATATATTAAAAACAAACTGAAAATTGTCAGGTTTTGTAACACACCAATCTTTCTTAGCTGGACTTGATTTCTGGTCTGACCCAACATGGCACATTTTGTTTTCATGTCTCTGTGTGCTGCTAAGATGTTTCTATTTACTGCCAATAATGCAAAAAAGAATATTCAAATTATGATGTCATCTCAGTTCAATGACAAACTCCTCACCCTGAAGTAACACAAAACTCTAAGGGGTATGTTTACTAAACCTTCTTAACGTGCTCGCTGTGCAATTATCACGCGCTAAGGTACCTTAGCGCGCGATAATGGCACTTTACGGGGCACAAATGTGCCTTAGCGTGCGCTAACGCACGCAGCGGCGAAAACGAGCGCTGAAGGCGGGGAAAGGCTCCCGGAGGGTGGAGGAAGGCTCCCCAGGGGTGGAGTTAAGGGGTCAATGGGTGGAGAGTGGGAGGGGAGAGGCTCCCCGCACACTAACGATGTGAAATCCGAGGCCAAAACTAACGCCAGTGAAAACCTCGCGTTAGAGCTGTTTTAAAGGGAAAAGAAACCATTTCTGTCAGCAATGTACAGCAAAACCAGGGAAACCAACAAAAAAGTGATAAGTGTGATACATGTGCACGGAACAAAAGTGCAAATAAACAGTGAAAATGACCCCAACAAAATAAAAAAAAAAACAACCAAGCTGGGCAATAGTGATATTAATGGGAAACATCAAAAAGCACTCCTGAGAAAGCTCCAAAAAAAAGATATGAATTTTCAAAGGGTCTACGCTCCGTCCCCATACAAGGTGACTGATCCCACAGTGCAATTGCGCTCATCAGGGTTTCCCTCTCCATTGGACAGGTTTCCTATGGCATGCACATGTTCCACAACAGCAGGGCGGGCATGTCGGAATGGGCAACTGGACAGATGCTGGGATAGGGGATACAGAGGGCTGCAGGCGGCACATGCTGTGGTGCAGCTGGGGCACAGTGCGGACTAGGCAGATGCCTAGGTGGCACTTAGGAATGCTGAAACTGTACAGCAGCCAGACAGCAACTGATGAGGGCCCAACATGGGCACGAGAGTGTTTATCACAGTGTCACAGGGGATAGTACCCAGCAGGTACCTCCAAGGGCACAGAACATTGGCAGGCGGTGTTGGGGGGGAAGCGTGGACACCTATGCAGGCACCCCTACCCCAGAACACGCACCACAGGCAGCCGCCTACCTGCACACTGGATGGCTTGAGACTGCACACCACCAGCACCACCAGCAGAAGGGCATGCCAGCATGGTGGCAGAGGGGTACTGGTGGTGGAGGGGGGCAGTGGCAACTGCCCAGAGCAGACCATGGCCTAGCCCTGTGTAGGTGGGTGCCATGCACTGCAATAGACAGGCCCTGCTGGACAAACAGTCATGGTATCACCAGGGACTGCACTGCTTCTGTGGCAACACGGTGGTGCAGTGCACACAACCAGTGTGTTTGGAGGCAGAAGGTCACAGGTTCAAGTCCCAGCCATGGTGCCTGCCAACCCAGTCCCCATATTTTACCCACTACTACAACGTGCTAATACAGACAGAACCTTTATTGCAGATGACGTAAACATGTCCAAAACACCTACATTTTACCCTACAGAGCACAGACTCCATAAACAGGCCCATTACCTACAGCAGAGTCTCCCAAATGCAGTCCTGGAGGGCCAAACACCATTCAGGTTCCATGCTGCCTCTAATAAAGATGCCTGTGCTGCATATCTATGCACCACCCCCATGGTATGCAGATGTATCTCATGCATATTCATGAGGGACAGCATGAAAACCCAAACAGTGTTTAGCACACCAGGACTGGAGTTGGGAACCTCTGCCGTAAAGCAGCAGCCAACAGGGGCAGACACACCCACACCCACATGCTCCATTAGCCAATGCCCCCTGGAGAGGCAGGACATTGGGCCCTTCGTGCATCTCCCAATACTAGCACTTGCATACCTTAGCAATGCCACCCTACACCTGGGAATACGGTACACATCTATCAAAAGGTTGCTATGATTACTGGCAGATAGCAATTCCTACGTTAAGCACAGTTTGCTGATTGAGCTCCATCATAGCAACCTTTGTGATGTCTGTGGAGTGTGCTTCAGGTCTGGTCTCTGACAGTGTTTACCACCCTGGGGAGTGACCCCCAACAGTATTGCGTACCATATCCATGCCTGCACTGTGCCCAGGACTGGTGTGGTGGCTAGGGCTGCTAAACACCTCTATAGTAGCACAATGCTGGCATAGGTGTGGGAGTGTGTGTCTGTCTATCCAGTGTGTGGTGGCTGCAAACACCCTCCACAGCCCACACTGCCAGCACTGTTGCCAGTATTGGCCTGCCAATGTGCATAATGAGGAGCAAGGTACCATGGGTATAGCCTGGACAGGGTGGCCTGGCCAGGATGCATCTGCACAGGGCATAGGGCACTGGCTGGGACATTGTAGTGCCCGGCCACCACCTGCATAGACAGGGTGGCCACAGCATGTTCTGCTGGGAGATCACTCTCACCCTGACTGAGCAGTGACCACGGCATGGTTAGGCTCCCCCATAGTGCTTTTATTGTATTTTTCTCATGTGATATTTATGGGCTCCTTTTTGGGGTCCAGTCACTGACTTTTTTGCATGGTGTATATGCTGACATCCCAGTTCTGGGTGCATGCATTTCCACCAGAAACATGCACTATGGACTAGTTAGCAGCTGGTATGTGTCTTGATGGAATACCTTGCAGGGTGCAGTGGCTAAAGACTTGCTGCTGGAGAATATCAGATAGTGGTGGGGTGTAGCTTAGCATATCCAGGCCTAATATCTGTCTGCTATTGCTTTATGGATGTGTACAGAGCTGCATTGATTGCCCTGTAGGGTGTCTGTTCCCCAGCAGGATGGGGGTTGATGGTTCTCTCTACTGCCACCATTGCAGAGAGGTAGAATGTGGATCTGTTAGTGGGAGACCCTGTTTACCACCCTCAGCCCAGGAGGAGGAGGGTGGTGGTACATAATCCTCCTATGGGTCCATAAGGGCTAAACCTGACTGAGACATACAGATATATCCAAGGTGTTTCTGCAGAAACTACCTATCTCACACATTAGCACTGCTGGTGACCTGCAGCATGGCCTATCTCTGCTGTGGACCTGGTACTGGGCGCCCCACCTCACCCTCAGGGTGAGTGCAGTACCTGCACAATGTGACGGTGTGTAGCTACTCTGTGCCAGTACCACACACGGTCAGTTCCCCCTACCAGGCCGAGGTGCTGTGGGGGTGCATACCCCATCTTGTGATCATCTGTGGACTGCTGATTTGCATGTGCAGTGCTTCATGGGTATGGGTGGGTTAACCCTATCCTGGTGACCACAGCAGACTGTTTGTGTGGTGACGTGCAGTCCTTCTGCAGCCAGCCATGGGTTTGCTAGCAGTTATGGAGCTGTAGCCCACTGGTTACTTCACTGCTTGTGGAGCCAGA
Organism: Ichthyophis bannanicus; assembly: GCA_033557465.1. Lineage (NCBI taxonomy): Eukaryota > Metazoa > Chordata > Amphibia > Gymnophiona > Ichthyophiidae > Ichthyophis > Ichthyophis bannanicus. The sequence goes on from CM066031.1 coordinate 1,770,543,601, forward strand.
GGTCATGGGTTCAAACCCACTGTGGGGTTATTTGATAGGGCTGTCCAAAGAATTGTCTTTTTTTAATGTACATTAGTGCTGCCAGCAAAACACCCTCAGGGTACTGTAACCATAAGGTGCCTCAGAAGGCATCCTATAAGGCGCCTTATAGGGCACCCTATAAAGCACCTTCTGAGGCACCTTATGGTTACAGTCCATATAAGGTGCCTTATAAGGTGTCCTATGGAGCGCCTTATAGGGTGCCCTATAGGGGACATTATAGGGTACCGTGGCGGACAGTGCACTTTATAATGTGCCCTATGGAGTGCCTTATAGGGTGCCTTATGCGGCACCTTAGGTTACGGCACGTGAGGGTGTGTTTGCTGGCAGCAATAATTAAAATGCCTCAGGAAACAATACTTACATGTCAAAGCTGATGCTTTAGCCAGCCTTATGCATTAGACACACTGGGGGATCAAACTCATGACCCCTGTATCATCAGTCAGTGTATTAATCATTGTGCTACACTCCTGTTTCTATGCTTGGATGTCTGTGCGCCTAGTTAAGATTACCGCGCGGTAACGCGCTTAGCGGCGCTTTGCCCGATAATGTGCGCAGCAGCGCATGTTATCGCGCGCTAATCCCGTTTTGCTACTTTAAACTGAAACGCCCACTCCTTATATGGCATCCTGCACACTAACGCTGGGCGCACATTAAGAAGTTTTAGTAAACATACCCCTAAGAAACACTCAGCACCTGTGAGCTTACGCTGACATTCCAAAACAATATTAACTCTCAGGAGTCTCACAGCAACAACTCTACCTAAGAAGAGGTAGGAATACAAATATTACACCAGACTCTGTAACTCTTAACTTTCGTTCTATTGAGAAAGCTTAAGCTGAAGTGCAGCAGATCCCTTCATACTACAAACTAGTAGGCACCTCGGTTGCACACTTTCACCGAATACAGAATAAGGGAACACAAACACAGAAATATGTAGAGAAATGCTGAATTGGAAATCCCAAGGAATCATTCAGCATTCTAAAGAAAGAGGAAGACAGAAATGCACTTCCTCCTGTACTGTACAAAATCCAAAAGGTATCAGAGATGCACATTTCTAAAAACTGAGACAGAAAAATCAAAGATCTCCCACAAAAGAACGAGCAGAAAGCTGTGTAATCCTGGAGAAAACAAGGGGATGAGCGCAACAAGGAGAACGTCCATGAGCTGCAGGGGGCAGATGGAGTGAAGGGGTAGAGGTTCCTCAACCCTGCCCTTGCAGAATACCACACATAGAATTAAGGCAGGTCTTCACTAAATGCAGAGCATAATTAATCCCATATTATAGATGCGCAGACAAAAACTTAAATGAAACATCAAGAAACTACTCTGTATGCAGTGCAAAACTTGGGAACTAGAAACAGGAATGCATTTCCTACTATGCTAAGCCAAGACACAGTCACTGTTCTTGAGAGGGAGTTGGAGCTGTCACGTTACGCAGAACACCCCCACAAGAATAGTGCACAAGGCTCTGAATCCTCAACATGTCCCCACAAAAATGATGGAAACTTAGCCATCCCACCCAGAATTGTGCAAATTACTGTGTTCCAAGAGGGAGACTTTTCTGCCGGTGCTGATTTTGAACTCACATCCCAAAGGAATGTAGATTTGTAGCTCCAAATTCTGCCCACTGAAATCAGTGCTTTGAGTCTCATAATGCATCAGGATAAGGTTATTAGAAATCCAGGACTGGTCTTAAATTTCCCTTCTGGAACTGAGTAATATGGCTGCTTAGTCCACTTGACCCATGCGCTCTCTTCCAGCCTCCCAAGGCAAGCCACAAAGTGTATAGACTTAGCTCATAGTGCGTGATCCCTTCCACCCCACATGAAAAAGGTGTCTGATTTACTAAGATTGTTTCCCATTTTCTATGGCAGGGATTTTTAACCTTTTTAGAACTACAAACCTTCAATGGATTTCCAAAGTATGTCCCCATACTACCTTCACCAGACTATTGAACTCATATATATGTATTTAGCTAGAAACAGAACAGTTTAAGAAAAATCTTAAGGATTTTATCATATTTATTCAAATCACAAATATAGAAGCTAGGTACAACTGGTGAGATTTTGCTGTTGTTTTTGTGCAATCAAAACAGGGAATCAAGGTACAGTTACTGACAATGTCACTCGCATGCCATCTGACACATCAAGTTGATTTCTTCACTTGATTTCAGGTTTAATAATGCAGAAAATCCTGTTTCACAGAGGCAAGTAGTTGTGAAGGGAACCAAAACATTCATTGCCCTCATCGCCAAGCTAGGGTAAGCGGCAATTTGGTCACACCAAAACTGCCTGATATCAAGCCCAGCCTTTTCAAAATCAGCTTTCTTGGGTCTTCTTGGAGTTCAATGAAATCATCCTTTGCTAAATTGTTGTTACTCATCGTAGATATATCAAACAAGAATGGGTTCATGATCCAAACAGATTCCATGC